>CM036257.1:14459019-15696519 GCA_020698575.1 Bostrychus sinensis | reverse complement strand
TGGTGGCGTTTAGGGAGAGAAACTTCTGGCAACCGACCTAAAATGCATTTTTCCATACCAGAAACGGAGGTTTGTTCTGGAGAAAATGGATCAACCTTTGTGGTGAGTATTATTTCCTAGTTAGGGTTGTCAGCGCAGGCAGGCCCCAGCTAGGATCAGGTCTTGGTATGTCAATACACCTGAATTAGTGACCATCTAATTGTTTTCTTCTAAATTTTAATGGCTTAGTGTCTGAGGTTGCAGCAGTAAGTTGTATAGCTTCATCTTTATTGGTTAAATGTGTGAGTAAGTTCCTCTCTTTACCAAATATTAATATGGTTAATGTTTCAACCTGGCACCAGCTGACACAGTGTCATTTACGGTCAAAGTCACCTGAAGAGATCTGGCAGTTTGGCCTTTTATTTTCTCAGGCTTGGGCAAAAACAGCAGCTATGATTTAGGCCTTTCTTACTTGATACTAACATTGATGGTTTATTGTTAATCTTTTTAGGTATCCACTTGAACGTCTGTCTCAGACACTGCCTACTATAGCACTGACATTCTTTTATTGCAACCAAAATAAACTCTAAATTCTGCGATTGTGTCTCAGCTTACACATTTAAGAACTGACCTATCCAATGTACTTTGTTATGAGTGTGTATGAGATCTGTTTTTCCTTTAGCCCAGAGTCAGCAGAGAGAGTGTGATCTCAGGATAATTCATGCTGGCTGTTCAAGGGCAACTGTGGTAATGCGTTATCACTGTGAAATAGTACGACGAATACTAAAGAAATCACTTTCATTCATAAGATTGGCTCTATTCTTTGATGACTAGAGGTTATGGGCAACATGTTGGTCTGAATATGTGTCTATGAGCCTCACAACTTGTGAATACAAGTGATTATGTTGCTAGGAAACAGCTAAGGTCCAAGTTTATTTGTCTGTCAGCCATTGATATGTGCAGCACATACTTTTGTTGAAGAACATAGTCTGATTCTTAACCAGTGCTTTGAAAAAGCATGTGATCATCATGTGATGTTACACAGTAGCTCTTATGATGAATGCCACACCTGCCAGGACATTTTATTTGAATCTTTAGTGCTAATCTAATGATAATATGGATTTTTGTTATAAACCCATTCCAGCAAGAAAGACGACCTTTCTTGGAGTCCAAGCTGCTCCAAAAAAAAACAAAACAAAAAAAAAACATAGATGTGTAATCCCCAATATATGCATTTTGAATGTATGATGGGTTTGTTTATATACACTTTTGTTTTTGCTCCGATTTTTCATCAGCTGAACTCAAAGATCTAAGACTTTTTCTATGCACACAAAAGGCCTATTTCTCTCAAATATTGTTCAGAGAGTATCAATATAATACAATCAGACAGTATGAATATTGCACAGGTGTGCCTTAGGTTGGCCACAATAGAAGGCTACTCTAAAATGTGCAGTTTTATCACACAGCACAATGCCACAGATGTCGCAATTGGCATACTGACTGCAGGAATATCCACCAGAGCTGTTGCCTGTGACTTGAATGTTCATTTCTCTATGTACATCTCTACATAAGTTGTCCCCAAAGGTGTTTTAGAGAATTTGGTAGTACATCCAACCGGCCTCACACCCACAGACCATGAGTAACCACACCAGCCCAGGATCTCCACATCTAGCATCTTCACCTCCAAGATCACCTGAAACCAGCTGCTGCAACAATCGGTTTGAATAACCAAAGATTTTCTGCACAAACTGTCAGAAACCGTCTCAGGGAAGCTCATCTGCATGCTTGTTGTCCTTGGGGTCTCGACCTGACTGCAGTTTGTTGTCGTAACCGACTTGAGTGGGCAAATGCTCATATTTGATGGCATCTGGCACTTTAGAAAGGTGTTCTCTTCACAGATGAATCCCGCTTTTCATTGTACAGGGCAGATAGCAGACTGCGTGTATGGCGTCGTGATTTTGGATACACAGAGATATGGTGACGAGATCCCGAGGCCCATTGTTGTGACTTTCATCCACGACCATCATCTCATGTTGCAGCATGGTAATGCACGGCCCCATGTTGCAAGGATCTGTACTCAATTCCTGGAAGCTGAAAACATCCCAGTTCATCCATGGCCAGCATACTCACTGGACATGTCACCCATTGAGCATGTTTGGGATGCTCTGGTTTGGGATATTTTGATGTCGGTATATGACAGTGTGTTCCAGTTCCTGCCAATAGCCAGTAACTTCACACAGCCATTGGAGAGGAATGCGTGGACCAACATTCCACAGGCCACATTCAGCAACCTGATCAACCCTATGCAAAGGAGATGTGTTGCAACGCGTGAGGCAAAAGGTGGTCACCCCCCACCCCCCCGCCACAAAATGGTCTTTTGTGTACATAGAAAAAGTCTTAGGTCTTTGAGTTTGGCTGATGAAAAATCTGAGCAAAAACAAAACTGTTGAGTCTATATTTCTTTTCAGTGTAGTTTGTTTTTGTCTTGTCTGTTATGGCATTCTATTGCAAAAATCCAATTTCTAATATACAGGATATTCAGGAGTCACGTCTACTGTAGTCAGATGCTCACCTGCCTTCAGAGGAAGCTTTAAAGTTCACCTTTCCAGATCCAGTCCTGTGACTGTGTGTGTGACCTTCCTGTATCCAGCCCACAGGAAGCTTGATTATAACGCTGAGAGATGGCTTGTGTACCTTGGAACTAACGCCGCCATTTAATCCGCTGAGTTTGCACAAGTTTTTTAGAATAACAAGCCCAGCACATTTTAAATATAGTCCTATTCTCATGCTTTCACAGACAGATTATTTCCTGACAATTACTCTGCTGTTGTATCACCTGCATTATTTTTGTGTTTTTTACAGTATCTGATTTGTGTTGGTGTGTGAGTTACACTTTGTTTGTAGTGTAAGTAAGAGTGACTCATTTTCTTTTGCTAAACAGGTGAGAGTCTGAATCCTCAGCTGATTCTCCTCAAAAGGTTGCAAATGACATTTAAAATATTTAACATTCATAATACAACTACTACTTAGATGAGGTTAAAACCAACGAAGTGCTTACAACTTCGAATAACAATTTGTGCTGTGTCTTATCAAGCTGCCCTGTGCCTTTGTTGCAAACTCATTCTTCCTTCCTGTGTGAATACTGCCGACATTCACATATTTGAGTTGATTTGTTGGCTTTTCTCTAACTACTTTGACCTCCTTCTTACCCTGTAGAAATGTTGGTATTGAGTTTTCTTATCAGTTATTTAGTTAGTGTGGCTTGGCAATGTTGTGATGTGGTCTGGGGTCTGTGTTTTGACAGATGAGGCTGCAAGTTGACCATAAATATTCATAGGGCCAGAAGAAGAGGAAGATTAAAGTACTGATTCTTATTGCTTTGACATGTCTCCAACAAGCATAGAGAAGTAGAAACTTCTACAATCCTAATGGTAACAAAAGATATTAATGAAACAGTAGCTCTTGTGCAGGCAGGTGGGATGGATTGTGTGCCAATTAGCTCTGAAATGTGTGATTTATTATCCTTCTCAACATTTTTGATGCATCTGACATAACCAATGACTGTACTTTGGCACAAACAACAGCAGTGAGGAGTGGATTTGTAATGGTGGTTTAGTGGAGCAGAATTCGCTGGTGGCTTCTGTCAAAACAAACAAGGAATTGCTTAGAGCAACAAGCCTCCTTTATACTTATTCATATTTGCATCAAGTGTGACTAGAAAACAAGCAGCTGTAAAAAAAAAATATTTCTGCTATTTGTTTTCATTTCTGAATAAAAAATAATATTGTTCTTTCAACACAGGCCTACAACATCCATGTCAACGGTGTGCTGCATTGCAGGGTTCGCTATAGTCAGCTCCTCAGCCTCCATGAACAGGTAAACCATCAACAAGCCATCGTATTTCATTGGACCAGACATAAAGGTCTTCATGTACTGTCTCTGCTGACCCAAACACAGTTTAAATGCCACCACATTAACAGAGTGTGACCTTTCCTCCCTCTATGTAGCATGCAGTTAATGTGGCAGCCTTGCAACACTCTGTTTTTTGGCATGTAGGTTTGAAGTTGTGTTTTTATTTGCAAATTCTTCCATTGTGGAGCAGGACACAGGGGGGAGGTAACATAAGAGGAATGTTCTTGGCCTTTCTGTTGCTTTACCTGCTGAGAAGGGGAACCAATTTGAAATGTTCTTAAAGTGATACAGCCTAGGATGTTTGTTTGTGTTAGGCCACTAGAGCTACAAGTATACTGTTATTTGTGCTTCACATTAATATTGCGTAATAGTCAGTATTGCTTGTGGCTTCACTATATGGAACAAATTACCTGTGAGTGTTATGTAGCTGCTTTTCATGTTCAAATATAAGAATGGGCAATATATCTTTAAACTTTGCTGTCTTCATCCTAAAGTCGGTGGTATCCATCCTGACAGTTGCTGTTGCCTGGCAACAGGGTGTGGAGACTCTCTTTAAGCCTCACAGGGCTCCTGTGGCGTAGGCATGACCCCAAAACTCTGATGATTGCTCTCACTCTGGCAAAACCCAAATGCCATTTTTCTATTATTCTATTTTTTCTATTTTTCATTTTTTTGCCACATGTAGTTGAAATTTCATCTAGCTCATTAGTACTCCATATACAGACTGTTATTGAGATTGTTATAGTAGTAAAAATACTACTGGTATTTCTTGGCAAAATTGGTTTAAAACCACACAATTATTAAAAATAATTACATTTTCTTTCCTTATTGTCTATTAACAAGGTTTGTGTTGAAATACTATACCCAAGGTGTTTTTTCTAAAATTTCCAATGACAGCGTTTAGAGGTTCTCTGTTTCATGTACGTATTTACTAAAACTGTTACTGTCACTAACATACAACTACATGGCCTGAAAAAAGCTTTATCCAACGTTCCTTGACCCTCTGTGGAAACGAGTATTGCTTTCACTACATACAGATAAGAATTAAAACACATTAGGCCAATATTTCTGTAAATTTGAGTGAGTGTTTTTATGTGATATTTGATGGAAACAAATGAGTCAAAAACCTGGCAGACAAAGTAAACTTGGAATGGCCGTATTCCCAACCTGCCAGATGTGTGTCTGTCTGTGTGCTATGAACGGAAACTCCAGCAAATACTTTTCATAAGAGCTTAAAATAAAGCTGTGAATCATTGCAAACTATATGAATATACCTCCCAGAAAAAGGAAGTCTTTTTTTTTTTATACTGATCTCCTTTTCTGAATAACAGTAGTCCAAATGGTCTAAACCAACACAAAGAATTAGGTCTGCATTAATTAACTGTCTCTGATGTTAAAAGTAAGATAACAACATTATTACTGTTTAAAACATCTGTTTTGCATTGGCAGATAAAGAAGGAATATGGCAGCAATGTGGTGCCCGCCTTCCCCCCAAAGAAGATCTTTACTCTAACCCCCGCCGAGGTCGAACAGAGAAGAGAACAGCTGGAGAAATACATGCAGGCTGGTCAGTTATTCTCATTAAGTAGACCTTTAGATGTCCACAGCTCAAAATACAGCAAAAAGGTTGGTTGCCCCTGTCTGTAAATCCAAACATTTTGTAGAGAAGAAAAAAAATGGTAACACTTAAGAACAGCTCACACTACACATAATCTTTTTCAGCATTAATACACACCATCGAGTTACAAACTTTGCTATAAGTTCAGGTAAAGTATAAATCAGTAAAAAAAATCTGTCTGTATCTATAAACAATGTAGTCATCAAAATTATTGTTAATTACATAGTTGTTAATGCTTCATAGTGATGAGTAATAGTTATGGAAAAAAATAATGAACCAAAATGTTTGCTTTTATGTTTGCTTTAGTAATGCCAGAAATGCTTAAGTGTTAGTTTTCTTTAGATCATAGTCCTATTTCAGCATGTCTCTTTTTAAAGTGAAGCAAATTGCTCATATTTAGCAAAAAGGTTGCGGTGAGGCTCTCCATACACACATATGAAACTGGCGACAGTGCTCAGAGTTTGTTTTAATCCTCTCAAGCACTGGCAGCCACAGCAGAACAAGGCAGCGTTGTTCTACTGTGTATTTGCTCATAGTCCTGGTGCATACGCAGCCAGGGTGTTCTTGGCCACAAGTCCACTCAGTTACATCATGGCTTTTTGCATGGTTATGGAAAATAAACTGCCACACACACAAGTGGCTGTCAGGCGGATCTTTAAAAACTTTACTGGTCAAAAAAGTGACAACTATAGTGACCTTTAATTTGGGGAAGTCACAGTTTTACAGTGAAAGAAAAAAGTTGACAAATGTCGGATTTCTCATAAGTCTTGCGTAACATATCAAACTTCTCTGTCAAAATGTTCATTGTAACTAGGGCTGCACGATGACTAAAAATGATGCAATAAGCAGTAACAATGGTGATTATTGTAATACTGTTATGATGGGGGACTTATAAGGCTTAATTAACCATACACATAGTAAGAAAGTATTAGTTTATTAGAGGAGATACAAGGCTGTGGACTCACTAGTCAAAACTAGCACTGCATTTAAAGACAAAACCAGGTATAAATTTAGGACTGAATTAGTGGTAAAAAGTTGGTCATAACACAAATTGATTTAAGACTCCAGAAATGTATTTTCACTGTACATTTCTGTCAGATGGATTGAAGCCTATAACATTATTGTGATATATTTAGTTTTGTGTGTTTGCCTCTATTGCAATAACAATATATGGTGTAGCCCTGAGTCACCTAAGCAATATTTTGATTGTGATTGTCATGTCTCTTGTTTAACAGTGCGTCAGGATCCGTTGCTTGGTTCTAGTGAATTGTTCAACAGCTTCTTAAGGAAAGCCCAACAGGTTAGTAATGCCTTTCTTGGTTGGCAATACTTGTTATTGTGTTGTCAGTGCGGCCTGAGATGAAGCAGGGCGTAAACCAATGCAGTCATTCCTGTCCGTTCTGTAATTACTTGTAACAGTCAGCGTGGTAGAGTGAGGTGGCTGCTGTCGTAGGAATTGATGCCCACACTGTTATTCTGATCTTTTAATGATCTCTGTTTTAGGTTGGTTTCAAGATTGTACTAAGCACTTGTGTGTAAAACAGCTACAACAGGCACTGCACTATGAAGGAGCACTTGCCAGATATATTCCTTTGAACTCACTCTTTCCAAATGAAATAGCCCCATTGTAATTATTTCCACTTCTACTTCTCCTTTTGGCTGTTCACTTCAAGAGTTGCTACAGTGAATCATCTGCCTCCATCTAATCCTATTCTCTCGTATTCTCTTCTCTCACTAAAGACTAACTTCATGTCCTCTACATTCATAAGTCTTCTCTTTGGGCTTCCTTTTGCCCTCCTGTCTGGCAGCGCCAACCTTAATATATTAGTAGCAAGATGTTGGAAAACATCTCCAAAACATCTGACATGAGCTGTTCCTTTTGATGTAGTCAGTCCTAATCTTACCCCAAAAAGAATCTCAATATCTTGAGCTCTGCTTATGTCCAGCGTTGCCTCTGTTCCTCAGTGGCTCAGTCTCTAAACCATACAACAGTGGTTCCCAAATTGGGGTCCGTGGTCTTTGAAGGTACTGCATGGGGCCCCCAGAGGCTATATATATTTCAATTCAATTTCAAGTCATTATTTATTTCAGACACATGGTTTTTGGTCCATAACTACAAATAAAACAAGACAATTATTAAAATATTAAATACCTAAAAGAGTAAGAACATAAAAAAATCTAATAATCTTATAAAAATATAAGGAAAACATGTCATTATTTTGAAAAGAGGGAAGTTCTATAGTTGGGGGTTTTAGGGGCCATGACGGTCTTGACTTTAGGAATGGCTGCCAGACAAAATTGGCTGCTCCTACTGCTGTCTGGTACACCTTTTCTTACATTCTTGCAGATTCTCTTTTATCACACCACACATCTGGCACTTTTGTCCACCATTGTTGATCCCAAGTAGTAAAGATCCACACACGTATCCCCAGGGTCTAAAAAGCACTAAAATGTTTTAGATTTGATGGTGTCAATTTGAAGGCCTTAAAAGAATTATATTAACTAGGTATTAAAATTTCAAACTGGTTTCAGTTAAGCCTTTTGAATGTTGGAGATAATATATACATTTGTAAATATTTGCTTGCAAACATATAAATTCTGTCATTAGAGCGTTAATAATGGTATTAAAAAGTCTCAGAACTTACCTGGAAAACCTTGGAGGTCATGTATTCTATAATTATTACTGCTAGATCTGTCAAATAGTGCCGTTGGCTGCAGTCACATTAGTTATTATTCAGCACACATGCGACATGTCGACACTGCTGATTGGTTAATGTTTTGTTCAGACCAGATAGTGTGCTTCATCTATCATTACTCAAACTGTGACCGGTGTTTCCAAGAGGCCTACAAATCCAATAACCTTCATGGCCAGGTCTATACGTCACACCTTAGTCTCGCTCCCCTCCCCCTCCAGTACAAACAGCGGGCACAGAATAAGAAATGACTTACCACCCGCTGTTATTTCATCTGCACCTTGAGTGGTGAGGATGTACTCGCAGCCCCCCGCCGGAGGACATGGAGGATAAGAGGCGATTTAGCTGAATAGCTTTGGGACACAGGAAGCCTGGGGTTAGCGACTTTAACATTTCATATTTTATAGAATCGCCTAAGAAGATATAATTCATTGCTCTAAAATATTCATAGGTTTCTGCCAACTCACTTTGTTCTCTTCAGTTGTGTGATGTATTTAAATAAATGGATGCAACAAATACTTTGAGATGAATTCTTTGTCACAACAACAGTTGTTGACAGGACACAGTTACAGTGATAAAAGACTATTATAAAAGAAGATTTATATTTGAGGGAAGATTTAAATTAATTTTATTTGCTGTCATAGAACTATTTCCTGTCATTTCATTGAATTGTGCCTCTATTTCTTCTTGAACATCACTTGCAGAGTCTTAGTATGGTATACAAAACATTAGTTTTAATGAAAATGCAATGTTTTGTATGCTTCCTGCAGGAGACCCAGCAGATTCCCACAGAAGAAGCTGCTCTCGACATCTGCCTCTCCAACGGTCAAAAGGTCATAGTCAACATTCTGACTTCAGATCAGACCGAAGATGTGTTAGACGTAAGTCCTCACAGAGCTACACAAATGCATCTTTCTCCTCATAGATACTATTAAAACACTTGCTAATGAGTTTATAGCAGGAAAATATGACTTGGTGAATAAAAGACCCCTTAGTAGCTTAATTTGAGCTTTGACTATTTTTGTTGTTTGTGATCACACTTGTTTTTCTGTTAAGCTGACTAAACTTTAGGAAGCTTATGCATGACTTAAACAACACAGAAAACAAAAGTAAACTTGCAACATGTACCCTGCTGAAATAAAACTGATTGTGAAATTCAACCTTTTATTTTTGTGTAGGCTGTTGCAACAAAGCTTGACCTTCCAGAAGACCTTGTGGGTTACTTCAGCTTGTTTCTTGTTCGAGAAAGTGTAGATGGAGGTTTAACTTGTAAGTACTAGTATAACCACCACAAATAATTAAAAAAATAGTACGTCCCTTGTAGTAATGAACAAGAAGTGTGATATATTTTACTATAACTTAAATAATACTGGTAGAGTATCGACTTGTATCGGTTTGTAGATTTTAGTTCCTCTTTGAATTCCTCTTCAGTAGGTCTCCCACAAGTCTGCATATAAATCAATACATTTCTTAAAATATGCAGAGACATGTGGAGAAGCACCAGTGTGTGGCTGGGAATGGCAGGGCTTGTTGTCTTATCTGCAGCTTCCCACCGTCGCCTCAGCTTGCTTGCCAGTGCATCAAAACAAATTTAAACATTCACTTTGTATGTATAGTTTCTCCCATCGAATAAAGTATACAGACAGTGTTTTTCTGCACATCAAGTACCCATCTAATGATAATCTAGAGTGCTGTTTTCCCATTCCCAAGTCATACTCTGTTGGGATCAGTCCATATGGAGTCTATCTCTTGGTATGTTGTTGTCATTATCCACATGTTTTTGTACTTTCAGTCACTCTGTTTTCCTGTGTCTCTTTCTCTCAGTTGTACGGAAGCTGCAGGAGTTCGAGCTGCCTTACGTTTCTATTACTAGCCTACAGAGTTCTGAATTCCACATACTACTACGTAAAAGGTACCAACCCATCTACCTGCATGCATTATGTTTTTGGGTACAGGCCAACGTGTTCCTCTTTGTCAAAGAACCAGTAATTTATTAATATTTTTTTCAACTTGTGAGATACTGCATTTGTCATTGGTATATGTAGTTGGTGGAGTTGCAGTATTCAGTGCAATGTTATAATTAAAACAATTTTATGTAGCACTCACAGGTTCTTTTTTGTTTGTTTTTGTTTGGATTTTTTGTTAATCTTTAAAGATAAGTATCACATGTTGATGAAATTTTCAGGAATTGTCAGCAATGGGCAAAGGAAGAAATGATTAGTTTTATGTGCAGATTCAGAACACTTCTTGATAAAGGAATTTTTTAGGGTTTGGTACCCTTGCGAGGGATATTCGCTACCTCAGTGATACTAACTCCAGCCACAAGGGGTTAGTAAGCAAATAATTAGTTTTAGTGGAATCTTTATCTACTTTTGTGAGACAGATACAGTATAAGGGCTTTGGGGTTAAGTGATTAGAGCACTCAACTCCGAACCAGAAGATTCGATGCGATGTGAGATATGGTTGGAAAAAGGTATTTTTTCTGGTGCTTAGTATGTCCATGTTTATTTGACCGTAGGTGACCCTGGCAAGAGTGAACCAATGTCTGATTTAGTAATAAATCTCTAATCCCTTGTTTTTCTAAAATAGCCCAATATAACCAAACAACCAAATCTTGTGTAATTATTTTATTTAAGGGAAGGCATTTCCAAAGTTCTATGAAAGCTCCTTAAAATATTCCTATGTTGTTACTTGTTTATAGATAAAATACTTAAAATCCTTAAAGATGCTCTATTTATTTATTTGAAACCTTTGGTAACCACTTGGAGCATATTAAGTACTTCTTCAAACTGTCTTCATAGGCGGCCTAATTACTTTCAAATAAACAAATTGGTTATAGTTGGTGACCATTCTCCTCTTGAGCTGCATTTTGCCTTTTTCTTATGTGTACCTTCGTCACCCTGCCCCCTGCTGACCGAGGTACACCGGATGTTTACTTTCTTTCTGCCTGAAGGAAAGTCTAAGTCCTCCTGACCTAGTTTTTCAGCGCTGAGTGAAATGAACCTAAAAAACTAGGAACTGCAGTTGGTGCAAACACAACCCCCCGGTGTACAAGATCCAGGGGAGGACTGGGTTGTTTGTTTTGGAGAAAAGCATGTCGCAATTTTGTAAAACACAGACTTTAGCTAACATCTGTCAACTTTTTTTGTGCCTACATATTATCCAAAAGTGAAGAAAGTGTTTTACAGGCTTCGTAGCTAAGTAGCAATATGCAAGTTTTTTTAAATTGAGGATTTAATGAAACTCTTATATCTTCTTCCTCTTTTTATTTTTTTCTTGTTGCCTGCTTTGAATTACTGATGTGGTCAAGTCATCTGGTTTACATCAATGTGAACAACTTTTTTCTAATCTGCTAACACCGCTCTCTGGGTCTTCTAGTAAAAATGTTACATTTCATGCCTCTGTAAAGTCTGAGCTCATAAAAACACAAAATGCACTTCCTATAAAGTGTGTAAAATAAAGTACAAGAGTACAGACAACAATAGTACTGTGCAAAAGTCTTAGACAGTTTTTGTAAGACATTTTATCAATGTACAAAAATCCACAAAATTACAGCAAAAAGAAGAAAAACGATCTGGACTTAAACTTGGAGATCTTCTAGTTCAGGGGTCAATTATCTTTCCATTGAGACACAAAACCCTTATATCAAACAATGGTAAAGAATCTAGTCTGATACAGTCATGTGAAAAAGTTTGGGCACCCCTCTGAGTTTGCATAATAATTGGCTCTCTTGACAAAAAAGATTATCAGAGGTAAATCATTCATTTTCTAGTGACATCTGAGTTCTAGGGTGTTTTCCTCACAAACATTTTTAGTGTAGCAGTATTTAGGTGTATGAAATTAAATAAAATATTTAAAAAAAAGTTTGTGCAAATATTAAGGCACCCTTATTTTCTAATTTGAATGCATGTAACTTCTCAAAATTGTTTACTTGCAACACAAAACTTGTTAGATTAGTTAGTTAAGCCTTGAACTTCATAGACAGGTGCATTACATAGAAAAGGTATTTAAGGTGGTAATCCTCTCTGTTATTTTTCTTGGCCTGCCACATCTGGCCATAACATCAACTTTGCCTGTGTCCTTCCATTTCCTGATTACCACCTTAAATAACTTTTCTCTTTATGGAATGCACCTGTCTATAAAGGTCAAGTCTTAACTGACTAATCTAACAAATTTTGTGCTGCAAGTAATTCATTTTGAGAAGTTACATGCATTCAAATCAGCAAACTTATAAGTAAATATTTAAACAGACATTTTTTTATCATTTAATTTCATACACCTAAATACTGTTGCACTAAAAATGTTGTTAGGAAAATACCCTAGAACCCGAATGTCACTAGAAAATGAATGACATACCTTTGTGATCTTTTTTCGTGAAGACAGAGTAAATTCTTATGCAACCTCAGAGGGGTGCCCACACTTTAACATCATTTATCTAAAAATCGAATTGAATTCCTTAAAAAACACTCCTCGATCTAAACAGTGATATGGATTCTAGTTGTGCTTGGCCCATTACTTACTTTATATCACTGTTTTAATGTCTTCTTTTCTTGTAAAAAGCATCTACTTATATTCACTTATGCAGTCCTAGATCTGAATCTTTTACTCCCCACAACCTACAGCTCTGACTGTCACATTGGATTTTCTGCTCCTTCTAGCACCCACGCGTCTATGCAAATCCCGCTAACACTGCTGCTACAAATATCCTTCAACCTTTTGAGAAATACTCCCTAAGAGCCACGCTCTAATCTTATTATCCTCCTGATAATCTAGTATGCAGCTGTGCTTTTAGAATAATAATGTTGAAGCTATTGTTCATAAAACAGATCCAGCTATCTCAAGAGTTTTATTTTTCCTTCTTTTGTGCAGCTACTGGGACATGGCGTATGACAGCGATGTAATGGACAACAGAATTGGTCTGAATTTGCTGTATGCCCAGGTAAATCATATTGTTTGTTTTCATTCAGAAGAGTGACCTTGTTTTTAATGTAATTCTAGATTGGATTTCTGAAAAGATTACATTGATCTTCACTTTGTACACTCAAAATCAGTCATCTGTGGAAAAAATATTGATTTAGAGGCCACCTATAAATACCTGGGAGTACATCTGGGCAGCAAGTCTGGCTGAGCATGCAGATGTACTGTAAGGCAGCTTTAACAAGATTTTATATGCCGCAGTATATTAGGGGGCAGGGGAACGTCTCAGTCACAAATAACAAAGTTTAACTAAAAAATCTGAACTTTGAATCAGTTATTTTGAAGAGACCTGCCAAGTGAATTTTCCCCTGGGAGTGATAAAGTTAAGTTAATTTTATTTAGCTAACAGATCCTTCATCACATAGGGAAACAAAATTTTCTCTAGATGTGAAGTAGTATTGGTCCGTCCCTATGACCGCTGCTTTATCCTGGAGCAGTGTCAGCATGGTGTGACTTTGCAGCACCTTGAGCCTGTTAGCTCTTTGTGTTCCTCTGTGATCCTATTAATAGTGAATTCTCTTTGCGGCAAAAGCTGTGATCTGTTGTATTAAGCATTTTTGGAGCAGCTACTTTGATTAAAATCTCTTACTGAGTGCTGAGTGAAGCCTTTAGTGCTCCACTTTAATATTTTGCTGATCTACACTGCTGTAATAGAAGGGCTTGAGGGTGAGATTTCCCCCAAAGAGGCTTAATTCTGTTCACTTAACTCAGGAGAAAGCTGAATACCACTCACTTCTGTTGTTGTGTGCGCTTCATCAGACAGTGGCTGACATTGAACGAGGCTGGATTCTTGTTAACAAAGACCAGCACAGGCAACTCAAATCACTGCAAGAGAAAGGCTCCAAGAAAGAAGTAAGTTGTTTTTTTTTCTAGATGGATCTTTTTCTGCTGTGTCATTCAATTGTTTTTGTTTAAGCCAAGATATGTAACCATAACCAGTACTGCCGCTAAAGTGTTTAGTTACACAGTTAGACCAGTTTCAGTGAGATGTGATTTTAACATTTTCCATTTTTAAGGATCTAACATTATAACATTTAAACTACTGACTAAAATAATAGTTTTTTTTAAATTAAAATTTCAGGAAAGGTCAGTAATAAGCCAACAAGGAAATGATTCGTTTTTGCCATAGATTTAGATTTTTTAGGATTTTGCACCATTGCGAGACAGGGATATCTAAAGTACTACAACGATACTAACTCTAGCTACAAGTGGTCAGCAAAGGAGTAAATTATTAGTTTTACTGGTTTCTTTACCTTTGTGAAAAACAGTATAAAGACTTTGTGGGTTAATGGACCCCTGAACTAGAAGTCTTCAATTATGCAATTATGCCTAGTTTTACCAAGATGCTATATGTGATTTGAATTGCCCTTATTTTTGAGCATTTAAAGTATATTTAGACTTTTTATGCACTGTCTAAACAAGTCTTTTTTTTTTTTTTTTTTTTTCCAGTTCATCCATCTAGGTCAGACGCTCAAGTATTACGGCTACATAAAGTTTGACCCATGTATAACAGACTTTCCTGAGAAGGGTTGCCAGGTAATCGTCAGCGCTGGCAATAACGAGCTCAACTTCCACGTCAAACTGCCCAACGAGCAGATGAAGGAAGGCAGCTTCAAGGTCACGCGCATGAGGTGCTGGCGAGTCACGTCTTCTGTAAGTCACCTTCAGCTGTGTAAAAACTTAGGACTTGGCAGTGTCTGAGATCTGTCCCCCTGTAGCTTTCTGGAGGCCCATATTTATAATAGATCTCATCTCACCACTGCACCACAAACTACTGTCTTAAGTTGTGCCAAGCAATAGTTTTTACCCCTGCAGCTTGGTAAAAGTGCTGAGGTGCGCTCCATCTGTCTTCATCAGTCCAATTACCCAAACAGGCGAACCACCCGAGGAATGTGCCGTATTGATCCACAGACACTACAGACAGCAGCAGCAGCCTCTATTAGAACTGATAATTGCTATTGGAGAGGAGGGACTCTGTGTTGTATCCATTTATATAGGTTTGTGCTTGGAAAGAAATGCAGCAGTACAGTGCATCATAAGACAAGAGGATATTTTACATTTTTATATTATACAAAAATATAAAACTGCTCAAGTGCCGATTGCAATGGCCATAAAATTGTAAATGTATGATTGACTATAATAAAATGTAACTTCGGTTTATCTTTATAGCTAATTAACACACGCCTTTGTTGCATCTGTGAACGTAATATGAAATGTATTTAAGATCACTAGCGTCAGGATCTGTAGCATGGTTATAATTCTTGCCTTTCCTGGCGCAACTCTCGCAATTTTTGTGGGCTTCATGTAGACTTGGGACACAGAGTACACTGGCTTGTGACACCATGTAGCTGAATTTATTATTAGCCATGCAATTACTGTTCATATTGCAGTGTCTTATTGCACAATTTTACAGCAATGTGTGAAATCTACAGTACGTGGAGTATGGCCAGAACACTAGACTAGTGATAATTAAATCCCCCTGTTGGCATGATAGATTATCAAATGTATAAAGAAATGTTTTACTCTGGACTGTTGGACTAATAAATGTGCCTTTCTTGTGGAGTATAATATTGATGCAATCCCACAAGCATTTGTATCTCTCACAAATTCATTTACACTGAGAACACTTTGGCTAAAAAATGCCAAAACATCTTGGCTTGTGTGATTACAGAGTATGCACCCCACACTCTTGAGAGGAGTAATTAATTCCTGAGCACATTCTCCGAGGTCAAAATCATTTTAATGGGCCTCTTCCTCTCCTACAAACAATTCAAAACATGTCTTTGGTTCAGCAGCACCCTATGTAGCTCCTTCTCAAATTGCATCCTGTATATCTGCCCCAGTGCATTTTCACCTCATGTTATCTTTGAGAAACATAGGGAAAGTAGGTAGCTTCAGGAAGAACAGTCTTAAACACTGATTTGGCTTTTAAAATGACACGTGACAACATATTAGTTGTATTTTTTAACACTTCAAGCGATCAAAAAAGCATAAACTTAATCAACCATGTAAGTTTTTTGGTTACTATAGCATTTTTGAAACATACTACAAAGAGCTCTCCTATAATTTCAGCAAGTCCCAGTCTCCAATGGTACAACCAATCCCTGCAGCTCAGCCAAATGTGAGGTCAAACTGGAGCTGGCCTTCGAATACCTGATGAGCAAGGACCGTCTGCAGTGGGTCACCATCACCAGCCAACAGGTCTGTAATACATGCAGTTAGACTAGTTTATTTATTCCACTATTTCTTGGTATATAAAGAATAGAAGAAATTGGATATGGATTTTGAACTACCTGTTTGTGGTTTTCAGGCTATCATGATGAGCATCTGCCTCCAGTCCATGGTGGATGAACTGATGGTAAAAAAGTCAGGCGGCAGTATCAAAAAGGTTTGTATTTAAAAAAAACATGACTTCTAAACATTTGTTATTCAGAAGACCCCAGGTTAATACAAATAATTAGACACCAGAGTCATCATTTGAAAATCATTTATAGATGGAAGTAAAAAGTGTGACTTCACTTAATATAATTTTACATGTACACAACCTCTAGTGTACTGTTGTAACTCAGATTCTTTGTGTTTTTAGATGTTGAAAAAGCGACACAATGGTTCCCTGCACAGGCCGGATAGTCAGCAAGCTGTGAAATCCCCCCCTCTACTGGTAACTTGTGGCATAACTTATTTAAGGTTCAGCATTGCCTGACTTGCCTTCTTTATAACCTTCCTCTCTTTACGCCTCAGGACTCGCCTGATCCTAATCGTGAGCAAATTGTTAAACTTTCTGTAAGTATATTTACTGTACTTTTAGTAAAATTCAAACATATGCAAGCAAACTCATGAATTGAGAAAATAAATGGTTTTCATAGACCAAGCTAAGTTCAGTGTCACTCCGGGGAATCAGTGCCTCGAACTCGTCCAACGACATCAGTGGCAATGATTTCCATGGCAACTATGCTTTTGAGGGAATTGGGGATGACGACCTGTAACTCCCATTGGGCCATGGCTTTTTCCATTCCACTGTCACCAGGCGGGACAACTGAGATTACAAGCTGAGCTGAGCCAAGCTGAGAGCAACACAAGTGTTTAATTCTGCAAGATTGTAGCCTCTTCATGGAGATAGATCGCTGCCTTAAGCTCTCATTTCATCTCGACTGTGCCCTTTTGAAAACATTTTTATCATTGAACGGAGTAGGAACATGAGCACAGTTGTTTTTGAACAAAGCTACTGTATTAGCATGTAAAGCTGCAGGTATCAAACGAACAACCATTCCATTTGATAAATGGCATCTCTTATACTGTTATAGTGTCTTAGTGACATCTTTCTAATACAGTTGAAGGTACAAACGTTGATTTGTAATTAGCTTTTCAGTGCATGTTTCTAAGCAGAGAGCCATATATATAGTTAGACCTGGCACTAGTGATAAAACAGCAGAACTGGGCAGAGAAGTGTTTTAGGGAATGTCCAGTGAATGTGTTATATGGATATCAGTCGAGCAGTTATGTTGATACTAAACGCGTAAACCAAAATGTCTTATGTTGTTTGTAGTTCTCAGCGTGCACAAAGTGTCTGGACATTTGTCAGAAATCTTTGAGGCGTGCATACTGCTTTCAAAACTAGCCTTAACCTTTGTGTTTCTGCCTCACAGGTTGTTAGTTTGTTGGTCTTTTAAATCTTGCGGAACTTTACAGATGATGGGTAAATTTGGCTGAGCTGCTTGCACTTGCTTAATCTGACATTTTGCACAGTATTACAGGTGGAGGTGAATGTCTAAGTTTCCATTGTGTGGAGATTTTTTAGGGGCTCTGGAAATCCATGTATGATTTTTAAAGCAATTTTTAAGGTTTCTCATAAATGCCAAATTATAGTTTACTAAGCATTTTGCACAAAATAAACAAAAAAAAAAGTCACTTTTTATATTATGTACATGTCATTAAGTATTCTGAGCATTTACTAATACCATAATCACCGTAGCTTATTGTAATCAAATGTAATCTAAGTTGTATAGAGCAAAGGTTTAAATGGACTAGCATTTATTGTTTACAAATGTTTAGGGGACTTTTTAGTTAAAATTTAAAGTTTACAAATTATGGTTTCTGTCTTGTGTCTTCGGGCCTCTGTTCAATGTTGTAATTTGTACGTACATCGTGCCAATCATCTCAGAGGATTTAGTAAAGGTGCTTTGAAAAGTGAATTGCTGGAGTGAACACATTTTATTCAGAGCAGACAACAAAATGGCATACTTTGTTTTTTTAATAATAATAATCATTCCATTTATTCTCAGCTTTTTCAAATAATATTGTTTATTAATATGTGCTGTTGCCTTTATCCATTAATCAATGCCAGCAAATCTCACTGATTGCCAGAACAATAAACAAAATGTCAGCTTAAATTGTCTCTTGTACTCATTTAAGCTAAGAATGTCTAAACATCTTTTGTTTTTGTAAGTCTGTATCTAGGTCTTGGGTGTGACTATGTACATGGGTGCCAAATTACTCCACGTGCATTTTTATCATCAGCCTCACAAGAATTTTAAGATTGTATTGTCAATGCCTGTCTGGTCTTGTCATCATGCAAAAATAAATGTCAAATTAGATGACCCTTGTGTTCTGTTTATCTTTCATTCACCTCATATGCAGCTCCATACGCAACAAACTATGTACTGTGTACTTTTTATCAACCACTATTAACTATGGACCACTGCAGACTGAGAACACCCCACAGGAGTTGCAGTTTTGGAGATGCCCTGAGCTTGCCGTCCAGCCATTAAAATTTGTCTCTAGTCAAACTCACTCAAATCCTTAGGCTCGCCTGTCCTCCCCATTTCCAACCCCTCAACAAAATGTTCACTTGCTGCCTAATATATCCCACCCACTAACAGGTGCCATAATGATGGTAATCTGCGTTATTCACTTTATTCACATCTGATTGGTGCATACTAGCTCTTTTTGAAAAATAACAAATTATTGGTAAGGTCTTTATTTGACATTCAGTGAAATACAGTGAAATCCTCACTTAAGGCATTTATGAAAGACTGCATAAAGACAAAAATGGTAACTAGGAGGATGTCTGCCTCTCAATGGGTTCAATACTCCATTGGTGACATGGCATGTTGACAACCTGAAACCTCTTGCATATAATTCAAAATTTCTCTAATTTCCATGATATTTATATAATACATTGCACGTTCAAAACAAACTATTCTATACATTAAAGTCAATGTAACACAATGTTAAACTAATTATCACACACATGCTTTTTACTGACATTTTTCAAGTTAAACATAGTGTTAGCTTTGTTGTAAACAGATTCCCTTAGAGATCCAAAAAGAGATAAATTAGAGTTCATGATATGTGGCTATCAGGACGTAACAAGTACGGGGAGGCTTAAGATGCAACTCAATACCCCCAATAAGTCCCCAAATGACAACTAATGTGCTTTTAAGACTATTCTGAAAGCTGTGCATGCATGCTACTGCTTTATACTGTACTTAATCCTGAGTACTTTGGCAAAATGACAGTTCATGGGGTTGTAGGTTACAGTAGAAACAATCATAGTATTTCACAAACATATAACAGTATGCCTATGAAGGTAAATGCATATTAAGACAAAGGAAAAAGGGCCACTAACTAGGAACCACAATTAATTAAAGCAGCACTGTATACATATGAAGAAAATCATTAAAAGATACATTAATTACCTAAATGTAACAAATGTACCTTTCATGAGCAATGTTAATTTACTTAGAATACATTTAGAACTTAAAAGACAGTTGGCATTTTAATAATATATAATGAAATTATTTAAAATATACTGACATTTTTAATATTCTACAAATGCGGTATTTCTAAAGAATCTACACAGTGCTGCTCTAAACATGTATAATGCCATCCACACACTGCAACAAAAAATGAGATGAGAACCTCAGTAGATGAACCCAAATCCACTAAAGTCATCAAATGAGATTTTAAAATGATAAGCAATAATAGCAGCCTCTGAAGACATGACAAACACACATTTAAGTTGGACAGGTACTAAAACAATAACTTGCTGGTAGTTTGATCATGAAGTTTATTTTATACAATCTCAAGTTTGTAGCACGAGTGTATTGTCTGTCCCTCTCTTGGCACGTACTGCATATTGACCCCTAAATCTTTTCTGTGGCTTTGAATGCCCATAATGTCTTTTCTCACTTCTCTGTCTTCATGACCACTCGAGGGGACTTTAACCCAACCATCTGTGGCCAGGCCATGCTTCTTCTGATGCCGTTTGTAGTTGTCCCAGTGGCCAGTGGTGTAGCCACACTCCTGACATTTATAGGGCTTCTCCCCTGTGTGGCGCAGCATGTGCCGCTTGAGGTTCATGCTCTGGTTACAGCTGTAGTTGCACACAGCGCACTGAAAAGGCTTGGCGCCCGAATGCACTCGCTGGTGCCGCTTCAGGTTGGCCAGGTTCCCGCAAGCGTAGTCACACAAATGGCACTTATATGGTTTCTCCCCTGTGTGTACTCTGTGGTGACGTTTGAGGTTATCGAAGTGTGCTGAAGCATAGTCGCACTGTGGGCACTTGTATGGCTTCTCACCACTATGAGTTTTCATGTGGCGAGCCAAGTGGTTGGGGTAGTGTGTAAGGAAAGGACAGGCAGCGCATGTGTACACCCTGTCACTGCGCTCACCTGGGCTGTTGGGAGATCCAGCTGAGTCTTTAGTCAGCATCTCAAGAGTGCACTTAGGACATATTTGAGCAGATGAGCCATCCTCATCTTCTAGAACAATGCCACACAGCCGGCAGGTGAAGGGGAAGAGGGAGGGGGGCAGTGTCCTCTCTGAAACAGCCCCTCTGCTTCCCCTGCTGCTGCTTGTGTTGTTGTCCAGTAGGGCTGCAGGGGCAGGATTCGTGGCAGTAATTGGTGGTGGTGATGCCCCCTTCAGGCCATCAAAAGCAGAAAGATAGTCACTGTTCATGGCTCCTGAAGTCACACTGGAGGTGGGCCTTGGCACCTGTAAAACTTTAATGTGAAGAGAGGAGCAAATTTTACACGACTGATCAACAAATACACTGATGTTAAAATATATCAACTACTTGTTATGGTGCCTGCTATATGTAAACTATGGGTCACATGATGCATACCCTTGGCTGAAGCGACAGACTCCTCCTCATTTGCCCTCTGTTCAGCTGTGTGCTTCTTGTGGCCTGTCTGAGGAAGGAGGTTCTGCCCTGCGCCTGATGAGACCATGTGCATGCGCTGGTGGCGTTTGAGGTTGCCGAGGGAACTGCAGGCAAAGCTGCAGCTCTCACATTTGTAAGGTTTTTCTCCAGTGTGGATGCGCAGGTGTCTCTGCAGGTTGACCAGCTGTGCTGAGGCGTACGTGCACAGTGGGCAATTAAACGGCTTCTCGCCGTTGTGTGTTTTCATGTGGCGCTTGACATGGTTGGCGTAGCGGGATGAAAAGCCACAGAGGTGACAGGAGTGCACTTTTGGGGATTTGTCCTCAGCTGGTTGTGCTTTGTCAGTGAACCTGTTTGCTTCACCTTCACTTTCAATCTGTGAATGGGAGTCCAAGTGCATCCCACTAACTCCACCCCCAAAGGGTGAACAGAATTCTGTCGTCTTGGTTTTGCAGCACCTAAGGCAGAAAGGACCAACCAGATCTATTCCAGGCCCTACAGAGTCATCTCGGAGCTGACCGCAGCCTCGGCAGGACAGGTATGGAGCAAATGAGTGCTCAGACTGGACCCCTCTGCCCTCGTCTTCCCTTAAGTTGTTATTTGTGGTATGAGAGCTGTCTGTTTCACTTTCCATACTGAGCTGGCTGTAGACAGAGCTCTCCTCATCACCCAAAGGATACACAGAGAAACCAATCTCAGCAGCCACGTCTGAGGAGCACACCAAAAAGGACAACCCATCATTTTCTGTTGAATGCCTACTTTTTCCACTTTTAGAAAACACATACACATTTTCAGTAGTCAAAAGGTACAGATTAAAAATGTTAAAAATCTTATGTCAGAAAACTATAAAAGCCTAAGCTGAAGTCAAACCAGTAAAGTTGAAGTATTTCCTGTGTTACGAAAGAGTCTAGCCACTCTGTCACAATACGCTTCACTGTACCACCTATAAAATTCAATACTTACCTTGCTCCTTGCTACCTTTCAGGTCCTGCGTACGTTAACTGCAATACTTACAAAATGTAAAGAAAGGGAAGAGAAAACAAAGGCAGATGCCTTCCCAAAAGGTATAAATTAATATTTCAGCCCAGGACTCGGCAAGTGAAAGAGACTGTGTTCCTTCCCAGAAGCTGAAGGGATGTGAGTAAGGAGAGAGTCAGGCTGGCCTTTTATCCTGGCCCCTGGAAACCCCTGGTGGATGATTACAGGGCCTAATGATAATGATGATGACTGTAATGGTGAGGCTGCTGCTACCGATGATGATTATGATGATGAGGGTACATGATGATGATGATGATGATGATGATGATGATGATGATGATGATGATGATGAATAAATGCCCTCTCCTAATGGCGTCCTTGATGGTAATGGCCCTATTTTATGACCCTTATATAATATTGGTGTCTCAGCTCCTTTCTCTACTTTTCCATTTTTCAGATCACTTTCTTTGACAGAGAGCCACATTGGGAAATGTGAGTCGGAAGTTCTATTCCTCTTTGTCTCACAGACGGGGCTTGCACTTAAGACTGAGAAACTGTCAAAAACCTGCCCAGCCTCTTTGTGTTGTGGCCACTGCAATTCTCTTCCTGTGACCATTTAAAACACTGAGAATAATCATTGACTCAAATTTAACGATAATGACAGGAAGTGGAAAACAAACGCTCATGCAAAACATAATGAGATCATTACTTTTTAACCAAGGCACACTAATGCTATATTTAATAATGAACCAAACCGTAATGTATGTCTAGTCTGGTGCAATCCTTCCTTTTGAGGAGCAATCAACACACATTTTCCATTTTTCAGGAAAGTACAGTTCAAGACGGCATATTAGTGCCATTTTACAAACCTGAAAACTTCTCCAAGCCTAAAATCTTGTCATGATCAGGGTCATCAAACTCAAGGTCATCTCCTAGAAGGATGTCAGTGTCTAAGGGAAGATTTCCTGGAACTTCAAAGACTAGAGCATCTTCAGAATCCACTATAGGCAGAGAATAGAAAATTGATTATCTGTTAATTAGAAAATGAATGTTAAAAGAGTTTCCTACATATTCACTTA
This sequence comes from Bostrychus sinensis, assembly GCA_020698575.1. Classification (NCBI taxonomy): domain Eukaryota; kingdom Metazoa; phylum Chordata; class Actinopteri; order Gobiiformes; family Eleotridae; genus Bostrychus; species Bostrychus sinensis. The sequence goes on along the minus strand of CM036257.1, from coordinate 15,673,116 downwards.
ATAAATCTATGGGTCTATGGGTTAACACTGTTAACACCTTGAGAATACAGCACACACCAAAATGTACTTGGCTTCTAAATTATCAGTTTTTCAGTCTAAACTTTTGGTAACCAAAAACACTGTAAAACTAAATCTAAATATTTGTACAGGATATTAGCAAAAATACATATATCTTATAGTATCTTATAATTTGCATATGAGTTATATTAATTCTACAACCTTAATATATATCTTTAATACTGAAACCAATAACAAAAAAAAAAAAAATCCGATACAGTACAGTTATTCTTGACAGATGGTGTGCTTTCACTGGAGACGTGCCTAATGACGCCTGACTCCATCTTTATAGCTTAATGGCAGCCACAGCACTGCTACGCAGCTGTCACTCTGCAGTAAACAGCTACTACAAGGGTTCAAGGACAATGGCACAACTGCACTTTGCTTTAGAATCCTAGTACTGTGCTACCCTCTACTGGACACTTTGTACTGTATCATTTTCAAATGTGTTTTCATTAGAAATATCACTAATTAAAGGGCTAAGATAAGAAAACCTTTTTAGTCCCACAGTGGAGAAATTGCAGAGTGGGTAGATTTTAAAAGAACATTGTGCCAAACAGCTTGAAACATACACAGTCATTTATGCATCAGTAGTGATTAATATAAGTTGGTATTCCTTGTGAGTACGTACACTTGACTGGCTGTGGATTCTGCTGTTTTTTTCTGGGCATCTTCCAGTCAGCCTCACTTTTGTCTGTGGTGTCTCTTCACACACTTTCACAACCATCAGCTTATCTGTTTAGTGGATATGCTTCAATAGACCTATGGATGCATGACACATGTAATACATCAATAATACAATACAATGTAAGGTAATACAAAATTTGAGCAAAGATTACACTTATTTGGCACCACATATTTAATTAATTAACACAAGTGCCTGAAAAACTAAACGATGCAACTACTTCATTATGTGTTAAGCACCAGAATTACATACGCCTGCCTAAACCAGATGTGACAAGTGAAGAATAAGATAACATACGCAAATAACACTTTCCTGTAAAGAGTTGTAGCAAAATGCAAACACACTGAGGTAACGTTACTACTACTAGAAAAGATACCGATCAAAGCAGCTAATATATCTTAAAAAAAAAAAGCCCACAAGCTCATTGCTTAACCCAGTATTTGGACAGGAAGCATGCAACTGCATAGAAAAAGAGCAATTTGATAGTCAGAATACGTGTTTATAAACCTGCAAATGTCTGTAAGTTATAAACGTAGCGCCTAGTAAATACTATTTCAAACAGGCATTGTTGATTATAGATATACATGTTATGTCTATGATGTTGCCAACAGCTAAATTAGCCAAGCAGCTAATGCAACTTCAAAACAGAGCTAACAAGCTAACTTACCAAAAATAGATAAATATTCATCACGCTCTGGCTAGCAACGCAAGTAGCTATAAACCCGTCATTAAACCTGAAGAGTTTTTCTTCAAAGGTTCATTGTGTAGAGATCCGCCATGTCTTCAAGCGCTGCGGTGACAAAGAAAGGCAATTAATGGTATTTTTCATAACTTAATTGATTTTCTGATGCGCCGCCTTCAGGTTGTCAGCAACAATAACTAAATCATTTCCGGTACACCCTTCAAAATAAAACAACACAACAGCTGGCAGCGTTTTCCAGCACGAATACAAAAAAAACTTGGTTTGTCTCTTAATGCAACATCACGTGGCATTAAGTAACTAATTCATGCGAATTACCTACCGAGTAACTGTGTGACTTTACATGACACATTGTATCCACTACAAACTTAATCTTCTGTTTTATATCAAAATTATATAATAAACTGTTTCCGTTTCCGCAAAATACTTCCTTTCGATGTCTCAATGCATTATGGTCGTCGTAGTTTATTAGTTGACTTTATTTAAAGTGACAGAAATTATTGGTTATAATTTTCACTATAGGGTCAAAGCATCCCCATGCAGTAGACTATAAAAGCTATAAAACTGGTAAAAAGTTGCAATCCCTTTATTTTTGAATGCTCAGAGTACAGCAAATGGTTATAGTAAATGCATTCTGAAAAGACTATTTTTATTGAAATAAAAAGAAAAAATGAAATATGCCCTGTGGTGTTTTATGTGATTGACATTTGTGAATAGGAGATCCTGGGACTCTGCGTCATCCTATTGGTCCATGTCACTGCAGTGAGGCTCGCGGCAGACCCATCAGTCTGTTGCTGTAGCCTGCTGTGGTGAGACTGGCTTCCCTCTTCGTGGATCCCATCTCCTCCTCGCTGTTGGGTCTACTGGCTGAGCTCGTCATTTCCACCCTCTCTGCGGTTTCCCCGGTCACATATGCTCACCGTGCTGCAGTGAGGCCAAGGAGACTGGGGATAACTTGGCCACTGTTTGGTCCTTCAGGGGAGGAGCCATTGGTTGATGCTACGCTGCAAAGAGAAGGCGCCGCACACAGAGGTACAGTACCTTTTACGTAATACTGTTTAATTTGTGTTTTACATTTAAAACGACGCTCTTCGTCTCTTTTACTCACCTCGCTTTGTCGCATCTCTCGTGTTTGTGGCTGTCATTGTAGTTAGAGGTTATTGCGATTAGCTACGTATGTGCCACTCCCTGCAACATTGATGCCCTGAACGGACCTCTCAAACGACTGAAAAGGATGTCATTATGGAGCATTTAAAACGATTAAATTACTCGACTCTCTCATTTTAGAGGACAACTTAATTAAAAGTGTATCACCAAAATCCCACACGTGCTTTACGTATCTGTGTTTGGTGAATTGCAGGCTATTATTGTTAATAATACAAATAGGAAAACAATTGTTTTGTCAAAATCAACCAGAATAAGCATAGTGTCCATAATCTTATCATAGACAAAGTGTGTGTTTATATGTATGTGTTTAGGATTTATATGATAAGGTATGGGCTGTCACTGGCCATAAGGAGCCTATCACTTTGGAGTACCACATGGTAGACAGAATTGTAGCGCTGTCAGGGATGCCTATAGGAGTAAAGCAGTGTGTGCATGTGTGTGTGTATATGAGCAGACTGAGGTCACTCTCAGTCTCCCAGACCCGCATTGCTGATGCGGCTTTTGTCCAGTGAAAGGATAATTAATAAGCCGTATCCTAGAGCTTTCACTCTTGCAGAAAAAAAAAAAAAACTTTATTTTTTACTTATGAGACATACTGCCTAGCAACAGTTCGTTAACAAGTCACATCCTCCAACACCTTTACAGTTAGGTGGAAGTGTGGTTCATCTTCCCTGTTAGGCTTTACAGATATGTAGGAACCTCTGGGCAGATGCTTGTTGTATAATATCATCTGCCATTTTATGTCATCTGATAGGACGCCTCCATCCTATTTGTTAAGTATGAAATTGTTTAATTCAAGTAACAATAATCCCGTCACATGCGCACACGACTTGGACTTTTTTTTTCCCTCTGTACATTTGTCAAACAGTAAGGTTAGAATAAACATGACTAACTCCAGTTTCATATCAATATGTATTGAGTGACTGTCTCTAGATTCAAAGATTCTAGATTCAAAGATTTTTTGGTCAATTTCAGTATATGTACAGTACATATAGAGGAATCAAAATGTTGTCTCTGCTCTTATATCTGTGTCATAGAGCATGCAATAAAAAGTAAATAGAGCTGAAAAATAAGTATGCAGGCCTACTTAAAAACATGAATAGAACAGAATAAGCAGTATGAAATGCAATAAGCTCAAAATATTTGCCTGTAATACCAACTATGAAAACTATGGTTTACTGGTGCCTGTGTGAATTAGGTCTAAACTATTAGTGTTATTGTTGTACATGGCTTGGGTTTATCATGGCAACATTAACATAAGGTTGGGTCAAAGGGTCACATCTTTATTTTGAGCTGCATCTTTCTGAGACACGAGATTGATTTTTTACCTTTCCATTTTAACCTATAATTAATAAGATTAACAATTTTGGCACAAAGTTTTAAGAGTCTTGAATAATGTCCAAAATCATAGCCTAGACTTCCACAGAATAAGAATAAGAATAAGAAAAACCTACTTTTTCTTACGAATATTGCAGTCCTCAGATAGCATAAGTCTCATGGGACCTGATTCAACACAATTGATTTCTCCCTCTCCTGTGAAGAGCTTACTTAACTCTCCTAAGAACTAGACAGTACATATGGCTGCCTTTGTAGGATAACTTAAATACTGCTGTGCAATCTGACTCATAACAAAGTCATGTGGTAAGTAGGTTAGTATATCTTCTTGGGTGGAGGGTGAAAATACTTGAAGTGCATGTTTGTGCTTAGAATAAAAACTTCTATAATCTCCCTAGACTCCCTAAGAATTTAAATGCTTACATAGCTGTATTTTTAGTATGGTATATTGTTTTTATCTCGTTAATGATGTATGTACATAGGGCACCAAACAATCCCATGTCTTTTGGTATGAAAACAAAGAACTAGAAACACATGAAACTGTTACCTGGACAGATTGTCATATAAGTCCTTTTAGTTTTTATAGTTGCACGTTAGAATATAGACATAAATATTGAAGGTATTAATATGATAATAGAGTAGTAGCCTACCAAACGGATATATTGGATTGAACATGTACAAACTAAATTACAGCATCTGTGTAAAAAAACACACTCATATTTTAGTAGTGGCATCTGACAACTTCAAGACCAACCCCTCTGTAACACTGCATCAAACAGTACTTGGATGACCTAATACATTTGGTTGTTTTAAATCTTCATGTTTATAAACAACACTGTATGATTGATAATATTATGCATAATTTCATCTAACAGCTTCTTTAATTGGTCCTGGTTTGTTCTGTGCTCTGCTGCCTTGATCATAAAACCTCACAGCTGTCTGTTAGAGACAGATTGAATAGTCTGTGCTGTCCATCACTGTCCCTCTGTCTTCCCCAGGCCCACTCTGTCAGTCGCAGCTCCCTTGTCCATCTGCTGTTAGTATCTCAAGCCTCTGACCTTAATGCTCATCTGTTGTTGCAGTAATGGTTGCCTTGTGTTTCTATATTTTGATTTTTTTTTCAGAAAGTTTTAATTTAAATTGAATTCATCTGTACACAGTGTAAGCCTCTTTTTGGCCCTGTTTTTATGTTATATTTTACAATTATTACATTGTAAATGCACAGTACACTAATTTCACCCTCTGTGTGATGTCTATTTTTCAGACAGTGGCTGCTGATGATGAAAAGATGAAGGACAGTCCACTAGCTCAGTAATTCCCCCACTCACCAACCTGACAACCTGACCATGCTGTGGAGAGGATTCAAATTAGTGATGTTCCCCTCAGGCAGGGATTACCTCCTTCGATTCATGCCTCCCTCACACATCCCACACAATAGTGGCCCAGCTCACTGAGCCCCCCTTCCTGCAAAAAACAACCACACAAAGTGTAAGCATATTGCTAATAACTCATGCTCGTTGGCCTGTTCTTCTCAGCTGCTACTTCTGCTCTAGTCCCTCGTCATGAAGAAGCCCAAACAGCAGACAGGGCCCTTAAGTTTCCTAAACTTCTTCAGCCGAAAGCCCAAAGCCGAGCCAAGGCCCGAAAAGAATGTGGAAGTCCGGAGCAAAGACGAGGTAGCCATCACTCTGACACCGAGCGAGAATCCAGACCAGGTATTGTCAGGCTCAGTGACATTTTTATTTAGAAACCTTGGTTTGGCAAAATCAGTGCTGTCATTATGACAGTATCACTTTTTCAGTATGTGGATGAATCTTTTTTTTTTTTTACTCTGTTTAATTTGATTCCACAAATTATTATTGTGAATACATGAGGTATCTTTTCCACAGGAGCTCAGAGCAGAAGAAGTAGGAGAATCTGGAGTTTCAGAGAGAGGAGATGGAGGAGGTTCAATGACAGTGGCTGAGGCAGGTGAGAGTGCTGTTGCCACGGCGACTGAAGCTGTGGGTATCAGCGCTGGCTCCAACGGGGTCCTGTCGTTCTCATCGTCCAGCCAAGAGCAGCTGCTGGACGAGCACCTCGAGGAGTGCCCATTGTGCCTGCTCAGTCAACCGCGCTGCCACTTCCCACGATTATCATCCTGTTCCCACCGGGCCTGCTCCGACTGCCTGCGACACTACCTGCGCATCGAGATCTCAGAGAGCCGTGTGGGGATTGCCTGTCCACAGTGTCCTGAGTTTCTAGAGCCGCTGGATGTACGGGCCATCCTGGATGACCAGGCCCTTCTGGACCGCTTTGAGGAGTACCAGCTGAGGAGATTCTTGGCATCTGACCCAGACACACGCTGGTGCCCTGCGCCTGACTGCAGGTAAGCTAACTGACTCCTTTTATAAAAACAACCTCACTAGTTACGTCAGAAATAAAAGACAACTTGGGAAGGGTGCATAAAAGCTTTTGAACTGAAAAATATACTGCTTAATGTTAGTAAAATATTTATTTATTATGTTTAGGGCTGCATAATATATAGGACATTTGTTATCATATCTATATTAGCATAAGCAATATACATTAATGCAAAAACACTTTCTTTTTTTTTGTATAAAATGTTCTTTTTTGTCTGAAGCGTATCTAAAAACTGTGACTGTAAGAAACAAAAATGCATTTTTTAAAATGCATTCAACGTTTTCATGCTCTAAACCACAAAGCCGCCACTTCTGTAAACAAGGTTTAACAATACGGTTGCACTTGGACTCATATTTAATTCAATTTAAGAATCGATATTCAGCATCTTAATACATCACTGAGAAAGAAACCCAATGTGGGCTTTTAAATGTTCCTGATATAACTCCAGACTTAGCTGATCATTTGGGGATTTTATTTTGATATCGCTTTAATATTCATAGATAGGTAACGGATTATGGATAGGATGACTGGTGGGAAATGAGGGGTGAGCATGTTGCATGTGTGTGTTGTATATTTGTACCCTAAAACATGTAGCTTGTGACTGCAGGACTTGACGGTAGACTACTCACTGCCTCCTTATGGATGTCTTTTATTTGTCTAAGCTTTGAGAATATGTCTTACTGTAGTAGTAATGAAAGTTTGATATAGTGTGTGTTTCTTCCTTCCAGGTTGTTCCCACATATTAAGGATAACCTATTGCACAATTCTGGTCATAGCTCATTCCTTGATAATTGCTGATTATAAATGACATGACAAATGACATGAAACAGAAATATAATAAGATTTTTTTAAATTACATACCTAAATATTACATAATGTCTCTATGTCTTTTGAAAAACTACAGTCAACCATCTACAGCTAAAATATACTTATTGTAGAAAAAAGAATTACCCAAGTTTATGATGTTATTTATGGCCTGAGTGTCTCCTCAGTTATGCAGTGATAGCCTACGGCTGTGCAGAGTGTCCTAAGCTGAGCTGTGGGCGTGAGGGCTGTGAGACAGAGTTCTGTTACCACTGTCGGCAGCTGTGGCACCCCTACCAGACGTGTGACCAGGCCCGACGCCAGCGCGCACGACACACATCAGGGGGCAACGATGCCTCCGCGCTGTATGTCTTCAATGAAGAACCTGGAGGTGGTCAACTATCATCTACATCTAACTTTAAATTATATTGATAATTCCCCAATTGTCTTTTGCTTTTAACAATTGACTGTGTTGTAGATGCAGAGGAGATCAAAGCATGCCCTCGCTGTGGGGCCTACATCATGAAGACCAATGACGGCAGCTGTAACCGTATGAACTGCACTGTATGTGCCTGTCAGTTCTGCTGGCTCTGTATGCAGGAGATCACCGACGTGCACTACCTCAGGTGTCCACACGCATTAGTGCCCATCTACTGCAAAATATAAGTCTAGTGGTAAAATGATAAGTCCATTCAGGTGTTTTGTAGAACACCAAATTAGTTTGAATACTATTTGAAGAGCAATTGGATGCATTTTTAATTGTCTTGGTCTTGTCTACTTGATCTCTGTTGCCTCGGTTTTTGTCAGGACATATGGTCTGGACTTGGTTTGGTATTTGAGGTTTTGACTGCAAAACTAGCATACTAAAAACTAGTTTAAGAACAATATAAAATTTTATTTTAAATTATATTATATCTATATATCACATCTTGTAAATTGTATTTGGATGTGTTGTATATGGATGCACAGTATAAAAAAGAAGAAGATAATTATTTAAATTGTCTGTTTCATTGTACCATTTCTATCTCACAGTATAGCATCTAGTTGCACATAAAAACTGGGAGAGTCAGCATTCAGCTTGCCATTGTTTAGAAGCTGCATTACTCTACACTTCGTCTGGCCTCCTATTGATTTTTCCTGCCTGGGATCCACTGCTGACTTGTCATTAATTCCACAGCTCTATCTAGCTCCATATTTTCTTGTGGCACAAGATGTAAATCAGCCAACAATCTAACACAATACCCAAAGTCCAGCTCTAACAGAGCAGAGACGTGTCCATATACAGTATATCTTATGTTAGCTGGCATTTTCATCCTTGATTTGTAGTGTATTGCTTTTTTAAACTGATATTCACATGATGCTGAATGTTATGAATGTTATGTTCTTTAAATGCTTACTTTGGTTGTGTGTCTCATTCATTTCAGTCCCTCAGGATGTACATTTTGGGGGAAGAAGCCATGGTCCCAAACCCGCAAGGTTTTGTGGCAAGTGGGCATGTTGCTCGGAGCGCCAGTGGTCATTTCACTAATCGCTGGCATTGCTATTCCAGTTATTATTGTGGGAATACCAATCTACATGGGCCGCAAGGTATACAGAATAACCATCGTCATTGTATTTTTTTCCGAGCTTCAGTGTAGTTATGAAATTTCAATGAAACAAATAAAAAAATAGAACTCTATGATCTAATTTATGTTTAATTTATCTCGCTGCCAGGTTCATGGTCGCTGTAAGAAAAACAATATCTCAGGAAGTAAGCACTACTTGACTGTGGCCAGTGGGGTGATGATGTCCATGTTTGTGTCTCCTGTTATAGCAGCTGTCACTGTAGGTATGTAGCCACCTTTTCACCTGTACATACATGTGCAGAATTTATTTTTATTTTGTTGTAATCCTCATTTAGTATTATTACTACAATTACAGTACATAATTGATAGTAGATTGTTTACAGAGGATTTGCAAATCAAGATGAATTGACAAAGCAGAAAAAATTTTACTAGATCCCAAACATTTACTGTTCAGTGAATTCAACTTACTTCTTTCAGATTGTTAGTATTGTTATCCAGCTATCTCCAAATAATAGTTGTACAGCAGTATCTAGTTCTAGCTGTGTTATATGCATCTTGGGGTACGTGCTTCCTGTGGCTGAGCACTAGAGCCTGCTCCATTTTAAATTACTTATTGGGCTTTTTCTCTCTCACCTATTGTCCATCTCTCTCTGCCTCCAACACATTCCTGCTCTTGTGCAAGTCCATGGATTCAGCTTGTACAGATAAATACAGCCCAGTGTTCACTCTGTCCTCTGTTCAGTGTGTGGTTGGCACTGGCCCATCCCGCTGCCCTGGTTTTACCCCGGTGATGAGTCAATTGTGCTCCTCTGTTCCTGCTGTGTTAATGATGTCCCCTTTGTCTGGTCTGTACTCAGTGCTCTGTTTCCAAATTCCTAGAAATCTCAATTATATATTCACAAAGCAACAAAACAGTCTTGCTTATGAAAAGGGGGAGAGGGTTGTCATTATTGTAGAGGTAACAGATTAACCATGAAGACAGCAGAGAAGTAAGACATACTGTAGCTTATGTACCCCTGAGAATACTTGGTGAAGCAAAAATATTTACTACATAGAGGGTCCATGTTGGTATTGGAACAAGAAAAGCTTCCTCTTGTGTTAGATTGGAGCTATTGCAATATTATTTTAGCTGTTTTAAGTTAGTATACAGGTACAGTAGTTCAATTCAAAGTGAAACTCGTGGAGATTCAGTACATACAGAGTTTTCTGTAATTATGATGATTATGGCACAAAGTTAATGAAAACCAAATGGTAGTATGTCATAAAATTATACATTACATAATCATCATCATAATTACAATTACCTTGAATGAATGCTTGAAACATTTTACTCTGTGCGTACTGAATATATATGGCATATGCATTTTACTTCTTGAGTTTGCCTTCTCCATGACATTTTATTGATCTGAGCCTGGTATTTACTGCAGAGGGTCCGTAGTATTTGTACTGAAACAAGAAGCTCTTTCAATTTTGGATAAAGTATATACAGTATATACAGTACATACTGTAGACCATGTTAAGGCTAATGTTCAGCTGCATCTTGTTATCGGTTTATCATTGTGTTAACTGTCTTTGTAGTACTTTAAAATTCGTTTTATGTGTTTGTTTTTGCAGGGGTAGGTGTACCACTAATGCTGACGTATGTCTATGGAGTAGTGCCTATGTCATTGTGTAGAAATGGCTGGTGTCGACCACAGAATGAACCTCCTGAATCTCACAATATTCAACTGGAGGACTTAGCCAGCTGTGAGTGCATTGATTTACTATCACAATCATACTATGTTTATTTATGTCTAAAATCAACCTGAACTGATTACATGTCCCTCTCTGTTATAGATCTTTTATTCTCTCATGTAGTCAGCGACCACTGGACAGCTCAGAACAACCCAACACTTACAGATACCAGCCTCCAGGAAGTGAGAGTCAGTGTACAGGAAGTAGGTGTTCTCCCGAGTACAAGCACTACACCCCAAGATATAAAAACATATGGGGCTTTGGATGAAGCCACAAAACGCCATGGATACACCCAGCAGGACAGCCAGTCAGACTGCGAGGTGGTTACTGTGCCTGATAGTAAGCTTACAGACCAAGAAGATGTTCCTCTAAGGTGAGTAAATCTTCAGTTTGGTTTGTCGTGGCTTGTTTTTGGAAGGTTTTGTTGTTCAGTTGCATCTAAAAAAAGTCGAATAAGTGAGAGTATTTCAGTAGTTTAATTCAAAGTGAAACCCATACAGTATATTATAATAGATTCAGTACATACAGAGACATATTGCAAGCGTTTTATGCATGGTGGCACAGTGGTTAGCACTCCTCCCTCACAGCAAGAAAGTTGCGGGTTTAATTTCTGAACCGGGTGGGGCCTTTCTGTGTGGAGTTTGTATGTTCTCCCTGTATCTGTGCAGGTGTCCTCTGGGTGCTCTGGTTTCCCCTACCAACAAAAACATGTACAATAGATCCCCCATAGGGCCAGGACTCCCCTGCAAAACAGATTCTGAATCTCAGTGGGACTTTCTTGGTTAAATAAAGGTCAAATAAAATAAGGCCAGACATTTCAGGAGAACAGGTTAAATTTTTCAATCAGATATCATTTAAACTTCCCCTGTAGATTGCTGACATAAATTGTATTGCAAGTTGTGTGTAATGTAATACTTGTATATGCATATGCAAAATAGGCATTAAGGACATATGCAGATTTGCATAAAATTAAAAAAAATACAATTTTTGTTGACGTTTTAGATCAACAAGATTTTTTTTTAGGAATTATGGATATCTTATTTTTGTTTTACAGTAATATTGCAAACACATGCCATTTTCTTTGTCATGTTTAAGGATTAAAATGCCCAATAAACCAGACCTTGGACCGATTTAAGAGCATGTACAAGTCTGGAAAAATAGGTGTTTGTACCTATACTCCTAGTGTCTCACGTTAATTATGATATGGCTGCAGTTAATTATAACAGTTATCAAAAATATCACAAACCTATATATGTATTTTACTTTTTGAAATACTGAAATAATTAAACTTTTATGCAATATTCAAAGTTATGAAGATGCACGTGTTCTTATAGTTTGATGCTTTCTTTGTAATTAGGGATGGAACCAACATTGAGGTCCGTGTAGAGATTGAGACCCAGCCTAGAGGAGCGCGCCAGTCCAGCCTAAGTAGCATCCTGTCTGTGGAGTCTATGGGACGCCCTCAGTCGCAGTCCCAGGACTGCCCGTGTGCCTCAGAAGTGGAAGAAAGCCAAAAGCTAGAAGAGGAGGAAGGACGGGACAGACCAGAGGGGGCAGCAGAGGGGACATTTCTGCCAGTTTTTGAAATGGAAACTGTATGAGACTTTAAATTTGGTTTGAAGACATAAACAAACTCTGGATTTGACCTGAGAATGACCATGGTCAACCTCCTGCTTCCAAGACAGACCCTCCCACCAGATGCCTTCTAGCTCCAGCCTCTAAGAACGATACAGACAGATTATATGCTTTTGAATGTGTAAGAGACAATTTAGCATGAGACTGGACCAAGCAGAAAGGATAGCAAACTCCTATTAATCCTTAAGTGACTCAGAGCATGACTAGTTCAGAGGGGTTCGGTTTGAGACTACCTGACCCCTCCATGTTATTAGCCCCCTCTTTGTCTGGCTGTACTACTCTTTTATTGACTTCCCTTTTGCCAATAAAGAGGCCCCTCAAGCATGAGTTGTTTTATGGGGAATTCAGATTAACTTGCATTTTTGTTCTCATCTTCACAGTGGCAGAACTTACACTTTGAATATACGTTTAATGCAGTTTTTCATATGTGCTTTTGACATTCAGTGGTTAAATTTTAATCTGACAAGCCTTCTTCCCAACTTTCCAAATATTGTCTCACTAAAACATTGTACAAAATATTTATGACAAAACCTTAATGTGCAATTTGACTTTTTCTACTGCCATTAGACAGTAATGTGCTTCTAAGTGCTTTATCACACAGTAAACAAGTCATTTTACTGCTTAATTGTATCAATAGGCTAATAATACTTTCAGTTTAATAGGCATTTTGTGACTTTGGTCTACTTTTCTTCTATCCACTCTCAGGTCATCCACCCTCTCTGTACTGGAAGTCTGTTAGTGAAAACTGAATGAGTAAATCACAAATGTATGCAAGACATGTATTAGCAAGTGTAACCAACTACTTGAAGTACCCTCTCCATAATAATCTAACAAGCAAAATGTACTGAGACCACATTTTGATACAGCTCAATTAGAACAAAAGAATCTCTAAACCACAATTTATGGTTGATTGTATAGAAATGTAACATTTTTCCTTTGTGCCAATAATTGCATTTTTTGCTTTTGAGAGGGTGATTCCTTCTTATTAGTTGTAAATTTAGCAGTAGACCTTCATTTCTATTTATTTAAAATTAACACCGACCTTAAACTGCGATGACAACCTAGACCCAGTAGAGGGAGCCCTGATACAAAATATGGCTGATTTAAAAACCCTTTAATGCGATTTGTTAATTAAATAAATTTAATGGTTTAGAAGTTTGAGAAATTTGCCTTTACAAACTTTAAAGTGAAGTTTAATTAATATAATGAATTTTTAAGTTTATGGACAAAGCAAAATAAGACACAGTGTCTTCAAATTGTAAAGAATCTTAGGCCTATTTAAATACTAGAATGAAAATTACAACTTTTGTAAGAAGACAGTTGACAAAAGCTGTTTCCAATGTAACTTAACAAAGCCTCAACAAAGGCAATGTGTATTATAAATCTCTTTAGGCAAAACGGCGGGTAACACAATAACACTGCAGCAGTAAGCAGTAGTACTATAGTGATCTTTATTAAGGTCGCTCCTATAAAATAGATGACTCAAAGCAGCCCATCCCACCGGGGTGATAGGACACGCCCTTAAGTTTGGGAGCGGTGCAGTGAGTAGAGTGGGCTGGCCTGCCTCAGCATCAGTATCCGTGGCTTTGGGACGGTGACAAACGGCAGCTCGTGTTTCCACACAGTGTAGTGTCGTTTCGCTTTGCTCGTGCGCTTCCCGCCGTGCCCTACTCGTGGTGCTCGCTCGGGACGGGACCATAGGGACTTGGCAAAGTGGAGAGGCACCTGCGGAGGAGAGCACACACGCCCCGGGATGGACGCGCTCAAATCCGCCGGAAGAGCGATTATCAAGAGCCCCGGAGTTCCGCGCCACACATGGGGAACTTCAAAACACGAGAGTGAGTCCAACCTTTCCAAATGTTAACAAACAGCCTCAGTATTTCTGAATTTAAAAGATTTTAAAGGAAGGTCCGGTTTAGATAAAGAAACATTAGCCTGTGGCTCCTGGACTGCTGTGATGTTTTCTTGCTTGGGCTTGTTTTTTTTTTTTAATGTAATTAAATATTAGACTACTGCCCCACAGTACTCGCTGTAGGTTGCTTGCTAAATGTGTATGACTTTTTGAAAATGACCAAAAAATAAATGTATTTTTCCCCTAAAAATAATAACAAAGTGAAAGTGAAGCTTTTAATTCTGTATTTTGCTGGGGTTTTTTTTGTTTTGTTTGTTTTTTGTTTTTTTCATTTTTTAAAATATCTGTATGGGACATTTTATGTGTGTGTGTTTTTTTTTTTTTTTTTTTGGCACTACTGTACTTTAAATCAACAGCAGTGTCAGTCAAATCAGGGATCATCCCAGGACCAAACATCTAAACGGGAATAAATCAAACTAAACCAGGACGGAAGTAGACTAAGACTAAAACAAGACTAAACTGGGCTAGGTCCTTCAGAACTTAACATGCCCGCGTACACTAGTGGTACCTGTACTACAGCTTGAGAAACACTGCTCTGGACCTGTTACCATGGTAACATTTAGCATCACTTGCTGCAGCAGTAGTATCAGAAATACAGGAAATGGTCCAGTTTGTGTAGGCCTATTCTTTGTTTAAAGATGTTCCTATGGGTGGAACAACAATGTGACTAATGCCTATAATGCTTTCACCATAGTTATAAGAGCCAGTTTAAGTCTATATTTATTTTGTGTGTTCATATCTGTTCTCAACACTTTAAACAGTGGTGGTAAATTGCCCTTTTCCACAATGAAGTAGATGAGCTGCAGGCCTGTGAGTGAAGGGTCAGTGCTCCAGCCCTTGTCTCCCATCAGTGCGCTTTGCTGCCGGGAGCTCTGCTGTCTCATTGATGTGTGAAGTGCCGTCTCCAATACTCACTCCCCGCAGCTACACAGCCTATTACTACGACTCGCACTGACATAAATGCTAGCATGCTGGTTTTGCCGCAACCTGAATTTCTGCTCATTGAATAATCTGCCGCCAGTTGGAAGCTTTTCACTAAGCGGCACTGATAAATTTCACAGCTAGTAGTATGTACTTATTCAATTAACATAATTGAATATTGAGTGTAATTGAGTGACTCAAAGTTTTCTATTTGGATTAAAACTGTAATGAGCCTCTCTTAAGGCATGGGATAGTTCCTAAATTTAATTAATTCTGAATTTTAACCATCAGTGTTAACAGTAAGAGTTAGATTGACCTATGTGGATTAAGGTTGCACAGTGACAGATGTGGAGATGTGGAGGAGCTACAGTATTTTCCTCAGCTACATTGATGATAAAAGGAGCTGACTTATAAGTTAACAACACGCTGACTTGAAAGTCATTGCCTGTGTCACTTTTGAAACCTTTGCAGTGTGCTATCTCTGCCTTGTTGTTGTCGATTTCAGAGAGGGCTGGAAGGATGTTGTCGGCTGGGTGACAGAAGCAGTTTGTGCTTGAGATCCACAGTAATCAGACTGCAAAAATGTAAGCGCAGAAATCCCTATTGGTACAGACAGACAGAAGACTGCTGGTGTCTACAAGCTATTTATCAGGCAGCTTTAGAGTAGGACAGTTTCCCTGCGCCAACATGTGGCCATGCAAACAAGGTGACACTCAAGTTGTGGGTGGCATATTCAATATTTGGTCGGATAACAAGATAAAAAGCATGTGACTTTTTGTTACTGGTTACAAATAAATTCTTTGTTTATGTTTACAATGCACTCTATTGAAGAGCCTCTTGTACCAGTCTAAAGCCCTCTACCTTTATCTATGCTTGGGACTGGCAAATTTGTGGGTGCAGTTTTAGACTTCATGTCAGGGAACCAAACCCCAGGCAGTGGCACTAACCACTTATCTAACTTTTGGTGTAGGTTTTTATGCTGGATCCCATTTCTGGTGCAACCTTCTCCATTTATCAGAGCTTTGGACTGACACAGTTTGTTTTTAGGAAGTTCCCACACACCAATGAGGAGAAATATGCATACATCAAATGAACTGTATTTGAAAAAAGCCATCACTTGCAATCTGTAAATTAAATTGGTTCATTTTACATTCTTTAATGAACCATAAGGGCTACAGTTTATGTCCTTTCATACGACCAACACTGAATGCTATGTTGAAGCATACTAAAGAGCTGATCATGGACATACTTTGGTTTATTTTTGTGCTAAGACCAGAAAACTGACATGTACAGTGATCCCCATCTGCCCTTGTGGCCTGCCATTGTCATCTGTTGAGGTCAAAGCCACTATCTGTGCAGAAGAGGACACAGCCTACGCCCGGAGAGCAAGCCTTCCCTTTGGATCCTGTCACACAGTTCTGCAGACCCCACACTTGCCCTTGGCTCCAAGGACACAGTCTACAGTGTACAGTCTGCATCACTTTGCAAACAGGCTTTGCAACTGGCCCAGGAGCATCAGTAAGTCTGTGACATGAATAGAATTGAAACTACCAGTGTTGTTGTTGTTGTTGCACTGGTTCTTACAGCAGTTTAGGAGCACTTCAGAGGGAGTTGGAATCTTGTTCTTTTCTTTTCTCAAGTAATTACAGAAGAACATTTTTGAAGCAAGATCAACCAAGAGAACAGTTGATTTTTAGGAACCTCCTCATAGGTTGATGCAAAACGTACAGGCTATCATCAAATGCACAAATAACCCATTAAACTTCTTCTTTTGGCTGTTCCCTTCAGTGGTTGCTACAAGGAATTATCCTCCGCATGCTTCTTTCTTGTACCAACTAACTTCCTGTCACTCTTTTGCTACATTCTTAAATCCCGTCTTTGGTGTTCCTCTAGGCCTCCTGTCTGGCAGTTCTAACCTCAGCATCCTTCTACAGATAAATTCACAATTCCTCTTCTGTACATGTCCAAACCATCACAATCTGGCCTCTTGAACTTTATTTTCATGTATTTGTGGGTGTATTTTTCCATGTACCATACTATGCTGCTTTACTTGAGTCAACCTTGCATGTGTTTGACGCTAACTAACTGCTGTTTAAACACAAAATGTCAAAACATAGCCTCTGTGACTTGCTTGAAGCTTGATGTGAAATTAGTCGACTGCATTGACTTGTTATGTTCATGTTGGCTGCTCCTTCAGTGTTGGCAGCCTGGGGTTGTATTAGAGCTGACAGGGGGCTTGACTGAGTGACATTCAGGAGGCAGGGGTGTCGGTTAGCCCCGGCCCCTCCAGCAGCAATTATCTTGGGATGGCTCGTTAAGACTCAGTAGCCCGTGAGTCAGAGAGATGCCTGCACACAAAGCGAGAGGAATGGGGGGAATACAGCGGATAATGAAGGAGAGGATGTCAGCCGTAGAGATGGAGCATTGGATTAGTAAAGAGGGGAATCCTGAGTTTTCAGTGATGGAGATGGGGATGAGATGATAATTGGTGGTGAGACGTGGATCTGTGTGGTGATGCTGAATTAAAGCACTTTTGATATTGGCTTAATACTGGCTTACCCTGCTATGTAACCTTCAGCTAATGCATTCATTCATTAAGCGTTTATCATTCTTCTTGTGGTATTTAGCCAGTGAGTGCGCATTAAAATCGCAGCTTTGAGCTAGCTGACAACATGAAGGTTCTTATTTTAATTAAGTAGCAAACAAGGTTAGATTAGCATAACATACATAAATACACTCATACAAAAAATACACAAATACATTTTAACTGTGTGGAGGTGTACAGTGTCAGAGTGGTTAGCTCTCCTGGCTCTCAGCAATGAGCTTATGGGTTTGACATTCAGGCCAGTTGATAAACAGTTTTATTAAGGGGTGTCTGCATGTGTACTCTTCATGTACATCCTCCCACTGGCCAAAGTCATGCATGTAGGCAAAATGGTGAATGCAAATTGCCCATTGTAAATAAATGTGAGCATGAATGGTTGTCTTTCAATGTCTCTGTGTTAGCCACGTGACTAATTGGCCACTGTCTAGGCTGAACCCCACCTAAGGAATAAGCAGCAGATGAATAATACATTTTACCGTGTTTAGGCATTACTTCTACATGTCATTACAAGATGCACCAAGGAAAACTGTTAACAGTGTATTTACCTTTTTAAACCACCAAAATAACCAATCGAAATAACTCCTATCTCCATATATAACCTTGACAAAGTGCACATGCTTAGCTTATCTGCAGTCCGTTACACAGTGATTTCACAGAACAGATTTCACATCTTTACTTTGCATAATTCACACTCACATCCTCATCCGTCTCAGACCGAGGAGAGATGCAGCGATAAAGTGCTGCTAATGAGTTTTCATGGAGCAAAGCAACCTGTCCAATAGATTTAGTCGTTCAAAGATCAGCCGATATCTCATGTACATACAGTATATCACTGGCGTTGGTTTAATGGATTATGGTTCATGGGATAATTTACTTTCATTACTTGACCCACAATGGACACTTTCAAACAAGATATGATATCACATTGGCTAGTTATTTTAATGTTGTAATATTTGCTGATATGAGTTAGTAATGCTGCTGAAAACTACAGCAGAGAAATTATTTAATAATATATATTTTTGAGCAAATACACACAAAGCAGCACACCAGTCAACAGACCAAAATTGCACAAGACAGGCAATCCAGCAGAGGCTGCTATACCCTATCAGAAACGTAGACTTAATATAATGTATAATATTATGGATATATATAGTTACATATTTTTTTCTGTTGTAGTTCCGGTTTAATACTTTTTCATTTCTGCATGAATATATTTTAATCTTAAGCAGAGTTACCTTAATTCTGGAGAGCTGACTGAGAAAACATAATGGTTTACTGGAAAATTTTGTACAGATAATCAAATACTTCAAATTAAAGTACTTTGTTTTGTAAGTTTATTATAACCCCAATGGACTGTAGCTTGATTAAAACAGTGGTGCTATAATCAGATTGCAATATATTATTTAGGGAGCAGTTAGCATAATAATAATGTATTGTGATTATTCAGAATCACAATGGTTTTGGTAACTGACAATCCACTAAGAATAAATAGAAAAAAATTCCACTCCTAATTGGAGTAGTCAAATGTAATGCATGTCGGGTTTTTTTGTGCTGGACGCTGCCTAGAATAGAGGAGAGTTGTCTTAAGTGCTCATTGTTCTGGATGCCTAAAGGATAAAACTAACAAGTATAAGCTTATTCTCCAATTGAACCAGTCCAAGACGTATAGAATAAGGTTTGAATATTTGCTGTTGTTGATGTCTGCTTTTCAGATTCACTTGTCTGAGCCTCTTACTGCTGAAGGAGTGAGTATATTTTCTTATCTGTTGTGCCCCACTAGAATTGATTTTAAAGCTTCAGCCTAGTGTTATTAAAGCTGCCCCACGTCATATTCTATTGATTTTTGTCTATGATCCTATTGGGAGTTGTGATATATGGTAGCTATATAACACATTTCATGGCTTATATACTTTTGGTATACCATCTATTTTTATACCTGTCCTGTCCATTTTATGAAATGTTTATCAGTGCTGTCTACTTCAGTGCGTTTTAAAACTTTATAAAAATTTGTGTATAATGCAGTACTTTCCGGGTAGCTATGCTCTGCAGTTCTGCGTGGTGTATCTGGAGGATTTTTGACACAAACATGCTCCTCCTGGTCTGAAGAAGTGAATTATGCAATGCCAGGAAATGGAGAGTACCTGTCTCTGGAGTGTTCACACCACCGCAGGCAAATATAAGCTCACACTACAGTTTAGCAAGGTGTTGAGTGCTGTTTATGTGATTTTGATGGCAGTTGTCAAGATTGTCATTTGGCTGGTGTATCATGAGGTTCAGTTATGCACTTGCCTTAGTAGCGACTGGCAAAACGTAATACCAAGATTGATGTTGCTGCAAAAAACAACAACACCCATATTAGGATAGGGGTGTAAGAAAATAATGATTCAGAAAATCATTGTGATATTTTATTAGGCTTTACTCGTCATTCTTGTTACATGTCCCATTTTCTACATATTGATAGAGGCAGATTTTACCCAGGTATTTTCTTCTGAAATTACAAATGTAGACCCCAGGAGTACACCAGGACAGACTGAGAGTTGACAATAATTAATAATAATAATTAATATTTTATTTTCATGTTTCATTCAATCAATGAAATGTTGTGCTTGTAGTTGTGTACTTTGCAGGTGAGGTTTTTCAAAATTGCAATATATTGTCTAATGTTTACAGTTTCAATATATACGAATACATATTGTATCATGACACTTATATTGTGATATCCATTGTATTTTCAGGTTCTTGCCAAAACATAGACCTTTTAGGAACTTTTATCACTTTATCTAAAATTGGTACTCAAACCCTGTAAATAAACACTGTAATTAAATAAAATTTATCTGCACAGCATCATTTTCTTATATAATATGCATGTCTATAGCTAGGGTAGGATTTGTAAGCTTTTTATTGATTTACTCTAATCCAAGACAGACGCAGTCCAGAGAGGTCAGGTATCCAGCGATCAGACAAGCATCCATCACTCGGCTGGAAGACTCTAAGTGCTTCATCGCATTAAGGGGAAATCCTGTGGGATGCCCTCATCTGTTAGAGTTGTCCAAACAAGATCAGCACTTTTTGAAGGTGCCCTGAAAATGGATGGGAAAGCTAATGATTAAAACAAAATGTTGTCTTCCTATAGTTTTGTATTTTTATTGGAGGAGCCTGTTACTACAAGCTTTTTGTCTGTGGATGAAGACATTAGAATGGGAGCCAGCAGACTCCAGAGGGAAAAGATCTGTATCTGAAGATAGAGAAAATCGTGCCTTGTTAAAATTGCTCATGAAAAGAATCCTTCCAAAGAGCGAAGGGATTTATGAATAAATAGCTGTGAGGAATGATTTCCCTCCAATATGGTGTTGCATGTATTGTTAATGGTTTTTGAATTTGTAACTTTTTTCAAGTGAACATATGGGCCTTCGTGCTTCAGATCTACCTCATTATGACTGCTAATAACAACATTATGAATCATGTTTGGCCTAGACAAACAGAGGAGCGCTTTGTCACTCAATAAAAACATCCCAAGCTCTGAGAGTGAGGGGACATTAGCACTGCAAGTCACCTCTATTTTAACGGTCAATGATAAAGTGCCCAGTGGTTGTCAACAATCTCTGCTAGGGTTTGTTTGAATAAGTTGAAGCTGATTGGTTGAAAATTGTTTGGGCAGTGAATATGCTATATGACATTTTCTGACCTTTGAGCCCTTGTCTATCTCTGTGCCCATACAATACAGCAGCACAGGGACTGCACACCAACTGTAATTGTCCTCATAGTAAATATTAGCACAGTGTTTACTATGGCTGCAGCCACAGTGATAATCCCATTTCGCTGGATAGTTGTAAAGGACAAAACACTATACTTAGAGCTGTACATTGACTGTTGACTACTCTTTGTCATCCTTATAATTAATTACTCAGAGGCCTTCATGATGCCTTGTGTTTTCCATGATAAGTACAATATAAGCTAATTAGTATTCAGGATATACTTAAGTGATTTTACTAACAGTTTTCACTTCGTATCTTTATGAAGTGTCGGTGCTCTTATCAGTCCAGTACGGCTCCTGCAAAGATAATGCACACTATAAGAGTTTTTTTTTATTTTTTTTATTTTTTTTATGAAGACAGATAGTTTACTTAGTTTCTTAACTCCGCAGCTTTGCATTTCCATCATTTAAATTATTTTTTTATCTCTTTTTTTCTTTTCTTTTTTTTCTTCTTTTTTTTTTTTGCATAAACTAGATAAGGGACATGGTGATTATGATTAACAGTGGATATGGTGTTTGAAGTGACAATTAATGAGGGGCTTTGGTGAAAAAGGGATTTAACACTGTTTACACAGAAACCACTTGGGTACATGAGCCCCTAAAAGTGACTCAACATAAAAGATTAAATAAGAGAAGAATGTTGTGGGTCTAAAACCACCTTTTACCCGATAAGTTGGGCTTTAGTGGTATGTCTCACTATTTACATTGCTATCTTTGACATTACGTGGTGAAAGACATCTGAGCATAGACCAATTTTGATGTAATATTGCTTCCACGTTACCACACCTTTACCACCTCCCCTGCTCTTGCGCTCTTGTCCCAGTTCACTCAGCTGTCAGTCACAGGTCCAGGCTTCTCTATTGCATGGCCAGAATTTGTTAGTGTGATGATTCTTGATTTGAGGAAAGAGTGGCAGACCCGTGAACTCAACCACAGGCCTTCTGTCTTGTAGGCTGCTAGTCCTTTCATAACTGTTTATGAATCACAGGATGTAAGTCTTATACAAACATCAACAAGAACACATCTGTCTATTGTGAATATAGTGCCATAAAGTGTCAGCTCAAAGACTACAGCACTCTTTGTCCCAGATTGAAAAGCGCTTGAGTGACAGAGATTTCAGAAATGTTATGCAAATTTAAAACGTTACAGATCCAGCTAATGTGTTTACCAAATGTTTTTGCATAATGTAGTGCTGAAGTTTATTGCCTACAAAATGCCTTTAGTTCTTTCTCTCCACTCGTGTTGCAGGAGCTATTTGTAAAAGTATCCAAGATGGTGGGAGGTATTATTTCAATAATATGGCTTCAGGTGGGTACTTGGGTGTATAATTTTTAACTGGAGTGGTGTGGTTGTGGGATGTTCAGCTTCACTTGAGAACGCAGTAATTTCACCTCACAGTTTAGGTGTTTTGTACTCTCCTTTGAAGCTCGGCCAGGGCGTTCAGTAATAGAATTTGCAGGTACCGCCTCCTGCTGCCGGGATGAGAGTGATGGAACAGCGGTCGCTTAGCAACGTGGGCTGTTTGATCCATTGACTTGTCATGATTGTTTTCTTTGTTGTTGTTAATAGCATTGTTTGCTGAAAGACTAATTCATTCTAAATGAGTGTTGTCTACATTTGAGTATTTAAAACTACTAATTGGATTTTTTTTTTTCATGTTTGAGGGAAATTGTGATAACAGGAAAGGTGATGAATGGGTGAAGAGAAGAAGAACAAGATCTTGGAAGGAAAGGCTAAATTAACTCCCCTTAAGGCAGAGTCTGAAAGCAAACCATACACCCCCTCCCACACAAGCAGCCCACTAGCTTCTTTCAATGTGCGGCCTATTTTCTCAGTCAAGGTGGTGTCCTAGATACAAAGTTCTGTTGAATGAGTGAAACAGTGAGGCTGAATTACATTCTTGAGGATATGTGAGGAGGATGGAGTGTCTGTTGAGTTTGAGCTGAATATTTCTGTACTCATACTGAAAAGAAACTAAAATTGTGTGCAAACATACGTATACTAGAGTCATATTGCACCCATATGCTGCATGTATCTACTACATGGGATAAAACTTTAAAATTACTTTGCGCACCTGTTAATCTTTCTGTCAGATCCAGCATTAACTTTTTGAGTTACAATAGTTTATCTGTTGGATTGGACCATATGGACCAGCCTTTGCTCCCCACATTCATCTCCTGGCATCACTGCCAAACAAAGGTAAAATGCGCTATCTGCATATTTTTTCAAAATTGAGACTGAAAACAGGCTTTATCTCATCTGATCTGTGCAGTTACTGTAAAATGTTGAAACATTTTTTGTTCAAAATCTGAAATTGGACACAATTCAGCCACAAAACTTTGACACATCCTTTGTCAATACACATGCTAATATACTTTATAATTTTGACTGACAAAGTGCTCAATAAATATGATTTTTAGGACACCCCATATAAAGTACTTTAATTCCACATTTAGGAGGTCAAAGGTCAAATCAGTGGTGATGGTTGTCATTGATAAAAACTATTTATGACAAGGTATTACATTAATACACTGCCATTCATGTACCAGTGACAAACCCAGAGGGACAACATCAAAACTTAAAAGCCATTTTCTCAGTTTGACTGTTACCGTAGATACTGTGTTTTTCCTTTGTAGGGAGGATCAGTTCACCACTGTTCTTTCCTTGGACCACTTTTGATAGATACAGACCATTACAGACCAGGAACAACCCACAGTAACTGCAGTTTTGGAGATGCTCTGACTCATTTGTCTAGCCATCACAGTTTGGCCCTATTCATATTCACTCAAATCCTTACGCTTGCCCATTTTGCCTGCTTCTAACATGTTAACAACATTTCAATTAAATTTTATTTATATAGCCCAATATCACAGCAGCAGTTGCCTCAAAGGGCTTTAAAAAACAATTAGTCACACAACCAAAAACACACAATCAGACATAACACACAATCAAACAATAACAGCTCTAAACTAAACAGTCCCAGGACATCCCCGTCCTTAAACCCTCCTTCTCGGTAAGGAGAAACGACTAAAAAAAACAGCTGTGGGGAAAAAGCACTTGTTCACTCACTGCCTAATATATTCCACCTACAAACAGGTGACATGATGAAGACATAATCTGCGTTATGCACGGCATCTGTCTGTCTGTGATCATAATGTTATGGCTGATTAGTGAACATTCACTCCAGTCTTCTTGTGTATACAATAAGACAATTAAGACTATTATACTTATTACTTAATACTTAGCATTTTATAGCATCAACTGTTTCAGCAAAGATAGGTAGTACAGGAAGTGTTAGAAGGTATTCAAGTATGCACGCAAATGATCAAATAAGTGTAAAGTGTTTTATTTGTCATTATACATACAAGGTGTACAACAAAATGGTCTAGATAGTCAGATGGAGGGTTAGTCCTGAGCTGCTGTGACTGAGCGCGCTGCTACTATGGGCCTACCTGACCGACATGATTTTTAGTCCAATAATGTATGCACTCTAAACATATTTTTATAGGCCATACAAAAGCAAGCATAAAACTCTATTCTCTCTGGCAGAACACAATTTAGCCTGCTCCAATGTCTGAGTAAATGAAATGAAGGCACATGGAGCTGAGAGAGACAGCTGGTGATCGCTGCATGTCGCTGAAGGGACTGCAGAGTGCAAACGCTGCCTTTTTTTCTAACCGCACTCTCTCCAGTCAGCTCCTGTGAAACACTACACTTGTCAGCTGTATAGTACACATTCAATTGTATTACATTACTCTACTTTCTTTTATAAACATATTCTTTAGTCCTTTTGCTTCTGTGTGTGATACATTGATTTTCTTAGTTTATTTTTGAGCTTGTGTGAGAGCGTAATGAAATCAGGGCACTTTTTGTTGGAGCCTAGGTGTGAAGTGTTGCCAGGCATCACTTTATTAACAAACGTCATCAGTGCGCCAGCAGGGCTTCACCTCCCTAATCTTGTCAGCGCTTTTTAAATTAAATCACCTGCTGCAGAACCTCCCCACACTGTAGATTTACACAGATCTCAGTGTGCAATGTAAACACTGGTTTAGTACTGCTCAGTTGTACACCTTGCCATGCCACTTTTCCCCAAAAATATACTGCTGCTGCTTCTAGTAGTAATACTGCCCAAACCAAGAGCTAAGTACAGGACCTACTGGTTGCGAGGTGAGCATGCAGCCCACCTTGCCAAAAATACTTTTACTCATTTCAAGACTTTAAAAATTCACAGTGTCACCATATCTCTTCAGCTTGAGTATGTTTCTCTAACATGTAAATGTCTAATTAGAATTGCAGGCTCATTCCTTGTGTCACTGTCTCTTCTATCTATGGACCCAAGCTGGACTCATTAATCATTTAAGCACTCTTCCTTTTAGGGAAAATCTATTGCAAACCCTGCAGCAACAACATGGAACTTCTTAATAATTCATTTTGAAGTCACAACATGGACAATGCATCTTCGGAGAGCATTTGACCATAATTTTTTCACTATGCATGATCATGTTCTTGATTTATTTTCTACTAGACCTGGCCTCTGACCTTTGTAAATGATAGGTTTGCTGAACAGGAATCAGTGAAGTTTATAATACATTCTCAGAAGAATAATTACTGCAATTTCTTTGCGCAAACACAACACAGACAAGTCTTCAACGTCGCACTTGGCTCCTCAGCACGCATCCACATCATCACATTTAATAACATCAAGCGCCTTCTCGGGTTTTGAAGCAGCCCCCGTTGTGTGATTGAAGACGATTTAATAATTCAGAGTTGTTGGAAGCTGTGTAAACGCTGGTGCTCCCTGCTGTAAGGCTTCACAGCTGCATGGGGCCTGCCAATAACAGATGGGCCGGTCTGTGTAAGAAATTTGGTGCCAGTCAACCCCCGGTAGAGGATTGGACTCAGTCAATGTGTTTCTTTTATTCTGTATTTTCACTTCCCATTAGACACTATGTTCACATTAGGTGTCAATCGTAGCCCTTTGGTTCAATCCAAAGATATCCCAGTGAGTACTTAGATAGGTGCACAGGTGTTGCAAAGATATTTTAGGCTTTGAGTACAGTAGTGTGGTAGAGGAAGGCTAAGTGCTAATGGAAATCACAACAGGATACACACTTCATCCTCTCTGTACAGTTAAAATCAAACAGAACAGCTGTTTCTAGTTTTTGAGCTCATACTGGTGAGGTTTTCCTAAATCAAAATGTTAAAAAAGCAATATATTGTCTTTGTTACTATATTGTAATATAACAGTATATATCAATCAATACTGTATATTGTATTGTGACACTCATATTGTGATGCCCATTGTATTGCCAGGTTCTTGCCAGTACTCAGCCCAACCAGGGACATTGCCCCCTACTGGGAATTTAGAATCTAAGGCTGTTGTTTGACCTTCTAGGGACACTGTAGTTTATGACGCTTAACTTGAAACTGAAGATTCTCACTTATTCATGTCATAATCTAATAACTCTAATGAACTTCTTTTCCGGTCTATTTCCTGCTAGCTCTTGATCTCATGCCATATAATCTCTTACAAACTCAGTTATCAGAAAATCTTTGTACTATATACTTGCTGTGTACTTACTGTGCTTTATATCCATAACAACATGGTATGTTTTTTTTTTTTTATCTAACACCATATTTCACATTCATTTATGAAGTGTGTCTATTCATAGCGCTGTCTGTTTACTTGTGATGTTTTTATGCCAACTTCGCAGAGCTTTGTAAACAACACAGTTTGCTCTAAATAGTTCATGTATTTTTACAGCCTCTTGTTTCTCTTTTTCAGTGAAAGTGAGCACAGTTAGGGTTCCCACACATCTTCGAAGAAAAGCTGAAAATATAAAAAACAACAATCACAAGTACTCTATATCCATCACAGATACCGTATCTCCAGTCATTTATCTTCTACCACGTATACATATTAAGGTTGAAGGGGCTGAAGTCTACTGTACCTGAGGCAGAGTATACCCTGGATAATATCCAGTTAATTGCAGGGCTGACAGTGACAGAAAACCATTTACTCTCACATTCATTCACTATCAGCAATTTAGATTTATCAATCCACCTACACATGCTTACACACCTACATTACATTAGAGTCTACAGTGCAATATCATGACTCCTTGCAATTTTCTTGTAATGAGGACAGCTCCCCATTAGCAGTTTTGAATTTTGACCCACTCAGGATGTTGTTGTTTGTTTTTTGTTCTTCTGAAAACATCTATATGGCGTTTAAATCAAAGCTTATTGTCTGTAGAGATTCTCAGTCATCCATGTCAAAATGTCACTAAGATACAGAAATTGTTTTGAAGCTGAGAGGAATTATAATTCCAGGTGCAACCCTACATATCAATATATCATACAGCAACTATATTGGTAACATGTTGTATTGTTGGACTTAATTTGGATTATTGAATGTTCAGTTTAATTTTAATCACTTTAACGGTTTATTTATTTCAAAATAAAAGCGAGTCTCCAGGCAAAACCCAACAATTCTCTCCTTGGCAACAGTGGAGAGGAAAAACTGCCTAGAAATGCATTTAATGGCAGAAACCTCTGACAGAGCCAGGTTCAAGGAGGATGGCCGTCTGACGGGGCAGTTGGGGTGTGAGGACAAGGGATGAGGGACAGACTGGGGAAAGATAGCTGTGGAAAAAATAACTATATGGTTTGATTAATGATACTTCTATGCAGTTTGAATGTAACATGAAGCTGCTGGTCTGGAAGACATTCCTCAACACATACATGAAGCATGAAACTGTACATAGGAGTGCAGTGAATTTGGACAAGGCTATAAACCAGTCCTAATCTACCCCGAGTTGTAGCATGAGACACATATCAAAGTCTTCACCATGTTATATTAAATATGTTGAACATATTCAGTTGACAAAAAGGTGGTGGGGACAGTGATATCTATTTCATGCCTTCATCTCAGAGTTATATAGGATGTGTAGGTTTTGAGGAAAATGCATTGAATTTACATGAACCCCCTCCCCCTCAGTTCATCCAGGGGTGATCTTTGATGTTGTCAATGGACGTGGGTATCTGGGTTTTTGAAGAAGTTTTTAAGAAATCCTTGCAATCTAAGAACAATTAAAGATGTTAAGACCACCTATGTGTTATGTACATAGTAAATTAAACCTAATAAGGGCGATTACATACATTTATGGATGTGTTTGACACCCAATAAGTGTCGCAAACACTTACCATCTGTGACTTCGGCTTGGATCAGAGGGTGTCCACAGAGGCAAAGGCACGCTTCTTGTTTAAGATGTTGTAGAGGATTAGTCCCAGCTGCCACACTGTAGTGGGGCCTGCCATGTACCTGCGTGCTCTGTAGTACTCTGGGGAGGTGTAGATATCTGTTCCTACAACACACAAAGAACATAACTTCAAACTACACCATCCTAGGATAAGGTAAAGTTGGTAAAAATTAGGTTAAACCTCTTACCTTTGGGCTTGTTAAAGACCTGGGAAGAATTACAGGTGGTACCACAACCAATATCTATGAATTGGGCTTGTGGTATGGGCTGGACACTTTCTATCAGGACATTGTCTGGCTTTATGTCCCTGTGGAAAACATTTAGAGCCAGCATTCTTATTGCAGCATCCACCAGCTGTCTGAAGATCTGTGGCAAAGATAAAGAAGGCATGACTATAGCAGCTCATTCGCAAACGTTTTTGTGAATTTTGACCTTTTCTACTTTAATCAGAACAACTATTTTAGCCTCATGCTCATTCATAAATTCCTCAAGGCTGTTGATGTGGACCACCAGGTCCATGCAGGGGTGTGTGGTCTCTCCAGCACCATGATGATCTCGGTCTCCAAATTATACCAGTCCAGTAGAACTGGGGCTACGTTGCTGCCCTCTACTCCTGGTCCTGCTCCAACTCTTGTGAGCATCGCCACCTCCAGAGGAACGTGGGTCCACTCCCCATTCAGCAATTTTACAAACAATTAAAAGATAGATATAAACCTAAAACATTCTGTTAAAATAATTTTAGGTCAGTAAATATTTTAAAAATAATGCCTCACCACTCCCATCCATGAAACGAAACACTTCGAGACACGTTTGATGGCAACCTGTAAGATACAAACAGAATTTTACTCAACTGCTCCCAAAACCACATATTGTGCATAAATGAACTGAGAATATAACTGTAATAGTTACAGGAAAATTGTTCTTGTTCCGAATACCTCTGTAGACAACAACATAGCCTCCTCTCCTGAGATCTCTGACGATTTGGTACTTCTTATTCAATTCTTCTTATTGAATTCTTCACACACAAAAAAGACATTAAAATGTTAACTTACTTGGTAACAATGATTATTGCAAAGCTATAACCTGATTGTGAAAAAGCATAAAGGTCTTACCAGTGTTGTCCATTTCATACAACTACTCCTGATCTTGTACTGCAGACAAGCTGATGGAGGCTCTAAAAATAAAAAGTTACATTACATTATTAAGAACGTTGTCACCAGTTGCAGGATAGTGAAACTGGTATTCAAAGTTATCATACCTTTCTCTGATGAAAGGCAACAGCACAGTGCATTACTCTCACAGTTACATAAATGGTTTTAGTTTTAGCCCTGCTTCTAAAGATCAGGTCTGTTATAAGTTATGCGCCATAGAGACCTGTGAAAAGATACTAACTCCAGAGCATGTGGCTAATTAGCATACATAAACAAAGGCACATAAGTTGCTGCTGCACTAACACCATCCTGTTCATTTTGGGCAAACTACCCCATCCAAATGAGGACATTACAGAGGTAAATGAACTCCTTCCTCTGAGATTATTAGTGTTTTAAACATCTGCAGAGTCTCCACAGTCACTATAAGCTGCTCTGGAGCTAGCAGCAGCATTAGCCATAACACAGGGAACACTGCAGTGTTTGGAGGATGCAAATTTCCGCTAAACTTGATTTTACGATTTGGCTATTTTTGACATCGCCCAAAATTAAAAACGCAAATTAATTTAATTAATTTGATTTATTAGTTCTCTTACTGATGAACAATGTGGTCATATTTTTGTCCAATCAGAGCTGCCCGAAAACTGGACTGACACTAAAGAGACTCTACTGGAAGGCATGGTGTTCAACGTGAAGTACCTGGGAATGACCCTAGTGGGACAGCCCAAAGGAGAGGACATGGCCTCTGCAGCTATTCGCAGGATCGTGGCCACAGTAAGTCACTGCCAAACTTATGTAGTTATGTAACTTTTTTTTTTTTGTCATTTTTGCTATTTCATCCTTGTTACATTTTTTTACATCATTTTAAACAGAATTGTAAGTAGGAATAGCTTTCACTTTGGATTGATATGAAAGCACTCGCAAGGAGCAACATGGTGAAGATATCAATTACACAGATTCTTTTTATAGAAGGTCCCTGGTGAATTTGAGTGAAATCACACCCTCAAACTGCAATCTGCTCTATTTGGCGGATTTAAGGGAGCATAGACAAAAAAGGCATCATGAATGTGTTGTGTCAATTCTCATATGTTGAAAAATCAATGAGTAGTAAAAAATTAAAACACAAGAGCATGTGAAATTAAAATACACATTTAGAAATAGGACTTAAATTTTGGATAAAAACAAATGGTATACTTTCACTCTTTCATCAACCACTGTCGACCAGAATGAGCAGTCAAATCAAAATCCCCACCTCTCAGTAAGTGACTGAGGCGACTGTAATGGCCAGATTAAAATTCAGGTGATTTACACCCAGACAAAAATTCACTCGGTTCACCCTGTATCCTTGGAAACCAGTCAAACCGAATAGGATTACTGTAAGTTTCCCATTTGCTTTTGCTGGACTGGATGAGAAAAGAAGGAGGAAATGTAGATGAGGACCCATTTGATGCATCTGAATTTGACAGATTTTTTTTTTTTTTCTTTGCCTCGTGGCGTGACACAAGTCCAGCAGTGAATGTGGTTGTTATCACATGGACATAAATTAGCTGCCACAGTCTGTCAGTGTATAATACAGTGTCACTTTGCCTTGTTTTAAGTGTGGCACATTTTACCACATAGTGCAGTTCTTCTCCAGGGCATTAAGGCATCTGCAGCAGCCGGTCGTCCTTGAAAAGTCCTAGTTTTGCAGAAGGAGATCCCCTTCCTCTTTTTATCTCCAGCTCTGTTTTACAATTAATATATATGACTATAGCGCAAAAGGACCTTTAACAAGAAGTAAAATGGGATTGGAATACCTTTTTTAGATTTGGCCTCATAGACACACTGTATCCTACAACTAAGTACAGTGTATGGGATAATTACTGATTTTAAAGTCTGCTATGGCAATGGTATGGCATAAAAACTATGAGACCAGTTTTTATAATATGAGCCAAAATAATGGTAATTTGTTTTTAAGTCAAAGTACACAGAGAAAACCTGGGGTAGGACATTGCACTCTCCACTCAAAGAGAATGTAGTTGGCCAGCCCAAGGATTGGACCCACAACCTCCTCGCTGAGAGGCAGAAGCACCAATCAGAATTGTATTCCTATTTTACCATTATGTGCAATAATGTTTAATTTACCTAGAAAGAAAACCATGTGCATTTACTGTTATACCATCATAACACTCATGTCAACTAGATCTATATACTGAGACAATAACAAGAAATGTTAACTAATAAATCCTTTACCTACCTCAAGCTCATGCAATAGGGCAAAAAATGTGGACAGTTCTCATGCTATAAAACTGTTGAATTGACAAGTGAGAGCTAATCCACAAGAGCACAAATAGTGTTGAATTGTTGAAATCTTTCTTTCATTAGGAGCTAATTGCATACTAAAGAGGTCAACAGGCGCTCCCACAGACTGCCAGCTCAGCACCATTATGGTATTATGTGAAAGCGCAGATGGAGCAGAGCAGCAGGGGGAGTCGCTGACTGCCAGCTCCGACCTCAAACCACTCATTCTGCCTACTTTTTCTCCTACTGTCACTTTTTATAAATCCCCTGCATTTCTGGGACAACTTGCTCGTGGCCTAGTCCATTTTGCTTGGTGGTTACAGTCACAGTTATGGCATTATTCAAGCTCAGTCACAAATAATCATCTTAGATTTGTGTTAAAAAGACATGGTTGCTTCAAATATACTGTTCCTAAGGCGAGAGATATTATGTGTTTTATGTGTCATATTTGTTCTCCACAGGCCAGAGCCAGTGCCAAGAAGTTCAGAAAAGTCACACTCACAGTTTCGCCCAAAGGCATCGTCATTACAGACACAGAGACGACTGACCTCATAGAAAATGTCTCCATTTACAGGTAAAATACTTGAAGTCAAGATTTGTTTTTACTGGTGGGATGAAGAATGATCAAATTTCTGACTAGAGACTAAACATATTATAGTTCTTGTGCTGTCAGACAGATATTTTTAGATTGTTTGCTTGTAAAGACTTTTACTGAGCAATTGAGAGTTTATTGAATGGCCTAATTCATGATATTATTGCCACTGGCTATACTGCAGAGGTGGAGAGTAAATTAATGCTTTTAGTCAAAGTACTTTCTGGTTACATTTTCTAAAACATACTCTTACTTTTACTTGAGTAAATTTTGGAGGAAAATCTTGTGAATAATGTATTTTTTGACCTTGGTGGCAAAAGGAGAGAACACACTTGCAAGCAGAATACAGGATTAGAGGTACTAGTAATACTTGCCACTGAAATTGGAAAAACAGGCAAATAAAGTTAAAATGTAATTACGTAAACTTTACATTCAACAATTTTTTAAACTTTTTTTCAAGTAATATTTTGCTGAGTACATTTCTACTTGAGTAATATTATTCTGAAGTAGCAGTACCTCGACTTCACATTTCTACCACTGCTCTAATGTCGTCATGTACTCAGTTAAGATTATCTTAGGACTTCTTTCTTAAACCGGCTGGCTTCCGGTTTGATTAGTGTTTTAAACTCTGTAAAATGTCAAAAACTTAATGAAACCAATATGTGCTATTGCTAGGATCAGTAATTCCCAACCAGTGGGCCAGGAGCTAAAATTGGAGAGAACAGTGCTTTAATTACATAAAATTGTGAAAATTATTATTTTTTAAGTGCCATAAAGATAGTGGTATTCAGAAAAATAATAATACTTTGGTTTGGTTGTTAAAAGTGGTTCACAATAAATCTGGGTTCCACAGTCAGGCCAGATATCAACAGAAAAAATGTTTTGGGCAGTTTCTTTCATCACTGAATTTACCATTATTAATATTAATATCAATATTGTTACTACATCCAATCTACCATACATCTCTTATATTCTGTCTCAAATCTACCTTCATCAAACTTACTGTACATAAGGTCACTTTGTTCTTTGTTTAAGCTTGGGATTATACAAGCTATTTTTGCCCAGTCTTGCCTTCTCTGTTGGATCAATGCTGTCTGAAACCAATAACAGGAGGGCAGTGAAGGATGCTGGGAAGCTCGCCTCTCTGGTTGATAACCTTTCCCAGAATCATCCCAATTGATTCACTTCTACCAAAGCACTGTGGCTTGTTGTGGGGTTGTTTTTCGCTTCTCTCTAGATAGCAGCATGCTGTAATATAGAGCTGGCTTTGTGTCATAGAGGATTACAGTGTAAATATCATACGGCTGGCCTGTGATTACACAATATACAGAGATAGACTGTAGCCGGATGGAGGAGGTCTGCTCACTGTACCTTATCAGTGGTGCCACACTACAGGGCAGGGGAATCACTTGTGCCTTTGATCTTCTTGTTCCTGTTAGGTTTGTTATTATTTTAAAAAAAAATCATGCATACATAATACATACAAATGGTGTTATCTAAAAGTGCTTTAATAAACATAGAATTTGTATCTTTGATTTTTGGTTTTAAGGAACAGTAAGGTCAATAAGAGGCCAAGGACAAAATGATTAATTCAGGTGTGGGTCAAGGTCACTGTTTAGATCCAGGAGTATTTTACGGACTTCTGTACCATTTTGAGATACAAACTTCACTCACTAAAACATTGTGAGATTTAAGGGTGCAGCTTGTGAGTCCATGGAAAGAGCATTTACCCCAACTTGAAGATCATCAAGTGTGAGTCCAGGTCTGGGCACGATATTTTTACAATTGCGAGACAGGAATAGTGCCTTGGCAGAGGTGTTTCTGGTTTAGATTTGTTTTTCTTTGTAACTTGGTGTAGTTTTATACATTGATACACCTTGCTTTGTTCATAGCCTTTCTTAAAAACCCTTCTTTTGCACAGAGCTGTACCTTTGTGCATTAATTACCATAAACAGGCCCTTATCTATATTTTTCTAACTATTCCGTCTTCCTAGAGTTGTTTATAGCGTTAGACTCAAAACAACATTTCAACTGGGGATTGATTTATCCTCTTTATGAGCCCCATCCCCCTCATAGACCAAGCTTCTTGTCTTATTTTTCCTCCACATAATCCAGTTATTGCCCACGAAACCAAGTGAAGGGAGAAAAGAAAGTTGTATTGATAAACTCGTGAGAGGAGATCGACATTTTTGCATATGACGCGTGCACATGGGGAGTGTGTATGCAAATGTGTGTGTTTGTAGAGCTAATTGTGTATTCATACTTTACTAGGAGACAGGCGGTTTCCCTCGGGCAGAGCTTAGTGGGGGAGAAAGAAGAACAAGAAGGGGAGACATTGTGCATCGGAAATAAGACCCTCACGTGCATGACCCAGCCACCCCCCTCCCCTCCCACACACACACAGACACACACAAATACATATACACAATCATAGACAATAGGAAGTGTAGTATCATCCCGGGATCAGTGGCATTTCAGTCCTTCCTGATTGAATTCAGCAGACTCCACAGTGCTTACAGTTGTTGACAGTGCATTTAATTTGCTACATCAGATTTTCAAATGGTATTATGGTATGGCCCCATTTTGAGTAGAGTGTGCTGTTGATGGGCAATGTTAGATAGCAGCTTTCATCTCAGTAAAAAGTGGATATAGCTAGTGTAGCCAGACCTATTCACTTTCATAGCAAAGTGAAGTGGGACCTTTCCCATTCAAACACTCTTATTGTTTTATAGGATGTTTCTTTAATTTAGTATGCTTTTTTGCAGAACATCCAAGTCCCAAGCCAGGATAAATGGAAAGAGGTGTCTAAGGAAGGGCTTCAGTACCCATATGAATGTTTTTTTGTGGGGACCCCTGAAGAGAGGGAACAGCCCAAAGGGATTTTCTGACAGGATCGCTAACAGGCTACTGTTTTGTAGAATTATTTTTGAGTTTGAAGTTTGATTCCGAGGCTTGAAACAGATTGTATTTGGATAGACATTTCAGAGAACAAGAAGCAGTACCAATATACATAGAATAAAACAATATATTTATAAAAATAAACAACCAAATAAAGAAACACAACATAAACTCTCTTTACATTTTAGATACATTGTTATCATTTATCTTTATG
Organism: Bostrychus sinensis; assembly: GCA_020698575.1. NCBI lineage: Eukaryota > Metazoa > Chordata > Actinopteri > Gobiiformes > Eleotridae > Bostrychus > Bostrychus sinensis. The sequence goes on along the minus strand of CM036257.1, from coordinate 15,637,445 downwards.
TTATCTTGGTGGAAGAAGGCCTGAATGGGAGAGATTCTGTACCCACTGGCTGGTGGCTGGCCAGTTTAAAGCATTGCAATATTTAATTTACAGCTATTTTAACCTTTCTGCAACCCAAGAGATTCAGAGATCTCTTTTTCAATGGAGTCTCTGCCAAGAAGCAGTAACAACACAAACCAAGACATTTCACACAAATCACAATTAAACAAACAGTAAAGACAATATTAAAAGAAGAGGCTATGTAACGGCAGTGGCAGGTTAGTGACTGCATCTTTAGGTCAAATCAAATCATAGGACAATATTATGGAGTTTTAAAGTTTTTTGTAAAATGGTTTCATCTGAAGGGTCATGTTCCAGTATTTATTATGTAGTCAGCGTTACTTCTTCTCTATAGCACATAAATTATCATGTCTAATTATTCCCAAAACATGCAGGATGATTCGAATGTCTGTCAATGAGCAGAGCCTGCAGTTGCTCCATCTGGTCTGGTGTCATTCATATTCTGACAGGAGCTCTCTGAGGCTGAGCTGCATCTAAATCAGAGAAATCAAACAGGTTGGACAGACTTGCTTGACTGACACCCTGCCTGCTAACCGTGACATGTTTGGGAGAGGAATTGCACCATAATATACAAAATCAAATTATATTTACCGCTCCCTGTAGCAAAAGTGTATTTCTTTTGAGGACTTGCGTATCGGATGAGGTTAAACAAAAGGAGAAGATTTATTTATTAGGTGTGGAGAAACAGTGGAGGCTTTGATGTGAAGGCCCGAATTGATATTAAAATATTTTCAACACAACCAGCAGATCAAAGGCTGGAGCCTCTACAGAGATATGATGCTCACTGACAGCTCAGCTTCTGTTGTTCAGGCCGCGCCTCGCTGTCTGTCAATTATTTGTATTGGATTTGTGCCTCATTGGTGGTAAAAATGTAATGATTTTTTCAAGACGCTTATTCTGTGAAGGGGCACTTGTGACTAAGATGTACAGAGAATTTCTATTGTCTGTGTTTGGTGGAGAATGAATGCATAGATTTTTTTTTGTTCAAACTCTGATAAATCCATGACCTTTACATTCTTGCTATTGCATCTGCAGGATATTAATGAGCCTGAACATTTGGGGGCACATTTATGTGGCTCTGTCTTTTTGCTTGCATCTTTTGCTAGTTGCAAATGAGATTTACATAAAATCTCAACAATGTAGAGTGATAAGTTTGAACAAGACAAACTGTCAACACTACACCTCAACGCAGTGCCCAGCCTGCTTATATAGACCATATTGAGATTTGGTACTGCAATAAACAACAATAGCAGACTCTGAGTAACAATGGATATTTTGGTACACTGCAAAATTAATATTGCTCAAATAAACAAAAGGAAACATAGCCAGCTTTGCAACAATGCTTCAGAACCTTTCCAGCTGAAAATTGCACTGCAGTTTTCTTTGAAATATGCCAATGAAATTATAATTATTTTTCTTACAAGTACAGAACAGTCAATGTATCCATCTTGTTTTCTGTATCTAAATAGGTCAGGCCTTTTAACTTTCTCACTGCTTCTTTTGCTGCAATTAAGGTCCAAATATAAGTTCAAACTGGGGGGATGCATGCACATAAGGGAGCGGGGGGCGTCCTGGGTTTTGCTATGTGGGTCAATCATCAGTGGAACAAGCCAACAAACAATCTGCAATTCAGCACACCCAGAATACATTACAGCATTTACCAGTTCATCTGAGTGAAGCTCACACTGTGACACTTTCTGATGCTGTTAACCCAGAGAGACCTGGTGTGTGCCATATAGAGAACAGATGTATAATTCACTTTGTTTAATTGTGTAGAGACCCAGTCAGGGACATGATAATAGGCATGTAACCTGTACTGAGCACTGAACTTTGGTGGTGATGGTAGATAACGTAACACATACAAATTTAACAGCGTTGTTAAAAAAGCTGGCCATGTCCATTGACATGTGATTCTGTTCTCTGAAGAGGAATTAGAGGTCATGGTATAGATGAGTTGGACATAAGAGGTAAAAAAAAAAAAAAACTCCTGTCTAAGTTTGTGAGTGGATCTGCAGATGGTGGCATTTCTGGAGAGGCACTTCAATCAAAGAAATATTCACTGTGACTGTTGGAAATAACCAATAGAGCTACACAGTCACTTCAATTTGTTGTATAAAGGTATCCCTCCCACACTAACAAAAATGTATCAGAATAGTTGAAGATTCAAATATTATTTCTTCTAACTGCACTTTTAAAATGCTGTTGTTGTAAGACAAATAGGAAGTACTGTTAGAATTAGCAACTGATTCAGCAAAATGTATACCAGCCAGCAAAAAAACATAAACGCTATTTAAAGAGCAAATGTGTTTTATGTGGGTAATTTAAAGACAAGAGAAGTGTGTCCAATCACAGTGGCTAGGTTGTACAATTGTGCTTTTACAGCAAAGATTTCATCTCTTTTGGTCAGCAAATGGGACGTACCAATGAATGCATAAGATGGTTATCTGTGGCAGTGATTCCTAGCTGGTGGGTTGGAACTTGGAAACCAAAAATGGGTCATGGGGAGGTTAAATACATTTTCAGTGTTAAGCTTATTTGAACTTTAAATATTGTCTTAATTACTGTACATACATAAAGGTCATAGTCAGATGCAGTAATTTAGTGAGTCACAATAACATGATCATGGATAAAATAAGGTCCTACAGTCACACCAGTTGATAACCACTGGTCTATGGGGACAATAAGAGTCAATAGATTTAGCAAAACTGCATTCGTCCCCTTTCAAAATGCAGTTAATAGGATCTTGGCTAAACCCTAAAAATACAATATTATGTCACAGTTTGAGTTCAGTTATGCACGAAGTGAACTCTACCCAACTTTAATGAAAGCTTGAACCATTTTTGCATGTAGCTGCTCCTCATTAGTCTCTCCCTTAACTACAGTATTTCCAGCTGTGGCTCTTCATCAGCATATTATTCATGAGGAAAAACTCTCATCCTCCGTTGATTGCTTCCTCTATGCAAATGCAAAAGTTTGACTTAAAACTTGTTTGCAGTGTTTTTATATATGATGTTTTATTTCAGGAAAGATGGGTAGCTCAAGGAATGGAGCCTGTTCTTTTATTTTTAAGCTTGTAAATATCTAAAAAAAAAAATTGTTTGTGTGTGTGTCCTTTTTTTTTTCAGAATCTCTTACTGCACAGCCGACAAAACTCAGGACAAGGTCTTTGCTTACGTTTCCCAGAGTAAGTTCAACGAGACTCTGGAGTGTCATGCCTACCTCTGCCAAAAGAGGAAGATCGTAAGTAACTACTTTATGTTTAATTCATATGAAAATTTGTACTGTATTAAATAAATTCCACTCTTTTAGCGCTAGTTACATTTGTTTAAGTGGTGTTGGGCTCCATCTAGTGGTAGCGTTCATTGTAACAGCAACATATCCACATAATTTAAAACAAGACTGCAGTTTAGTTTAGTATTGTTGGTCACTCCATAAAGAATTAAATAATTTTGCAACTAATATTTTTTTGTTTTCTTTCTTTTTGTGTACAGGCTCAAGCTGTGACATTAACAGTAGCCCAGGCTTTTAAAGTAGCTCTAGATCTTTGGGAGATCGCTCAGGAAGGTACATTCAAGAACATCTATAATCTAAATGTAACTTGTACAAGCCTAAATATAGTGAAATTAATGGATAGAGGAACCAGGAGCTGGCAGGTAATCTTGGGAGAGGGCTGGCTCCTGTTCAAAAATGTTACAAAATACTAGGTCAGCCTTTATTTGAACACTCCTGTACTTTTCTGGAGGGTCATCTGCAGATTTTTGCACTGAAGGTCTTTTCCTGAGCCAGGCCCTGTACATTGTTCAACTAATAATTTATGATGTTTAAGACAATTGGGCGTAAGCACCAGAATTTGTAACTACTTTTGAGACCACCCAGCCATCTAACATATAGGAATAACTCACTCTATTAAGTATCTTATTAGGCAATTTCTTAATAATGTCTGCATTTAATCAAATCAGAGGTGGAAGTACTTTTTGGGCAAAATAATATATGAAAAAGTAGAAGTAAAAGTAAAATTATTACGTGAGGAAAAGCATTGAATGTAAACTTAAGTTCTACTACTACTGCTACTACTACTACTGCTACTACCACCTTCTGTTGCGAGGTTAAAAAAAGAACCTCTTATCTTGTTGATATAATTTTTTGAATTAGAAACTAGAGCAACATTTTTAGATTAGACTGAAAATATACAGCAAAAATCTCAGTTGATTGCAATACAAACTTAATGAAACTGCAGCATCTCAGCTTTTGCTTGCAGATTTATATATTTTTTCTACTGGCAGACAAAAACAAGAAGGCCAGGACCTGCCCCTGTTCATGTTCAACCAGTAACAGTCAGACAGAGACAACAGAGGCTCAATGTGCTCCTGAAGGTAAGCCACTGTGTGTCTGTGAATACCAATGAGACAACAAGGCTGACATTTCAGCACTGAAAGGTAGACTAACTTTGGTGCATTTTATGATTTAATGATGAAGGTTGTAAATTTAACTTTATGTCAATCATTTCTCTTTTAGAGGACAAATGGCTTAATACCTAGTGGCTCATTAGTCCTGGTGGGTGGAGATTTGAAGTAGTTTCCGATAGCTGTGACATTTATAGGTCAAAATGTTTTGTCCTCCCTAGGTCACTATTGGCAAAGTGAGCCTTAATCATGCATTCGGAGTGCTGTTACCTAATGGCAGGGTTCTTTCAATTAAAATCTGCTCAGTTCCCAGTAGAAGCAGCCAAAGGAAAAAGACAAAACAAAGTTTCAAGGACTAGCTTTTGCGCACAATGAAGCCTGAAGGGTCTTTAGAGATGATTTAATCTGTGCTTCTAGTAAAATCTTTGATGCAAGCCTTAGTCTTCTAATCTTCTTTTCTTTTTTGTCTTTATTTAAACTATATGATAATAAAATATCTCAATAATGTCTGCCATAGATGCAGAGGCACAACACAAGCCCATTCAAATGGACGAGAAGGTGCGAAGACCGTTCTTATCAGCTTTACTCAGTTCTCCCTTACCTCGAAGTAATCCCACTCGCAGACGACCAATCAAACATGACTCTTGGGTAAGTTACATTTGTAATTGCAGATTCATGAATTTATTGGATATGGTCATTATGTAAGTTCCTATTAATAAATGTTTTGTGAATGACAGAAATGTAAAAAATCCTATTTAGGGGGACCTCTCTTGTCTGTTTCCTGTCTATTGACCTTTTGTGTTTAATAAATACAAAATGATATATAATATTCTAAAAAAAACGTTCAATTTCGTTCAACATTTCAAGAACATTGTTCTTGAAATGTTGTTACGTTAAATTACTACTCATTCCTTACAAAAACACAACACCAGATGGCAGCATTGAACTAAAATAGCTGTTAAAAAAAGTAAGTGAGACATTTTTGTCAGTTATTATTATACACATTGTTATGTGTGTAGTTTAAAAGAGACTTGCTTTGGCTAAAATTGTAGTGTAATATTTGGGAATGTGTGAGTTCAGTTCATGTCTACAACTGCTTTTTCCATGCAGCATATTTTTATACAGTTTTTTTATACAACATAACAACTTTTAAATAAACATTTCATATCCAGAAAACCAACTCGTACAAACACTACCTTAGAGTGACCACTTTAAATGAAAGCACATACAGATCTGACTTAGGCTCAGAGACATAGTAGCAGCTGCAGATGCCATATAGATGTAATGTATGTGTGTATTGATTGATATTGTTTTATGACAGGATGTGGACGACGGACTGGAGGATGCATTCTCAAGGTAACCTTTATTTATACACAGGGGGAACATTGGACTGCTTGGTAGAAGAGATTGTATTGTTATCGAGCACAGTAGAGTAAAATATAATGAAATCTATTACATCCTAAACCACATGCTTCATATTGACTTAAGCACATCTTTACAAAAATTCATCCTGACAAAGGAAATGAAATGCACTTGTCCTTTTTCATTGTATTTTCCATAAGAAAGGACAATACTGTATTGTGTACAACAGTAGCCTGAGGCATAACACCTGTGTCAAATAATATAATCGTGAATGGACATTTGAATGCAACACAGTGGCGGAAGGCATTGTATAGAAAGACACTTTCTGTCAACTGTTATTGCTAATGCAGAAACAGAATTATAAACAATGTTAAATCTTCTAACTTGCACCGACAAAGTTTCAGTTCCCTTAGATGAGTTCATTTTATTAAAATGAAATTTGGCACAAGCACTTTTACTTTTTACTTACAGTAATTAGAGTATCAATCTAAATTATTATAAACTAAATAAATGTCTCTAAAAGCTGCAGATTAAAGTATATCACACACACATCTTTTTTATCAAAGGTTACTTAATTAAATGGTTATTAGATGAGTAATGGTCACAACACTCTTGGATGTTGTTAATGGTTTTTGTATGCTAGTGAAGTAGGCTGTGAAGATGTGTTGAATGGCAAAAAAGTATGTTAGAAAAGCAAAATGTTAGAATACATAGACAAAACAGAGAATGTCATGGTCTAAAACCAGCTTCAAGGAGAGACAAAAAGTTTTTAGGGCAGTGCATCTCTAAAATGCTTTTGTAAGACCAGCATTTTATAAATAATGTAAAGCTACATCAACACCGGACTTTTATCCTATATTGTATGAAGTTTTGAGTTTATAAATTGTTTTGGGGACAAATAAAAAATGCAGCATGGTCTATTTTTCGGTCAGTTGCATCATCATGCCTGTAGGGGTCACTAGCAGTGCTATATTTGGGCCTTGTAATACAGATGCCTCTAAAAAATAAAATAATGAGCAAAAGTGAATGTATTTCAGGAGTAGGAGTGAAACATATATACATTTAGTACACAAGGAATGAAATTCTGCATCTCATCAAATGACATGTTATCATAATCATTACAAAAGAAATGTAGTAAATGCTTAAAATGATTCACCTATATGTACTTATTCTTTTTTTCATTGAATTTTGAATTCTCTTTTTCACAGTGTTGTATTTTGTAAAAAGATGCACCTGTTTTTCAATTCAATTCAGATTTATTTGTATAGCCCAATATCACAACAAAAGTCGCCTCAAAGGGCTTCACAAACAGTTGATCAAATATAAACACACAATCAGACTTAACACACAATCAGCACAAACAATAACTACACTAAACTAAACAGACCCAGGACACTCCTGTCCTTAGACCCTCCTTCTCGGTAAGGAAAAACTCCTAAAAAACCCAGCTACGGGAAAAAAGAAGAAACCTTATGGAGCCCATATTGAAGGAGAGATCCTCTCCCAGGATGGACAGGCAATGCATCTAGGACTGTTAGTCCCTTAGTTCATCTATAGGATCATAACAAGAAGAAGCTGATCCATTACTTGAGTACATTGAGTTTAATTAAATGTATAAATGTAGGTCAGGGTTAAAATATCTGTAAGAGTCATTTAACTGCAAAATATCTGTGCAAACGTCTCATTTAGACATTTAGACTCCACCATCTGCAAAAGGTAACAAGTATATAAGAAGTACTTGGATATTTCATAGTGAGCCTGGGACAGTATGTAACTGTGTACTCACTTGGCTGTACTTAACCTTTACTCCTGAGTCATGTGATCATGTCATGGTCTGTCCCAATGCAGCAACATGGAGGTGGAGGAGATGGACGCTGGTGAGTAATTAAGGTGTTTTATTAACAGCTGCTTTGTTTTAGACGTTACATGAAAAGCATTAATCATTCATACTGCACCTTCCTTGAACCTGTACATAAAACATCCATTTATTTTTGTTTGTACAAAACACCTGATTTACGTATATAGTAGATCATCTATCATTTTAAGGTATAGAAACTGAAGTTCATGTTTATTGAACAGAAAACTTAGTCTGACTTGACTGGGCCATGTTATATACATTTTAATTTGTTTTATGTTAATACTTTGACTTTTAATCAAATGCATATATCAGTACATAATCATGTACCTTTAGGCAAAAGTATCATTTGTTTGCACACATTCATTATGTCACTTTTGTAGTTGCTTGAAATCAGTCTTTATGTAGAGGTGCACATTAATAAATAAAAATGTGGAAAATTAAATTATTGTGCCTACAAAATTGCCATACTGTATGCTTGCAGAAAAAAAGGATAATTTACATAAAGGTATGTATCTGCTTTATGAAAAGTAGTCAGTACTGGCACATCTCAATAAATCAGATTTTAAAAAAGTAATTTATTTCACCAACTCAAAGTGAAACACATCTATATTATATTGATTCAATACAGACATAGAAATATTTCAAGAATTTATTTTGATTTGTTATTTTGATAATTATTTAAAATGATGTCATATTCTAATACATAGTGAAATTTCATTTCATTACCTGTACGTCATGATCATTGCAAATAAAATAAATACTGAAGCTACTGAATCTATTATATGTGCATCACATTACACTTTTTGATTTGACTTTTCCAATTATAATTTATTGACAACCTGCACCTGTACTTTGGCTTCTATTCAAATTCATATAGCAGATTCCTTTTATGTGTGTGTATTTGTATTTGTTTCTGCAACCCTACAGTCGGCTTTTCTTTATATTTTTTTGTAGAAAATGTATAGAATATTTTGTTCCGTTTCTTCTCTGTGGGTAAGCTTCTCTTATCAACACGCAAACTCTTAGTACTTCTACACATTCCAGTCTATACATATCTCTGTCTCTTCTCTTTGTCAGACTGTCCGAGCCCTGCTCCCAATCCTGCTCTGACGATGCAGCTCTGAGGTCTGTCCATGACAATGACCCCACAACAGACACAAAACACTCTTAAAGAGGCAGTTTGAGCCTCTTTGAATCATCGATGATCTCTTTGGTATTCTCATCCTACCGCAGAGAGGCTGCTGTGATTTACCCTCCTTTTACAAACGGCTTTTTCTGTGAACGGCTGCCAGTCCGCACACATTTCTCTCAGTGTAAACAGACATTTCCAGCCTGCTTCTGTTCAATTCAAACATTCACAAACTGCAAGATGAAAGACGCTCAAAGCCTAATTCATGTTTAGATCATAGTAACTTTTGAACAATTTTTCAACTGTCATACTGAAAATGTAAGCATTTGCAGATCCAAATCCTTGTTATTGTCCAAATTATTGTCAAGGAACTCTTTGGAGATGCACAAGATTGAAAAACTGCTTGTATAAGGCTCTTGTCAAACAGTTTGTTTGATGAAGCTGCCAGCACTATTGGAAATGGTCCAGTGTTAAGGTTTGGTAAACATGAATCATGTAGTCTGTCTGCAACATTAAACATCAGAATGGATTTGTATTTAACCATGTACTTTTAAGTTATAGTTTTTCTCCAGACTTATACGTGTATGTTCACAATATAACATACCATCATACACAAGTCAAAAGGAAAGCTATAATTTTCATCTGGTTTTGTCTCTGTTGAAGAGGGGCCCCAGGGCAGGTTTTCAGAATGGGCCCAATGAAATTAAGCACATCTTACACTTACATTAAGTCCTCATGTTCATGCATTACTTCTGTGACATGAAAAGAGATGCCAAATTGTCTAATGCCTCTTGCCCAAATTTATTCAGATCTTTTAAGTGAACATGATAACCCTATAATTACTGTTTTTACTGATTACCATTGATATGGGGCCCCTCCACCACCTGGACATTAGTTTACTGATAACTGTAATTTTTTGGTATTAAGCAGCATTTGTTGTCTTTAGCTTTATTTGTAGCCTATGTTTCAGAGGAAGACGTGACAACTATAGAAGGAGGACCATTTCCATATATCTGCCTACTGGCGCTTTGAATTGATTATAATCGTCATGTCGTGGTTTGCTTGCTTTACGTACACAATAATACTTCAACAAGTCCTATATTTATTGTATACAAATCTCAAAGTTACAGTATTTGCTGTATATGGATGGTGTGTCAGACTTTGAGAGCACTATTAGAGTAAAATGTTTCTGTAAACGGTATTTTTTCAGAATTGTAAATTCACTGTGTAATATTGTAAAATAATGTACCATGATACTACGAGAATGAGTGGAATCAGGGCTTTACACTGTTTCAATATTGTTATTCCACTCCAGTTGCAATGGCAATTGTTTAATACTCATTTACACAAAACTCTCTTAACTTCTCAGCCCATCTGTTTGACTGTAGCATCCTCATTTGGCTGCTCATGTCAAACCTCATTTTCGATTAAATTGTCTGCAGTTTATTTTCATCCTCTGCTCAGATGACGTTCCCTGTCAAGAGGGTGTTTTATTGTGGCCCAGTCTGGCTCGAGTGGTCCTTGCTCTGTATTCTCGACACCGCGGCTGGGAATAATGGTGACGGAAAGGGAGGCGGAGTCGAGCGATGCTGTTGTTGTCATGACACCCACTGCAAAATAATTGGATGGCTTATCGGGTTATTGCCATGAAGCTTAATTGCACTGGTTTGTTCTTGGCAGGAAAGCGAGTCAAAGTGGAGTGTGGATTTCAAGGAATAGGTCTGGATCATGTAAATATCCACAAGCATGCCAAGTATGTGTTATGAAGTCAAGGTCAACAGAGGTCACGGTAAAACCCACCCATTGATACACCGGAGTAAACACTATTTCTATTCCATTTTTCACCTGAACAGCTCCTTTGTCTCATCATTGATACATGGATGTGTGGAGGCTTGTGTATTTGCTGATTTAGAGCTGCTCTTTTGAATGCTATTATGGGATGGGCAGGCACACAGAAAGTCTCCCAATTGGTTTTCAATAATCATGAACCAGCATACAGCAGCAATTCTATTCATAAACACTGTATTCTCTTCGACATAGTTTTCCCGCAAGCTTCACTATTATTGTTGCATTGACTTTTCAGCTCTTATGAGAGATTGACCAAGGTTGCTTCATGTTGCTATGGCAAACTGATTAGAAAAAGCAGTCTTGTTTGTGTTTTTATCTAGACTTTAGTTATGTTTGATAAAATACTGTATGTCACAAACAATATTTGATTTACTATACATGCTAAAAGAAGTTTGTTTTTTTTCTGAACAGAGGAAGACAAGTCTAGTTAAGATACTGAAATACATCTATCTACTGTGCATTGTTCATTCAGAACTTTAAAGTTTGGAGGAACAGACAGGAGTTCAAATGTGTGAACTAAAACCAAATGGCTGCAGAAGGAAGCAGAAATTGTACCTTGAAGAAAATGTGTCTACATTTGTGTCTCTTCAGTAAATTAAAATACTGTGAAAAGGTCTATATTCTGTAGATACACACAATGTGAAATATTTTAATTTAATGAATTAGTTTGCCTGAGTGTCCCTTATTACAGGAGTGTTAAGTAGTGAAATGATTTAAATGTTAGATTATGTAACTCTTAATTTTGAATATGCTGGTGCATTAGCAAATGAAGCAGCCAGACATTTCTTGGTCCAACCTTCCTGCTTAATCAGGTTTGGCACAAGCTCATACCATATGGTTTTTCCAGTGGTTTTCTATCCAAGTACACTTGTGTCCAAGATTTGAAAAGATTGCTTATGTTCAGGGCTTTATGTCTATACAAACAAAATGACTTACTTTTTTTACTTTTCTTTTTACTCTTGTGTGGGTTTGGTGTATATATTATATTTATTGTAACATTTCCCTTGGGACAACCAATCCAATGAAAACAAATGATCACCTGTGTTTTTTTGTATCCAGACTTCATACATGTACACTGCCTATGTGTACTACTGTGTACTGGTATCTACTATGTGAAGATTTTGTACTGAATATGTTTAGCTAATGGAGTGAGTACTGTATCTTTCTGATAAGCTTCTAATCATAGTTTACACGACTTGGTGCTTATTTTCTATCTATGCAATTAGTGGGTTTCCAGCATTGTCATAGTGATAACAGACATCTACAGAGTTACCATATCTACATGTCCCACTGTGTAAAAACTGTACAGACTGGTTTGGTATATATTTATGCACAATAAAAACCTTTCTACAAATACATTTGTTCACTGAGTCAGACTTTAGTTTCATTCAACAAAAAGTCCTTTGTTAATTACAGTTTAATAAATAGTGTGTGTTTGGCCTTAAGAAATAAGTCTGCAATGTTTTTCTGTAACAAATCCATTTGATTTCAAAAATAGCCTTAAAATGTGATCAATAAAGCCTCCTAAAGAAAACTGAATCGATTAACCAACCGCTGCTTTCAGCTCAGACAGGCCATCAGAAATCAAACCTCTGATCTTCAGACTTCTTCCACCCTTAAATGAAACATGAAATTTAATCCATACTGTTGCACTTAGAAATTTTTTCCAGCTTGCAGTGGTCAATCAGAAGCAAGGACACGCTTTTGTTTGGCCTGTGACAGTGACAGTCGCAACAATACCACTATTCACTGGCCTTTTACCCACAAATGAATGAAACATAGTGAGTGATTCAGCTAATATCAGAACTCAGTCATACATCATTTCAGCTACTATGAAGGCAATGACCTGATTACAGGAGGTGTTATTTTAATTTTCTGCAGCATCCAAAAATCAAACGTGTTCAGTCAAAGTGAAGCTGTATGTGGTCAGTGAAGTGTTTGGCTCAACAAAGTCTCTGGAGCCAGACCTGTCCTCAGAAAGAGCAGCTGGCACCAGAGCACAACTGCAGAGAAACTACACGGGGCTGCACTGGCATCTACAGCTCACTCTGGTTCATCTAGTGTCATGTCACTGTGTAATAAAAGTAAGGTAATGAGTACTTCTGTGTTAATGAGGTAGTGATTTATTATTCACATTAAACTTTGTTCTTTGCATTTCTTTATCTGGCTTACTAGTTCCTTGGTTTAAAGGAGGCTGAAAGGACAATCGATGGACTGATGAAACAAAACAACACTAACAAGGCAGCAAATTGTACTAAAACAATGACAGATGACTCGAGCAAGAGTATGTGACAGCTGGCTAGATGTAACAGACAATGATTTGAAACACATTATTACCACTATATATTGTAGCTCATACATTTTTCCTGTGACATAATTGTCTTTCTACCTCTCTACTTTGAAAGTTCCAAACAAAAGCATAAGAGATGCTTTATAATCACGTCCAGTCATTAATACTAGCTGGTGGATTTCAACTATGGCAGAAAAGTTCTTCCCTCCTCATTAGCCACTTTATGGGAAAAAAAATCAGCCATTAATTAAGCAATATTACATAGCAAAAGTGACAATTATATATTTGCTGTATATATTTTATCTATAGTCCAGTGTTCATGACCTGAACAGATATATCTGATCCTGAGAAGATGGATTTTTGCAAGCTTGTGAACCTAGAAATCTCACAAGAATCCAGCTTGCTGCACAAAGTAAAACTTCTCCTTCAGTATTTTTCAGTTTGTCCACTCTAGGCATTTTCAGGAACAGGAAGTATTGAAAGTTCTTCTGTTATAGAAACTCCTTTCTATCCACTGTAGTGAACTCACAGTTTGGCCTGATGTGGTCCATTTTGTTAAATTTGACACATCATACATGTATCATATAGGTCCGTGGTTCCCAACCTGGGGTCCAAGACCCCTTAGGGGGGTGCCAGACATTGCAGGGGGTCCACAGAGCTTTGTCTGTTCTGAGGTTGTGAGGTTATCAAAATAATATTTCCATCCATCCATCTTCTTCCACTTTATCCGGGGTCGGGTCGCGGGGGCACCAGTCTAAGCAGAGATGCCCAGACTTCCCTCTCCACAGACACTTCCTCCAGTTGTACCGGGGGGACCCCAAGGTGTTCCCAGGCAAGCTGAGCGACATAGTCCCTCCAGTGTGTCCTAGGTCTTCCTCCCAGTGGGACATGCCCGGAACACCTCCCCAGGGAAGCGACCAGGAGCCATCCGGGACAGGTGTCCAAGCCACCTCAGCTGGCTCCTCTCGATGCGGAGGAGCAGCAGCTCTACTCCGAGCTCTTCCTGGGTAACTGAGCTCCTCACCCTATCTCTAAGGGAGCGCCCAGCCACCCTGCGGAGGAAGAATAATATTTGTTTATATTAAATCCACACTCACAACCAGAAAACTACAACTGCTGTTTAATTTTTGTAAATTTTTGTTTGTAAATAATTACTTTATTCTCTTGATGCGTTGGTGCGGCGGGGCTAGGGCTGCTTGTTTGTCTTGAACACAAGCAAGGGGGGCTTCAGAGAAAGTGTTGGGGAACACTGATAGGCTATAGGTATAATTTTTCAGTAAACTGATTATTTCAGTGTGTTTGTTTTTGCCTAATTCATTTACTGTGTCCTGGGAGCCACAGACAAACAGTCCATTTAGTATTCATAACTGTGTAATTAACTGCTAAAGACAATTCTGAAATGGCTAATTAGTGGCAGATAAGGTGTCTCGTTGCCTCGTCGCTTCATATCGTTTGGCTTGTACCGTTTGATAATGAGAATCTATGGAGGGTGCTTTGTGGAGGTCATGCTCATTTCCCATCGCTCTGCTCTGTGAGATGGCTACACAGCAGCAGCATAGATTTTGCAGATAGGGATCTTGCAGATAAAATATTTTACATTATACATGTCAGAGTAAACCTTATCATGGCCCATACATCATGTAGTGGTAGAACCGACCAAGACTAAACGGCTGTAAACCTTTGTATCCTCCACGCTCTAATCACTTTCTAAATAAAGCTGTGTGGTATTCTTTGTGTAATTACATTTTTGATTAGAAGTGGTCTAGTTTAAAGGCCAAGTGAAATGGTTTATTGAGTTAGTTGTCAACAGTCTTTTCTGATAGATCTTGGTCTTTTGTGTCTTTGTGTTGCAACAGTTGGTAACTTAAAGGGAACATTTGCTTTTTTCAATCTCTTTGGATTAATTTTAGACACTTACAGATCAGCATTTCACATTTTATAACTTACAATGGTAAAGACTAAAACAAATTATTTGTACCTTACCTTGTGGCTGGAGTTAGTATCTTTGTGACAGTATCTTTTAATGGTAAAGAATCCTTTAAAGAATGATAACAAAAATGCATATTTTATTTCTTGGAACATTGCTAAGAATTTCTGAAAATGTAATCAAAATTAGAGTTACCTTGCAGGACAAATAAAGCCACACAGGCAAAAACCCTGGTGAAGGTATTACTGTTAAAATAATCTCTCAATTCACATTTTGATTCACAGTAACTAGTTTCATATATGGGCGCAGTACGGTGAAGTCAGAGGTGGAAGCAGGCCCACTGACAGGCTTACTGGGCCCAGAAGGAGGCAAGAAGGCTTCACATAGGCCCATTATAATAAAAAATATGATGATCCTGAGGCTTGGGACAACAGACCCCTTTTTGCCCCCCTCTGTCAACGGGCCTGGGTGGAAGTATTCACAATGAACCTATGGCCTAAAGTTCTTCACTGTATTCCTGAAATAATAACTTTGAATAGACTTTATTAATTTTGTGCAATTTGTAACTGCTCGTCTTTTTACAGTGTCTGCATTAAGGGGGGGAAAAATCAGCACATTCACATCATTTCCAATCCATGCCTGTCACTTCTAAGAACCTTCACATCTTCAGCGCTGCCTCCTGTCTTTTTCTGTAAACCATTGTTTCTAAACCATGCATTAGCGGTCTCTCTTCTGTCTTGTACAACTTCTTTTTCTTTACAACACAAACACATAAAGAAAAACCCACACCATTGTTCATTTCACAGTACTGCAATCAAGTTTATTCTCCGTTTTTGGCTTCTAACTTTATACACATCCTACGCTAAACTGCATGCAACATCATTTCATTTAGATTAATGAGCAATATGAACTGTGCAAACGTCCTGTTAATTGTGGAGACCAATGATAATAATCTTGAAAAAAATGTCTTGAAAATGAATGAATTGAAAATAGCTTAAAAATACTCAGGATCTATGTATATATTTTGCTGTCCCATTAGCAGCCTTGTGTAATATACATATGTCATAAGAAGCAATTAACACAACACAATTAGCCTCTATTATATGTCTAATTGCACATGCAGTTATCAAAAATACACTGCGTATTTAAAACCACAGGCCTCCCAGAATGTACTGTGTCTTGTATTGCAGTAATGTACAAAGCACCTGGTGAAGACATCCACTTCTATTGGTCGATCTGCTGCTATAGCTACTGTGAAGAGAGAGAGAAAAAGTTTTTTCTACAAATACTGTACATGCCGGAGTCCTGTTCACAGCTGAGGTCCCCAGAAAGCTTCAGTGCAGTAACGAGAGAGACTTGACTTCTCCTCAGACTTCAATGATGTTGATAGACGGTACCGAAGGGTGGAACTGAAAAAGTTTAAAATACGTATTATTGTATATGAAAATAACAGCAATAACAGTTGAAGTTATGGGTGATGTTTTTATATTACTTCTGCCAACAAAATAACAAAGCAATACAGACTAATCTTGACACAACAATAATAAATAAGCCTACAATCAATAATAATCATCATAATTATAATATGTGACATAACATTTAAAAATAAGGAATTTGGAGGAGGAAGCGTACAATTAATTGATTATAGAAATAATTTTATTTTTATTTTAATTCCCTGAAGTTCATTAAATAGATGAAACTACAATAATAAATAGCAATATACACACTTATACAGTACATATATAGGATGGTATTGGTTTGTTGGTTGTCTGTTAGCAAGCAATATAATATCAAAAAGTAATGTTTAGATTTTAATGACATTTTAAGGAAAGGTTACTAATAGGCTGAGGAGAAATGATTTGTTTTTGATGTGGTATCCATAACACTGAGTGGATCCAGGATTTATTTTTCTGTAGCATTTCAAGATAGGTCTAAAAGACTGAGACACATGGGCTTTGTAGATGGAGCATTTACCCCTGAACCAGAAATTAATAAGGCAATATTTACCCATTTGAAGGTTATAGCACTATTTATAATATTGTCTAGATTTACATTTTAATCAATTTGTTACACAGTTACTTTTTCATTATTGTTTTGTTATAATACATGTGAACAAGACATAGAACAAATAGACCCAAGTAGTGAACTGAACCAACACCTCCCCCAAAAAATAGTTAAAAGGAGATTTTTATAAGTTTTTTCTCTGTACGGTTTACTGTAGACCGATGGTTAGTTTTTATTTCACAGCACTTTCTTCCTCCATGGCTAAATATTGCTTAAGCTAATTGACTCTTTCTATGTCTGTGACTTTTCTTACATCATTATTTTTCAAACTAATGAGCAGCACAATTGCACATTGTCCTGTAGCTCCGGCCCTTCACCTCACTTCTCTTCAGTTCAGTTCAGTTCTTGAGACGTCATCACTCCCAGTGCCAATGGTATTGTTTATTGAGCCTTCATGGCCTCATTATTGAGATCTGTGTCCATGTAAGTGTCCGCTGCTGCATGTCAACACTTTTCTCCAAGCCTTTAGAGACCTTCACTGGCACTAAGACTTTTTAAATATTTAATGAATATTTCAAATAAATAGATAGTTCCCCTGAGGTAAGCCAAATTCCTCTTTTTGGACCATTACCATTAGTAATAAAACAGGTTAATTATTTATAACATTACCAAACAGTTTTGTACAAAAGCTTTTGTTAGGCTAAGCTTGTCTATTGCCTGATAGCTAAAGCTACTGTAAGTTTTCCAGCATTATTTCTCCAAGCTTTAGGCTTTTAATCTTTCTTTGCCCACCATTTTCTAGATTAGCGTGTTTATCTAGTGGGTTAATTAAATCCAGGCTGGGCAGCAGTTTTAAATTCAAATTCACTGCTCCTTCAGTTTTACTGGGAGACAAATAGATGTTTACAGATTAAAAAAAAAAAAAAAAAAAGTAAAAGTGAGCTGCTATAGAGGTGTTATGATAGGAACAATCATGATTTACTTAACATTTAAGGTGGTGGGTGCAGTATTTTATTGTGTTTTGAGAAAACAACTAGCATATTGAAAAAGTCATTCTTTAAAAATGATTTAAAAAGTGAGACCCTACACATAATATGGGCTTTATTATAAAGGATTTTAATAAATAAATCTTTTTAGTTCACCAAAGCACTGGCTAATGCTGGCCAATTAAGAATCACACTTACTGGCCATTGTTTTGCACTTGTCAACATTGATTTAATGGTTGTCAGTAATACTGTACAGTCAACGTGTCTATTTTAGTGCTGAATAAGAAACGCTAAACATCATTTGATTGCATCAATCTGAAGTCAGAGTTTAAGTTTAAGGTAAGCTTTAACTTATATGTTGATGTAACATTGCAGTGAAGTATTGCTCTAGTTTCCTCTTCATGAAGGAATAGTGAAGTTAGTAAAGATTATTTTCTACAAACTGAAATAAGCAGAATAGCATAAATAAATGTAGTGTCCTCAATTTTTAGAACTTCTCATTACACTTTGTCAGTTTAACAGGATCTGGCCCCTCGCTGAAGTGACTGCGCGTTGACCTCTGACCTCACCTTGCTCCTCAGCAGCCCTCCGCTGTGGTGCTCCGGCGTGCTCCTCTCCGACGACGGCTTGGCCTTCTCCTTGTTGTTGCTGGAGTCGTTGTCCTTGATGATGTCATACTGGCGACAGAAGAGGGCAATCACGGCTACAGAGAGGTGAGAGATGGACACACACAAAGAAGTACTCAGTCACTGCGGCATCTGCCAATCACCTCCAGTTTCTCTAAAGGCACTGCTGAACCGTCCTGTTGATAATGGGATTCTGCTCTCAGGGGAAACCACAGCTCGGCCTTTATCACACAGCTCAGAAAACTCAAATTCTCCTGGAGTTTTCTTTGTGGCATTTTTACAATCTGCCACACACAGCCCTGCCCCCAGTTTGGATCACTTCCCTCTGCTCCGCTGCCATTCTGAATTTAAATAAGGGCACTATCATCAAATATTAAGGGAGTGATACTACCGTTTAGCTAACGAGGCTTGCACTGTGAGGGAGAGAAACGAAATTCTGGCCAATAAATCTTGCAATTAGCAGATTACATATGCACTGGAACATTATAGGTGCATATCATTGTCTTCAAGGCAGATGAAGTTTCAGATTAATGGTGTGCAATTATGTGCAATTATGCTAGATGCAGCTAACAAACATCAATTTCAACATAATACCCATACATGGTTTATACAGTAAAATTTCATGAAAAATGTGGCTAAAGAACTCTATTTTTTCTAGAACCAGACAAATCCACTGAACCCTGTGTTGTTTCTTCTTAGTGTGACTACAGATACAGGTCCACTAAGCAGCAGACTTTATTGTGTAAACTTTTATGTGGAGGCAATAGTGTTCTACTTGATTTGGAAAAAGCCCCCCTTCAATAACACACTGGTCAAGAGAAACATTTTAAGTATTTCCAAAATGCTATTTTGAGGGATAATTGTGAGCATTGCAGATTGAAATAATCTTCAGAAAAGAGCGGAGTTCACCAAGCCTTAACTACCCCTGGCCTGTCTCAGTTCATGTCCTCTGTGTTATCCTGCCCTCTCTCATTAGGATTACTTAACATCTCACTCAGTTGGGAGAAAAGCCTCGCTCCTTGCGGCCTGTCAGACTCGCCACGTTTCATTGTGTCTCAACACCATTAAGCAGTTCCCTCATAGGAACTCAAACTTTTACTTTGAGGAAGGGCTGCTGAGATACAGAGAGTGAAGCCTCGTTGTGAAAGCGTGACGTTAGTTTGACATGACGGAGCTGTAAAAGCCAGAGGGGATGCGCCGCGTTGTCAGACTTATTTGAGAGGGAGACTCACAGAGGCTTTGGGGAGTTTTAGCTGCACTTAACAGGGAAGAAAGGGTCAAGTTTGGGGTGAGTGAGCATTAAGATGTCATTGATTTGCAGGTCAATATAATGATGTTACAACAAGATAGTATACAGGTAAAGCCCAGTCAGATATGCATCAGTAGTTCTTAACAGAGAAGCTGGCATGCATTATATAAATGGACACTTTTGGATAATATATAATAGATCTTTTAGTTTATTAAACAGTATTTTAGTGAATTAAAGCTGGCAGCTACATAACATATGGTTCTTTTGTTACATTTTTACACATGGCTTGACATCAGCAGGGAGAAGATAACTTACATTTTAAATTTTGATTGGTGTGTCATAAAAAAATCACAAACATATTTTAGAAATATTTTCAAACTATACTTCAGACAGTATTGCATTTATGGTAGGTAAAGATTTGTCATGAACCAACATGAGGTGAGAATTTATATGGTTGGATCCTAAAATATTTTTTACCTTTACATTATATTATCTTGATTTTTATTACAGTCGAATTGCTGTATTCCTGCATTCATGTGTGAGAATACTTTGCCATATATGAATTCATTCATCTTATGCCTAATCCTGTAGAGCAAATCCCAGTAACTATGGGCCTTGGGTGGGGTACACCCTGGTCAATGACCAGTTAGTACTAAGCCTTTGCCATAAATGCCTGTTCTAGTTAAGTAAAGGCTAAAAAGCACACCAATTCTAATGATAATAATGTATTATGCCTTGTCTTTTTGCCTTTACTCTTTGATAATATAGATCGGCCCTTATGTTGATACGAGTGACTTGTTAGAAAACCTTTTGTTTTTGCATATTATTATTATTTTGAAAAAAATAGAAATGTTAAATATGACCTGCAGGCCATGTTAAATGATTTTAATTTTATTAGCCAATAATTGAGTTTAAATGATTACAAGAAAATCAGAAAACTTGTGAAATTATGGTAAAAATTCAGACTATTCAAGGACTATATGAATGCAGCATGATCAGAGCTTATAGTAAAAAGTGCTTTAAGTGTGTGTACCTACCTGCCCACATGACCAGGACCACCACAATAATAATCATCTCTCCTGTTTGGAGGTGTCTTGACTTGTCGAGGCCCTGCACCGTGGGGTCATCTAAAAAAAACACATGCAGGGAAGTCATGATGAACTTAACCAAAAAAATATTAGAAATTAAATAAAACAAAATTGCAGACATGAGTTACAACCTTTCGCTGACTGTTTAGCTCTATTAAGTTTGATTTTCTAATAATGTGCATCTCTGTTACAAAAAGCCAACACAAACAGTCAGTCCATTTATCGCCACTGACGCTTACCGAATTTAACAAAAAGTGTAGTAGCAGAAGAATGTGCTGGGTATTACCACTTATTAATCTTGTTGCATTAATCCTCCTTTAAGTGGATTAACTATGGGCCCATTCCCACTCTCCATACTATTTCTCTATGGATCTGATCCAGACCAGCACTCTGCCCAATTGAATCTTTCAGTGAATCAAGTTGTCAAGACACCAGCTCTGAAGCAGACTGTGGCTTTATTTCCTTGATATCAGTTCTACTGTTTTGTAAATCTGCAGACAAGTTTTGAACTGTGGTTCTGAGCACACACACACAAAGATAACAGAGTTTACTATGGGGCTATTATTGTTGCAAAAAGATTTGTGCGTGTGTAAATAGATTTGTCTGTAATAAGTTGTGTGCGTATTACGATTTGTGTGTGCAGTGCTAGCAGTAAAAACATTTTGCAAATGTTTAGCAGGAATGCACAGAGATAGCCGCTGTGTGATACATGCTTAACTTACTCACACTGTGATCCATGTCTTTGTGCATGCATTAGTTTCACATTTTAACCTGGCCCTGCACAAATCTTACAACCCCAATTTACAAAAGGTTGGGACTGTAAAATGCAAATAATACAATAAAGCAATCCATAATCCATAATCCATAATGATTTGTAAATAGCAAAAATAATAGAGCAGAAGATCACAAGCGTCCAATACTGATTTGTGATTTCCATACTTCAGTAACATTTTTAAACAATTTCATACACAATTTTATTTTTAAAAATTGTTTAAAATTCTTTACTTCTCTACTGCCATGTTACTGACCTGTTGCCAAATAACCAAATTTGCAAAATGCTTTTTTTTTTTTTTTTCCAGCCAAGTTTTGTGAGACATGATGTTGCTACCATCAAATTCCAAAGAAGGTATTGTTGATTGTGGTTCATTGAAAATAAAATATGGTTTATGAATATTGTAAATCATTATGGTGTGTTATTTACATTTGTCCCAGCTTTTTTGGAATTCGGTTTACACTTGCATATTTTTTGATCTAACAAATCAGAATTAGGACAGTCATGACAAAGATGTTGTCTTCAAATTCTTCATGGATCCCAGTATTTAGAAATCTCAGTGTAATGTAGACTAAAACAAATGTATGACAGAGGTATCTCAAGTCTATCTCTAAATTGCATTTAGTATGAAAGTAGGAAACCCAACACTATAAGACCAGGCCTCTCACTCATTCACATGTAAGACCATTGTGTGAGAATCTAATATAAGATTCATCTATATAATTTCCTGTCTGTGTATTCCTCTGAGAGCTCTGTAGAGGAGCTAATAAAGACATTATACTCAAATGTCAGGTGAAGACTGGGGTCACTGCTGAAGTCTGACTGACTCTACAGCCGCTTTATTAGTCCAAGGGCATTATCTCAATATTAAATCATACAATAATTAAAGTAATATTCGTCAACATTAGTCCCTAGGTGGTTTCTTAAATGCAGTCACAAGGTTTGTAAATCATATAATCCACTTAATGGTCCTGTTAAACACGCCTTATGCAAAACAGTAATTAGCCAATTCTTAATTTTGTTTATGATAAGAAAAAAATACACCAGCTTCATTTACACATTCATTTAACCACACAACCTAATCAGAGCCATTAAAGAAAAAAAAAAAAAAAAAAAAAAAATCACACTTCAACATGTCCCTTCACAGTTGCTGTAGATATTTACAGGGTTTAGAAATAAAGGGCGTGTGGAATTGCAAGCTGCACTGTCATCTTCAGATCCCACCAGAAATTTTCTCTGCATCATTTTCTTGGAAAATCATTTTTTAGATTAGTTAACAAGACAAACAATATTTCAGTAAAAACTAATTAAAGCTAAACAATCATTTACAAGTAGAATAGTAGAACAGTCAGTATTTCAGTGGTTTAATTTAAAGTAAAATGCAGATTCAGTGCAAATACACACAGAATAAAACATTGCAAGCATTTATGTATTTTAATTGAGATAATTATTGCTTACAGTTAATGAAAACCTGAAGTCATGTTTTGAGTATTATTAATATCACATAATTGACATTTAATAAAACAGCTAATAAATGCTTGAAAGGTTTCACATTGTACTGAATGAACTACTGAAATAATCACTTTTCCCCAATATTCAAATTTATTGTTGTGCACTGTTGTGTTCTGTTTAAAGACATGGGCCACACATGAAGTTACAGTGCATGTGCTCTGCTGTGTACACAGCCGTGTACCATGTGCCGTGTAGAGTACATAAACACAGTCTGTGCTGAAGCATGTTTGATGCATACCAACAAACTGCAGTCTGTTCTGATGACCTGAATAGCATGTCCCACTGCTGTATTGTACATATTTCATATCTCCGTCACACTTGCATATGCTGTGTGTTCTGTGAGTCCCTCAGATCTCGCAGGGGGACAGGGGGCTTGTGCAGTGCCTCCACTAAACCAAGCGTGTTGAATTAATGAGTACACCTTTGCTCCTACCTAAAGCCCAAATCCCACAATGTTGTTTGTGAACCGTGTCAGGAAGTCGTGTAATAACACACTAGGGCTTCTGCACCACTGTCATACAACTGTGCCAGCAGATGATGATGCATCTGCACAAAATAATGACTAGCTGAGAAGATGCTGGAACATATAGACTTTTTGTGTATCAAACGTAGGAGTTTTTTAGTTTTATACTTTGGTTTGCAGACAAAGCCAATCTTCTTACTCTGCAAACTCAGTGTGACATTCTTTTGAAGAAGTACATAGTAATTGAGTCTAAGGGGAGCAAACACCTTGTTGAGTTTGACTGCTCACGGCATCCATCTTTAAAAACACTACCTGCTTTTCTCTTGTGTCACACTGCTGACAGCTCAGATGGCAGCAGGTGGCATGATTTCAGTGGTTGTGGCTGTCAGGGGAGGCAGTGATATAACAGTTTCATGTTGTAGCATTTGTGAAATGTGACGTGCGCACTTTTATGAGAGACCCCAAATGACACGGATTAGACAAGACATGGTTGCAAATACAAATTGGTAATTACATCTGCCATGAGGGTTAGGCTTTTTTGTGTGGATTTGTTAGTCTTTTAATAACTCACTAAATAATGGTGGTTTTTAATACAATTTTTCAGGAAAGGTGAGTAATGGGCCAAGAAAGAAATGTTTTGTTTTTGGTGTGGATCTGGAACACTAACTGGATGAGGATTTTTTTTTTTTAAGAATTCTGTATCTATAAGTGGTCAATAAATGAACAAACCGTATGGATCCAGGTACTTCTTACCATTGTGAGATATAAGGTCTTTGTGGCTCAGTTGATAGAGCATTTACGCCTGAATTGGATGATCCAAGTCTGGGAACTACTTTCTAACTATTGCCATGGCATTCTGTGTATAGAAGGAACTGGTATGTTTCTGTTTTTCTCTGAAATTGAAGCCATTATCCAAATGAATAAACATCCAGTAAGCTGTTTTGTGTGTAATGAATGGAATAAATAAAATTGCAAGTGACAGATAGTTTTAGCCTGTCCTTAAATAAAGCATGTATTTATTAAAAATAACTTGGGAAAGGGTTGCAGTTTTTAGAGCATTTCTGTTCCATAAGTGCTTCCCCTCTTGAGGCCCAAATGGGAACAACCCATTATGTACTCTTACTGTTGCACTAAGCCTCCTCTGACTGCTGCATGCTTTTAGGCCTATAAGGTAAAGTACAGGATAGAGCCAACATAGGTCAAGTGCAAGTAACTGGAAGCTTCTCGAACTGCATTTCTGTGTCTGTAGAGCGGGAGAGGAAGGGGGAGAGGGCTTTTCGAGTTTTTTTCTCCCAGACACCAATTCATTATTGACAATCTCCTTGAGCATGGCAGCCAAGTCTCTCTGAATATAAGCAATGGTGTATCTATATTTGTAATAGACATTTTTGACAGACATTTCAGAGATTGAGCTTTTTCAGCAACAGAGAATAAACCTCACTGCTTGTAGGCTGTAGTGAAAAAGTGAGTATTACTCTACAATTTTACTTGAGCAAAATTTCCTTTCTGAGTATATTTACTGAAACATATTTTTAGTTTTAGCAAAAAATACTTTATTGGTACTAGAAATTTGTACTTGTAAACTAAGTAAATGTTACATTAAATGCCCTTTTACTTTAATCAAGATAATTTTGTTGATTACTTTTACTTCTTTTTGAGTAATATTATTTTTAGGTAACAATACTTCTACTTGAGTACAGTTTTTTAGGACCTTTTCTCCCTCTGCTTTTAGGTCTATTTTACATGGTTTATTTTAAAAACTAAATTTGTCCACAGTTGTCTACACTTTTAAATCAAGGATGAGGTCAGCTGACTACCTGCAAATACTGAATGACCAGGTTACTCCACCAATGGATTTTTTCTTCCCTGATGGCACTGGGCTTATTCCAAGATGACAATGCCACAATTCATGGAGCTCAAAATGTGAAAGAGTGGTTCAGGGAGCATGAGACATCATTTTCACACATGGACTCGTCATCACAGAGTCCTTACCTTGACCCCACTGAGAATCTTTGTCAAATATTACAGAAAAAATCATGTCTACAAGTACAGTCCTCCATTATACAGCCATTGTTGTCATACAAATCCAATGCTGGCATATTGGTGGCTTGTGAATGACATTGGCCGAGAACGAATTTCCACTCTACTTTTATGGGCTAGTCTTAGTTGTGTATATGGAAAGCGCTGATGCAAGCGAATCATAAATGTTTTCCTTTAGCTGACTCAGGTTAGATACCATTAGTTAAGCAGGCAAGATTGTCCACGGCCAAAGACAGAGAAACTAATTCAAGTTCAACCCAAGAGCATGTTCATTAGCCTAATACTAACTCTGCTGGTGGGCCCCTTCCTGTTGTTTTACATTAAGTTTTACATTAGGAAATTGTCGAGGCAGCTTTACATTCTGACATGTCCAGACAAAGTGCTGAGATTAGGAAACACTTTAGTACTTTCTAAAGTAGCCAAGATTGAGTATGCAACATTAATCAAGATTTATGGCCCTGTGAGTCATCCAAGTAGGTCAGAAAAACAGCCCTTGTTTGTTTGTTTTTCACTTGCATTCACTATTTAATAAATCTGATGGCTGACCCAGATTGAAAAAGTATAGTGCTTTTGCCCAGCCTATGACAGAAGTCCATAAATCGTCACCATGATATTTATGACTAAAATGCCTGGTGTGATAGCTGAGAATCACTTATTTAAAGCATTTAATTCTACCAGCACTATGTCAAGTACATTTAATGATTATCTTCTTTTATCTCATAATGCTAATTTTCTCAAGTTGAGTTCTAAAATGTCTCACTATTAGAGTATAAATGATCCTATTACAGCCAGTCTTCATAAAGTGGACAAATCTCCAGTACAAGCTAATGGACTAAGTGACCTTTATAAAGGTTCTATAGTAATCGGTGCAAGCAATTAGAGTTTGTGTTCAACATCGCACTCGCACTGTGTCCTTTAAAGTCTATAATGAGAGACACTCGAGGTTGACACATAAAGCAGCTGCCTTCAGTTTGGACTGTTTTTATGTTGTTGGAGCTCAATATTAATGTGAGAGTATGTGATTTTTCCACTTGTATTTGCCTGAATCACCTATGGCATATATTGATAGAAGCATCTGTGAAAAAAGTCAAGCACACTGTGAGTGATTATTGTAGTGCTACTGTAAAATGTTTCTGGTAAATCGGCTTTTTTGTAAATTACAGTAACTTTTTGTTACTGTAAATTAGTTTTAAAGTCCAGTCAACTACAACCCGAATTCCAAAAATGTTGGTAACTTTCATATCACATGAGCCAATATTTTATTCACAATAGATCATAAATAACATAACAAATGCTCATTTTGTGCATAAATGTAAAATTTCTCAGTGTAAACATTTGTTATGTTATCTATGTCATATTGTGAATAAAATATTGGCTCATGTGATTTGAAAGTTTTTTAGTTTTCAGTTTATTCAAATGTTAAAAATGTCCCAGCATTTCCGGAATTTGGGTTATAAACCGTAAAACATTTTATTGAATTAAAATTGCTCTACATGCTACCCAGCAACTGCCGAGTTTTCTGCCCAGAGGGTGGTGCCTATACAGTACGGTACAGCGTGCCATCTTTTGTTTTGATTCAGCTGCTGACTGTTGTGCTTTTAAAAGCCTTTTTAATCTAGGCCCGTGTATCCTAGATCCATTTACGAAATTCTTTGTCACAGCCAAGTGCCTCCTATTGAAAGTAAAAGCAATTTAAGGAGGATACCAAACCAAAAGCCAGCCATCCCCAGCTATGATACCTATAAATCAATGGAGCTTTTATATTTCCTGTATAGAGCCCTCTCTGATAATGTGATTACGCAGCTAAATGTAAAGCTTGCCTGGAAATAGTCTTTTCCATATTAAACATCCACATCATGCAAGATCATTTGAATTTCAATAGGCTCCTGTGGGTTTCTTTCCCCAAGATCAATATGTGTGTTTTCTGAGTCTACCTCAATCCCATTATTTTACTTTAAGCTTTAAATTAGAGTATGCAATGTACTGCATGTGCTCTGGCCTGAAGACTAGATCAAGGACATTTAAAAAGAAAGTTGCAGACCACTTTCATTATAAAATATGTTAATTTGTTAATCAATGTTCAAAAAGAAAGGCCTAATTGTCTAAGTAATAGTAAAAGTAACATATTATCCTCTACAATTTACTATTTTTATTTAAAGTATGCTTTAGACATTCTTTACATGCTGTATTTTAGTAAAATACTGGAGTAAAAGTAGCCACACAACTTTACTTTTACTTTTTACCAGTGCTATGGTCCACAGTTGTGAAAATCAACATTACTAGGGTGAAGCAACATTGTATGACTTATCATTTATTTTTTTATCTTCTATTGATAAAAGTATTCCTAAAGTGAAGCAGTGCTGCTCAACTTACCTTGATTGGAGCTGTTGGATGGGAAGCGGTCCGATTTTTTGAGGGTACGAAAGTGGACCTTCTTGCTGGCTTGACTTTCCCCATACAGACCAATAGACTGCACTTGTATAATGTAGTCTGTCTCCTCCTCCAGGTCCCAGAGCACACAGGAGCGGCTGGTGGTGTTCACCTCCCGAATGAAGCGCTGCATGTGCCCATCTTGCCTCTGGGAGAAGTAACAGAGAGACGAATTGTATGAATTTATGGAATGGACTCTGGACATTAACTGGTTCATTAATGACTTATACTGGTGTAATGGGGCTTGTGAACCCCTGTGGTTGGGATGAGGCTGTTGCAGGACAGGACCAGCACTTACTCCATTCAGTGATAAACGGTGCTCTAAAAACACCAAAAAGAGAGAAAAAAAAAAATCAAACATGTACCTGTAAATGGAGCTTGACAATAAGAGACAGAGGTGACCAGGCAGAAAATGTTAGGGGTGCTGAGAAACAGCATGTACTCGGCTCTATTACATTATAACAGTTGGCATCTCATTTTCATCGTATGAAGCCTGGGCTGGAAATTGAAAAATTGTGTTGTGAAAGGCTCATTATTTTGAGTAAACAGTACTTTGAGCATAAGCTTTCAAAGCCAGTTTTATTTATTGACCTTTAGATTGTTATTTGTGCTATTTTTGGCCCAGAGCAATAAAAACGATTTCTCACAGCTCTGTGTGCACTTCAGTCCATCTGTAAGAGCGGCTCTGTGCCAGATGTCTGCACCTTTTATAGCCCTATGTGATTCAGGTATACGATAAAAAAAAACAAAAAACTTGTTACTTTGTAAACAATGGCTAATGCAGTCAATACACAACAATATACACTCATTACAACTGACCTTTAATTGCTTCAGTATGTCAGTAACGGTCTTTGGAGTAAATCTGGGTGTAACTTGAAGCAACACTGCATGAATTTTCAGGGCACGTGCCATTTACAGGAATTACATTGCGTTTATTGCCAAATATTTATTAGCACCAGGTTATTTTTTAATAATTGTAGGTTTATTAGTTTGTTAACTAGTCTGTTAGAAAAAAATTACTGAAAAATTACTGGTCATACTAAAAGTCAGTAATGTATGGGCAGATATTTTGGCACTAAAAAATGAAACTGAATAGGCTGTATTTGAATTAAAAGTGCTTAAACTGAAACTGAATCTTACAAATTGAAATTAAACAATTTTAATAAAAAAAACTGAATGTATTCATTTGGCAGCTGTAGTTTTTCTCAGCTTACTGTTTCATTTCACCGCCATTCACTTTCACTGTTACAATTCAATGTCAGTTATAAAATTCAGCTTTCTACATCCAGGTCTCTGGGAGAGACATGCATAAGCCCAGATACAGATGCACAATGTAACCCATTGATTTGCAGTGCATTCCTTTCAGCCACATCCCGCGCCAATGTGGAGTGTGTTTGACAAGCTTTCGATAAGTAAAACTCCAGATTTGTGAATATACTAAATTCAGCTGAAGATTTCCTGCTTGAGTTCAAGTCTAGGCACTATATCTGTACCACTGCAAGACAGGGCCAGTGCATTGGAGGAGGAGACAAATTCTCACCTCAATTTACATAATGCAATAAGTTTCTCAACCCAGTGACAAGGGGGCTATTGAATTTGTTTTTGTTATTATTAAAGCAAGCAAAAAAATGTAACTAAGGAATTGGGTGCAGCAGAAATATGATCTACAGCAGTTAGACTTCTGTAATTCAGGCAAAGTTTTCTATAAGCAGTTTAAGGCTTTGTGATCTTTTTATCCAAAACAGAAGTTGGCAGCTCTGTTTACTGCTCTGCAGTCTCACTGCAACCTCTCTCTTGACAAATCAGCCCAGCCACATGTTATTTTGACTTGAGGCTTAGCAGGCAATATTTATTTCATGCAAAACAAGAAGTTACTAAAAATATACACTATGATGAAAACAAATCTTTTATGCTACTTAGCATGCTAGACCCAGACCTAGACCCAAAGAAACAAGTATTTGTAGACAAAATCCAAGCTAAAAGAAGAGTTATTGTTTGTAGACGTTGTTTTCTCTGCTGTGAATTCCAATGCCATTTCAGTGTCTGAAACAAAGCCTATTTTCTTTACGCCTTGTGTTAGTGAGTTTCAGGTATATTTCTATCCACCTTGTAACTGGGAGATGGGCCAGAACATTTCAGCACAATCTGATGAAGGCTCAGTGCCAGGCCACAAGATTTGCCAAAAATTGACCACTTGCAGTTTTCACTTAAAAGTTTTGTCTCTTTCCATTTGTAGAATCATTGATTTAAAATAAGGACGTTAGAACATAATATCACAACCTTGGCCTTATATACCTTCTATCTTTAGAGTGCTCAGTCTTAAATGAAGCAGAAAAATAATCACTAAAACAACTTACTTGCTGTGATATGGAAAAGCCAATTATTGTATCTCCCTCTGGCACTTCCCAGGAAACAGTTGCGGAGTCGGCCCGGAGGTGCATGACGGACACGTTGACAGGAGCTGGGGGTCGGTCTGAAAGAAAAAAAGGATTTAAAGAGGGAGTATGTGATATTTTCACAGTACTCAAAATCTGAAATCAAGTAAAAGTACTGTTACT
This sequence comes from Bostrychus sinensis, assembly GCA_020698575.1. NCBI lineage: Eukaryota > Metazoa > Chordata > Actinopteri > Gobiiformes > Eleotridae > Bostrychus > Bostrychus sinensis. The sequence continues at coordinate 15,606,840 of CM036257.1, read as the reverse complement.
TCAAAATAATAGAAGAGAGAAAATACTCAATGGTCACATTTATATAGGGCTTTTCAACCTCCATGGACAATCAAAGCACTTTACTACATCAAAGAACTGTTCACTCATTCACCACACTAGTGTATGCAGAGAACAAGTAGAGTTAAGTGTATTGCCCAAGGGCAAGGGCAATGGTTATGCATTGGTGGGAGTGGGGCGTGAACTGTCAACCTTCTGGTTAATGGACAAACTGTTCAACCATCTGAGCTACTCCTGCCCCGTCATTATATGAGTAAAAAAACTGTTCTTTTCTTAAAAATGGATTTAAATAAAATACTTGAGTAAAAATGTGTAGTTACCTTCCGTTATTATATCATTACCTCTATCAAAGATGTTTTCCCTCATAATGGTTTGTTAGAAAGAAAACTACAGAAGTAGTACCATTGTGAGATAGGACCAAAATTAATTATTCCAGCCACAAGGGGGCAGTACAGGAACAAATCTTTTAGTGGACTCTTTACCACTGTGAGATGTAAGGGCTTTGTGGCTCAATAGATAAGCATTTACCCCTGAACAAGCACATCCCTAATGCTTCTAATGAGTTGAATTATACAGCAATGGTGCAAAAACATCATATAGTTTTGGCCTATTTTTCTTGAATCTGAATGAGTTTGGGATGAGCTCTGTGTTTCATCATGCGATTACGCAGTGGACTTGCAGCAGGAGGATCTACAGCATAAGGGTAATATTTCAGTCAATTCTGGGTATTCTCCTTTTAGGTCAATGTTTTACGTGGCAGAAAAAAATCTAAATGTATTCTGTGGTGATATCAGCGGACCATTAAACCATTTTTCTCAACAAATTTGAGTTTTAATGTGGTCTTTTTAATGTCTGGCTTTTTACAGTGATCACAGTGGAAGATTTGGACACATTGTTTGTTAAATGGGACAAAAACCCCAAAAGCAAAAGGCTGCAGAGAGGGCGACAGATCTCTCTATAGCTTTAACACTGGATGGCTGCCTCAGATGGGTAAGTAAGATGGGATTGTGTGGGTAGAGCAGTACCCGCAGCCTGTCCTCTGGGCTTTTGTTGTTAATGTGCCTCTAATGGACTTTATGTGTTGTCACAGAAAGCGACTGATGCAATGTGGACAAATGTCTCAAACTGACAGAAAATAGTACTATGTAAGCAGTAAGCAGATGGATCAGTTTGTGAAATTATAATTTTTAGACTGTGGTCCAGAAAAGCCTTCTGGGAAATCCAACCATAGGTGGTCACAAGCTACTGTACTCTTGTCTGTCCCAAGCTTGAATAAATGGAGAGGGTGGTGTCAGGAAGGGCATCTGGCGTAAAACCAATGTCATATCAATATTCAAATGCATGCTAGGAGGCAGATGATTTGCTGTAGTGACCCCAAAAAAAAGCTAAAAGGAAAGAAGTTAGTGTTTTTGTGGGCCCCAAAAGTCCGCTCTGCATTTAAAACATTTTATATTTAAACTAAATTTCTGGTTGACTAATTCATGCAAGACATTCTGATTCCTATCACAATAAATGGACAATAATACAACCCACAGCATTGAGGAGTTGGGATAAATCTGAAATACATGTGCAGTACAATGGCCCTTATCTTTTAGAACGTATCGCTTGGAAGAAAAGATGACAAATTGGACATTCATTCAAACCGCTGGTAGTTGCCTTGGACGGTCTCCCTCTTATCTCTGTCTTTGCTTTTATCTCTCTCCTGTCTATCACGCCTTGCATTTCTGTCTGCCGTATCTCACAGACGATCACCGATGGCCTCCCTGTTCGGTCCAAAAGGTGACATTGAGGGGGACTGTGAGGCCCAGGGGTCAGACATTGGCCATCAGTCGCCGGGTAGAGTACGTCTGGCTGTTTCAAGCATCATGAAGAGCGGAGGTTAAGGTCAGACAGAGAAATGCACACTTCTCTCTGGATCATAACACAGTCACAGAATGGTTTCTATTATTTGTCAGAGTGTAATGTACAATGTGAGGAAATTCATTCTATCACTGTAGCAAGGACAGGATACAGTTTTTGAAGCCGGGGGTCAAGATGTCTGCTGTGTAATGAAAGCTTTTGTATAAAATGTCAATAGAGCACAATATAAGAAATGTATTTGATATGTGTTGGTGACTGTGGTGTTGAGAATATTGCTTTAGATATTATAATAAAAAAAAGTATGTTTTCACTGCCGTTGCTTTATTTGTTTTTCTATTGCAAGATCACTCAAAAAGAAATGGTTGATTTTGAAGACTTTTTCAAAAAATGAAAAAAATAAATTATCAATTTCTCCACTGAATTATTTAAAGGATTCTATACCGTTGCATGGGTCAAAGATACTAATTCCTGCCACAAGAGTCCATAAAAAAACAAAAAGGCTTTGTGGCTCAATAATATAAATGGAGTATTTACCACTGAACTAGAAAATCCCCTGCTTTGAGTCTAGGTTTGGGTACTATATCTTTGCGAGACACACATTGCAAGACAGGCCCAATGCCTTAGTGAGGGCCTCTGCTCTGCGTCCTATTCAATTCATTTGCATAAAGTTTTGCTGATGTTGCCGAAAGCATACTGTATATTAATATTAATACTGTAGCACCTCCGCTTTTTGAGCTTCTGCTATGAAATTGATTAATGAGGCCAATATTTCCAAAAAAACGTCATCACTAATTGGTCTTCAAATAAATGCACTGCCAAAAAGTATGAAAGATGGAAACATATTCTTAAAGTCTGACTCTGCAGTTATCAGATGAGAAATGGTAAGTCTCAACTGTAAACGCTTGTGTCCCACTGTGCACGCTCCCTGCAGTGATTCGTAACATTTATTTAAGGCGGGACACATTCATTTCTCCAGACGCTCGTCGTCCTTTAGGTAATGGGGGTTACAGACAGGCACGCATCGGCAAAACGCAGCCACTACCCATGATGCATTGTGTGCGGTTCATTTACTGGTGATGGAGCAAGTGACAACTCAGCTGAAGCAGGCCATGGATCATCACTAATGTATAAGTGGCCTGTGCCTATATGATGTTGTTTCTATTACTGGCAGGTGAAATGGACAACTATATTCTCCACTTGAACACCTGTGTAAGGTGACTTTCCCCATTGAATAGTGTAAAAATGAATGAGTGAGCCAAGTCTTTTTTATTTATTTATTTCATTTGAAGTAGAAAGACAGTTCCCAATAAGCTGGTGCAATGTGTAAAATGCAAAAAAACAAACAATAATTTTCAAATTTGAGTGTTTTCACAATGGAACATAAACAACTTATTAGGTCACGGGTTTGGCGTGGTGGTGTGGTTTAACATAAGTGGCCTTGGCTTTTTAGATATTAAATGGAGCTAACGTTTCAGTGAGCATTACACAGATGACTCTTGTAGCCCGGCAGTTTCTCTAATGCAAATATGTTTTATTGATATGGAATCAAAGCTTGTTTGATGTTTTTTTTTTTTTTTCTACAGCAGTAAGTGTCAGACTTTGTTATCTGCTTCCTCTTACCCACTCCACACAATATGTTACGTAAGATGTGAAATTAAACAATGATAGGTCACTGTAGCCAAGCCGTGTGTCAGTGCAAATAAATGGTAAGACTGTTTTGAGATGCAGGCGCATTCCCAGAATGAATCATACACCATAGCCAAAGAACATTAGTTACTCCCCATCTGAGCAGAGTGCACATTGAGATAGTAAAATCATGAGTGGTTCTCAGAAGAGATGGAAGGCCTAATTAAAGACACATCATATTTCTTTAATTTGGTTCTGATGCAATATTATAAAATGGAGTAGATTTCCAAAAAGTACTAGCCAATAGAGCAGTATTAGTAAGCAGTATAGTAGTAGAATGTTGTGAGCTCTGCCTGAGAAAAGGGTGTGTGCTGGCTGGGATGGATTCAATCTGCATGTGCACCAAGTACTGAGAAATAGTTATGGGGAACTACAAATAACTCCTGGCTGCTTCAGCTTCCTTAAAAAGTACAGGTGTTGGTGGGGCTTTTTTGATTTTGCTGACTGCACAGGCAGTGCATCCAAAGTCATTTAACATGTGCACACCTTGGTATTTAAAGGTGGACATAGTTCCACATAATTTAAAGGTTTACTACAATGCCTTAGTACTGTATATACAGTAGTTAAAACATAAAAACTAGTATAATTAGTAAAAAAGTAAAATATTATAATTACAACAAAATAAATAGCTTTTTTTTTTTGTTTTGTTTTGTTTTGTGTGTGTGTGTTTTATTTTTGTGTTTTGGAAAATATTAATTTAAAGCTCAATTTACTCCAGTGGAAGAGGCCAGTAGTCTGCCATTTTATAAATGAGTGTTAGGACATTTATCAAATTTAACAATTACATCTGAAACTTTAACTGTCCACATGTTCAGTAAGCAAAGTGCATGGTGGCAGAGTGGTTAGCACCCCTGCCTCTCAGCAAGAAGGTTGTAGGTTGAATGAGTTGACCAACTGAGATGAGTTAAATCTGCATGTTACTGTTCTCTCTGGGTTCTCCAGTTTTCCTAGCACCATCCAAAAACATCATTCTAAATTGCCAGATATGACTCTAGACATAAATCTTACCCCAGTGAATAAATGTGAAAGTGAATAGTTGTGGTGTGTCTCTATGTCACCACTGCTGCTGACTGGCCATTGTTCAGGATGTACGCCGTCTAAGGCCCATAGTTGCAGGGACAGGCTCTAGTCACCTGCAACCTCTGTTATGTACAGTAAAATGTTTCTAATATAGCTGAGCAAGCACTATGGTTTAAGTTGAGGTATTAATCGTACTTTAGTCTCAGTTACATCTGTGCTTGTGACATCTTGAGTGGCTGCTTATAAAATAATTCTCAATCTCAAATGCTTCTCACTCTGGTGCGATATGTAATCAGAGTAATCATTTTTGAGCAACCTCAGATTTTGACATGGTGTAGTGTTCCAACAGCGTGTGGATGTGTTTTCACGTCAGCTATAGGAAGTCTCACAGATCTGGTGAACTCAGCGGGAGACTGACATGGAGCTTGCAAATTGCCTGGTTCGACTCTTATGAGTAACAATGTGGTGTTTTATCTTCGCTTCTGCACTACATTCAAGGACACAATATTCTGAATCTATTCATAAACAACCTCATATTTTTGAGTGCTGCCACTTTTCTATTCAGACTGTATTCCTCAGTTTTTATATGCAAGCTATACATGTAGGCTAATCACATTTTGCATATGCCTAACAACTGCTGGTGCTGGAATCTGTGCTCTGCTAATGAGAAATGCCAAAAAAAAAAAAAAAAAACTTGTGAAGAGATGTGAACATGCTGCTGAATTGAAATAAATGTTTGGCCATTTGTGTTCTCCATATCATGCTTGGAAGATATGAACCATTCTTAAACAGGGTGGTTGGTTTTGTTAGCCTGTTAACCAAAGGATTCATAAAGTAAAAGTCAGTTTTGATTCATTTTTAAGTAAAGTCAGTAGGGAGCAACACAGAAACAGAGTGTTTTGGGATTTTAAAGATTCTGTACCATTGCGAGATAGGGCCAAAGCTACTAGCTACAGCCATAAGAGGTCAGTAAAAGAACAAATTGTGAGATATAACAGCTTTATGGCTCAGTCAATAGAACATTTACGACTGAACAAGAACAAGACCAGGTCTTGGCACTGTATCTTCACCACTGAAAAAGAAATTACACTGTATTAGCTTTGTATTATTGGAAGATAGGACCAAAGATTCTACACAAGCAGTCAATAAAGACACACATGATCAGTTTCAGTGGATTCTGACTTCACTATTGTGAGTTACTTAAAAGGGGTCTGTGGCTGACTGGATATAGCATTTACCCCTAAACTAGAAGATCTACATATCAAATCCAGGTCTGAGCACTACTGTATATCTTTACCACTGCAGGATTAGCCTAATGCCTTGGTGGAGGTCTGTGGTCTCTGAGTGTTGCTTAGATTAATTTTCTTTGCGCTCTAACATTCCACCATTATGCTATTGCTAACTTTTTTTTTTTTTTTTTTTTTTTTTTTTTTTTTGGCCATCTAGTAACAGTGGGTAGTCTTTTAGCAGATTAAGCACCACTTAAATCTATATTCCATCTATCTTCCATCTTTTTTTCCTGTGGATAAATGTTTGCTCTGGTAAATTCAACTTTGTGAAGCAAGCAATGGCATCATAAGAGTTATATCCTAAGAAGAAGACTTTCCCAGCCAGGCGTGGAGGTCTGTCCTGTTTGCCTTTTAGTGTCTATAGGGGTACTGAGTGTCCTGTCCTCTAGAGCTGCTTACGTCTTCTCAAAGCCAGGGGTGGTGGTGGAGCCAGGTGCGACTGTAAGTATAATGTAATCAGTGATGAAGGCCCGGGGCTAACTAACACTTGCAGGATCATCTTATAAAGAATAGTGTGTGTGTGTGTGTGTGTGTGTGTGTGTGTATGAGTGTGGTGTAATGTAAAGGAACAGTTTTATAACACAAGCCCAAGGTTAAAGCAGAAGACATTGATCTGACGTCAAAACATATTTACAGCCTTCCAGAAACATTGGATGACATAAAATTATTGAAATAGACAGTGCCATATGTGACAGGAGATGGAATTACATGAGCAAACACTTCTCGCAGCTCTAATACAATAAATCTATTTGTCCACAATGTGTCACTGGGTTTATCAGCAGCCGATTGCCAATTTGATATGAGCCCCGCCTGTTCCAATAAATCCAATACAGTTTTAATCTGTGTTTGTTTAGCGGCTAAAGCAAGACTTGAGATTAATTTTCAAGCATGATTGTCTCATCAGGCTGTGCAAATATGAATATGGGCCCGATCAAACACATCAGTCAAGTCAAGTGCAAAAAATCCTGCTTGACATGGAGAGACAAGGCTGGGATTCTTGGGAAAGAATCCCTATGTAGTGTCCTGGAAACACATTCATTTGAAGCATACACCAATCAGGCATAATATTATGACCACTGAAAGGTGAAACACAGATTATCTCCTCATTGTGGCACTTGTATTTTAGACAGCCATACATTTTGTCCTCAAAGTTTGTGTGTTACAAGCAGGAAAAAGTATAAGGATTTGAGTTTGACAAGGCCCAACATGTGATGGCTAGATGAATGGATGATTGTGTATAATATTTGTTAATAGCTAATATTCAGCTGGAGAAAGAATTTAATTTCTTTCTTCTCACCAGAATAAACTGCAGTTAATAAATTTATTCCTAACCTAACAGTGAAACAAACCAGATAACAATTAATTTTCAATGACTCGGATGCCTCTCTAAATCCCAAAGTCTCATTGCATTCATTCAAACCCTAATTTCTTCCACATTTGCTCTGATCCTCATGGTGATGCTTATTTATGGATGTCATGTTTGGAGGCTTTTAAAAAGGAGCTTTCCCTGCTCCTGACAGCTCTGCGCAGAACTCCACAGAGATCAGGGGAAGCACTTTCAGTCACGGCACCAAAACATTAGAAAAGCATTCAGGATTAGACTGACAGAGCCACACATAGACAGTGAAGTCAAGATCACACAAAAGAATCAGTCTTCTTGAGGATTCACAGGATAGAGGTAGAGATAGGAGATGCTAATGTGAAGAATAAAGAAGACTCCAGCAATGAGATGGATAGTGGTGTAGTCATAGCATATGTGATCTCTTTTTTATATGTCTAACACATGGCGGTGGCAAATTAAACCATGCCTCAGTTCTGCAACTAGTGGCACTTCCATTTAAATAAGTATACGACCGAGTGTGGTATCTGAAAGCTTTAATGGCTAACGGTGTGGTCTGTAGTGCAACAAGATGAAGTGCTTACTGATTTAAGTACAACAATGTGGAAAAAGATTGAATGATGCGCGTAAAATGCGTTGCAAAATATATATTATTGTAGTGTGCAGTGTACTGTGTCATGTGGCTTGCATATTTTCTATGTATTTACTATTTATTCTTTACACCACCCTATAGAGTGCAGTGTTGTGGGATTACTTAAGTTGAATCCTGGCTTGGAAATGAATGAGCAACGACAAAACGGCAACAATCCTAACTCCCAAACCTATTCTTAATCTTAATCTTAACTGGTCTGTTTCATGAATTTGGCACATGTTAAGATGTATACAGGTTTACTTACTCGCTCCCACCAGGAACATGTCGCTGCCAAAGAGCAACAGGATCGCAGAGTTGAGCATAACGAGCAGGCGAGCCATATCTCCGGTAGCAGACGCAGCAGCAGCGGCGGGGTTACTGGGATTCTCTTTAAGTTCAAAAACGATTCTTACGCGTGAAGAGAGACCAAATGGCCGTGGTTCATCGTAATAACATCAGTGAATGGTCTTTGTTGAGCGCCGGTCAAGTAAACAGATACAATTGGGAAGTGCGTAACGACAGAAACATCTTGCGTCTTCATTGCTGCTTGGATTCCACAAGTCCTTTATCCATTCATTGCTTTCCGTGTGAGCCAGTGCACGTCCATATTTATTTTTTTCTTAAACCATCGAGCATCAGGTTGCAAGAAGAGAGACGCCAAGAACGACGCTCTCTCGGTGAACGGTGCAGTGATTGAGGTTTGGTGGTGGTTCAAGCACCGCGGACAGCGCCAGTAACTTGCTCAGACTGTTGTGAGTGGTTCATTCAGGGCTGAGCGATGCGCAGGAGTCTCCACCAATAGAGTCTCGTCTCCGCTGCACGTTTAGCATATCTGACATGATTAATCGCCCACGTGTCATCAGAAGCGGACAACGCGGCTCCAAAAAAAAAAAAAAAAAAAAAAGCCCACTTAAGGAGAAACTAACACTCATATATGTTTTATACATTTTGTCATTTGTCATGTATCTCTATGGGTTAATTATATCAGATATTATCCTAAATTTCGACCTCGTTTGAACTGCTAACACCTGTCCCAATTCGTGCGCAGCGCCATCATCATCTCTACCAAGCTCTTGGCAATGGTGGAAGGGAAAACCGACCAAGGAGTAAGGAAAATGCCATTGAAAATACTATGGGTCCAACAGAGGGATGAGGGAACAGGACTGCGTGAAAAGGTACCGTACAGCACAATATTAGATAGGCCTAGGTGGTGGCAAGTGGCAATATCCAAATTTTTTGTTTGCAAAATTCACAAGCCCCTGTCCTAAAAATGGCCCTGTACTGCATAGTTCGGTGCACACCACTGAGTTGCATTCAAATTCAGTTAAAAGACCTGAAAGAACGGATTTTATTGTATTTTGGTTTATGTGAGCTGTTCTAAGAGTTCAAAACGTGAAGTATACTTACAATAGTTTTCCCAATAACCCAAAGGTTGGTGGTTCGATCCCCGCTACTGGCATTGCATACTGTCTTTGTGTCATTGGGCAAGACACTTCATCCGCCTTGCCCGTATGAATGTGTCAGTGTGATTGTGATTGGTGGTTTTCTCCAGGTGCAGAATGGCAGCCACGTCTCTGTCAGTCTGCCCCAGGGCAGCTGTGGCTACAGAAGTAGTTCACCCTCACCATGTGTGACTGAGGAGTGAATGAATAATGTAAAGCGACTTTGAGTGTCTAAAAAGTGCTATATAAGACTAATGCATCATCATTATTGCATTACATACTAGATTTTTATTGTAGGATAATAATAAGTCACATACATGTTTTACTTTAAAATGAAGAGACTGAAAATACTTAGCAAATAAATTGTATAAATAAATATTTTGATCCATAGACTAACCAAAAATACAGTTCTGTAGCTAGTAGCTATAGTAACAGACACGCCACAATGTGAGAGTCACTTATATCTCATGAGAACTCAAATCTCACCATAACATTTTAAATCCAAATGTAGATCACAACATAAATATATGTATAGCATGTAAATTGAAAAGTAATTGCGTTTGCAGCAGAAGTTTAGTTAATTTAGAAGTATACATTATTGACTCTGGAAAGCTCTCTCTTTGCTGATTTGGGCTTAGACTAATTAACTACTGCTCATTACCTACTGTGTTAGTATGTCGTAACAAAGCTGCTTATTCATTTCAACCTTATTCTACAGCTAGGCTATATAGGGATTTTCTTGTCTAAGCCTACACAGTGTTAGGAGCCCAGGAGGCAGAGGGTCATTGTGTCTTGCTCTCACACATCACATGGCACAAGGCGGAGCAGAGAAGACAGCTGTGTTATCAGCGAGATGAATCACATTGATAAGCTGGAGTGCACTGCCTTATGGTACCCCTCTGATTGCTTGTCTATAGAAAAATCTCACCGCCGTCACATGCACTCCTGCACACTGCGGTCCTGTATTCGACATAATAATCAACTCATCAATTTTGTGGGATGCTGAATTAATATAATAACTTGAATAGTGCCCTCTTTTGACAAATCCAAAGTCATCCTTACTCAAGCTTTATCCATTTATTGATTCCATTAATGACTACAAACCTTTTAGCTGAAAAAAAAAGGTTGTTACCATGTGAACTTGCCGGTGCACTTGGCAAAGAGACAGAAGCTTTTGTGTAAAAAACCTCTTTAAAACAGGGTTGAGGTGTGGGAGTTACCATGACAGCTGAGTGTTCATAGCTGACATTTATGTGGCATTTATTTACACTGTTCTATAGCCTGTTGTGGCCTGGATTCAAGCTTTTGTGGATATTTGTGGACATAAATGTCAGGCTTAAAAAAATTACCAAAATGAAAACTCACAAATAGAAGAAGAGAGTAGATCTCTGCCAAGTCCTGTCTCACAATGGTGAAGATATAGTTTCCAGACCTGAACTCGAAAATCTTGTACTTCAGGGGTAAATGCTCTTTCTAATGAGCAACATAACACTGTATTTCACAATGGTAAAGAATCTACTAAAACTAATAATTTGTTTTTTTTAGTGCACGGGCTTAGTATAATTTATCTATATCTCAGAATGGTACAGAATGCCTTGAAGAGGCTAAATCATGCAAAATCTACTTTTCTGAGCTTTCTACCATATTATACTGTTGTTCCCTCATATCTAAAACATACCTGGAGTTGTGTTTTGTTTCATTCACGCATGTTTGATTAATCCTTTATTCTCTGGGAAGGCTATTCTGAGCCCTCAATACGTGCAGTTGCGCCAACCTCCTCCTCTCCCACAAACCCCCGCCCTCTCCAGGAAGCTTTGACCAATTAACAGTCTGCTCTAATTCATTTCTAAAAAACAAAAAAAACAAAAAAACAAACAAAAAAAAACAAAAAACAATGGTGTACAACACTGTTCCCACTGAGTCCTCACAGCTATTTTTAATTTTGGAGTAAAATGGCATTGTACAAAAAGTTTAAGGAAGTAAATTTTCTTTTATTCTTTAAATTATTATTATGTTCAAAAGACGGCAACACACTCTGCTGCCCTCTGCTGGTCTCTTCACCTGTTTCTTTATGGCTTCAGTAGAGTATTTATTAAAAGCATTCTCTTTTAGTCACATAATGTTTGTAAAAGCTATAAAATGTGAAATAGTGTTATAGAGGTGACCAAAATGTATTTAAAATATTAATAAAATAATAATATAGCACCTTTAAAACACTTCTTGATCTAATAGGTGATCTGGATCCACACCAAAATTACTCATGTCCTCAGCTCATTACCGACTTTTCCAAAAATTTGTCTTGTATGTCTTGTATGTTTTAAGCCTTCACTTCAATAGTTTGGACTGACAATATTTTTTGCCCCTAAAAGTCACTTCAAAGTCTAATTTAATTATTAGCGCTGCAGTACCATGCCCTAAAAGCATCAGAGTAAGAAATGTAGGCACATTTTAAATTTGTCCAGTAATAAAATGGCCATAAATCTAGTGTCACTACAAAGTTGCTGAATTGTTGTGAAAAAGCATAATTGAAAATATTTAAATGAGTTTTATCAGCCCTCTCTGGCTAAAATGAGTGCAGTAAATGACTGCACTGTAATATCTGTCTGTCTGTAAAATGAGCCACCATCTATCCCAACCTTTTTTTATACAGGCAGATATTAGGATTTTACCTGTTTTTGTTTTGTTTGTTTGTTTGTTTGTTTGTTTTACAAAATGTTGCCATGGTTAACAGTCTATTTTTTTGCTATTACATAAGTGACTATTCAGATGTAATAAGCTAAAAGAGTGGTTGGATAAAAGTACAACCGCATTTTAAAGGTATATGTCTAAAATAGAATATTATGTCATAAGTGTTGGGAAATTTTAAAATGACTCATAGTAACAAAAAGGAGAACCTAAATACAAAGAAGGCTGGATAAAAGTATAGATACAAGTAGTACTACACTTGTGAAAGTGCCACTGATTTAATAATCAGCAGGTGGAGGTCCAAAAGTGTGTTTTTAATGAATAAATTAAAGAAAGGCCTTTCAAAAAGCACAAGGTCGCTGGCTAATTTTGGACCAGATATTTTGGCATAATTACCACACATTTTCCCTTGGCAGCTTCCACAGATCCATCTTTTAGTGCAGAAAAAAAAAAAAATGCCCAAATTCCTTTCACGAACTTTAAATGTATTAGGAAAGATTTAAAAAGTTAATTGCTTAGTGTTCAGTGCAAGATACAGAGGGAGTTCAGTAAGTAGCTAAGAGCTTTTCATAGCTCCTTAAGTACTTTTACTTGGAGATGGAGATACACCAATCAGGCATAAAATTATGACTGCGTGGCTGTTATTGGAGCTGTGTAAAAATAATGTTTATTCTTTCTTGGATAGTTAATATGTGGTGTTCTGCGTGTTTTGTCTGCTTTTTGTCCTCAGGAAACAGCCGGCTGAGAGCTTGGGGTGAGAATGGTGCAAGAAAGACAGCTGCTCAAGGTCAAAGCAACACGTATGAATATTTACATTGACATTTAGTCCACAAACAAAGAGGCGAGAGAAGACAGTGAAGGCGGGGATCTTTAAATGGAGAGGAGCGTGGCACGGCATACTGATCAGGGGATGATGAGCTGTCGCACTGGTGAGCTAACAAAAGACTGTATGACTCCCAAGTTATCAGGTGTTATGTAAGACTGGCCATAGATTTAACAGAGCTGAAGTGGATTGGTGTCCTTAGAAAGCTTCATGACATTTTGCCAATTATTTAACATCATTTCCCCATTCTTGATTGTGTAGAAACAATATATATAATAGCCACAATTGAAGTCAGATTGCCAGCAGTATCCATCTGTACTTCTCCCTGCACCAGTGCCCATATAATTACATTTGCCCTTGAATCAACATTGAGCTGGAGGTCCATTGCTGCATTCATTTATAGGTGGTGGGGTTCCTGCTAACTCGTGGCTCTAAGGTTTCCTCTTACTAAATTAATTGGCACTCTGTCATTTATCAACAAAAAAAAAAGAAAAGAAAAAAAAAACTATTTAGCAGATGGTTTGCTGAAATTTTTCCCGTTCAGCCTGAGGAAAAGGAATCCATGAAGCACGTTCCCACATTGCACACTTGGTATTGGAGTCATTAAAGACAATTCCATTACCACTAGTGGCGTCAGTCTGTGTAAGAGTTCATTCTGGCCAGGAAATGATTTGGTTACTGTGTAAGACACATTCTGTATACTTCTGCCAGGAAATGTAGATAGTAAAGCTTGATAAGTGCAGATTCTTGTCATTAGATATGTAGCTTTTTTTTAAATATATATATGACTTTGATTACGCCCTGTGGCTGTATTATGCAAAGAACATTAGTATTTGTTAAAATGTCACTTTTGATCTACTCTAATAACTTGCTACTTTAAATGAAGTGAATAAATGCTATAAGTTGTTGATTTATGTTTTATTAATATTGTACAATGCCACAGATTAATTAAAACATGATTAAATGCAGTTTTAGGATGCACAGCTTGAATTGTGAAGCACTTCATTTAACTCTATGTGTGGCTCAGTAAATCAAAAAAAGTATAAGATGATTAAAGTGCAAATTAAATTGAAACTTGATTTAGCTGGTTCTATATTTAGGAAGTATGTTTCTTCTATCTTTCAAAATTGATATCTAGCTAAATATTGTCTTTTGTTTCAAGAGCTTTTGGACCAAATGCACTTGATTGATGGGGCCCATTAAATTAACGACATCAAAGCTCAAGAGAGAAAACATGTTTATGAGGAGCATAATGCCAACTGAAAGCCATTGAAAACAGAGACATTACGAAGATGAAAGTGTGTTTCCTTTCATCTCGGGCACTGCTCGCGTCTCTAGCCCAGCGGACTGTGGCGGGTTATCCTCATGATGCTAATGATGTGTTGCCTTCACTGGGATCAGTCATCATCTGTGAGTGTCATTATACTGAAGAGACAACTGTGCAGAAGACTGGGAGAATAGTTAGACCTCCATGCCCTATGCTAATACTATAGCTCTTTACTGAGGCTGTCAGTCATAAAGCTGCTACAACTAAACCCAATTCCAAAAAAGTACACATTGTGTAAAATGTAAATAAAACAGAATACAATGCAAATCTCATTATACTATATTTTATTCACAATGGAACATGAACAAAATATTAGCTGTCAAAACATGAAACTATAATCTAATTTTGGATTTGACAACAGCAATAAGTCTCAAAAACAATGGAGATAAAAAGCGTAGGAAAAGTTGTACTGATAAGAGGGCACTTTACAACAAATTAGGTTAATTTAAGTACCTAAGAGTCTATATTATTACTATTGGATGTATGGGATGCTCATAATCTTTGGGTCTCAAGTGGCAGTGTGCATTAACAACAGACATTATTCTGAACTGGAAATCTCTGCTTAGATTAGAAACACTTCCAAAAGTCCCTTTCTTTGAGCTCTAAAAGCTGTATCATGGAAAGAAGAAGTCGTATGAACATCCTCGTCTAAATCAAATGTCTGCAAAGACTCTCACTCATCCAGGACAATTGCATCACAACAAAAGGTTTAAAGAGCAGTCACCTGGACTTGTTTTTTTTTTTTTTTTTTAAGTTGAAGATGTTTCACCTCTTATCCAAGAGGCTTTCTCAATTCTGAAATTGAGTAGGTAAAAGAGATGGTTTATATGCTGATAGGAAGGAGGAGTTTTAGACCTGAAACTAAATTCTATTGGTTCAGGAGTCGAAAGAGACCCTGAAAGAGCTGGAGTGAGATGTTAATGACCTGAGTGAAACTGGTTTGTTTTGTTTTGTTTGGGTTTCAGGAGACTGTTGTAAACAGAGGGGCGGTTGTATCTGAGACCACCCTTTCTGTTAGAGAAAGTTTATCTTTTTTGACAAAGATTGCTTCTTTCACTCCTCGCTCAAACCATCCTTTCTCTCTGGCTAAGGTTCGGACCTCACTGTCCTCAAAGGAGTAGTTTGTGGCCTTCAGGTGGAGGTGTACTGCAGATTCTGGTCCACTGGAGTTGGCCCTGTGGTGTTGGTATAACCACTTGTGCAGAGGTTGTTTGGTTTCTCCAATGTACTGTTCAATGCAGTTCTCACTGCAGTTGGTTGAGTACACAACATTGCTCTGTTTCTAACTGGGAATTTTGTCCTTGGGATGAACCAGTTTTTGTCTGAAGGTATTAACAGGTTTGAAATGAACAGGGATGTTGAGTTGGCTAAAAATACTTTTAAGTTTCTCAGTGATGTAAGGAATGACTACATTGCTCCTTTTTGGCCCTTGTTCTTTCCTGTCCTGGTTTCTTGTCCTTTGAGATTTGGAGAAGGCCCAGTTGGGATATCCACAGGTTCTGAGGGCTTGGCGGACATGTTGCCCTTCTTTCCTCCTTCCCTCAGAGCTTGTGGGAACCTCTTGGGCTCTTTGTTGCAGTGTCCTGATCACACCAAGTTTGTGCTGTAGCGGGTGGTTTGAATCAAATAACAGGTCCTGGTCTGTGTAAGTGGGCTTCCTGTACACTTCCACATGGAGACACCTGTCTTCTCCAATGATAACTGCACAGTCTTTGAAGGCTAGGCTGTTCACCTTGGTGTCCTCACGGGTGAACTTAATGTTTTGGTCCACAGCATTAATATGTCCTGTGAATGTCTCCACTTCCTGGATTTTGATCTTTACCCAGGTGTCATCTATGTATCTGAACCAGTGGCTTGGGGTAGTACCTGGGAATGAGTCAAGAGCTTTCCTCTTAACTTCCTCCATGTACAAATTAGGCACAGTGGAGGAGACTGGGGAGCCCATAGCAAAGCTGTGTTTCTGCCTGTAGAAGTTTCCTCTGAACTAGAAATATGTGGTGTTTGCAGATGTGGTCCGGTGTCAGGTTTGTCCTCTCCTGCAATGCTGAATCTTGAAGCAGTCTCTTCCTCACTACAGTTACTGCCTCTGTGGTGGAGATGCAGGTGAACAGGGACGTCCCATCATAAGACACAATAATCTCGTCAGAGTCCAGCTGAAGATATTTACCCTCACTGTGCATCTACCTTTGTCTGCTGGCAAAATGTTGATGCTGTGGTCCTTCTGCAGCGCTGTTAAAGCCTTTCTTCTGAGGTAAGATTAGAAGGAGGTGGTTTAGAACTGGACAGGGCAGGTGAAACTCTGAGCCTCAGTTTTTCAGCTTCAGTTTGCAGTCAGAAAGATTCTTAACCCACCTCTCTCTGTTTGCTGGTGGCTCTGTGTGGTATTCCTCCTTCCTCCGGCTGAGCCTGTCACTGAAGTTCTGTTGTTTGTTGGTCAAAATATGAAATTTCCTAATTTGACGTTTCTTGCTTTTCTTGTGTTGTGAGAGTTGTGCTGTCTGCCTGTAAATCCTCTGGAAAACTTTGTCTCTAACTGTTGTTGCTGTGGTTGAACTGGGGAGCCAGGCTGGGGAGGGTTAACAACTCTCCCTCACTCCAGCTGAGGACAAAAAACTCCTAATGACCCGAAACCATTCAGGCTCTTTCATAGTCTATTTAGTCTCCTGGACCAATAGAATTTAGTTTCAGGTCTAAAACTCCTCCTTCCAGAAGCATATAAACCAGCTTTCTTACCTGCTCAATTTCAGAAGTGAGAAAGCCTCTTGGATAAAAGGTGAAACATCTTCAACTTAAAAAAAAAACAAGTCCAGATGACTGCTTTTTAAAACTTTTGTTGCTACTAAATCAATAATCTTAAAAAAAAAAAAAAAAAAAAAAAAAAACATTAAAATGTCTAATTTTAACAGCACCTTTACAGAGATATATGGTTAGATTGTTTTACTAAGACCAATAGTTTCTGAGGACTTCTGAAGTTGGGGGCAATTGAAAAATGCTGTACAATGTATAATATTTAAGTTATATCAAATTATAAGACATGAATATAAATGTATGGCTGTTTTTAATTTTGAAGCTGCAATCTAAATTTCCCATTAATTTCCTTCACACAGGTCCTTTGCCCTGTGTTATTTTGGTCAAGCTGTGTGACCCTGACATCTGCAGGTTATTTTGTGAATAACAACAGATAAAATAAAACATTTTCTGCCCCTCCTGTCCTTTCTTTTCTTTGATAACAAACAACAACAACAACAACAACAACAACAACAACATCATCATCATCATATAAAAGCAAAATGCAAATGCCCTCAATATTGTGTATTTATGGGCAAGCATTAGTATATTGTGACTTTGGCAGTACCTTGTAGTATTAAAGAAAATTAAACTTATACACTTGGAATGGATTCAGACACCTCCTGTTTTGTCAGTTGGGCAGTCTCCAAAGTTTACATCAGTAGATTTTGCAAAGGCCTAGACACACTTACAGTAAACAAAAAACCTTGTGTAGTTTTGATGAGACAACGGAAAAGCTTGCCAATAGTGCATAAAAAATTACTACTACTGTTCTTGTTAGGGAAAATGATAGTGATAAACATAATGAAGCCAACAATTATTCTAACACATTAATTTATTTTTTTAACATGCAGCACAGATGAAGACCACCTCACCCCAGTGCTCTAACTGTGGCATTTAAAGAACGCTGACGCACACTTCCGGTTTCCTGTCCAATCAGGAAATGGCAGGGTTTTACCCATGCTTGGTGGGGCCATTCCACACTCTTATCTTCAAGATACTGTCTGGGCCCACCAGGGATGCATTAAACTGCATGCATTTAGGTCAGATGCTTTTTGAGGCTTCCTGTGAGATTCTGACACACTTGGTCAAGACTTACTATTACACTTCTAGCTGTGTTATGGCTTTTGAATTTCAGTTTTTAAAAAGTGGTGTCAATGTATGATTATTATTTTGTTTACAGATAACTTGTTAATATAGGGTTGACAAATATACCAAAATACAAGATAAACATTTTATAATATACAATATAACAAATAAGATTGACCATAAAGGAGTTCTGATGCTGTATGCATGAGAATGTAGCCAGTTAATCGCAGGGCTAACACCTCAAGGCATACCCAGACAGACAACCATGCACAGACACATTCATTCACTATGGGCAATTTATATTCACAAACTTACCTATAGGTATCTTTGGAGGGCGAGATGAATAAAGTGTGTGTAACTGCATTTAAAGTTGTATGCATTAATTTGTACAAGACCTTATAACAGTGCTTTAATCTGAATTCTCAGCTTAACTACTTTGGTGCTATGCAAACGTCAGTTGTGCTTTGTTATCTGTGTTGACCTTTCCAGGATCCAAGTGCATTCATATTGTTTTTATCCAGGTTTTTCTTGTCTTATTTGGACTGTAATCTGTTATTCTTAGTTAGTGTAAGCCATCACAGCAGTAGAAGAATTAATAAATAAACTTTTGAACTTTGAACTACATTCGAGTGCCTATGGAGAAGTATAAAAGTTGTGTATAAAAGGGGAAAAAGTCTATTTGTTAGTCCATTTTGATTGTTTTTATGGATGCATCTCATATTGTCCCTCAGTGGCAATGAGGAAGTCATTGAGAGTGTTTTGTAAAAATTCAAAAGTGGGCCTTTCTTCGGCTTTTTCTCTCCAGCACATTGTCATGATTTCATAGAGTTCAGTGGGACAGCCCTCTGGACATGGCATCCTGTACAACTTCTCCAAGCACCTGACCACTTCGGGGTTTGTCATCCCTGTTCACAATAGAAATGTATTCAGTGCAGGATTTTGCAAAACAATTAAATGCAAAATAATTTTAGACGGAATACATGGCATGTATACTATCTCTTCTTTCTCTTTGTTTACCTGGATATGGTATTCTTCCATAGGTGACTATTTCTGTCAGAAGGATCCCAAACGACCAGACATCAGACTTAATGCTGAACGTGCCATAATTGATGGCCTCTGGAGCAGTCCATTTAATGGGAAATTTGGCACCTAAAAATTAGCAATGAGACGAGCAGACACAAAGGGAAAATGTGTTTATGAGCACTCAACAGTATACTTTTACTGCAAAGTGAAACTGGCATTTTCAAGCTTGTACAAAGATCTTATCTGTGCATATTGAACATTAATAATGCTAACCTAAATAAGTTAAAATGTAGTACATGGCTGAACAAAGTAGAACATATCCACATATATTTACACTATGAGTTCAATAATGCATAGCTTCACTCTTTGTATTTATTTCCTTTGGTTAAGTGTTTGGCCACCATTTGCTACTTAAAAACCACACACTTCATCTTTATAATGCATTTGAATTCTTAAATGCATGCACTATAAACAATCTTATGTAGCCACATTAAATTTTCACGTTCAATTTGATCAAAGCTTGCATGCGTTTGGTATCTGAGATACTTTTGCATACTACACCTTCTTGTGCTGTATATTCAGAGTCGATGATCCGTGCCAGGCCAAAGTCTGCTATTTTGCAGTGAAGGGTCTCACTGACCAAAATGTTGGCAGCACGCAGATCTCGATGGATGTAGTTTTTCATCTCAATATATGCCATGCCTTCAGCTATCTGTCATGAAGAGAAACACAGTCAATACATTTTAGAGGACCATCTTAAAGTTTTAAAGAAGTAATTAGTTTAGTTTTTAAACCATGCATATGTAGCGTGTTAGCGTGAAGCAGGTACTGTGTTCTGCTACATTTCTATACATTTCTATTTCTAAATATACATAATCATTAATATAAAAATATAGGATGTGCCCATTTATAAGACAAGGGACAAGTTCGAGGGCAGCTGTCTGAGTCTGTGGATGGAAATTACATGGTTTCCTGTTCGGATGTTAATAATTGACGCAGGCTGAAGCATCGAAAGCAGAGGCACAGACACAGAAGCTACACAACTACTGTAGACAGCTTTAAGTTGTGTTCACACGCACATACCGACATGTCAAGTGTATGATATCCATTTTATAAATAGACTTGAGGTTAATGGCGAAGGCTACATTTTAAGAGGTTTTACAGATGCTAATCTGTGAAAAGTTGCACGCAGATATGGTAGCTGTGGCACAAACTGTGATCAAGGAAGCAACAAAAATGTTACAAAATTATATCAATATTACTGATTTGTTATGTAATTCCCAAATCAGGAAACCATTCTTTTGGCATTTATATAATTCCAACATTAAATACCCACCTGAGCTGACATGTCTATCAGTTTAGTTAGCCCTAACTTTTTTCCTTCATTGGTTTGTAAAAACTCCAGAAGACAACCTGCAATGGACAAAGAAGAAAAGGACCAATGGAATTACAATTGGAAAATTTCATGTTGTTGTAGCACTGTAACGGGTGACATGTCTTTAAATATGAAGGTGCAAGGCCTAAGGAAGTAGTTCCAGTAATACTTTGATAAGTCATATCTTCTTGGCAAACTGACAAATTTCCCCATTTTTGTCTTGTCTTACCATTTACCATGAACTCTGTGACAATAAGGATGGGCTCCTTGGTGACCACAGCATGAAGCCGCACCAGTCGTTCATGCTGCAGCTGTTTCATCAAGTTGGCCTCTTGTAAGAAGGCCTCTGACTCCATGGTCCCCTCCTTTAGAGTCTTAATAGCAACTTTCTGTGTGTTCTTATAGTAACCTGCAGCAGAAATGTTGATAATAAACAACATTCTTGTCTCACCAGGCTATAAAATGTGTATTGTGTCTTACCCATCCAAACTTCTCCAAACTGCCCGGCGCCAAGTTTCTTCACCATTTTCAGAGTGTCCCTGGGAATCTCCCACTCATCCGCTGCCCACGGTCGCTGAGGAGCCCTGGGTTTACAGGGAGCATAGAGACGCTGACACAACCCATCTGCTGTACCTGTAGCAACAAAAAAAGCATACATTAATAAAATTAATAAACTTCATATCTTGTGCCCTGATCACAGGTGAGAAAAGACTACACACAGAAAATTAACTTTGCATCTCATGAGTCTGACTTCCCCTTTAAGTTTAAAGGCACACCAGTGGATGTCATAATTAAAAACTTACGGTTGTAGTACTTGACGAGGTCTGGGAGGGACACAAAGGCGTTGGAAGGGGTGATATAGTAACCCCCTTTGTCCAGACTGCGAATCTTATAGTGTTTTACAACGTCTCCTTGCCCTGGTACATGATCTCTAACTGACAATGAAAAAGAACCTAGGACGACAAACAATATAAGTTTCCTCTCAGTGATGCAGCTTTATTAATTTTATAATTGGATAAAAAAAAAAAGTTATGATAATCACCTTTACAGGTCTCACTTTCTCTGACCAGAAACGAACCAGGTTTGTTTCCCGGAGCTAAAAGAAGTCGTTCAGTCTCTCTTCGACTCACGTCTTTGAAAAACCACCTTTAAAATAAATTATTCAAGACACACTGTCCTCACAAAAAATAATAATAAGCATCATAATCATAATCATAATAATAATCATAATGTTTTTCATGTTGTAGGTTAAGTTATGCATTACTTTTCCACTTCCAGTGTATCTGCTCTGGCGACATAATTTGATGGTATTAAACCCTCCTGTCCAGTTGTCAGTGACTGAGCCACCCACCATTCTCCATTACTGTAAACAAACAAACACAGTCAAGTCTCTTGCATGGGCTACCAATTTCTTCCAAATACCAAAGCAGAGAATATAGCATATACAGTAAATTGTATACTTACTCCTCCAAAACCTTGAGTCTCTCTCCCTTTTTGAAAGGTAGATCATTATTGTTGGTTGCTATAAAGTCATGTTGAGCCACAAAAATGTTTTCACCTAAAAACAAAAACAATGTTAATATGTTGTAATTTATGTGTTATCTTGCAAAAACTAAATAATCATTGTTTTTTATTGTCTTGATTATGTTATATTATTTAAGAAAATATATTTTCTTAAATAATCTCATCTTTTTCCCCGAAGCGCACAGAGGAAGTCCAGGGCAGATTTTAATCTCTGACTGCAACTGTCTGTTACTTCGCATAGCAGTTTGCATGGCACCATTGACAATTTAAAAGACTTATTTTTGAAAAATATGTGACAATAAATGATTACCATTATTCAAATATGTGTTTCCAGTCTTTTCCTGAGGACAGAAAACATATATTTTCAATTTTTGAAAAACACACAGGCATTTAGTCAAATATATATATGTATTTCCCTTTACGTGGAGTACTTACTATATGATTTGAAGAGTGCAAGGCCTGAATTTTCTGTTTGTCCTTGTTGAAACTGTAATCATTCTTCTGGCCACTGCAAGCACAGCCCATCCTAGACGCTAAAATGCATGCAAATTTGGTTAGAGTTGTGTAACCAGGCAGTGTTAAAAAATATCTATAAAATAATATACTTTATAATTAGTGTTGGTGCAATCTATGCTCTCTGTGAAGTTAAAGACTGTAGCTGGATCTCACCTGATAAGCCAGTCCTAGGCTCTGCTCTGACTGGATGACAGGCGGTGTGTGTTCATGCTGTTGCCAAAAAGATGTGATACTGTTAGAAGAACACTATGTGTGGTAGGAGTTTCTTTTTTATCAGTTCAAACCAATGATCGCCCTAAAAGAGGAAATGATGTTTCTATTACATCGTTTCATTATCGTTTTTATGTTTAACCAATGACGCCATGAGACTGCAACAAGACCTAGCAACAAAAAGCACACTTCACAAAAAGAAGAAGAAGAGGAACAAGCAGACTTGGATTTGGGCTACAATTAAACAAATACATATTTACAATTTATGCATCTATTTGTTATTTCTTTACATATATAAAAAAAATTGTCTGTTATATGATGTAAATTAGATGTTAAAAAACAACAACTAAATTATTATCATCATGAATCAATATTTCAAAATTTCAAAGGCTTGACATGGTTAAAGTAAAATAATATAATATTAAATCAACAAGTCAGAAATAACACTGAGTGTTGTTTTCAAAACAGATACAGACCTTGATCTTGTCATAGAGACTTGAGCCTTCAAAAGTAGTCCAGTGTACATAGTTGAAAGTGTATCTGCTCAGTTTATAGCTCAGACTCTCTCCCTCTTCTCTGCTCCCTCCTTTTGTCTCTCCCCTGGGATCTGCAGTGGGATTATTGTACATCAACAGCAATTTGATACTTTATGCATTTTTAATTAGCAATGGCTATTAAGATATAACGCATTTAAAGTCAGTATGTGTGTCTTTTAGGCGGTGACATATTTTATAAAAAACATATTGCAGCATCAGTTCCGCAGATAGATTTGACAGACAACACAAGCTCTTGTCACTAGATGGCGCAAAAGATATTACACTAAAACCATACTGATCTGCACAATACACGTTTATAAAGTGGAGCAAAGTTCAAGTTAATAGTCAAATCTTTTATTTTCAAACAACATGTAAGTATGCTGTGTATCGTTGTATCATATTACACTTAATGTCATGATTTAAAAATAGCGACCAAAGCTAAATCAAACGCTAGCTAGCTAAAAACCTATTTTGCCATGGCAGGCTTACTTACTTATGGGGTGTGTTTATTGGGTTATTTTTTTTTTATATGAATTTAACATTGTTGCTGTAACCTACCGTTGTCGAGCATCAGCAGACATTAATACAGTAGGCTACAAAATGACTTCAGGTGAAAGTCAGAAGTTTACGCTCGTTGTTTAACGTTACTTATCCTTGTACAATTTATTTGATGATTTTCTTTTACTGAATTATTTACACCAAACATGCCAGACTGATAAAATTGATCACTTTTTCGCTTTTCTTACGTTTCTCATTGTAGGCTCCCGTGGACTGTAGAGGGCGACGGAGTCTGAGGAAGCAGCCCCTGAAGTAAGTGGAGTACTTTTTATGACATGAGCTACTGTTTTTCTGTTGTTTTCAGTTAGTAGCCTCTATCATCTCGTTTAGAAAAATAAACACACACACAAACACACACACACAACACTAGAGATTTTAAACCCTTTCCTGTGAAAACATACAATGTTTATTGCAACTAGGAAAACCTAAATTATGCGGATGTACAGTATATTAATGAAAGTTGGCTACAGCAATGCTTTTGACAATACAAGTGTTAACCAGCTCTTTCCTTTTCTCACACACAATGCACTGAATAGGGAATTACCCGTCTTCATAGTCCATGGAAACCCTAAATACTAAACAATATGCCCTTGAATATAAAAATGTGATAACGGCCTTCTTCTTGCCAAATGACAATGAATACTTACCAGAAATTAATAAAAGAGCATATAAGGAAGAAACAACTTAAACTATGTTGCAACCTGCAAGTGCAAGGGACAATAAATCTTACAGCACCGGAAGTGTTTGTTTCCTATGGGGGGCTTTATACAACACGTAACATGGGGATATTACTCTCTGGGCAACACTTCACAGGTTTTTGTTTGGACCACCTGTGCTGTGTGTGGGGACTGGGCTTTGCTGTAGTTCTCCAAAGGAACAACCTGACTTCACAGTAAACACACACTCTCACATGGGCTGCAGGTGCACGCTCAGTGTTATTGAGTGCGTTCTGGTTACTAACTGCTCTTTCTCTTTACACTTTCTTCTTCTGGTTTTCCATCAGGCCTTGTTTGGTTCCCAGGGCTTGGCGGATGCTTGTGTACAGCTCTACTGGGGTCCCCGACATTGCATCCTGCCTGCAGACGGGTCATAAGTGGCCCCACAGGATAACCTGAACAACGGTGGGAAAGAAAGGGAGCGTGGGTCTCCTTTAGTTATGCACTTCTGGCCGCTGGTGAGCCAAAAGCAGATATGCTGCCAACAAGTCCATCATTAATGATGTGAGTACGCACTACCTGTGACTGGAAGCATGGATTTCCATGGTTTTATGCAGTTTAAAAAATAAAAATCATAATCTTTATTTTAGATAATAAAAAAAGATAATAATAATACAAAAACATTTACTAAAACTCTCAAAAAGAGTCAAGTAATGGTTGTCTTTAAAAAATAAAGAAAAAATAAAACTAAATTTTTCCTAAAACTACTAAATGCTGGCAGCCATAAAGGAGGCTAAACCAGTTATTTGATCTCATATTATCAAAGTTTAGCTTTGTTATATCCTTATAGGATTTGTCACATTTAAACATAAAAAGATGTGCTTTATATTAAAAACATTACAGAAATATGATGCTACACTGTCCTAGTAAATACTCTCATTGGCAGTTAAAATAGTCATGTATTTATGATGTACTCAAAATCCCATAAAAATTAGCACTCAATTTGATTTCCCTCCAAATTCACAAGAGGCCCCTCTTATACTTCCTGCAAGTGTGGGAACCATTTCTTTTGTCTCTCACACATCAAATACAAGAAGGTCTTGATCTCCCATTTGGCTTAAAAGACAAAGTGTCAATAAGCAAGGAACAATTGGCCACTTAAATGCATTCAGCAGGCACTTGTGCTGTTCCTCTGGGATGTCCATACATTTTAGGAGAGCTTCACATTTCCTATAATCTTTTCTTAAGCATGTCACCTCAGCAGATGATCAGTTTGAGACTGGATTAGACGTGGCAACTTTTTTGTTGTCAGATAAATAAAGCATATTTATAGTATTCAAAATAGAGCTTGAAAATTAGTAACATAATTATTACAATATAGCTTTGAAGATATACCATTCAGTGCAGTGATTCAATGCAGCTGTTCAGGGCTAAGTTGCTCTGAGGTAAACATAGCTGAGGGAAAATCCCTTATTATTGTGCTCCGGATGATGTTCCTCACTCTTCCAGTGTTTACTGTGGAAATAACTGAATGCCAGTAAGCAGGTGCTTCCTCAAAACTCTTTTCTTTTCCACAAGATTAGAGGATTAATCTTCCCACAAAATCAAACTCAATCAAACACAAATTCTATTTCCAATGGTTAATATAGTGCTTCAACTCTGTTACATATTTTCAAATATGTTTCATAAGAGGAGCCATTTCATGTATTTAGCACAGCTATATTTTGTTTATAGTTTTGTTTTTTTATTTTATTTATTTATTTATTTTTTCAAAAAATCTGCATGCAAAATAGCTGGAGAACTCAATTTGCCATTGTATGGTGATTAAAAAGGTTTTAGGGACAGATAATGCATGTGAAAAAAAAACATATGGATGGGTACATACATTTACTTTTTCTTTATTATGATTATATATTGTTTTATATGAAGCATAATTGTTACAGAGCAAAAAAAAGAAACTTAGGGTAATAGATCATCCCTCTCAGCTGTGTTATACATTCTATCAGAGTGACACCAATTACGCAAGTCACTTGACCACTAGAGACTGTGAATAAAAATGTCATGAGAGGCAAATCCATCACGCCTGTCTGATAATGCTCACTACAGCTGAAGAGTGAATGCAGCAAGTCTCATCTGACAGAATCTGTTTATATCAACATTGTTGACATCAATGATAAAGCTAGTTTGACCTGTGAAAGAGGGAATATGGTTTTTGTAGTAATATTGGGGAATTTATTGCATATACAATGACAGTACAAATATCTAAATAACATTTTATTTCAAAAGAAACATTACAGTACATTGAGCGGTGCAGATCACCGACGTGCCACAAAAATCATGATTTTAATTCTCACAGGTGAGTGGCCTATGTTAGTTAGCAGTAAGAGCCTGTGCAATTAGTTGACAATTGAAATGGCTTCTGCTACTGTACAGAAAAAAAGTGACTTCAGGGTGAGTTTGTTATTACAATAAAGCATCTTGCATTTGTTAAACACAATTTAAAAATATCAATCTCACTCAGCAGAAAAAGTGCAACATTAGCTAGAAAAATAATATATCAAGTACACATTATACATAATGTATACATTATAAAATATAAATTCAAGTAATAAAGTTGATTTAAGAAATACATTCAGAGATTTTCCTTTAAATCCCACATAATTTTTAGCAGCATAGATGAAGATACACTCTGCAGTAAAGTATAGTTGAGTAGATTAATGGAAAAACAATTCAAGTATTGAGGTGATTTATGGAAATTATTAATACTTTTTGGTCAAAAGGAATAAAGTGTACTTAATTGGATGTTAATCTAAGGCTCAGTCTTAGATCGTAACGACTATTAATAAACTACCATATACTGTATGCAAAGTTATATACATTCATGTTTTATATTATCCACAGCTGCTGTTGAAGATATGGTTATTTTTTTACAGATGCAGCCAAATTGTTTATGCTATATGCTATGTTTTGTGTTATGTTTTTAATTTGTTTCATTTAACAAAACAATCTAAAAAAACATTGTCTTCACAACTGTTATCTATTAATGTTGTTCTTGTACAAACATGACTACAAATTGCAGGTTTCTATTCAGTCAAACTTTTTTGTCTGAAATAAATGCTTAAAAACTTATTCTTCTAGTTGTTTTAACTTCATTGTGCCATTGACAGTGGCGCAATGTAAAAACTCTGTTACTTGGGTTTCTTTTATTTCATTTTCAGAACTTTCACCATATTTTCTTCATATGTTCTCACTGTGATGGCTTCTCACCTGCTTTTGGAGAATCTCCCTTGTTTAGAGACATCTCCGGTTCATTATCAATATTTTTGTCTTCATCAGATTCTTCATTTTCCTCATTTTCACCATTGTCTTCTCCATCAACTGAATCTCCCTGATTGTCAGTGGAGTTCTTCGCCACCACTGTTTTTTCTTCTTGTTTTTCACCCAGGTCATCTTCATATTCTTCAATATCTTCTAGTTTAGTTTCTTCTTCTGGATCATTCTTCAGTGAGATTTCTTCAACATTGTCAACACTATCTGCTTTTAAGTCTGTGACCTCTGTCTCTTCTTGGCGCTCTTCTGATGGATCACTTGCCTGTTTTTCATTCTCAAAACTAGAGTAATTAGTGGTTTTCTCATTAACTCTGCCTATTTCACTTTGAGATGTTACATCATCTTCATCAGACCCATCTTCACTGTCATTATCAGCATCACCATCTGCACTGACCTTTATTACGTCTTTATTTTCAATATATTCTGCATTTTGTTCATTCTCTGTTTTTTCACTATGCTCCTCATTTTTTTCTGGCTCTGATTCACTGTTATTTGAAACATTATCATCCTCATCATCACCGGATGATTCATTTGCATGTAATGAATTGTTTTCCACTGTAACAGATTTAGTGTTTTCTTCGTCTGAATCAGCTTTGGAGACTACCTCATGTGCAGATTCACAGTCATCAACTTCTTTTTCATTAATCTTTTTTTCTTCCTCACTTTCAGCAGCACTTGATACAGATACCTCTTCCATATCTTTATTTTCTGACTCATCTATCTCAACTGCATCTATCGTTTTTTCATCCTCAATTGTATCTTCTCTTGACTTAGCAGAATCACTTATTTTGTTAGCAGACTCATCTCCACTGGTGACAGGAGTGTCGTCTTCTTCATCTGATTGATCATTTTCCTTTTGTTCATTTTCTTCAATTTCACTTCTTTCCTTGTCAGTCTCCTCACCACTTTCTTCTGCCTTGGCTGTGTTGTTGTGCTCTAATGGAAGCTCATCTGTAGTAACATCGGCAGGAAAATTTTCTTCCTCCGTGGCAGCAGGCACCTCAACTGTTTCTATAGTCTCCTCTGTATCAGACTTTTGTTCAGTAGTTTCTGTATTAACTGCATGTTCTATCAATTGAGTTTCATTGTCAGTTGCATCTCCCTCTGGTTCAGGTTCATTAGCAGACTCATCTCCGCTGGTGACAGGGGTCTTGTCATTTTCATCATCTTTGTCATCTATAGTTGATGTGGCAACATCACTTTCACTTTTCTTGACACTCTCATCATCACTTGCTCTTTCAGCATCAGGTGTGTCTTCATCACTGGCAGCTGACTCCTCATTTTCCCCCACAGTTTCTTCTCTATCTAGCTTTTGCTCAACTGTGGGTGCTTCATCTTCTCTCAGTTCAATTTCTTCATCAGTTGCATCTTCAGCTGAGTCTTCTTTTGCATCATTGCCTGTGGGTGTGTCAGTTTGTTCATTTGCAGACTCATCTCCACTGGTTACAGGGGTCTCCTCCTCACCATCCTTGTCTGATTCAGCTTCACTTAGAGCTTCTGCCTCTTGCCCATTTTCTTCAGTAACCATTGTTTTGTCAATGTTGTCTTCACTTTTTTCTTGGTCAGCCTCATTGTCACTAGGCTCATCAACTTCCACGTTGTTCTGAGACTTGTCATGACTGGTTACAGACGTCTGATCTGATTTGTCTTCATTTAGGGCTTCAGTTTGACTAACAGGACGCTCATCTATGTTTTCTGCAGGCTCCTCAACTTCTTCCATAGTCTCTTTTTTATCTAACTTTTCAGAATCTAGAGTAGGTTCTTCTTTTGCTTCATCATCTGTGTAAGTATCATATAATTTATTTGCAGATACATCTCCATTAGGAGTGTCCTCTTCATCAATGTCTGAGTAATTTTCTTCAGTTATTTCAGGACCCTCATCTTCACTTCCTTCCTTGTCAGTTTCCTCAATACTTACATTGTCTTTGACATTATCAGTACTCTCACAAGAAGGATTGTCATTATTTTCGGACTGGTCTTCTGTTGCGCCCTCCACATTATGGTCTTCCTCCTGAAGATCTGAATTTTGCTCATTCTCAACATCTCCAGGCTCTTTCTCTACTGTCTCATTGTTACTGCTTGCTTCTTCCAAAGCTACTGTCTCATTTGTTTCTCCATCCAATGCTGTGCCTGTTCTGGTTTCCTCTCTTGCTTTAGACTCATCTTCTGTTGTAGCTGCTTCAGAAATATGTTCTATTGCATTGCTATCTTCAACCTCAGTAGCTTCCTCCTTTGTTTCATCTGTGTCATTGTGCAAACTCTCGACAGCCACCACATCATCAGCTGTTGCCTTGTCTTCATCTGATTCATTTGCTGAATTTTCAGCATAAATCTCTTCTTCTTCCTCAGCTCCTTCTTCTTTATCCTCTGTATCTATGTCATCTTCATCTGTAACTGCCAGAGGAGTCTCATCGTTGACGTGTTTTTCTGTAGCACCTCCACCATCATCCTGACTGATTTCTGCATTTTCTACTCTCTTCACATGGGTTTCTATTTCAACAGTTGCCTCACTTTCAGTAGCTTCCTCTTGTGGATTTGTTGCTTCATCAGCATTGGCTGTGTTTTCTTTTTCACCTGTGGCAGCAATGTCTACATTTTCATTGGTTGCTTCTTCATCTCTTGTAGCTACCTCTTTTACAGTGTCATTGATTTCTACACTCGCATCTCTAGTGGGTGCATCTTCCTCTGCTTTGGGTTCCTCTTCTTTTACATGTATTTCTTCAGTTCCATCAGTGCTTTCCTTTTCTATTTCAGCTTCAGTATTCTGATCTACACTTGAGGTAGGAATTTCCTCTTTGTCTGATTTATCTTTTTCCTCACCTGCCTCAGAGTGCTCATCACTTGTGACTTCCACAGCATTAGCTGCATCTTGATTTTCATTTTCCTCATCTGCAGACTCATCGGCAGTAGTGAGATCCTTGGGTTCATCTGATGCATTAGTGCATTCTTCAGCTGTATTTAGTTCATTGTTCTCCTCTGCTGTTTCATATTTTCTTGAGACAGGACTATCTTCTTTAGCTGTGATGTTACAATTCGTTTCTTCATCTGCATCAGATTCATTTTCAGTTTTTGCTGCTGCCACAGCTGTGCTTTGAGCTGCATCATCATCTTCACCTGTTACAATTCCATCTTCAACATTGTCTTCTGCTACATTTTCATCTTCACCAGAGGACTCTTTTTCTACCAACTCATCTTCAGATGTTGATTGATTTGTTGATATTTCATTTGTTTTTGTTTCCTCGTCTGCTTCAGATTCATCTTCAGTCATGGCTCCACCATCATCACTTTCATTTTCACTGAGTTCTTTATCTTCCTCTTCATTGGCAATAGCCTTACATACCTTATCTTCAGCTTTTCCTTCATCACATAGATTATTTATGTTTGTGTCAATTCTGTCATCTCCAGACTTGTAAGCAGTAGTGGCATGAATCTCTTCTTCCTCTGCTATTTCAGCTTCTACGTCCTCGCCTTCTTCAGATTCATTGGCTTGTAACTCTTTCTTGTTGTCTGACCCAGTATCCAGTTTCACAGTATCCTGTGCAGCAGTTTCCCCTTCAGCAGGATCTTTTACTGAAAGCTCATCTTCAGCAGGATTTTCATCATCCTCATTTTCCCCATCTTCTGCCTCAGACTGATTTTCTGTTGCTGTTGCCACAGCTGTCTCTTCTTCCTCATTATTATTGGGACTTGTAGCTTCTTCCTCCTCATCATTATCTTTTTGTATTTCCTCTGCAGTCTCCTCTATTTCATCTATAGCAACTTCAGAAATCTCTTTGTTAGCATTATCTTTGCTTTTGGCTTCAGCCTCTACTTCTGCAGCATTTTCTTCTTCTGTTGATTCACATGATACATTGTCAGTGTTATCATCTAGATTTGGAGCTGTAGTCTCTTCCTCCTCTGCTTCATCAGCATTAGACACTTCTGCCACAAGAGTCTCCTGTGCAGTATTGTCATCTTCTGCTGTTGGAGCTTCCTCATATTCAGCCTCATTGTTTTCAGGTTGTTGGCTGGCAGCATGTAGTTCTTTACCATCTTCTGCTACATGCTCCTCTGCTTCAAAATTCTCACTGTCTATTTTCATATTTATATCTTTATTACCATCTGATTCATTTTGTTCCTTGTCACATACTGGATCTTCATCAAGACATTCTTGTTGTCCTACTTCACTTACAGCTTTGTCAGTTACCTGCTCTACAAAGCCTTCTGCTGTTTGTATTTCATGTTCATCTTTAGATGGAGATTTACATTGTCTGGCTTGAATATTGGTTGGTGCTTCTGATGTTTTTGTCTGAATACATGTTTCACAAGGACATTCATCATCATTTTCACTCCGCTGGTCACTGAAGGACGTGCCTGTTGCTGAATCCTCACTTGGTTCTTTCTGTTCATGGGATTGCTTGAGCCTGCTTCTCAGTATCTGCTGTCTCGCTTTTGGTTCTTTAGGAGGTCTGGGAAGTCCAGATTGAACTTGAATTTTTTTAAGTTCTCTGTCAATACTTTTTTGGATTTTATTGTGTACTTCGCCTTTTAGCTCATTAATAAGAGCATCAAGCTGTTCATTGTCATCCAAATGCCATCGAACTGTAAACTCTTTCATTGCATTTATGTAATGTTTCATAAACTGTTTCTCTATCTTGGTTAATAAAGTTAAAACACACAATGGATCATTATCATGAAAAATGATTTTGGTTAACTCTTCTCTTTTCACTGAACAAGGACTTTCCGAGCTAGCAGCTTCACTTTCCTCTTTACAGTTTTGGTCACCTCTGTTATATTCAACAGAGGATGGCGTGTCTGGTAGTTCTTTTGGACTGTCGTTGTCTCTGATTGTATCATCTGTTGCTGGACTATCTTCCTTGTGCTTATCATCATCTCTTTCAGCTTTATGTGCTTGCATTTCATTTCCTGTAACATCTGGCTGAGATACATCAATATTTGCACCATCATTACTTTTACCAGAGCCAGTGGAGCCACTGTTGACGTCAACACCAGAGGATGATGTATGTATAAATTCATCATCTGCTAAATGGTGATCATCATTCTTGCCTGTTTCTGTATGTTTATTGCCTGGAGGATCACAAAGCCACACAGACTGTAGAATACCCATTAATTCCTGGTATTTTACATCCTTTTCATTGGCATTCTGAGGATTAAGGTCTAATAGCTGTAACTTTATGAGACAGTCCAAAAGTCCTTGTGCTGATGTGCTCAGCTTACGTCCATACACAGGAGAAATTTCTGGTGTGCTGTTACATCTGTCAAGCTTTGGATTTAGAAGAATTTTCATCACTTGCACGGATGATTGGAAAAACTTTGAAGCATCATTATCTTGAGGAATATGTGTTGGTGATGCTTCACTTTTTATTAATAGTTCTTCTGTGTTTTTATTATCATCATCATTGTGTGGATGGCAAGACTGTCCATTGTAGCTTTCATTATAGTCCTCTACTTCACACATATCGCCTTCAGTTGATATTGTTTTTAGCCACTGATGTACAACCTCAGTAGGTGAGGCATTTGGTAGACTTGAAGGAACCAGGTCAGCTTTATCGTCCATTGGACCATTTGTTAGTTCTTGGTTTGGTGTCATGGCTGGAGTCTCATACTCTTTTTGAATCTCTGACAAAGATTGTGACAAATCACTTTCTAATGACTCTTTTTGAGAACCTCTGAGAAGACATGTGTTTCCTTTTGGTGTTTTCATGTCTTTAATGTCATTAATTAAACTATCAGATTTTGTTGTCAAATTTGACTTAACAGATAAAGCACTTTTGGATTGTACTTGACTCTTTTTTTCTGTTGACTTTTGTGAGCGTGCTTTGGACTTTGAAGATAGCGCTGTTTCCCCAACAGTCTCTGACTTTTCAAAGACTTTTGACTTGTTTGTTCTTGTTGACACATTTGATTTATGTGACCTGGAATTTGCCGACTTGACAGATATTGAACTGACTGATTTTGCAACGATGTCATCTGTTTTTGCGAGATTTGTGTCACTTTTTTCTGTGTGCAAAGTTTGGCTGACTTTCTCTGACTTTATCACACTGGACACACCAGATGCTTTTGATTTAGTTGATTTTCTAGATCTGCCTGATGAAGCAGACAAGGCGCATGATGATCTTAGCATCTTTTCATCTTCACCCAATGATTTGTCCTCTAAATAAACTTCACATTGTTTTGAACTCATTGATGACACAGAAGTATTAGCTGAGATATTGCTTGATGACCTTTCTTTATTCTCCGGTTCACCAATGACGTTTGATTTTCTAGATTTTATTGAAGAATGTGACTTTTGTGATTTTGTTGACAATATACTCGTTCTATCATTAGTTTCACTCACCACCTCTGAGGCTTGAGTGTGGTCTGATTTGACAGATGAGCATGACACACCATCTTTATTGTCATTACATTCTGCAGCTGACATTTTAGACGCTTTTGATTTTGCAGAAATATTTGACTTTGCTGTAAGGGCTGAGCTTGCCCGCTCAAAATCTCCTTCATTACTTTGATCTATAGCTTCTGATTTCTTACTTTTTTTAGACCGATTTGACTTTGTTGATGTTCTTGATTTCATTGACATAATGCTTGGGACTCTTTCTGTATCATCTCTATCAGTTATTTTGCTGGACCTTGCTGATTTTGCTGATTCTGTGCTTATTGCTCTCTGCGGAACTTCTGATATATCATCTCTTTCTTGTGGAGTTCCTGCTGTTTCATCAGCAGTAACATCACATGTACTCACTGTAATGGATGTTGACGCATGTGATTTTGATTTAGCAGAAATGTTTGACTTGACCGAGGGTACTGACATTGAGCTTACTGATATGTCCTCAGATTCATCTATATTTTCATTGGCATCGGGGATAAGTGTACTTTTTGATTTACATGACAAAGTGCTTGAGGACCTTTCTATATCATCTGAGGCATCTTCTGCATTTGCTGTCTCAGTATTATCTGAATTGACTGACCCATCAATATTAGAAACACTGTCCGCAGTTGCACCATCCAGTTCTTTTGACTGAGTTGAAAGAGCTGATTTGACAGAGTTAGCTGACATAGCACTCTCTGGTCTATCTTGAGTTTCTACTACACCATTAGGAATACAGTTGCTAGATACCTCAGTAGTGTTTGATTTTACAGATTTTGTGGAAGCACAGGACGTTTTGGATTTATTGGACATTGCACTTGTTGCTCTTTCCTCAGCCTTAGCATCACCAGAACATTTTGACTTGATTGATTGGACTGACAGTGTACTTTTTGGTCGTTCTTCACTCTCTCCTACAATTCGTTCTTCATCATTGTCTACCAGTTTTCCACAATCTTCACAAACACTGGACTTTGTAGTAGACTTTGTAGAAGCATGGGACTTTGTGGGTTTATCTGACATGACACTGGTGACTGTCTTTCTGGGTGTCTCTGGTTTCTGAGAACCATGTGACATGGTAGATTTCACAGACAGTCTGCTTGAAGCTCTCTGCTGAGTTAATGACTTGGTTGACATTGAGCTTTTTACTCTTTCGTCACTCTCCAGTGTTACTTGTTCAGCATTGCCAGCACTTTCAGAAATGTTAGATTTTGATGATTTGCACGACATAATGCTTGGCGATCTTTCTGCAAGTTCCATTGCTCCTGTGTGTTTAGTCACATCTTGAAGTGAAACACCACTAAGTTTTGAAATATTTGA
This sequence comes from Bostrychus sinensis, assembly GCA_020698575.1. Classification (NCBI taxonomy): domain Eukaryota; kingdom Metazoa; phylum Chordata; class Actinopteri; order Gobiiformes; family Eleotridae; genus Bostrychus; species Bostrychus sinensis. The sequence goes on along the minus strand of CM036257.1, from coordinate 15,571,435 downwards.
CTTGTTTGACTCAACTGATTTATTTGAATGTTCTGATTTGACTGACAGAACACTGGGTACTCTTGTTTGACTTTCTCTACATCTGTCTTCTTCATTGGATTTAGCATAATGAATAGAGTTTGCTGACAATGTGCTTTGTGGTCTTCCATTAGATGCCTCATCAACATTTCCACTTTGAACCTTGTCTATGCTGCTGATCTCTGATTTGCCAGATGTTTGAGATTTTGCAGATGTGTTAGACTTGACTGAAACTGAGCTGTTTGCTCTGCCCAGTTCCTCAGTAGCATCTTCAGTGTTTGTGTCATTATGGTCTTCTTTAGATGGCTTGGCAGAGGCATTGGACTTTACAGACTGCACTGATACAGAACTAGGGGGTCTCTCTGTGGTGGATGCTGTCTCTTTTGTGTCAGCTGTGTTTGATTGTGTCGATGTAGCGGTAGATGTTTGGACATCTGTAACTTGTGCTTCATCATCCTGTGGTTTGTCTTCAGTTTTAGAGGCTTCTGATTTTGATGACTTCACAGACATGGCACTATTTGCTCTCTCTTGGGTATCTTTTTTGTTATCTGAACACTGAGAGGTTTTTGATTGCTTAGATTTTGTGGATGTGTTTGATTTGCTTGACATGACACTTGGCACTCTATCTTGATCATTTTCCTCCTGTTCCTCACCAGTCTCCTTTGATGTTCTTTCTGAGTTTTCCTTCACGCAGGCTTCAGAGACATTTGATTTTATTGCATCTTCACTTTCTACAGGGACATCTTCCACTGTCTTTTCATCTTCAGATTTCATTGTATCCTCTAGATCATTTTGTTCAGCTGCCTTTTCAGACTTGGTAGATTTTTCTGAATGACAAGATTTCCCACTTGACGGTCTTTCTTGTATTTGGATGTTAGTTTGTATTTCATTCAAAACATCTGCATCTAATTTAACTGAGGTATGTTCTGACATGGCACTTTGGGATTGTTCTGCATCTTCACACTTTTCCTCATTTTTTTCACACACATTTGTTTTAACTGACATGGCACTTGATTGTTCTCTTTCTAAATCACATTTCACTTTATTAATAATTGGACAGTGACACGGATATGACCTTTTGGATGTTTTGGATCTTCTAGACTTATTTGAACCAGTAGAATCTTTGGCTGTATGGGTTGGTGATGTATCTTCATCTGTTGGTTTACAGTTTGAAGAGGCTGAACCAGCTCTTGGTGAACTTGGTGTGCTATTAACGTCCTCTTCGTTTTGATCATTAGGGGCATCTATTTGTTCTTCTGCCTCTGATGTTTGAGTATTATTGTCCTTTGAACAAATAGATGACATACTGTCAGTTCTTCCTTGCACCACGTTGTCTGTTGAAGGAGGTAGCTCCTTGCATAGCTCCATCCCATTTGTAATAGTGGAGTACTCCACAGTTTCAGTTGCCTTAAAAGTTTGCTCCACGCATGTCTCTGTCTCCACTACATGTTCTGAATTGTCTTCACTTGATCTTGATATTGTTTTTGTACTTTCAACCATTGTCCTTTTAGCGACTTTTGTATGTGAAGATGAACCTGAACTAGAGGTTTGAATTCTGTGACTTTGTACTTGCATTTCTGCTTTATTTTTCCACAAGTGGTACTCTCTGCAGTGAGTGCAGCAGTGAGGACAGTGTTCATTCTCTGGATGTTTTTCATATTGTTTTATGTAAGCTTCATTGTGTTCATTAGCACAGATGTTCTCAGATTCTCCATCAAGAAGATGATTGGGTGATTTGAGCAGGTCACATGATCTCTCATTAGTTTTTCTCACTTGTGTTGACCAGTGTAATGTTTCATCATTTTGAAGATGAAATCGCACTTTCATTTCCATAGACAAGCTGCCATCTTCATTAACACAGACTGTTTTCTCAATGTCATCTTCTCTCAGTCTGTCTTGTGCGTTTGGGCTGGAGGCCACATTGTCAGGCGAGTCTGTTCCACCTGGTAAAGACTTGTCTGATGACACCGAGTGCTTGACTGGCTTGTCATCAGATACCAGTTTCGATTGTGCCCCAGTTTTATTTTTGATGAACCCTGTTTTACCACCAAGACAGAAAAACATAAATTATATTGTTTATTTTACTGACTGACACGTCATATTTACTGGAAAAAAACAAAACAGTTTGCCTACCATCATAGCACTCTTCCAACTCTGATTTCACATTAAGCTTTGGAAGTCTGTCATCAGATGTTTTCGAAAGAATGTTTGCAAAGCTGGCATGCGAGGGGTCCCGTCCAACACACACGAGGACACTGGGACACTGCATCAGACCCTGGACAGTTTCGATCTACAATAAAAAAAGTGTTTTGTTAGTACTTCTCAATATACATGTTTAAATTAGAGTAGCTACTAATGCAGGTTTGATTTAGTCATATCTCACTTATTTGTTTTGTTTACTCTAGTAAGTAGGTAGGTTTAAATTTTCTTGTTTTACATTTACCAATTTTTGTATTAGTGTGTTTACAAGAATGAATTGTAAGGCAAATTAACTGAATTTAGGTCAAGGTATTCTGCCTATTAGAGCACAATTGCATTACATTAAAGCCTTATAAATGCTGTGAGTCTTGCAGTGACTAAGGAGCAGTTCATGAGCCTAATCCAGGATGATCTCGGCCAATCTTCACCAGATGAAGGTGCATTCCTGCAATGATCAGCTGCAATTGTCACTGAGTTTGGAACAAGCACAAAACGAACTGAGCTTGAGATTTTGTATTGATTTAAGTACCCTTAGCTTCCTAGTGTGCAGTGATTCACATATTGATTTGGCATAAGTTTTTACACTGGATGCCCTTCCTGACACAGCCCCCTCCATTTATCTGGGCATGTGATCGCCCTTTCCTTTCATTGTGAATATTATAATGGATATGGAACATACAATTTTACACTTAATAAAAAAACATAATTTTCTGACATTTATTAAATGCTAAAACACTGCATAAACCATCAGTTTACATTATTAGATTTTGCCTGTGTGTAGTAAGTTTTGATGATTGTGCAGTTTGGGATGTAAAAGCCAGTGTAAAAGGCAGATGAATGGCTTTATCTGTGGTCACAGAGCACTGGTGAAGATAATTAATTGCTCATGGAAGACACTTTTCTGAGATGCTTGTTGGATCAAACTAAGAGAGTAGACTTTCTACGTTGACCTGTTTCTCCTTTTTCAAAAATAGCTCTCATCTGAGCAAGATTAATGGGGTTTAGGGTTATAACCACAATCTAAATGTATGTGAGAGAAGATCAGCTTTTCATTTTTACATGGATGTGTAGTATTTGTCTTACTTGATGATGAGTAAAACTACCTTTGTACTGTATATATGAAATTCATGTATATGAAATATCTAAATAATAAAACAAAAACAACTGTAATCCCTAAATAAGTAATTTTGTGGTATTGCATTCCCCTTTATCCAGTAAGAAAATAATTGTTTTTAAACAATGGTGGCTTTATTCACTGGTTGGTTAGATTGGTTTGTCAATATTATAGTTGAGGGGTGGTTAGGACAAATAATATAAACATAGACTGAATTTTTTATTGTAGAAATAAAAGTAAAAATATGAAATATTTTATCATGACTCTTGCTTGACTCTTCAGCTGCAGTATAGTTGAACTACAGGAATTAGAAAAATATTCCTGCGTCAGTGTAATCAGATGAATAAAAGGTGTCAGTAATATGAGTTTTACCTTGTGTCCCTCCAGAGTATAAAGTTTCCTGATATGATACTCCATGAGTTCAGAAGCCTCCTCCAGAAAAAGGCCCAAACTATGTAGACCCCTTTGGTGCAAAACAATAGTTTTCCTGCATGATGGGTCACTGTTTTTCACCAGCACCACCCTCTTGTGGTGCCTGTGGTGATGGATGTGGTGCTCTTGGCCCGAATGTGCCTCGGGGGGCTCCTCTGGCCTCCTGAGAATGTGGTGCGGATGGTGGTGGTAGTACGGTGCATGGTACAACGGCTCCAGTGTGTCCAGGGCTTGGGAATGTCTGCAATCTGCGCACAGATAGCACTCCTCATGTGGGTCATAGTGACCCACCATGCCATGCTGAGGGATCCTGGGAAATCTGCTGGTGTGATGCCTACAGTAAAATAAAGATCTATGGGCACCTTCACCATTTACTGCATTGAAGCAGTGGAAGTTGTGTCTGTGAGACATTTTGTAATCCCTTGATACTGATCCCTCAGCTACTGAAGAAGAATGACTTCAGGGAGAAATGTGGCCATTTAAGCAAACAGTGGCAAAGGGATTCATGTTTCCCTGCAACTGCCTATGGAAGGGCTTCCAATGTAACATCGATCATATTCACACAGTCCTGCAAGATAAACATGTAAAATGACATTATATTACAAAACTCACCACCATATATTTTCATGAGCATATACAACTATTTAGTTGAGTGAAAAAATACACTTGCATAAACACTGCTATACATTTAGTTGTAGTTGTCACATTATAGATTAAAAATGATCCTCAAAACAGTGAGTCTTTAGATAGACCACAGTGGTTACATGTTGAACTGATGTGAGGATCAAACAGTACATGAGGATTTTGCCAGAAATAAATCCTGACTTAAAATAACAGGCTTATGTCTCTGTTGCAGTGAAAGTGGACATTACCTCAGGGATTGTCACTGTCACAGGAGGATACTTAGCCATCTTTTTTTGCAACCATTCAAGCCAGGATTACATTTAACAAGCAGAAATATCTGCAATAAATACAATGCAATGTAATTTCAGTACATTCAATTGAAAAACATTCAGTCCTGTGTGAAAATGCAATTACAAATTCTGTATTCTCCATACTAAAATGGTCTAAGCTTGACTGACATGTAAAAAGAGCATGTTTAGCAGATGTCTGTGTTCTGTATTAGCATTGTTCCAAATATTACTGGTAGGAAACATGCCTGATATGATTAGATGAGGTGCCAGCTTGAATGTGTATCTATTTTTATCTATAATCATTTATAGTCTTTGCACAACAAAGACACAGTTCAGTCCTCAGTGATCAAGACATATTGTGTGCATAGCATGTGCATAAACTAAACTCTCTACTTGTGACAATACATTAATTAAAAAATTGTTTAGCCAATGTTAGGGGCAGATCAACTCCGCAAAGGTTCCAGAAAGAACTGAAGGTAAAGAGGAAACATACGGTAGGACTGGCAAGATATTCACACAAATGACAAGAATATACAGTTAAAAACATTTACAAACAAAGCAACAGCTGTAGCTCTAAACCAAAACCATTAAAGCAAATATACTGTTATTGCTTGACTGTAACGATATTACACTTGACAATGACTTGATCATACATATGCAAATACCAAAGTGCCATATTTCCTAACCCAAGGCCTAAAATTATACCCTGTATGTTTGCGGGAAATAAATCATACAGTTTAAGATGAACTATTGAATATTTTCTTTGTTAACAAAGCATGGCATGAAAAGGCAGATGACAGCACTTCATGCTATGCATTTGGCAGAGAAACTTTAGTTAATTAGTCATCTGCTACTACTGCATATTAACAGCAGTACTCACCTCATAATGTAGAATAGTACATTCCCAAATACAAAATGCCATAAACAAACTTCCAAAGAAACAGAGAATCTCCCACTAGCAGAGTCAGAACAAACCAGTCCAAATGCCTATCCAGCAGTGGCCGGTCTGTTAATCAGATACATGGGCAGCTAAGGATAGAAGGAAAAGCCCTGCTAATCACTCTGAGATTGGCTGGAAGCTGCTGAGGCTTTGGACACATGACTCGAACTGCACTGTTGCATAAATGGAGTTAACCACACTTTTAGAAACCAGTTAACAGCCAACTAGAAATCTGGATAGGCCCAATCCTACAAAAGCTTCTTCTACTATGTGAAATTCATTAAGTCATGTAATGATTAAAATACACAATTCTGGCACTTGAAGGGCTTGATATTTTAAGGTACAATGATCAAGTAGCTATGTAGACGTTTTTTCATCTAAATATTACTCAGGGTCAGCTCACTCTTTTCAAGGACAAAAGAGCTGCCCTGTAATACATGGGCCTAGCCCTTATCTTGCTCTTACAGATGGTATGCTGGACCCTCCCTGTGATGCTGGAAGTTACACTCTCTCCCATGGTGGTGAGTCCTCCTGATTCCATCTATCTTAAACTGTAAGGAGCACAGTTATTGTGTTGTGACTAATAATTGAAGCGAGCAAAAAGACCCCCAGCTGAGTAACAGCGGTAAGTGACTCAGCACAGCCTCACTGCCTGGTGTTTTGTTTAGTGACTCTGGGCTTTCCTGTGTAACAATGAGCTCTGCGTGCACACTTAGTAAGTAGTAAACATTCTGAATCAACTTTGGTGGCATAATAACAAAATAAATTGTTTCTGCCTCAAAAAATAAATACATGTTTTTGTCATTTTTAAATAATTAGAATTTGTGGAAATGACCATTTATTTTAGTAGTCCAATGTGAATTGAAAAATTTAGTACACACTGTGAAATAATTCAAGCATTTATTTATTTTAATGATGATAGTGGCTTGAAGATTATAATTAAAATCCAAATTCAGTACACCTTAAAAATAAATATAATTTTTAAACATCACAATTAAAATAACTAAATGAAATATTTTATCGTGTGTACTAAACCTCTATATATTTGTTTCCCTTTTTGAGTTGAACTAGGTGGAATAATTTAACTTTTTCACCACATTGTAATTTATTGACAGATGTACGTCTGTATCATCATCAATTGTTACTCTCTGCTTGCTTTCAGCAAAAACCTAAAAAAAGCCCCTTGTGGTTTGCTCTACTGACTTGTAAAAATGTGATATGATCTGAGCAGTCCGGTCCTGTTGCATGCAAATGCAGGTTGTTAAGAGTCACAGCAGGGTGCCTAGGAGCTCATCGTCCATCAGCTAACACGTGTTCACTGATGCTCCGGCCAAGCACCCTCCTGCAGCATAACAAATATCAGGGCTAATTACAGTGCAACCTTCTGTACAACAGGAGTCTTGCTCCTCTTGTCATGGTCCGAACAGCGCCCAGAATGTCCCGGACACTTTGAGCCCTGATAAATAGCAACACTTTAAAGGGCCCCACCCAGAGGGTTCAGCAGAGGCTCAGACAAGTCACAGCATGAAATTTAAATAAGGTATAAAAATTGTCCACAAGCATAGTAGTAATTACCAGTAAACAACTTAACTTTAGAAACCACAAAGATAAAATAGTAAACTAAGCGATGTGATGTGACATATCCATGTCAGAGTGCAGGGGCGTAGAGACAGCTTTACCTGCACTTTACCTGTTTAACCCTGGAGTCATGGCCGGGGCAAGCGGAGGATCAAACAGAGCCAGGGTAAATATAACTGTGAGAAACCATGACTGCACACAATCTGTCCCACAAATCCTCCTGTACTTACAGCACAGATTTACACAACCTCTGGAGAGTGCTAATTCCTCCTTATTTTTAGACATTTATCTTTAGTTTTGTCATTATATTAAATTACAAATGTTAATGTTGGTACATAAATTATAGACAATAACACATGCTTTATCAATACCCACAGTGTAGAAAAAAAAATTAATTATTATAATATTTACATGAAATACAAAATAAAATACTCAACTGAATAAAAATACAAAAAAGAGGGGGGAAATGAAATAGGATTCGAGGGTAAAATAATTCTCTTGAACCTTCACCTGCAGTGATTTAGTCACTTTGCCAACTGGTTTTGGTTATGTTGTGTAAAACAATTGGACTAGGCCTTGGGTCTAGAGTGGGTATAGGGGCCCACTACTGTCTGCTTTTATTATCCCAATAATCAGCATAAATTGACCTTTTTATTAATAGTGTAAGTTAGCCTAAAAGGTCATGGCAAGGTGTAATTAATGAGTTTTTATAGATTCTTAGCTTTAAACTCCATGGGAACACTGCCCTGTCAAAGTGCATAGTGTGTAATATACAGAGGCACTAATCAACAAACTAAGTGTGTATTCAACAGATTATGAATCACAAGTGTGGTTTAAATTGAGCAGAGCTGTGTGCTGAGTTGTAGGTCAGTGGATACGTGACTTTAGCTGCAGTATTTTCTTATCAGCGCAGCCTTTTCTCTCAAGTATTCCACCATCTGTAATAAACACTGACCTATACCGCTTATATCCTGTTTTGAGGCTGTCAACACAGAAGTGTCTGAGCTCTGGGGACCTCTGTGTGAGTCATTTCCATCAGTCTCATTTTTGATGTGGAGTCTTTAAGGAAATGGGCCTTGGCATCCAACAGGAAGGGATTCCTTCAAGCTCAGACATCAACAACAGCCACAATATTATACTCAGAGCATAGGGTCAGATGAACAGGAGTCAGCGTGGAAGTGATGCCAGAGTGATGCGCTGCCAAGGTCACTGGCATTTTTACCACGACACTACGTGTAAACAGAGTACATCAAGGCACCGGAAATACTGTTTGTCACCAGTGACGTGTTTGGTTTCTTGACAAGCTCTGGTCAACTGGCTTTGTTTGCATCACGGACAAATCTTACACTGTGTCATTTCAGCTTTGATTACTTCATTAACAGTGATATTCCCAGTAACAACTTTTTGGGTATTTTTCCATGTTGAAATATTATCATTTCAAATTTAATGAAATTAGTGTGTATTAAAACCATGTTGCTGTGAATAAACATGGAATATCTGCCTATAACTCACATCTTTGCTCAGGAGGAATATATATCGTACTCCTCCTAACAGCTCACATAACAAAACTACAGTGAAAACATCACATTTATATAAAAAAAAAAACAAGCTTTTGACTTTGAGTCACTGATGAACACTAAAGAGAATGGGAGATGTCACCTGGTTTGTTGTCCATGTTTATATGATCAATATTTGATGAAATATTAGAAAGTCTCTGACAGGCGGTTGGTTTGTTTTGTCTATCCTCTCCAGTAGCTGTTAAAAAGGGTTGTCTCACACCCCTAAACTTATAACATCACTCATCTAAATCATTAGTGAGTCTGCTCCTCAGGATGTACTCTGAGTAAACTGTGCTTGTGCAGGACGACAGCGCAGAGGCACAAAGGCAGCACAGCAAACCACTAAAGAGGAAACTGAGAAGTCCTGTTTAAAGACACATTATGTCAAAAAGCAAGCAGAGTGTGTAATATAATAAACATGATCATACACTTATACACTAATATGCATTTACAGTTACGCTTGTGCCCCAGTGGAACTATACTGGTTGTATGGCCTCAGTCTTCTTTAAAGATTAGAGTTTTTTCATGTGCACAATGTCCTGTATATTATATCATTTACATTCATTTGTCATAAACGTCATCTTAATATTTATGTTGTTTTTGCTTTATTCTGGAAAAATGTTTATGTTAGCAGCCTTGTGGTCTATTTAAAGACTGCAGCTTAAATTACTTATGAGTGCAATTTTTAATTTATAAATTCTCTGTAAAATTTTTGTATTTTTGACTAAATACATAGTACATATACATATTGTAGAATTATTGCTTTACTGCTATTTTTAGTCAATTTCAAGTCAGGCTTGCAAACATTGACTAAAGTATAATTTTATTATTATTATTTTTTTTTCAATTGCATCAAGTAAAATAAATATCCATAGTTTAAAAAAACGCATACAGTAACAGATAAGGATGTTCTATCTCCTAAATGGAACAACCACATTGCAATTAGGAAGCACAATAGGAACATCCACCTCCACATTGAGGTGAAGAGTTACATCACCCTGGGGACAATGGGCTGCAGTCAAAAACAAGGCAGATAACACGGTCTAATATAGTGTTAGCAAGGTGCCAAGACACTGGTCCAGGCTGGTAAAGAGCATGTGTACTCCAAATATATATTTCTAGCCTAAAAAAAATTTTGTGGGAAAAACATTTTACATGTTCAGTTACATTTTAATTCAATTTTATCCTCTGTAGCGTTTCAAGTTTTGGAAGCTCTCGAAGCAGTGTTGCTGTAGATGGGATAATGTGACAGCACATAGTTTTGAGGGTTCATCATTTTCATACATTCTGCTGTGCCCATGCCGATTTGGAAATAAGGCCGTGCTGACGAGCACATGGAAATCTAGCCTTCTCCTTGTGCGGGTTGGCAGCTCTGTGCTGGCCTCCCTCTGTGCTTTTGCCGCTCACTGTATCTGCACAGAACAGGTGCCGATGGCGTTTAGCTGCAGCATTCACAGCACAGGTACGGCTGGGAGGCCCTTGGCCGCTGGTACGGTCCCCTAAGTTTTCCAGGGGTCCCCATCTGCGTCCCCGCACATCCTCTGCCACATGGCACCTGTCCCTTGACGAGTCTGGTCCATTCTTCGTCCGGCGCTGTTCACGCCTGCTGCCACCCCGCGCGCAGCCTGTTGTTGAGCCACAATGAGATGAAGAATAGCTGCACCCATAATCCCTTGCTGTGAGATGCTTGTGTGTGTGTGTGTTTCCCCGCTAGTCTTTCTTTCTTTGGCCAGATATGAGGCCAAGTACAAATTGTAAACAGGTTATTATGCTGCTGTGACACACTCCAACTGGAAATGCTCTCAGACCACATTTTAGTGTTTTTGTGAACACATCTTTATCTGTCGCACTAAGTAGTTTGATTAGGTGAAAGTTTACTGTATGTTGTGTGCTGTGATAATAGGTACTGAGGAACTTGTGGTGTTAACAGAACAAAACATAACCATATTTTACTACATACTTGCATTTTGGTTTATCTATCTATGTTCAATATGGCAAGTTTTATAAGGGTGTAATAGGTTTTTATTTTTATTGCTGCTTGCTTGGGTAATAACATAGATGTCCCAATTTCTTGACAAATAATCTTCAGTCAGCATATCTGTTTGAAATTGTGAAAACTGGCTAGCCAGTAAGCCGTATTTTACATTGAAAAAAATCTGTGATCTGTGATTGATTTAATTGAATGTCCAGATACAAATTAACTTTGTGCTCCTTTGAAAGAAGTAAACTATACTTTACCAGGCAAAAAAATGTATAGCTTGGTCTGTTGCCTTTAAAGGGCATTTTTGTCCCACATTGCCTACTTCTAAGTCATGTAGTATACTTCAGCCACTTCCTCTTGACCTATACACAGTACCCAAAGAACGTCATGTAGCAAGATTGTCACCATCACCAAACGTTATCTGTGGGCTGTGGGCTCACTCATTGCACAATGGGCACTGCACCAACCAGCTAGCCTCCTCTGACCCTCCGGACGATGCAATACTTTAAGTCATCTTTGTCCCTCTCAGCGGTGTGTGAATAATGCTTTACGCAGCTGTGTATAAGGAGCGGTCTCAACCACGCATGAAGAACCTTTAAACTGTAGCCTTGTCTATAGGTGTTGAGTTGGATGAAACCAGTAGTTTGTTTGCACAAGGAAGTGACATGACTGCAGAGAAGGAAATAGGAAACATAACAGACTACCTGACAGAATCATTCCATGGGCTTGACCTGAGACTGGAACGTGGCCAACCAGCAATCAGAGAAAAATAACAAGTGGGAGGCAAGACTTTTGTTTGTTCAGCCTATATCCTTAAATTAACAAATAAAGTAAATCTTGTGATCTGGCAACCATGACGCCAATTATGAAAATGAAAGACTTCCACCTTAATATGGGAAAAGAGCTTGCTCCAAATCTCTTTACAGTATGCTTCAGGTAAAACAATGGCACGAGCGATGTCCGACTGGTGGTAGAGTATACTGGGACTAAAGATTGATGCCGATGAGTCAGCTTTGACAAAGGAAAGGATTTGAAGTGATAAGTTGAGTGTTTTGCCCTCACTTCCCGAAAAACCTCAAGTAACATTTCAGACATTTTAACAAATACTTCAGTAAACCTCTTGTGTTTAAAGCTGGTGCCTGCCACATATTCCTATTCAGATTTTTAATATCACAGCCTATTTTATAACTTAAATTGGTATTGTGAAAAAGAAATTCCAAAACATTTCAGCTATTTCCTTATAAATCTAGAGCAGGTATTAAAAAATATTACAGACAATTTCAGATTTTTTGAAAGACTTCCAGATCAGGTCAGACCATACATCATACATACCATACATACACCATACTGTCAGTTGATTTGATCATTCGTTGTTGATGATCGTCCTTGCCCACGTTATAAGGTCCTACCCTGAGGTGATTGTTGAGACATTGTATCAAGTCTTTATCTGGGGAGTCTGCAGCAAAACCCCGTGCTGACCCCAACAACGACTACTTTCTCAGTGCTAAATGCCTGAGGCCGCACCCGTCCAGCCACGACATCCAAAATATGGCTGCCCATAAATGGACCCTCCATTGAGTTTTGAACCCCTACAGACGTGTAAAGGGTAATGGGGTAACCCTGACAAAATGAGCACAGCATCTTCTGGCTAGATGATGAATTTTGTCATTCTAAGCAAACATTAACTGGATTTGCTCTTTAGTTTAACTTTATTGGCATCATTTTGGCCAAGGTAGAGCGGGACAGGTTGATGAAGCCTCTTTTAAAAAATGCCGGTTAAGTCAGATGCTAATCAGCAGTGCAGAGCTTCCTGCTGCTAGCTGAACAGCGGGTTCCCTTCCCTCACTCCAGCTCTTTAAAGCAGGGCCCAGCCAGGCCCAAACATCCTGACGGAGAGCCGCTTTTCCCTTATCAGTCAGGAAACACTGCTCCTCCACTGCATCCTCTTTACAAGAAGCACGACTCAACCATTCCCAAAAAAATTCAGGAAGGCCAGCCAGACTCCTGGATTTGTCAAAAGCCCCGAATCTTTTATTTAAGGAATAAACTGTGATGGTGAAGAGAGGGGTGTTGCATCAGGAAAATGAGAAGGGTATAAAATAGTCACAGAAGCCGGGGATTTATTTTTTATTTGTATTTTTTGCACAGATTGCTAAAGGTCTGCATCAGCAAGTTAGAGGGTGGATTGGGGTGGGGAGGGTGTGGAGGAAGCGGGAGGCTGAGGGGTAAAGGGAGCCCGACGTGCCGAAGAATGGCACCCATATTAAGAATTAAAAAAACAAAGAGCATGCTTGAGATGGAGGCGGCTATTTTACCATAATCCTCCTTTCAATTGGGATGAAATGAAAATGAAAAGAGACAGTGATGATGTAGCAGTGGGAAAATTGTGGGACGAGTGTCATCCAAAATGGTTGAATGGCAACTCAGAAATTCTTGGAATAAAAGTACACAATAAAAAATTATGATTATATTGCTTAGGTCCAGTCCACAAATGTAATTAAATTCCATATAAGTTGTTTCCTAGTTATAGCAGTGCAGTCTCAGGCTTCTATTGCTGCATATTATTACTAATTGTGTGGAAGCATTGTTCAAGTAACAACTGCATTTATATAAAAAATGTACTTTATTTTAAATTAGTGTCTTTCACAAACCTAAATCAGCATACTCTATATTCAACCATTATTATTTTCCATTTCAGAGGTTATGATTATATATTAAGTACTTGAGAAGTAGTATAAACTCCTTTTTTGCTCATTACACACAATTTTTAGATTGCATATGAAATATCCAAATGAGACCTCATCCAATTTACAGCAACTGAGGTAAATGGACTCTCAGTCTAAACCCAAGAGCCAGTGAGTAAATGTTATAAACATTATACTGAAAGCATCAATATTAGCGTTACAGTTAGCATGAAAAACATCTAAGCATTTAAATTAGCTTTTGGAGGAGCAGTTCTATGTACATGCCGCGGAGGCAACAGTAAGTGTGACATTTACAAGTGGACCACATTAAGACGCCTTTACGATTGTTCCTCAGACAGCTGGAGGTGACACACAAGTGTTTGCATCCCTGAGGCACCCATGTCCATTTTGTTCAGATCCCTCCAGTGTTTCTAGACAATCATATTGCTCAGTAGTCAGTTCAGAGTTTATTTTCAGATGCTACAAGATCATTCCAGCTTCTTCCTTCTTGAACCAAATAGTATCTTTGATAGACCACAAGTGGAGCTTACGAGATGCCGTAGTTGTTGTAATACGCCGCTGTGGCGTCTGCTAACACCGAGATGAGACTGGTTTCTGTTGAGCTGCTGGGACCAGCAGTGGCGGCTGATGCCACCTGAATATGTCCCGTAACTGTCATGGGGTTGGCCTGCTCAGGATGGAAGCCTGTCCCAGTAGAGTTCAGATACTGGTCAAACTCATTGCGGTCCACCTCACCAAGGAGCTCGGCTTGGCTCAACTGGTCCAGAGTTTCCAAGTGTCCTTGAGACTCTGGTGGAGGGGACAGCTGACCCAGGTGGCCTTGGTGGACACTGTGGTGGATTTGAGGGAAAGAAGAGGGGCTATAGTAAGACAGTGGAGGGGCAGGCATGAGTCCAGTGTTAGTGCCAGTTTGGGACATGTGAGGAATGTGCCCACAGTGGATCTGGGACTGAGAGTACTCAGTGTGGTAGGGGGGAGGGCTGCCCATGTGATTGTGATGGTCCTCTGGACAGGAGGCTGAAGAAGATGAGCAGGAGCTAGCAGAGGAGTAGTACGCTGAAGGGACATGCTCATGGTCCATTGCGTCTAACGGGGACATCTCGGGGGGAGTTGGCAGGCCGTAAGGATATGTGTCAAAGCTGTTGGTGCTAGTGGTACTATTGGAACTGGCTGGATCTCTGAATGTCCGGACACCGGGCAGAACAGGGCCAGGCCCGGAGAAGCCCCCACTACCGTCTTCTTTGTCCAGGGGGTGGCAGAGCGCTCGCTGGTCCGGCAGGGAGTTCTGGTCTGGAGCCAGACTACTCAACAGGAAACTTGGGTCGACCCGTTTGCAGATGCGCTTCAGCTGCTTCTTCCTGCGAGGACGATACTTGTAGTTGGGGTAGTCCTGCATGTGCTGCACTCGGAGGCGTTCGGCTTCCTCCACATACGGCCTCTTTTGGGGGGGAGTCAGGGCCTTCCACGACTTACCTGCAGTCCAAACAAAAAAGGTTTAACAAAGGAAAAAAAAATACATTGTTCAGATAAAATATTACATTCATTTTAACACCAGTAAGGATTAACAAGACAGTAGTCAAACCTGCAAAAATAGTTTGAAGCTGAGGCCAGCATTTTATCTACAAAAATCATAAAATGTTTAGCTGAGGTTAAAATGTCTTCATTAACAACACTATACAAACAAAAAGTTCTTTAATTGTCAAACACTTTTTACAAGGCTATTTAAAATACTAAAATGTATCAACCTGTGTTTTAAGTGTATGTACTTTTCTACATAGACTTAAAATTGTGTAATTTAGGCCTTCATAAATAGGTACACTGCAGAAATTGTAATGATAACAGAAATAATGACAATTAGGTATTGTTAATAATCTAAATGACCATACAAAGAATGAGTCAGTTGTTTTTTTGTTTTTTTATTTTGTTGTTTTTTTTTTTTTTGTTTATTTGTTTTTTCACATACTTCACATACAAATCCGCTTCATGGCAGTTCAGCTTCAAACGCATAAAAAGTTAGAAGAGTCGAATTTCTTTTTCTTTTTTTATTATTGTTAACAGTCTTAAGCAGGAGTGTAACGTAGTTTTTAAAACAATTTTTTAGGTTAAAAATGGGCCTCGGGCAGACTAATTTAAAACTGTAATAATAATAACAACAACAGCAGCAATAATAATAATAATAATAATAATAATAATAATAATAATAATAATAATAATAAAATTAAACATCTGTCACTCTTACCGAGCATCTTGCTAAGTTCGGCGTTGTGCAAGTCCGGGTTTTGTACGGCCAGCCGTTTGCGTTCGTCTTTGGCCCAAACCATAAAAGCGTTCATGGGTCGTCGGATACGTGGCTCCGGAGCCTTGTCCACTGCGCTTCTGTGAGGCCCGTGTCCCTCGGACCCGTCTCCGTCTCCAGGAGGACACTCGAAGGACTCCGGCCACGATGAGTACGCGCTGATGAGGGCAGCCATCTGCGCGCGCTCTGCTCCAAACTTTACGCGCGTCACTACTTGGAACTACTCTGGGTTAACTTCACTGCGCTGCGAGCAAAACTTCAGAACCCGGTGAAACTAAGCCGACGTTGATATTCAGACAGTTGATTTGTTGGTTAGGTGACCCACACAAACAAAGGCATGTGCTCGTGCAGCGCTCCTCGTCAGCTCTGATTCAGTGTTTCCTGCATGAGGGGGAGCTTTATATTTGAGGAGCAGGCTCCAGGAGAAACCCCGCAGGACGCTCGCTCCTCCTTGATGCAAGTTGAGCCCCGTGAAAAGAAAGAGAGATTTCAACACTACTCTTAACTTTAATCTGTGGCACAACAAACCTGCCCCACTCCACATTTACAAAGGAATAGGGGGATAAATAATACTCCTAAAATATATAAGAACACTAGTGTCATTTTAAAATAGTACTCGCGTTTAATTTTACGTCAATAGTATAAAAATGTTTTGCAACTTTGGTCATTTTTCTTATGAATGTAAATTCCCCTGACAAACCTACCTAACCTGTTCTGCTGTCTGTTAAACGTGCATTCACTTTTAGTGTCTTTTTCACCTTTCCACAGAACTAAACCTTAAGGAGGCAGGAGAGTTACTTAGTACTTGTTAGTTACACTAAAATACTGCACCTGTTTATACAGTAAAAATAAAAAATAAATTAGCAGTGTTTCACCTCACCATGTGGAACTTGTGAGCAAATGTGTGGGTGACAACAGAGATAACTGCACTACAAACAAATCAGTTTCCTTCACTGGCTTAAGGGTGTGCACAGTCCAGGAGTTCCTGTTGACAGCAACCACTGCTCTTGGTCTGAGGCCATGAAGTAGCCCCACACACACTGAACAAAACTACTGGCAGGTCAGATCAGACTGATCTCATATTAAAGAACTGATCACAGTAGTCCTAAGAAGTCTGCATTTACTTTATGTATACTACCCCTTCTCACATAAATTTAAGGTATAAAATCCAGATGTATGTGAAACTTGCCCTGCACAGGAACAGGATACGACACCTGAAGCCACAGATTGTGTGCACGGAGCAAGCACTCCAGTGATATATAGGGCTGCACTTCCCCTTGCTGTTTGGACACACTCTCATCGCTGCGTGACCAGTGAAAGTCTGCATATGTGGGACATGAACAGTTGGGACAAGAGTCCCCCCCCCCAGCACTGACATTTTTACTTTATGTTTTTACATTTTAAAAATTACATTGTTACATAAGCAAATAATCTTCAGATGGAACCAGCGTCTCTGCATCTCTTACTAGTTATTCATTATGAAATCCTTGTTGAGTGACAAAAATTTTATTACTAAATGTGTTGGGATCTTGTGTAAAAATAGTGCCGGTGTGTTATTTTAGGTGTGTGATACTAGACAACCCGAGTTTCTTTTTCCTCCTTTGAGTCATACCTCCCACGGCTTGACAAAAGTTCATCTGTCAAGTTAAAGACATGATTTTGTAATGTTTCATATTGTATTCTTCAGTGGAAACTCTGAAGCATTGAACAGGTCATATACCCTGCTAAATAAGCAGCGTAAAGAAGCAAACTGGGCTGTACACGGGTGATTATTTAGGTTTATTTATTCCTCAGTGTAAATTTTCAAGCTGTCAACTTCTACATTTTCAGGAGTACATTTGTATGTCATGAAATTTAATCTACAGTTTAACGTTCAAAATCTAGATAAAAATGTGACTTCATAATTATAATAACCACAAATGGCATTAACAGTAATGATATTTGCATTTTAAGCTAATTCATCAAAAATATAAGTCATTTCATTTTGTTTCTTTAAAACATATGATAGAAATTGGCAATTTTTATTTCATTTCCAAATACTGTACATCTCTCTGGAAATATTTTCTTTCCTGGCCTGGCTGCTGCAGGATTTGTGTGATCACTGTTTTGAGTCAAAGTGTCTACGGTGTGACTGTTCATGTAGAAAAAAAAAAGTCCTTGTAATTATACTTTTTCCCCAAAATCTTGTAGGGTTATAGTTTATTCTAATGTCTTGGCCCGTTTATTTTTCTTCTTTTTGTCTTTTTTGGATTTTTTCTCTTCCTCGGTAGTGTCATTCAGAACAACACAATCGTCGAATTTCTTTGCCTGGCTGCCCTCAGATTCCACATTTTCATCTTCAGCCAATACATGTCCATTAATTGGTTTTGTGTCCTTTTTATGTTTCTTGTGTTTTTTCTTTTTGGAAAGAGGCATCTCTTCTACTGGGGTCAAAAGTGGCTCATTTTCATTTATTTTTCTTTTTTTCTTACTTTTCTCTGGATATACCTGATCCAGATCTTCGCGTGCCTCTACAGCAAGAGCTTCACATTTCTCCTCAGACATTTCAGCTTCATCTGCAGCCCTTTTGTCTCTTTTCTTCTTCTTTATTTTGGGCTGGTCTGCACTGCTACTGTCGCAGTGCATAGGGCTGCTTTCACCGGACTGGCCTGACATCTTGCTGGTTTCAGGACTAAGGGGCTGTCCACGAGCCTTTTTTAAACGGGCCATTCTTTGTGCAAAATACTCCTGCATGGTCAGAGTGCTGGTCACTGTCTTAGTGATGGACTCTGTGTCCAGCTCAGATGGAGCTATAACTGTAGTCTCCTCTTTTTCTTCTTGAGAATCGCTGCTGTTGCTCTCCTGGACAAAAATCACAAAAAACACAGTCAGGATTCAGTGTTGTATTTAGAAATAAACGGCACACAATGGTGGATGTGGGAGTACATTTGTCGTCAATCGTCACATTGAGATTAACCAGATGAGCTGGACTGGAGTAAAATAAGCCCAAAATAGGATGTTTTTCCCAACAATAGGTGTTAAGGATCACAGCAAAATAAGCTTGTCACTTTGTGTCTAACACAACCATCAGACATCTCGCTTTCATCTTACTCCTAAAATATGTTTGTTTTTCTGTGTCCAGCTTCTGTGGTAAGGAACTCAAACCATGTCTTTTTTAACCAACCAATAAATTTTTTTTATTATTTATTCTATATGGCCTGTATAGAACTTTTTTTTCCCTCTTATTTTTTTCATCTCGGAGGTGAACTCACATTTGTTTTCCCGATAACGTGCTGCCTTTAAACACATTTTACTTTCTTATTGGTATTTTTTCACCATATTGTTTTTATTTTTCAACACTGGTTCTACCAAAGTTGTTTCAAAAATGCTATAAGTGTGCACTAAATGTGCAGCAGGATAACAGTAATACAAGAATACTACAAATATCATCTATGTATATGTATCATCTTTTCAGTAGATACAATTTATAATTCAACCTTGAAATCCACTAACCTTTAGGCTAAGATTTTACAACTGTAAGCTTTAACATCTACATTTTTACTGCACTGTGAACATTCGTCACCTCACGTCTGTGAACCATTTGTCTTCATTTTCCTAATGGTCTACTCAATGCATAATGATTTGTCCAGAAGAATACAGACCCTCCTCCTGAGAGTCACGCTAAACAATACCGCTGCTCTGTGTATTACCTCCATGGACAGCATTTTTTCAAACCCTACAGATTAGAGATAAATTGAAAATATAGTGTGGTGTCAAGTCACTTTAGTTTGGCCTTTAAGCTTTTACATTCAGATTACAGTGCTCAAGGATCATTTAGATGGACAGGCTAACCAATGGGCTGCTAAAACAATGTGCAGGTAGGTCTGAGAAGATCACACACTGTTTTATGTTACCTCGGGGGTTTCATGATTTCTCTTTTATATTGGTGATTTCACAATTCACCTTTTTATCAAATTCAGAATTACTGTGTGTCCTGCAAAACCAGCCTCTCGGGACTTCACTGAAATCCTGCAAGTCATTAGTCTGAACAGACTAAAAGGCCTTCCTCAGTCGATACATATCCTTAAGAAAGCTGCTATTGTTTGTGGACTAATGTATTGATTAGTGGAGTAAAAAGTGTCCAATCTGCAAATATATATAGGCATGAATAAGCACCTTTACAGTGTGACGATATTTACAGTGTATAGATCTAAAAGCATATACTTGTGACCCTATTCCTTTCCTTTGGACTGAACGTAACCACGTAACAACACACTTAAGTTTATTATAACCTAATACATCAAATATAAATGACTTCAACTTCTAACAAGAGGGACATGGCCCATCAGGTGTGCTGCAATTATTTTAAAAAAAAGTTTCCAACTTCCCAGAAAAAATCTATACTCCCTGTTACTGCACAATGGCATCCTCTGCCTGGGAGAGCAGGTAAGGGCTTAGAGCTGACAGCGCCAAACAACTTGTAACTGGGATTTGGGAAGATGGCTGGGGGCCACTTTAGCACTGCCTGTGAAATTACTCTCCAGAGAGGGGGGTGTGAATGAGTGAGAGTTAAAGAGAGAGTGACTGAGAGAGAAACATCTTCATCAGGGAAAATGGCTTGGTGCTTGTCCTCTGCCTGGGGATCTCTATTATACTGATCCAAGAGAAATGCTGCGCTGAGTACAGGCCTAACATACAGACAACTGCAGATCTGGTCTGCAGTACTAGCTGTTTGAGTTTGTGTTGGTGAGTGTTTGGGTAACAAGCTCCAAACAACTGAGTATGACATCCTGTTTCTGAGCTTGATTTGGTTTTCCTGTTATTACCACTGACCACCAACGTGCAGCAAAGTGCTTGTGCCTGAAAGTGTAACTAAATTCATTAAATGCATTTAAAGTGACATTTACAGAACACAGTCTACATGGTTATTAATATTAAATGATTCAATTAACAAATCACTGAAGTCATACTCTACTCACAAACACAAAGCTGGCAACTCTACGCTATGGTCAGGCTTAGACCAGCTATTGTCACTAATATCACCATGAGCAACCACTTCAATACAATCTGTTGTTGTACTTGGTAATGTAAGGCTCCCCTATAGACCCGTTTAATGTTTGTAAACAGAACGTCTCCATTCCAAAGTGGCACCAGAAATTCAAAAGACGATCATATATTTTTAATGGATGAATTGGCGCTAGCCACCAAACATTGCAAATTATGAATAATTAAGAGTTTTGGCAACTTATAACCAACTGACCACATGTAAGTAATACCAAAGCCTGGTTAGAAAACATTAGCAAGTGTGTAAACATTTAGCCGTTTTCTTAGTTTTCTTTAATGCTGCGTCTATAATTAGAATATAATCTAAATGATAAGTAATTTACATTTCATAATTTCAATGTCACGCAGGACAAGCAGTAACAAAAATGTGTCACAATCGCTTTACATTGTATTCACAGATTTAATTCATAATTCACCTGCTTTAATAAATTATCTTTAGCAACTGGAACTGACAATCATCTCTCTGAGTCATATCGATTAAGAGTAATTTTTAATAATTATATAAACAACCATTCGTCTCTACTGTCCAATCTCTAAATTTATTTTTGCTCCCTTGTAGAAATGAATGGGATAGAACGTTAATCTCGGGAACTTGGCTGCGCGTGCAACTTTACTAAAAATGTCACCTCTGGAAGGGTCTGTTATTTCTCTACTGTAGATATAAATTCTGTATGTACATTTCACATTTTAAATTGGTCTTCCAGTATTACCTTTAAAATCATATTAGATTTTGTTATTCTCTTAAAACTTTGTATTTATTAAAATCTATTTTGGTTGTTCAGCGCAAAACTCTGTTTATATGGCGAATGACAAAATGCCTGAAATAGACAGTCCCGAGCCATAGCACAGAGGGCTGGGAAATGGGCTGAGATCACACCTATATCCAGCCATGTCAACTCCTTCTCCTCGCAGACTCAGAACCCCAGGAAAAGGATGCGCCTAGTGTGCTGTGTGCAGCTCTGAGATAAGGCTCCTTCGGCAGAGGAGCGGTCTGGCTGGCCACGAGGCCCTTCCTGCTCAGCTCTATCCCCTGGCGGGGGCTGGGTCTGGGCCGGGGACATGGGGACGGCCTGCAGAGGGCCCCAAAGAAAAGGATGGGGTGGGAAGACATTCAACAGGCCGCCTCCTTCAAGACTCTCCAGTTCTTTCTCTTCTAATTTAGCCAGTGGAAAGCTTACGCTCAGATGGATGCCAAGATACCAAGGCCAACACATTTAGCAGGAGACTCAATCAAGCCAAAGCACAGAGCTGATGGGAGAGGTTGACTTGAGTTTGTGAACCTTTCAGCTTCACTAGTTGATCCCCTGCATATGAGCCCTGAAAGCTTTTTAAGTGAGGCAGCTCTCAATAGTCATAGTGAGTGTGTGCCATAATCTACTCCTAGATATGAGCTTAATTTTGTATAAACTAAGTAAAGTGTTTTTTACTTTATATTTGAGTAAAAAAATATCACATTTCCCTCACATTTTCAGCACTAACAAAAGATGATATTTTCAGGGATAATACTCATCTGCACTAACGAGTGGTCTTTGTTTTTCTATATTTTTTATACAGGGATGTTACCAGAGTTTACCTAATGCACTGAAACCTTGGACAACTTGGCCAGCTAACTGTGTACTAGTGAAGTTACATCTCACTTATCCACTTTTTATGTATAGAGACCCCATGGTTTATACTTCAATAAGCATTTGGTAAAGCTGTAGTTGGTCATTTATATTCTTAAAAACTGCCTGTTTGCATTATTCATATTTTTTCTTTTCTTTCAATAGTTTCTAGCCAATATTGGTTGGGTCTATAATTGCCTGAGTGTGCCCTCATTGTCCTGCCACAATAATAAATTTGGCGATAGTCGAGGTCTATGGATCAGGCCCTGATTAGCCAGCTGTCTCTCCCTGATGAGAGCACAGTCCAGCAGCCCATCTTTCATAAACCTGATGTAGGTGGACAGACAAAACAGGTGGATACCTTTCCCCTAAATAGGCAAATAACTGGCTTGGCCACTCATTTCTGCCAAGTAATGCAAATATTTACATATCCTTCCTCTCTTCTGGAGATTAAAGTAACAAGGGAATAGCACCCCACAAGAAGCTTTGACTCCATTCTCACTGCTTCTCTAAATTAGCAGGTACTTTGGTGTATGGATAGAGAAAACCACAAAAATGGGTTTGAAAAATTGCATTTTGTGCCCAGTGTGAGAACGTTTATCATAAAGAACAAATGAAGAAAGCATTATGCATGCAGTATGGCTGCCCAATGCTTGTTCAACATTGCAAATGCTTGCAGACAAAGCCGCCCTCAAGAGTACAGGGGTCTTCCCAGTCCCAGAGAGAGGGGTGCAGTGATCATTTTCGCTGCTGTGATTTATGAGATTAAAGTCAGTGATTAAACGGTATGCGGTGGCGTAAACAGCCAAGAGGGCTAGAAATCTTTGGGCAGTTAGCTGCACCATGCAGTAATTACCCAGATCTAGTGTACTGCAGCTTAGGCATGTAGCTTAGAGAGTGTGAGTTTTTTCTTTTTTGTCTAGCGTTAATCTGTAAGTGTCAGCAAGCTGGCATGGCCAAGGGTCCACAGTCTGCCAGGGAGGTAGCTGTGTAGCAAGGGTATTGTAGTGAGGCGTCACTTGGCAGCTCTTGATATTTTTGGCGGTAGCAGCAAATATGCCTGTCAACAAACAGACTTTAGAAAGAGAGATTTCACTTGAGGCAATTAGATGTTATCTGAGAATGAACAAGAGCTTAGGTTCACAATAGGCCTATAAACCTGCTTGAGTGCTCCAGTCCATGTAACAGCACTGCCGCAATGCACGTTTACACTGACATTCACTTTCAACACATTTCTGACTGAGGCAAAGGCAAGCAGTTCATCTGGGTTACCCCATTTAGAGAATTTTATAGTTCAAATCAAATTACAAATCCACTATAATAAGATAATGTGCAGAAAACAATACAACAAAAAATATATATTACAACTGTATAATAATAATAATAATAATAATAATAATAATAATAATAATAAATTACAAAAATACAATGCATTGTCAAATGATACTACCTGTATGTTTTAAAATAAAACTTTTAAATCTGCATCATCAGCAGCACTTTTCCTCGACACCCATTGGGTCACTGGCGCCTAACGAACACATCTACCAAATGGCCAAAGCCGTTCGCACTGCTCCGTACTTTTCAAGATGGTAGTGTCGGGGGAGCCCTGCTGACGTGTGATCCTTCATGTGGACGGCGCGTGGGTTGGAGAAAGTTGCAACAGGTGCCACCCGATGAGGTATAATCCTCAGGCCTTTGTGTGGAAGCAGGAGTGGGAGTGGGAGAGGCTGCAGGGGTCAGGCCGACCCAAGACTGGGGCACACCATACCAACCCAGTGACTGGAGGTTTGAGATGTCAAAACAAGGCTTGCACCAAATTATACTCAGTCATTTTTCTTACTTGACATTTCAGAGGACAACTAATGAACAGTCCACAGTTTTATTGAGCGGTCTCAGCATACTGCGGACTTTTAGCGAAATTTTAGCTCCATGATAGAGCCTCATCAAAATGTGAAAATTATGTGAAATAAGAGTCTACTTAATTTTATTACATAATATTGTTCCTTTAAAACTAAAACAATAAAGACCCAAATTTTTTGTCTATGCAACAAAATACAGAAGGAAATGTAGGCGAAAGACGTAACTGTGCCTTGTTTCCACCTTTCATCTGAGCCGGCAGCTTTAAAAAATGGCCAACTTTTGTTGATATATGAATCGGCAAGGAGTCTATTTATCAGCAGGCCCTCTGTGGTCGCCCGCTTTGGTCCCTCAAGTCACAAGTCGTGTCGCTCCCCTTTGACTGATTAATTAGCCAATCAGAGGACATTTTTCACTGGGCGGCAGAATGGTTTATTTCAGCTAATGCCGGGCTTTCCAGTTGAGGCCCGTTGGAGCCTCGTCGGCTCTTTCGGCCTGCCTGAGTGGCCGGGCTGAGGGGCAAGGGAGATAAATCAAGCTGGGCTGGCCCTCCGTGCGACTCCCTTAACTAAACCCCCTGAGGAGGGCACAGGAAGCTGGGGGTGGTGGAAGGAGGAGGAACGAGTGGAGGACACAGGACGGCCAGGGGCACTGCTCGCCCGCCGATAAGCACTGGGAGCACAGGGCTGCCAAAGTGCCTTCATTTAGAAGTGGCCGAGGCTTTTTGATATCTCTGCAGAGAAGGCCTGTCGTTTGTCATGCTGTGAGTAATTGTGTTGAGGGGCACAAGAGGAGGCAGGAGATGGAGGGGGCTCACAGGCGTGGGATGGGTGATGGATCACACTGAAGCCTATAGATGGACAGGTGCTCCAATATAACCCGATAACCCCCACTGGACACGGGGTAAATAATGGCCTTAAGAGCATATATTTGCAGGTGCCTATATGTGAATAGACAGTAAAAAGTGCAACTTGTTCAAAGATTCAATCACATTTAAGAAATAAGGACATACAAAGGGGGCCCAAATTACACCAGAAACCTAGAATTAAAAAAACATATCATAATTTTACAACCACAAGTTTTCCTTCACTGATTACATAGACCAGTGAAAGGCAGCGAGAGAGTGACAGTTTATGCAGCTATAAAATAAAAAGGGGTTAAAAGTGTTTCCAGCTAAGCAGAAGTGACAACAACATAGGAGGACAGTTACATGTGTATCGCTTAGTGTTGGGAGCAGCGCTAAGTGGTCAGTAGGAAGCAAGAAACAGTGGAGAGGCAAGCTGGCAGGTCAGTGACCTAATACAAGATTCACCCAGGAGCAGCAGTAACTCAATAGGTAGAGCCCACTAACCCGTAGGTTGGGCGGTTCGAATCCTGCTACCAGCATTGCATACTACTGTTGTGTCCTTGGGCAACACCATGCCCATCTGAACGTGTTAGTGTGACTGTGTAATTGGTGTTTGGAGAGGCTGTAGGTGCAGAATGGCGGCCACATCTCTGTCAGTCTGCCCCAGGGCAGCTGTGGCTACAGAAGTAGCTTACCACCACCAAGTTGTGACTGAGTGAATGAATAATTGACTCATGTAAAAGTAGTAGTAGTATCAGTAGTAATAGAAGTATTATTATTATTAAGATTTATTAGAGACAATAAGAATCTAGAGTTAGTCAAATGTTCAGCCGTCATCTTAAATGCAGCATAGGTAAAATACAAATGACCTCACAACATGACAAGCCGCTGACACTAAACATGGAATACAAACTTGGGTGGGTTATGCACCCAGAATGATTAGCGGCCTGCTTTAAGCACAGATCAGTGAGCGCTGCAGGTCAGTGCAGTGTCATGGATCCGCTCACAGGAGATCCAGCACAATGTCTGCAGAATGACTGGTCCATTACCCACATTGCCTCTTCGCAGCCACCTTAGATGTCACTTGGCCTCGACACAAAACCTCTCGGGAAACTATTGTAAATATGTGCACTGTTTTCGATATAGTCAATGGTGTCCCTCCTGGCTGAAAAACGTTTGGGGACAAAATGATGGTGTGTATTGCTTGCATTTACAATGTTAATCAGCTGGGGAGCAGCGGCCATTGTGATGTTATGGCTCGCCATCTGCATGGGAATAGACATGGTTTTTTCATACATTTTATGGATTGCAAGCCAAACAAGAAAAAAAAACAACTAAAGCCATTTCTGTTTCTTGGATTGAAAATATTGTTTTCTTTGTCACAGCACAGCAGATGTACTGAACCAAAAGCCAAACCTAATTTTAAACAAATAATATTTTATTATAAAACAATATTATTAAAATAATTATAATATTGTTTTAGTGTAGCCAAGATATGCATATAAAATTAAACAAACACATCTATATTATAAAATGATTGTGAGCCAAGAAACTTCTCATCTCTAACCTATAGTTTGTTATGGCACAAAATGGAGATTTGATGTTTGAAGTAACCAACCATAAATGCGAAAAGCCAAGATATAACTTTTTTGAAAGTGTCACCATTTGACTTTTCCACAACACCCACGATTTGGACTTGCCTTTGATAATGCCTGTTGGCAGACTGAACTTCCTAATGTGAGCACTCCAAGGCAGAAGTAGAGAAGAGAGAAGTGAGGAGGAAAAGTAGAAGGGGCCAAATCCTTTAACTGGATTTAGATGCTCTTGCCACCATCAGTGGCCTGTTGGCAGTGTTACAGCTGCACACCGTGACATGGTTAATCTAGAGCCATAGGCGACTGTGCAGGCAGAGCCTGTGAAACTGGAGTGATGGCAGCGTCAGCTCCACTGAACAAGCCTCATTACCACGACAGAGAAATGAGCCAACCGACCACAGTAGTGGAGCCTGTTCAGATCACTGCTTCATTATAGGAGTGCATAAATTCCAGTGTTACCAAGATCATCTATTAATATGTTGCATTAGGATCTTTACGGGATTTTATAAAAAGTGCATTTGTCTCATGGGAATATTATTTTATTTTATATTATTTATATCATAACAAAATACAAGTGCAGGCAGTGTGTCCTCTAGACCTGGAGCACTAGTAAAGTAGCTCTAAATTTTGCTAAAAATATGCCCATGTCTTTCTGTCAGGAGCTGCATAATGATGCAAAGAGCAGAGCAACAGGATTGGCATAAGAGAATAGACACAGTAAAGGCCAAAAGAGGCTGATCCAATAAAGATAATAAAAAATGTAACTTTTTCATTTCAAATGTGAAAGGTTCTGATGACTAATGTATAGACTCCTAAAGATGTACAAGCAGTTGATGTGGGATTCGTCAATGGAGATAAATTTCCATATAATGCACAAACATATAAATCAATCAAACTTATATTTTGTGATAAAAGAAAAGGATGAATTTAAAAGAAAATCTTTCTCACCTGTTCCAGCTCTTTGGATGATTGAACCCTTTTCCCGAAAATACAGTTGAGATCTTTTTCACTTCTGGAAGAGAGATCCTTTCCTAAAACACAAAACAGCAAAGTTATAAATTTTAGAGTCTATTGTACCAAACAGAGTTCCCTCCTATAATATTGGGGCCCTTGATAAATTTAAAGCAAAGAATGCTGCGTCACTGACAAAAAAAAAGTTAGAAAACACAACATAGTTTATATAATAAAATACATTTGTTCAATATGTTTATCTAATTATTGATACCCATAAAATTTCATATTAATATATTCCCATCGATTTCTTAATCCCTCCAGTGACTATGGGTGACTAGGACCAGGAAATATTCCAACCATTCTGTTTCACAGGAATATAAATATGAGGTCGCACGAAGGCCAAACTCCTTTAATTATTCAGCACTATGCAAAATCCCAAGAACACAGTTGGGATGTATGGTAAAAAGTCGCTGTACTTCACAAATCAGGAAGTGGCAGTAAAAAAATTGCAAAAACACAGAAAATTCCAATTTCCTATTTCAAGGCACCAATTATTGAATTTAGGTGTACTGGATGTGTTAGGATGGAAAAGGACAGGTGTCTATCTTGTCCCGACGTACTGTCAGGAGGATAGTTTGAGTGTCTCAGAAATCTCCACAAATCACTGCTGAATAACTGCAGAAATGAGTTGGGCCTTGGGGTCAGAAAGTCTCCAAAACTACATTTTCTACATCACAAAACTTTTGGCACTGTTAAAACTCAAGCATTTTTAGTTTGTGAGACACTACTGGAACTTTAAATAGAATGGTTTTCAGGGGTTAGATGAAACCTAGACAAAACCTTTTGTCAATAAAGACAGGTGGGTTTGGTTCACACAGAGAAAAGCCATATTGAAAAGTACCTCATGCCCTCAGTGAAATATAGCGGAAATATATGGCGGGTCTTTAATGTTTTGGGGCTATCTGCCAGGGGACCTGGGCATCTTGTTAGGATACCTGGCATCATGGACAAATTTCAACAAATATTAAATGAACACCTGATTGCTTCCACCAGAAAGCTCAAAATGGGCCATAATTGGATCTTCCAGTAGGACAATGATCAAAACATACATCAAAATATACTGGGAATGCACCAATAGCTAAATCTCACAGTACAATTTAATGCAATATTGTAGAGAGGCTCATGGTATAGTAGAAATACGATAGCAATGCCCAGGTGAGATTAAAGACTAAGGGATAAGTGTTTAAAAACAATTTTTTCATGTTGGTTGCACTGAAACTGAGCAAAGTATTATGGCCTATGTAGTTCCTTCTGCTCTTTTACCATTCTGTTGCAACAAAACAATGCATAACACAATATTGCCAATATTGTTACATCTTTAAAATACACAAAAAAATTGTTTACTTAGCACAAAACCAAGGTTGTTCCCTAGCCATCTCAGCCCTGACTTGTAGAAACATGCGAGTTGAAGTGAAGAGGAGTGTTCACAAGAGTGAACCTCAAAATTTGAAAGACCTGGAGAGATTTTGCATGGAGGAATGGTCACAGATCCCTTGTCATGTACACCGCCTCTGAAAAGTATTCAACTCCTTAGCTTTTTTAATTTATTTTTGCCTTAAAACCAGGAATTTAAATGGATCATTGGTTTATGTCAGTCACTTTAGGTCACAACTATGAAGCTGCAAGATATTTTTTATTGTAGATCAAACAAGAAATATGAAAAACAGAAAAAATAAGTCTGCAGAAGTATTTGTCCCCTTTTTAAAGAGGTCCCTTTAAAAAAAAAAAAAAAACAGGGAACCACACCAAACCTGCCTAAAGAGGACCATCTAAAACTCACAAACAGGACAAGGACTGCATTCATCTGAGAGGCAACAATAAGACCAAAACTGACCCTGAAAGAGCTGCAGAGCTCCACAGCAGAGGCTGTTGTATCTGTCCACAGGACCACTCTGAACCATACACTCCACAGAGCTGGGCTGTGTGGAAGAGTGGCCACAAAAAAGCAATTGCTTGGGAAAATAATAAAACATGTGTTGTGTTTGCCAAAAGGCACACGGGAGACTCCCCAAACACGAGAAGGTACTCTGTCCAGATACAATTAAAACGAGCCATCAATGAAAGATGCTATGTGTAGCACCTGACTGTGGCCCTCTCTAAAGTGAAACCTGGTGATGGGAGTGTCCTGCTGTGAGGATATTTGTCATTGGTAGGAATTGGGAAACTGCTCAGAACTGAAGAAATGACGGATGGGGGATAATTACAGAAAAATTCTTGAAGAAAACGGCTCAAACAGTGCTGTACAATGCATTCAACTTGAAGGTGCTCAAGCTGTTTTTAGATGAAGAATGAGCATAAACCCCTGTGATTTTATGAACCAAGCTTATAAAAACTCATCCCAAAAGACTAAAAGAGGTGGAAGTCCTTCAGAAGATGGTTCTACAAAGTTCTGACTTCAGAGGGTAATTAGTAAGACACTCAAGTTTTCTGTTTTTTCGTATATTTCTTGTTTGATTCATAATAAAAAAAAAAAAATTGCATCTTCGTAGTCATCATGTGATGTAAAGTGCCTGACATGAACCACCCAATGATCCATTTAAATTCCTGGTTGTAAGTCAACAATTAAGGGAGGGTGAACACTTTGTATACGCAGTGTGTTCTCCAACCTCATCAACAAATACAGGAGAGGATTCTGAGCGGTTGTCTTGGAGGCAAATGAATAAAAAAAAAATTGTGTAATGTTTGTGCTATTGTGTTTTGTTTTTTCAATGAGAGCAGATTTAAAAACATTTTTTAGCAAAAGCTCAAAAGGTTAAACAATAAAAACATTTTTAATAGCATTCACAATGGAGAGCACTGCATAATTCCAATGTTCTATTTTGTATATGGGTACAATTGTAGAGAAGCAATCTGCTCAAAACACAAGTATGTGTTAAAGTTGTGGAAAAATGGTGAATTTGTGTGTTTTGCGTCTGTCTCAAAGACAAACGATGAAGAAAAATAAACTTCTGGCGAGTCTTGCCATTCCACACCTCCGGATTCCCATTTTCAAGGCAGACCTCAAAGACTCCTGAAGCACACAGCCTCTGTCTCACGCCTGGTCCTGTTCGTACAGCTGTATCCTCTTCCTTAAGCATGACCCTGATAACATTTGGTTATTTATTGCTTTAAAATCTATAGCTACCCTTGTCCTCGCTTTGAAAGTCAATCCTGAGACATGTCCAAGAAATAACAACAGAAAAGTTTGCTGAAAATTAAAATAAATGGTTATGGTGGCTGTGGTGTCACTGACCTCTGAGTAAAAGTGAGACAAGTCCTAATATGACTTTTTCCCCCCTTCTTCTTCAGATTTCAAATATCAATGGTCTGATAAAAAGGAGCTTTACGTAAATGTAAACATGCCAACAGGCCATTTTGGAAAACTGTTTAACCAGTCTTTAATTATAAATAAGCTTAAGTAGCATTAATGCTGCCACGGGGGGAGTCACAAGCCAGAGTTCTCTTTGTGCTGGTCCCATGCTCGGATAAATATAGAGGGTTGTGTCAGGAAGGCCATCAGATTCAAGAAAAAAAAAATAAAAAAAAAAAAACTCAGAAGGGAAAAGCTGACAGGAACGAAGAAGCTTACAACTAATGATTAAAAAAAAAAAAAAAAATCTGATCATATCAACTCAAGCTTAAAAACGACTGCAAGGCCAACCACAAAGTGCGGATGACGTGGCTCTGTAGTTAAATTCTGCATCAGCCACCCTTGGTGCCATGACAGGTGATAGATGGAGGCTGCAATTAAATGTGGGTTACTGGTTTATGCTGTGAGTCTGCACCAATGCAGTGGAGATTTTGGTGCCTTTCCCCACAAACAAAGACCATCAATCCTCAGTGCTGCCAGTGAGGAAGTTGCTCTGAAGAGGATATCAATAAAAAGTTTGAGAGTACAGAGCCAGCCTGCCACAGTTCAACCATCTTGTACTGCTCCAACTGTGGGCTCTGCATTTCTTATAGAAGAGAGCTTATACACAGCTTTTTATTAGGTACACCTGTTCTGATGCTTCCAAATATAAATATTTTATTAGCCAATCACACAGCAGCAGCTCGGTGCCTTTAGTCCTGAGAGATGTTCAAGACAAACCTGCCGAAGTTCAAACCAAGAAGAAAGGTAATTAAGACTTTTTATGTGGCATAATCTGCCACATACACGTGTATTTAAGAAACTGCTGATCTATAGGATTGTCACACCAACCTCTCAGATTTACAGAGAATGGTTCAAAAAAAGAAAATAAAAGAAAAAAAAAAGGAAATATATAGGAAGCAGCAGTTCTGTGGTGAAAATGCCTTGTTGATGCAAGAGGAGAATGGACTTAAGCCACTTTGGAGAAGCAGTGGTGGAAGTAGTACTACATTTTTTTTCTTAAGTAAAAGTACAGATAAAGGAGCAACAATTTACACAAGTAAATAAAGTAAATTAAAATATAACCTTAAAATTTCTACTTAAGAAAAAGTATAAAAGTACTTACTTTCAAATGTACTTCTGATTTAAAAAAGTACAAGTATTTCGAACAGATTCAAGAACTGAGAGATTTTACTGAAAACTAATGTTTGACCGGGCAACAGAAGAGCCTGAATCTGTACGTTTTTCTGAAGAGTGCTACTTTACTGCATCTTTTATATTCAAGTACTTAAAATGATTTTGGTTTGAAGTACAAAAAGTAGTGGACTAAAAAGTACAGATACTTGCTCTAAAATGTAGTCAAGTAGAAGTAAAAAATACCCCTTGTAAAATTTAGTTTAGTAAAGTAAGATACATGAAAAACGTACTTAAGTAACTACGTACATTTACTTCATTACATTCCACCACTCTGGAGAAGTAGCAGAAGACCACACTGAGGCCACTATAATTTGGAAAAAGGTGCACCTAATTGACAGTGGCCAGTGGGTGTAGTAGGCTAAAATAGGGCTCATAAAACAACACAGTGAGATTGTGTTAAATTGCTGAGATATTAGTCCAGGTTGCTGTATTAGACACCTCAGCCAAGAACTTGACCTTTGCCTTCACATTAAATAGTCATACCTCCAGCACTCTGAGGACACCAGCTGACTTTCTCAACCTCTCAGGTAACAAGCTTAACGGTAAAGCCATTACCAAGCCTTAACTTGGCAACAGCTACAAAGAGAAAGGAGACGGTATCTGAGCAATCACTCAAAGCATGCAAACAGGAGTGGCACTAGCTGAGTCTCCAGGTGACCGTTTGGTCACCATGCCAATTTAGACCGCAAACACGACATAGTGATGCCATAGACAGTTTTTATAATTTTGACAACATGGAGACAATCATTCAAAAGTAATAGCCAATGTCCAAGCCAATGTCTTTGAGCACAATATATGTAACGCTAACTCACGTTAAAGTATAAAATCACATTTCCAAGTAACTTATGAGCAGATTAAGAATACCTATAATGAGTTGGCATCCTACCATGGCATGACAACAGCTGTTAAAGTGGTGGCGGGTTAAAGTGGCATCAGGTTGCAAACATAACTGTGTAGTTATGCAGTGTGTAACGCAACAAAGAAGCTAAATATTGAATTACACGAGGAATATTTCAAAGAAGTATTAATTCTTCTAATACTATTTAGGAATCAAAAGGATAGATATAATTAGATAAATTTAAACTTATGCAGGATCAGACATTAGATAATGCCAAGAGGACCTATAGTTTTGATATAGTTACAAGTTGACTAATGTGAACAAGAGACATATTCAAAAACTGGCCATAGTGTAGGGGAATGGTATTTATATAGCGCTTTACCTATGACACAAGTCACCCAAAGCGCTTTACACAGAAGGTAAGGGGTATTTCATTCACTCTACCACTCGGTGGTGGTGAGCTACGTTTTGTAGCCACAGTTTCCCCTGGTGTAGACTGACAGAAGCGCGGCTGCACACATCTGCGCCAACGGACCCTCCGACCACCACCAAACACAGTCACACTGACACATTCATACAGGCAAGGTGGGTTAAGTGTCTTGCCCAAGAACACAGAACAAGAACACAGTATGCATTGCCGGTTGTGGGGCTTGAACCGCCAACCTTTGGGTTAGTGGGCAAGCATCTCTACCTGATCTACTGCCGTGTAAAGCGGCCCTATTCAGTTTATTTTACAAGAGAACCTGTATTTTTATATGTACTTAGAGGTGTTCAACAAAAAGCTTAGCTCATAGGACTTCCATCTGAATGATGTCAAAAAATGAAAAGCTGTGACGGTGTGCAGAAGATACTGCGGCCACATTTGATCAGGTAGGGTCATCCAAAAGGGCACTCGGCCCCAGGCACGTTTCTGTAGGAGGTTTGTAAATTAACATGGCAGATGTTCCAAACAGGAAGATGCCAATGGATGATGTAAACTATAAAAGGACTCTTCCAAGTGAGGCAAAAGCTGAGATTCTGTTTTCATCAAATACAAAGACTGGTACTTAAATTGTAGGCATAGATTAATTCTACAAACAACAGAGGAGCAACAGAAACGTGAGGTGTACTAGCCCAGGGTAATTTCTGAACGGAGCAACTCTACACCATCTACTATGCACTCGACTGGGTTAAATTGGCACAATCTATATTATAATGCAATTTCGGCTTGTCTTCAGTATCTATTCTGCCAGTAAGCATCATATTCTGTGTAATTACAGTCACTATAGCATTAATAAGTGCTTAGATAACTATTTAATTTAGTCTATGGTCCTTAACACAAAATTCCTCAAGCTATCCGTCAGTGGACTGACCTTGAGCGCCACATTTTGACTTCCTTACTTAAGTAATGAAAATACAAGAGGACTTATGAACAACCTCCTTGCACTGACTAGGTCTCTTGACCTGGCACAGGCTGGCAAAGCTCTGTACATGTCTGAGGTCAGAGACAAATATGCACTAGAGGGAGGTTTGGATCCAAAAATCAAAAAAAGCATGGAGATCAGTTTAAGGATAGAAGTGCTAAACTTGTTCTGAGAGGAAGGCTCAGTCTGGAGGATGATTTCCAGGTAAATCATGTAATGGGAATTTGGGGGGAAAAGTAGGTCTTGGACCACATTCAGCAGGTTAACCCACCTTTAGTGAACTTCATGTAATGGACCCTCTGTTTGGATTTTTTGGACTTCTCTTCCAAGCTAAACCCCTTCTGCTCCTCTGAAGGAGATTCTGGAGAAAAATATAAATAAAATTAAATGTATAACACTATAACATATAACTCATTGAATTAGTTTATGGTTGCCAATTAATATCTGGATGAAAGTCTGAGTAGGAGCCAATACTTGCTAGTTTATGTGAAAGTGTGGCGCCCTCTACTGACCAAACAGGTTCAAGTAAACGCATGACTATTGTAACACAGTAGTAGTGTACCATTATTGTCGTTTTGACCATGGCAGCTGTTCAAGTGAGCAAGAAGCTCATTAAAATCATCCTGGTGAGCAATCCATTTATCCTGTAAACACATATAAACAATATGTTAAAATATATGCAGAAAACATTAGCTATAAAACGTGTCACTGGTACATTTATGTCTGACAATATAATTACCCATCTGCTGGACTAAGACATTACATCAAGCCAAAGTTTAGAGCTAACTTTAAACTTCTAGCTGTAAGTTCAGTGTTGCAATACCACAATTATCTTTATCTACTTGTTAAACATTGGTGTATGCATTACTAATTACCAATAACGTTTTGACTTTGACTATAAGTTAATCAAACAGCCAATGTTAAATACAAGCCAAAGCTCACTGGTATACACTGAACAAAGTAACGATTTAAACTAAATGGCATGTTACCAATGATTCCTTTTACAAAATGCTGTGTTCTAAAAAGTTTTTTTCTCAAATACAAAAAATAAATAAAAAAATAGAGAACCTCTTTTTAAGATTACCTCGTGGCTGGCATTGGCCCCAAGACCATAGCTGTTGTTTTTTACTTTGACTTTGACGTGTTCTGTGGAGCCTTGCTCGCTTCTCCCCAGGCCCTAAAAAAGGAAAAGAAAAAAGCATGTTACAAACCACAAAAAATAATGTACAGAAACAGCTAAAGACTTGCATTTTATAGTAGCTAAAGGGTATTTTACAGTGGGGTAAATTAGCATTTACTTTCACATAACTTGTTAAACAACGTTATTATTTTGCAGTTCAACTGAAAAAATATATACCTTGCCCTTAGACCAGCCCATTCGCTCCAGCATCTTCTGACCAAATTTGTTGTCATCTTTGCTCCAGGTGCTGTTCCTTGGGTCAACAGACCACTTCTGTTTCCTTCGGGCTGGAGAGGAGCAAGGCGTTGAAGACATGTCACGTTACGTATATGACAACTACATTTGAACAGAGCGACATTGACTAGTGCGTGATAAACGTAAAAAAGCTTTGCAGAATCTAATATTAATCGAGTATGTTCCTAGGGTATAGGTTTTAGGTTAGGTTTTTATGGTAGCTATCAATTGATATACATTAACAATCCACTTTAGGTTTTCCACAAAGCCATACAAGGTGCTCAAAATACCAACAACACAACACAAACAACACAAAAATGTCCACTAATTAAACAGTGACATGTTAGCTATTTAAATCCTTTACCACGTGGTTACACAGCATGAGAAGCTAACGCTAATAAAACTACAGAAAGCAAACGTAAATTGATATTTGTGAGAAACACACACTCAAAGGCACTAATCGATGTATATTTTATGATAAAACACAACACACAAACCATATACTGACAGTAATAATTAAGCAAATGTGGATAATAACATAATCTTACGTTCAGCGAGCATGGACATCCTGGGGTCCTCACCAGTTCCGTCTGAGCCGGTGGAAGCTGGCTTAAAAATGCCTGAGTAAAATGTATATGGTTAATTGTGATTATATCATTACTACTCACTGCGTTTTTCAAATTTCCCAATATCTTTTAATATATATATATATATATATTATATATATACATTTAGCTATGTTATTTTAATGTGCCTTTATTTGTGTTTATTTACTAATTATGACTTCTGCCAGCAGAGGGAATACTTGCCTTGAAAATATGCGGAAAATGCGCGTAATGGGTTACGTAGGTTCACAGATCGTGGTATTAAAGGTCATCTGATGCTGTGTTTGCTTCTTATAGGTACTGTATATTACACATACACAAATAGTTGCTTCATTTTAGATTACACATAAGCTGTTTATGCAATAAGGACTTACAAATAAATTGTTAAAAAGCAGGCCCATGAGCTCCAGAAACAATTACTGTCATGTGGGACTCCATAGCTTGAAACTAGCTTAAGAAAAACAAATGGCCTCCGATACGTGGCAAATGTATCAACAGTGTCCTTATATGATTATGGTAAATAGTTTGATAGAGATTAATAATAGGAGACTTGGGTCACCTTCATAAGCTGTTGGTTGGTAATGTCTGACTTAGCTAGGCTACATTGTGTAATACTGGAAATTCAGGAGTTCAATAAAAAAAAAATCCATATAGGCTACCAATAACAAATGTATTCATACAAAAAACCTATTTCAATACAGCACAAGAACTCAGTGACAACATTGCAGCCTAAGTCTCGGCCTAATTGTACAGATCTACTTAAAGCAAGGGAGCTAACTACTGTGACTGTTCTTGAGTCAGACACCACCTTCTCTTTGCTCCAGGCCTTACTGCACTGGTAGAAGTCCTAATCTGATCCCAAATCTGCTGCTCAGGTTTCCATCCTAATCATGGGATTAGGGGTTGTGTAATAGGGGCTGTACAAGGATCAGTGACAGTGAATGCTGTCCTGGCCTAAAAGCATTGTCCCACAAGAAAAAGGGACAAGACATAGTTTGTTCTTTGGTGCCAAGATACTGCAGTCAATTTTTGACCACATTGTGAACTCTAAAATCATATTGATTTTATCATTTTATTGCATTCGTCATGTTTGCAGACCAATGAAGCAGAGAAAGCCATTTCCTTGACAAGGTGTTACAGTCGATATGGTTCTTTTTGCTTGAGATGCATTTTAGGCGTCAAATTTAATTTCAACATTTCTTGATTGGTAAATAAAAACTAATAAACTAACTAAAATAATAACGTACAGGCTCCCATCAATAAATAAGAATTTGCAGAAGGCAAGGCAAGTTTATTTGTATAGCACAGTTCATACACAGAGCAATTCAAAGTGCTTTACAGAAAAAAAGGCAAATTTAAAAGTACAAAAACAAAAATCACAATTAAAACAATAAAATCAAATTTAAAGAGTATAATTAAGAATCAATTTAAAATTAAATTAAAAGAGAAGAGTGCAGATAAAACACTTGCATGTGCACAGCTAAAAAGAACAGTTTTAAATCTGGACTTGAACATTGTCAGAGTAGAGGCCTGTCTAACATCAACAGGAAGACTGTTCCAGAGTTTAGCTGCATAAAACTGAAACACTGCTTCACCAAGTTTAGTCCTGACTCTGGGCACCAGCAGAAGACCTGTCCCTGTGGTCCTCAGAGTCCGAGATGGTTCATATGGGACCAACATGTCAGAGATGTACTTTGGTGCTAAGCCATGGAGAGACTTGTACACAAGCAGAGCTGTTTTAAAGTCTATTCTCTGAGCAACAGGAAGCCAATGCAGAGACCTGAGGACAGGACTAATATGGTCGTACTTCCTGATTTTGGTCAGGACCCGAGCAGCAGTGTTCTGGATGTACTGCAGCTGTCTTACAGCTCGCTTAGTGAATCCAGTGAGCAGACCGTTACAGTAGTCTAACCTGCTGGAGATAAACGCATGAATAAGTCTCTCTAGGTCTGGTTTGGACAGTATACCTTTGATTTTGGCAATGTTTTTGAGATAGTAAAATGCTGATGATGTTATAGATTTAATATGACTGCTGAAGTTCAAGTCAGAGTCCATGATTACAACGAGATTTCTAACCTGACTTGTAGGTTTTAGTGAAAGAGACTCGCAGTGACTACGGACACCTTGTCTTTGTTTTTGTGGGCCAAAGATGATTATTTCAGTCTTGTCTGTGTTTAGCTGGAGAAAGTTGTTTCTCATCCACTCATTGATCTGTTGGATGCAGTGACAGAGTGAATCCACAGGTCCATATTCACCTGCTGTCAGTGAGATGTAAATCTGAGTGTCGTCTGCATAATTGTGGTAGGATATGTTATTGCTGCTTATTAATTGGCCTAAAGGGAGAATGTAAAGACTGAACAAAAGAGGTCCCAGGATGGACCCCTGGTGCACTCCACAGGTCAGGGCCATTTGGTCTGAGACACAGTTACCAATTTCAACAAAGTACTTCCTGTCTTCAAGATAGAACTTACACCATTTAAGGGCAGTACCCGAAATGCCAACCTAGTCCTCTAATCTTTGTAACAGGATCACATGGTCAACTGTATCAAAAGCAGCACTCAGATCCAGCAGAACTAAGACAGAGACTTTGCCTGTGTCGGTGTCTCAGTGCTGCGATGGGGCCTAAAACCTGACTGAAAATCATCAAAGCAGTTGTTCCGCAGAAGAAAGTCAGTAAGTTGTTCGTATACAACTTTCTCAAGGACTTTACCTAAAAACGGCAGGTTTGATATGGGCCGATAGTTGTTCAGTACTGTGGCATCAAGACTGCTCTTCTTTAGGAGAGGCTTGATGACAGCAGTTTTCAAGGCCCTTGGAAATGTTCCAGACTGCAGTGATATGTTAACTAAAGGAGAAAGTTGAGTAACAAACTGCTCAGCACAGATTTTAGAAATCTAGTGGGTAACACATCAAGGCAGCATGTGGATGAACTCAGACTGGAGATGATCTCTTGGACTGTTTTGTCAGTGACAAGGGTTAAGTGTGTCAGTTCTGAGTGTCTGGATGGCTGCATAGTTGTTATCTGTGTTGTGGCGTTTATAGCATGTTTAATACTCCGAACCTTGCCATTAAAAAATCTTGCAAACTTATTGCACTTAGATGTGGAAATGAGTTCTGAAGGCAATGGAGCTGGGGGGTTTGTTAACCTATTCACTGTAGCAAACAGGACACGTGAGTTGTTACTGCAGTTTGTAATGATTTCAGAAAAATACCTTTCCCTTGTTCTACGCAAAATTTGATTGAAAACATTTAACATTTCTCTGTATATGTCATAATGAACCTGGAGCTTTGACTTGTGCCATTTTCGTTCGGCCCTCCGGCACTCCCTTTTCTGTGCCCTGACCGAGTCTGCATTTCTCCATGGCGCCTTCTGCCTATTTCTAACCATTTTAACCTTAATAGGTGCAATGGTGTCCAGAACATTAAGAACACTAGAAGTATAGGAGTTCAACAACTGATCAACATTAGAATATGAGGTATTTTCAAACCTAATTATTTCCATAAACCCCCGTGCTATCATTTATGTGTCTCCTCTGGACAACTGCAGGACCAGCAGCTGGTTTGGGAATAACAGACAGGTCAAAAAAGACACAAAAATGATCAGACAAAGCAACGTCAGCCTTTGAAATATTAACACCTTTAGTAATGAGCAGGTGTGGCCTCTGGTGTGGGTGGGCTCACTCACTGCTGAGAAAGGCCAAAGGTTTCAAGGACAGCGCAAAGTTCTGTAGCATTTCTGTCACAGACGTTATCCACATGTACATTAAAATCACCTGTAATAACTATACAGTCAAAGTCTGTGCAGACAACTGAAAGCATCTGAGTAAAATCATCAATAAAACTTTGACAGTGTTGGGGTGGCTTGTATATGATTATAAAGATTATGGATGGAGATACTTTTTGCTCAATTTTGACAGATGCATACTCAAATGATGGAAACACCCCAAATGAGTCTGAGGGTAACTATATCATCTTTAAATAAGGCACACACACCACCTCCCTTTTTGTTTTCCCGTGTTTCTGATATAAAAGTGAAGTTAGGTGGAGTGGATTCAATAAGAACTGCTTTACCCGTCTTGCTGTCTAACCATGTCTCTGTTAAAAACATCAAATCCAGGTTATAAGAGGAGATAAAATTATTAAATGATTTGTTGCATAAAGATCTGACATTGAGCACTGCAAGTTTCAGATCTCTCTGAGTAGAACCTGACATTATCTGCTTACAAGGAATTTGAATTAGATTTCTCTGATTGGACAGTCTAACTGTCCCTGTCTTATCTAATCGACGACAATTGACAGTAGCTATAGCACTATGGGAGAAAGCTCTCTCCCAGGGCCTCGGGTTGGGTGTCCTAGTCACTGATAGCGTTGATCTTAGTCAGGATCTTTGGTCTGGGAGAAGGTCGGGGAGGTCTGACAGGGGTGCATTGAGGGGTAACAACTCTAGATGTTGGTCGTGGGGGTGGAGCTGGTGGTGTTTTGGTGGATGGAGCAGGAGAGGTGGAGCTCCTGGGGAGCACAGGAGGTAGTGTTTGGTGGGGGGTAGAATTCAGCATTGTTGATAATAGTGATGATAGTACCCGCAATTTTGCCATGTTTGGAGTAAGGGGTACCATTCTAATTCCTGATTTCACTAAGCTTTCAAGGTGGTTGGGAAAGCCCATTGGTGAAGCTGGTGATGGGATGGAGGGTGCAGAGGGTGTGGATGCAGCAGGTGGGGCCCAGGGCTGTGGTGAGGGCACCAATGGAGGTGACAGAGGTGCTGCTGGAGCTGAATCCCTTGCTGCGTCCATGGCTGGCGAGGCAGGAGCACTTCTGTCATTCCTCTCTTCTCTCAGTGGCTGCGTAGGACCCTATCCAGGCCCATTCTGATGTCTCAGAGCGTGGAGGAGGTTATCCGTCTCACTCCACCTCTGCACAGGTGTGGGCCCTTTCCTTTAAACAGGTCCTCCTATTGCCAAAACAGATTGAAGTTGTCAATGAAGTGCACTCCTCTGGACTCATAGACCCTGGACAGCCAAGTGTTCAGTTGAAGCAGCCGACTGAATTTATTCATCCTCCTTTTGATGTTTGGGAGAGGTCCACTGATAAATGACTGGACTGCCACTTTATCAAGTTTCTCAAAAAGTATAGTGAAGTCCTTTTTCAAGACTTCTGATTCCCCCTTCCTGATGTCGACTGCACCCACGGGCAGGATCAGCTGTTTGACTCCCTGATGCTTGGATATGACCTGGGGGAGGAGTGCTGTTATATCAGTGACCGTGGCACTTGGGGAGCTGCATGTAACAATCCTTCTGTTGTTTATGTCACTGATAACACTGTCTCCCAGCAGCAGGACATCTCTGTCCTTCACTTTCGCATAGATTTACTCTCTCTGTCTTTCTGATTTTTTCTTCCAACATCATGGCTCTTGTCTTGTACCATACAGTTTTCTGTCTGTTTGTCAGTCACAGCAGAGTTCACATTCATATGTAACTCTGACAGTGGTTGAAATCTGTTTGTTAGCTGTATGTTAGCTGTAGGTTGGGTCATGATTGCCTTGTTGCCAGCATTCTCCTTTAGCGTTTGGTGCCTCTTTGGCTTGGCACCAAGTCTAGGCCAGTTTTCAGTGTTTTGGTCAATTCCCACTTTTGATAGTTTAGGAAAAGGCACAGTGTCATTTAGATTGAAATAAAGTGTAGTATTTTTGTCAGTACCCTTTTTCCAGGTTGTAAATTTTGACTTCTTACCACTTACCACCTTCTAAAGCAAAAATCCTCGCTATGTAGTTTGATTTCTTGAAGGTAAATCCGGCAGTTTTCACAGAGAGAATTTGTTGTATTTTCCACCGACATGTTGAAAAAAAGATTACAGTAGTATACATATGTTATAAAAATTGAGTACACACAGATTTAAATATTTTACCATCTTTTCATTTATATTTTAGTTATTCCTCTGTCCCTTGTGTGCAGCAATTTGCATATTGTTTTGTTATGAGTTTGACACTGAATGTCTGTCCTGATGCCACACTCCATTTACCAGGCCTTGGGACCAGCACAAAGAGAACACTGGCTTGTGACACTCTGCGGCTAAATACCCAAAATCTAACATGTGAACAACCAAAATGTATTACTGCAAGATTTGACATGTCTTTGCAATATGTACATGTTTTTTGCATTGGTGGGAAAGTACACCTATATTATCAACAGGGCAGAAAGTCACAGACTGTACTGTTTTGACGCTAGTGTAAATGCCAGTCCTGGACAGACCAAAGAAAAGAATAGGAAGGGGCTTGTACTGAGGTCTCATGTAGTAATGGACCATCATATGCAGCAACAGCTGTGGCACTATGCTGTTGTGAAGTCCCTCCTTCATTGAGATTCTTTATGTCTCGACTCATTCTCTAGGCCCGGTCTAAGGCACTCACACGGGGGCCCAGCGACTGTGCAAGTGGTGCTGATTGGCTGGAGATGGACACCCAGGGAGACGGGTTACATAAGAGGAGGCTTTCCTTACTAGAGAGCAAATGAGGGAAAATAAGTGGGCAAGTCCTGTCAGATGTGTCTTTGTCTCCATTTCAAAACATTGGGAGCTCCTACCAGTGAACACATATACACACACATAGATGTAGTACACACAAGTACACACCCTTGCCTGGCCATTTGCTTCTTCTCAGAAAAACTATATCTCGAACACAGACGCACGCTGGTTGGTCACATTCAACAAAATTTTCTCCTTACAACACAGCACACAGTCAGATAAGGCCTACCAGATAACTAAATGTCCATCCATCCATCTTCTTCCGCTTATCCGGGACCGGGTCGCGGAGGCAGCAGTCTAAGCAAAGATGCCCAGACTTCCCTATCCACAGACACTTCCTCCAGCTCTACCGGGGGGACCCCAAGGCGTTCCCAGGCCAGCCGAGAGACATAGTCCCTCCAGCGTGTCCTAGGTCTTCCCCGGGGCCTCCGCCCGGTGGGACATGCCCGGAACACCTCCCCAGAGAGGCATTCAGGAGGCATCCGGAACAGATGCCCGAGCCACCTCAACTGACTCCTCTCGATGTGGAGGAGCAGCGGCTCTACTCCGAGCTCCTCCCGTGTGACAGAGCTCCTCACCTTATCTCTAAGGGAGCGCCCAGCCACCCTGCGGAGGAAACTCATTTCGGCCGGTTGTATCTGGGATCTTGTCCTTTCGGTCATGACCCAAAGCTCATGACCATAGGTGAGAGTAGGAACGTAGATCGACCGATAAATCGAGAGCTTCGCCTTTCGGCTCAGCTCCTTCTTTACCACAACAGACCGATACAACGATCGCATTACTGCAGATGCTGCACCGATCCGTCTGTCGATCTCACGCTCCATCCTTC
The DNA here is from genome assembly GCA_020698575.1 of Bostrychus sinensis. Classification (NCBI taxonomy): domain Eukaryota; kingdom Metazoa; phylum Chordata; class Actinopteri; order Gobiiformes; family Eleotridae; genus Bostrychus; species Bostrychus sinensis. The sequence goes on along the minus strand of CM036257.1, from coordinate 15,527,606 downwards.
CCTCACTCGTGAACAAGACCCCAAGATACTTGAACTCCTCCACTTGAGGCAGGAACTCTCCCCCAACCTGGAGAGGGCAAGCCACCCTTTTCCGGTCGAGAACCATGGCCTCGGACTTGGAGGTGCTGATTCTCATCCCAGCCGCTTCACACTCGGCCGCAAACCGCCCCAGTGCACACTGAAGGTCCTGATTTGATGAAGCCAACAGGACAACATCATCCGCAAAAAGCAGAGATGAAATCCTGTGGTTCCCAAACCAGACTCCCTCCGGCCCCTGGCTGCGCCTAGAAATTCTGTCCATAAAAATAATGAACAGAACCGGTGACAAAGGGCAGCCCTGCCGGAGTCCAACATGCACTGGGAACAGGTCTGACTTACAACCGGCAATGCGGACCAAGCTCCTGCTCCAGTCATACAGGGACCGGACAGCCCTTAGCAAAGGGCCCCAGACCCCATACTCCCAGAGTACCCCCCACAGGATGCTACGAGGGACACGGTCGAACGCCTTCTCCAAATCCACAAAACACATGTGGACTGGATGGGCGAACTCCCATGAACCCTCGAGCACCCGATAGAGGGTGTAGAGCTGGTCCACTGTTCCACGGCCAGGACGAAAACCGCATTGTTCCTCCTGAATCCGAGGTTCGACTATCGGCCGAATTCTCCTCTCCAGTACCCTGGAATAGACTTTCCCGGGGAGGCTGAGGAGTGTGATCCCCCTGTAGTTGGAACACACCCTCCGGTCCCCCTTCTTAAAAAGAGGGACCACCACCTCGGTCTGCCAGTCCAGAGGCACTGTCCCCAACCGCCACGCGATGTTGCAGAGACGTGTCAGCCACGACAGCCCCACAACATCCAGGGACTTGAGGTACTCAGGACGGATCTCATCCACCCCCGGAGCCTTGCCACTGAGGAGCTTTCCAACCACCTCAGTGACTTCAGCTTGAGTGATGGACAAGTCCACCTCTGAGTCCCCAGCCTCTGCTTCCTCAACGAAAGGCATGTCGGTGGGATTGAGGAGATCCTCAAAGTATTCCTTCCACCGCCCGACAGCATCCCCAGTCGAGGTCAACAGCTCCCCACCTCCACTGTAAACAGTGTTGGTGAAGCACTGCTTCCCCCTCCTGAGGCGGCGGACGGTTTGCCAGAATTTCTTTGAGGCCAACCGATAGTCCTCCTCCATGGCCTCCCCGAACTTTTCCCAGACCCGAGTTTTTGCCTCCACAACCGCCTGGGCTGCAGCACGCTTGGCCTGCCGGTACCCATCAGCTGCCTCAGGAGTCCCACAAGCCAACCAAGCTCGATAGGACTCCTTCTTCAGCCTGACAACATCCCTTACTTCCGGTGTCCACCACCGGGTTCGGGGATTGCCGCCACGACAGGCACCAGAGACCTTGCGACCACAGCTCCGAACGGCCACATTGACAATAGAGGTGGAGTACATGGTCCACTCGGACTCCATGTCTCCAACCTCCCTCGGGATCTGGTCAAAGCTCTCCCGGAGGTGGGAGTTGAAGACCCCTCTGACAGAGGGCTCAGCCAGACGTTCCCAACAGACCCTCATAAATCCCCTATGAGTAGTTTAATATCGAGGACCGTGACGTCGCCCGGTATGGCGCAGCCGGGGCCCCACCCTGGAGCCAGGCCTGGGGTTGGGGCTCGAATGCGAGCGCCTGGTGGCCGGGCCTTTGCCCATGGGGCCCGGCCGGGTACAACCCGAAAGAGCGACGTGGGCCCGACCTCCTGTGGGCTCACCACCCACAGAGGAAATCGTAGGGGACCGGTGCTGTGTGGATCGGGCAGCGGTCGAAGGCGGGTGCCTCGACGACCCGGTCCCCGGACACAGCTTCTAGCTGTAGGGACATGGAATGTCACCTCACTGGGGGGGAAGGAGCCTGGGCTTGTGCGGGAGGTTGAGAGATACCGGCTAGATATAGTCGGGCTCACCTCCACGCACAGCTTGGGCTCTGAAACCCAGCTCCTCGAGAGAGGTTGGACTCTCCACCACTCTGGCGTTTCCCGCGGTGAGAGGCGGCGGGCCGGTGTGGGCTTGCTCATAGCCCCCCAGCTCAGCCGCCATGTGTTGGAGTTTACCCCAGTAAACGGGAGGGTCGCGTCCCTACGCCTTCGGGTTGGGGACAGGTCTCTTACTGTTGTTTGTGCCTATGGGCCAAATAGCAGTACAGAGTACCCGGCCTTCTTGGAGTCCCTGGGAGGGGTACTGGAAGGTGCACCGACTGGGGACTCCATTGTTTTGCTGGGAGACTTCAACGCCCACGTGGGCGACGACAGTGATACCTGGAGGGGTGTGATTGGGAAGAACGGCCTCCCCGATCTGAACCCGAATGGTGTTTTGTTATTGGACTTCTGTGCTAGTCACAGTTTGTCCATAACGAACACCATGTTCGAGCACAGGAGTGTCCATAAGTGCACGTGGCACCAGGACACCCTAGGCCGGAGGTCGATGATCGACTTTGTAGTCGTGTCATCTGACCTTCGGCCGTGTGTTTTGGACACTCGGGTGAAGAGAGGGGCTGAGCTGTCAACCGATCACCACCTGGTGGTGAGTTGGATCCACTGGCGGGGAAGGAGGCCGGATAACTAAATGTGTGTCCAAAAAAAAAAAAAAAGCATTTGTACATGTACATTAAAATTGTACTAGGCCTACATATGTGCTAAGTCAGTAAATTTCTAAATAGAATATAGTCGAAATAATTTCAGTATTTCAGTTCAAAAAATAAAACTCAAATAGATTTAGAAGGTTACACAGAGAGATATTTCATGCATTTATTTATTTTAATTCTAATGATTATGTAATACTGTATCATGTAATATTCAAATATTATTAGATGAAAAATGTTGGTTTTCAATCTTGGTGCTAGTTCCAAGTATGGATAAATGGTGAAGATTGTCAGGCAGGACATCAATTATAAGTCTTTAAGGACAGAAGAATACAGGACTGTGTTTTATTGTTAACTGTTAGCCATACAAATTATGATAAACATGAATGCTTGAAATATTTCACTCTGTTTGTGCTGACTCTATTTATGAGTGTCCTCTGGCCCCAGTTGTGCCAAGAAATTCTTTACTTAAAAATAAGAACAGAACTGGTGACAAAGGGCAGCTGAAGTCCAAGAAAGTCCAAGGGCCTCGGAACCCATACCCCTAGAGCACCCCCCACAGGATGCCAGGAGGGACATGGTTGAATGCCTTCTCCAAGTCCAAAAACACATGTGGACTGGGTGGGCAAACTTTCAGGAACCCTTGAACGCCTGAGAAAGGGTCTAGAGCTGGTCCTCTGTTCCACAACTGGGACGAAAAATGCATTGTTCTAGCCTGATGCCACATGCACTGGTGGGCACTCTTGTGCTCGAACATGATGTTTGTTTTGGACAAACTATGACTAGCACAGAAGACCAATAAAAGAACACTGCTCAGTTTAAGATCGGGGAGGCCTTTCCTCCCAGTCACACCCCTCCATGTGTCACTGTCGCTAACTACATGGGTGTTGAAGTCTCCCAGTAGAATGACAATAATGAGTCCCTAGTCGGAGCACCTTCTAGCACCCCTCCAGTTCCTCCAAGGAAGCTGGATACTCTGCACTGCTGTTTGGCCCGTAAGCCGAAACAACAGTGAGAGACCTCTCCCCGACCCAAAGGTGCAGCACATTAAGACTGAACTGGGGACCTACAAGCCCACACCAGCCCACTGCCTCTCACCATGGGAAACACCAGAGTAAAAGAGTTGGGTTCCAGAACCCAAGTGTTGAATGGCTATTTCTAGCCAGTACCATTCAATCTCCCACCAAAGCTCAGGCTCCTTCCCCTCAAGCAACACATTCTATGTCCTCAGAGACAGTTTCTGCATCTAGACATCAGCTTGTTGAGGCTCCCATCTTTGACCAATTCACACCACTAGGGACGACCCTAAGTCGCTTCTTCAGGATGAGCCTGACCGGGCCCATGAGAGAGACCCAGCTATCGCATTTAATCCCACACCCTAGGCCTGGCTCCAGGGTGGGGTCCTGACTGAACCATACCGGGAAACATAACTGACAAACATAACATAACAACCCGAAACCACTCAGGCTATTCATGGTCACATTGACCAATAGAATTTAGTTTCAGGTCTAAACTCCTCCTTCCTAGATGAATATAAACCAGCTCTCTTACCAGTTCATTTCAGAATTGAGAAAGCCTCTTGGATAAGAGGTGAAACGTCTTCAACATGAAAAATCCAATCCAGATGACTACTTTTTTAACTTTTTGTTGCGATAACTGACCTTGATTTTTCAATATCCATACAGGCACATAAGGGTTTAAGAACCACTTGTAGCCTGGCCCGTGACCTAGAATCTGTTTGCCTAACAGGGGCATAAAGCTCCCAAATACATAGCTCCTACGATTATCTGGGCACTCAAAACCCTCCACCACATTAAGGTGACAGTTCAAGGAGTTAGTTCTAGGTTAGTGGGACAGCACAATGAGGCTACCACTACTACCTTTTTTATTGTAAAATTACCTCATAATTATCTTGGAAACACTCTAGCAGCTCAAACAATGTGTGTTGGAATTTGGAGCTGAAATCTGGGCTTAGAAAATAACATGTTTTTTCACAGCAGACAGCACACCTGTGGCTTTTATTGGCACACATTTGCAAAGCAGTATCATTAGTGTTGAAAGCTTACTGAATCTTGGTTAAAAGGCCTGCTTGCACTCGCTCTTCACTCTCATTGTTGGATTCCTCATTTATGTTAATTAAGCTGAATTAATATTTTGGTGCTTTTTATCTCTTTACATAGGTGCAAAACTAAATAGGTAAAGGTCACAGAATACACACAACATTACTGACGAATAAAATGAAGACAGGCTTCTAGACGTGAACTGAAGGACATTGCTGACAAGGTCCCATTGCTCATCAAAATTAGGCTGTGTCAATTAGTGGGTATTGATTTGCTGAGCTTTGTGATTATCATTCTTTTTCAGCTATTTTAGTTGAATTGTATTGAACTGGAAATACTGCAATAAACATTTGAGGGAGAAAGCATTTGGTGTGTTGACAGAGGTTGACCCTTACCTCCATGTATGCACTTCTCAGCCCTCTCTAATTTACTGCAATGTCAGTTTTGGTTTGGAAATGTAAAAATCTATTTAAAGTATTCATTACATGTTTACATCGCCAAGCAGAGGTGGAATATGTACTCAAAAACTGTGTGTAAAAGTAAAAGTATTGTTTTTATAAAATTGTATTACTTAAATAGGAGTAAAAGTACACATTCACATTATTACTAAAATGGAAAAAACATATTGAGTGTAAAGTTTGCTAGTAGTACCACTACTAATGCCACTATTACTTTTACAACTACTAGATCTACTACTATTATGACATAATACTACTGATTCTGTGCTGCAACTACTAACACCATTACTACTACTCTTACTACAGTAATCCTACTGCTACTACTTCCCACTTAGTCACCAAGCTCAAATATACTTATTCAGCAATTCCTGAATTTTACATGAGCAGTATAAAAATTATTACTTTTAGGAGTAAGAATTGTGAATGTTAAATTTACTATTTGCAGTCACACAGTAAAATGTAGTACTACTCCTACTATTACCACAACTACAGTTATTAGTATTACCTGCTGCTTCTACAAAGCTGAGTGGTGTATTGAGTGAACTATGCACTTTTCCACATTTAGATACTAGTTAAGTTCTTAAAAAATAAAATTATCTTGTGTATTTTTCTTCACAAAAAGTATCTAGTTACTTTCCACCTCTGTTGCAAACATCTAAACGTAAAGCAGCTTATCAAGTTTTTATTTGTGCACACCTTATGAGTGCAGGTGTGGTCCTGTTCAGAAATGTGGTTAGCCTCAAAGATGTAAAAATGGAAACGCTAAAGGCAGACATAGTTCAAAAAGGCTTTTATTGTCAACACTTGAGATTTGAATCTTGCCAAAACTTCTCCATAGAATTCCATACATTCCTGTTACAGAATGTTGAACACAGACAGAAGTGTGGCTGATGGTAGTGTGACATATAGACACAATCTCATTTTCTCCCAAATAATTTCACAATGAAAAACTTAAAATAACAAAAAATGGACCGAGACATTTAAAATTAGAAAATGTCCCCTCACATGAAGTCAGACAAACAGAATAAATAATAACATGGAATAAAGATAAGAACAATTCAAGAAAAAGAATATTCGCTCTGTACTTCTCGTACATACAGATGCACTGTATCAGAAACCGTCATCGCAAGAGATCATTCCTTTTGCAAAAAGTTTGATGCTGCAAAATGATCTAAAGTGCATCATAGGAGACATTTTGCATATCAATTTTACCACCCTATTCAAGATAAGTTTAGGAATGAATTAAAACATTCTTATTTAGATTTCCCCAGTAACGTTCTCCATTTGTTAACATTTGCCATGAAAACCCTGGCATCTCCACCACATTGATACTGCTGATAAAACTGGTAACAGACAAGCTTCTATGCACCCAAATCTGAAACAGGACCCAGGGGATAGAGTGCAAAAAACTCTGGTACATCAACAACAGCGGGGTCAAGTTTGTGTAGGCCCACTTCAACCTTTTTACATTCTGGTGATGCAGCAGCCAAGAGCCCTTTGTGGGTTACACAGAGAAGTGAGTGAGCCACTATGTACAGGCCATTTCTCTATATTCTTTGGTCAGTTTTTACATATGTACAACATTCTGGAGGAGCTGTGCACACTCAGTTGATTTGAGCCATGCATCTTTCTGCAGCAAAGAAGTTGAGCATGGTCTGCACCAGCTCCGGGAGGTCGTAGTCGTGTTTCCAGCCCCAGTCCTTTCGTGCGTTGCAGTCATCAAAGTTCATTGGCCAACTGTCAGCTGGAAAGACAAAAAACACAAATTAGGTTTCAAGATTTTGTTTTTACAAGCATGCAAAAATATCAAGTTTGCTTTAGTTGTTGAGGTGCAATCAAGCCAAAAGCATCACAAGTCAGTGTGCGCTTTGTCCTCATCCCAAGCCTGGTTAAATAGAGAGGGTTGCAGCAGGAGTTTATATGCCAACTTAATATGCAAATCATTGCACAGTAGGAAGCAGATGATGTTATGGTGCATCCAAATATCAATATGGTATAATGTAGAAATTCTTCAAGTCACTGTAATAATTCTCATTCTTTCTTGTGTGTTTGAAAATCAGAGAGCGAGAGATGGGGGACCTGGAGAAATTGTATATTTGGTATGTGCTCTATCAGGTGAGCCACTGAGGTACCCCATAATTTAATTTTTTAAGGTTGTAGCACATCAAAATCATTCTTCTATCTGTCTAGAGCATATAGACAAATGCACTTACCAATAGCCTGCCTGACAGGGTCAACGTCATATGTGACCTCAAGTTCAGGCATTTGTTTCTGCAGCTCCTGGGCCAGCTCCTCGGGGGTGAAGCTCATGGCATTGATGTTATATGTCCTCATGCTCAAAGTATCAGCTGGAGCCTCCATTACTTCGAGTGTAGCACGTAGACAGTCGTCTATGTACATCATAGGCAGCTGCGTGTCAGGTCTCAGGTTGCACTCGAATTTGCCGCTTTTGATTGCGTCGTGAAAAATTTGGACGGCGTAGTCTGGTCAAAGAAGCATAAACAATATAAGCATGTGCAAAATCAAGGGTAAGATGGATTTAAAATTAATGAATAAAAGAGGCTGAATTAAGTTACTGAATGTTACGTAAGAATCTTGTGACATGACAGCAGAGATACACAAATAGACATCCATTAAAATTGGAACTAGCTGTGCAAGCTTCAGTATGATAAGATTTCATCGTTCACACCTGTCGTCCCACCGCCTGGCATGGAGTCGGCAGAGATAATTCCTGGGTAACGCAGGCAGCGGAAATCCAAGCCGTAACGATGGTGGTAGTACTGTAAAATAAAACAAAAAAGGTTTAATTATAGGTTGATCCAAGAGTACTAGCTGTGAGGAGAAAATAAAACTCACTTCTCCCATGAGCTCAGCATGGACTTTGGAGACACCGTAGATGGTGCGAGGTCTCTGTACACACAGGTCTGGTGTGGGGTTACGAGGGGAGGTAGGTCCAAAGGCACCGATGGTGCTGGGGACAAACAGCCGCAGGCCATGCTCGGCTGCAATGTCCAAGATGTTGTGCAGTCCTGAAAACAAAACATTGTTATCTTACTGCCATTTAGAAACAAAATTTACAAATGTCTAAATCTAAATTACTACTGACCAGTAATATTGACAGAGCGAGCCAGCGCCACATTGGCCTCACCCACAGCACTGAGCAAAGCACTGTAATGGACCAACCATGTGATGCGGTTGTTCACCACAATTTCACGCAGGTTTTTGTAGTCCAGAATATCAGAGTAGATGAATGGCCCTGAGGAAAGAAAAACAGAAGTAAATGCTTTCTTATTTTTAACTACAAGTACAAGTTTAGAGACTTTCTATAAAATAGATTTTCACTTGGTCTTCAGTTTTGCCACATCAGTATTGTATGCCTATTCAACAAAATCCAATATTGTTCAAATGTTTAACAAAACAGTTGACTTTGTCTGTGACAGGTGATTATCTGCACACCGAAGCAAGGATTCCATGTGTCACAAGTATAGATCTGAAGTGATTCATCCACATTTTACAATAAAAAATTGTTTCTAGTGATGGATACATTTACCAAGTTTAATCAAAAGCCAAAATGACACAACACATTAACAAACACATAAGATTTAATTTAGGGCTAATAGATTGGTATGTCAGGTTTGTACCAAAAACAAAAATCTAAAATTTCATAGGTCCCGTAGAAACCCAGTCTCTAAGTGGTAACATGAACACATTCCTTTTTATGTTTACATATGAAGGTAAAAAGTCTCACCACTGTGAAAAACATTGCTTGGAGGTTTCCTGATGTCAGACAAAATCACATTATTTTTCCCAAACCTCTTTCTGTAAAACAAAATGTCCAATGTCACAACCAAAGAGAAAAGAAAAAGAAACTTAGATTACAGAAAATATTTTAGTCTACCATAGTATTTTTACCTCAAGAGTTTGGCAAGTCCAACCCCGAGCTGTCCCAGGCCACCTGTGAAACAAACACAAACTGGAGTCAGCGCAGGACATGCATTAAATCAGCCGCAAATAATTATCTACTCCACTGGTTTCCATGGAGACCTGAGAGTGGGCCTTAAGAAAAAAAGGTCAAAGCACCAGACGCCTACCCTTTGTTTTAAAACTGGCATCTCATTTAGTGTTGGGTGCCAAGTTGGTTAAGAAGCAGCTCTAAGATCTGAGGAGGGGACATTCTGTCCCAATTCACCAAATGCAACAATTATCATGATTTTTTGTAGTAGTAGCCACTGTAGCCTCATGTCCATCATACCTGTAATGAGCACCTTTGGGTGGTCTGTCTCAGAGAAGGACACAGAGTGGAAGCTGGCGTCAGATGTCACCTGGCGGGGGGAGAAGCTGATGGTTCGGACAGCGATAGCCAGAGGCTGACAGCCACAGGTCGGGGAGCTGAGCAGGGCCTGCTTGGCCACTCTGCTGAGGTTTCTGATGACAGGCATGCTGGTACCTGCACGCAAACACCAAACAGACGTTCACTTTTAGTTATGTTTAGAAATTAAAATGAGCGCTCTTCAAAGAAATGGCTAATTAAATATTATATTTTAACTTATTTTTTAAACAATCTAAAAACTACACTAAAAAAGCTTGGTTTCTTTGCAAAACCCAGGCGACGAGACGCGACAGAAATCGTATAAAATGTACTGAATTTAAAAGAAGAAATGATACTACTTTAAGTTTTGCGCGCGTTTTTAATGAAAAGACACTACACCACACTGTGGTGACACTGAGGACACGTCGACTGCATGTGAGATCAGAAGCCATAGGCGCAAAGAGACGCTTGGGCGACATGGCAACATCACTTAACAGATGCACACAAGTGCGGAGTTTTCAGAATCACAATTAAAGTAACTGTTTATTCACACCATCTCAAACGAACACAAAGACATCGTCTTCCGACACACATAAGAACTGATCGCCGTGAAACGGGACTGAAACTAAACCAATAAAAGTTTTCTTTGCGTATACATTTAGGTGCCCATCTTTTTCAACAGTGCACGTACTCACCAAGAGTGCAGAGAGCTTCCCAAAAAAGGAAGGAAGAGAGTAACTTGAGAGTATTTATATTGCCCTGCCTTTACAGAGAGCCAATCAGAAACAGAGGGCGTACAAAGTCAGTGGCAGACGACAACACTGCCAAAATCAAAGTGACAGACTGCCACCGCGACACGTTTACAACTGTTTAACACTTTACAGGGAACTTTACTGATAGCTTTTGCATGTTTTAAAGCGTTTTTGCCAATTTCCCAGGTTTTGCTCTAGTCCCTTTCCATTACATCGTGCTCTGTTGTGCCACGGTGTATATGCGCACGAGGTTACAACCAGTTATATAACAAGGCCAGGGGCTCCAAGTGATGCGATGCGTCACCAGCGAAGGTGCCTCCAACTTCTCCAAGTGGATTAATTTCAATTTAATGCTTACTGAGTCTCCACTGAGGCCTGCAGAGGCCAGTGCTGGTTCTAAGTTTATATAAGGACTGTACCTGCCTCAGTATACAAAACAGGTTACATTTTGGGTTACTGCCAAGAGGCTAGACCCGCCAATTAAGGATTATTAGACATGGTCAATTAACATGTCATCTGGAGTAAAGACATCTCCACAAAGTCTAATAATGCAGGAAATGCATTTTAAAATCCCCCGCACAATGCCAAAGCTTATCCACGCGGCCACAGAGAATATGTATAGCGGTGCATATGATAAAAGGATTACAGACCCTAATATAACACTTAAAACTATACTTCACACATCTCTAATCCGTATTATTACAACCTTATAACCTTATCTTTTTCCAAAGGAAAGAGCAGTGTACTTACCGCTTCGGTGTAGACTAATATTCACAGTTAAATAAGTCACGTCTGAGCGCTTGAAGTGATGCTCACGCCTTGTGTTATCTTCGGCCAGTATTGCATCAGCTGCGTCTGGGGGCTATATATCAGCAGCCATCTGCTTCAAGAGGAAGCCGGCGTCCTCACCCTATTGGCGGAAGCTCGAAGGTGCGGTCCTCTTTCATTGGCCACGCCTGCGAGTGACGCCACCACCGTCACAGACACCCAGCTCTTTGTGGCTCTCTTAGGTCAGTTTGGTTTGACCACATTCATCACATTTTAGTGCAAGGGCTTGTTTTACTCTGCAAAAATCTGCTGAACTACAGTAAAAGTTCTTGCTTTAAAATCGGCTTAATATTTACTCAAATACCAAAGTGTAGCCTATTATAAAAAAAAACAATGAATTTATTGGACCATTAGTAGACCATTAGTGTACTTTATATGTCTATGTTTATGTAAAATACTCTTAAATCAAAATATGCTCTAAAACCTACCAAAGCTGGTCAGAACATCAGTAAATGGAAATGCATTGCCCAAAATATAAATTGTATAAGAGATGTCACAATTAGTCAAAAAAATGTGTTTATTTCACAAATAAACGTCTGTTTTAAACTTATTTGTGTCAAAAAGAATTACTCAGCTTGCCAGTACTATTGATTGACTACTTGTCTTATAACAGACCTTGATGCAGTCTAACGCAAATACATTATTGCTGACGTCATGAGGGACATACGTCATGGTGAAATGTGTCTCCTTCATGCACACTGAGGCTGACCTGCTGAACTAGATGGGCTCACGTGCCTATAGATAGGTCACAGTCAATGAGCCTTGTCAAGGCCCCAGAGTACCTTGAGCAGTGGTGTGAGAAGATAATCAAACACATTACTCAGGTCTGGAGTGATGGAAACCGCTTCCTTATATAGAGCAGGCCATATGCCATTTATGTTTACCTAAGCAAAGGTAGGATGTGAGCTGTTTGACTTTGAAATTTGTGTTTGCCGTAGATAGAGTGGGGCCAAAACAGGGTGAAAAACTGATGACAAGGGTTGTCTTATGATTGGTACTGGACTGTGAGTGGTGGAAGTGTGCACACCCCTCCTGATGTCACCACCTTGAAGGGGTTTCAAAACAAGGTAATGATTAATCTCTCATACTCTCAAATGAAAACCTAAAGTCTATATCCTATAACATCTAGGTAACATGAGAAGAAAAAGGTACGCGAATGACCTGACATTAGCTGCTTATGCGTGTCAAGAAGGTGACACCAGAAGGAAAAACTTGAGATCCAGTGCACATGGGTCATACATTTGTTGCATAATATTACACAAATAAAATCTACTAGTAAAGGGGATTTATCCTCCTTCATTGCCCTCCAGTTTCTCTGTGCTGCAAGTTAGAAATTAGGTAAACATCATCTTGTTGATAGGCAGAGAAGTGATGGAAACGCTAGCTTTGTAAACACAACTGCTATCACATGCCTCTCAAAAAGCACCTGATCCCTGGCTATTTATTTCTCCCACCTCTTCAACTCTAGCGCAATAACAGCAAAGCATATTTTCCTCAGATGCCTGGGTGTTGCTTACCATGGCTATAGCATGCCATATGGGGGTAAGGTATGGGGAAATTAAACTCTATATGCCATTAGTGAGAGTGGAGGAGCCCTTTCATAAGCTGGGACATGTACTGCAGATACTGACAGATGCTGACCTTGAATGAAAGAAATTCCGATAACTACTAAACAAGTTTGACACATTTTTGAAAAAAAGTTAAAGGAATAAAACTGTCCCCATAAGAACACATAAATTTGCTTGATATGTTTAATAGCTTTCAAAGTAAACATTTACATTTGCAAACAATTACAGACATGAAATTAGCGTCACACCTTTCATTGTGAATTATTTTAAGGTATTGCAAAGACTACAGCATCAAAGTGCCAAATTTAAACAGACTGTTGCAGGCTCAGCCCTTAAAAGAAAAGGAAATGTGCGTATTCAAAACAATGCCTCTTTGTTCCTATCTCACAGACAAAGCAGTTATTCCTGTAATGTCTTTAGTGCACATACATAGTACGTGTAAACGTTACATTTATAGAGCAGTTTGTGTAATGGCAAAAAACAGATTAGAGATTAGTGTAATTATTACCATTGAGAAAAGCAGTACACGGGAACTGAGCATAACTGGATAAACCAGCTGACATTCCAGCTGAATCTGGCCCACAATCAGCGCTATTTATATGTAGATGTTTTTGCAATAAAGTGCTGAACTATAAATGATGCCAATTGTGTCACTGTGCTAAGAGAAGTATGTTCAATAGGTTAACTCACCATAATTAACAGTGATTAGAGTTTGAAAATGTTTTTTTCTTGGTTCTGTTCCAAACAAAATGATGGGATTGGTGAGATAATTACTACTTGTGCTCAAATCTAAATAAACCTAATCCATATGTATACTTTGATATTTGAACTTTTAAGACATTTAAAAAGACATTTATCATCAGATATGGCTTACACCAAGGAATTAAATTACAGTATAGTTTCCCTACACATATCCTTTTTTACAAAATATAGCACTTGTACATATCCATGAATGGTTTTGGTTTGGCTTTCTTAACTGGGAGGCATGATCTGCTCAAATGTATTGTCTAAGCAATAGTTTGTTCTCATGAAATTAGTAGTTTAGTAACAAAAAGAAAAAGTATGAAGTAAGTACGGCCCAGTATGAAGTAAGAAATACACATTTTAGTCTGATAAAAGTAAGAGCAATTAAACAGGCAACTTGTAGTACAGCAGAGTAGGTGGTGACCCTGCCTACACATATTATATCATTGCATCGTGACTGGCCTTATAGCACCCTATAGTATGTTGCCATAGAGACGCGGCATTCAGCAGAAGGACTGGTAAAAGTGTGTAGTCTTAAGTAAACAAGATCCAAGTGCTAGATAAAAATCAATGCCATTGCAAGACACAGGAAATTCTGTGGATAAACCCACTCATATTTTGAAAGAAAACAGATGCATTCAATTTCATGTTTGGCAATTAAACTAGAAACGTCAGCTCTCTGATGGGTGCCTTTTGCTTCTACTTTACCAACTTATGGAGACTGAAGTAGAGGATCTTCAGTCTCAAGCTGAGCCAGCTGCCTGCGAAGGCTGTTCACTTTGTTCTGGAGCTCCTTGTTGTACTCAATGATATGAACCATTTCCTCATAGGCCTCATCCAGACACTTGGAGGACCGGTTCCAGCGGAGAAATACTCCTGCAACAAGATCATATAATACTAGGATTAAACTGAGAGATTAACATTGGATGCAAATACATGCCTAAAGTTAAGCAAACATTACTGTAGTGGGTGGAGAAAGTGACTAATATACTGGAAACACACAAGTGACAAAAACTGGAATCTAACTCGCAGTTCAAACAAGTGTTATGTCACAGTGAAAAAAATTTCGAAATCCATTCAAAGACACACTTCCTCATTACTAAAGTTCATAAATCCATTTGTTAATTAAAAAACAAGTACTGCCGTATGTGTTTGTTGTGTGTTGGCAATCATTCATACACTGTATTACATACACTTGTCATAATACTTTGTATAACAGAATGAGTCATGTCTTGGCAAAATATTTGAAATATTGAAATATTTCACATGCTATGGGCACTTTTCATGGGAGTGGCTACTCAGCTTGAGGTGTGATGGTTGCCTCTCAGCCACAGAAACATACAAACCTTTTGCTTTCTGTTTTGCATCAAGTTTAAACCCGACTACCATATGGCCTTTGTAATGTTATACTTATTATAATTTGTATGGATCTGTATCATAGTTGCCTCTTGCTGCCCAAACAAAGATTTATAATTGGAAAATCCAGGAGGTCCCCCTCTAGCAAGAAGTATATAAATCACAGTAAAAGTGTGTCTCTAGAAGAACAAATGTGGCTTCTTTCTTTTCTTTCTTAGTTTGAGTGAGTACATCACAGTGACACCTAATATCCTAGATTTTCATTTACCCCAAGAACAATACATACTGAATGTAATTTTTCTTTTATTTTCAAAAGCCTTTTTAAATGACCTCCATAGTGACAAAGGCGTGTTTTTTGTGTTCCTTCAGTGAATGGTAGCTTGCTTTTCCACCTCAATATGCAGTATTCCCCAGCCACTTTAACAGAAACATTATCTCATTAATAGTGGATGCATTGTTATGGTCATGCATCATGTAGTATCAAATTACTACTTTGTTTCCCACCATGACTTGCATTTTTCAACTGCTGTACTTTATATTTAACAGTTCCCATTCAAAACCTTTTAATCATTCCAAAATAATGGTTAAACCTAAACATTTTTTGTGTGTTTCATTCCTGACCAGCAGTGATTTATCATACATCAATGCAGTGTGCCGCAGTGGGAGAGCTCTCACACTGTTAGATAAAAGGTTAAGTTGCTCTCCAATGAACACAAAGAGGATGGGAAATAGGACAATGCACTAACATTACCCCAGTCATTGTTTTTCATCAAAGCAAATATCCATCCATTGGCAGGAAAACATTGCTTATCTTTTATCATCATTTTACGCCAAATTCTTAACTTAATAATCTTTTTAGTGATTTATGCAGACTGCAATGCCAGCGTGTCCAGGATTACTATTCTGGGGTCAGTGAGACCTCACTTTCTCTCCTATACACATAGAGACAGCAATGTAAGATATGTCAAAAATGTCAACGTGTTGAAATGCCAATGTAGTAAGGGAATCACAAGAGCAGGTCAACAAGTACAAGTCTCTACACAAACTTAAAAGACTACATGGAGAAGCCTAGAATACATTTACCACTATATACATGTTAAGATTTGTTCAGACTGTACTGTACTATTTATTTTTAACTTAAGTGTGTTCTTGTAATTCGACAGGGAACGCATGTTTAGATCATAGAAATTTATGATCAAATTAATATATACCATATGTACCACGTAACATATGTTGGAATAAAATGAAAATGAATATGAAAGAACTAAAGCAGATGTAGTATGTCTGATTAGTTTGTCAGAAGGTATTCTAAACATTAGTGCCCTCTATTGGTCAATTTACGTTATGTTCTCAGTTTATGCAATTGGAATTTGTAAGCTATTGTTAGTTGAACTTACCCTCCCACAGGAGCAGACTCTGAGGAGCAACAGATGGCCAGATCACTAAACTGTTGGCTTCATAGAGTGGGTTGGTCAGGCACTCAATCTCCTGCTGCCGATTGACCCAAGACCAAAGAGAAACCGTCTTGTCGGGCAGACAAAGTTTTACCCTTAGATAAAAAAAAAGGATTTTAATAGAGCAAAAGAAGTAGCATTTTTTACAAGATACTCACAACTAACATAAAATGGGTCTCTTGATGAATGTACCCTAACCTGTCAGCTGCGCAGTTGCCCAGGAAAGTCCCAAACTGAGAGGCATAAGCATGTTCGAAGAGCAGTACAAGGAAACTCTCATTGAATTCAAAGGAACATGGAAACTGGCGAAGGATCTGCCACACACAGTCCAAGAACAGCAGGAAAACTGGAGCCTCCTGACGTGGTTTAGTGTTGGAGTAGGCCGACTGAGAGCAACGCAGCTGAAAGGGATGTCCTGCCTGTGTACAAAGTCAAACAAAACTTATGACTGTGTAGCTGCTTGTGTTTTAATGTGTTTTTGGGTACAGCCTTGACATGAGGCCACAAGCCTGGTTTCATCCCAAGCTGCTATGGTTACAGGCACAAGCACAATCTGTATCTAATAAAGTGGCCCTGGTGTGGTGGTCTTATGCTGCTGAAGCCCATTTATAACAAAGTTGTTGTTTGCTCAGAGTTCTGCAGTTCTGCTGTTTTTTTTTTTATTTACGGTTGCCTTTCTATCATCTCAAAACAGTTTGGCCAGTCTCAGCTGACCTCTGTTAACAAGGGATTTTCATCATAGAACTACCCCTCTCTGGATATTTTCTCTTTTTTGGACCATTTTCTGTAAACCCTAGAGATGGCTGAGAAAATTCCAGATCATATACAAAACCTCATTATTGTTCCATTATGTTTCACATTTTTAACTCTGTTGTTGTTTTTTTTACTGAAGCACTCGACAATGATCCTTTGTGCTTAGAGGCAACAGTTATAAATATGTAGCCACAGTAGCAAATATTGTTCTAATTGCTTCATCAAAAGTAAATACAAACTCGTGCCTCAAAGCTTACCTGGAGCCATTCTCGCTCTACTAGATTCTGAAATCCTCTGATGGTCCTGCACGCAGGATCCAGGATGATCTGAGCCAAAGAGGTGACCTGTAGACTGGAGTCTGTCCCCTCAGTGCCGTGAACCAGTACTGATGCCCCCTCTCTGAAATATATATAGACAATTGTCCATCATTTGAGTGCTGGCTAGGTTTTTAAATTGATTATTGTTGACCTGACCTATCAATGCACTGGGCAGCCAGACATGCTGTAGTGAGGATCTCCTTGATATGAGTCTGCCAGTTTGATGCTTCCAACTTGCTCAGCCATCGATCCATGCTGTGTGATTGGTCATTGCAGGCCTCAACTAGTTTAATCAGGCTCTCCTGCAAGACATTTGACCTGGAAGAAACAGAAAAAAAATTGCATATGTTTGGAAAATTGTGTGTGTAAATTGTACAATTGTTGACTATGAGATTTGAGGGGAGTTTAACTAAATATCTTGTCAATTTGGTGTTTAGTTTTAAAGCCTTAATTATCACAATGTAATAAAAACGTCAAAAGTAACAAAAGCGGCAGAGCGGTTAGCTTTCATGTCTCCCAGCAAGGAGCTTGTGGGTTCAGTCCTTGCGTTGGCCTCCCCCCACTGTCCAAAGACGTGTGAGGTGAATTAGTGACTCTAAAATTGCCCCGGGTGAATGTGAGAGTGAATGGTTGTCTGTGTATATCTCTGTGTCAGCCCTGAGACTAAGTGGTCACTGCCCATGGAGTACCCAGCCTAAGGCCCATAGTTGTCAGGATAGGCTCCAACTGGAACAGGAATAAGCGGAAGAAGATAAATGAATGTTCTACTACAACACTTTCAGTCAAGTAGTTACTGCAAGTTTAATAAAATAAATCTATTGCCAGTATGCTTGTTAAATAATATCTGTCATTCTGAGCTACTTAGTAATGACCACTTACCTTTCTATGGCTTTGTGGATCCTCCTCCACTGTGGGTAATTTGCCTCAGATTCAAATCCTCCACCTTTTGCTTTGGCTTGCTGGGCCACATTGATGGTACGCGTGTCAATGATATACCCGCGCTTACCAGGACGCAGAGTGGCATTGATCAGCTTCTCATCTTCTTTACACCGACGGCCATTGGTGCCCGTTAGAGGCTGTCCCGCTCGCATCATCACCTAAAACAACAGAAGTTAATTAATCATTTATGTAGAGTAAATAAAATGACTGGATCTTATTTTTCTTACCATGCCATTCTTCTTGTGGTAGTAGCTAAGCACAGGGAAACGGCTACCATGACGAAAAGTAGCAACTTTTCTTAATGTGTCATCGTCAACATCTTTGGGCACAGCCACTAGAGGTGGGTATGATGGACACACACTGAAGTCCTTATTGACATCACTAAGTCTCCACTCATCAGTCTAATAAAGGATATGGTCAAATGTTAGGAGAGAGAATGATGTTTGCATCAAGTTTTGGTCACCATTTAAACACATAATATACTTATGGTTTTACCATAAACTCCAAGTCTTTAAAAGCATTTTCTGGGCGGAAAGTGTTCCAGCCATCCTCAATAACTTCAAACATGGGTCGGTAAAAGAAAGGGTACATCAAGGACACAGAATCCAGAGTGGACAAAGCCTGAAAAACATAGGTCATTACTGACAGCAAGTCCATAGCCTGATCCTAAAGTAAAGTGTTTTGGCTTCATTTTTTTTTTTTTTACCTCAATAGAGCTGGCAATGTTAAGACACTCATCCATACCAGGGATGTCCAACTTTATAATCCTCAAGTCTTTGCATTTGACTATGATGCTCCCAAGAGAGCCCACAAATCTTAATAAAAAAGCAGCTGTTATATGTAGAGTAGGAATTTTCCACTATAAAACACACACTTCAACCAAGGGATATACATTATAACATATCTAAAGCCATACTTAATTTAAAATTAGAGTCTTAATAAAAAAGAACATTTATTTTAAATTAATAACAAAGTTAACGACAATTGCTAACGAAAGCTCCTCTTATAACAAGACAACGCTGCACAATGAAGACATTGCATGCATCACCTTTTCTCTATTGCATCAATGTTTGAATGGAGCAGCCACAGTTCCTCTGTGTTGTCCTGTCTGGAGGACAGAATCAGGTGATGGCCGGTCAGACATAGGGTTCCCTCCACAGTGGGCAGGAAAGGCCGGTGCAGGACAACACCGTCGACCCTGGGCGTCTTTATCAGTTCTGCAAACTCCATGTCCTAATTCAAAAGAATATTTATTGTATGGGCAATTCCAAACATGTCTTTATTTATTCTCCTAGCCCAACCTGCTTGTAAGGACGCAAGTCCTTTACACGAAGGCCAGGACAATTAACATAAACAAGTGTTTAAATTATTGGTAGACCTAGCCAAATTCAGGAAATGAGGCTAGCGCTAGCTCGCAAAGGAGGACATAAAAAGGGGAACAGCACTGTATCGAAACAGAAATAACATTTGCCACAAGCTATTAAAACAACACGTTTAGTCTAAACGTTATAAAGACAAACTCATATATTTCTTTTGATGTTTTTAATGAACAAACCTGTTAAAATTACCTTTTCGTATATTAAGGAGCTGGCAGAGTTGGTGCGTCCACAAAAACACACCGACTGGAAACAACTGATCCGGCAAGTTATTCTCGTAAAATAGCTTGTATTGGCCTGGTATTAGCACATCAACTACTTTTCAACAAAATATTAATTGAAGATCTGAGAAAATTATTTAAATATTATTTAATGTAATTTATTTATTTTAAAATGTAGCCTATTTCTTATACCTAATTAACAAAACTATTATTCTCTATTTTTTGAATCGTATTTTGTAAGTCGGAGATCCACTTCTATATTGCAATAAATACTTCCGTATTTGTTAATCTAACTAATATTCACGTTAATAATTTTTAAAAACACTTTTAATGTAAGTGAATTTTAAGTTATGGCCGCTAGATGGCGAGACTTGCCCTTTGTTATTCTGGGTTATTGCATTAGATGGCTCTTGGTCATAAAACAGTGGGTCATTAAAGCAAAATCCATTTTGATAATGCAGTCCCCATTATATTAGAAGGTAAACATTGTGCTCCAACAGCATGTTTCAAATAGATAGCACCATATTCTCTGGAAGACAGAGAAAACCTGACCTCCTCAATTAAATGCTAGTGTGCTCATGGCACTGTGACCCTGATGTCAGCCTGAGTAGAGCACCGGTGTATGGTCATATTGTCACAGCAGCCATTGCTTTTAAATAGGTTACCCCACAGCAGCTTGTGGTTCTAATAGGCTAGAGAAATTACTATAGAGCTCACTATAATACAACTCCAACAGTCTATATGGTTCCATCAGAAAGCTTTTCTGAATATGTCCATAAAAGAGACACATCTGAAGCCTGTAGAAGAAGATAAAGTGTATTTATTTCCGACTGTGTGTATGGGTGATGTATTGCAGATCAGGACAAACTGGGCCTCAGTTGCAATCTGTCTGGGCTTCACAATAGATGGTTTGCTCTGGGCCTTTCCAGCACATCACAGAGAGCGCAGTATAGACGTAGAGTTTAATTGAATATGAAACCCAGTGTTGCTTTACAAACCAAATAACTTTGTTCCTTCTGAGGGAAACAATGCTTTGGTGTAGCTTCTTTCCCAAAGAGAAAAGATAAAAATAGCATTCAAAGCAAATATTCACCTCGCTGGGGTGTGCTGGACACAACAGAGAATGCAGCTTTATATTTTATTTATGGAGAAGATGATTTACTGTGGTGTCTTCTGAATAAAAAAAACATGAAAAGTAACTCATTTACAAATGATTCCTATTGAAACTGGGTTAAATTACATTTATGGGAAGCTTGACTTCCACTTGTATCTCAGATGATTGATGCCGTTGGTCTCTGATGCTGACACTTATTGACAAGTTTTCAGACGGGACAGCGGGCCACTTTTTAACAGACTGACAGTTTGTCCTCACACCTACAGCATTACTCAGCGCTGCCTGTCACTCATGTTGTGATAAAGACAATGTCTCATTTATGACTCATCACTTTCCTCTAGCCTTCTGTTCCAGTGGTAGGTGTTTGTCTAAAGCTTTGTTATTGTGGTTTGGTTATTTTGAGTAGTTTGGACGTATTTAAAAAAAAATACAATAAAAAAAAGGATGACAAAGATGATAAAAAAAAAAAAAAAAAAAAAAAAAAAAAACAGCAAAGACCAGTCAACTCTTGGAAAAGGTACATGCACTGATGGAGCATTTAATTCATTCATCTTCTTCCACAAATTCTAGTTAGTAGGTGTCTGGAGCCTGTCCCAACAACTATGGTACTTAAATGGGATGCACCCTGGAAATGGCCAGTTAGTCACAGGGACACACACAGACAGTCAGCCAATCACGCTCACATTCATTCACTCTGGGCAATTTACATAAAACAGTTCTCCTAACACACTTTCAAGAGACAACCTACAGTAACATAAGGGGGACATGAAGACATAAAGGACATGCTAACCACTCCACAGTGCACTGTTGTAAAATATGTGAGTTTCTGTTCCAGCTCAGTCTCTGCAATAACTAATGGCACAATTATAGTAAAAAGTCTTGTCAAAATGTGTTCATGCACAGTTCAAATGCTATCAATTAACAGACTATTTGGGATTGTAATATGAAAGATGGCTATGCACAGTAGAGTGGTTAATACTCCTGTCTTTTAACAACAATGTTTAGACATTAATCCCTATGCAAGGCGAGTGCTCTGGCTTCCTCCCACTGCCCAAAAACACATCATTCAATACTGTTAAATTGCCCACAGTAAATAAATGTGAATGATTGTCTGTCAGAAAGTACTGTTTTACTTAAAGAAAAGATCTACTGAGAGATTATTCCTGCACAAAAAATAGCATTTTGGTTACAAAAACATAAAGCTTTCTTGAAAATATGTTGTTCCAAGTTTGGCCCATATACCAGGCTTTGCACACCTACAGTACAACCCGAATTCCGGAAATGATGGAAGGGTTGTTTTTTAATTTGAATAAAATAAAAACTAAAAGACTTTCAAATCACATGATATTTTATTCACAATAGAACACAGAAAACATAACAAATGTTTACACTGAGAAATTTTACACTTTTATGCACAAAATTAGCTCATTTCTAATTTGATGCCCGCTATAGGTCTCAAAATAGTTGGGACAGGGGCATGTTTAGCATGTTTAGCATCCCATCTTTTTTTCAAAACAATTTGGAGACGTCTGGGCGTTGAGGTTTTGAGTTTTGGTGTTGGAATTTGGTCCCATTCTTGCCTGACATAGGTTTCCAGCTGCTGAACCCAAATGTTTTCTATAGGTGACAGACTTGGACTGCAGGCAAGTGAACTCTTCTATGATGAAGCCATGCTGTTGTAACAGTTGCAGTATGTGGCTTTACATTGTCTTGCTGATCAGAGATGCTGGCTTTTGAACTGAACTCTGATAACACTCTGGAGGGTCTCCCTCCTGTGTAGCCCTGAGGAGACAGCGTCCATCATTTCCAAAAAGAATGTAAAATTTGGACTGGTCTGACCATAGAACACTGTCCCACTTTGAAACAGCCCATTTTAAATGAACTGTGGCCCACAGGACACAACGGCACTTCTGGACCATGTTCACATGTGGCTTCCTTTTTGATAGAGCTTTAGTTGGCCTCTGCAGATGGCTCAGTGGATTGTGGTTACCCACAGTGGTTTCTGTAAGTATTCCTGGACCCATTTAGTAATGTCACTGACAAAATCATCCCAATGAGTGATGCAGTGTCGTCTGAGGGCCCCAAGACCATAGTCTACAATAAAGGTCTTTGTCCCTTACACAGAGATTTCTCCAGTTTCTCTGAATTATTTTTGCAATGTTATGCTCTGTAGATGATGCGATTTGCAAAGCCTTTGCAATTTGATGCTGAGGAACACTTAAACATTTTTAAAGTTTTCCACAATCTTTTTATGCACACAGACTGGAAACCCTCTGCCCTCTTTACTTCTGAGAAACTCCGCCTCTCTACGATCCGTTATAGCTCATGTTACAGACCTGATATTAATTAACTTAATTAGTTGCATAATCTTCTCCCAGTTGAAACTGTTTAAAATGTCTTGCTTTTTCAGGCACTAGTTGCCCCTGTCCTAACTATTTTGAGACCTGTAGCAGGCATAAAAAAGTGTAAAATTTCTCAGTGTAAACATTTGTTTTGTTATTTATGTTCTATTTTGAATAAAATATTGGCTCATGTGATTTAAAAAGTCTCTTAGTTTTCATTTTATTCAAATTTAAAAAAAAAATGTCCAAACATTTTCAGAATCCAGGTTGTACAAAAGAGGTGTTTTCCATTCCTGCATCATGACAGTACAGAGCTCTGGCCTTGTCCACACTCTTTCATTTGTTTGGTGTACTTGAATGCTCTGTGTATAAGAGCAGCTGTCTGGAAGATCCAAGGTCCTCTGCCTCCGAAGGTTTCTCCTCAAGGCTGTAGACACACTCACTCTATCAGCTGCATTTAGCCTCAGCAGCCTTCACCAGGTATTTATGTCAGGTTTATTTTCAGCTCTGTATGGCTGTTTCATTTCAATATAATGGCATTTGATTGTCCTATACAAAACAAATTATAAACATTGTGTCAGCTACCAATAAATAAACTGTAAACTACACAGATTGGGCATAACATTATGACCACCTGCCTAATATTGATGGCCATGTTATGTGCCCATAGACTCGATGCATTGTGAATTGAAACTTTTCTATCAGTAACAGCATTAACTTTTTCAATAATTTGAGCCACAGTAGCTCGTCTGTTGGATCAGACCACACGGGCCAGCCCTCTGGGACCAAAGGTATGCTTCACCTGTCACAGGTTCACTATTCCTTCCTTGAACCACTTTTGATAGGTACTGACCACTGCAGACTGAGTTTTAGAGATGCAACCAAGTTGTCCAACCATCACAATTTAGCCCTTGTCAAACTCAAATCCTTACTTGGACCAAATGTTCACTTTTTGTCTAATATAGGCAGCAAGTGACATGAAGTGCTTCATAAAGTTATTCATTTCATCTGTCAGTGGTCATAATGTTGTGCATGATTGGTGTACATTGCACCACCAGTTACTCTTGCCTCTTTTGTGTCACAGCTTTTTGAGAAAGTATCTCACCTTGAAGCCGAATCTAAAGACAGAGCAGTGTCATTTATTGTTGAACGAAGCTCTATTATGATATCAGGCTATACAAATAAAAACATCAAAATAGACTGGGTTGGTACAATAATCAATAAAAAGGTTCTGGCATGAAATTGAAGCTCAGTGTTTATAAATCTAAACAGTTTTATCTTCAAGTGGGGCCTTTTGAGGTCCCCAGCCGTGTCGTAATCACACCTGCGCCCCTGGCAAAGTCACAGTGATGGGATTGTCAAGGCTACTGCAGGTAATACAATATAATCCAGGGTCCCGCTATTGTGTGTGAGACAGAGTCATTGTGTGGATGGCAAACAGAGGAGTTCAGCACCACTTCAGCACCGGACAGTTCCTCTCAAAGGGTTACTCTGTGCTGAGACAGGAGCCAGTCAGGAGCAGTGCCTCTGCTTTAGTGCTGTAACTTTTCTCTGCTTTAAGAATGGATGAATTCAACCCTTTGCCATTGGGAAACTTAAAACCATTTTTGACACATTACTTAATATGAAAGATTATCAAGAGTTATCACAGGTGAACTTAGGTTTTGGGCTTTAGGGGACTGTGACTAAGTGAAGTTCACAAAGCGACTACTGGGTTTACTTTTAGGTCTGTTTCAACCTATTAAACCCAAAGGTGAAGTTAGACGGTCTGCCAGGCTCGTGGGCTTCAAATATTAGAGCCAGCTGATGTCTGATTGGTGGAGGGGGGTTCATCAGAGGGACAGGTTTGTGTTTAGTCCCACCTTCCTCCTTTTATTGTGACAGAGTTGTGTGCGTAAGTAAAGGGTCCAAACGCCCAGAGCCCAGTGGCATTACATCATGGAGCGGTCTGCTGCAGGGGGCTCCGCGCGAGACACTAGATGGCACCACGTGGAGGGGGAGCATGTGTGTGAGTGAGAGTGTGTGTGCAGTGGAGAGGGAGGGACTTTGAGGGACGCCGTGTTCGGAGCGGAGCCGCAGAGAGGGATGCTGCGCAGGTAGAGGCTGGCTGCGTCGATGGCTCCTACATTATTTGGGGGGCCAAACAGGTGTCAGGGAAGTGTCGTCACTGGGGCCGGAAGCCGGACGGGGGGGTGGCAGCGTCAGAGGGAAAGATGGCAGCGAAGTCGGACGGCCGCGGGGTCGTCACCGGGTTCGCGCAGCTGCAGGACCTGGACGACCCTCGCGACGGCAGCTCGTTTCACATCTGCCACTGCTGCAACACGTCCTCGTGCTACTGGGGCTGCCGGAGCGCGTGCCTGCACTACCTGCGCGGGAAGGGGCGCGGGAAACGGGGGGACACCACGCACGAGCAGCGCCTCTGGCTCGACTGCTTCTGGATAGTCCTGGCGCTGTTCGTCTTTTTCTGGGACGTGGGCTCGGATTTGTGCCTGGCGGCGCACTACTATCACCGGCGGGACTTTCTGTGGTCCGGACTCACTCTGTTCTTCGTGCTTGTGCCCTCGGTGCTGGTGCAGATCCTGAGCTTCAGGTGGTTCGTGCAGGACTACACCGGGGGCGGACTGGGCTCCGTGGAGGGGCTCAGCAGCCGCAGAGCCACGGCCACTCTCCAGCGGCAGGACGCGTGCTGCCGCCTCTCCGTCTGGGTCTGGCAGACTGTGCTCCATGTCTTTCAGATGGGACAGGTGTGGAGGTGAGTGCCAAAGTCCGTTTTTAGTCTTCCATCCTCAGCATCCCTGGGTTAAGTTCTGCTTAAGTCCAAGGTCGAGTCTAAGTCTGCTTTTGTCATTGTTTAATTCAGGACTTTTCTTGTGATGGTCTATTCTTGGTCAATACTGGTTGTGGTTTAGTCTCCATATTTATTCCAGGCTCTAGATTGTGTCTGGTGCAGGTCTAGGTTGATCCTTGTTTAGTCTTGACATGGTTCAAGTTCTGTGATTAATTCTTATTTTTAGTTTCACTTAGTTTCATTCTTTCTTTAATCATTATGATATTATTTTTTTGTGTAATCCTCTAACATGACCTACTCCTGATCTGGCCCTCGTCCAGTCTTACATTTAGTCCTAGCCTATGGTCCTTCCTTTATTCCCGGTTCAGACAGCCTCCTCAGGGTCTCTCAGATGGACCGGGTCTATAGTCTGGCCTGTGTGGCTCCTCCTACAGTCACCTGGTGTAACCCTGAACGCAGCCTGACTGGACTCACAATGAGCTTCGGCACCGCATTCAGCCACAGTCTAATCACAGACTCGCACCAGGGCCCCCACACTGCCACTGTCCCACTGGAAATGCTCCTAAATCCTGCTGCTTTAGTCCTGCTTTTTGCCCTGATGTAGTCCTGGACATACAGTACTTCTCTTTTTGGTCCTTGTTTTCTCCTCTGTCTTTCTTGATCCAACTTTGTCATTATTGGCCAGAATTAGCTCTAGTATTGTTGAATGTAAAGTGCTGATTTAGTCCAAGATTTCTAAATTAAATTTTAAATGTCTAGTCTTCACTGAATTGTGGTCAGATGCTTTTAGTTCATTCCAAAATTTGCATCCTAACTAAAAGCTACCCAATAGGAATGATTATACCATTGCTGTATTGTCAAAGTTCAAATTTTTATCTACTGCATGTCCCAGACGACCCAGCTTTGTGTTTACTGTTTCCCAGAGGGCTATTGCCTTTGTGTAGTGCCTATTTGTCCTATCAGAGAGACAGGTAGTAGCCTAAAGTGTGTGTACGTGCCTGTATATTGGTGTCTGTTTGAGTGTCTGAGTGTGTTTGGCTGTTCCCATCGCAGCGAGTACAAACGGTTGCCTCATTTCACCCCGGTCTCGCTCACCAGAAGAACCCAGACGAGCATCTGTTTTCACGGCTCACAAAACTATATTTCTGCCTCACAGACATGATGTCATCCGTTCTCATGTATTGCTTGAGATTTCTTCATTTCAGCTTGATTGTGATCATTGTAGATGCATAGCTGGTTATTGTGTGAAGTGTAGTAGTAAAACGTGCACAGTTTAAGCTTCACTGTTTGGGCTAGAGAGATTTTCTTTTTTTATTTTGGTGCAGTCAGACGCAGTGGCTGGCATTTAATGGGAAGAAGTAACGCATGACGGCTGCTTGGAGACGAGTGCCAGCGGCTGGGAAAATGTAAAAGAGCAGAGGCAGGGAGAGTCAGGAAGGGTCATACGATTAGAGCAACACACACACAACCTCCAGAGCCTGCAATCGTCTTTATTTACCACATTTCTGTCTGTCACTGACCACCTGCCATGTTATTGTGCTTGTCAATGTCAGTCTAATCCTTATAATGTTCGCCTGGACTGTCTTGTACTTCAAAGGAACATGTCTCGTTGGCTTATTAATGCTTTGGTAGAGTAAGATTTCCTGCTCATGTGGTTATAAATAGCTCATTGGTACTAGCAGTCGCCTCGTGTCAAGTGCGAATCAGAGCTCTGGTCTCTCCACAGCGAGTGCATCCACTTTGCATTCCTCATCGGAGACGTTTGGAGCATCACCTGAAGGCTGTTATTGATCAGGTCAGGTTTATTTACTGTAGTGGGATTCAGATGACCCTTCACCCACATCTGTGTGCATGGAGAGTAGACTGCTGTGTTATCTTAGCATATCAATGTCTAAATGTTCTTAGTCATCCAGGTTATGTTATCAAAGTAAGTGTTTAGAAGAAGGTGTTTGGTCATATTGGGCTCAGGAAAATGTTCATAAAAGGGGATTTGTCTTTTGCAGTGGTGGAAAGTACAGTAACTAGATACTTTTACTGAAGTAATTTTAAGTACTTTCATTCATTTTCTTCAGCATTTTCTGTATAGGGGAAATTACTGAGTGGGAATGTTACATTTACAAGTACATTTTGTCTCTAAATTAGTAAAGGGAATTTTATTATCTCTGGTAATTTTGATATTAGTAGGAGTTGTAATAATATAGTAGTAGTTATGGTAGTTGTAGTAGCAGCTGCAGTAGAAGTAGTAGTGGTAGTAATAGTAGTAGAGGTGGTAGTACTAGTAATAATAGTAACGGTACCAATAGTACTAGTAATACTTTATACTACTATTGTAGCTGTAGCACCTAGTTGAAATCGCAGAATACTTACATTAGTGTTACATTAGTGTCTTTGCTTCTCCTCACTGAGAATCTGCCTCTGAGGTTTTCCAGGATTTTCCTACTGACAGAAGGGAGTCATGGGACAGACAGCCCAGAGGCAGACCCCTGGAGGGGCTGAGAGAGCATTGGCTTAACCCCCCTGCTACTGATGAAAGTATCTGGGGAGAAGAGGTCGAGGCATCTTTACTTGGTCTACATCCTCTGATTAAAAGTGAAAGTGAATTGAAAGGAATTGGGATGCGATTGAACACTCGATAAGATTGAATGGACAGGTTTGAGGTTTGAAATAAAGAAAAACAATCCTAAAACTATCATTTTTATTTCATATAGTAGTCATGATGATGATATGACTAGTATGTAACAATTTCAAAGATATAGCGCTAGTTGTACTGTATACATTGCCATTGCACTGACTCTTTTGTTCCTTTTCTGGCCTCTTGTGAGTGGAGTTAGGATCTTTAAAGAAATTGTCCCTATCTTGCATTGGTACACAATCCCTTTAAAAATCATATATCCAAACCAAAAATTGTATATCTTCTTTGGCCAATTAGTGACATTTCCTGAAAATTTCATTATGTGATGCTTGGATCATTTACCTTAATAACTAGCAATCAGTGTTGGTGAAAACATAACCTCATCGGTAGGATTTCTGCATCACGTTCCTCCGTACTTTAAAAATATCTCCTTTAAAGCATCTAAAAAGAAAAGGTCTATTTTTCTGCAGAGATAATTTTACGATGTATAAAAATAATCTTACTTGGCTGAAAAATAGTCACAACTGTGTTTAAGGACCACACTGTAACATAATGTGTGGCTGTGTATGTTGTGACAGCACAAATCCTGGGGCAGTGGGATCGTTGTCAGGGCGCTGCCTCCCTTCGGACACGATCCGCCTGGCTGCAGTTAGGGGTCAGGGGTCAAAAGCTGCTCTTGTCATCTTAGTGAGAGTCTGTAACCTAAGACCTAGGGGCCGCGGTTGGTACAAAGGCTGTTTCTCCAGTAGGTAACATACCTTTGTTGTGGTGCGTGCCTGTGTATCATTATCACAATATATCATTATCGCAATATCTTACATTTAGACCTGATTTAGTCTTTAGTCTTTTGTAAGTTTTGGCAGTGAATCTGGAGCCTTGTATTTTCTTCATTAATTAATATTTAATTGAAACATTTACTATGTCTGTGGTTAGTAAAGCCATAACCTTTTGTCATAAGTCATATTTTTATTGTGATATTTCAACATTGTTTCTGCATATCGCATCATAATGTTGTGCATCCCTATTGCTAACATGCATGTTTTCTTGCATGGACACTTTTCTCTAATTTCTCTAATTAGACATAAATAAAATGCTGACATGATTCAGAAAACACTGATTCATCATGTCCCATTACTCAAATACTCAGAAAGCTATATTCAATTAGCTGCTTCTCCTCCTCACACCTGAGCTGAAACGCCAGGCTCGTTTTTATGCCCATCTCCCGTTAATTGTTGACAGAGAGGATTCCTTCCTGACTGTAATTCCTTGTCGTCGGCTCACCGCACCTCTCTCATGTTGATGCTGCCTCTGAATCACTGCTGTCTCCATAAGATTAGAGATTCCCCTCACACACTCCCACTGAGAGGTGTCCTGGTGCTGCGATGGACAGCTTAATCAGTGCAAACCCAAATTAGAGCCTTCCTCAAACAGAAGTGCAGCCAGTTTGTTGCTGTGGGGAAATCCCTGCACAGATGGGCGGGGTGCTGCCCCCTTTTTAGATTTTATGGGAATTGGATGCATTGTGTTTTTGGTTTGGCAGATATTTTAAAACTGTATTTCTACTTGTACTACATTTGACTTCACTCAGTAAAACAGCAGCACGAGTTAATGGTTAATGGTTGCCTGTTAGTGTAGGTCAGTAATTGCCCAGGGTGTACCCTGCCTCGGGTCCAAAGTAGCTGGGAAAGGCTTCAATCCCTCCTTAAAATGGGAAAAACAGCTGAAGAATAATGAATAAATGAACACAATGAATTTATGGAGCCATTTAGAGAGGAAAAGTACACAGTAAATAAAATTGCATTAGCATGTGCTTAAACACTTAAACAATGCATCTGGTTTGTCCAATGTAATTGTGATGTCCATATCAAATATCAAATAAATAGTCCACATTGCCAGCTTTAATAAACATTTTGGTCTCATCTCTGGTCACAAGAAAAGGTTTTGTGAAGGTGTCCCATGAGTTCTCTTTTTAAAGATTATTTTTAAGGCCTTTTATTTATTTATTTATTTGGCTTAATTCTATTGCGCAGTTGAGAAGTGACAGGAAATCATGGGGTGAGAGACAGTGGGC
This sequence comes from Bostrychus sinensis, assembly GCA_020698575.1. Classification (NCBI taxonomy): domain Eukaryota; kingdom Metazoa; phylum Chordata; class Actinopteri; order Gobiiformes; family Eleotridae; genus Bostrychus; species Bostrychus sinensis. The sequence continues at coordinate 15,496,903 of CM036257.1, read as the reverse complement.
TCTGGACTCAAACCCATGATACCGACGAAGGCTGTAGTTGCCTTGTATATGCGCCACAGCTCTACCAACTGAGCTGTACCTTGGCGCTTGAGTTTTTGTTTTAAGTGGTGACAAAGTGGTTAGCAGTGTCACGTCACACCAAGAAGGTCCTGGGTTCGATATCCATACTTGATGACCTACTTAATCTCTTTCTGCTTGGGTGCTTTTCTGTGGACATGCCGGTTTCCTCCATGAACCTCAAAACTATGCACAATAGGCTACTCCTCCAGGTAGGTGTCCTGACCAGGATCCTGGCTTAAGACCTGGACAGGTTGCCCCAGTGACATTGGAAGAATGGGTCAAATGCAGAGATCAAATTCTCCTATGGGGACAATAGTCCTTAAAGTACCATAACTATAAACTTGACACTATATTTACCGTGTTTTTGCCTACTATTGCTTTAAAAAGTGGTCAGTCTGAGAATCTGTTACAGATTATAATGCATATCCTGTCTCTTATTGTAACTATGTGCATTAAATATCACACTGAACATGACACTATGTATTGATTATTATATTTTTCTTCTGGACATTACTGTGCAGCCTCCCAGATGTACACAGCCTTAAAAACTGAAAGCAATATTTACTCAATGAAGTCACTAAGAGCACTATGATGACACATGGTGAACTAATGTGAATCTGCCCAACAGACATTATAGATAGTTACCATGATAAAACTTTATACTAACTGTTTGCATAAAATTGTTAACATTTTTGTAAACTTTCCTGATGTACTGCTGAGTGGATAAGAGTGTGTGGGCAGAAGTAGTGGCTGTTGTGTAGAGTAAATAAATTAGATTCATTTTAATGCAAGTAAAAAATGCACTCATTGCTAGAGAAAAACTATAGTGCCTTATGTAAAACATTCACACTGGAACACTGTTATAACTCAGACGTATTGCTGTGTATTAATGGAGTTGCACATTATATATCACAAACCATTATCATTATCAATCATTATTGCAATATCAGCAAACGCAATATTAATTTATACTGGTTCAATATTTATTAATTAAGTTTTATTTCAAACCACTTTTGACTACATAGATTTATATTTCAGCTTAAATGTAATAGAACTAACTGTGTCAAAAGTACAGTTCAGTGCGCTGCCATATGTCTTAGGGTCAGAGCTGCGGCGCATTTACTGAACTACTATGGTTGTGGTTTGAGTCCAGATGCTGACAACTTACTAAACGTCTCTCCCTGATTTCCTACTATAGGATCTTTTCAATAAAGCCTAATTAATAAAGCAAGACATATATTACAAAAAAAAAAAAAAGAAAGAAAAAGTACAGTTCTGTGCAAATACTGTACAAAGCAAGGTGTATCAATGTACAAAAATACAGAAAATTATAAAAATAAAAAAAAAAGTCGAAAGCATTGGGAATGACCACTGCCAAAGCACTGGTCCTATCTCACACTAATAAAGAAATAGTGCCCAGACCAGGACTAAAACTAAACAATATACTAGTTCAGGGATAAATGCTCATTTTATTGACAAGCAATGATACAAAATCTATTAAAACCCCCATTAGTTCTTTTAGTGAGTGAAGTTGGCCTTGCTCTCACAATGGTACAGAATTGCTTAAAACACTCCTGGAACATAACAGTGAGCTGGAGCCACACCAAAATGTATATTTTTTTCCTTTGGCCCATTACTAACCTTCCCTAAAATTTTCCAAAAACAAAACTCTTTTTTATTAAAGTCTTATATTGTTATAGGAATATTCAGCATCACATGTCACTTGTGTTTTCTAATATTGTGCCGCCAGTATTTAAGAAATTGTGCATCTTTTTTTGGCCACTTTTGCCAATATAGCCACACAAACTGTTACAACACCGGTATTCCATGTTGGGATTACATTTTAATCCTGAACAAGGGCTGGCTCACCGCGGTGCAAAACACAGAGACATCCTCTCATGGTTCGACATGCGCCTGTGTTCGCAAGGCTGGTAAATATTAATACAGACTGGGAAGGACTCGACAAAAGCCTTTTCTTGGCTGACTGGGCTGCTTGTAGTTGCCAAAAAAAAAAAAAAAAAAAAAAAAAAACTTGTACATGCAGCGATGTGAGACATAGAGATGATACTATGCAAGCAGCTGCCCTGAACGGTTCGGTTGAAAGTTGTTAAAAAGCTTGGGAAAAAGGGGAGACAATCCATATAATTGGATATTGAAAGTTAAAAGTGGCGGGTACATCTTGTTCTCTCTGTGGTGATGGATGGCTGACTCTATCTGGGTTGCGTTTGGGATGAAAAGTTGGAAATTCTACTGCTCAAAGACAGAAAAACATACAAACATTGTCAGCAAACATGCGCTGTGTTCTTACAAGTCGTTGACTGTGCATTATTTACAGACAGCACATTAAACTTGCATTGTAAATCAGGGAAACAATAATTTTCTCATTAGTGTTGATAACAGAGGACGAAGCTTTAGAGCCCTAGCGCTCCCAGAAAAAAAAACTCCAATTATCAGACAGAAGAGTGTAGAAAAATGCAAGAAAAGAGCCTGAGAACATGTCGCAGCAGGAGGTGGAGAGACAGAGAGGCTTAAATGATGCGGGAATACAGTACAAGGGGCTCAAATGTGAGAGAGTGAGAGAGAGAGACGTGGGGCTGAAAAGAGGATTCAATTGGTATTTTGTTTTTAGTGGCATCAGAATTTGATTTCAAGCTGGGTTGTTGAATTAGGGGCCACTGCTAGATAATGTTTGATTCGCCGTGCAATATTTCAGCAAAAAAACTGGCTCATATTGGGCTCCATATTATATATATATAATATATATATATATAATATAGCCACTCTTCCAGTTTGGGGGTTACTGCCCCGAGTGCTCCGATGACCACGGGCACCACTGTTGCCTTCACTTTCCAGGCCTTCTCAAGTTCTTCTTTGAGGCCTTGGTACTTCTCCAGTTTCTCGTGTTCCTTTTTCCTGATGTTACAATCACTTGGTATTGCGATGTCAACCACAACGGCTTTCCTCTGCTGTTTGTCCATCACCACAATGTCCGGTTGGTTCGCCACTACCATTTTGTCTGTCTGGATCTGGAAGTCCCACAGGATCTTAGCTCGGTCATTCTCTATCACCTTTGGAGGTGTTTCCCATCTTGACCTCGGGACTTCCAGACTGTACTCTGCACAGATGTTCCTGTACACTATACCAGCCACTTGGTTATGACGCTCCGTGTATGCTTTCCCTGCCAGCGTCTTACAGCCTGCAGTTATGTGTTGGATTGTCTCAGAGGCCTCGTTGCACAGTCTGCACCTGGGGTCTTGTCTTGTATGGTAGATCTGGGCCTCTATTGCTCTGGTGCTCAAGGCCTGCTCCTGTGCAGCCATGATCAGTGCCTCTGTGCTGTCCTTCAGTCCAGCCCTTTCTAGCCATTGGTAGGATTTCTCGATGTCAGCCACTTCAGTTATCTGTCGATGGTACATCCCATGTAGGGGCTTTTCCTCCCATGATGGTTCCTCCAGCACCTCGTCCTCTGTTTTCCATTGCCTGAGACATTCACTGAGAACTTCATCTGTTGAGGCCATCTTCCTGATGTAGTCAAGGATCTTGGATGTTTCATCCTGGACAGTGGTTCTGACACTCACCAGTCCTCTGCCTCCTTCCTTGCGCTTAGTGTACAGTCTCAGGGTGCTGGATTTGGGGTGGAACCCTCCATGCATGGTTAGGAGCTTTCGTGTTCAACAGTTGAAGTTCTCAGTGAATGTCTCAGGCAGTGGAAAACAGAGGACGAGGTGCTGGAGGAACCATCATGGGAGGAAAAGCCCCTACATGGGATGTACCATCGACAGATAACTGAAGTGGCTGACATCGAGAAATCCTACCAATGGCTAGAAAGGGCTGGACTGAAGGACAGCACAGAGGCACTGATCATGGCTGCACAGGAGCAGGCCTTGAGCACCAGAGCAATAGAGGCCCAGATCTACCATACAAGACAAGACCCCAGGTGCAGACTGTGCAACGAGGCCCCTGAGACAATCCAACACATAACTGCAGGCTGTAAGATGCTGGCAGGGAAAGCATACATGGAGCGTCATAACCAAGTGGCTGGTATAGTGTACAGGATCATCTGTGCAGAGTACAGTCTGGAAGTCCCGAGGTCAAGATGGGAAACACCTCCAAAGGTGATAGAGAATGACCGAGCTAAGATCCTGTGGGACTTCCAGATCCAGACAGACAAAATGGTAGTGGCAAACCAACCGGACATTGTGGTGATGGACAAACAGCAGAGGAAAGCCGTTGTGGTTGACATCGCAATACCAAGCGATTGTAACATCAGGAAAAAGGAACACGAGAAACTGGAGAAGTACCAAGGCCTCAAAGAAGAACTTGAGAAGGCCTGAAAAGTGAAAGCAACAGTGGTGCCCGTGGTCATCGGAGCACTCGGGGCAGTAACCCCCAAACTGGAAGAGGCTACAGCAGATCCCAGGAAAAACATCAGACATCTCAGTCCAGAAGAGCGCAGTCCTAGGAACAGCAAAGATACTGCGCAGAACCCTCAAGCTCCCAGGCGACTTGTTTACAAATCACCGATGCTAAGGCCAGTGTTACCGATTCTTGTATTCTGAGCGTGGAGGTTTATGATTACAACAAAGTCATCTCCTCTAAATCTGTACTCAAGTAAAAGTACTGCTACTTCATAATAATATTACTTAAACTTACTTATGTATTACCTGAATAAAACCTTTTGGATGTAAAAATTTACATAAGCTTACAACTTCTTCTTCTAGCTACCTAACCACATCTGGAATCAAACCTGAGATAAAAGAGAGATAAAATGTATGCTTTTACTCATTTATAGAGAAGGAGACTTGTATTCTGAACAAAGAGTTTTTGCAACAGTGCACATTAATAGACAAACCTGGCCTTTATTTTAGTACTTATCATTCAGTAACAACAAATCCAGCTTTACTGTGGCTTTTGAATGAACTCTGACCACCTGTCATGTCATTTCATTTTTCTGGGTTTTCTGTGAGCTGTTAATGGGTGCTTTACATCCAACCTTTTAAAATTGAAATGAGTTAGTAAAATATATACAGAAGGGGTTTGGTTTACAAAACTCTATGTGAGGATTCATTAAAGGGCATTAACGTTTTGTTCATATTTTTAAACCATTCTTGGTCTCTTCTAGAACTTCTATGCTAGAGAATAGAGATTCTTATTACAAAACATAAACTACCAAATTTTCCGGACTATAAGTCGCACTCAGGTGCGACTGAGTATACGTCGCACCCCTAGCCAGACTATGAAAAAAAGTGCAACTTATAGTCCGGAAAATACGGTAGTTTATATTTTGTAATAAGAATCTTAAAAGTACAAATTTGTTATTTTGAAGCAGTCAATCTGCATTTTATTCAAACATTTAATTATTTTCTACCAAATCCTTTATTTGTTAGCGATGGAGCCGCAGTCTATCCTGTGGCTTTGGGCTTTCCTTCTTGTCCACTCTTCATGGACAAGGGAGAAAGCCAGAGAACTCTGAAAAAACACAACAACATGCACACAGGGGCTGCTGATCCCACAACCTCCTTATCCAAACTGTATTATGACCATTAGCATAACTTATAGCTAAGCACAGATCATTTGTATTGTGATAACCAGTCATTATTTACAGTTTAGCTTTACTTAGCCACAATAACTACTTAAATCGTAGCAAGTTGACTGACAAACAACCAGTGACAGCTGCACAGAACAGTCCCCAGCTGTTCAAAACTAGCATCAACATGGCAAGGCGGGTATAAAACACCTAAAAATAAACAAAGTTGCAATCCCCACTGTGGAAGAGAGAGCTCTAAGCTGGATGAATGACTATAGATAAAGAGCCTTGATTATGCCTGATTTAACTGCCTTAGGCCTGTCTTTTGAGCAAATAAATATTCTGTAATAGAAGTCCCGACACCAGTCAGACACAGGGAGGAATACTAAGCACAGATGTTAGCAGACAGGCGTTTGTACCCACATCACATACATGGACTCAGATACAAAGAGACTAGAGAGTAATACCTTTTATATAGCTCCTCATATGTAGAGCAGTCCAATGTCCTGGCCTGTTTCCCCAGGTGTTAGGATCAGAAACACGTGCCACAGCCAATGGAGAGTGTACCCCTGTCTCCCACTGTGTACTACTGACTACTGTCTGTACTCTAAAAGTCCTCTCCTGCACCCCCAGAGAGAAACCACACACCTAACACTGAACATGTACAGAGGATGAGTTTGGGTCAGTGTTATTTTATAGGAATAATGTTGTAGGAAGTAATGCTTTGTTCAGTGACCCCATGACAGTTAAGTGAAATTATGTTTTGTTTTTTGTTTTTTACTTTTATATGAGGGGAAAAAATCAAAGAGGAAACAGTTTAATCACCCAATAGTGTGAAAGTGTAAAACAACAAGACCATATAATTCATCATCTAGGCTTTACTATGAATCTCTGTAACGTGCCATGGTTATTAGATGGAAAAGACTAGCAGCAGGGTGCTATTTAACCAAGACAGTCCCAGTTTTAAGCTCCTTGTCCCATGTCCCAACAAATATCTGTAAAAACACTCATATGTCCCAGTTTTCAACAAACCATGTCTCAGTTAACCCCATTTAACCAATACAAATGCAAAGAAAACTAAAAACACATTTGTCTAAAGACTTTTGTCACTAAAACTATTTAACATGCCATTATTTATATTAATAAATGGCCATGAAAATGCAAAACCCAAGCCCTAGTGTCATGTACTTTGAAGGACATGACAGAAAATTGTATGGATTTTGGAAGCTTTGTTGTCACTTGGTTAAGTTCATATGCACCGTGATTTATGAAAGAAATGTGTCCCAGATTTTGGCTTTAAAAATCTGGTCACCCTAAGTAGCAAGCTAATTAGTGTTAGCTGGAGGACAGCTTAGAAAGCAAAGGCAGCAGGGTAGTGATCTCCACTGGAACTGTATTGCACAAAAATTAGAAACCATACAATGCCAGTTCTCCAAGTGTATCATACATGAACATAGAGTATCGTCCGTATCACCTATACCACTTCTAAATAGTTACTGTTGCATTGCATTGATTGGTTTACATCCCTTGTCAACATGTAATTAATGGATGCTGATAATACAGAAAAGTGGCTAATTCAGAGCTGGCTATATGAAAAAAGATGGAGGTTTTTGCAGGAAGGCATGATCTATTGCTTACGTCATTACAACATTTTAAATGCAATAATGGCATGAAACATAGCAACTGTGTGTTGTTAAGAGCCTAGGGCAGATAGAGAACATTTTGGTGGTACACACTTATTTTTACTATTGTGCAATAAGTGCTTATGTGTTGAACTTGAGCACTATAGATGTCCTAAATTCGTTGCAGGTTAGCGTGGGCAGCCATTCTTTTCCTATTCACCTCTCTTTGCAAAACTGGTCTGAAATCCTTTCTGTTCATACATTCCCACTCTGCAGAAGTTCTGTCACAACAATCAGACCATTTTATCTCATCTCAAATGCTTTGTTTCTGATTGGTTGAATGTGTGCGTCCACAGGGACTGCTCTTTGGAAATCCAATTTAAATCCACAGAGACTGGACTATTTCATTGTACAAAGAAAAACAAATTGACAGGCAACAGCTGACCCAGTTGTTTTTCTCTGTTCGGACTCTCAAACACTAGAAATGCAGCACTGTTGTGAGCATTTAGACATTTGGTCAAAGATAGTGTAAAAACTTGACAGACTTTCATCTGCATTGAAAGCAAAAACCATCTGTTCATATGAGTTTATTATAATGTGAATTATTTGTGAAAAAGAAAGACCTTAATAATAATAAATAATAATAAATCTTTATTTATATAGCACTTGTAAAAAACAAGGTTTACAAAGTGCTGAACAGCACACAGCAATTTAAGGCAATAAAATCAACAAAGAAAAGACACATGCGAGAGTACATTTAGCCAGACAGAAGTACGACAATAAAAAGTCATAGTAAAATAAATAAATAAATAAATAAATAGGTTATAAAAATGCCAGCCGATAAAAGTCCGTTTTAAGAAGTGATTTAAAAGATGACACCGATGGTGCCAGCCTTATCTTCTCAGGCAGGTCGTTCCAGAGTCAAGGGGCTCGGACCGAAAAAGCTCGGTCACCTTTTGTCTTGAGTCTCGACCCCGGAACAGCTAAAAGGGACCTGCCCGAGGATCTAAGGCTGCGGGGAGGCTCGTAGGTGAGTAACCAGTAAAATCTTAAAATCAATTCTAAAATGCACAGGGAGCCAGTGCAGCGAGGCTAAAACAGGGGTAATGTGTTGGTGTCTGTTGAAACCAGTGAGAAGCCTAGCTGCTGCGTTTTGAACAAGTTGGAGGCGAGAGAGGGATTTATTGTCAAGACCTGAGAGGAGAGAGTTGCAGTAGTCGAGTCTGGAAAAAATGAGAGCATTGATAACTTTTTCCAAATCGGACCGGGAGAGGACTGGTTTGATTTTACTGATGGTGCGGAGCTGAAGGAAACAGGACTGGGTGACTTTTTTGATGTGAAGGATGAAAATTTAAATTGGAATCAAATATAACACCTAAGTTTCTGGCAGCGGGGGTGATGTTAGAGGAAAGAGACATTGTAGGCTTTATTATTAATCATTTTAATATGAAGCTACACCGATAAATGCTGTTAAATTGAAAAAAAAAAAGCAAGTCAGTATTTTAGAGCAGAATTAGTGTGTGTACAAAAACAGAAACAGAAAAAAGAGAAGCAAAGTGAAACATAGATAAATAATGCTAGATATGATGTTTAAAAAGGTGGAGATAATTGCTAGTTCATTGGTCTAACACTAAACTTTACAACTTGAGTAATCCTCTAGTCTCTGGGTTTTTGAGCTCTCAAGACGCTCCGTTCCACGAATCTCTGCCTCAACCATGAACCTCTGCCCCCTACAGGAAGCCCTGACCAATCAACAAGTCCTCTACATCCAGTCTGCACTCATTCCTTTATCTAATGGTGTACACCTCTGTTTCAACTGATTCCTTACAGTTGCGTCACTGTTTTTAATTTTGTCGTTAAATGGCATCACACAAAACATTTAAAGAAATAAAAAGCTTTTTTCCTCTGATTAAGTTCAAAAGACAGCAACACTATGCACTCTGCTGGTCTCGTCACCTGTTTCTTTATGGCACCAGTAGAGACCTTATTAAAAATGTTTTCCTTTAGTGACCAAGATTGGATTAAAAGTATGAACAAAAGCATAATATAGCCCCATTGAGGTATAAACCTAAATTTTATGTCAACCCGAGGGGGATGGCTAAAGTAAAAAATAGGGTGTCTCTTTAAACTATGTACTATTCTGTCCATTTAATCCTCATTTGGAGCCCTGGAGATTGGATGTCAATATTTATGGACTCTGCACTAATATGTGATGTGATAAAGCATGTTGGACACTAATTATTCACTGAGCAGTTTGTCCGTGCCGATGTTAAAATGTTTGCGCTGGTCTCCTCTGCCACCGCTATTTCACATTTGTTGAACTTGGCTTATGTCAGATTTATTGACTTTCAGTTCTGTGTGTTTGTTCAATGCAACGTGTGGCTTGTTCTGCTTATATTGGCTACACCACTTCAGTTTCCAATCTCTCCCTCCACAGTATCTATACCGCTGCATACAAAGGCCCAGCATGTTATGTGGTGTATATGTCTCCACATGAGCTTACTGTAGATTGTACTGCATATTCTTGCTTTGAGAAAATCATTATGTGGGCCCAGAGGATCTCCAATGCCGGTGAAACTACCTGCTCACAAAGGTAATTTTTCATCCAGAGTCCCCGGCCTAATGGCTACATTCTTAATATATATTTATGCTCCCTTTTCTGGTGTAATAGGTGAGGCCCGCTCTCCCAGATGCACCATTTGAGATCATCATGTGTTTTCCCGCTACACACGCTCTATCTATTAGCCACCGCATTACCATCTGTCCTCAGCTTAACAGATGTTTTTATTTTTATCCAGTGGCACAACACTGCCATCACTTACTTCTTTTAATGTTTTCTAGTGATTCTTTTATGTGGCCCATCTATTAAAACAAAGAAGTGTGTTGCATGTTAAAAGTATAATACATTTTTTATCCTGCAGCAAAAAGACATTTAAAAGTGTCTTTTTGTTGCAGGATATGTCTGAATGGTGTGCTATAAAGACTGTGCTAAAGACTGCTGCTAAGGTGGTGATGGGGTGGAGGAGAGTGAGGTGGTGATGGGCAGAAAAGCGTAAAATGGGTGGTGATGGGATGGAGTATAGTGATAAGGTTCTGCTGCTGGGGTGATGATGGGGTGTTAGCGATTGGACTTTGTACCACAAATGACTTTAAACAACCCGACAAGATTTGTAACCCATATAAAGTGTTTTTAACAGGCCTGATTGTAGGACCTAGTTTTATCATTTTATTGTGACCCGCATTTGGCAGAAGCATTTTTCAAAATTATGACCTTTATGGCCCTAGATGATGTCTTACCGTTTGAATAAACCAGAACAAATGTTTCCCATGATAGTTTTTGCTAACTGCAAAAATTTCATTCAGAAAGAAAAATAGCCCTTTTACCTGTAAACGGAGCTAATTTGACCTTTTCCATGTTGCGCTGAGCTAAAAGAAGAGAGCTACAAGTGTGGCTGCTGCTTAAGAGGGATGAGGAGACATATTTGGTGTTCCCACACGACTAGTTAAAGTCATGATGATACCTCACCACTCTATGATACCACTTTAAATGTCTGCGTTTCTCCCTGTGCTGTTTTCACATAAAGCAGCACTTGACCTCCATTTCTGTCAAGGAAACTGGAGCATTTGGCTGCTGCCCCATTACAACCATGCACTATCCCTCCCTCCTCGTCTCTCTTATCCTCCTAAACCACCCGTCTTTTACTCCCCACAGAGCTCATTTTCACATCTTCCGCTTTTTGCCGGCTCCTCAGTTCTTCACTTTGCCCCTCCACATCTGACAAAATGTCTCATTTTTTCTGCCAGAGACTGCTACACACCTTGGTTGGTTCACAAGTCCAACCTGTAGCTTAATAGCTCCTCTCCACTGTGCCGTTCCTTTGGATCCATGGCTATTCACACACACTTATTTATGGCCTGTTGCAAAGCATACACACAATAGGCAGAATCAATACTTGGGTGAAAGGGAGAGGTTATAACAACAATATGAAGGGTCTATAAAGGTGCATAAATCACGTTTAAAGTTTCTGTGTTGAGAAACACATTGTACTGATACTCTGGACTGGGCTGCACTGTGTCAGGCAGCTTTTCTTATTCAGTAATTGTTGCAACTTGAGCCTTTATATCCTGCCACTCTGTGGCAAACGAGTTATAGTACTTTGTTGTTAAGTGTTATAGCTGACCTGCAAAATTTGATGGATGTTATACTTTTCCAGACATCTAAAAGCACTGTATTTGAGGTCAATTACCATTATTATATTATGTGTCTGAGTAGCTGCATAAGAAGACCAAAAATACAATGTCTTTATCTTAACTCCTGTTTCTTTGATGAAATATTGCCATGTTACAAACATACCACCTGTAAGCATTTTAAATAAAAAGGGAGTAAGCTAGTACATAAATAAAGAAGTATGGTGTCGTATAGACATTGATAGTTTGATTGCCTGAGTCTTTGACAGGTGAAGTGTAATTGAAAGTGCTCATAATCTGCATATATTTGAAGATACTGAGAGATGCATCTTCAAAAGGCAGAGCGGTGAGCATTGCCCACAACCACACTGAGAGGATAATTAACTGTTATGAAATGGAATAAAAGAAGGACTACTGTACAATCAGGACTGTGATAGATTGAAGTGGCATACTTAAACACAACTACACACCCAGTTGTATACACACTGGTGTTTTATTCATATCAGAGCATCAGAGAAGCTGCATCAGCAGTGCTCAGAGAGGACCACCATTGTTTGAGTCTAATCATGGCCGACGCTCCGGGCGTCAGTTTGATAAACAGACAATCTCTGCTTATAAATAATTAAAGAGGCCCGTTAGTTTCACAGTGTCACACTCACAGCGTCCCCTCTCATTCTCATATGTGCACGCTTATGCACTGCTTAGTGAGCTGCTCCTCTAACTGAGAAATGAGGAAATAGTGTCACTGCATTAGTTTGTGTGCACAGAGAGCCTGTCACCCCAGTTCAGTGGAAGCAGGAGAACAGCTGATGGCAAAATCAGGAAAACACTGCTGCTGCTGCTTCACATCAGGAACATGTGACAGTTACAAAATGCACAATATGAAAATTTAATACAGCTCAGAGAGTTACATTTTTAACTTGTCTTTGTAAAAGTGTCTTTCTGAACTAATCCCACATGAGCACACTGATGAATGAATATTTATTTTCAATATTTTTTTTACAGTCAGTTTCAGTCATTTCAAATCATGTGTATGGGAAAATGCTGCAATCTTTCAGTCTAAAATTGTCATCAGTAACTGTTTCAACCCAACTCATCAGTATGCCTAGCTGATTTAGAATTACAGTGTGCATCTGTCATTAGTACACAGATAGTGGAAAGATAACAACATAATTCATAGTGCCAAACATAACGGTGCATAGATGGAGTCTGGTACAATGTATGTTTCTGAAGACAGCCCACTTTACATTCTTCTCAGTCCATCCCTGTCTAAACTACAGATTATATATCTATCTTGTCAGTTATCGCATAAAAATATGAGTTCACAAGCAGCCCTTGCTTTAACTTCAGCCACCTGCTATTTTCTCGTCAAATTGTTATGAAGTATGTGCACGTGTCTCAGGGTGCACCATAGGAGGTGAGCAACACTTGACTCATCTCATATGGTACAGTGAGAAAATCATAGGTGGTAGCAAAAGATACACATCAGTTTTTAATTGTAAGCATGTTTTTATCCCAAAAGTAAATTTGTGATGGTTAGACAAGTTGCCAGGCTGCAAGTGGACAACAGTGACTTTACATCTTTGTGGGTTCACATGTACTGCTGCCAGTTATATTTTTGCTAGTGTTGGTTTGTTAGTCTGTTGTTAGGTTTTTGACCAAATTTAGCATGGTTGGCCACACTAATATGTTTTTATACTAAGTATTAAGTTCACTTTGGCAAACAGACCTATGCAGACCCATTTTATTATCCAAGAAACTGCATATTATTGTAGAATGTAACCATGAAAATATTCTGTTGTTTAATTGATAATTACTCATTTTTTGCCTTAATGCACAGCCAGACTTGTTCCTTCTTAGATGTGGCTCAGCATTGTTCTGCTTTATTCTTCCTTTGCAGTGCTTTCTGGGAAAATGGAGTCAGTGAGATATTTTGAGCCACCGTGTCTGAGTGGATTAGTCCGGTCTTCCTTTAAGGGACGTAACAGTTGAAAACCTGCTACTGCAACTCTTCTGCCTCTGTGGTATATGTGGATTAAAGATTTGGATGAAAAGGCACCACCAAAAATATCTCCATTCAAGCTTGAGCTGCTATTTTCATGAGCCAACAACCTTTTGTTTGTCCTTAAACATAAATTTACTTCTTTACATAGTTACAACCTAAAAAAATATTCAAAGTAAGTTAAACCTATTCCTAATAAAAAGTAATTTAAATGACATCTGTAACAATTGTAATGAAAAAAGTAACCTAATTACAAAAGTAATTTAAAAGTAATCTAATTACTGTACATTTTGCAGTGAATGGATTTTAGGCTCTGTGGAGTGCCAAGATTAGCTGGATGCTTAATCCTTGCCCCTTTTGAGATAAGCTTAACATTTATCCAAAACACTGCACTGGGAATGGTTTATTCCAGGATGAAAATCAGAAGGTGTCTCTGTAAATAAGCCAGAATATATTTTTGGTGATTTATGTTGACATGTTTTTTATTTTGGCGAAATAACAGCTGACCTCCTGTTTTGACATTGTGTACTTTTTTTTAAAGTGGTAATTCCAGTTTTAGTACTATAGCCACAAATTTGCTTGACATTAAAAAGACAGCAAAGCTAAAAAGCTTTACCTTTACCAGCTTTTGATATAGCTACCCTCCAAAGAGACACACAGTATGTCTTCAGTATAAATGTATAGTGGGATATAATTGATAGCTTTGGTGATTTTGTGTTGTGATTTTATTCTGTAAATGTATTTATTCTGTCCACTTGTTAATTAAGGTCAGCTCATGCTACAGACTACAGCTCATGCCTATGTTTTACTAGTGTGTAGGTATGTAATGGTAATTAAATTTTTTTCCAGCTCTTATGATCCATTGAAGGGGGCTTTCATTCAGGGAATATGCTACAATCTCTTTATTGATTTATTTGAGACTTTTAAGAATTTTGTTTTGGCTTAAAGTGAGTGAAGTGGTTGTTTATTTTTCCGTATCTTCCCACGGACTGCCATGGGAGATTTTCAGCTCCTTTTTGTCTTTTTTGGGCCGACAAAGCTCTCTGTCTCACCTTCCCAGTGGGCATAAATATCTGCTCTTTGAAGAGTGAATGGAACAAAATATGGATGGATACCGTCACGCACCGTGGGCATACAACAGACATGGGATCTGCTGGAGATAGGCTCATCCTTGTACTCTTGTAAGTGTGTTCTCCGGCCTAATAATAAATCCCGTTTGGCAGCTTTCCTTTAACACTTCAGCTCAGAGGATTGTCAATTAATCACTTACTGGAACCAGCACATGTCCTCACAGAAAGGTCTTATTCTCAATACTCTCTCATCTCAATCAGTCTGAATGCAACTATTTTATGCAGTGCTGCTTTGTCCTTTCTTGTATACTGATTAGTTTGATTTTTCAGCTTTTTCTGGCAGTTGTTTTTTGCATCTCTGGCTTTCTTTGCCTGGCCATTCATCCTAATTCTAAATCACATTTCCTATCCAAATGGATAGACACACAACCGATCTGAAAATGGGCAGTACCAAAATATAAACATTAAACATATGGTCAGATGGAATTAGATAAATAACGGATAAACAAACCATCACATACAACCCACCCCATTTAATCAGCAGGATTGGTCTCCATGAGTTTCCGAAGCCACGTCAGTTTGTTGAAAATGTTAATTGGTCTGAGTGGCCAGGGTGGTGTAATTACCACCACATTAGGAGATTAACTACTGGTCTGGACCTCACAATTAATGTAAAACGAGGTGTCTAGTATACAGCTACATTAACTTAATTCATTTGTAGTCATCACTCTTTTTCACCTTAGAGCCCATTGGTCAGAACGGATCATGTGACACAACAGAAAGTGGAACACAAGAACAGTTGTGCAATGGCCTGCAGTGCGCCTGCTCTACTATGTGGAAGTAAGCCATGGTGTCAAAATGATTGTCCAAACAGAGAATAAAAAACAAACTGTAGGGCGACAAAAAAGTCCTGGTTTAAGCCTGCATTTAGCCCTAGGTTAGACCTGGTTTTGTCCTGGTGCTTTTTTATTTAGCTCAAGCTTTGACAGGTTAAAATTAGTCCAATATCTTTTGTGTTTTTGTTATTGCAATATTCATAAAAGGTGTTACACAATGATACATGCTTTACTAATATGGTCCCATACTATTTAATGGCAAACATGTTCAATCAGTGTGCTATTGTCTTTGGTTGATGACACTTGTTTTCTTGGTCTGTCTGCTATTAGAGAATGTATGATAGCCTGTCACATAGAACAGTTGTGCATCAAGTACACATAAATCCATGCCATAATATATTTACTGTTGTCACAAGTACTACCATCTTAAGCTGATCTGATGAAACCATCTTGATTGTAGTACATTCTTCTTATTGTGTTCATGTTACCGGTTGACTCTGTTGCATTTCATTTCACAGGAGAGTACGAGATAAGCACCTAATGATGCTGTGTAAAGTGTTTTGGCCACTGCCGTCGACATAACCACTCATACTTGCTGCATTAACATAGCGAGCCAAATGCACTTAATGAAGTACAGCTCTCCTTACCTCTGTGTATGTGCACGTATGTGTGTGTATTGCTTGTATACATGGCAGCCCGGGCCGTCTCCCAGCCCTGGCTTGGACTGCTGCTGATGATGATTCGATGTGCCACATTTCATTTACACCTGTCCCTGCCAAGACACTGTGAAAGTGATTGAGCCAAAACACTAATTTGCTTAAGGTTTCTCAAGGGAAACTAATCAACATGCCTCAAATCACACCTCATTTTTAAACTGCAAGACTACAGCTTATCAAAATGCAGGGCGTATTTGGGAAATGACTGACATAAAAGTGCACTTAGTCATTAAAAATTGTTTTTCCTGTATAAATATTTACTCCATCCTTTTCTGCTCATTAACATTACAGAGAAAAATAGCCACTTAATTTTCAGCAAACAATGCACTCTACATTAGGGCTGGGCCGTATACAACTTCATGCCTTCTTTTTTTCCTTTCATGATATGGATTTTCCATATATCACAATACTTTCGAATAAAGGAAAAAAAGTTGGCAGAACTAAAAGTCTTACAAAAATCCGTACAGTCATCTAAATTTTTGGTCATATCCAATAAGCCATACTCTATCCATGTAAAGTCTGGGTTGTCTGTAGTCTGTTTACGGTGAACTGAAATGGAACCCTGCTCTAAACTGTGACCTACATTTAGTGTTTGTTGGAGTCCAAGCCTGAGTCAGATTAATGCAGCTGGACTGCTCATTTGAAGTGAACATGATTAGCCTCAACTATATCAACCTACCAACCTACAGTATGCAATAAGAACAAAAGAAATGGCACTGATTTTTGGCAAGGATACTGTAACAATGCTCCAAATGACAATGCCTCATTTTAGTCAAATATACACTATTAAACTATTTGTGGCTAGCCCTGCATGTGTGTATTGGAGATAAAGTCAGGTAGCCCAGACTATGATGGTTAGGATGACCAAAGAAGGGATTTGTGGGTGTAGTTAAAGAGGATATGCAGTTTTCTAGTGTGAGAGGAGAGAATGCAGAAGATGTTTTTGCCATGTCCTGGGTCATATCTGCTCTGGTAGAAAAGCCTGTCTGCTGCCACCTGTCATCTGCCTGTCGACCTCTAACCTGAACTGTTTGCCTTGTCACTGGACCACCTCTGTAAGCTCTTCTCCTCAAGGCTTCAGCAAACATTTTCCACATTTGTTTTTTTTTTTTTTTTTTTTTTTTTACCTGTGTGTCCTCTCTGACCCATGTCGGTTAAGTGGGCCCAGGCGATTTTGGGGTCAATGAAAGTCTTCCCCAGTGGGACTCTGAAGAACAAAACAAAGGGTGAGAATCAAAAGGGCATAAGAGACTTTTTGGGCAAAAATGAGATAAACAATTATCAGGCAAAATTATGACCAGCCTAATTTTGGTGGTCAATGTTGCTGAACCTGGGATTCAGGAGGAACAATGTGGTTTTTGTCCCAGTCGTGGAACAGTAGACCAGCTCTACACCCTCTGTCGGTGCTCAAGGGTTCATGGGAGTTTTCTCAATTGGTCCACATGTGCTTTGTGATCGAATTCCTTTGAGAAGGCATTTGATTGTAACTCTTGTAGCGTTCTTTGAGGGGTGCTCTGGGAGTATGGCGTTCGAGGCCCTCTGCTAAGGGCTGTCCGGTTCCTGTATGACCGAAACACGAGCTTGGTTTGCATTTCCGGCAGTAAGTCAGACCTGTTCCATTGCAGGGTTGGACTCTGGCAGGGCTGCCCTTTGTCACCAGTTCTGTTCATTATCTTCATGGAAAGAATTTCTAGGCACAGTCAGGGGCCGAAGGGAGTCTGGTTTGGAGACCACAGGATTTTATCTCTGCTTTTTGCAGATGATGTTGTCCTGTTGGCTTCATCGAACCAGGACCTTCAGTGTGCACTGGGGCTGTTTGCAGTCGAGTGTGAAGCAGCTGGGATGAGAATCAGCACCTCCAGGTCCGAAGCTGGAGGAAGTGTCCAGGGAGAGGGAGGTCTGAGCGTCCCTGTATGGACTGCTGCCCTGACAAGCTGGTCCTGGATAAGTGGAAAAAGATGGATGGATGGAATGTTGTCAAGCAATTTGTTGAATTCCATGTTCAAACTCAAATCCATTTTTTCTGCTTGTAACACATCAACTTTGAGGACAAAATGTTCACCTACTGTCTAATGTCATTGTTTATTTTCCTAATTTGTAAACAACTGTCGTATAAATGCTTTTCCATCTGTGTCTGTGAATATTTAAACTTTTAGGACTTACTTTTGTCAGAAAAGTTTGATAATATTCTTATTTTTTTGGCTTCTCTGGTAAAGTTGACAAAATGTCACTTACTCCCTAGAAGCCCTTGAAAAGCAGTTACACAGAGATCTCAACAACATGCACATGCTTATTCATGATAGTAGAAGATGTGCTTGTTCCTTGTTTAAAGGCAACATTTTTCCCCACTTAACGTTGGGATGATTGGTGAACTCCACCTACATATATTTATGTTTATTTACTCAAGTCGTCTATGCCACAATAAGCTGAGAGCAGACTGAGCGCCAAATACATGTGGGTGTAAAAGTCTAATGTGGGGAACGCCGCCATGGCTTTGATTGACATTTAATCACCATGGCAACGAGTGGGCCGAGAGTGACTGCTCCGCTGAGTGCTTTTAGTCGCCAGGTTGCACCGAACACAGAGTGAGGACTGTCTAAAAGCAATGATGTAATGCGCTGTGCTCTGCTGTCCCAGAGTGAACCCTTCAGTACATAACAAAGAGGTAGGTTCAAAAGGTAGTTTAGACCTGTCTGTGATCTTAAAGCAGTTGTAACTACAAACTGAAAGTATACAGTACACTGCTGAGTAGTCTTGTAGTTCTCACAGCTTTTGGTCTTGGGACTGTTTATAAAGTTTTTGACCAATTAGTTTTAGACCTAACTAAGACCAACCAAGAACACAGCTGGCTTGTCACTTTGCCTTTGAGACCAAACCCTACAATTACATACAGGACTTGATTGTGAGACTTAAAAGTGTGAGTATAGTGATCGTTGCCATCACTGTCTTTGAGCTTAATTTAAAAAGGGAAGTATGTATGAACATTACTACATCCATAATTACAACAAAATGTTAAATGTCAAAATATTTACTGGGCTATATTATGCAAAATTGTCTACCATGTTATAACATTGCTGTCTCATCAAAAACATACCTGGAGTTGTGTTTTTCTTCGTTTACGCATGTATAAGTAATCCTCTATTCTTTGTCAGGACTGTTCTGAGGCCTCAAAACATTTGGTTTCATGAACCTCTGCCTTTCCCATGAACCCTCCAGGAAGCACTGACCAATCAACAAGCTCTCTACACCTAATCTGCTCTCATTCATTTACCCATTTTATTTGTCAGTATTATAGTATAGTGCCTCTCTTCCACTGGTGCTCAGTTTGTCTGCTCTGGGCAATTGTAAATAATGAAACTTTACTCCAGTAAGTTTTAATTATTAATTTATAGTTTTAATTTGAAGCCTAAATGCTGCTTTAATTATAAAATGCTGAAACTGATTTAAAGTAATGACGTTCAATAGTAAATAACTTCTGTAAAAAGTGGGTCACAATAAAAGAATCAAGGATGAAGTTTGGTCCCACAATGACTTTTTTTGTTCTATGCAATTGCACCTCTTTTATTTAATGTGTATAAAATGACTCCCAGTGCAGATGTCTGACCCTCCCACAACCCCGCCCCCACCCAGCTGTTGATCCACTCCTTAAAATCTAGCACCATAATTAAATATAGGTGAAAGGTTTTGCTTGTATTTTGGGTGCTAACCTCAGCCTCCTGCAGTCTTGTGTTCATTACACTTGACAATATCTCAAAAAAGGAAAAAAAAAAAATCTAAATCCTGACGCTGACACTCTCCAGATTCCAGATGGTGTTTTTGTCAGTGTTGCGTACGGCGTTGACTCATCCTTGACTGCCTTTGCCTTTACCTATGCCCCCCTCCCGTCAGCGTCTGTGCCCTCACACGTTTGTCTCCAAAAGTGTGGAACCGTGATACGAGCAGTCACTTCAACATTTGTGCACTGAATCTTTAAGAAAGAGCCAGAGAAAAGGCAAAGGAAGGGAATCCCAGAGAGATCTCGAGAGTATTGAGTGTTTGTTTTGGATATCAGCCCTGCACAGACCTGCTTTCTATATTTGTACTGTATCGCTCGTGCAAAACTTTCCATTTCTCGTTCCAGTCTGTTGTATTTCCAAGTATCCCGGCAAAGAGGTGATGTGAGACTTCTAGTTTCCATAGCATCCCCTTGTGAGCATATACCCCCCACTGAGGACCAAATGTAGTGGCGTTCAATGCCTTATTTTTGCAGATGGTGTCATTTCTGCATGAGGTCCACTCATAAGAGAGTCTGAGGCCAGTGCATAGGTTGTCTCTAGTGCTTTGTCCTTGGCTTATTTTTGCTGTGTAATGAAGCTGGATATGAGTTGTCCTCTTCTCAAGGGTGGACATTAGTCTTACAAAGTATATTTATGTGTGTCCTGTCAGTCCAAGAAACCAGTCGGAATTATGAAAAGGCCATTCTGGTATAAACTTTCAAGATTTAGACAGTGTGTTAAGTAAAATAGTATACAGATGAACAGTCTAACTGATACTAAGTCCAAAAGCCTTTCTTGTTTTACATTATTGAGAGAGAGATGAATAGTACTGAACTGTGACAGAAGCATATAGTTCATAGAACAATACAAGAATACAACATCAGGTGAAGGTCTGTACCTTTTGTTCAATTGATTTTTGATTGAGAAACAAAATAAAAAAAATGAAAAAACAATTCAATTTTCCATTTTGATTGTTTTTGAATGTAAGAGGAAAAAACAAATAACTGTTTGATTTGTCATTTTTTGATTTGATGCTTAGTACAATTATGTCTTGGGACATAATTCAATATTTGTTTTTTCTTTAATCATTTTACGTGACCCAGAAGTTGATCCCGTGTGGCCTGTATAGCTTACATTTAAAGCTTGGCTTGACTCCCTCTCAGACTTAGTTAAACCAGTGGTTCTCAACATTTTTGAGCCGCGACTTCCAGAAAACATTTGCTGATAATCGCAACTCTCCACCCGCTGTGCCCCTCCCTCGCTGTCTGTGGTGCTGAAAGCAAAATATCAACAGACCACATTATTTCTTATTGGTCTAAATAAAAATCTGGCTTTAACTTTACACTTCTAACATTACAGGAATGGACTCATGCCGGAAAAAACAAACTAAATTAGGCGAGCTTGCTCTTGTCAACAAGCTACCTACAGGGGAGAGAAAAAAGCAACGGCTCTGAACGAGCTCTTATTTTTAGCAATAGACTACCTCTCCATGACCCTTTTCACGCTATTTTGTTATATTTGCTAACTTTTATAGTTTCATGTTATGCGTAATGATCTTCAGAGCAGACACACTGAGGATAGTGGATATAACAGTGAGCAGTATCTCCAGCCTGTAGTCGATGCCTTGCGGCCGCTGTTCTCTCAGGAGCGCTCACTGGGAGTAGCCGCGCACATGAACTAAAACCAGCCGCAGCCATATTGGGACCAGGTGGACGCAGAGAACTGGGGTCAGACCAGAACCAGAAATGGGCCTAGATAATGCAGGGCATTTGGCCACAGAACCTGACATTAAGTTTCTTAGTTATAAGACTATTGGATTAAACTACTACCATGGGTTCTCTGCAGGTACCTTGCTTCCTCCCCCTGTCCAAAGACAAGCATGTGTCCCAGGACAACAATTAAAACACACTTAACTTCGCATTATAGGTCATATATTTGTAAAAAGCTGTTAGGGAAAGCAGTTTGTCAAATGAAAGCTAGTCTAGAGCTATGTATTTCTTTGTACTATCCGGTTAAACTTTAACTATGGCAAAGTGGTTTGAAATATTGAAATATAAGTGAAGTTTAACAACAGTTATTTCATACTATATGTTTGCCTTTTTAAAGTTCTTGTTAGGTTAAACTTATTAAGTGGTGCTAGTGAGGTTCAATGTAATTTTCTTAGACTTTTTAAGTGGAGAAGAGGCCTTTTTAATGATGTCCTTTCTTTGGATGAATGCACAGGGGATGGCAGGCTCTATTAATGACCCATATAGCAGATTTTTTCTTGTATTTCCTGGAGTGCGGTGCAGAAGTTAAGGTTGGAGGTTGTGACTAGGCACTTAGATTTCGCCTCTCTTACATGGCCCTGCTCTTTCTGGCGTGCTGTCAGGTATGGTTGTGGTTACAGGCAGCTCCCCTGAGAGTCGTCCAAACGGAGCTACGTGTAATGCCTCGGGCTGCACCGCGGCTGAGCTGCTTCTTCCCTGGAAATTACACTGGCGCTCTCTCTCTCTCTCTCTCTCTCTCTCTCTCTCTCTCTCTCTCTCTCTCTCTCTCTCTCTCTCTCTCTCGCTCATATACACACACAGAGGAGGCACAGGAAATTGACATGGGACAAAGGGAAATGGGGTTGGACAGAGGATGGTGGCCAAACACAAGCCCTGGACGTGCCACATCAATGATTAAAAAGTAAACCCAGATATCATTTGATCAAGTGAAGAAGACAAATAGTAGTTTGTGTTTCATTTCTATGGCTGACAGACTTGTGTTTCTGTGATCATCAAAGAGGGCTTTTGAAGGCTTTCAGCTGATAGTAACAGGATTGCGAAGGATTCCTGTTTTAAATGTGGACAGTGCAGGTTTTATTTAGAGACAGTGAGACTGCATCGCATTCCAGAATAGGTTCACTTGTGTTACAAGGGACGCCTCATGTCTGCACCTGAACTCCTCATGTCTGTGTCTGGAGTGAGCTGCTCTCAGCTGTGAGGGGAGGAGGGCACAGAGGCAGCAGCTTCTTCTCCTCAACTCTCCACTCCGTCCGCATCCTTGTGAGCATTAAAACTAAGTTATGGTAACTTACTAACGCTGTTATTATCTCGTTTAAAAAACGAGTAAAACATCAGAGGAACTATCTGAAATGTCCTCGAGTTTGTGATGATAGAGCATTAATAAGATGGGCGTATATTTGATATCATTAATGGTTGTAACATTTTAACCCCCGATATCTCTATGATGTCTGAGTTTATCAACACGAAACAAAGACTGACAAAAAGTTTAAAACCTCCTCTGTCGGTATGTCAAAATGTCACATGCTACTATAGCCCAAGACACTGAAAATGTGCAGAAAACACGTAACAAGTAACATGCTCAGAGACAGAGAGAGAGCGCTTATTACTGCACAAGGAGTTTAATTAGTTTTAATAATTTCTGCATACTTTTATTTCTTTAAGAAGCATCAAGTCTTCTCAAGTCATGGGGCTTAAGTCCAAGTCGAGTCTCAAGTCTTAGTCCATTTAACTAAGTCGAGTCTAAAGTCATCAAATTAGCGACTTGAATCTGACTCGAGTCCAAGTTATGACTTTCAAGTCCACACCAATGGCATTTATTACTAAGGAGTTTAATCATTTATTCTATTTCTACTGTTCCTGTTAAGGCGCTTGAGCCTATCCCAGACAACTATGTGCCTAAACAGTGTGTTGTAGGGCTGACACTTAATAGCAGCTAATCATTTACAGTTAACATTCATTCAGAATAGGCAATTCAGATGAACCAATTCCTCTACAGGGAAGTCATGGGACATGTGGAAGATAAGCAGACAAAACACAGAGAGATTGTGGGTTAGCTGGGCCAGGCTTTCAAGGCAGAAGTGCTAACCACTTTGCTACCACACACACCAACACACAATTTTAATAGATTGAGAGAAAGTTTAGTAAACTTACACAAATCACAGATCACATTAGAATAAAGGACACTCCTATAGGCTCCTAGGCTTGTATACATGAAATGCCCAACAATGCTACTGTTGTGCAGATGTTTTTTATACAGTATAACCATATTTAGAATTAATTTAAAATGTTTAATGTTGCTGTTGTACAGTTTAAATACACTTACACTTTCCTCATTTTCATCATATATAACTTGCCTGGTTGTTCATATGCTACCTTACTGACTAGATGAACAGGTCATCCCCTCTGGGGATGCCACAAAAACAGTGTATTAAAAAAACAACATAGGAATAATTAATCAGTCAGTTGCATCACAGTTTGCATTATCAAATGGTTAAAAACTGGCACCAAATTTTAGCCTTAATCAGCGGAAAGTTTCACTGTATTCAATGTGACTTTGTGTTTTTATGCAGCAAAGTCACATGTTCCCACCGTAAGCAAATTTACAGTGTTTCATATTGATCCCAAATCTCATTACTACCCAATTAGCTCGAGCCCTAATAAAGGAAATAAAAGCGTGTATAGAGCCACACGCACAAGTGAAGAACAGGGAGGATTTGATTTTGAACCACAAGCCGAACGTTCAGTGAAGCCCGGAGACATGAGAGGAAACCTTCACGGTCATTATAAGCTCAAAGCACTACTGCTGGACT
The DNA here is from genome assembly GCA_020698575.1 of Bostrychus sinensis. Classification (NCBI taxonomy): domain Eukaryota; kingdom Metazoa; phylum Chordata; class Actinopteri; order Gobiiformes; family Eleotridae; genus Bostrychus; species Bostrychus sinensis. The sequence continues at coordinate 15,472,548 of CM036257.1, read as the reverse complement.
CAGATCCGCACAGCAATATTACCGGCCAGCATCAAGAACTTCCATTAATTTGCACTGAAACAAATTAACTTTAATGGAAAATGAATAGACATTAATTGGGCAGCAGAGTCCTGGCTTCACGCATTGGCATATCTGAAGTGGCCGCCAAACATATAGAGAATCCAAGACAAAGGATCCTGTAGACTCTTTAAATATTTGGAAAGAATTCGGCTGCATTCTAGAGTGGTGCCATAAGCTATAGAGATTGGGAGCGAGATGTCACATCGGTGGTCACACAAACTATTTTCAATAGTAAAATGATGAAGCAATTTATGTAATTAAGTAACTTACTCAAGTTAGCATTCACACAAAAGTATTGTGATACTTCAGTGTGTGATGAATATTCACCAAGAATGACAAAGCAGTTAAAAGTTGTTTCAAATCTCGTTTGTTTACGTTTTTATGCCGCTGTTCCTAATGCTACTCTATGTTATTGTGCTGTCTGTGACCACTCACGAGACAGATTTATTACTCAATGGTCATTTCATGGCTTAGGTTCCCATCTCTACAAAGAAACAACAATACATTTTCTATAGAGGAATTAGCATTAGCCACCAAATATTGCAAAAATATCAAGCTGGTTTTGGCAGCTGACAACCAATCGACTCAGAGCTTGGTTAGAAAAGATTTGCAAGTGTATCATTGTTTTGCCATTTAATTTATAGTAGAAAATAACACATAGAATTAGCATTAAAGCTAAAGGCTAAGTAATATAGATATCTGAATGTTTATGTTATGCTGGACAAGTAGTTTCAAAAATATTGCGAACAACAATAAATTTATTTTAGTAAGACATGTAAAACTCAACCACCTAAAACTACTGTTAATACACCAAACTGAAATTTGGAGCTTACCTTAAACTTCTAGAGCTTAGTTCAGGGTCAACCCGATGCTAAACCTTGCTAAACATTACTTGTAGTGTCAATTATTTGTGTGTGTGTATGTTCTACTTCCCTTGCTTCCCTTTTTATCAACTTATGTTTTTCTTTTTAGCACTGTTTCTCTTTGTAACAAGACGAATCTATAACTTTCTGGATAGCCATTATTCAGCAGCAAATTGGAGCTTTCTTATTAGTGCCTTTTTATTCTTAATAGTAAGGCTTATATGTAATCATCAAATCTTTTTTTTCCACAGATCATTCCTACTGCAATTTACTGCTGGATGATTATAGGTTTCCTTGAATCCAAGGGGAAAAAATTGGATATTTCCCATTTAACTAAGCAAATAGAACTTACTATTAGCTAGATGTGGGTGTATTAAGTCAAAGTCAAGTTTAACAAATATATCAACAACAATTACAAATTGTTGCCATCTAAAAATGTCTTATTTGTGGTCTTAATTTGATCCTAATAATAAATAAAGTGTAAACGAGACTGTGGGTCTGTTGTGCAGAAAAAACAGTGTTGTACTGTATTATGCAATATTCTTTTTGCCCATAACACTACCCTTTTCATGCCATTACATCACTTTTAAGAAACTTTTTTTTTTTTTTGAGTTCTGAAAATGTTGTTTTAAAGAGAAATGAATGAAATATACAAAAGTCAGGAAAGCAAAGATATGAGAAGGCAAAAATCAGATGATGTGGGGCCATGATGAGAAGAGACTGCCTGAGCCTTGCACCACGAGGCACAGTTTGATCTCTGTCTACCAGCTCACACATGCTGACTGATCTTGCCGTGGAGTTTCAATTTTAAATCTTTCCATCTCATCTTTTTTACAGTGTCTACACAGCTCGACTTAACCCGGTTCCTGTCTCAGTTGTAGACTAAGGCTGTTACTTATTTATCCGTTCCATTTCTGACCGTGAACTGCTCTGGTTTGATAGTGGAGGTTTTATAGAAAAGAGTGTATCTGTGGATGACACAGTTGTGTAGACATGTCAGTGGCTTTTACCTCGATGTTTCCAGTGGTTTTCTGGAAGATTTAAATGGTCTGGCCTGTTCAAGCGCTCTTTGACTTGATTTTATTTTACTCTTTTCTCTGTATAATTGACACATTTTTTTTCTGTGTTGACACGCTGGTGTAGAGCAATCAGCCAATGACAGCATCCCCTATGACCTATCTCTTTGTGGACATGTAAATGGTCACTTTTATATAGGCCTTTTTTACCTCCATGAACACACAGTGCTTTACATCACCCACCACCAGTTTATGCAGACACTGGAGGCAAGGTGGGTTAAGTAAGGTCCGCCAAAAAGAAGAAAAAATAAAAATAAAAATTCATTAATCAAATAAAATCATTAATTTGGTTATGTTATCATTTCAAACATTCATAAATGTATATGTCAACCACTACAGTAATAAAATAAATGTTCTGAGCAAGCTGAGGGCCAGCTCTGTCCTGGGCTGCCCGCTGGACTGTGTGGAGGAGGTGGGTGAGAGGAGGATGTTGGCCAAGCTCACATCCATCATGGACAGCAGCTCTCACCCACTGCACCACACTATGGAGGGGCTGAGCAGCTCCTTTAGCAGCAGACTGAGACACCCTCAGTGTAGGAAGGAGCACTACCGCAGGTCCTTCATTCCCACCGCTGTCAGACTGTACAACTCATCTGTATAGTCAGGTCATCATAATACTGTGCAATATTTATTTATAGTCACTTTTCATAGTCATTTATTTATAGTAATAATACTGTGCAATAGTTGTTTATATTTCTCTGTACTGTGCAATATGAGCATGCTCACTTTATTTTCTTGTTTTCTGCACTTTATTCTGTATTAAGAGCTGCCTGAACAAGTGAATTTTTGGTTTTAGGATGTTTAGAACTCCTGAAATTATTGTGATGCATTGTGTAAGTATTACGCATCACGTATCAGGAGCGGAGGACGCGATAGGGGTTTTTTGGGATTTTTTTCTCTCCTGTAAGGGGTCTCTGCCCCCAAAAAGTTTGAGAACCCCTGATTTAAATGATGTATATGATGTGGAATACTAATTTTTTCCCCATTAGGTTGTATGTCCGTTCTTTTGCATTCAGAGTCCAAACAAGAAATCAGAAAAGATAAAACAGAAAACCACTGTGTTATATAACCATTGAAATTTCCTAGTGAAAAACAGTTGGCTAGAGAGGTGTAAGAAAATGTAAATTCTGGAAAATATCATAATATTTTAAGCATATTTTAGCAAAATCAAAACTGTGTTGATTCTTTTAAAATACATTATTTTTATGCAAACATTCATGTCAAAAGTTACTTTTGTATTCCATTTAAACCTCAGACTGACTTATATTTTATTTTTAAAAAATCATGTAAGCACTTTAATTTTGTTGCTTATTTGGAAAAAAGCCACTTCTTTAAGAAATTCAGTTACAATACACACTTTTCTAATTATTAAATAAAATGTACTAGCATACAGATTTTCCTCAAATCATATTATTAAAAAAGCAACATATCATCTTAGTTACAGTGTCATGATTTGTTGATATGTACTGTATTGTAATATTATCATATATATCATTCCAGCAGGTTTCAGTCAGTACATAGCCCTTTCAATCCAGGTTTAAGGCTACGTACTTGCCTAGAATACACTGTCCACATTCAATAAATAGCAGTTGTTTTCTTCCTGCTTTGGTGGACTCTGGAGTGTGGGTCACTGCTCGGTCTTTACAAGGTGAGCAACAGCTGCTGAAGCCTCCACTAATGCCTTATTGACTGGGAGCCACTGAGCAGACTCCACATTCAGAGCTGGCTGAAGTCAACACCACCTTGTCCTGTTCTCTGTCATAGACACAGTCACACTTTGAGCTAGTTTTCTCTCAGACCACTTCCTCTTTAAGTGTCAGGCAGTATGTTAGTGTGCGTTTGTGTGCCATGTCCGTGCTGCTACTGTACATCCTGTCCTGCTCTAGAAAGGCTACCGGACCGTAACATATTGTGCCTTTCTGAAGAGATGGCTGTCTCTTGTGTGCTGCCTTTGATGAAAGTGTGTCACGGAGTTGGGAGGCAGTGTTTGATGTGGGCTGATGTGATTTGGGGAGGCGACCTGGGTGCAAACACAAATAATCACACACGCATGCACATTGGCTAATTATCCTGTCCCAGATGTTTCATTTTGGGGATGCACTCAGGGACTCTGCGTCAGGGGACACACACAGAGGGAAGGTCAGCAAAACAAGGAGGAAAAACACAGTGTAATTAACAAATTACATATCTGTGGGTGAAGGTCTAAAAGAGGAGTTAGGTCAGGCTGGTGGGCACAAAGAACAACTGGCCTTCCTTAGGGCATCAGTAAAACTTACAACATCCTTTTAGATGACCCTAAAATCTGGGTTAGGATTAGATGCCTTGTAAATATTATATCTGTTCTCAGTATCTTAGTACTTAATATACTTCTGGTAAATGTAAAAATTAAAGGGGTAATGTGATATCCCTGTGCATCTCCCAGAAAGATCATTCATTCATTTTCTTCTGCGTATTCCCATTAGGGGACGCGGGTGACTGGAGCCTATCCCAGTAACTTTGGGCCGTAGGTGGGGTACACCCTGGACAGGGGCCAGCTTGTCGTAGGGCTGACACAGAGACAGACAACCCTTCCCTCTCACATTCTTTCCCTAGGGACAATTTAGAGTTACCAATTCACCTAACACACGTGTGAGGTATACATTCACCTAACACACGTGTTAGGTGAATGTCTTTGGACGGTGGGAGGAAGCTGGAGTACCTGGAGAGAACCCACAGTAACACGGGGAGGACATGCAGACTCCACCCAGAGAGATCGTGTGATGGTGTATTGGTCGGCCCGGGGCTTGAACCCACACTCTCCTTGCTGGGAGGCGAGAACACTAACCGCTCTGCACCCCATACATTATTTAGGCACTAGCTATTATGGTTGATATGAATGATAGAATTTCATATCCTTATTTTACTACAAATTCTGCTTTAAACTGGGAACCCTGTCGTTTTGATAACCGCTCTAATGTGGCTACCCAACAATAGCCTTTTTAAATCTGAGCTCATAGCTATTTTCAAGTGTCTAACACATAACACCACTCGTCTGGGGCAGAGCAGATGGCTGCATGACACACCATTGTCTGTGTAACACACATTAACAAGTCATATTACACATTATGGGTAAATTTACCAATGTGTTGTCTCAGTGTTGTCAGTGGTGGTCTAGAGGTCTGAGATTTGACCCTGTAGAATTCCTACTTCCCATCACCACCTCAGCAGCAGAACCACCTCACTCTCTTCCACCTCATCACCACTTCAGCAGGAGAACCACCTCATTCTCCTCCACCTCATCACCACCTCAGTAGCAGAACCACCTCGCTCTCTTCCACATCACCACTTCAGCAGCAGAACCACCTCGCTCTCTTCCACATCACCACCTCAGCAGCAGAACCACCTCACTCTCTTCCACCTCATCACCACTTCAGCAGGAGAACCACCTCATTCTCCTCCACCTCATCACCACCTCAGTAGCAGAACCACCTCGCTCTCTTCCACATCACATCATTTGTCAGTGTACTTTATTTGAATCTTTACTGGATGAATTCTTCTGTCTGTGGCTTCCAGCAAAAGCAGTAATGAAGACAGAGACGTCAGCGTGTCCTCCCTGTCTGCTGCTCCATCTCTCCCTGACGTCTGTCTTTCACTGCATTTTCAACTTTTCGGCTCTTCCGCACTGCTTGTATTGACAGCTTGTTTTTCTCACAAAGTGCTGAGTTTTCCCGAGACTGTCGCTTCCCATTTGCCCTTTAATATTTCACCGGGGGGTACTGTTGGATGTTGTCGGTACAGGGGTTGCAAGAATTCAGGCTTTGGTGATGTACTTGAGTAACATTTTATTTGGAGTATAATGGAATGATGGGGAAAGTTTGGATGAAAAGTCTGCATATAAGTCTAATGCTGTCTGTTGAGCAGAAGAGCAAGGGCCGTTAATTATCACTATTCCTACAGAACATCAGTACATCATGTGCGGAGTCCTTACATGTCTTTATATGTTGCAGCGTTGTGAGAAAAAAGCATTTGGAGGCTCAGATTTGCCTTGATGTTAAAGCATAGCTATGGTTTTGTTAACGCTCCCAGAGCGAGTGCTGGAGTAATAGCAGCTGCTGAGTCCTGATTAGAGCCAGCGTCCTTCCAGCACCAGGCCCACCCATCTCTGTCCTACTTTCCCCTCCTCTTCCTCCTCTTCCTCACTGCTAAAGTCATTCTCCAAACTGCAGCTCAAAATGTTGTCTCTTTAGATTGGCTGTATTTGATTAAACATCCACCTGTTCATACTCTGAAATAATTTACTAAAACATAAATTACTAAATCTAATTGGAATCGCTCACTGACATAGCACTATAAGACTAGAAGCTGGTCATATTTTTACAGAACAACTGCACACAGAATAAAAAGGAAATGATTATAGGTTTTGTGGTTTTGCAGGTGTGAACAAGCATAGACATAATTTTTGTTTTGAATTTTACAGTAATTAAGCAGTGTATTAAGTAATTAAGTTGAGAATATAATAAAGTTGAGTATTTATTGAAATTGAATGATGTTTTGCAGGTAATCATAATGGTAATCATAAAATAATCTGTCCTGCCAAGAATTACATTAAAATGAATGTTTTTCTTGCGTAATTATTTCCAGCAAGTGATTATTTTTGTTCTTTGTCTATGAATAACATCACTCAAAATAGTTATGGTCAGATGTTGATGAAATTTCCTGAAAAGGTCAATACAAGGGTAAGGAACACTGATTAGTTTTTGATGTATATCTACATCACTGTGTGGATTTAGAACCTGTAATATTGTGAGATAGGGTCAATTTAGTTTGTTAGCAACTCAAATTGAAAAGAAGAAATCATTTTTGGTGATGTTTTGGGCATAGATCCGGCTTGCTGTGCATCTAGGGTGGATCTGGTATGCAGTATAAAAAACAAGGAATAAAAGGGAAAAGTGGCTCACCTTTTTTGCTGAATTGCAGGTGAAGCATAAGTGGGACACTGACTCATATTGGTTGGAGAAATTGGCATCAACCATTGAGCTCACAACAGACATGAAAACATTTGTTCCATATTAGTCACTCATTATATCATTATTGCACCTTTAACTGCATTCATTTATATTGTTCTGAGTTCACTGTATTTTCCTGCAGTGTTATTCTCACTTCTTTGCTTGCCGTTTGTTGTATCACCTTCTCTACACTGCCTGTCTGTCATGGTTGCATCACACAGGCACTCGCTCCATGCATGCCGCTCAGTAATAAATGCTCAAGTGTGCCTGAAGTGATATTGTGGGCTGTTAAGTGAGCTTGTGCTGTACTTATTGATTTGCTAATGGCAGATTTTTTTTTTTTTTATATATATATATACAGTACTGCTTTGAGGCAATACACCAGGACAGTCATTGGATTTATGGAAACTAGGGCTGCGTGATATTGGAAAAATATCCCATTTACTTATTTACTGTGCTGAATATTTTGATAATTAATAACTAAAATGTTGAATGTATTGAAGAAGAGTCCAAGGTTTACAGTCTAAAAGCATTTCGTTCTACGGTGTGGCTATGTCCTGACCTTCACCATTTAACTGGGGCAGCTGCTGGACATGTGGTGTGTGGACTCGGTGATTCAGAGTGTGAGGAGAATTTTTAAAGCTTTCTTCATTTTACTGGACAAATGTGCCCTCAAGGTTTTGTCTCCCTTAGTCACAGATGTCTTGGACTCCAGAGCACACAGTTGGGCTGTATGTGTTTACATGTATTTTTGACTGTTCAGTTATATTACCCAAAAATGTATTATTTACCCGGGCAGCCTGGGTTCCTCTCCAAGTTTGGACCTGCTCCATGTCGTTTGCTGTCTATCTACTGTCCTTCTGTCCAAGTGAAAAAAATGGATGAATATTTCTAAGGCATTGATCTAAATTAGAGCTAAAGTCAGCGCTAGAAGTTTAATCAGTTTGATGTTAAAGATCATTCTACTACAGTATGTTAATAAAGGGGATATATTATGCAAAATCGACTTTTCTGAGCTTTATACTATTTTAAAATGTTCTTTCCTCATCAAAAACATACCTGGAGTTGTGTTTTGTTTCATTCATGCATATTTCATTAATCCTCTATTCTTTTACACTGAGTTTGTGAGAGGCCAAAACGGCTTGTTTCACCGGTGTTTGCCTTTTCCACCTGACCATGCCCCTCCCACCTTATGGTCCTGTCCTGTTCAGGAAGCACTGCTACAGCTCACACCTCCCTCTCAGCAACCAAACAAACCCACTCCCAAACTGCAATGGACAGCACTGGCTTCTGCACTGGCGCGTGTTGTTGGGACACGCTGAAGGGGCGTGACAGCACCATGACAGCAGCGGGACAGCGGGGAGGGCTCTTGAAGTGACAGGGACCTAAACTAAGCATTCCTAATAGAGTCAAATGAGGAGTTTCTTCAAATAAGCTTTTTTTTTAAATAATTATTGCGTTTTCTAACCAACAAAACGTAAGATGTTGATCTGTCCTAAATTAATTTAAAAGACACAAAAAAGAAGTATAATATAGCCCTGCATATCTGCTATGTGTCCTGTGACAAATAAACGCCATGCAAGTATGCGTCCGTGTCCGGCAAGCTGGCAAAAATACATATATAATAAGTCTATTTTTGACGGATGCCGCAGCCCTCATGCATAAAGTTGAACAGAGCAGATTGAGCCAGACAGGAGGTCACCAGGACCAGTGAGAAGAATCCGGTAAATTTTATAAACGTAGCATGCTTACTCATGGTAAAAGCGCAAAAGTCACAGAAAAAGTATCCAAATGAACAGGGGATTGTGGTCAGACAGGCAAACGTGGCTTTAGTTCACATGTAGCTCTCTGTACATGGTTGTTATTGCGTAAATTCATAACTTGAGCTTACTCGCCTCTCTCCTGTGAAACTAATGTCGGATACCAATGCCAAATTTGTGTCTGTGGAACCTTCCATTTGTGCAGGACGAAGGGCACGTGAGGTTAAACACTGCTCCATCTAGTGATTCAACATGATACAAGGGGCTGCTTGAAAGTCTTCCATTGATTTCTGAAAGACAACACATTGATGCATTTACCATAGCCTGTTACTTCTAAACAAGATAATCCTCCTCACTCTCCCACATTACAGGCAGTATCATGTGGTGGTGTTGTGAATGCTGCTTCAGTCTGATGAGCTGACAGGCTGAAGTAGCTCTCCTGTCTCAGATTTCCCCTGAGTAAGGGCCAGACCAGCGCCTACATGTGGGACAGATTGCTTATTACGAAAAACATAAAACCAGCTTTTTGCATTTCAGAGAGACCACTGTAACCTTAGGAAGATGCACAAATTGGCACTCAATACTTACTTCAAAATATTATTACTCAAGTAGAAATAGAAGTACTCAACAAGTGGAAAGTTAACTAAAGGAGAATGTACTCACTGTCATTACTGCCTATTATCACTACCACTATTACTCATACTAGCACTATTACTACTATCTCAACTATACTACAACTACTGCCACTACTAACGCTACAACTGCTGTTACTACTACCACTGCAATTACAATCACTACACTTTGTATAGTCTTTGTAAATTCTTTTTTCCTTTTACTTATTTGAAAATTCTCATTCCTTACTCAGGCGAAAATGATCACAAGTAAAAGTATGTTTTAGAAAATAAACCCACTAACTACTTCTTCCCTTTCGGCTTTTCTATTCGTGCCCTTACTGACATTGCTCTTTCCATTTATCCAGGCTTGGAACTGGCACAAAGAGTACTGCTTGTTTGTGACCTGTGTGCAGAGGTGGAAAGTACACAAGTAAATTTACTTGAGTACTGTCCTTAAGTATAGTTTTTTAGAATCTGTGCTTTACTTGAGTCGTATTTTAAGCGGTAACTTACTACTTTTACTCCACTACATCTAAAAGATAAATATAACTACTTTTTACTTCACTGCATTTCTAAAAAAACAAAAGTAACTTCCTTTCCTTTCAAACCATTCACATAATCACTAATCTATCAAACTCTCCTTTCATTGCATCGCTGATGTCTTTACCTGCCGAGGTCTAAACACCAATGTTATTCCTTCCGATAAATCATCTGTTACTTAACTAAGTTGTCTGGGCTTGTTTTAAGTCTCTCCTGGTTGAATAGCCATTTGAAGGTGGAATAAATGGACAATGCTTAAATACCAGAACCATTCTTATATGGAGCCATGCTGATCGTCTCTGTAGTCGTAGCAGTGGTGTTCTTCTGACTGGTAGCAGGTTGTTCACTTTCAGGTTAGACATGCTGGTGGTGGGTTTTGTGAATGAAATGGACGCCTTGGCTCAGTGCCTGTACTGTACATTACGGAGGCAGCTAGATTTCCTCCTGCTTGCATTCGTCCTCCCTCCCCCACTGCACTGGCCTCTCTGCTTCCTATTCATCAGAGACTTCCCAGACTGCAACATGTTGGAGTCCGGTTACCATCACTTAGCAGCTCCCCGGAGTCCTCGGCTCCCTCCCATACACTGTATCCATCACTCTTATGGCTCTGCTGTCTGTAGGCCTTGTACACAGCCAGAGAACACAATTATGTGTGCAACTGTTTAGCAAATGAGAAGAATGTGTCTGAAATATTTTATAAAGCATACATTTGGAAATAGCAAATGGTATTTTTACTTTATTAAAATGTCTTATTGATAGCTTTGCTTAGTGCTTTTTTTTTTTTTTTTTTTTTTTTTTGTAGGGCCAATTTAATATCGTATAGCCATTTTGTCTGAGTAACACTAATAATAAGTAAAACACAAACAAGAATTGGACAGTGAGAATAGTTAAAGATGACTTTTTTGAGAAAACCAATAAGGCACTCTCAAACTTGCTGTGCTTGCTGGGCTTGGGGAGAGCAACAAAATGTTTTTAAAATTTTTGTTCTATGAGGTTCTATGCAAGAGAAATGAGCAAAATCTTATTATTGCCATTTTGAGCTTTTCAGGCTTAGATAAAGCATTTTTGGAGGTTTCTTATGAACTACAGAGTAAGAGTCTAAACTGCTACCAGATTTGTGGTGAAGCTGGGGTCCTTCAGTCACATGGTTGCTGGGACATGTGCCTGCCCATAAATCAGCATTAAAGGGCAAAAATTGGCCTGATGTATCGATCAACCAATATATATGGATTCATTCAAGTTAACATGCAGTACATGATGAAAACGGTCAATGATTTACTTTCCTGTTCTGATTAGATATTATCATTATAAAGACCATAATATTGGTTTGTTAGTTTGTTAGCAATATAATGTATTAGTCATAGATTATTCAGCTTTTAATTAAAAATGCTCTATCCACTGCTCTTTACCATTGCCAGGTAGGACCAGTGCACTAGTAAAGTTTTGTGGTGCCCTAGTCCTCATAGTTATACAGTATTATGAGTTCAGTTTTAGCAGAGAATGGGATTGGGCATTAATATTAGTATTACTACAGATATTTGACGCATTAAACAGGAATTTAAGGGGATTAATCCAACTTACTAATTGCATTTTTTTTTTCTGAGATACTGGTAAGTGAGCTGGAGGAGCCCATAAGCACAGGATAAAATGTTCACAGACGAGGAATGCATAGGGTGACCACCTCAAAAAGTGGGACAAGTTGTGTGATTTGGTAGGACCAGGAGGTACAGACACAAGAAATAAAAGCTTTGATCGGGGTTTCTGATGACTCTTAAAAAGTCTAAAAAAGTCTTAAATTGTAAAGTTTAAATTTAAGGCCTTAAAAAGTTTTAAATTTGTGAGATGTGGACTGTTAGGTCCTAAATACATTTAAACAGGTCTCAAATAAGTTACATACATTAAATGCAACTACCTAAAATGTCCACTTGAATGCTCAAAGGAATTTTATCAGCGCCAATACGAGAGTCACAAATGGTCTCAGCTTTTTGTACGCTGCATGCTTATGGAATCTGTGTTATTTTTCTTGTACAATGGTCTTAAAACAAAGTCTAAAAACGTCCTAAACTAATCTTATTGGAGCCTGCAGAAACCCCGTTTCATCATATACAACTTACTGAGTCTAAACCTCAATTAGATAAAGATACTTGCTACAGTTGATGAAACATTTAATGTGCTGTTTTCATCCATGGAATAAAAAGGTGGAACTGATCTAATCTAAAATCTAAAATTAATAACCCAATCTAATTTTTTCAACGCTAGCCAACAGCAGGCCTTCCTGAAACACAGGGGCAACACCAACTACATGTATATAGTCCAATCCAGCAAGTTGGACGTCCATAAATATTTACGTCTTATTTCTACATTTTATGCAAAGAACAATGATCTTACTATGTTGTTCTTAACTTTAATCACACATTTTATAAGATCTACTGAGGACCAATGAAAAAGTGGGACTTTATCCTAATCAGTGGGACAGTGGGACAGATGCCTAAATGGCTGTGCAGTGCAACCAAGGCTACATAGACAAATGATAACCGCATATGTTCTGTAAATAAAGTACTCTTCTTTGAAATGTAATGAGTATTATAGAAATGACAGTGCTGGTCCTCTGCTATCTGTGTGAACTGAATCATATTACCAATATAACAGAAGCCAGTCTGTGTCTGGCATGCTGTAAGATTAGCTCAGTGTTTGACAGAACGCATATCCTTTGTGTCACGCTGCCAGTACATCATACATGTCTGAGGTGTGTTTTATCAGCCAGTCTTCACCCCGAGGCCGCTGCTGTTATCTCACTCTGCTGCTGTTATTGATATGACAGGTATTAGTGAAAAAAGGTGCGCTTTCTCTCTCTCTCTCTCTCTCTTCCATTTTCCACTGTTTATCGATGGAAGTCCTAAGGGCCACAGCCTTCACCAAGACCGTTTGTCTGCAGGAAGCTTGGTTGTGTCAGCATTGGATTCTCTGAATGGATTCATGGCAGAAAGAAAGGCTTCCCAGGATCCTTGTATTGATTTGACCCCGTCCGTACATACTCTCCCTTTTTTCGAGGTGTCCTCTGTGTGACCATCCCCCAGCACAGCAGCATAAACAAGTCTGAAAGCCCAGGCTAGCTCTGTTTTCTGCTGCATTCTTGTGGTGCTATACAGAATGATGCTACTTTTTTTCAGGTTTGTTTCAGGTTTTGTTCATGTGGCAGTTGCAATTTGGAAAGTCTGAATTATAACATTATTCATTCACTCATTACTAGTTTGTCACAGGGCTGAAAATGTATGTTTCTGCTCATAATTAGAGATGCACAGAAGCAGAGTGGTTTGTGAGTGCTTCATACTACATGAATGTGGTTGGTAAATTTTGAATCTAAATTGCACTTAGTGATTGAATGTAAGAGTGGATGGTTGTGCAGGGAGTAACACGTCTAAGGCTCATGCTGGGATACCACTAATGGGAATAAGCAGAAGAAAATGAGTAAATGTTTGCAAAGAGTAAGGAAAATGATTTCTTATAGTTAACAATTCAGGTGACTTTCTTTTTAATTAAAAGCTGAATGCTAATTAATACTCAAACAAAGGCTTTAGCCAAAGTACTGGACTGTGAAAGGTTTAATATAGTGGGCTATTAACTATAATCAATAGCTTTCCTGTCAAGTCCAGGAAACTCTATGTAGGCAACAACTAACGATAATCACATGCTACTATGTTGATGATGCATATGATGATCAGAAATGTCTTTTTCTGACAAGAGTCTATGAATGCACCATCTTCTCATATGGGCACTCAAACAAAACAATGGTTAAAGGCTAAAGGGACTAGTAGTTTCTTTTTTGGAGGGTTGTTTGTGTTGTAATACTGAGACAAGAAACACCAAAATGATATAAAAAAAGGTAGGCCTTTGAAGAAAACACTACACGTCAAGAGCAAATGACTACTATCTCACTGCTAATGGCAAACTCTTACTATAGATAAAGGGTATTTATGTGTTCCATGCATGGTTATATGTGTGTGTGTAAAAGCCTCAAGAGCTTAAATCTGTAAATCTGACCACTATCTCAAAGGATTTCTTTCACAGAGGCAGGCTGATGTTTGGGTGATAAGAGAAAGATGCATCTAAAAATGCTGGAGAGGATCGAAGTGATTTTTCCACAGCGTCAGTAACTCTGCCTCTGCACCAGCTCTGTCTGTGACCTTAAACCACCCCTCAGTGCTGCTGTAATGGTGCTTACTTTATCAGCGTCTGTCTGTCTCTGTCAGGCTGTCAGTCAGGGCCCACACATATGCTTGGTGTCATTGGGGACCCTCAGGTTAGCGCTGGTGCTCTGGGGGGGCTCCGCTGTTGTGGCACAGTCTGATGGGTGTGAAGTCTAGTGTGGGAATGGCATCATGCACGCGACAGGCATTTTTTCACTTGAGAGGAAAGCTGGGATTTTTGCTGTATTCAACTTGTGATAGACATTATAGATAGATACCATCAATTTGGCTGAGGTGGAAAGTAACTAAATACTTGTAGTTTATTTTTGTAGTAATTCTTTCACCTCCCAGATACAACACAGTGGAACAGCATTGACCAACACAACGCACAACACAACAACAAAGCAAGTCACTGAGTATGGAAGGTTTGTTTGTGCAAGGTTGCCTACAATTGATCAGGACAGGCTTAGTGACACTGACGTGACACATCAATCAGAGATGAGCTAAGAGTGAAATGTGTTGTGAAAAGAATCGTTTTGGAGAAGATAATTCAGCTAAAGATTTGGTAGGAGATAGGTACAGCAGTATGGAGGACCAAAACTGCCCAATCAATACATTCATGAATAAATAAATGCTCTCATTGACAAGTAATTATTTAAACAGGACAAGAAATGGTGAAATAAAATAATAAAATAAAGGCCTATAATTATTCTCTTTCTGTATTTATTTATACATTTGCTTTAATTTATTTTTGCTTTATTTAATTATTTATTTCTTCCTTTTTTATTTATTCTCACTTATATTTATTAAATGATTGATTTCTGTCACTGAAATGCAGTTGATGGGGGTGTGATAGACATAAGCAATCAAAGCAACAGATAATCTGCAGATAGTCCACGCAGTGATCAACCACACGTCCCCTTCATTTACAGTTCAATGACAGAAATCAATCAATAAATAAATATAGGAATAAAAAAAAATGTATTAAAGCACAAATGAATAAATGTAGAAAAAAATACAGAAAGGGAATAATTATAGGCTTTAATTTATTTATTTTAACCAAAACTTACATCTTCATTTAAAAAATATATTATTTTCAATTCAGCATTACCTTTTTAAATACTTATTTGTCAGTTAGAGCATTTATTTATTAATTCATTTATTGATTATTGATTTGGGGTTTTAGGTCCTTCATACTGCAGATGAGAACGAAGCAATCCAATATTTATGTGTCCACTTAATATTTAGACCATAAATGAGGGGAAATACACCACTGAGTTAAACTAAAGGAGTTTTTCTGAGTTCCAAATAAACTATATAAACCATATATAAAAAGGTACCCAAATAAAAGTATCTTAAAAGACAGCTGTCCACACCTCAAATGCCTCCATTTTATTGTCTGTGAGCACTTCTGGTTCTGAAAGAACATATCATTATCTATGAAAAATCCCAGTGAAATCATATCATAAGCTAAATGCTTTGTAAATGCTGAAGTTGACTGAAAATACAACATCAGATTATTCCATCAATGTCCATAGATTTTTACTTAACATTTTGAGCTTAAAGAAACCTGAATGTGCTTCCCCTCCAGTACTCAGTTTGCCCGCTCTACAGTAGGCAGCGTATGTGCAGGAGCAGGACATAATTTAACTTCAGCTGGATAATCTAAAGGTTTATTATTATATGTGTTTTCTGAGATATACACAAATGCATATAGGATTTTGCCATTATTTACACAATGCAACGATGATTGGCTGAGAGAAATAGAGGGACAAGGCTGTATTGTAGCCAAACAGTTGGGGGCAATCAGGATGCTCCAGACCTGATACACTGTCTATCAATAATACAGTGTGGGGTTGTGTGGGGTTATATGGCATTATGCGTTTCCTCCTGCCCAGACGAGAGAGAGAGAGAGAGCCAAGTCAGCAGGCGAGGACTGTGGGACTGGACAGATACCGAGGTGGACAGGAGAACGTTCAGGAAGTGCAGAAGAAGAAGAGAATATAGAGAGAAGTGACAGGTTTGATGTCGGAAGTGGTATGAGTCTAGACAAAGACACAACATGGAAAAACGGCTACTACTACTACTACTGCTGCTACTACTAGAGGTATACTGGAGAAGACCTGGGGAGAGTGGGACCCGGGAGGTAAACTAATCACCAATGCAATTTTCTGCATCTGTGCCTCCACGCCGCACCCCTCTCTCTCTCTCCATCTCCCACCTCTCTCCTTACTATTCTGCTCACACACGCCGTCTCTCGCTCCTCTATCTATCAGGCTGTACCATTCTGTGCCCCCCCTCCTTATTTTTTCCCCCCTCTGTAGTACTGCCCACTAATCCTCCCTGGCTCCCCAAAATGGATGGAGCTGATGTGGCTATCAAAAATCAGGCTGCAATACAGGAAGGAAATGGTTTCAAATTGTCATTATTTTTATTTAGCGTTAGACAAGGTGACTTGAGGGGTGCAAATATAATCTATTCAGCAACATATTGTGTGAATGTGTGTGTCTTTTTCCCCAAGGTGAAGCTGTTTAGGAAATGTTTGATATTGCAGTGGTAGGGGTTTGAAAACGTTCCCTGTCTCTCCAGAGAGCAGCGGCTGCCTTACCTGCCTTGCTTGCCTGCTTGACTGGCTGTTTTGCTCTGCCTTGATGATGATGATAGATGTTCACGGCAGACATGCAAATAAAGGAGGCGGCACCACTTAAACGACACAGACGCTTTCACTCTCTCACACATGCATTCGCTCAAGTGTATGTTTGACTATGATCCAGTCAGCCATTGATATATTAATCTGCATCTGGAGGGAATACACTGTAAGGAAAACAAGCACACAGAAAAAGCAGCAGAGACAAAATGTAGCAATTTAGCAGTGATTGAGTGAAGACTGTAGAAACCTGATGACTCCAGCTAGTGTTAAAAAGTAGGTAGCCTGGAAATTGTTAAAATGGTAACACTAAGTTGCTTTTTACCATGAAATACTACCTACACTACAGTAGTCATTTAATACTTCTTTATTTATACAGTGTTAATTTTATATTTATTCATGTTTTAGAACTGTTAAATAATCATCTTCTTCTGCTTGCTTCCGTTAGGGATCACGGGTGACTGGAGCCTATCCCATCACACAGACTTAGACTTAGACTCAGAATTTATTGATCCACAAGAGAAAAGGCTTGGTCACAGTAGCGCAGTTTTTTTTAAAAACATAAGTAAAATGTAATCGTAGGTATAGAATGGTTACAGCAATTATATATTTTTTAAAACAGAATACAATAAAATAGATAAAATTTTACAAGATTTGCATATTTACAAATCTACAAAAAAATAAAAATAGCAGTATATAAATTGTTTAAAAAGTAAATATACACTATATGGGTAAGGATAGTGCAGTGCAATTATGTGGCTGAGCATTAACATGAGAACTGTAAAAGTCTGCTGGAGAAAGAGCTCCACTACCCCTCCATGGTCCGGTGTAGCGGGTATAGGGGATTGTCCAAGATAGGAGAGTAGTTTGTCCTCCTGTCTCTCACTGACACAAACTTCTCCAGTTTACTGCCTATAATGTGTCCAGCCTTTTGGATCAGTTTGTCGATCTGACTGATGTCCCTTTTGCTGGTGCTGCTCCCCCAGCAGACCACAGCGAAGTACAAGGCGCTTGCTACCACAAACTGGTAGAAGATCTCGAACAACTTGCTGCACACATGAAAAGATCCTTAGGAAGTAGCGTCTGCTCAACCATTCACTCACTAGGGACGATTTAGAGTCATCAGTTCACCTAACACATGCATGTCTTTGGACGGTGGGAGGAAACCAGAGGAACCCATGGTAACACAGGGAGGACATGCAGACTCCACCCAGAGAGATCATGTGTTGGCCAGCCTGAGAATCGAACCCACGGTCTCCTTGCTGGGATTCGAGAACATTGCCTGCTCTGCCACCGTGCACCCCAACTGTTTAATAGTGTGTAGCTATTGACTTTAAAGTCTGCAAACCAGTGAAAATGTCTTGGGTTTGGGTACAATATGGTGGTAGTAGTATAGTAGTTGTAATTTCCGCTACTGCTTTCAAAAGGACCTTTGTGCAGACCTTACATTTTACTTTTACTTAAATAATCATGATGATCTTCCTTTGCAATGTCCCATGTTTCCTCATAGCAAAAACTACACAGTCCACCTTTAACTGTATTTTGCTGTCATCAAATGAAACAACATTATATTATTTTAAACCAGAATGGCATATTTTTCTATCCACCAGTTACAATATTAGAAAGTCCATGTGATTTTAATTCATCTTTTAATCAGTAGTAATTCAGCATTAGCTCCTCACTCAGCCAAGCTAATTACAGTCTTAAGTGCACTAAGCCCACACTCCAGTACTGAAACCAGCCTCATCATGGCCCTTTTTGGTTTTGTGCTCTCTTCAGATACAACTGGGTCAAGTCCTTTCTTCTTAATCCGGACATAATCTGGCCTTTTCTCTTGTGGCATGAAACACTAGAAAGGTTTTCTCTCCAGGCGCTTGGAGTGTTTCTCTAAAAACAGCATAAGGAAGTACTAAAAGGTTACACCATGACAAAATGCTATAAATGTTTTGCATCTATGCAAACTCTTGCTGTCTGAGAACAATAGCCTGCACTATATCTGCGTGTTTAAAAATTCAACAGAAGGCCACACTGAGGATAAAGCAGAGTTAATGTGCTTACTGTTGAGGAATGTAATTAAAAATCATAAAAGGGCCCCTTTCCAAATAAAAAGCAATGTGTAAATGAGAAAACAACTACACTGAGTGTCTTTTGAAAATACTATGTGGAATTTTATGAATGATATCTAATGGTGTCTGCAGTGGTGGAGAGAGGAGAGACACTTAAACCAATGCTCAAATAAAGTGATTAAGTAGAAGTAAAAGTACTAAACAAAATTGTTAATTTAGTAAAAGTGAGACAGCCATAGAGATGTGGCACAAAACATGATTATTTTGAATGATTGAACATTTGATGAATCTGTTAGCAAATATGCTTTTAGGCACATAAACATAACCAGACCTTGTTGATAGTATGGCACAGTCAAATTATGACTTACTCTTACCTTGTTAATGTTTAATACTAATTCATTAATAGTTCATGATTAACTAATGTTTGTAAATGCTTTATAGATGTACCTTATAACTAGTTTGTAGGTACTTACTTAAATATTACCTAATCTTGAATAAATATGCTTGTTCATTATTAACTAATGTTTACAAATGGCGACCAACTTAAAGTATAATCATTAACTCTTTGCTTGCTAACATTTATTAATAGTTAGTTCATTATTAGTTCATTATGTATTATAGATATACCTTATTATAAAGTATTATACCTATGTGTTGTTTTTTTGGTTTTTTTTGTTGTTGTTTTTTTGGGTCATAAAATGGACAACCAAAAGGGGAAAAAAAAAAAAAAAACAATGCATGGAGCAAAGTTAAATAGAACAGCTGAAGTGAAGAGGTTTGTGGATAATGCAGGCTTCTGTAAATTTTTTCCAGAGCTGTCATAGTAGTTGTTTCAGGTTGATCATATAAATGTTCTTCTAAGGTTATAGTCATCATTTAAAAGTTGTTTCCAGGTCATCATTTAAAAGTTGTTCCAAGGTTATGGTGATCATCCAAAAGTCGTTCCAGGGCCATCATATAAAGGGTGACCAGGGAAGGTTAGTAATGGGCCAAAGAAGAAAGTATTAGTTTCTAGTTTGGATCTGGAAGACCATCTGGATCCCAATAATTTTATTTATTAATTTATTTTATTTATTTATTTTTTGCGATTATGAGATTGGTTAAAATGACTCAGCCACAATGGGTCTGTAAAGATTTTGTGGATTCTTCACCATTGTGAGGTGCTAGCTTAATGGATAGAGCACATACAAAACTAGAAGATCCCTGGTTCAAGTTCAGGTTACAATCACGCACACAATCCTGTGCTTCTACTTGTAGTTCTTTGTAGAATAGCACAGAAGATAGAGAGAATTGCTGGCCAGGCTCTGTATGCAGCTAAAATTTGAGTAAGGATGATTTTCAGTAAGCTTTACATACAATTTGATTTTAATTTCTAGAACTTCTTTCTTTTCTTTCATGTGATGACTTGTGCAGACATTGCCATTGCTGTTGATAGCTGTTCACACTGATCAATTGCAGTCTGAAAGTCCTGGACCATCCCATCTCCTTTAGGCCTGATAACATATCTGCACCTCATCCCTATCAGGCTTTAGTCCATTATTACCGAAAGACATTTTATAATCTTAGATCAGCTGTCGTCCACCTAAAGCCACTATCAGATTCCTCATCTTTTCCTAATCAACACTGTCTTTCATTTCCTCGCCGTCTCTCTACCTCCCTCATGTTAGTGATTTCTGTGTGTCACATGACCACAGTTGATCGAGCTGGACTACCTGAGGACCGTTGCTAATGGTGACAGATGATATGCCTGTGCTGTCAGGAGGAATGGCAGAAGTGATGGTGTACATGCCAGGGGTCACTGTATGTAAGAATGTGAAACTCTTTTATAATCAGTCAGTGTTGAAGAGGGGGATATTCTTACTGGGCCCACTTTGAGATGTCACCACTAATAACCACAGATAGAGTACTAATGGGTGGGCCTAAACAATCCACCGCATCAGTTGGCCAGATGCATACCGTATGTCTTCAGCTTTCTTTTCAGCTTTTTATTTTTGGGAACGACACAGCAAATCATCTGTCTTGGCATAGGTTCTTATGCCAAATGTCCTTCTTTACACAAACCTCTCAATTTCTCCGGGCTTTGGACCAGCACAAAGTGTACACTGGCTTATGCCCCCTTGGCTGAATTATACCTAAATATTTATGGCTGCCTCAAGACAGAAAAACTGTCTATTGTAAGACTTTCTATGTTTACTTATACAACATGTGCCTCTATGTTTTAGCTCTATGACTAACTGGCCTATGTCCATGACTTGACTGCAGCCCCTGTGATTCTGAATAGAAATAAGCAGTAGATCAATAAATAAATAAACTCTCTGATACACATTTTTTGATCTCAGAAATAGTGCTGAACATTTCTTGCTCAAAATTTACAGACCCAACCCTTTCCTGTTATTATTTGTATTCTGCTGAAGCGGCATGAAGCACCTGCGTGTTGTATGAAGTGCTGTAATTTCCGTGCTAATATTTAGTCAACACGTCAAAGGTGGTTAACCAGCTCATGACAGGAAGTGACAGGAGTAGACACAGTGTTTCTCACCAGGGCCTTCAGCTCACATCTTGTCAAGTCTAGTCTCTGTTCCTCTATTTCCTGGTGCAGTCAGTGTCCATAGGCTGGGGTTGGGATGCCAGTGGGACTACATTTGGACTCTTTTGCTGTTATTAATGTGTAAATATATTTAGCATTGAAAGGCCCACTACTAGAGTTTTTTTTTCTGGTGAGCTCTCCTCTGAACTAGTTGTGTTTATTTTTTCTGTTTGTTTTTCTTTTTTCTGTGTTGTTTTGTGGAGAAAGCATTGTGTATCTTTCCAGCTGGACTTGCTGTGTCCCCGATTCAAATGAGTTTGTGATTGGTTTGAAAATGTTGTCCCTGTTCCACTTCCCCCATTGTCAAAAACACTTTATAATAAAGCTCAGATGAGGTCTCAGAGTCTCATTTTTCCAGAGATGACTTATGCTAACTATGCATATGTGTTACCTTTGGCTCAGGGCTAATGCAGAAGGCTAGGTTACCAGAGACCGTGAGATACATTTCACTTTAGCCAGCCTTTCATCTCGGCCTAGTCTGTGTCATAAGAAGGATAAAGACATACTGGATACAGGATCAGGGAACACAGTTAAAGGAGAAGTTTAAGGGCAAGCCTATTGAGCCACACTGAGCCCCAAAATGTCTCTGTAAAGATCCGGAAGCACAGTGTTGGATGTGTGCAGACATTTGTGCCATGTTTCTATTTCTATTCTGTCTCTTTCACACTGAACAAACATGGAAAAGATGTTTACAATGACTGTTTCAGCGACACTCAACAATGTGGTGAATGATGAGTAACATGACACTGACATCACTGTTAGCGCCTGCTGGAGCTGTGAGTTCCAAGTTCCTTTGAACAAGACACTTGTACTGCCAAATGTTCTCAGCACACGGATGACCCCTGTGCAGTCATCGAATGAGAGTGACAAAACACAAACCCCATCTTGTGACATTAGTTCATAAAATGTGCTTTCAAGTACAGAAGGCTTAATTATTTTTCCTGCAGCTTTACCTCTAGCCTCTCACTCCACTATGCACCAGGATGTACTCTGTATATTAGATATTGGCAGCACCTTTATGTTTTAAAAACACAGTGAAACACACAGTTGAAACACAGTTTATATCTCATTTATTAACACTTTTGTGTTTCTGTAACAGATGCCATTCTCCTGGACCTAGAGTGCCGTACGAAACCATTCACTACTGACACAACCTGTGCTCCAAACAAGAGCTCCAGCGGAAATGCACTTTTTGTCACAAAAAAAAGATTGTAACTACAACTCACAACCTAACACTGTATAATATATTATGTATTCTTAGGACAAAAACAGGCATATATCCCAGTTACAGCAAATATTGCAACTTATCCTGGCATTGTTTTGTAAGTTAGTACTTAAGTCAGATTTTAATTATATTTCAGGAAAGATGGGCCAAGACAAGACATTTATTTTCATATCGCAACAATTGTTGCCTTAAAAGGCTTTAAAGACTGTTCAAGGCAACATACCTTGTTCTTAAGCAGCATCCAGAGGTAGAATGCATCATGCCAGGGTGGGAGATCTTAGTGGACCATATAAGAAACATTATCAGGGGGTTTGACCAAGGAGGTCGCATGTCTGGTTAACATACGGCATACGGGCAGATATAAAAAGAAGTGCTAAGTAATACTGAGGCCTCAGGGTATAAATTATATTGTGAGACCCTCAGGGAGTGAAAATATTACTACTCTTTTAACCATTAATAAACATATGTGAGGTGAAATAAGTTTATTCTGAAAACCTCAAATGAGTCAGGGAGTTTATATATTTCTATTTCTATAGAAAAATAGATCATTGTTTTTTGGTGTGTCTTTTTTGTGCTGCCAAAGGGCTGCTAGTAGAAAAGTTTGACTTCCTCCCTTGTTATCACTTGCAGTATTACAACTGTGTTTTTTCACACACCAGAACAGCAATGAATAACAATACAGGCGGCCCGCTCAGTGCAACTCCACAACAATAAGCCCCTACTGTATGTTCTTACTCTTTTCCACACAATCCATCCTGAGATACTGATATTACATTCTTTAAAAGCAAAGCCAGTGAGGAGAACTATGAACCAGAAGAGAAAAATAAATGAGAGGAGCAGCTCGGCAACAGCAGGAGATGTAAATCAGTGTGATAAAGGAGTCTGGGGCCACATTGACAGTCACTATGCGGCCCCTCATAGTGATTCAGGTTATGAGTCAGTGTGGCTGGATGCACACTGTCCAAACCCCCGGGCCGCACTTCTGTTCCCTGTCCCTCTCGCTCAGTGTTGGACCACGTCCCACCTGTTGTTAGCGTCTCTACATACGCTCTGCTGGACTGAGGTTCTGTGATCTTATTATGAATCAGCTTATGAGCAGATCTGAATGCAGCCTCAGCCCCTAAAGCATCCCACAAGCATGACTTAGAGAACAGATGCTGCTAAAGACATAGGCTATAGGTGTGTGTGTAATCTATCTAACCTCCCACTCACGGATTA
The DNA here is from genome assembly GCA_020698575.1 of Bostrychus sinensis. Taxonomy (NCBI): domain Eukaryota; kingdom Metazoa; phylum Chordata; class Actinopteri; order Gobiiformes; family Eleotridae; genus Bostrychus; species Bostrychus sinensis. The sequence continues at coordinate 15,448,720 of CM036257.1, read as the reverse complement.
GTATTGTGGCGCTTACATGACTCATCGGTCAAAGACTTCGGACTTTAGAGAAGGACAAAATGGCAACACAGTAGTCAAAATTTTACAGTGTAAATAAATCTTAAACTTCCTAAGCATTCAAAAATGACACAACTGACAATTAAAATTACATCCTCACACTATCCAAAAAGGGTTATCTGTATGTGCAATAGATGAGCCATAGTCCAGGGAGAAGCCCACATCAGGCCCATAGTAGCTGAATTTTTTTTGCAAAGAGAAAAAATAAAACACTTTTTAAAAATCAAGCTCCCACTGTTCACCACTTGTCACCAGTCAGCGCAGTTGACTACTGTTATAAGAAAAAACAAACAAACATGAAGTCCAGTGTGTAGAGCAATAGTCTTGTCCACTCTTGTTTTTTGATTGTTTTGGTCTCTTGTCTTGTAAACATTAAAAAAGACAAAGCTCAACTGCCGCTTATGATTACTTTTTGTGCCTTTAGAGAGCACAGTTATCTAGTAAGGAAGGCATGCATACTTTTAATGCATTGGTTGTTGTAGCGCTGTCTGTCTTGGCAGAAGGCTGGTCTCCGAACATGACCCTGCTCCACCACGTCGGGCTGTTAGGCCATGTGTATGCTGCTTAATGAGCCATGAGTGATCGCTATGATCTCAGCACAAATAATTCATGAGAAGCTTAGCGTTGGAGCTACAGAGCTAAAAGGGAAGCATCGAGGAGCAGCTTAAGTGCCACAAGGGAGGGCTGGCCTGGGAAACGTGTGAGGAATCCCCAGATACCGACAGGCTGCACTGACATATACTGTAGCATAGTCGTGTATATGTGCTTATGTAGAGGAAGCATGTGTTACTACGTCTGAAAAAGGCACAGTGGGAGTGTTAGCACAGCGCATCACAGCCCCACGATGAGTGTGAGACTCTGGTGGTGTGTGTAGAAGAAGATATGGAGTGAGTAGAGATTGTTCTGACAGCTGTGAAAACCAAAAGTGTGTAAACTTTTTTGCTGAACCAGGGGAATATCAATAAACAGGAGAGAGCAGATACAGTAGAGTGGTCCAACTTGTCCTCCTGGTCCAGGCCTGTCACTGTTATAATACAGTATAAGAAGAAAAACACAGAAACAGCCTTTGGTCTTTGTGTAAAAGTTAATTCACATTTAACTTCATTCAATCTGTTTGTTTATGGAGCACTTTGTATCCTTACAAAGGCCTTATATATATGACATTGGTTATGTGTCCATTAAAACTGCTCCTTTTCTGACACCTTGTAGCCAGAGTTTGTATACTTGGCTCTATCTCACAATCATATTAGATCCTTTAAGAAATTCCTGGATCCACACTACACTGACCTTTCTTCAAAATGTAATTAGAATTTGACTTAACAACTACAATAAACCAACAAGCAAAACATTGCCTCTTTGTTGTAGACAATAACGTCATAGAAACCAAAAGGAGGTGTTGAATTGCAGTATGATATTCCACCACCAGATGCCACCAAAAGCTCACTTTACTTTTTCTCAGCTTTTTTTTTTTTTTTTAGACAACAAGGGCTTGAGACAGTCATAGGAGTATAGCCTTAGCTCTGTTGCAATAAAGAGAGGTAAGAATCCATGAAAGGCAGCAGCACATTCAAAGCTAATCTGAAAAGTCATTTAGCAAAGCTTAATTTTTGAATTAGTACTGAGCCTGAGGAAACCATTGCAGCTGCTGCCTCCCTGAGATGAAATATCAAACATATCTCGTCCTCCTATCATCCGTTACACTGTCGGAGTGAGGAAGCCATGAAGGCCTTAGGATTACTGTTAGTGATGGAGAGCTGCAGACCACTGGGATGTATCGGTGGGACACACACACTAATGGGACGGGCCCGACGCTGACAAAGGGCCTGAGTGGCTCTGTGTGGCATGTCATTAGTACAGAAGGGGTCCACTTGTTCCACGTGACATTTACCAGTCCCACTGAAAATGTCACCGAATGCCAGCTTTTACCCCTAGATACAATGGTGCTTCTTACAGGCCAGAAAAAAAAGGATGTTCACCTGCTTCCCCCCGTCCCAAGAAAAATCACCTTTTGTGTGCCTGGGTCCCAGAAGAAAAAATGTACCTGCCTTCAAAAAACATTTGCCTTTCAAGTCAGATATTTGTGTCATGCTAACCCAGTGGTTCCCAACCTTTTTGTCTTGCGTACCCCCCCACCCCCCAGGCTTTTTGTCCTGCCGTGAGTACCCCCTCACTCATACATGTTAATTTTTCAAAAAGTGTTCATACAGTGTAAAAGTGTTTATTTGTTGTTTTGATAAAGCTAATTCTCTGGTATTTTTTAGTTTGAATTTTTGCTTTGATAATAATTTAATAATAATAATAATAATAATAATAATAATAATAATAATAATAATAATAATAATAATAATAATATATAAAAATATAACAAAACAATAATTATTTTATGTTAAAAAAAAATCTAATTTACTAAAGAAATAATTATCAGAAATAATCATCAAAAACTCCTTGAAACCAGCTACTAAAACTAAAAATATGTAACAACATATAATAGGCCTATTCAAATAATATTTTCTGGCATTTTTGCCAAAAAAGCTAAAATAAAATAAAAATGTCAATACATTTGAAAAATTATCAATAAAAATATAACAGAACAACAAAATAATAAATCAAAATATAACAAAGACTATTATTATTTTTATGTTCAAAATAAAAACCTAAAGCTATTTAAACTAAAAATACTGTATGTAACAAAATATAATAGGCCTATTCAAATAATATTTTTAGCAGTTTTACCTCCTTTTGCTCAGTAAATGAGACACTTGAGCTTGTTTTTCATAAATTTCAATAGTTAATTATGAAAATATAGCAAATATTTTCTTATCAAATGACAAAATAATTCCAAGTACCACCTGCAAAGTGCCCACATACCCCTAGGGGTCCCTGTACCTCTGGTTGGGAAACACTGTGCTAACCCCATACTATACTGTACAATACTTTTGCAATGTGACCTTTTGCAATAATTGTTATCTTTGTGAAAATAATCAATAAGCAAAGAATGCGGTTAAGATAATCCATAAAGCTAGAAGCCATGAGCAAATGAGTTTTTCTGGTGGACAAAATAAACACAGCTATACATTTTTTACCTTACACTGCATTTCTGAAACTAATATAGATACCAATGCTGCCCACCAATCATGAGTCCATCCTCCTCTGAAGTGTTGTGTTCTGATGCGTGGCCTTACTTTTTTTTGCAGGGAGTGCTACTGTCTAGTCTATTTCTGTCCACGCTACACTATTGTCCTCGCTTGACTGCTTTCCCATCAAGCTCTGGATTTATTTGACCACTCAGCTCAGCTCAGTCCAGGCACACGGATAGATCCTGCAGCGAGTTTCCAATATGCAGTAGACAAAGCCACAGTTAGCAGTACAAACGTCACAGCAGGTCAATGAGTTCGTCCTTTACAGACAACTCTGGGTGTATGGCAGAATGAGCTGTTTCTGATGCTTCAATCTTCTTAGTACTTTCTTTGTTAGTTTCTTAATTTGTGCATGTAAATTGGCTGGTACTGAATCTTGACTAGTAGAAAACTGACAATTGTGGTGATAATTAACTCTATTACATCTAGAGGTAGAAAGTAACTATGTGATACTTTCATTTAAGTACATTTTTGGGAGAAAATATACTTTTTGGGTAAGTTTTCATAAACATACTTTTACCTGAAATGTTAGTTTTTGTGTGAATAAAAGTATTTTTGTGGCAGGGGTTGCAGTGGTAGTAGAGGAAGCAGTAGTAGTATTTTTTGACATCAGTGGCAAAGTGTGTGGTAGCAGTTATATTAGTAATAGTAGAAGCACCAGTAGTAGTACTAAGAGTTGTAGAAGCAGTAATAGTGGTAGTGGCAGTAAATGCTTATTAGTGCTGTACATTTTACTTAAACTTCAGTCAGTACTTTTTCACAAATATGCTGAGTGCTTTTGCTTCTGCTTATGTAATCATTTTGAAGTAACATTATTTGTACTTGAGTACAGGCTCGGAGTACTTCTTCTACCTCTAATCACAGCTTTGAGCAGATGCACATCACAGAAAATGCCTTGGAAGTTTTATGTCCTTAAAGCACCTTTGATTACAACATTCAGTGTATTTGGCCTCACTGCACTTTCAGAAGGCCATTATAGATCCACATCAGTCACTTACAGTAGGCGCTGTAGCCTGTGGTGCACTTTAGATAATGATTATTACCCTGTATATGTGTTCTATAATAAGTCTATTGGCTGCAACTTTAAACAGCCACTGGGACAATGGTTCAACTGGTTCTTGGAGCTCAAAAATAACAAGTTCATTCACTACACTATACTGTATTCACTTTACTTTATCTTTCAAAAAAGTGTCTTGAAACTTTTCTTGCCAAGGCAGGTGAATGGTTTTAAAATAGAGTAGCTGATCCTGCCATCTAGTGTCTTGACTGTAAATCCCCCTTTTTTTAGACACGATAATATGATATCCCAAGGTAAATGACTCAGCCATGTCATTGTTTCAGTATTGTATAAAGCTATATAACAGTTTTCACCTGCTGCCCAACATTTGGGCAGCAGTAGCTCAGTTGGTAGAGGTGCTTGTCCACTAACCAGAAGGTTGGAGGTTCAAACCCCACTGTTGTGTTTAGTCATTTTATCCGTGGGCAAGACACTTAACCCACCTTGCCTCCAGTGTCTGCACACACTGGTGTATGAATGTGAGTGTGAATGGGTGAATGGTTCCTTGATGTAAAGTGCTTTGAGTAGCCATGAAGGTAGAAAAGCGCTATATAAATGTGACCATTTACTTAGCTGCTGAAATAGCAGGCAGGATGTTGAATAGGTTACTCCTATATATTTTTCTTTTTATTTATTTAGTTATCTTTTCATATTTATTTAAGTTTTCATTGGACGTGTGAATTAAAAGGTTTGAATTATACTTTGAGTTAAACTTTTGAGAACAGACATAAGAAAGCATGGTTAGCAGAATGGTTAGCTCTTCTGCCTCTCAGCATGGATATTCAGGATATACACTATATTTCCAAAAGTATTGGCTCACCCACCCAAATCACTGAATTCAGATTATGGTGTGGAGTTGTTTTCAGGACCTGGGCTTGGCTGCTTAGTTCCAGTGAAAGGAACTCTGAATGCTTCAGCAGACCAAAAGATTTTGAACAATTCCATGCGCCAACCTTTGTGGGAACAGTTTGGGGATGGCCACTTCCTGTTCAAACATGACTGCACCAGTGCACAAAGAACGGTCTATAAAGATATGGATGAGCATTTTTGGTGTGGAAAAACTTGACTGGCCTGGACAGCGTCCTGAGCTCAACCCGACAGAACACCTTTGGGATGAATTAGAGCAAAAACTGCGAGCCAGGCCTTCTCGTTCAACATCACACACTGATGTCTGATGTAGATAGGGTGGGCTGACGTCATATTAAACCCTATGGATTAAGAATGGGATGTCACTTAAGTTCATATGCGTCTAAAGGCAGGTGAGCTAATACTTTTGGAAATATTGTGTATATGGAGTTTCCATGTCCTTTCTGTGTTACAGTGACTTCTTGGTACTCCGGCTTCCTCTCATCGTCCAAAGACATACGTGTAAAGGAAAATTTTAGTCATCTGTCTGTGGATATGTCTGTCAGCCTAACTGCTGCTATGGTCCAGGATGTACCCCAAACTCAAGCCCATAGTTGCTGAGATAGGTTTCAGCCACATTAACTGTGATAAATTTATCAATGAATATTTGCTGATAATGGAGTCTCATACTTCAAAACAGCAAAAATATGAATTCATATGACATTTCTAATTTTGAGTAATGCATAAAAAAACATGTCTCATCATGTCTTCATTTGCTGTTGTTGTAGGTACATCCGGACCATGTACCTGGGCATCCAAAGTCACCGTCAGAAGGAGAACCAGCGGCGCTTCTACCTGGCCATGATGTACGAGTATGCAGATGTGAACATGCTGCGGCTGCTGGAGACCTTCCTGGAGAGCGCCCCTCAGCTGGTGCTACAGCTCTGCATCATGATCCAGAGCAACAGGGCTGAGTGGCTGCAGTGTAAGGACTTCCATACAACTATACTGTACAATCAGCTCTCAAAACTGTCAGTTCAAGTTCACTATATTCAGATTTTAAGATTCTGTTCTGTGTACTGAAACCTATTTACTCCTAAGGAAAAGCAATTCAGTAAAAAAAAAAAAAAAAAAAAAAAAAAGACCTCCTCTCTGCCTCCTCCCTGTGTGTCTATAGAAATGCCATCAATACATTTGGTAAGAGGCGCCACACTGCAGCTCTGCAGATCATCCTCCATCATTTTTCATGCAGCAGGTTCGGGCGCTGACATATTTGCTGTCTCTACTATTATACATGTCTCAAAACGGTATTGGTGTGCAGAATACAGCCTGGGTTGCCTGGATGACCCATGATGATCTCAAGAATAATATGCTGTTAAAATGTGATGGATTGCTTGGGCTTAAATTCAGTAGACTGTACACAGTGAGTAGAATGGCAGAGGGGTCCAACGTCTTTGGGTTTTGTAGTCCAGGCTGCACTAACTGAGACCATGTTGACCAAAGCTTTTACCATGAACAGAGTATGATAAAAGGAAACACTTCTACAAGTCTGCAAGTCACAACTCTGGGCAGTGAGAGCTTCCAAAGATGACTCAGTTTTGCTTTATTTTTAACTCAACCTGACTGTGTTTTTGCCACTCTTACCTCTTCCAGGTGTCTCAGCCATGTCCTCCCTCCTGTCCTTGGCCTGGGTGCTAGCCTCTTACCACAAACTCCTGCGTGATTCCCGTGATGACAAGAAGAGCATGAGTTACCGTGGTGCCCTTGTGCATCTTTTTTGGCGCCTTTTCACCATCTTCTCGCGGGTGCTCTCCTTTGCCCTGTTTGCCTCTGTTTTCCACATCTACTTTGGCATTTTTGTGGTGCTCCACTGGTGTGCCATGGCTTTTTGGGTCATCCATGGCGGCACTGACTTCTGCATGTCCAAGTGGGAGGAGGTGCTGTTCAACATGGTGGTGGGCGTGGTCTATGTGTTCTGCTGGTTTAATGTCCGTGAGGGCGAGACACGCTTCAGGATGGTGGCCTATTACACAGTGGTACTGTTAGAGAATGCCCTCCTCAGCTGCCTGTGGTATGCCTATCGGGACCCGGTCACCACAGACGCCTACGCCTCCCTCGCCCTCTGCGGCGTCTTCCTGTGCTTTGCTTCAGGTGTGGCCTGTATGGTGCTCTACTACAGCGTTCTGCACCCTATGGGCCCTCGCTTGAGGGTGCTGGCCAGCTCCTGCTGTGCTGAGCTTCTGTGGGGTCTCCCACTGCCTCCAGAGGCTGAACCAATGGCCCCCACACCGGGCCCCCGAGGGTCCCAGGCCACACCCACAAGGGGCCTGGCGGCAGACCAGGGGGAGCTCGATGAAACCGCCACGGACACCTGCCTTCCTGTTTTTCAGGTGCGCTCCACTGAACCAGTGGATGCAGCAGGACGCCCCATCAGGCCTGAAGGCCCACTCATTAAAATAGACATGCCCAGAAAACGCTACCCCGCCTGGGACGCACACTTTGTGGATCGGCGCTTGCGCAGGACCATAAATGTGCTTCAGTTCATTAGCCCTAATGCCGTGGGCATCAGGTACAGAGACGGTCCACTCCTGTATGAACTCCTGCAGTACGAGTCATCCCTCTGAAGAGCTCTCCTCTCACTACAAAAACAACATGGTTTACTTTACTTTGGTTATCTCTTCTTCTATACTTATTGTATTTTCTCTCTTCTTCCACCATTTATTTGAATACAGGAGTGTATTTTTTTTATTTTTTATTTTTGAAGAAAAGTCTGTCAGAAGAGCCTAAACACTCTGTCACAGTTTATTTTTGGAAAAAATAATCTACATTATTGAGAGAAAACTTACTGTTGTACCGAAGTCTCGTATAAATCCCTCTAGGTTAATAGAAGGGTTCTGTATGAGTGTGTAGATAATATATGAATGTTTCATTATGAAATGTGTTTAATGCATTATACTGTATTGGTGATTCAACCTGTGAATACTTGTTAAGGGCATAATGCATATCCCTGTGACATGGGACTAGTGCAGAGCCTGATGGGAATGATGGAGGAAAGTCTCGGAGGGAAAAGGTCTTTGCACATGCCAACATTTACTGCCGTTCTTTATGTAAATCAATGAAATGTACAGTAATGTTTACCTAGACCTTAGCCCATGACAAAAGCACTGACCTTTTTATATATATATCACAATACTTTAAGTTAGAAAATGGCCACAATGGTTATTGCGTCTAAAAGAAGCAAATACAAAATATAAGGGGCTCTATCCTAAATCATAACCGCATTGTCTATAGAAAAGCACACTGACCTTCAATCAGTTCAATCCGTGCATTCAAATGTACAGGGCATACTGCCCTCTAGTGAAAAGAAGCTGTCATAGCAAGCCTTATGGTTTCTTATCTGAGCACAAATCCAGAGCCCTGAGTCGAGCTGCTTCGACAGAAGTACACTGAGAGGAATGTAAAATGTACTTAAATGAGCACAAAGTTGTTTTAATTGGTCCTTGTAAGTAATGTTTAAACATTCCAAAGACTTTTTAAATGATTGTAGAAAGATGTAGGGTTAGCATATGAATATGAGAAGTTTAAAGATGCGTTGTTGTTGTTGTTGTTGTAGTGCAAGGACAGCCTTCAAGGAGTCCTCCACCATTCCCCTCGAAATCCTAGAAAGTATTCCTCCCATTTCTTGTACCTATTCATTTTTATCAAATATTTTAGGAAGATAAATATATACTTAATTGGTGCAACGACTTGTTATAAGTTCTTTAAAGAATATACATCTGAGAGGATATTTGTATGCTACTATACTTCAGTAAATGTTTGTGTCCATTTATACTCACTGACATAATTCTATTTTGCCAGAACTTTTTACATAGTGATGTGCTCTCCAACATTAGTGTGGCCCTTATATAAGACAATAAGACTACAGAGTGACTGTTGAAACAAAGCCAAATCCTGTCTCTCTGTACTGTCTTTTCAATTTATTTGCCCCTTTGAAATAGTAGACACAAATGTGTGCCATCTATAGGCCTGCTGTGCCACAATTACATACTGAGAAAGCTTCCCAGGCCAGCCTGCAGGGGCACTGCACCACAGATACAAACCCATGGGTTGAGCACTGTATCCATTGGTAGAATAAAAAAAAAACAAAAAAAACATGCCTTCTATGTCAAAAGTGTTTGACAAACAATTTAGAGGGCTATTGAACAATTTCTTATAATTATGAATGCATTTCATACATAACTATTTACTCAAAGACCCATCTGACTATATAATGAAATGTGTGTTTTTACATTGTAGTGTTTGAGATGACTAAGTATGGAGCTGTAGAATAAATGCACCCAACAAATGATCCACAAAGGCTTGCACACAAGACAGAGGTTCTCTTTTTCTTGGCTTGCTCCATCACTTACTGCTTATCTCTGGCCACGTGTGCCTGCTAACATCGTACTGTAAAAGTAGGAGCTGTGGAAGTCCAAGCAAAAGGCAAGAGGGGGTTTGCCAGGGCTGGAGGAGAACATGAGAACTGACTGTGCTAAATTGCTTGACCTCAACTGTGAGATATTGTGGTGTAAATACTATGTATACATAAAATTATCTATAGTCTGTCTGTCTCAGCCCTGTGACTGGCCATTCTCCAACCTGCACCTCACCTTAGGCCCAAAGCAGCCACCCATTAGCCCCTAATGGGAATAAGTGGCAGAAAATATATGAATTAGTCTTCAGCAGTTGTACATTTACAATGAATAACTGATAAAGTCAATACTGTCTATAGTGACTTTAGACTGCTTCTTTCAGGTTTGACATAGGCTACACCACTTCCCCAAATGCTCTCCCTGACACAACCCTCTGCATTTATTCAGGTTTGGGACTGGCACAAAGTGTGGCTGGGGAATCAAACCACTGAGGTCACTAACGGGCAGCCAGTGTCTTTAGTGACCAAGTAAAGTTACAATTATTAACATTACTGGTAGCAGTAAATTTGCATAACCATACAAAAAGTTAAATATTGGCCAATATATGTCATGTTCTTCATGTTCTAATATTATTAGCAGAGTTTCCAGAAGTAAACTGGCTCTAGACATTGATATGCGTGTATGGTATACATAGTAAGTGTCTTGTCAGGACTTTTCCACACTACTGTAATCTCACTGTTCGAATCCATCCTTGGTTGCTGCTCCGCCCTCTTACCTGTCTCTGCAGTGAAAAGCCTTGTGGGTAATTTTCCTCATATTACACACTCACACTCTCTGGTAACCGAACGAATGAGGTTGAGGCTTGAGAACATGCGATGAGGTACACTGCCATTAACCAAGAGCATCAGGATCCAGGAGTCAGCCGCCCTCCTGTGTTCAATATGGTGTTCAGCCCTGAGTATTTGAGAACTGTTGGGTCAGCTATGGGTGGAGCCAACATACAATGTACCATAGAGTTACATTTATATGCAATCAGTCAACTATAGTTCCATGTTAACCATAGCAGTATTGTCGTAGTGAATGAACAGCCATGTTATAGTAATGAGTTAATAAATATATCAAAGAATACAGCCAATACAGGAGTTCCTCAGGAGCATGTACTAAGACCACTGAACAAGCTGACTCAGGGGTGTCTCAATGCAGTTCTCATTCCTTAGCATGTCCTCAAGGGTCTCCATTTTTTCCTCAGTATTCTAGATCCCAGATCTTTTCTTTTTCGTACATAACTTAGTTGTGAGTTTGAGGCAGTTTTTTGTGGTAGTTGGCTGCCTGGCATATGGTGCATCCTTTCTGACCCTTTTCCAGTGATGGACATGTCCAAATCAGGTGCAATTACACTGTGATTCTTTTTTTTTTTTCTTCAGTGCGTGTGTGAAATAGACAAATATAGCATAAAAAACAACAATTTACCTGGGCTGCATTTTAATAGTGGTGCTTAATGTTGTATAATAATTATATTTGTGGCTCTATGTGATTAGGATAGCATTAGTGGCAGTTTATTTTCAAAGTTTTAATTAAGAGTGGAGAGATGCTATAGTTTGTTTAAAATATACACGGGTTTGGAAAGTTCCAAGAGTGCAATGAAAACTGTACCTATACAGTCTAGTATTCAGGTCACCTCTCTGTATAAGTCATAACAAATACTCCAGCCGTTCCTGTCAGACTTCCGTTCCACATTTCTTGACAGCCACAGCACACAGCAAGAGCGTTTGAACAGCAAGCTTGTTCTCCTCAGTCCTTGTTGTGCCTTGTTACTTTGGGTGCTTCAATCCAGCCACGGCAGCCAGGTCCGCAAAACAACAACGCCAGAGTTTTTTCTTTCCTTGTTTTGATGTAACCAGCACGCTCACCAAGTTGACAGCACCAAACTATACTATACCCAGTCTGTCTGCACCAAACTTACACCAATCAGGCATAAAATTATAACCGCCTAATATTGGTGGTCACAATGTTATTTCGTATGACCACCTGGCTACAATGCAGCCACATAAACAGCGATTTGAGCTACAATAGGTCATTTGTTCGATGGGCCCACATGAGCCAGCCTTTGCTCCCCACGTGCATCACTCATTGGCAGTTCACCACTGTTGCTTCCTACACCCCACAAAAGCTGCTGTTTTGGAGATGCTTTGATCCAGCTAACTAGCCCTCACAATTTGGCCCTAGTCAAAATTGCTCAAATCCTTACTCTTGCCCCTTTTTACTGCTTCTAATTCATTAAACAAGAGGACATAACGTTGCTGCCTAATATACTATTTGACCTACTAGGTGCCACAAATGCCAAAAAGTAATCTGCCCTATTCACTTTAATGGTCATAATGTTATGCCTGATTGGTGTATATGTCAAGCCAGATTGGGTTAGTTTACAACTGACACCTCAAGCCGTAATCAGTAAAATCCAAGTTGTCTATATAGGACTGCAGTGTTTTCCATGCAGTCTTAGCACCTCATGACTAAGCGAGAGGTACAAACATAAAAGAAAGGAAACCCTATAGTCACTGAAGCCAGCAAAGATAATAAGAGATGAATGATGATTGTTTTGTTCTTTTATCTTATGCCTTTTCATCTTCTTCTGTCATGCAATGATGAATGATTTGTGCCAAGATGTAACTCTATGTTGTCTTGTGGGAAATATACAGTACATTCTCTAGCAAAAACAATAAAGCCTGTAGTTGAAGGCAAAAAGATGGCAAAATGCGTAAAAGAAGTTGTACTGCATTTTGTGACCGAAATAGATACAATCAGTTATTTACCATTGAACCGCTATCCTACCATCTCCCAGCATGCCTTTAGAGCTCATTGTGAGATGACCCTTACCATTTAGCATGAAAGTGCTCTCCACTGGTTTCTACATCAATGTGTAGCAGCAGGTCTCTGTAGTATTTGACTTGGTTTAAGTCTGTACCTTTTGTCTTAGAGCCATCTGGAGCAGATGCTAAAATTAATAATTGTCTTCTTTTTATGTTCCTTTTAGACTTGTAATAAAAACCTGGTGCTAAACTGACATTACACAAGGTGCTACTATTTCTTGGCTGAAATTGCTCAAGAGCTAGCACCTCAAAACTACACAGTTTACAGCGACATACAACTCTCAATGGTGCCATTTTAATTTTTCTAATCTGCACAAAAACTGCTGTCACACCATAAAATGTTTATTATGTTGATTTTTTTTTTACTCTTGTTCAATCTGCACTAGGATTTTTGTTTTTATGAGAACATGAACCTGCCAGACGATAAGATGCATCTTTATATGCACAAGAGCACAGTTGGACTTCTGCTAATGAAGTCAAGAGGGAAAATATATAGAACGTGATTGCTGTGTTGTAAAGTACTGTTTTTAAATTAATGTCTTTAAACTGTGTGTTTTTTTGTTGTTATTGTTGAATTGGCTGTAAAATTTTGTTTCCAGATAGATTTGATACTCTAATGGAACAACTATGGTTGTCATATACATTGCTGCTGATTTTCAAACTGTTATCAAGGATGTTGGAAAATAATGCTTTGTTTTATATTCAATCAGTTTCTAGATTGTGTTAGCTTGTTGGTGTGTGTCACAGATCTATCAGGATACTCCATAGGCTTTTTGAGTAGGCCTAGGTGGGTGTATCAAAATAAGTTGGCTTAATGTCAGTAAAATCTGCTACAGTCTATAGCACACTTACAAAAGTGTTAGACTACTCATACGACCTGTGCTCTTGTGAATGAGAACATAAGGAATGATTCCTTTTGTTGTAATTTAATATGAAATGTAAGTAAATTGTTTAATGGGTTCCCATTATTTAAAAAACAACACTGATGTCCAGTATTGTACCTACGCCCTATTTTGGGAACAATATGACTATTATTAATAACATATGGTGCTAAAGTTCTTTTGTATGTTTTGTTTATAGATAAAATATTATGTTGAAAGTGTAATGTTAAGCCTTACTGTAGATTCATATATCAGACTGTTCATCCCAGAAGAGAAAAATAAATATAGTATTTCAAAGTGCAATATACCATTCTTGTTTCTGTCTTCATTTATCTTATAAGAAAACTATAGTATTAAATAATATTTTCTTCTTTTTTCCCAGAAATACATGATACATAGTCCTATATTAAAATGTAAATGACAACAAATTAAAAATAAATAATCATTTTATGGTGTACATTTTGAGTATTTAATGAACTAGTTTTTTATTTTATTTTATTTTATTTAACGTATTCAAGTGGTCACAGCTGTTTTTGTTGTGTAATGCAATGCATTCTGGGACACACGGCTCTACGCCCAAAATGGCGGCACGATTGAAAAGTTTGGACTGTTTAGTCCGAATTTATCGTCATCAAAGATTTATTCACTTGTTCTTTTAAGTGGTACAAACCATGGGGTTTTGGCATCGGTGTCGCGTTGACGTTTTCTATAGATTTGATCATAAATGCAGAAGAAGAAATGTTAATTTTCTTAAGCGCTGAAAGTTCTGCTCTGGATATACTGTACGCTATGCTAAGCTAACTTAGGCTAACATTTTCAGATGAATTTGAGATTTGACCTCAAAGTCATGTCAAGTCTAAACGGGATGTCTATATCAAAGTGAATATGAAGAAGAGGATCCTGGCGTAGAGATGGACGATGATGTGAAAAAAGTGAAAAAGGTAAATGCCGCAGTTCAAAAGTTTACACAGTTAGCACGCTAGCTTTCCTGGCAGCTAAATTTATGTTTGCGTTAAAGTTTCTTAGTGTTTATGTCAGTTTTCAAAACTGATGGACCAACGTAGTATCAGAACAAATTTTTATGTTTTACTCAATGTAAACCTTTGAGTTCTTGAAATAAATTTATATAATTAATCTACTCTGATATATTGTATATCAATTTCTCATGATGCCCTCAGAAAATTTCTTTACAAAATCCCTAGGGCCATCATAATTCTGTGCGACTCCTTCTCCTTAATCTGGGACAGATTATTTATGTAATGCATTTATTCTATCTTAATAAATATTCAGGCATATCCATACATTGTTAATTCTTGGGAAAAGTGCTAATCCAGTGCTTTGCCATCTTTGTAAAATCCTCAGTAAAGGTTTGTAAAGGGTGTACTTGTCATGAGTGTAGTCAGTCTTTGTGGATTTTACTGAAGGAGTAGGTCCTTTCTTGTTGCTGCTGCTGCGCGTTGACAAAAATAACTCTAATGGTTATGAGATGCTTAGCATTTATATAAATATATATATATATAAAATAAGAAATATTACCTTTTGGTCTTAGATAGAGGAGGCCTCGAATTAAGCCAGTACTTAAAGTACATTCTAAGTCAGTTTGTTTTAGATTGTAAGAGGCTGCATGTTACGTTTCTTTTCCAATATTCATAAGCCTGCTTTATAGGAGGGAAATTGAAGGAAACGCAAAGGAGTTCAATTGTTATAAGGAGGAAATTGTTTATGAAATGATCAAAGCACGGAGTTTCTTTTTGGGCCACTTGGTGGTGATGTGGAGCAACATTCATGCTATAAATGGATAGTGCTGCTGTTCATTGTTGTACATAAAATTGCATCTTAAAGGGCTGCATAAATAAATATAAACACAAGTGATGAAAATAATTCATTATTCCAATAGACCAAATCTTCTGCTATGGAAACAACTCAAATGAGTAAAAACTAAATGAAACTGAAAACCATTCCTCAAGCAATACAAGTCTGAAACACATTACACAGGTGAAGGAAAATCTGGTTTGAAGTAACTTATGTGAATTGGCTGAACATGACAACATTATTGCTCCTCTTTAATGAAACCTAGCTATGTCTGTGAAAGTGCTGCTGCTGCTCTTTAAATACTTAAGGGCATAGTATTAAAGTGAGGTTGCGCGTGTCATCACAGGAACTTGTGGCTGTGTCTTTCCTGTTTGATGCTCGAGCCTATAGACAGAAACCGTACTCTTCCTCTCTGGGGCTCACACCCACACGCTGCTTAAGGCGGTAGGCAAGTTACTACCTCTCATTCAGCAGCTGTCACTGTCTAAGTTTAACAGGTGGATAGTTACTACAATAGGGAGAGCAGCAGCATCTGTGGCTTTTCAATACAACTGCCGTGGTCAGTGGGTTCATGGAGAACGAGGTAGGAGTTTATTATGTGTTTTTTTACAACAATTACAGTGATAGGTTGTGCATGTTTTTATTTCTTTGCATTTCATTGTTTACATTAAGATGCTTACTTTAGTGGTGATCACTATATAATCTGAATAATCAGATATTCAAGCTATGCAGTAGGACTAGTATGCAAAATAAGAAGTTGTTTCTTTTGTTGTTGCAAAATGCAGCTTCCTTTTGCACACACAGCTGTCATTTGATCAAGACATATTGGGTAACAAAATGCTTTTCAGTTTGGTCTCTTTACTCTTTTGTACTGTTAATTTTAGCATTTAAAGCTACACATTTTATGACTAGTTTTGTAAGAGAACATGCAAATTTCATAATTTCCATCTTTTTTTTTTGTCTGTTTTGCTTCTCTAGCCTGGTATAGTGTCTCCATTCAAGCGTGTCTTTCTGAAAGGAGAGAAGGGGCGTGACAAAAAGGCTCAGGAGAAGGCCACAGAGCGACGGGCCCTCCACACCTTCTCACTGTCCCAGCCTGACCACCGCATCGACCCTGACATCCTACTCAATGACTACATAGAGAAGGAAGTCAAAGTATGTTTACTCAAAATATATACTTTACTATATACTACCATTATGATATTTGTAGTATTTAAAGCTTAATAATTCATTGCTTGTTTTGACTGCTCAGTACCTGGGGCAGCTGTCGTCAGTACCAGGATACCTGAATCCCTCAAGTCGAACAGAAGTCCTGCAGCTCATTGATAATGCAAGGGTCAGTTTTTGATTCAACCATCAACGAGACAATTTAGTTAATAAGATTTATAAAACTAACTATTGTGTGGTTTTACAGAAGTCTCATCAGTTGGCAGGCCAGCTGACATCCGAACAGGACGCAGTAGTGAGTTTGTCTGCATACAACATCAAGCTTGTGTGGCGAGATGGAGAGGACATCATCCTCAGAGTGCCTATCCACGACATTGCTGCTGTGTCCTACATTAGAGATGACTCACTGCATCTTGTTGTGCTTAAAACAGGTAAAATCTTAAGTCTTAAAAACATTTATTAATGTTAATGAATGTTCATTTTGCAATAAAGCCTACCATGACTGGCATTAAAAAGGTCTTGGGCGGGGGGGGGGTGTCCCTGGAAAACTCTAGAAGTATCCATTCATATTGTGGCTATTTCTGTGAGATTTAACATGGCCCATTGTGTATCCATATGTTTCCAGCTCAAGAGTCAGGAGGTTCTCCATGCCCCAGCTCATGTCCAGATCTGAATAAGTCACAGACCCTTAGTTCATTATCAGGGAGTGGAGGAGTACTTGTAGAAGTTTGCTGCCTGCTGGTCCTTGCAGTTGATAACAAGGTAGATTCAGTCTTCCAGCCCTTTATTATTTTTATTTATGTATTGCTGTTTTTTTTTATGTTGGTATTTTATTAGTTCTAAAGTTTATTTAACTCATAGGCAGCAGCAGAGGAGCTGTGCCTTTTGCTAAGCCAGGTCTTTCAGATTGTGTACACTGAATCAACCATCGATTTCTTGGACAGAGCCATTTTTGATGGCGCAACTACACCCACCAGACATCTTTCTCTATGTAGTGGTAAGGAAAATGCTATTTTTGTCACTTTATAAAATGCAAAGTGACTTTCTCCAAACCAAAAATCTTTCAAGTGATAGTATGGCTCAAAACTACATGCTAAATAGAAAAATAAGTGTATTTGGAGCAATTGATGTTGTTTTAATAGTAAAGCGTGGTCACACTATTTGCATTATTGGGTATTTTCCGCCTGATCAGTCACATTGCATTTTGTGTTAATATTTTTAAAGCATAATGTGTACTTTTAGGCTTTTGCACAGTGGTTTATATTCTTTTTTGGTTGTTTTTTAGATGATTCCTCAAGCAAAGTGGATGTTAAAGAGGCCTTTGAAGCCGAAACTAGTGCATTGTAAGTAAGCATTCTTACAATAACTTTTATCTGGCCTAGTTTTAGATGGTTCACAGTATTTTCTCTTAGTCCCTTTCAGGATTCTCTGGAAGCCGAAGGAAACTCTCCCTCAGCTTCGACCCCAACATCGCCTCAGACAAAAACGGCTAGTGAAGGAGAGCTTAGTACGACTGCCGCTGAGCTGCTGCAGGACTACATGACCACTGTATGAGGCTACAACATCATTATTATTCTTATTTCATAGTTATGTCTTTGTAATAAATAAGACTTTGCTATCTTGTAGTTGCGGACCAAATTGTCATCTCAAGAGATTCAGCAGTTTGCGACTCTGCTTCGGGAATATCGTAATGGGGCCTCAATTCATGAATTTTGCATTAACCTGCGACAACTTTATGGGGACAGCAGGAAGTTTCTCCTACTTGGTACAGCTATTTTTGTTTTCTTTTAACCAAAGTGAGTTTTGTTATTTGTTTTTTCTGAAATCTTTATTGCAAGCCGTCATGTCTGAGAAACTGCAGCGAAACTACCAAATTGATATAGAAAACATTTTATAACTGGTATTAATAAAATTGTACTTTTGACAGGTTTGCGAGCCTTCATACCAGAGAAAGACAGCCAGCACTTTGAGAACTTTCTGGAGACCATTGGTGTCAAGGACGGCCGTGGCATCATCACTGACAGTTTTGGTCGATACAGGCGTACGGCCAGCTCAGCCTCAGACTCCACCACCAATGGGAACGGAGCAGCAGGTGGGAGTGGGGACAGTGCAGCGTCCGATGAGGGCCAGGAAGCTTCTGAGGGCGACGAGTGGGACCGCATGATCACCGACATCAGTAATGACATCGAGGCTCTGGGCTGCAGTATGGACCAGGAGGGAGTTGCACCATGAACAGAGATTTGCATCCGAAGACACAGTCAATCTGCAGGAAACGGTGGGACCCAAGGGAACATATGAAGGTCCTTCGCACTGACATCCCATGTCCTCTCAGTGTGAAGAGGATGCACTATCTCAACCCATTACAGCAAAAACATGAAGTCACCAGTGCACTTATACACACCATCAGTATGTATAGTTGGCAAATTTGTATCCTCGGTATATTATTAAAGTTTCTTTAATGGTTTTGTACTCATTTATTGGCAGTATCTGCCACTGCTGTTTGTTATGTAGCAGAACATGTCCAGAGCATGTATTTACACTCTGAGGCTCTGGAGGAAGCAGAGGACTGTGTGCATGTGTTGAAACTGAGGCTGTCTGTGCTTTTGTATGACTTAAGGTCAGTCAGCTCTATGGTTGTTTGAAGTATTTCACGTGTGTTGCTGTGAGTGTATCATTTATCATGTCATTTTATTATTTCACAATGTTTTGTGTATCATTAAGTTTTACACTATTGGTTATCAGTGTTTACTGAGTTATTTGCTTTATTCTAACTGACCAAGAAAATGCTGTGCTGTACAACAACAAAAAAACTCACTTAATTTAAGCAATTAAGACGAGTTGACAAAGCCACTTAGCCATTGGCTGATGTAACTGGATGGTTTTAATATTTTTTTTTCATGTTGGGCATCCATATTGTTTGACATTACATACTGTGTATCTTCATTGTGCCTTCACTGCAGCACTGCTGCTTACAGTCTGAGCTGCAGACAGAGTTATGAAAGATATGGTTATTAAATAACATTTTACAGTGGTTGTCTAAAACTTCATTTGACTTTCACCATGAAAATTGCCTGAAAGGTCACAGTGCATAATCTTGTTATGACTTGATCATTTGCTTGGATGCACTTAAGCTCCTGTGGAACTTCAGCCTGATTTTTATCAAAGCGCTCAGGCTGCAGGATGCTCTAAGACCCCAGACTCAGGGATTAGTTTTGTAAGGGACAGACAGGACAGCTTCAGTCCAGGACATTTCATTGTGTGAAGCTACTCTCCAGACTATTATACAGCTGTGCTTTTTAGTTTGACCTCAGTCAAACTTTAAAACGCACAAATCAATGAAAAAGAACAGGGCTAAGGTTTGTGTTGGTAATGGAGATGTGTACACACTGGAACAACACACCTGAGCTCAGGTAACATCTTGGATCACAGTCTGTGGAAACTATAGACTCAGAGAGGGCTGACCCAACATTACTCCCTAAATGTAAGATAATTATAATCTTACAGTTTGAGCTTTGGAGCCTTTAGTTATGAACTATTATCACTTCATTTCAATTGGTAGTACTGAATCAAGTACATGTAATAGTTTAGTTTGTTTAATGAAGTTGCCATGTGTTGCTTTTTAAAGAGTTATTTTAAAATCATCAGCACAATGTGGACAGCTGAATTTAAATTATTTACATCCTTTAAGATGATGTTAGATGTGCATAAAAGCCCTCATTTCCAATGCTGATGCACAATCAACTTAATCCATAGTATTTGATTAGGATTTAATGTCACATTGGCATAGGCCGTAGTCTAAATTCTCTCATGTGCTGAGTTGTGTCTGTGTTACTGGGACTGGAGCCAATTAGGTTCAGCTTAACCATCTATGTTGCCGTCACCAGTTTTCAGAAGTAGTCACACTGAGGAATGCTTTTAAGAGGTGTCACATCTGTCGATTCATTCGCAACAACCTCAAATGTAAAACAACAACCACCAGAGCCTAACTGAGTATGTAAGTCTTTACATAGTCTAAGTATTCCCTGATACAGTATTTGCTCTTCATGGTCCACAAGCAGAGCTGGGGTGATTTTATGCCTGTCATTTTGTCATGCAAATGAGTTTGTGCTCCACACCATGAGGGCAGCTGAAATCCATACTACCACCCCAAAGTTTTCATTGTTTCTTTTTATAAAAACTGTCATTGATTTTAGTGTTAGTTTTACCATTGTCAACAAACATATTTGGCAGTATTGGAGATAATTAATCACCCATTACTTGTTCGAAAATGTACGTGAAGGACTCATTGGCGGGCTTTCAGTCCAAAGGAGTTATGCCTACATAAAAATGTAGGAGTTCATGCATGAAAATCTCAGGCTCAGCAAAGTCATTCATAACGTGCCACTTCAAGCCCTCCAGATGGACACACGCACACACACACACACACAAAAACCAAAACCATGAGAGCCAGAGTTGTTCCCAGTGCTGTCCCAACACTGGATGACAGCTATTGGGGGGGGGTTAGGGTTAGGGTTAGGGGGGGGTGCATCACTAAAGAAACGTTTATTAAGCCTCCACACAATATGGCTCTCAGATTTTGTCTCTTAACTTTTTAGCATAATCTTCACATTTTTACATTTCCTTGAACACTCCTCCCACCAGATACTGCAGGCTGCAAACTCAAAGCTGAAATTCTTGTTTTAAAGATTGTGTTTGTACATTTTGGGCAGTATGAATAGTTCACAAAACCAGTTTTACTTATTGTAGTAACACATGAGCAAGCTGCTGGTTTACTCTTGCCACTGCATTGTATAGTATATTATTTTGCAGTTGTGAATGAGCACTGTAAACTGAGATGAATGCATACACAAAAAGTATAATGCGCAAGTTTTAGTGTCTGTACTGTTTATAATGTAATTTAAGTACTTGTGAATTTGCTTTTAGCTGGTCAACTCAGTAAGAAATCAAGGTTTCTATTCAAGCTCTCACATTTTATACACATTTAAATTGCATAGCTATTATCTTATGTTAGTATTGTTCTTGTTTGTGGTAAAGAAATTGTGCATTGACCTACAAGTTCTGGGGTAAGTGCTCTATCCATTAAGCCATTAAGCCCTATATCTCTTAATTGCAAAGTATAACTTAAAAATACTATATAAAATCTATCTAGCAATCCAGAACAACAAAAAATATGTTGTAATCAAGTTTTTACTGATCCCTAGACGTACCAGGGACCATTTTTGTTTTCTTAAGAAATTTAAGACCTTTTTAAGACTTTTTAATGCCACTTAGAATAAATTTAATGACAAGATTGTTGGCAAAACAACAATAATCTGTATACATTTGACACCAATAAATTATCAGTAACTCGCGGCCCCTAACAAGAATAAGCGGAAGAATGAATGAAAGTATCAGTATTACTCTCTGAAACCCATTGGTTTTACTTTAAAAGTCTAACACAGGTGAAATAAACCAGTTCTGCATTCAAAATCTCAAACTGGAATTATAATTGCAGTGTTAACAGTATTTACTGTAATGTGAGAATGTTTTTTGCAGCAAATATGCCTGTAACATTACGCTGCCCATATAAACAGTAGAATTAGCTTTCAAAAACTTAACTAAAAGGCACATTCAAAGATATTTGTAAAACTTAAGGTTTAAGACATTTGTAAAACCACTATTGATAGAATTTGTTGACAAATTCACATCTAACCAGACTTCTCTGTTGTTACTTACAAAGTATTGATCTAAAATATATTTTTGACAAGTACAACACTGAAAAACTTGACATCGATGTCCCAATTTGACCATTTAAGACCTAAATAAACAAAATTGCCCATACAATTTAATACTTTTAAGGCCTTGATTTTGGCAACATCAAATTGAATACCTTTTTAAAATTTTTAAGACCTTGGGGCTACTCTGAACATGTTGTTGAGGTTCTCCACATGACAAACATTGCTTTTGAATGCCAAAACAATTGACCATTCAGAGGTTTTAATCAAACAGTGATGTAACCAAATAGAAAGCGACTGGCTCCAGTGTGACTACAGGTCCAGAGATGTTTCTTAAGTTCACCTTGTTCAGTTTTTTCTTAGAATACAGAAAATGTTCATTATTGCAATATTAAACATTGTTCCAAAATATTTTCCTGATATTAAGCAGCTTTTATACTGTCTAGTTTTGAATGTTTACGATAGGCCGATAGTTAATCTTATCTGTTGCCACAATAAAAAAAAAATAAAAAAAACTTTGGTTGTGGTATAGTTTTTGTAGTCAACCACTAACTTATAAACCATTCATATCTTTAAAGAGTGCATGGTACAATATAATATAAATCAAACATTTCCTGAAGTGTCTCAAACAGCGAACACTAGCAGAGAGAAAAACGTCTAGAGTTAATGTTCATCTTTGTGACTCCAATAAGCCGCAGAGGGGCTGAGAGTCCCAGTCCTGGAGTGATGGGGCACTCGCAGAGCAGGTCCGACAGCTCGTCCCGCTCCTCCAGGCTGTAGGTAGCGTCGTTGAGCATTCGCCGGTGGAGGTGGCACGCCTGCTCAATCTTCAGCTTGCTGATATCGCTCCGGAGCTTCATGAGCTGACAGGCCAGCTGCTGGTCCTGCACACGCATGTCCATCTGCAAAAAGATGGGACCATGATAATGTAAAGAGGGGGGAAAAACCCAATAACAAACAAACAAAATGGATTCCGGACATCCATAATATTATTTTTCAATTCTACACAAAGTATGAGTCTGATGATATTTGTTGAATTTTATTTCAGGAGGTGGATGTACACATAATAAACTTAAAGAGCTTAAAGAACTTCCATACAGACACAATTTGAAAACTAGAAGCTAGCCTCTTGGTAAGCACCAAGGCATCTCGCATTGGCCCTGACCTGGACTGAAACCTGAAATTTTCTAGTCTAGGGGTAAATGCTCTATTCATTTATTCATTGAGCCACAAATCACTGTCTCACAATGTTACATAATCCACTGAAAATAATATTATTTTGTTGTTATTGCCCCCTTGTGAATGGAGTTAGCATCATCTCACAATGTACAAAATATTTCAGAAAATTCCAGGACCCAAACGGTGGCCTGAGTCAACAACAAAATACATGTTGTAGGTATATTCCTGGCCTTATTACTGACTTTTTCCAACCAATCCAACCATTACTTTTTTTAGTTACCTTGTTAACAGAATCAATGCCAGCAAAAACAGGCCTAAAATGGCAAAAAAAAAAGAAGACTGTTTGGTTGGCCAGGCTACAACAAATACTCAACATGTCAACTGTCAACATGTTATTTCTAACTGAAAACCCCCTTGTATTTGTGCAAAATGTTGCTTGCCACATGCGGCTTGATTGTGAATCTGCCAGAGCCTCTTTGTACTTACTGTAAGGTTATGAAGCATGAATGAATGTGTAGTGTAACAGAATAGCAGAATAAAAACAATTACATATACAGAAATATTTGACGCGATTGCCCTAATCCTAAACAATTTTACTCTAGGATTCTACTGTCCGGTAACTGGACAATGTAGCCATTAAATTCTAATTAGCTAAAAGCAGGACACAAAATTATTACACAGATGATAAAAGGGGGCATAATGTAAAGCATTATAAAATACACATTTATTTATACAGAATCTCACCAGTTCTCTCCTGAGGTAATCTAGGGCCTCATCAATGTCTTTGTATCCCTGCACACCTGGAGACAGTGGGCTCTCCTTCCCATTCAAAACAGGATCTCCTCCTAACTGGTCATATTCTGTCCTCAATTCCCTGGAACTTTTTTCGTCCAGTCTGGCTTTCCACTCCAGATAAGAAGGCCTCCTAGTTTGCAAATTCAGTTTCTCTGTCAGGGCCTTTAAATCGTTGAGATGGTCATCTGTGCCATAATCCTCCACACTTTCTTCTTCTTCCAGGATGTCAGCGGTGTCCACTGTGATTTGAGGAACTGAAGGGGCATCCATAACAACTTCAAAATGCACTAAAAGTAACTATTCATTGGTTTTCATTCCTTGCTTCTTTCTTCTTAGACCTGTTGAGAGAACATGTCAGTTTGATTATTATACCTGCAGAAACAGTGACGCCAAATACAGCTACTACGGTGGACAAGCCAGTTTACTCAAGCCAGTCCCAAGCCTGGATAAATGGAGATGGTTGTGTCAAGAGTGGCATTCGGCGTAAACCTATGCCAAATCACTGCATGCTAGAAGGAAGAAAGGAAAGAAAATATAGGTGATAAAAAAAACCCTTATGAACCATGTACAAAGGCAATAAATTTGATCAAATGTGCAACGCTGACTTGAACAAGTTTTAATTTACATGTTGATTTTCGCATTTCTAGTATAATACACTATGTCAGATCATGGCTCTATAGAGAAAAGGGGAACAGAGAGTAACTAAATTAGTGAATCAATGTCTAGGGATGTCAAAAACCTAATGAACAAAATGAATATGAGTACTGGTATTAGAATATGAACAACCGTTAACTAAAGCTAAAGCTAACAAAAACTATTATTAAAAAACAGAAAACAGAAAAAAAATACACAAGACCAAAGCTAAAAAAAGACAAACCAAAGAAAATGCAGACTATCTGGAAGACAGTGGAAAAGCTGTTATATCCTAAAAAGACCTCAACTATTAATACATAATAGGCACAGCAGACCAGCAGTGAAGTCCTTGCCCTTGTATCTAATGATAGGTCCTGAGTCTGAGAAACCTGACTGTGCACAACTGAGAATGGATCTTCTCCTTATTCTCTGCAGGAATCCAGTTTATCTCTGGAGACCACATTGTTACAGACGAGCGGTGAGCGAGCAGGAAAATCTATGCCACATGCATTTTTAAACAGTTTGTACAGACTATTAATGTAGAGTAAGGAAGTGGTTTAGAGATATTCAATAAGGGAATGTTGAGGTAAGATATTTAACAAGGAAGCAAAGCGTCCACTGAGGTTAAATATGTTAACAATGTAAAAACTGATGCAGATATGACAAGATATGACAGAAAGAAAGGCTCACATATTCTTTTTACCTTCACGTTGCTGTAAAATTGTTGTTTTAAGCCTAATTGGTTTGTCTTGCTACTTGCCAGAAATGCATTTTTTGCTGTATGAGATGCTTATCTGGCCAGGCCCTGAAGTAGGGGAAGTCTAGAGTTTCTACCAGGAGCCTAAAGCAGGACTAGAAACTGTGACAAAGTAACTTAGAAGAGCTAAACCCACAGTTAAGTCATTCCAGACAGAGGTGTTGAGTTCGTATTGTGATACTTGTGTTGAAATGAGTTGTATATCAAGTTTAAGCGGCATACCTATGTAGCACTATATCTTGCAATGTTTATAGGTTATTCAATATGGTAAAGTTCTTATCACCAATGCATGGATTCTCCTTTCTTTTAGTTTAGTAACTCCATAACAATAACCTACATTTTTAAAAAGTAGGCTACTGTAATAACTAACCGGCCTATATCACTTTTTGCTACAAAATAATAGTATCACATTTATTCTGTTTTCTTGATATGGAAAAGGAGAATGGGCTACTAATACTCAGGTACACAGGATTTTAGAAATACTGAGGTCTATCATGTTGACGGCCAGTTTAGTAACTGTTTAGACCTTGTGTAGTCCTGGATTAGTCCTTGTTTAGACCTGGATTTGTCTTGGCTAAGACCTGTCTCTAAGTCCTGGTTTAAAGTATTTTTCTGGTTAAATCCTAGTTTAGTCCTGATTTGTAGTTACATGGTTTCGTCCTTGTTTAGAGCGTGGTTTAGTCCTGGTTTAGTCCTTTTTTTTTTTTTTAGACCTGGTTTATTCCTGTTTTTTGCATGGTTTAGACCCGGTTTAGTCCTGGTTTAGACCTGGTTTAGTCTAGCAATAGAAAAACACTGAGGTCCGGACCTCTTTGGTGCGTATGGCCATGCTAATAATACTAATTTAATACAAAGTGTGTCTTGTTCGACAGCTTTACTACACAATTAAATTTCAGCATAAATAGGCTATAAAAGTTAGTAGCACTTCTGAGATATATTTTAGAAGTTTTGTAGTGTTACATTCATATAAGCCTAAACTACTTTTTGCACAAATCTTGCAGTCCTCCTCATTCTTTGAGCTACTACAGGTAAGCAGAACCAACGTAAATAGCCCAGAGAGACGAATGTAAAACCTGTGGTAACTAGTAAATACTCAAAGGTAAGCACTTCTGCGTTTACCTTAAAACGATTCCCTCGCAGCAATCGGATTTGCAGCTGTCCACCCACCGGACTACCCCTGCCCTGGTCTGATGCGCGCTCGTTGGTGGGATATAACACCAACACGCACGGCTGCCTCGCCACTGATCAGTGGTCCGCTTGTTTTTAAGCGCGAGGCGGCCCGGGGAGGAGGGGCGAGAGGAGCGTGCGTCAGGTTTGAGTTGCTTGGAAACGTCCCAGACTTCTGTGACACTTCCTCATACATTAAACTTGACTGCAAACAAGCCAATATTTTTTGTTTCCTGGTTTATTACCACGTTGAAACACAACAAAAGCCTTATTATACCTTGCGCAATACAAAAATATGCTACAAGAATTTTATGGCAAATATACAGCATACAACACACACTTGGAATCTACAGTGTTTTTTGTTTTGTTTTATTAAAGATGTACCTTTAAGGTTAACAGGCAATTATAATGGTTTTATGATGATTGTCAGCAAAATAATAATATTTAAAGGTGTACCCAGATAACATGTTTGCTCCAGGAAGTTTTTTTTTTTAAGTTGTGAGAATGTTGCCTGAAAGTAAATTCTCCGTATTTTAAGTTTTTTTTTTTTTTTTTTTTTTTTTTTTTTACCAGAAATAGAATGTTAGTTTTTGGTTGCAGAGCAGACTCTTAAGTGCCACTAAGGTCTAAGATATATATTTGGTGCATTTTGGCAGACCATCAACTAAATTGATGTTTTGGGGGAAGGCTTTATATCCTGTCCAAACTTTACAGAATACATAATAAAAAATACAGTGGATTGAAATGATAGGACCCTCATGATGCTATACAGAAAATAAGTCAAGAAAAAAGAAATCCTTTACTACAGTTAAACACTTATATTAGAATAATATAAATAACATCACAACAATTTGTCTTTTTTAGCTTTCTTCCCCATTTAGTGAATAACTAATAATATAAATAACTGCTGAAACCTAAAATAAGTCCCTGGGAATAACAATACCTGAATGTGTTGGCCTACAATAGACCTGAGTTCTACAGAGTGAGTTCCTCAATATCATCATCAAATGAGGTAAAGGCGCAGATGGCAGGTCTTGTCTCTGTTATGTGTAATGTGCTCGTAGACGATGCTGGTGGAGTAGAAGACCCTGAGTTGAAACCATGTAATCCTTCCCTTCTTGACCGGACCCCATTTGTGTTAGGAGGGCTGCTGAGAAGTTGAATATTCTTGGAGCTCTTTACGTTGTCAGATGTGGCTAGGTTACCAAAGAGCTGCTGCATGAGGCTGGACTTTCTGTCCTTAGCCCCTCTGTTCTCAGGGTCCTTGTCTTTTTCTGTGTTCATTTTCTTGAGACTAAAAACCCCTATTGCCTCCAGCGCAGACCCCTTATCTTCTTTAGGAGGAGTTGGAGGAAGGTCTGAAATTCCTCGAGAAGCTGTAAGTCCAAATGAAGGTGCATAGCTTCCAAAAGCCAAATCGTCAGTTGAGATTTGTGATCGAAAAGCTCTTCTTCCAAAACCAGTTGTAGCTATGCCACTCTCTTTATCTATTTTTGTCCTTACCCCTTCCCTACTCTCACAAGGTGTATTTAAATGAGTTGAATTGTCTGGCTGTGTGAGACTAAAAATCAAAGTGCTAGGACTTTTCTGCTCAGAATGGTTCGTCAAATTTGGTTCATTAAAAATACTGTAATTTGATGCTTGGTTTAGTTCGTCTATTTCACGCATCTTCGCCAGGAGCTGCTCTTTTTTACGACAAGCTTCCTCTGCTGCTTGCTGATTGGTCAGGGCCTCCTGGTTCCACCTCTGGACTTCTTCCTGTACATGACCAGGCTTTTGGCTTCTCTCTTCCACCTTTTGGTCTGCATGACTTTCTACCTTGCCTTTCTGTTCCTTCTCCAGTTCTGTAAATACATTCATTTGTATGTTACATAAGTAAGTAATGTTTTTCTTTTAATAATAGGAATAGTAACAATAGTTTGTAAGTCTTACCATCTTTTAGTGTCTTTTTGCTCTCTTTACGTATGCTGGGCTCCTGGATCGACTGTTGCTGGTGTTTGTGACCTCTCTCTTGTTCTTGGGCTCTTTCTTGTAGTTGTACTTTATCCATGTTTTCCTGGTTTGATTGTCTATGTTGATTCTCAAGATCTCTGTTCAGCTCCTATGGATAATGAAATATAAAAACATGAAACATAGATAACTATGAAGTTGTAAAAAGTTGTGATCAATAGCAGTTTACCTTAAGTGACAGATACTCATCATATTCATTGGCATCGCTGATGGCAGGAGGAGGAGTGGGAAAATCAGGACTAGAAATGATATGTTCAGTCTGTACTGCCTTTGTGCCCATCCTACTGACAACTGTATTTAAGACAACATAAAATGAGATTAGAAACACAATTTATATAATGAAAGATCCCGTTAAAATATAACAAATATTAAATTTACGACTTGGTCTTACGCTTCTGTTTGGTCCCACTCTCAGCATCTTTCCTTTGTGAGAGTTTTAACATGCGATTAGCATAAATGTTTTTAGCATCCAGTTCTCTCTCCTTCTCCTGGAGAGGCCATGGTTAAATAAATATAAAATGTAATAAAATGTAAAATAATGTCGAAAAAAATAAGAAATGATACGCTGACATCTGTGCTTCACCTTGAGTTTGCTGATCAGCCGTTCCAGCTCTTCTTGTAGAGTCCTGACCTCTTCCTGTGCACTGACTGTCTTCTTTTTCTCTGAAACTAGCTGCCTCTGGAAGCTGCTGGTGCTCAGCTCCATACTTCGCTCCAACTCCTTCAATTACACATGCAATAATGTAGCAAAAGAAGAATCAAATAATTTATTTGAATGTCTAGATTATAAAACAAAAAAATGGCTGCACCTTAATCTTGCGTTCAGCCTCTTGCCTTAGTCCTCTCTCCTCATCAAGTTTGCGACGGAGCTCATCTCTCTGTCCTAAATCTCGTTGGTTGACCAGTTTCTTCAGCCGAGCGACAGTTGCCTGACTCCTCTGAAACTGCTCTTCACTTTCCTTCAGCCGGCGCTCTGCTGTACGCTCACGCTCTTGAGTGCGCCTGAGCCGCTCACGCAGCGCATGGATTTCATTGGAGTGCCGTGATATAAGCTGAGAAATTTCACTTTCTGTGTCATCATAACGCTGTAGAGCTTTCTCTTGACGTACCTGGAGCTACAACATAAGAAATCAGGGAATGTGTCATAAACTTTTACTGAATAACAAAACAACAATCTGAAGATAAATTAGGGTTAGACATACCTGTCTGAGTACTCGATTTTCTTTCTTCAGTTCATTTGTGTGTTGCTGAAGCTCAGTAAGAGCATTACGTAGCTCATTAATTTTTAGAAGGCGAGCTGAAAGCATTCGTTTAGTGACGAGGTCCAGATCTTTGGGTGGCGAGGCTTCTTTGCTTTGTGATCGCGCTCCCTTACAAAGCTGCTGGGATCCGTACTGTCTACCAGCTCGTGTCCGATGAGCTCCTCTGCGCCCCACACCACCTGGGACACATACGTAGATGCTCAATGATATAAACACTGTGATAATTATATTTATGATTAGATGAATATACCAGAGATTAACTTATAAAACATTTATAATATGTTCTCCAGAGAAAATGTTCATTACCACAAAAAGCAACACTAAACTTGAACTAAATATGTTCATGAAACCACCTGTAAAATTATCAGATAGAAAGAAGGGCTATAATTATTGACTATACAGTTTCATGAACTGTTCGTTCCTAACTTGGCATACCTGTCTTGTAAGGAGGGCTACTGGAAACCCTCTTTGTAGGTCTTTGTGGTGCTGGGGATGGGGAGCGGGACCGTGAGTAAGGTGAGAGAGAGCGCTCTGATGGAGACTCATAGTCATCAGAGTAATAAGACCCAGCACTTCTTCTGCCCTCTTCATCTGATATTTGGTCCCGGTCTGGGTCTGAATGGTAAATCCGGGTTTTTGATCTGTTGTCTATTTCCTGTTTTTCTTCTTTATGCCTAAGTTTGTGTTTTTTAACAAATGGTGAGGGCAAATCTTTCTTTGTACTCCGTACAGACTGGCGGCTTACAACATCCCTGTTGTCTTCATATGTGTCAGCCATGTTTTCAGACTCCATGCTGCTACTTGACATGATGCGTTGCCATTAAGTACAGACAAAGAAAAGAGACACAAAAATTATTATTAGGACACATGATCTAATCACACAGACTTTCTCATAGCTGATTTAGCAGACTTTCCTTTTCTTCCAACTGCTGAACTTACCTCACATTCTAAAAAAAAATAGTGGACAATACAGCTACACATAATGGTTTCTTTCTAGTTTTCAGTTATGCGTCTCTTGGTCACCAAGCAACAGTATTCATTAGGTGGAATTTTCCATGTGACTCAAGGATGTATTATATCATGATTACACACCACCTCCATCAAATAAAACCCTAGTCTGTCCCCATGTGTTGAATTCATTATAAACAAGCGCATATGAAGGCAATAAGATTGACATTACTCATCATGTAACTTTAGTTTTATAATTTTATCTAATCATAATCATATTTTTTGAAATTATATGAATATGCTTTTGTTTTGCTACTCGTGTCTTATTGAATTTAGTGTGACTGTGTTAAAGCGTCCTTTGTAAGCAAACAATCAATAAATGGGTTATTTTAAACAGCTTACTACAAGTGTCCCGGCCTGCTTTAGCTACGTGACAGTAACAGATGGGATTAAAAAAGACCATCTGTTTTTGACATAAAATAAAATATGCGTAAAGAGTTATATCAATATTCGAAGCACTTCTGAAATTCTACATTTCATTGAATAAATCGTCATTATAATTGCGGGCAAGTTTATATATAGCTATATATGCAGATAAAGTTAAGATAAGGTTATATGCCGTACAATCGGTAGCTTAACGCTAGCATAGCAAAACAATCTCACTCGGGCTGACTAGCAGCATTACTATCAACAGGTGGTGGTGGCGACCCGCAAGACCAGCAACCACAAAATGCATAGTGTTATTGTAGCAGGTCTGGCATTACTTTAAGCAATTACGTTAATACATTAATTGAACTACAGTGATTTTGTAATTGTTAATGTTAGAGTGTGTCAGCTAATAGCCTAGCTAAGCTATGAAGTTAGCATAGTAAACAACACAGCTTCTTAGCTACCTTATTAAAGGGTATCGTCATCATTTTGTAAACAGGATAACTGGGTCGTCTAGTAGCAAAAGGCAGTTCTTGATAGATCGGCAACGACAACGTTCCGACGTTGTGGTGATTTTTTTAGTGCACTGCACGTCTTGAGTCCTGCCACTGACGCTGTACCATGGCAACCGCAGCCCTACGAGACGATACCATTAAGACACCAGTCTTCGCAAAGCACCGGGATATTTAATGAAGAAATGCATTTATTTTCTGTATTAATTGATTATTATACATTTATTCCTGTATTTCATGTGTTTTAATTTTAATCAAATATTTAAAATTAATAGAATTTGAAATTAATTTAAATGACCCACCCCGAAACATAATTTTGTGAACCTTTCCATGCTTTACACGCCTCTACCAGAGAGGCGCTGTTACACAACTTTTGGAAAATAGCTTGTTTTGTTTTTGTTTTGTTTTGTTTGTTTGTTTGTTTTAGATTATGTGTGCGCTTTGGTGTTAAATTCAGAGTATTGTAGCACAACATTTTCATTTTGACTGGATGAACAATAAAACTATAAATTATAGCCTATTGATTCTGAATATCTATAGCTTGGATATGTGTTAAGTTGCCTGTTTAAACAATAAACATTTCCTTCTTTCCTTCTCAATAGAGCAAAAGACAATGTAAGGTAAATTAAAAAATACAAACATACACATTTTATTAGGTTTTGAATTAGAAAATTACAACTATTTACATGACATATAAACTGACCAAATCATTTCATTTTTCTCAACTTGACTTAAAGAAGCAAAAAAATAATAAATAATGATAATAATCTCAACCGGAAGTAAGGTGTTTGCATCTGCGCTGTGTGTAAACCGGGGCTCAATTTAAAATATCGGCAATGCTGAACGCTGCTCATCCAGGTTTAAACGCACTGGAATTGTTTTGAAGACAGGAGAAACTACTTCCACTCAGACACTTTGGGATAAAATGGTGATTAAGGTTTACATCGCATCTTCAACTGGCTCCGTCGCAGTAAGTGGCAAACTCTGACATGTAGGCTTTGAAGGCTTGACAGTTATACAGAAGTGGTAGCGCGTCACCCTGAAATGAATGTAGACTAAAATAATTAACAAGTTAATGTGTTGCATGTAGCCTGTGCGTCTGCCAATGTCAAATGGTAGCCTATAATACAAGGCTAATACAGTTAATCGTTGTTTGACCATACATTTGCCCATATAGGTTACTTTTGAAACACCTCTCTAATTTTAAAATCATTATGTTTTGTAGCCAACTAATATGCTAAGAATGCATCAAACAGCATACCAGTTATGATTTAATAATGTGCTACCTACAGTGTGATTGCTATTTTAGTCTGTGCATCTAGCTTGCATGTCAAAATATATTTCCTACACATTGACAGTGTATCATTTTAATTAAAAAGGACAATGGTTCTGCAAGGATATCACTCAAAACAGGCTCTTAAGCCAGAGAAAAAGTTACTCAGTGTGTGCAAAAATGGTTACATCAAACACTCCTGAGCAAATGCCTTAAGACTCATGTAATGGTACAAATGAGTAATTTATTTATGTTATCAGGACCCATTTTGGAGTGTGCACTATTCTCATTATTCACAAGTTATTTTTAATTCTATGACCCATACAGTGCATTTAACAACACTCACAAAGCTAACCACGGGTCAGTTATGAAGTATCTGGCTCATGTGAATGTAATTGACTTATGCTTCAATTGGGTTACAAGTGATTGAATAAAGAGGTGACAGAATTGGGTTTTGTTGGTAGAAATGTTTGGGCTGAACAACTGACTGTATGGTGCTGAAATGGGCAGCTCATAACAATAGATTAGTGGGGCAGAAATAATAAGTTCTAATGAGATGCAAATAAGTTTATCCACCTCATAATCTGTGTCCACTGATTTTGATCCATAGGTCACAATAAATGCACATTTAGCAATAATGTATGTATCCGAGAAATATTATTAATGTTTGTTGCTATTACTTCCTTCATGACATAAGATAAATGGCTGGGTTTGGTACCACTAGAATAGAAAACCTCTGGTGACTTAAAACAAGCCTTTAAAGCAATGTAACTACTGACATACATTTTTAAAAATAGACTGGTTTTAAATGTATGTATCAATTTTTTATGTTTTGGTAAGCCCCCTTGTCCCTGTGAGTGAGGGATTAGTTTTGCTTGGATGTCCAGTTAATCCCTACATTTTAGTGAGCACTGAGCACTCATGTCAATGCTTGTATTTCATTTTATTGTGCATGTTTTTAGTATTGGTGAAATAGTTATAATTCCACAGTTTTTTGACACATTGTATTTTAATTTTCTGATATGCCGCACTGTCACTCACACTCACTGGGGGGGCACCTCTTTCATTATTTAGACCTTTGCTGAGTCTCTTTCAGCTGGGGAGACTCAACAGTGTGTGTGACCTGCATTTTGGTTCATATCTGTTTGACAATTGTTTGCTAATCTTTTAAAAGCATGTATAGTCTTTTAGTCTTTTGGTGCAGCTATGTCCAACTTACTGTCAAAACAACCATGTATTGTTCTGTCTAATGGTCAAACAGTAGGTCTATTGTGCTACCCATGATCACTTTGTATGGTGCACAAACATAGACATCCTAATTTTATTCCAATCTGTGGAGTTTTAAATAACCTTAAAGCTACCATATGTCACAATTGGAAGAATTACCTGAATTATTGCTTACTTACAAAATTTGCTTACTACTACTACAGCTACTACAGTTATCTGGACGTGGTTTGTGGAGTTGAAGACGTTTTTTGTATCAGAATTTACTACTGTTACCACTACTATGACTTCTACTGCTGCTACTTCTAACACCATTGCTATTAGTACTACTATTGTTAGCATGACTACAACTCCTACTACTATTACTTTCCACTTTGCCATCAAGGTCAAAAAATACATTTACTCACAGATTTTAAAACTTCTTTTGAGAAGTGTTTGAAGATGCACCTAGAAAGTACTTTTTCTTCCAAAAATGTACTGGAGGAAAAGTATCTAGTTACTTTCCCTTTTTGTGTATAGATATCACACAGCCAAATAAATAACTGTGTTAGAAGAGGAGCCAGATAAACACACTGCACATTTTCCATTACAACTTACCATGGGAGTTTTTTGTCTTCTATAATTACGTTTTTTGACCTCCACAAAGTTCAGAAGCTGCAGAATGAAAGGATCCCACTGGAGCTGTGGTTACTGTGTAGAGCTACAGCAGGGAATAACCACTTTATTCTCTCAAGGACAGGATTTTCTCATAAACATATTCTTGTTCTCCTAGATAACTAATAAAAGTGATGTTTAATGGCGCTGATGACCATGCTGAAATCAAGCTTACATATTGTTTAGTACAGTGTCCATGAAGATTACTAGTAACCAGTACGGGGCTGGGATGTCATAATTTTCACAGGAAACTGTAGTTTTGGAGTTTGCTTTTTGGATTGTGTGTGAAAAAGGTTAGTATAATTTGCATTGCCTGTCCGTCCTGGAAGAGGATCTCTCCTTCAATATGGGATCCATAAGGTTTCTTCTTTTTTCCCGTAGCTGTTTTTTTTTTAGGAGTTTTTCCTTACCGAGAAGGAGGGTCTAAGGACAGGAGTGTCCTGGGTCTGTTTAGTTTAGTGTAGTTATTGTTTGTGCTGATTGTGTGTTAAGTCTGATTGTGTGTTTATGTTTGTGAAGCCCTTTGAGGCGACTTTTGTTGTGATATTGGGCTATACAAATAAACCTGAATTGAATCGAATTGAATTTCAATGTTTGAAAACACTGCTGAGGTTTTGCAATTCATAGGAGATATAAGAAAAGTAAGCAAGTATATGCACAGTACATTAAACTACAAGAACTAAACTTAAAATAAAAGAATTATACAGTATATCACTGGGTATGGGGTAGTAAATCGGTTAGGAGAATATGCAGTGTCACCATACCAGTAAAGGTTTTAACAAACATTACTCAAAGCAATATGTATCCCTCACACTCCATGCCTTTTTTGTCCTCAGGTAAAAAAGCATCAGCAGGCCGTAGTGGGCTTTCTTGAAGCCAATCGGATCAACTTCCAGGAGGTAGACATCACAATGCTGGAGGAAGAGAGGCAGTGGATGTACCGCAACATTCCCAATGACAAGCTGCCAGAAAAGGGCAAACCAGTGCCTCCTCAGATCTTCAATGAGGATCAATACTGTGGGGTAGGTCCAGAATATATATAATCCTATATTAAGTGTTGGTCAAATTATCAAAAAAATCGTGTATCCAAAACAGGCCCTTTAACACACCCCTGCAGTGCAAAATTATGCCAAAAGGTGGCAGCCATATAAACAATTAATATAACAGTCCAGTCACCATGCAGAGAACTGGGTCAACATCATGGTCAGGCTGTTGGCATGTTGTTATAGTTTACTTCAAACTTTTATTTACAAATACAGATATAAATCAATCATCCTGGCTTGTTATTAAATACACATAATATTACTTCCACCTAACATAACTCTTTGATGCCTTTTAACATTTCTGGTTCTAAAGGCTATTTTCATGAGTCTAGAGAGAGCGTATTGAAGCTGATGTTACAGTTTTTTTTTATACTTACAAAAATAACCCAATAGATTTTGCTCACAGTTAATATTCTTTGGCTAAACAAATAAATTGATGTTATCACTTTCTATTGCTGGAAGCATGTGATTAACAGTTTGCAGTGTTGTTTAATGGAGGACAGAGGAGTAGGTTGCCCCATGGCCATGGCTGGTTGGCCACTTCAAAATACCTAATATCTTGTCACTGCTGTCATAGAGACACTGATCTCAAAAGTGTTGGTGTAAAATGTTTGGATAGGTCTCAGTTATGCCCTCCACTCAGATTGCATGCTTCACTGTAATCCTGTAGTAATCCAGTTTCATGAACACAGCAGATAATCTGCTCTGCCAGTTGTCACTCTCACTGGTCAAGGTAAGCCAATGTCATTGCCAGTGGATAAAACATGACAGTACTACCCCACAGGGGCTGATCTATGAAATGTGAACATATTACACTCAACATCCTCTTTTTGCAGGATTATGAAGACTTCTTTCAATCCAAGGAGAACAATGCAGTGTTTGCATTTTTGGGCCTCAAGTCACAACCCTCAGTAAAAGTAAGGTTTTACTGCATATTTACAATTGTAAAAAAAAGTATCAAAAAATCAATATTTCTCCTCACTGTGGCACCAACCATGTCAAGTTTACATATATATGTCAAAATGAATTAGTTATCTCTTCATTTATATATTATATGAAGTGCTAAGACTATAGTACTGTATTATGAAATGTAAATTTGATTTTATTCCAAAGAAAAAACTGTTAATGGAACATACACACAGAGTTTAAGAAACATATAAGAAATACAAAATGCATTAGTTTTCTATACGACAATAATGTCAGCGTCTATTGAATGTTGTGATTAATCACAACTATGTTATGGACAATAAGTTATTAATAATTGCATTTTGTTTTATCCCAGGATTCAGAGTCCTGAAACAAATGCTCGACTTTTAAAAGACTTGAAGAAGCCATGGATCCTCCTTGTGTTGCATCAGTTTCTCAGCCTTTTCCCTTATGCTCTTCTTGTGCACAAATTGCCAAACACCAGGACCTGCACCCTGTGATCCAGCACATCATATTCTGACCACTGAGCAATGGATCTGTGCTTCCTTGTCTTTTGAGTTATACACACTGCTCCAGTGCTGTTGGATAAAATAGCAAAAATATGTAGCATCTGTTGCCTCAGAGTAGATGCTACTAGAATTGCCTGTAATGTCATGAGGATACGTTCTGCATCAGTCAGCTGAACAACCTGAAAGAAGTTGTGAATGAGATCTGTGCTGAGTGGAAGGGCCTGAGAGACAACACTCACTCAGACTGTACAGTCTAAATAGAAACAGTCTCTAAATGGCTCTAAACTGTCTTTATATATGAAATCCTTACATTTATTAAATTTAATTAAACTATTATTACTTATTACTATAGCATCATATGGAGAAATTACAGTGGCAAGCAAAAGTATGTACCCCCTTAGCATTTTTTTTTTCATTGTTGTCTTACAACCTGGAATTTAAATTGATCATTGAGAGGTTCATCACTTTACATCACATGACTACAACTATGAAAATGCAAAAAAAAAAAAAAAAAAAAATGTATTGTGAAGCAAATTAGAAATATGACTGAAAAAGAAAACTTGAGCGTACAAAACTATGTACCCCCTCAAGTTAGTACCCTGTAGAACCACCTTCTTAAGGTCTTTCAGCTCTAACTTTTCTAGGATAAGTGTTCATGAGCTTGGTTCATAAAATCACTGGGATTTGTGCTCATTCTTCATCTAAAAACAGCTCAAGCTCCTTCAGGTTGGATGCATTGTACAGCACAGTTTGAGTCGTTTTCTTGATAAATTGTCCTGTGTTTAGCTCCATCCTTCATTCCTTCAGTCCTGAGCAGTTTCCCAGTCCCTACCAATGACAAATATCCCCACAGCAGGACACTGCCATCACCAGGCTTCACTTTAGAGAGGGGCCACAGTCAGGTGCTCGGTTTGTGCTACACATAGGATCTTTCATTGATGGCTCATTTTAATTGTATCTGGACAGAGGACCTCCTCGTGTTTGGGGAGTCTTCCACGTGCCTTTTGGCAAGCACAAAACATGTTTTGTTATTATTTTCTTCAAGCAATGACCACTCCTCCACACAGCCCAGCTCTGTGGAGTGTATGGTTCAGAGTGGTCCTGTGGACAGACACAACAGTCTGCTGTGGAGCTCTGCAGCTCTTTCAGGGTCACCTTTGGTCTTATTGTTGTCTCTCTGATGAATGCACTCCTTGCCCGGTTTGTGAGTTTTAGTTGGTTCTCTTTAGGCAGGACTGGTGTGGTTCCTTATCTTTTACATGTTGTAATGATGAATTAAATTGTGTTTTGTGGCATAATGACAGTTGAATTGCAGTCAGGCCAACCTTATCTAACTATTTCTGTGACTTCTGAGGGTGAGTAACACTGGGTCTCATTTAGGGCCCTCTTTAAAAAGGGGTACATACTTTTGCACACTCAGTTTTCTGTCATATTTCTAATTTGCTTCGTAATAAATTTTTGTCGTAGTCATGTGATGTAAAGTGACTGACATGAACCTCTCAATGATTCATTTAAATTCCAGGTTGTAAGCCAACAATAAAGGAAAAATGCTAAGGGGGATACAGCCTTAGCTTGCCACTGTATATTCACTTTTAATATGCTGATACATGTCTTGCTCTAAGCTTGACTTCCTGCCAAACAATTTTAAGCTGCTATGAAATTCACTCTTTGCTTGGTTCATTTGCCTGTAGACACATTGTATAATATGATTATGATAGGATAGAGAACACTATTTTATGTGAGAGTTGTATCTAACATAGATCTTTGCACTTCTATTAGTGGTCTGTTTTCTTTGCCATGGGTGAGTGAGTGATGATTCTTCCTGTGTCTCTGACAAACAACACTGTGAGATTATATTGTACTGTCCTGTCTGCTCCATTGTTGGATGCACAGTACACTTTGTTGTGGAATAAAGTCCTTTACATTTCCTACAATTGTCATGTTGGCTTTAGCACTCACAATGGACATAATCTGAGAAGTTTGGTTTTGTCAAAGACCAAAAATGCAGTTTTGCATTTTAATCATTTTGTGCTGGATCAGCAATTAAACTGACCAAACTACGTTGAAACAGGTTGTGACTCACTCATTTTCTGCAAATCAGCTTTTTACTGGAAATCCGTTAAGATTAAGTTGAGAAACACTGAACTTAACTGCGGTTATGCCTTTTTATCCAGTTACACAATACATTTAGAGGAGGTAAACATTTAAACACTGATTATCAGAACAGAATCAAAAGACACAAAGACCAAAAGTAAGTTGATTAAAGGTTTGTCACTACATATTTTAAGAGTTTACTTAAGTCACTATGGGACGAAGGCATGATTTGAGATTATTTTTATGTTCTTTTTTATCTAATCAAAATACTTAATGATAATAAATAAAACGATATAGATAAAAACTCTTAAACAACCTTAAGCTTATTTGGTGTTGGTCACATGCTTGCAAAGTTGTTATTGTTTGCCCATGTTTAACATCAACTAGCTACCCAGTGATAACAAGTTACTCCATGTGAAACTTATGAGGATAAAAAGGAAGAAATGCGTGGGAAGATCAATCAGTGAAATATACTATGTATGTGAATGCAAACAAAAAATGCTGAATTGGCAATTGTGCAATATCATAAAGCACATGTTGTAATTTTGTCAGATCACGTGACGTGGAAAGTGTTTAGTTATATTTAGTTTATATTTTTAATCAGCGCTGAATTGTACTGTAATATGTAATTTCACATACTTTTTTTTTTTTTTAAACAGCCTACTTTTTAGTCTCTAGATAAGCAACAATATTTTTTGTTGGTAAAGTAGGCAGTAGTAATAGTAGCAAAAGATTAAGTATTATTAGTGGTGAGAGTAGTAATAGGAGCAATGATAGAAGTCGTAATAGTGGTAGTAGTAATAGTTGTAGCATTGGAAGTAATAGCTTAAGACTCAGTACTCAACTTGAACTTAATTTATTCAAAAAACACAACCACATCAAGTCAATAAGAAGTCTAAAATTCTTCAAGCACGGGCCAATTAAAATATGTACTTACAGGCTGTCTGTTAGAGGTTCCTCTTTTAAAACAAAAAAAGAGGTGGGTATAAAGTTTAGCTGCGTATTGCAGAAACAACATGTGACAGACAGAGAGGAAATAGCAAAAAACTGTACCAAGAATCAACAACTGGTCACTAACACTGAGGAATGAGAAAAAGCCAGTCATCAATCAGTTCCAACGGTAAGGACTGTGTTCCTGAAGCTACAGCAGTGCTCGATTCATTAAAACTGTATTTGTTGCTTGAGGGCAGGCTCACGGCAAAGACATGAAGTTAGGTTTTGCTGGAAGACAACACTTTTTGTTGTTCTTAAGTGAGTTATATTATTTTTACAAAAGCAATATATCACACAAAAATAAATGGTATTAACTAAACATTATCTTACCTTTGAAGGTTTGCTGAGTTTTCCACTTTGTACAGGTAAATATGCTCATTTGTTTTTATTACA
Organism: Bostrychus sinensis; assembly: GCA_020698575.1. NCBI lineage: Eukaryota > Metazoa > Chordata > Actinopteri > Gobiiformes > Eleotridae > Bostrychus > Bostrychus sinensis. The sequence continues at coordinate 15,407,965 of CM036257.1, read as the reverse complement.
GATATATGTACAATACTGTGCAAAGGTTTTAGTAAGCTGTGAGGATCCAGATCACTTTTGTTTCTTTGCAGGTCCTAATTTCCCTACAGTGGGTGTTTATTAATGTAATGTTTAATATTTTCTGTTTTTTTTTTATCATGATCAATTTGAAAAATAGTTTCAAAGCGCACTGCTTAGTTGGTAGACCTTTTTGGCATTTTCATTATTGCTTTGGCAGTTTTATGTTAGTTAAGCTAAATCTCATTTATTACTGTTACCTGATTTTTGATTCATTACTGTGTCAGGTAGAGCCCTGTAACTTTAATCAGTTCTAGTGCTACAGTGATGAAAGTGCACATTTGTTTTTTAGAGAAAAAATTAAGTAGCCTACTGTATTTGTAAATGCTGTTGTATTCATTCATGTTTACTTATATTCCACAATTAAATAGCAATTCATTCATTCATTTCAGAGGCATAAAATATGGACCTGGAACAGTTTCTTGGTCTAAATTATAATTTCCATTAGTGTTATTACTTAAGACTGTTAAATTATGGTAAGAATAACTTGCATTAACTTGCTTAAAGACTATTGTACATTTTGTATTTTAGCTCATGCACACAGTGTTAAAGGCCTACAGTTGTGGGCAAACACTGCAAAGTGCACTATATTGCTTTTTTGTAGCAACAGAATATGGTTAGTGTATAAATGCAGGCAGGACAAATCTTACTCTACTCTACTGCCGCCCGTCAAGATGTCTATGAACTGTGTATATTGAATTTCAAGAGAGGTTTAAGGAATTCAAGGAACTATGTAACTCTATTTAAATACATTATTTCAAAGAAGAAATTTATTTAAAACCTATAAATCATCATTATGCTCACTATTTGCTGATTTTACACAATTACATAAATTACTTACTGAAACATTTTGTTACAGATTTTAGGCCATTCATATGGTCATCAAATTGCAATTTTAATGCGGTATTTTCAAACAAAATCACAACAAAAAATAACTTGAAACACTTTTTATGTGTTGCAGTAATGAGATAAAAAGTTGAAATAAATTGGTTTATTTATTCAACAAAACAAAGTGTGTGAATATCAATATATGCCACTTTGTATTTAAAAGAGATTATATATATTTATTAGAAAATGTGTTATAGTAATGAAATAAAAAACTGGCAGCAGATCTAAAATGGCACATAAATGCTAAAAATGTGCACAAACAGGAAAAAAAAAAATTGAAATAAAAGAGAAGTTATTTCATATGCAGAGCCAAAGAAGAATATGTACATGAAAAAGTTTGTGTTTTCCACTAAGTTCAGACCTGTTCATGAATGTTTTAAGTTATTTTGTACCATTTGAGATGGGACTGAATGATTGGTTTAAGTAGATTATTTCCTTTAAAGGGAGTTATAGTTCAATGAAAAGAGAATTTATCCCTAAATTAGGAGAACTACAAGTCTAGGTCTGGACACTATATCTTTAACATTGTGAGTCAGGACTAGTGCCTTGGCAGAAGTCTAAGCTCTGTGTGCTTCTACTTTTGGTTATGGTTTGATTGTTTTTATCAGATTGTGACAAAGTGAGGCTGGTGGGGCCCACCAGGTGCTCTGGTAGAGTGGAAGTCTACCATGAAGGCAGCTGGGGCACAATCTGTGATGACCATTGGACACAGGCCAATTCAGAAGTGCTGTGTCAAGAGGTGAACTGTGGACCATTTCTTGAGCAGAGAAATGGCGCCTTCGGAGAAGGAACGGGTCAGATCTGGTTGGACGATTTAAAGTGTTCTGGAAATGAATCTTCTGTCTTCTTGTGTCAACATAGCACCTTTGGGAAACATAACTGTGATCACTCAGAAGATGCTGGAATTGTTTGTTCAGGTAAAGTTCAAGTGTATTCAGTTTAACATGCTCAGTGCTGTCTAAGCAGATGGCATGTTTAATGGCCACTACAGCATCACGAGTAACGGCTAAAGGTTCTAGGTTTGATTCCAAAACTGGGCGGGGCCTGTCTGTGTAGTACAATCTGATTTGTCCATGTTGCTGACAATAAGGAAATTTTTCTAGTGTCCCAAGACTATCCCCACAAAGAACCAGTCACCTCCATTGTATAATGTATGTAGTATTAGTATTTAGTACAACTGACTGAGTTAAACATGCAAGGATTTTTTTCACAGGCAGAATCATAAGGTGACTGGCTCTTTGCATGGTCCTGGAACAACATCTAGAAAGATGTTCAAAGCAAGTTATATTAAATGGTTCTAATGCATACAATGACTTTTCCAATAGGGACAATAAAAGTCTACGTTTCTTCAAAAGTTTCTTGATAGTTGACATATTCAGCTGTATTATCAAGCCATTCGCTTCACAAACAATTAAATGGGAGGAAAAACTGATCAACACCATTACTATTTAAAGTGCTGGCTTATGGCATGTACTTACCATGCCTGACGTAATCTTTTACCTTGAAGTGTTGTTTTCTTTTCTCCATTCCACCCATAGACGCTGTGAGACTGAGCAACGGCACAAATTACTGCTCTGGTACCTTGGAAGCTGTCCTTGATGGCAAATGGGGTGTGGTCTGTAACAAGAACTGGGACCGAAATATAGCAAAGACTGTGTGTGAACAACTTAATTGTGGAGCTCTCAGAAAAACAGATACTACAAGTCAAGAATATGCAGGATACATAAGCAGTTGCCCTGGAAATTTGACCTCAGTCTCAGAGTGCACTTTTACAAACAACAGTGACAAGTGCCAGGGGGTTGCTCTTTCATGTGCAGGTGAGATTTTAATACTCAGATAATAAAATATTCAGTGTCTATAATGATGGGTAATGTTTAAAGAGACACAAATAGGCACTGAATCAGACTTTGAATTAGAATTTGAAGATTTGTTTCTTTTTCCTTTGCAGGTGTTAAAGAAATAAAGCTTGTGAATGGCACTGACAGATGTTCGGGCAGAGTGGAGGTACTCTTTAACGGTCGTTGGGGAACAGTGTGTGACGACGATTGGGACCTGTTTGATGCTCAGGTGGTGTGCCGGGCCATGGACTGTGGAGCAGCTCTGAAGGCAGTGTCGAATGCTTTCTATGGCAGAGGTCGAGGGGACATCTGGTTGGACAACGTTGGTTGTGCTGGCAATGAGTCTGCCCTCCTGCAATGCAATCACCCCAGATTAGGAGAACACAATTGTGGCCATGGAGAAGATGCTGGTGTTGTCTGCTCGTGTAAGTAAGGCTACTTTTTAGGGGTAAAGAAAATACTGATTCTGGAAAATGTATTGGGCTGCTATACTCTATAAAAAACAACAACAACAACAACAACAAAAAAATTATTCAAGCATTTTCATTTCATTGCGTATCATATTGAAAAAGGATTTTTTTTGTGAAGTACAGCAGTACCATTTAACCTTTGCTCCATATTAATTTATACAACCATATCAACGGGAAAGGTAGTGTAGGCTATATCATCATTTGTAGTTTTAGTTTTCAGAAATGAACTAAAGTCAAGAAAAAATATGTTGTTTTAGTTTGCCTTATCATTTTTCTTGCAGTTTATCGCATCTGTGAGCAACCTACCTGCCCATTTGAGTGACTCTGGGGCCCGGGTAGGGGCAGTTTGTCCCGTTAAAGAATTGATCTACCATTAAAATAATTTCAAAAGATTATTTTAAGGTCCAAATAATACATTGTGTTGCTTTAAATATAATCTATTTTAAGATACTTTGGGCATGTAATGGTGTACTAGTATACAGGTGAGGTTTTCCAATATCATGTGTGAAACTTATTGTGTGATACGTATCAACTTGCCAGGTACTTCCCAACACACAGCCCTACTATTTAGAAACATTTTCTACCAGGATGTAAAATAAATCTTACATTCAACTGTGTTTCATTATTACAGTCTTTTTTTTTTTTTTTTACTTTTCTTTAGCTGACATCAGACTGATCAATGGGACAAATGAGTGCTCGGGTAGAGTGGAGTTCAACAGTGATGGAATGTGGTCGTCTGCTCTTAGATCAAAGTGGGGAATGAATGAAACTAGAGTTGTTTGCAAAGAAATGAACTGTGGACAGGCTGTGTCATTTTCAGGAACAACCACTGAACAGCCGAAAGTCGATATTGTCAGCTGCAGTGGCAAAGAGAGCTCTCTCACACAGTGCACACTGAAAGAATATAATCAGTCAAGAGCTGATAATATTGAAGCAGCAGCCGTTGTATGTACAGGTAAGTCCCAGTAGAAGTTATGAGAATGTAAGGGTTTTTGTGTATAGTAGATTTACAAGTGTTTTTTAGGCACTGTAAGATTGGTTGATGGACCAAATCACTGTGCTGGAAAAATGGAAGTCTTTCACGAAGACCAGTGGGCGAATGTATGCAGTGATTCCTGGGACATGAGTGATGCAACAGTAGTCTGCAAGCAGCTCAAGTGTGGCCCGCCCACCAAAATCACTACTTTCGCAGACTATGGCTATGGGTCAGGAAATTTGAGGGTTAATCAAACTACCTGCCGTGGAAATGAAATTTCACTATCTGTGTGCCCATTAACATTTTCCAACCAAACCTGTAACAGCACAAGGGTTGCTGGAGTAATCTGTTCAGGTATGACTAGTTTCTATCAATAATAATTTGTAGTACATTTACACATATACACAAAATGTTTCTATGCATAAACTAAGCATATTTGCAACATGATCATTTTTACGTTACTGATTTTTTGCATATATACAGAGGGTTTGGTCGTTCGATTGGTCAATGGTCAAGATCGGTGTTCAGGCAGAGTTGAGTTCCGCCACAGAGAAGAATGGGGAACAATGTGTGACTCAGCTTGGACCAAACGTAAAGCTTATGTAGTATGTGACCTCCTGGAGTGTGGACATACTGTAGATGTTCCAAGAGGGGGCAAGTATCCTCAAGGAACTGGGCCAGTATTTGATGCTAGTGACTCATGTTTTACCAACATGACATCTCTTCATCAGTGCTCACTCAATGGTTTTAAAGCATCTTCCTGTGGACATGAAAGGGATGCTGGTGTTGTTTGTGGAGGTAATTTTTTTCAAAATGTCCATTAGTTACACCAGCTCTAAATTTTAGTACTTTAACATTATAGTCTCATTTCAGGAGATTCATCCATAAGACTTGTGAACGGCACTGACCGGTGTTCAGGCAGAGTGGAGATTCTTCACAATGCTCGCTGGGGAACAGTGTGCGACGATGAATGGGACCTTAACGAAGCCCAGGTGGTGTGCCGAGCCAAAGACTGTGGATCAGCTTTAGCAGCTGTTCCTGGTGGCTTTTTTGGCCATGGTTTTGGAGATATCTGGCTGGATGATGTTAATTGTTCGGGGAATGAGTCTTCTCTTGCGCAATGCTACCACCCCGTTTTTGGAGAAAATAACTGTGGACATGGAGAAGATGCTGGAGTTATTTGCTCAGGTAAGTCTTGGCATTGGATGTTCACCCAGCAGTGGTAGCTGTCCAGAGGTTTCCCCACAGGCAGCTGTTACACTCAATGCCCCCACATGAACATCGCCCTTTTTGTTGAAAGTGCCAGAGAAATGCCAAACTGTTATGTGCACTACAATGTGATACCTTTAAAACAAATGCGTCATTACTTTACTTAATAGCAGAAACTCACCTCAGTTAAACTGTAAGGGAACTTAGTTTTTAAAGTTAGTGGCATAGGCTGAGCTCTGCTGTAGCTCTTGAGTCCATCTAGTGGTACATAGTTAAGTGGTCTTATATTGAATACTGTTGTTTTTAAAGTTATGTTACCAACCTGACTGTTTTACCATTTTAAACTATTTTTAGCTCATCTCAGACTGATCAATGGGACGGCCCAGTGTTCAGGCAATGTGGAGGTCAACTATGATGGACAGTGGTTACCTGCTGTTAATAAAAATTGGGGAATGAATGAAGCTGCAGTTGTTTGCAGAGAAATGAACTGTGGGGATCCTAAGACAGTTTCAGAGTCATTCTCTCAGTCTGAACTGCTGGAAGGTTTTAAAGTGAGCTGCACTGGAAGAGAGAGTTCCCTCACACAGTGTACAGTTAGGGAATATACCAGGACCAATACTGATCGACTTAGATATGCATCTGTTGTATGTTCAGGTAAGATCCTATAGGAACTAAAAACCATATATGCCATGGAGTGGACTTTATAGTATACCTTCATGCCACAAATGTATTTAAACTGCAGGTAATGTTAAATTGATGGATGGGCCAAATCGCTGTGCTGGAAGAGCAGAGGTCTTTTTCCAAGGCCGGTGGGGAAACGTGTGTGGTGATTCCTGGGACATGAATGATGCAACTGTGGCCTGCCAGCAGCTGGGCTGTGGCAAGGCCTACAAAATAACCACTAACCCGGACTATGGCAATGGGACAGGCTTCTTCTGGGTTGAACACATTGAATGCAATGGGCGAGAGTCATTACTACAGCAATGCAATTTAAGGCTTGGAAGGAAAACTTGCAACACCTCATCAGTTGCTGGGGTTATTTGCTCAGGTATGAACACAAGATCACAATATTACTGTACTATTACCATTGACAAACAGTAAAATAAGTCTACAGTAAAGTGTAGAATTAATGATTCAGTGAAGTAGTGCTCATCTTTAAGTGCTTTATTAACCTGCAGTGTAGCATTTTACAGCATTATTCAAAGCATATGAAATTGTCTGTATAATTGCATATCCTAACAGATAGCATGAACATTCAATTGGTTGGTGGTCCCGATCGATGCTCTGGCAGAGTGGAAGTTCGTAAAGACAATGCTTGGGGTTCAGTGTGCAACACAGACTGGACCCTGAACAAAGCTGAAACAGTGTGTGAACTACTGGAGTGTGGACACGCTGTGAGCATCACCGGGGTTACTCACGAAGGAACTGGACCAATATCTGATCCTGCAGGTTCATGTTTCAGCAGTGTGGCAAGTCTTCAGCAATGTTTACAGAGAGGACTCAGACCATCCACATGTGCACAAGGCAGCGACGCTAGTGTTGTTTGTGCAGGTAAAAGCTTTTAAATTCTGAATTACAAATTCATCATCTTACATTTCTTACATTTTTACATTTACATTTCTTTGTTAAATTTTGCATTAGTAAAGTGGTATTGGTACAAATACGTGTACATGCACATGGTATCGGCACCAATACTAGAATATCGGTGCAACTATATTTTTATGTTTTAAAAAAGCCTTTACATTGCCAGTGGACTGGGACTATAACTGATTGTAGTTCCACTTCATGGCTGTGGGCCATACAGTTAGCCTATTATTTATCTATCCAAAACATCTCAGATGTTTATGTAGAGTGCCCCTGTATTGTGAAAGGTCCAAAACCTTCATGTGTCATATATTTTATTAATTATACTATTATGTAATGAAGAGTCTGTACGTTGTTCATGTTTTAGTTTGTTTTAGTGTTGCTGTCATACATTTGTTGACTCATCTGTGTTTTCATATGCAGCTCAGATTCGTCTTGTGGGTGGCCCAAATGCATGCGCTGGTCGGGTTGAGGTTCTGCATAAAGGCCAATGGGGAAGTGTTTGTGATGATGAATGGGGAATGGATGATGCAAAAGTCGTATGCAGACAGCTGGGCTGTGGGATTCCCATTTCTGCTCATACGGGCTCTTTCTTTGGTAGAGGCACTGGTCCAATATGGCTGGACAATGTGGAGTGCAGAGGCAAAGAGTCTGTGCTAACACAATGCCAACGTAATAAATTTGGAGAACATAACTGTGGCCATGATGAAGATGCAGGTGTTACTTGTTTAGGTAAGGAGAAATGTCAAATTGATAAACTATTGTTTACCTAATTCATATGTACTAAAGTGCCGCCATCTCTTTTGTTTTTGAAGATACACTTCAGAAACCACAAATCATTTTGAGTCCTGGTCCAGAGGTGAACTGGGGAAACAGATTGGAGATTACCTGTACAATAGTAACAGAACAACTGGGTGGGACATTTGTGTTAAGAAAAAGCAACGAATCATTTAAAATGGAAAAGTACTCTAAAAATGAAGCGGCGACGTTTACCTTTCTAAATGTCAACTTCAGCCAAAATGGGCTCTTCTATTGTGAATATAAAAAGAACATATCAAGGGAAGTCATCTATTATCCACAGGGAGATGCAGCTGAACTCACAATTACAGGTAGTTAAATCTGTTTTGAAACATTTGAAACTGTTTTGCATTTGTAAATCTAATTTGTTTCACAGTGAGACTTGAAAAGCCCATTATTTCTGTGACGTCACTGCACCCAATGTTGATCACCAGTCCTGAGAAAATATCAGTCAGTCGAGGGGAAAGCTTCAACATCACCTGTTCTGTTCATTTGGCTTACCCTGGAAGTTTCTTCTATGTGACCAAGTCTAACATTACTGCCAGTGAAGTAAAGCGATCATTACACCAGTCTGATTTAGATGAAGCAGTCTTTCAGTTTCCCTATGTACAGTACGTGCACCAAGGGGACTACAGCTGTGTCTATGGTGTGAACATGTCTTTACGTACCTTTAGATCTGCTCCATCTCGAGTAATTCAACTGACTGTGGTTGGTGAGTTTTTGATAGCCATGGGGATTGTAAATTATTCTTATATTTATATATTAAATGAAATCGTATATTTATATTGAATGATCTTTTGTCATCTGATTATACCAACAGCTAGCATTTCAAATACTGTGGCGCTTGTAGTTGTGATTTCCTTGTTGCTTTTGGTACTACTGCTAGTCGTGGGTTATGTGGTTTGGAAAAAGAGAAGGTGGAGCGCTGGTAAGTGGCAGATACCCAGTGCAAAAATTAAAATGACCATATAGTTTTAGTTCCACCTTGTGACCGTCACCTTTTCTTTCCAAATTTTAGACAACATGGTTAGGTTTGTAAACAGACTTGGAGGAGCATTGCAAGACATAGGAAATAATGACAGGTAAGAAAATTTTATGATTTGAATTTAAAGGTACAGTAAGCAGCATGAGCTCATACTGGTTAGAAAACGGTACTGCAGTCTGAATACAAACAATGGTCTCTTTTCTTATTGGGCAATCAACAATGAACTTTTAGAACCAAAACCAAAAATATAAACAAAAACAACTTGGCCATTATGTAAAACATATTTTTAATTGTTAATACCATTGTTATCAGTAAAACTAATATTTGATTTGAACATGCTTACTTTATATCTTAGTACACATTTGGGTAATTAAACAAAAAAAAAACAAAAAAATATGCTGCTTATAGCATCTTTAAAAAACTTATTTGGTGTTCAATATACAGTACTGTGCAAAATTATAAGGTGTGCAAAATGCTGTTAACACTAAAATTGCCTTAATAAATACAGAAATTTATTTATTAATTGATTTATTTATTTTTGTTATTGAAATTTCAGGAAAGGTCAGTAAATAGCCATGGACAAAATTATTAATTTTGGTGTCCAGATCACTATTTGGATACTGTTGTAGTGTTATACGAGATTGTGTACCATTTAGTAAGCAAATAAACAGAGTCATTAATATTTAAATAGATTTTGCATAATATGATTACTTTATTTTTATTTCTTCTTTCTATTAGTACTGGAGCCACAGCGCCGCGCAGTTTCAGCAATGAAGATATTGATATGGATGGTTTTGAAGACTCGCCAGGAACAATATATCATGATCATGAGCCACTTGTATATTCTAGCAAATAATGTCATTTTTTATATCATTGTCTAATAAAAAGTAAAAGTTAAACTACGCAAAAATCAAACACAAGCTTTAGCTGGAAACTTGCTTACTAATATCATCCACCATCAGATTAAACAGATTACTTTTTGGCCCCAGTTTTGCATTTACTGTTTATATTTTTCAGATAAATCTTCAAGAGAATTCTTCTCTAGAGACATAATGATCTATAACTTTCATTCTCCAATGGTCACTGAAAAAGCGATGTTATTTTTTTTAGACTAAAATTTAACTTGTGTCTGTAAGGTAACGCTAAACAAATAATTTTACATAAAATTGTTTTCTTTGCATTGTGTAATAATTTAGAGGAAAAATACATTGCTACATGTCTGTTGCGCTAAAGAAGCACAGGGGTTTTGCAAGGACAATTAAACATGATGTGGTTATCCTAATCAGTTATTGATATTTTATTCATCACATTCACTTAAATAGATTTTGGACTTTGTTGGGGACTCAGAGATGAGAATCAGCACCTCCAAGTCCGAGACTATGGTTCTCGACCGGAAAAGGGTGGTTTGCCTTCTCCAGGTTGGAGGGGAGCTCCTGCCTCAGTGGACGAGTTTAAGTATCTTGGGGTCTTGTTCACGAATGAGAGAAGGATGGAGCGTGAGACTGACAGGCGGATCTGTGCAGCATCTGGTCTGATTGGTTGGTCTGTTGTAGTGAAGAAGGAGCTGAGCCGAAAGGCGAAGCTTTCGATTTACGATTTACATCTACGTTCCTTCTCTCACCTATGGCCATGAGATTTGGGTCATGACCGAAAGGACAAGATCCCAGATACAAGCGGCCAAAATGAATTTCCTCCACAGGGTGGCTGGGCGCACTCTTAGAGATAGGGGGAGCTCGGTTACCCGGAAAGAGCTCGAAGTAGAGCTGCTGCTCCTCCACTTTGAGAGGAGCCAGCTAAGGTGGCTCAGGCATCTGTTCCGGATGCTCCAGGATACCTCCCCTGCAACCCAGCCCAGGATAAAGTGGAAGAAGATGGATGGGTGGATGGATGGTGACTCAAACTTAGACTTCAGTTCAGTCTCATAATGACTAGATAGGATGAGCGAGTCTTTATCCAGACTCAGACATGAACACTGTGACTCACCTGCAACACTGAGCTGAAGACTTGCATTTAATATTCTCAATTTAAAGTAAAAATGTGATTTATTATTGTTATATATATATATATATAGCTTCAGTAAGATCAAGTTCAATTACATTTATGAATCTAATCAGGTTAATGTGTAATATTTGAACATCTTGGTTCAATTCTGGTCTTTTCTGAATTATACACCTTTTTATTCTGAACTCACAGCACCTGTTTACCTGGCATGACAAATATACATGTCAAATGGTAGCCTGCAGTCTGCTGATGCTCAGATTTAAAAACAAATCATAATTTTTTTAGAGACTACAGGTTGTTAGCACAGTGACTAGTCACCTGACAGAGTGTCACCGTCCTGATGTGTCCTGATTTGGACTGAAGCAGAAGGAACAAAATCAATAATGTGTTGTTTAACAGGCCGCCCTACTGTTGTAAGGATGTATAAATTTAAACTGGTTTGACATTGTAATCTGATACATAAGACTCAAAGTTCAAGTGTATTGGAGACATGGGACAGTTTTGTTGCATTATGTGAAATTGTGGACATTTCCATCTTCTAAATATTCCATTTGAGTGAGTTGAGTGTGCAATAATATTCTTTCATCTGTTGTTTTAATGATTGATCACAAAGTCAACATGTGTTCAGTCTGCAGTCCATTTCCCAGCAGTCATCGTTCCTGTAACATGTCTGCTCTGCTCATATGCTTTCTATAAAGTGTGAATGAATTCAGTCTGATACCTTGTTCTTTTACAAGGTAAGGTTGATTTGTTTTGCTGGAAAAACTGAAGTTATACAATAGTTTTAGTATTCTTGCTCTACAAGTGAAAACAACAGTGTTATAAAAAGTTGAAATAGATTCTCTGCGGTTTGAAGATACGACATGATCTTTACTTCAGCTGAAAAGCTCGTGTTTTATTGGCTTTTTGGTGAGTTTCTATTTTCATCTTTTTGGACAAATGTCAAGAGCAAAGAAATACATTTCACACTAAAAATGTATTTGGATTTTTAAATCAAATGTATGTTGTATTTCATAATGTAGATTAACAGGACATAATGTAACACTGATATAGCTTCAGAAGTGGAAGAAGTATTCAGAATTGGTTACTCTAGTAGAAGTAAAAGTACTAAACAAAACTGTTACTGAAGTAAAAGTAAGCAAGTATTCTTTGTAAAGTTACCTTGAGTAGAAATTACTTTATACTAAATGACAGAGAAAGTATTTTTGCATGTGTAGAAGCCTATTGTAGGAACCTATTACTACTATTACTGCTACAACTACTACCACTACATTTGTGAGACTTTAAAAATTGATTTGAGTAAAAGTTAAATTTTCCTTAAAATATTTATTCAATTAAAGCTATGCTAAAGAAAATATACTAATAAAGTCACTTTTCTTTAAATGTAATTACTTGAGTGAAAGTACTTTACACCTCAGTACAGCTTGTAAGTTTTTATTTCTCAACTAAAACATATATTATCTGTTTATCTGTAGGTCTCCTCAGTCTGGCAAAGTATACAGGTCAGTAGTGTTGTTCATGTTCAAGGAAAATATGGTAACTGTAACTAACTAGCTAACTAACGTATTTTTTTAGAGTGTGAGAAAATCCGTCTGGTGGGGCCTACACGGTGTTCTGGTAGAGTGGAGGTCTACCATGAGGGCAGCTGGGGCACAGTGTGCGACGACTACTGGAGCCTGTCCAATGCAGAGGTGGCATGTCGAGAGTTAAGCTGCGGAAATGTTCTCGAAGCCAAAGGCAGTGCCTTCTTTGGGCAAGGAAAAGACGAGATCTGGTTGGACGATGTGCAGTGTTCGGGCTCTGAGACTTCTATCTTAAAGTGTCAGCACAAAACTTTTGGGGATCATAACTGTGGCCATGGAGAGGATGCTGGGATTATCTGTTCAGGTATAAGTAAAGTATTTGTAACAAGTGGCTTTTTAAAAATGTCTTGACCCTATGTTTCTGTGGGTTCTCTTTGGGTCCTCCGGCTTCCTGCCACTACACTGCCCCTAGTGAATGAATGTGAGAGTCTGTCAGTGTGTGTCAGCTCTGCAACTAACCGGTTATTGTCCAGATTGTACCCTACATAAGGCGCAGTTGCTGGGATAGGCTCAGGCCACTCACAACACCTAAATGGAAAAAGTGTGAAAATATAAGTAAAAAAAAAATCTTTGTTTTTTGTTAATAATGGTTTATAAAACTATGTAAAAAAAAAAAAAAAAAAAAAAAAAAAAAACTCAATTAGTGGGTATACTATGGTAATCCACCCACAAGGGGTCACAACCCTCTTTGTACCACACCCAAGTCTGGATAAATGTAGAGAGTGGCAACAGGAAGGGCATCTGGACAAATTTATGGTATCCACGGTTAAAATGATTAAAAGATGTCTTTTATTTTTCATGGATAAGTTCAGGTGTATGTCAAGTATTTGTGCATGAGTGGCTTTCATTATCTGTAAAACAAACAAACAAACAAACAAACAGAAATATGAATTGCATCATTTTTTACTGTTGGTCAGTAAACATTAGTGATAACCCACTTCAGAGGCCTGACCTACCCTGGCTTTCTCAGTGACACTGCAGTGAAGTTTTTGTAAAGTAAATATTAACTAAAATCCTAACTCCCAAACACAGAACAATACACAGAAATAGTTTTAACTTGTCACTGCTTTTTTGTCATTATCATTACTATGTATTTGGGGGTCAACTTAAAAATGTAGTAATAAAAACAATATATTTATGTTGTATCTCAAAATCAATCTGATGTGATTTAGTTGACAAAGCCTCACTATGTACTTTTACTTGTTTGGAAAAAAAAATACATTAATTAAACAACACAGACTTATATTTGATAGTTTTTATCATAAAATAGTAAACACAAGCTGTTATTTCTCCACTATTTAGCGATGAGTACTGTGGGACAGTGTAACAGCCATATCCACAGTTTGACCAGGACTCTGTCCTGTGTGAGCTTCAGGTTAGACCTCTTCTGAGAAAACTACACTCTCAAACTGTTGTTGGCCTTTTCTGACAGTATTCACACAAAGAAAGCTGATTTGTTCCTGAGACTCAGGGGAATAATCAAAAATAAAGATTAACATAGATTAATTGTATAAAATAAATATTCATTTTAAAATGTTTATTTATAAATAGCTTTATGACTGATTAAAATGTCTTTATCATATTCATAGTAAAATATAAAAAAATATAACCCATTCAAAAATCTAAATACTAGCCACATGAAATCCTTTTTACAGACAAAATGTTTTGGATCAGAACTTGCTTAAACATAATGCACAGACTTTAAGACTTTCTTTTTCAGTTAAAAACACATATATATATATTCCTGAATCTACAAATTAGCATTTTATTATTATAGTCAGACATAGTCTGGACAGTCACACCATATGACATTTACTTCTGAATCTAAATTTAAAGTACAAATCTCAAAAAGCAAACTGCATCTCTTATCAGATCCATGTTAGAAGAACATCTCAAACTACTTCCTGCCTTCAAAATAAATATATTTCAGTAATGTTTGATGCTCAGACACTGAAAATGGGATGTTTTGTCATTGTTCCATTTAAAAGATACTAGAACTGTGATTTAAAAGGTTAAATTAAATAAAAATATGTCATTCATTTAAATTCATGCAACATCTAATGTCTTCAGGCTTGGAAAGCAGAAGACAATGAATAAATGAATGAAACATTAGCTGATTTATCTATGCTAATATTGTATTAGTTGGAATAATACAGAAGGAAAATATAATAATTGCTTAAAAAGAAATGCAATATTGTTTTTTTATAATAAACCCAATTTGTTTGTTTTTCTTAGCTTGAATTGTTCTGCTCAACTTAATGCAAGATACCACTAAAATAATCATTATTTGCAGAACATCTGAGAATGGTGAACGGCAGTAACCACTGTAGCGGCCGAGTGGAAATGTTCCATAATGGTCACTGGAAAAGAGTGTGTTCTTCTGACTGGGGAATACAGGAGGCAAGCATCGTCTGCCAGGAACTCCGCTGTGGTCCTCCTGATCCTCAGACTAAAGAGTTACTGTTTGGAGCTGCATCAGGACAGGGCGGAGTCAAAACCAACTGCGCAGGGAACGAGACCTCTCTAAACAGGTGCCATCCTCAAGACCTGGAGAGAAGCTGTGTTGATGCTACTGTTGTCTGTTCAAGTAAGAGTTAGATGTAACTTCATACTTTTACTTATGAAATTAACTTAAGTACATTTTCTGAGTGAATTTTGAAGAAGATACTTTTACTTGAATACATGTTTGAAGAATAATGTTACTTTTACTCAAGTATTTTACAGGATGAAAAATTGGACTTCTACCTGATATCTAAATGAGTAAAAGTATTTTTGACCCCCCATACAGAGCAGCTTAAATACCAAAAACATAGTTCCGTGGGGAAGAGGGGGGAGGGGGCTGGGTTAAAAGCGCAGACCACATTTCCTGCCTTCTGGTGCATTTTGCTGTCTATGGTTTGATGACGATTATTAACATCATCTGTATTTTCAGATTCATTTAACAGTGAAAAGAATAGCGAGGCTAATAACTTCTCTGCAAAAACAACCAAAGTGTTGCTTGAATACTTGCATAAAACTTAACGCCTCATTAAATATGCACGCGGTTCATTTGCATAAGGAGTTAGACGCAAATGAGCTAAAGCTAACGATAAATGCTGTGGCTGTGCTTTAAGCGTTTGTTTAGCTCGTTTCATCCTAAAATGAACAAATATGTAGAAGAACGTGTGTCACTGTCCTGTCCTGTCCTGTCCTGTCCTGCTGCTCAGCCTCTCACTGTCCTGAGGCTGTGCGCCGCGCTCACAGGGGACACAGAGGGACGGAGGCGTGTCGGGGCCCAAATGACTTCACTCACAAGTTACAGAAAGCAAAGGAATACTATACTCATGTTCATGGAAATAGAGAGGAAAGAACAATAACCCTGCATTTAAAGCTGCACTACCTGATTTCTTTTTCCTTGTATTTTGGCAAAGATAATTATTTGTTCATTAGTACAGCATAACAAGTCATCTCAGAAAAAAATAGACTTTGAGGTCACCTGTGGGCTGTATTATAAGGATTTTTGTTTTAGAGCAAGAGAAGGAACAGTTTAACCAATCACACGCTTTCAGAGGACAGCAGCACTCTGATTGGTCAATACATGCTTTACTTATCCAGCACTAGAATCTTTCAGGAATAATGTTAAGGAGCTATTGTTTTATTTCAAAATTTATAGCTTATTTACAGGATTTTTATTTTTTATTTTAAAGAATTAAAAGCAAACTCCAGATCTCTGCTGTGTTATTGTGATAGCTCCTGGCTTGTGTACAAAATTCCAGGTTTGTGAGACTGTGATAGAGCGTCGTGAAGGAGAGGAATTAGGAAATGGGAGTTTATCATTCAGGGTTAGGGTTGGGGTTAACTCAACATTTTTTTTAGACACATCACTTTTACAGTCACAAAATCAGGTAGTGCAGTTTTAATCTTTTTTTTTTTAATGTCAGCCAACAAAATAAAAAGTCGTCTAATATCAAAGCTTTTATTTCTTAGCTATATAGCCCAGCTATTTATGAGCTAAATGCTTATTGTTTATTTCATAACTCTATCTAAATGTTCCAGACAATAAACCAATCCGGGTGGTCAATGGAACCAACAGGTGCTCGGGGAGAGTGGAGATCTACCACGCTGGACAGTGGGGTACCATCTGTGATGACAACTGGGGGATGCAAGAGGCCAATGTTGCATGTCGGGAATTAGACTGTGGAAATGCAGTGGCGGTAAAATTCAAAGCATTTTTCGGCCGGGGCACTGAACAAGTTTGGATGGATGATATTGATTGCACAGGAAATGAGAATAACCTTGCAGAATGTCCACACAGAGGCTTTGGAGAAAATGACTGCGACCACAATGAAGATGCTGGTCTTGTATGCTCAGGTAAAATCATCAGCAGACTTTTTTTACTGTTTGTACCATACATATCATAATATTTCATATATAGGCGTCACAATACACAGGGTGCCACTATGTGTTGCATTTGGGTCTGCATATTAGACAGATGGACATAACACATAACATGACCACCAATAAATGACAGGTGGTGCTTAATGTTACTCTGGCCTTTCCCTACAGTACATGCCTTAATCCTTTTCTGTATTAAAACTCCTTTTTTCCCCTTTGTTTTTAGAGTCAGTCAGATTGATCAATGGCACAGACCGCTGCTCTGGCAGATTGGAGGTTTTTCTTGATGGCCAATGGGGGAAAATCTGTAACGATAACTGGGGCCTGACTCAAGCAAAGATAGTGTGTAAGGAACTTGAATGTGGCGCACCAAAACAAATGAATGAATATTTGAATTTTGGTAGCAGCAGCACACAAAGAGGCTACACAAGTAGTTGCTCTGGAAACGTGGATTCAATCACTCAGTGCAGACTACAGGAAAGTAGAAAACAATGCGAAGAGGTTTTTCTCTCATGTGCAGGTAAGATCATCAAGAAAAAAATAAGTTAAGATTGTTATTATGTTGTTTATTGTTATTTACATGTTTTCAAAGAAGTGAAAACAAAGAAATATCATTCAAGAAAATTATACTTCTTTCAAGGTGTTCAGCCACTGAGACTAGCGAATGGCACTGACCGATGTTCTGGCAGAGTGGAGATCTTTCACGACGGCCAGTGGGGAACAGTGTGCGACGATGACTGGGACATCAAAGATGCTGAGGTGGTGTGCCGAGCCATGGACTGTGGAACTCCTCAGATGGTCAAAAGCAGTGCTTTCTTTGGTCAGGGTGAGGGAAACATTTGGCTGGACGATGTTAATTGTTTTGGGAATGAGTCTTCCATTGTGCACTGCCAACATCCCTCATTTGGAGAAAATAACTGTGGCCATGGGGAAGATGCTGGAGTTATCTGCGCAGGTAAGTTGTTCAAAAATGAATAACTGGCAAAAGTGAGAAGAGAGTTTGCAGAGGATAGCTCATTATCAACAAAGAAAACAGATGGGAAAGTAAGTGAGCAGTAGAATGGGTTACCTATTTAGCTCATGATGCTTAGAGCCAGTGATCTACAGTAATCAGCCACGAACGACTCTATCTAGTGGTTGTAGATGGTATAAACTGGCTGGTGTACCGTTGCAGAATGCTGTAATTTTTAGTTTGCAGCAGTAGCTTATTACTCCATCTGCGCTGATAGAACATGGCTATCTGTCCTTCTCTGTTTTCTAGTTATGAAAAGTATACAAAGGCTAAGTAAGATACAGAGTTTGTTCAGACAGTTACAAGTCACTAACTCCACTCACCATATTTATTTCTGTATTAATATTTTTTTTTTCTAAGCTAATCTCAGACTGGTGAATGGGACCGACTTGTGCTCTGGTCGTGTGGAGGTCTACCATGATGGGGTGTGGTC
This sequence comes from Bostrychus sinensis, assembly GCA_020698575.1. Lineage (NCBI taxonomy): Eukaryota > Metazoa > Chordata > Actinopteri > Gobiiformes > Eleotridae > Bostrychus > Bostrychus sinensis. The sequence continues at coordinate 15,389,757 of CM036257.1, read as the reverse complement.
ATCAGCTGTTAATGTGAACTGGGGGATGAATGAAGCTAGAGTTGTTTGCAGGGAAATGAATTGTGGGGACCCTGTACAATCTTCAGGGCCGTTCTCTCATTCTGAGCTGCTGGGAGGTTATAAAGTCAGCTGCAGTGGAAGAGAGAGCTCTGTCACACAGTGCACACTTAGAGAATATACCAGGACCGGCAGTGGCCATCTTGGACATGCAGCTGTTGTATGCTCAGGTAAGTTTTTCTCATCAATGGATTATAGGCCTTATACAGTTGCATCACAATTAATATAATATTGTGTAAAAATGTTTTTCAGTAGGTAAATTCAAAATGAAACACATTATGAAATACATTTTAAGCATTTACATCTGTATTGTAATTGTGATACAAACCCCAAATTCAATATCTCACAGACACATAACAAATTCATAACATTACATAATCATCACAATTAAAATAAACACAATACTCACTGGCCACTTTATTAGGTACACCCGTTCTCATCAGCCGATAACACTGCAACAGGTCAGCACCCTAGTCCTGAGACAAACCTGCTGAAAACCGAGCATCAGAAGAAAAGGGATTTAAGTGACAATTTCCAATTTCTTTCTAATTTTTGACACACTTTTATGTCCCAATTGTCATTAAATTACAGGTAATGTTAAATTGGTCGATGGGTCCAATCGGTGTGCTGGGAGAGTTGAGGTCTATAACAAAGGCCAGTGGGGGACTGTATGCGGCGAAACCTGGGATATTAATGATGCCACTGTGGTATGCAAGCAGCTAAACTGTGGCAAAGAACACAAGATCACCACCACTACAGACTACGGCCACGGGTCAGGGCACGTGTGGGTGGATCAGATCGAGTGCAACGGACGGGAGTCAGCTCTGTCACAATGTGGACAAAGACCATTTGTTGACAGAACCTGCAACATCACCTCACTTGCAGGAGTTGTCTGTACAGGTATGTGTTATTAACTAATTATATTAACTAATTAATATATTATAAAATCCAATGTTTATTAGTTTTTGACAATTCTTATTTACAGATAGTTTGAATGTTCGTTTGACTGAGAGTCCCGACCCATGCTCTGGAAGAGTGGAGGTTTTATCTGGTGGGGTTTGGCGGACAGTTTGTGATGCAGACTGGACTCTGGATAAAGCTGAAATGGTCTGTGAGATTATTGAGTGCGGACACGTTGTAAATGCTCCGGGTGGGGCCCACTTTAATCCTGGAACTGGACCAATAATAGATACCAGTGATTTGTGTTTTAAAAATGTGACAACTTTTCAACATTGTGTCCAGAATGGTTTTAAAACATCTACATGTGGACATGACAGAGATGCTGGAGTTGTTTGTGCTGGTAGGAAAGATATTTTTTATGTATCACCGCATTGACTATTTTGCCTGTTGAATTTGAAAAATATATTTAGATTACTGCTGATCATGCCATTTTTATTTGCAGCATCCATTCGGGTTGTGGGGGGCTCTAATTCATGCTCTGGTCGAGTGGAGATCTTATACAAAGGCCAGTGGGGAACTGTGTGTGATGATGACTGGACATTATCAAATGCTAAAGTGGTATGCAGACAGTTGGGCTGTGGCCAGGAACTATCTGCACCCACAAGTGCCCACTTTGGTAGAGGTGATGGTCCAATATGGCTGGATAATGTGGAGTGCACAGGGGATGAGCTTGCAATCTCACAGTGTAAACATCCTCCTTATGGAATCAACAACTGCGGCCATGGTGAAGATGCAAGTGTTATTTGTTTAGGTAAGGAGCTCGTCAGCCATTTTATTAGATACATCTTAATAACAATTTTTTATTTATAGCATTAACAAGGTTCAGAAACATTACTCGCAATACTAGCAAATACAATATTCATATTGTATTAATTATGTCCATCTGACAGATTTACACAGAATCATTGTCCTATCTGAGCCTTCAATGAAACTGTATTGAGACAAAAAAAAAAAAAAAAAATTAAAAAGAATGGTTTAGCCTTGTTTTAGTTCTGGTTTAGTCAATGTTAGTTTTGACTAGTAAATACAGAGGTTTGTTGTTGTTGTTGTGATATGTGATAACATGCTTATCTCATATTGCTTGTTTTTCTATTATCATGCAGCCTTACATGGAAGTCAAGTTAGCAGGCACAGTCCACCATTCTCGCTTCCTAAACATGCTCAATTGAGTGAAAGTGTAACTTTACCACTGTTAAATCTACTATTGAAACATATCACTTATGCTCTAGGTGCGCTTCATAAACCACAGTTAACACTGAGCCCTGGTCCAGAAGTGAACTGGGGAGACCGAGTGGATTTCACCTGTACAGTACTGACAGAACAACTGGGTGGGACTTTTGTGTTGAGCAACAGTCAAGGATCACTGAAAATGGAGAAGTTCTCTGATAACGAAGCTGCAACCTTTGTTTTTCCAAAAGTGGACTTTACTCAAAAGGGCTCGTACTTTTGTGAATATAAGAAGAAAGTGCAAAGTCAAGTTATCAATTTTCCTCCGTCAAATGTTGCTGATTTGACTGTTACAGGTAAATGATTTATTTATCACTTATTGCAGACTGACTGTGCACAAAATAACTTTTTTTTTTCATACAGTGAAATTGGAAAAGCCCAGCATCACCTTGACATCACCTCATTCAATGTTGATCTACAGCCCTGACACGATATCACTCAACAGAGGGCAAAGCTTTTTCATCACTTGCTCTGTTCATTCTACCTATCCTGGAGGTTTCTTCTATCTGACCAAGTCTAACACCACCAGAACGGAGCCTAAAGTAGCGTTCGGCCACTCTATCTTTTACTTGGCCAATTTTGAATTCCCCTCAATAGACTATGAGCACCAAGGGCTATATAGCTGTGTGTATGGTGTGAACATCTCATCACAGGCCTTCTGCTCTGATGCATCCAAAACAATTCAAGTCAATGTAGTTTGTGAGTGCTAAAAGAGCCATGGAGAATGTAACAATATTTTTATTGTGTAGATTCAGTTATTTATCATGTTGATCTGTCTACAGCTTCGTCCTCGTCTTCTATTGTCTCTGGGGTTGTTGCTTGTATAGTGGTGTTGGTGCTGGTGCTGGTCATAGGTTATGTGGTCTGGAGAAAGAAAAGACATGGTGCTGGTAAGTGACAACACATTCTGCTTACTATTGACAGATACATCTGGGATTGAGCTAGACCAGCACCCGACAAGGTCTTTATCTCTGGTCTCAAAAATTGGCCTTTAATTTAATATGTTAACATGAAATCTGGAGGTACAAACCAACCTAAACAAGGTATGCTTTCAGTTACCACGGTGACCTTCAGTAACAGGCTGGATGGAGCAATACAGCAAAATATGGAAGACAGAAGGAACAGACCTCTGGACATCAGGTAAAAACTATGCTTGGAATACTGACTATTATTATGATATAACATTATTTCATTAAACTGATTGCATGGATCACTTTTATAGCAGAGACTACAGTGCTCAGGCTGCTCGTCGTGACTTCAGCCGCGTTCTGGAGGACAAGAATGCAGATGTGGACTCAGATAACACTGTTGAGAGGGTCCCTGAAGATCTCGCTGGCAAAGTGTGCTATGAGCTGGAGCCGCTGGTTACACCTTGAGTCCTGAGTCACTTGTGAAATTACTTGAACAAAACAAACATCATTATAAGGAAGTGTTGAGTTAAGGTTGAGTCTGTTGTAGTATTTTGCATGCAAGCCTATGTTTTAAACTTTTTTTAAGCTAAATAACAAGCTAACTGTTTAGCTACAAACAAGTACAAACTTACATCCAGAAATGCTCCATTGCAGAACATATTTGTAGTGGTGGAATGTAACAAAGTAAAAGTACTTAGTTATTTTACTTAAGTACAATTTTTATGTATCTGTACTTTACTTGAGTAAATTTTACAAGGGGTACTTTTACTTTTACTTTACATTTTAGAGCAAGTATCTGTACTTTTTACTCCACTACATTTATTTGTTTAAAGTACTAAGTATTTAGAGTTTTGGTTTAAAATGATGTGTTACAAAGATGCAGTAAAGTAGTACTTTAGATATGCTACATTAAAATAATAAAGACAGAGGACCTCACCAACAGATTCAGACTCTTCTATTGCAGTGGTTAATGTTAATTTCATTAGCCCCATTTTTTCAGGAAAATCCCTCACATTCACTACTTTTTTACTTGCAAGTACATTTGAAAGTAAGTACTTTTATACCTTTTTTTTTTTTACTTGAGAAAATATTTGCTCCTTCATCTGTACTCTTACTTTTAAGTAAAGAAATGGAGTACTTCTTTCACCACTGCATATTTGGACATGTTTTATCAGAATATTTCATACAGTGTAGTGTAAACAGGCAGGGATATGATTGGGTCAATTGTGCCAAGATATTGTAGACACAGATGTTATGATCAATTGGTAACACATACCCTATACTTACAATAACTATACAGTTTGGCAGTTTAGCAAGGGGCTGTTTTTCCAACTTAATTTTGGAGCTACTTGTTACACCTTGAAGCTCTTTTGAATATACTTAAGAAACAGTCATGCTAGTTGAATTATAAAAAAATATAGAGTAAGTTCTGGTCATCTATGGTATGTTTTAACACCTTAACATAAGTGCAAATTTCCTTTAAAATGCAGAATGTATTAATCACAAAATTTCATCAGAATATTTCATATAGCGTAAACACATTCACATTTGTCACCATTTAGACTTTAGATCTTTATACTGCCACTATTTTCCTATATTTCCTAAAATGGTAATAAAAATGTGTTTGATAAATAAACATTTTAAGATCATTTTAAAGACTTCCTGTCAGTGTGTGTGTGTGTGTGTGTGTGTGTGTGTGTGTGTGTGTGTGTGTGTGTGTGTGTGTGTGTGTGTGTGTGTGAGTATGTGCATGTGGAGAAAGAAACAAGCTCCAACTGGAATGTTGTGTGTGAAAGGGTGTGGCATCCCAGTCAGCTAAACCATGTCCAAACCTGCTCACCTTGTCTGCTGCTGCCACAGAACTCTTGACACACCTCTTTACCTCTTACGGGTAACGTTTTCTGTACACTTCAGGCAGTCTCCTCTTTGAAAACGTGGATTTCTGATTACTTTTGTTTAGGGAATAGACGATATGGCTCTTCGTGTGTTTTTCTCCAGCGTCAGTAGCTCTGTTGAGGTAAGCATGACATTTGTTCAAGTTAAATGTGATCTTTTTTATGGGTTGTAAGTTAGAAAACTATTTTTGTAGAATTAAACTAGTACAGTAAGTAATTAGTACCAGTCTCTGTGATGTAAATCCATTTTCTGTGATTGGGTAAATTTCAGATTACTTTTTAAGGGGTCAGCATATGTCAACTTTTGTTGCATTATCTTGACTCAAAGAAAAAGAAAAAGAAAAAAAGAAAAAAACTTAATTTATACATAAGCAATACAACTCCTAACTGATGCAAAACTCTTGTCCAGATAAAGAAAAAACAGGAGCGAATCTTCAGTGTCCTGACATCTAAAAAAATTGAATTTGAGGCTGTGGACATTGCTCAGAATCCTGATGACAAAGATTTAATGAGAAAGATTGCTGGAGATCCCAAGGCTTTGCCACCACAAATCTGCAAAGGAAACACCTACTGTGGGGTAAGTGTCAGACAGTCCCTTGAACACTGTTTAGAGATAAATGCTTTGGTCAAATGAATGTATGTAGTGTTGGACATGGTCCAAGGGTTTTAATAAATATTTACAGTCTATTGTATTACCTGTCCAGCAGGTTACCCAACACACATATTTATTTATCTCTTGCATTAATAACTGCTATTGATTACACAGGTAGATGTTGTGGCTATAAACAATTACAGACATAATGGTCACAGTCACAATCCCAAATTAGATACAGTATGTAGCAATAACTGCGGATTTGGTATTTTCTAACTCTGACAGTAAAACACTTCACACTTAATTAATGTCCAGGCTTGCAAGCTTTTAACAGATCTACACCACATTTGTATAATATTTTGTTAGTGTAACAACATATAATGGTGGTATTGGGTAATATGTCAGTAACTATAATGTATTAGTGTGCCTTTTTCTTTTTCTTTTCTAGGACTCTGAAGCATTTGAGTTTGCAGTTGAAAATGAGAACCTAGAAGATTTTCTTAAACCCAAAAAGACTGCTCCAGGACAACAACATCATTGAACAACTCCAGATTTCTATGTAAAATTGACATATACTTGGTGTGTAACTACTTTTCATTATTTGTGAGGTAGACAAAACTGAGTCAATTTTACTAACAAAATACAAATGTGTAGAAATGATTGCTAATTTAGACCTATATGTTTAATAAAGCAGCTATGTGGTCTGTGTGCAGTGGTGTTAAAATATGTCTCTGACCTGTTATTCTTGAATGACAGAGTTTGAAATAAAAATATTTAGCAACAAATGTCTATAGTTAGTTGACCATTTGTCTTTTTGTGAATAGACAATAAATAGGCCTACACATTAGTATAAATGGCTTATCTGACAATTCCAAAATGATGCATGTCAATGTATTAGAATAGGGTTCAAATAAAGAAGTCAATTGCATGGCCTATATTATACACATTCAGTACACAAATATCAGAGTCAAATATTTCAAGCATTTATTTGTTTCAATTGTGGAAAATATGTAATTGTAATTGTAACTTTTTAAAGCTACTGTATTTGTAAATAAATGCCTCAGCTATTTCACTTTGTGTGCACTGAAGCGATGCATTTCACTTTGAATTTAACTAGACTTCGAGAATAAATTGGCTCCTAATATACTGACGTGCGCGTGTATAATGGAAAATAAAATTATACCTAAATGTGAACGTAAAATAAGTGAGTGAACTACTCATAGAAATACAGGCAGAAATGTGGACGCCTTTCTCTGGAGCGTGGGGGTCCTGCTCCTGCTGATAAAGCAATGTCGCACGCTTATGACGTCCTCTTTACCCGCTGTCCGAGTGGAGGAACGGGTGCGTTTTCTTTACTACCGACACAATCTGTGGGATTAAACAGTCATCACTAATCCAAAATGTCTTTATGTGTGAAATTTACCGTCAATATTAAACCCCCACTATTTATTTTTGTATATTGCAGAACTTTGAGTCCAGCATCCATCCCTAATCTACAATGGCCGAGGAAGGGTAAGTGTCACATAAGCTAAGTCTGAAAGTCTCAGGATATCTTGAACAAATGTACTTTTTGTGGGGGAAAAAAAAAACCCAAAAAACATTGACACAGTAACAATGCGACACAAAGCTTGTTTAAAAGTGTTCTCAGTAGACGAAGCTTTGGCTCGTTGGGATCAGAGCTCTGCTTTGAGAGGAAAGCTGAAACCCTGTCGTGTGGCTTCAGCACATTAGAGCAGGATGGGGAAATAAATCATTTGTTAATATTTTGTTAATGCCAATTGTATTAGATTCATTAATATAGCCATTTCCATGCAGAAGATGCCGCGCCACTCATAGTGGGGGATACACACCAGGCCCATTCAAATAATAAAAATTTAACATTGAATCGACCCAAATTTCATCTGGAGTAAATTAACCTTGGACTGATAGATATTGCAGAGAAATGACCCCTATTCTGTTTGTCTGATTGTGTCACAATCATCAGGAGTTTTAATTGTACTAAAACTAAATCTAAGTGAGGTTAATTTGCTCAGAATGTTTATTTTATTGCTATAGTGGTTCCCATTAACATTGATGAATGGTTAAAATTAATGATTATAAATTTGTATTGGGCAATTTATTTTTTGTAGACCCCCAGCCAGTCCCAGTCATAGTTTGAGAATGGTGGCTGTAGGAAATGATAATCAATCCAGTAAATCCCCCAGAATCTCGTTCCCTTTTACAAAATATTAATATACTATACATGGATCACTATACTATGCCTTGGTCAAAGTGTTGGTGTTCATCACAAGCAAGACTTGTTTCTCCACATGACTGAACAGATGGATTTCTGGCGTTGGTGATGATTTGAGTTCTTTTGTCGGATACCCCTTCACTCTTTTATGAGTGAGACTCCAATTCTGACACGCTGGATACTACAGGGCTGTGACAGTAAAATTGGTCAAATGTCAAGTCAATTAAGCTTGTATCTTTTTTGATAGCATTGCTGCCGGAGGTGTGATGGATGTCAACACTGCTCTGCCTGAAGTGCTGAAGACCGCACTCATCCATGATGGCCTGGCACGTGGGATCCGTGAGGCTGCAAAAGCCCTGGACAAGTATGTGGCAAAACCTTTAAGACTTGCACCAACTCAGACTAATCACTGATGATATTTTGGCTCCCTCTACTGAAGGCTCTGAGGAAGTCTGCCATTGTTACCCAATTTCTTTCTGAGATTTGTGATTGAGTTTTAAAGACGAGTGTTCTACAGTACTATTATTTTCAACATGTCTTTCTTCTCTTCTAGACGTCAGGCTCATCTGTGTGTCCTTGCCGCCAACTGCGATGAGCCCATGTACGTGAAGCTGGTGGAGGCCCTCTGCGCCGAGCATCAAATCAACCTGATCAAGGTACAAGCCTGGGAAATGCATGCAAACACTGGACACTTTTTTTTTTTTTTAATATTTATTTTATACGTATTAATGCTGTATTACTGCTAAATGATGAAAGTGTTTGTGTTACCGTACATGTAATGCTCTTTTGTGGTGACCTCAAGGAAAGTGCATTTTGATACTGGAACTAGGATTTTGTTCAGTGTTGCACTTCAAACAATAAAACGGACACAAGTGAGAGAATACCCACTTAACTGCAGTCATACACTTGAAAAACTTCAAATAGTAACTACAACAATGTTATAAGTGTCAGAATACTGGCCAATGCCTAAACTGTCATAAGTTATTACTGACTATTTTTTGCTGTATCCATGATGATAATTTGGCTCCCTCTACTGAATACTGTGAGGAGATTGCCTTTGTTACCCAATATTTTGTCTGAGATGCAGCCTGAGCCTTTATTGAAGTGACTGAATTGTTTTTTTATTTTGCAAAGGTATAATTTGTGACAATACAAATAATATTTTTATTAAAGGTTGATGACAACAAGAAGCTCGGTGAGTGGGTTGGGCTTTGCAAGATCGACCGTGAGGGCAAACCCCGCAAAGTGGTGGGCTGCAGCTGTGTCGTTGTCAAGGTAAAGATTACATTTTCTGCAGATATTGAGTTATTTGGTCATGGCTTAAGAGATTTTGCCAGTCAAGTGCAGCTGCTTTGCTTTGTGCTATGCAACTGGTTTATTTCCTGGCTATATGACTGCCAGAGTACGAGCCCTGACATCTACCTGTGGTGTCTTGGGTCCCTAAATATGGCCACAAAGACAAAAAAAAGTGTATTGCACTATATTCTGCTCACCTCAAAGATTAAAACTAGAAAATTTCTTCTCCGCAGGACTATGGCAAAGAGTCTCAAGCCAAGGATGTCATCGAGGAATACTTCAAATCCAAGAAATGAAGTAGCAATAAAATCTTGAAATGAAATTCATTCAGTCTCATTACTTTGATGCATAAAATGAAGAATGTTTAAGGAGTAAATTGGGGTCAGTTGCCAAAAGTTAAATTCAGTAAATGTATAACAACGGACAAAATGTTGCTTGATAATGCAATGTCTAGTCCAAACAACTTTGCCCTCAGACATTAGAGGATTTAATCCCAAATATTGGCATATGGGGTGGATGAATGTAGTTTCAATGTTGAGTTAATTTGAAGCTTAACCATGGTATCAATTGCATAAAATGCAGTATGTGTTAGGCTTCTCACAAAATGAGCATGTATAAAGTGACAAGAATGGGTGTTGTACTTAATAGAACATTGCATTGGAACTTGTTTATCTAGCGGGATGCACAAAGGCCAAGTGATTTAGACACCACCTCAGCAAGAAGGTCATGGCCTTCAGTCTGAAGGGTCTGCTGTGTTACCATGTCAGAGTACTGTAGCCAGCTTTAGCTTTCCCATGGTGCTAGGTTAATGGTTGTATTTGCCTTATGGTTGACCTACAATCAATGTACCATATCTCACAGCCAGCCATCTGCAGCACAGGAAGATGATCAGTATCAGTGCTTGACAGATGGTGGCAGAATTACCCTAATATTTATTACAAAAGATGTACAGACATTTGAAGTGTTTTATCCTTTATATCCTACATACATACATTTCTGAATAAAAGACATTCAAATAATTAAGGCACAACACATCATGACTCACATTCTCAACTTTCCAAAAAAAAAAAAAAAAAAAGGAAAAGAAAACTTTAAAAAAAATCATAAAATAAAGACCCCAAAGTTAGACTCTTATATACCCAATGCTGCCCTTAAGTTTATTGTAAATAATTTACACAAGTTTTGCCATATTGCATTTATGGGATTATCATATGACCAGAAAAACACTTCAAAGTAAACGCTGCTGCTGTTCCTGTGCACATTCAGATGCTTTTATCACAACAGTCCACATCATCTTGGGAAAGGGTTGTCCAATTCAGCTTGCCGTAGTTCCCTTTCACCACTGCCAGCTGCTCCTTTATCTTCTTTTCCATTTGCATCTTAAGACCATTCAGTTTGTAAATCCAGACGTTCAAAAAAATAAAATAAAATCACAAAACATTTGCAGTGTATTTGTTCTTAAATAGTTATACAAAAGAAAGGGCTGCCTGGCTGACCATGTCCATAGTAAGATTAAGTCCATATTGCAATATTAGTTACAGGTACTCAAACTCCAGTGCTTGGTGTAACGCCAGTAGGTCAGAGTGACTGGATATCCTCCAGAAAGGCATGTTGTGCTGGGGAGAAAGCAAACATACACATTAGTACAACTTCGTACTTCAAACTGATATTGGAAAACCCTATTCACACCACCACCTCTGGTCATGCAAGCTACACTAGTGTAGCTTGTAGCTTGCTTAGCTAAAGCACTGCAAACAAATCCATGCATTTTTTTATTTGGGGAGAAGAGGGGACTTGACATTCCCTGCACCGGCACTATGAAAGAAACCCAAAGTGGAAAAGAGATGTCAGAAGACTGAACAGTTTATCCTTATTTTATTGTGAAAGATCCAGTTGCAAAAAGTTAGAAAAATTTGTAAAATGTAAATTAAATGTTTGCAAATCTCATAAAACGCTTTGTTCAGAGTACAACATGGACCACATATCAAATGTTGATAATTTAGTATTTCATGAAAAAGCTGAAATTGTGAAAAAAGCCTCAAAGCTTATTTTGATTTAGAGTTAAACTTTCTTAGTTTCAAAACCTGATGTATTTTTTATGGTCTATTGTTAAAATATATTTTCATGAGATTTGTAAACCTGCATTCTGTTTTTTTTTTTGTTCCAACTTTTCAGAATTTGGTTTGTATTTTTTTAACACCAGCTATAGCATTTTACCAATTTACAATGGCCAACCAAACCAGAAATTTCACAAACACCAGCAACCTGCTTTGAACAACTGCATTGTGCAAAGCTTAATTCTGGGCAGTCATTGAGATTATTGTCGACCATGACAATAATTATGTCTGTAACAAAAAGAAGCAATTCAAGAATAGGCTTTAACTCCTAAGCTGCCTTCACGCGAACATAATTTCACTACAATGTGCAAGTAAAAGTCTGAAAATCCACACAAAAAACAAATAGCGGGTAGAACAGAAAGAAGTAAAATGACCAGGACAAAACATCTACAGCACACCAAGGCAGGCCTCGTCCCATCAGAGCTCACGCTGCTCGGAGTAGCCAGGGTCACGGTGAGGTCGCTGTTCCACATTACCTTTTTGGCCGCCTGCTCCTCTTCCACACCGTCCCCAATTACAACATACACTACTTTCCTGCCAAACCTTTGCATTATGCGTTCAAAGCAACTCTCTTTTCCTGCAACAAAAATAAACAGGGGGGGAAGGAAGGAGGGGTCACAGGTCAGAGGGGTCAAAGTGGAAGAGTGTTTGTTTACCTGGCTGGCAGCATGCTCTTCGTCCTTCCCATCGCCAATCACAACATATGTAATGTTAGTGCCAAAGCGGGAGACTATACGCTCAAAACAGCTCTCTTTGCCTAGAGACAAACACATGGCTTTCACAGCGTTTTCATTTGTTTAGATGCAAATGAACTGACAGAGGTCAAAGGACACGTGATTGCTCCTATTCAGTCCAGAACAGATTTTTGTGTGGTCAATATGTTAATAAGTTTTTGGTCAACTGAGACAAGTTTGTGTCAAGTCCATCATCTCGAAAGGTCAGTCACAGTGTTTTGGCTTTTACACTGGCTTTGAGGGAGGCTATGATGAATAGAAAATTTGATGGGAGCATTGTCAATGTGCATACAGTTAGGTCCATAAGTATTTGGACACTGACACAAGTTTTGTTATTTTAGCTGTTAACCAAAACATATTCAAAATACGGTTACATAATTTATATGTGCTTAAAGTGCTCATATAAATGCACTCTCAACTGTAATTTGAGAGTATTCATGTCCAAATCGGAGAAAGGATTTAATGTGTAGCCACCTCTTTTTCAGGGGCTCAGTAGTAATTGGACACATTAACATTACACATTAAAATGTTCATTTTTAATACTTTGTTAAAAATTCTTTACAGGAGATGACTGTGTGAAGTCTGGAGCTCATGAACATCACCAAACACTGGGTTACCTAATTTATGATGCTTTGCCAGGCTTTTACTGCAGCTGTCTTCCGTTGTTGATTGTTTGTGGGTCTTTCTGCCTTATGTCTTAAACAAGTGATATGCAGCTGGATCGGGATGAGATCTGGTGACTGACACAGCCATTACAAAGTATTTCACTTCTTTGCCTTAAAAAACTTCACTTTGCAGTATGTTTTGGGTCATTGTCCATCTGTACTATGGAGCACTGTCCATCATTTTTTGCTTTTGGCTGAACCTGAGCAGAAATTATAGCCTGTACACTTCAGAATTCATCCGGCTGCTTCTGTCTCTGTCTCATCATCAGTAAACACCAGTGACCCAGTGCCATTGGAAGTTATGTAGCTCATGCATCACACTGCTCCACCATGTTTTACAGAAAATATGGTGTACTTTTGGACCAAGCCTGCTCCATACTTTTCTCTGCCCATCATTCTGGTACAGGTTAGTCTGAATCTCATCTGTCCAAAGAATGCTCCAGACCTGGGCTGGCTTCTTCAGGTGTTTTTGGCCAAGTCTAATGTGGCCTTTCTGTTGTTGAGGCTGATGGTCTGCACCTTGTGGTGAAGCCTCTGTATTTTTTCTCATGAAGTCTTCTTGTTATGATGGACCTAGACACTGATAGAGCTACTTCATGGAGAGTGTTCTACTCTAAGGTGGATGTTGTGGAGTTTTTTTTTTTTTTTACCATTTTCTGATCCAGCCTAAGGATGGTGTGGTTCACTTCCATTGAGAGACTGTATATTGTGGGTTTACAGCAACAGCTTTCAAATTCAAATGTTAACACCTGGAATCAAGTCCTGTCCTTTTACCTGCTCAGTTTATGATGGATTAATAAGAGAAAAGCCCATGCAGCTCAAGAAATAGCTTCTGAAGCAAGTGTTCGAATACGTTTGAGTCCCTGAAAAAGAGGCAGCTACACATTAAAGAGCTGTAATTCCTAAATCCTTTTTCCCATTTGGATGTGAATACTGTCAAACTACAGATGAGAATCTGCACTTTAAGCACATATTAATTATATAACTGTATTTTGAATAAGTTTTGGTAAAAAGGCTAAAACAACAAAACGTGTGTCAGTGTCCAAATACTTATGGGCCTAAATGTACTTTGAAGGAGATAATGTTAAAAAGTCCTCTTTCATTCTGATTACACATAATACTGCCTCACACCATCCAATCTTTTTTTTTTTTTTGGTATAAAGCTAGTAGTAAAATAAAAATGGATAGATTTTGATTACATTTTCAGAAAAAAATGGGCCATGAACAAATGATTAGCTTTTAGATCTGGAAAACATCTGGATTCAGGAATCTTCTACCAGATCTTTTACCACTGTGAGACAAGGCCAACAATACAAAGACTGATTTAGAGGTTAGCACGGTAACTTCTGTATTTACTCTGGACAAACACACCAGCTGGCTTCAGATTATTGTGTAATTTTCTAGTTTTTTATTTAACATTAACTAATTTTATAGATTTTTTACAACTAGTGAAAGACATGAGGGACAGATCAGTGTGTGTATGTTGTAAACTTTGTAATGAAAATCATGGTTTCCACATTGCTACATCATTTAAATTATGTGAGACAAAGTGGGGTTAAACAAGACACATAAACCTTTGGCTTGCATTTTCCTTTCTCGAGGCTTTACCTCTGCATGTTTTCTGTTGAGTAATGTTGAGCTAATTTGAATTTGGACGTGGTAACAGTATTTTGTAACCTGCTGATAATAGAATCCATTCAGAGTGTGGGTGTCCCATCCTGACGAGTCCCACAAGTGTCACATTTAATCAAAGCTTAGTAATGAGTAGACAGATGTGAATAAAATGCTTCAAATGAATGTGACAAATGGTCGCGCTTAAATATACAAAGCAGCTCTCATGCTGTAGTGCTATGTATTTAACTATAACACTATTACAAAGGAGCAGGACAGTAACTAGGTACTTTTACTCAAATACATTTTCTAAAGCATACTCAAGCCTACTCAAGTACATTTTTAATATTACTCTTTGAGCATGTTACTCAAGTATAGCTAAAAGGATTAAAAGTATTTTTTGACCCTAGGGGTAAAGTGGCTATTATTAGTAGGAATGATAGTAGTAAAAGTAGTAATATTAGCAGTAGCTTTAGTGGTAGTAGCAGTTATGAGTAGTAATACCAGTAGTGGTAATAGTAGTAGAGGTAGTAGTTATAATATTATAATATAATATTTCTATTTATGTAAACTTCACATTTTAATACTTTGTTAATTTTATTTAAATAATAATCTTCTTCCACTTCTGCATATAAATGTGTAAAAAAAAAAAGTCCAAATATGTTTTAGAAGCTAACAAAATTAATTATACAACTAAATCAATAATGGATTTTCACATTTGAGTTTAATGTATTCTGTAATTAAACAATACTTACCTATTTTTGTTGCACTGTAAATATTCTCAATAGGAAAAACCGAACCCAGACTATACAAGAGGACTTTAGCCAGCGCTGGGATGAGCTGCGTTGTCGTCACCAACACATTTACACAGTTACTCCTGCGGGACGACATGAAAGAATGATGATTTGAACATGAGCAATGATAACAGAGGGAACTGACTATGGCTTAAAGATGCTGACAAAAACAGAAGATGTGTTGCTGTTACCTGGAGCTGATGATGGACAGAGACTTGAGTGCATGTGTGAGCCACGAGTCGGTCAGAGCCTCAACTTCTGCTCTGAGCTGGAGCCAAGCGTCTCTTTTAGCTGGACCCAACAGGCCTGAGAAAGAGAACAGAACTTTCTGAACATGTACGTAGAGAAAAAGGTTATGGCTATACAGAAATGCAGCAAGAACATTTAGTGGGGCCAAGTAGGCAACCATTAAATATAAACAAATTAGAATATAGTACAAACAGATACAGCATATATATTCAGTACACACAGAGTGAAATATTTCAGTATTTAAATTTTCTAAAGTGCAGTTATGATAATTGTGTATTACCTAATATGTGTTAGGCAAATCTGTTGCCCTGAGAGAATTTATGTGAGAATAATTGGTTGTGGTTGGTCTAAATCCGTGTCAGCCCTGTGACTAACTGGCCACTACTCAGGGTGTGCCAGCCAATAGTTCCTGGGATTAGATCCAGCCACACTCAACACCCAATGGGAGATAGCAGAAAATATGATTTAATGAATTAATAAATATGTCATATGCAAAATTCTAATTTTATGAGATACTGACTTTGGCGTTTTCATAACTGTAAGCCATAATCATAACAAATAAAATATTAACTTGAAATATTTCATTATATGAGTTTTCATTTGAATTTCACTAGTCAAATTTATTATGAAGTGACACATGCCTGTAGAACATTCAGTAAAATTACACGACAGTAAGTAACATTGTCTGCATGCATTTTGCTTCAAACTTTAAACAGCTTTACATCTTCAAAACTAAACCCATGTTCTGTTTGTGACTCTCTTACCCCCCACATTGTTTTTGTACGTGCTATACAACTCTTTGACGCGGCGGTAGCGGAAGGCCAGTTTCCTCATCCAGTCGACGCCGCCGCGCACGCCCGTGGCCAGGCACAGGTTGGCGCTGGTTGCAGCTGCATGGAAGCCATCAGTTGCAAAACTGTAAGTACTGTCAATAATAATGATATATTTTATTTTAAAAATCTGTTCTGGTAAAACATAACAACATCAGTGGATTCATATTTAGTTTGATCAGCCAAGTTATATCTATTTTAACAATGAAAATTCATAGAATAGGAGATCAATCAAAGAATGGAGGTAACAGTATAAACCACAACAAAAATGTTCTTGCTAAATAGTTTACTTAGATAGATTACACTGTTATTAATCATATTTAATTAGTGAATATTATAACAATTAACCTGATTATAAAGGATTGTCTGAAAGATTCTCACCTTAAGTCCTGACCATTGTCATCTGATGATACATCATCGATATGTACTTGATCACACTCCTGGAGACAAAAATGTACATCCAAAAATGTATTTAAGTTTAGTGTTGCACCCCAGCACCAGTAGAGGGCAGTAATAGCATTTGGGTCATGTGACATGTTGACACTACACAAACTTCAGCTTAAGAATAAAATGTGTGCCTCGGTCACCTCTAAGTCATTAAAGAATAGGTGAGTGTCGGCCAAGTTGAAAATCATCTCCTCCATCCTCAGGCCCAGAGTCACAGCCATGGGGGGGTCCTGCAGGGACAAATCATTCAGGTCACTGTGACGTCACAAAACCACACACGCTTGTGTATGTTTCTACAGTCATCACTGCTTCTCATTTACAAAATCATTAGTGCTTTACACTTGTTCTACTGTGGCCTGATTCCCTCTGCCCCCAGCCCCCTGCAGTTGTGGGATGTCCCACTTATCACAGCATATGCTGACAAACATGTTGCACTTGTTCTGTCCCATCAACATTCCTCCTGCCTGTAGGGGGTATGTAGGGGGTACGTGCAGCAGGACACTGACTTTAAATGCAAAAGGTACCCTCAAAGCAAAGCCCATGTGGTATGTGAGCAGTTTGGGAGAAGCACGCTGTGCTGCCAGTCCCAGCTCAGCTGCAAAAACCATCATATGTGATAGGTCAGCAAGGGTCGACAGCTCGCCACGCGATTCGCTGACACCGTCAGACAACCAGAATAGACTGAGGCTAACAGGAAGGATTGGAAAGAGTAAAAGTGAGGGAGAGAGTGTGAGAAAGTGAAAAGAGTGTCTAACACTGACAGCAGCTGTAAACTGTGTTCATTTGCCTTTGTTGGTAAGACAAGAGGCACTTCAGTTTGTCTTTCGGGTAATAATTATGTTGGCAATCAACCAAAGTGGAGCTACAGACAGCTACAGTACAGAACAGTTGTCAAAACACTCAAAGCTGAAAATGATCATTTCCCTTGAGCAGCAGAATCTGGCAGCTCCTCAGGATTCAGAAAGCTTTTATCATATTTATCTGACAAATTAAATCAACCACACAACACCTCAAATAACACAAAGGAGACAGCCCTGTCAGTTTAGCTCTGTTTACAATGCTACTGCAGGGTGATAAAACAATTTACTATAAATGAATATCTGGTTGTGACACAACTAATGAGTCTGAGTGAAAAAGATCCAAAGAACTTCTGATTGAAGCAGTAGTCAAGCATCCTGACATAACATGTACATATAAAGTTAAAGAAAGGCTCTATGTGAGGGCCACATTGGCCTGGTGGTTGCTATGTCAACAGTGAAAACACTATTTTGGGCGAGGTGTGAACAGACACAGCTGCCGCTATATGTCTTAAAGTCAGCTGCAAATGAGCTGAAAAAAAAAAAAAAAAACTCTTACAAGCATTAAATGCACATATGTCATCTTTGGTTTGAATGTTATCACAAAACATGATACAAGATCACTTCACCCTTCAGTAGTTATCTGTCATATGATTAATCATTTCCAGGTAGATGCAGGTCTTTCAAGTTCAAGAAGTGACCTCATCTTTTCTGTGCTTCAGTACATTAACTACAGCATAAACCAAACTCAATCAGCCTCAGAGGTGCTGCTTGTCTCTCACTCAAACACAGATTTGTAGGTCTCCTGGGCCTCACTCATTAAAATCTACTTCCGAAACTTAAATGAAGCAATGTGTTGCCCACAATCCCATATCGGTAATATACTTGTATAATTGTGAGCTGGCTCCAGAAGCATTACCAGCCTTTGTATGACTGCCAAATGAGACGTCAAAGTGGACGCTGTGGACACCAGCAGGACGCAGGACTCGTGCCCGCAGGAAACGACATCACCCAATAAACATCTGGCCACATAGAGTGAACCAGATCAGACCCAACCGCTGTAAAAATTAGGCAACTATAAACAGTGTAGTTATTATGTGAGAGTGTTAGACCACCAATTACGCTCAGTGTTAGGTTCAAACTAAATTATGAGAAAATATAATGATGATTACATGGTATAAAAACTGACACCTAAAAATGACATTTAAGTGAACTTTTAGGTAGGGTTTTTTGGAAGGTTTTATTATGCATGTGTTCATGATCTCAGTGGCAACAGTGCACTGATAGTTAAAGATGTCTTCTTAAAAATAGACTGATGGAAATGAAGCGTGTAAAATGTTAGTTAGAAAAAAAAAGTTACAAAAAACAAGAAAATATAGATTTATTTTCATACAGTACAAATACTTTTTTTGTTCTAATTAAATAGAAGCAACATAGGGTCTCACCTATGACTGAATGTGTAGTGTGACAACAAAAAAATATTTTAACCTAGTTTCAATTATATTAGCTTTAATTTGTCAATGCATTATCATAGTTCTAAATTTTTTTTTTGTAGAGCCACAGATGGCAATTGAGTGACTGTGAGCTGTCAGTGAGAAGAGAACACATCCACCATATACAGTATATTGTATACTACTTTACTCATCTGACCTTTAATTAATCTCACAATTATAGAAATACCACTATCTTTTTTCTCTCTGGCTTCCTAGTGTGCAGTGACTTGCATATTCATATGGCATACGTTTCACATTGGACACCCTTTCTGATCCATTTCTATGGGACTGGGACCAGCACAAAGATACAATAGTTTTTTACTCCCAGAGGCTGGATTGTACCAGTGCCCAGCATCAGATATGACATAACAAAATATAATGCATTAAAACCTAAAAGTAGAGGCTAGTTAACCCTAACCATGAGCGGGGCACACATTATTTTCATCCCAAAAACATAAATAAATTACAAATGCCAAAGTGGGGTGTACAAGTTACTGTAAAATAAGGGACTATAGATCTTACCTTGCCATATTTTTGTGCATAAGAGCCAGTGAGTAATGAATGGAAGACAATGATTGTCTCGTCCAGATCCCACACAAACACTCTCTGTGAAAAAATTAAAGATGTAAAAACTTAACTGGGTGGTCTATGTCTATATAATCCATAAAGGATTTAAATATTTCAAGATTTGATCTCTTACCTCCAGGTCGCTGTCAGGGGGTGGGGATGGGTTATTTTTGCGGCCCCGGCCTCTCGACTTAGACCCCCCACTCCGGCATGCTCGCTCGTCCAGCTCTTTGATGGGCGTGGAGGGGCTCTGCACTGTGTCAAAATCCCCTGAGATGGTACACGAACAGACGGCCAAACATTTTAAAATTTACAAATGATCAAATATCAACCTTGAACAGCGCAGCCATTCACAAACTATAGCATATTTACAACAGTTGGGCAACAGTAACATTAATGATGTGGTCTGAGCTGATCCCACAGGTGCTCTGGCCTTGTATCCACTTAGAGAAAAGTCATAAGTCAAAGTCAAACAGTAATAAGCCATGTTGTCAGGTTTAATAACTCAAGGTAATTGGCAAGACAGATCAAGTTCAAATCCCTGAGACAAGCACCATGAATATAACATGTAGATTTAAGGCTAAGGAAGTGATTGCTATAAAAGAAAAGGTAAAAACTGCAATCTGAAACATGCATAAAGATATTTACAATATTCATATTTGCGTCCATCAAGTTCCACACAAAAATACATTCTTGAGCATACACACTGGATCTCCCTATTGCCATATGCTCCCAATGCTGCCTCAGTAACTAGAACCAGACCATGAGCTTCGGCTCTCATATTGTTATGTCTCAATCAGACAGAGAGGGAAAGGCCGAGCGCGAGGGGGTGGATGAAGAGAAAAAAAACAGTAGAGCAGTAGAAAAGTCAAAATGAGGTGAAAGAGAAAAGAAAGTGAAAACTGCTTGTGACAGAAAGAATGATAAGGTCCTTTAATCAAGCTTCAGGACTTAAAGCCAAGATAAACTGCGGAAAGAAAAAAAAAAGCTTACAGTTTGGGCATGTTAGAGCAAATTCTCAAAATTATTGCTTTTTACCACTTTTTTCACAAGTTTTGCTTTTTAAAGTAAACAAATATAAAAGAAGGAAAATTCATTACTCGTGTTGTCTTTAACAAATGTTATGGTGATGTGGTTAATGCACTGGTCAACCAATCACTGGACAGTACTTCCACAACCTCTCAGCCAAATTTAAAGCAAACGCCAACTTACCTTCCATTAAGCTGTTTTTTTTTTTTTTTTTTTTTTTTTTCAGATTCTGTGTCCCATCACCACCTTACCAACAGAACTATCACAGTCTCCTCTGCCCCATCACCACTAGATACTGCAGTGTCTTACAAACCTGGGTGTAGTTCAGCAGCCTGTCCCGTTATGGCAGGAGAGGGGTCTTGCAGTTGGTAGGCTGTTGTGGATCCTGTTCCATCCACGCTGTTGGAGGTCATATACGTCCCGTACGTGGAGGTGGAATAATACTGGGTATACTGGTTTTGGCCAAATGTTGTATATGAGGGATAGTCCTGGGGAGATCAAGCAACAAAATAGATGATATGATATAATGAAATACATAACAGTAAAAAAACATGTTTGAAGACAGAGACATGGGGTTTTCCTTTTAACTTTCTAATACTTTTATTCCCTCTTTTCTTCAAAATAATAAAATCCTTGTGTTGCTAGTTTTACTGACCCACAGGAGATAGGCACTTTTATGAGTTGGATCTTTAAACCTGTCACTACATCCTTCTATACAACCCTTTATAAATGGAAAATACCAGATGAATGCAGACAATGCAGGCCTTATATCTGCAGATGTATAGACTAGTGTATTTTGCAAACAGCTACATCTCTCATAGCAGGACACTAATTTTAATCATTTGGTACCACAAAATGATTCACCATAGAGACATCCCAATTGTTCCTATTTTACATTTGCCCCTGTAGCTTGTGTAACCGTACCTGCTGTGTGGCAGTGTAGTTGGCGGGGTTGGAGTTGTTGGTAGTGTAGAGGCCTGAGGAAGGAGTAAAACTGGAACCTTAGGGAAACAAAAGGACAAAATTTTGCAATAAAACAATGTTATGCTAGACATTAAAAGCAACCCTACTTAACTTTTCACAAAGGAAGACAAAAGCTGCTGAGAACTTATAATTGTCTGTCACTTCTTAATAAATATAGAATATAGGATTAAATATCTTTCTGTGCGCAACTTGTTTTTCTTTTTTATTCATTCTCCACCATAAGGAATGTGGACATTAATAGACAATTTAAGTTTGCCTAGCTATAAACTGAACTGTGTTGCAGTTATCTTAACATAAAAAAAAAAAGAAGCTCTAATAAACCTGGCATCTGATAGGGCGAGTAGGCAGTCTGTCCGGGTTGAGGTGTGGTGAACCCAGGGCTGTAGCTGAGCCCAGCCTGGAGAGGTGACTGGCTCTGGGACAGGCCACTCTCTGTCTTTATCCCGGGCAGCATCACACCCAGATCTGAGCAGAAGCACATTTGGACATTAAGAAACTCAGCATAATTGTGTTTTTATGTGGCCAGTGCCTATGTCTCATACCGTATGTGGACAGCCCATATGGCTGTCCTGTCTGAGAATAAGTTGTGTAGACAGTGGATTGCTGCATGTTGCTGAACTGGGGTTGGCCCGGGTAGGTCGGCATAGGAGGGGCAGCGGGGGTCGAGAGGATGTGAGGGTATGGCCTGAAATGAACAAGAAAAAGAAATGTTGATAGAGTCCAGTCATTTAGACAACTTTCACATCAATGCAATACGGAGGTCACTGGTCTGTTTTTTAGTACAATATGACATGAGGGCAGCAAGGAAGTCAAGTTATAATAATAAATAAATAAATAAATAAATAAATAAAGAAAGAAAGAAAGAAGAAAGACTAATTCCGCGCTGATCAACAATACAAACACATGAATGTACCAGTACAATTTTTTTATATAGGACCTGTAAGGTGAATATACAATAAAGAGCCTTGCACTTATGTGTACAACAGGACTTACTTGGATGGGTAAAGAGGTGGGGAGTACTGGTGGCTTGATCGAGGGCTGTACCCACTGCTGGTGATTACTGCAAACAAGCATGACAGTGAAAACCAACAATTCAGCCAGATAGCAGCAAAACAAATACTTTGTTTTCTTTCAGATTTAACAAAAGCAGTCCCAAAGAGAGCAGTTCAGGCCTGTGGGCGGTTGAACCAAACACTGTGCCGTTCCTGTAAACATCATCTGAAGCATTTTGAATGGAGGACAGCCAAGTTCTTGTATTGAGTAGATCCCCAGAAGAGGGCCTCTGCATAAAGCATTATGTCTGTCTGTGGTCATGGAGATGTCAAAATGTAAAACTGACAAACTCCCGTGCTGCGCTTAAACCCTCTCTGTGATAAGGCATAGGTCATGGTAATGCTTTATAAAGACGCCCATAAAAATGGTTCTTGCATTTGATGATGCAACCTGAGGACAAGCCATTCTTCATGGGATTAGAGCTCTCAGCGGGACCAGCACTCGTATCAAATAGATGGTCTTTGTGTGTGACTTTAGAACAAAAACAACATGTGTAGTGTGAGGCGTACCTGAGCTTGCGTACGTGTCCAGCACCGTGTCACCTGATGTAGTCGCTGTGTCACTGTTGTTCATAGGCTCGGTTTTCACTAAAACAAGAAACATACAATACTGAGCATTTAGGAAACCCTCTTCAATCTTTGGGAAAAAAAAGATCTATTGGGAGAACAGAAGAAAACCACCATGCAGCTTCAACTTGCCAAAATGCTTTATGCAGGATTCCCTATAATAGTATTGTCATTATTAGTTAACAGTGTGGCAGACTTTTTAGAAAGGTTTATATAAGATTCATATTCATAGTCTATGTATACTCTCTTGTATATGATGCCAAAAATATTCCCACTATAAAAGAGTACATAGGAGTAAGTACCTTATTTAACCATATTAAAATGGCTTTTTTAAGTTTTAGCAGGTATTCTTCCTCCAATATGTATGCTTGTACATTGTCTTTACCATTACAGAAACCATTACAGTACAATGACTACTCATAAGTATCTCATATAACCCTGTTTAAATTTTTATTTAAAAAAGAAAAAAGTTCAAATTCCTGCTAATAACGGGCTTTCCCGGAAATGTTATACATTTTTTGGGAACCCTGCAAGAAATACTAACTTAATTCAATAAATTAAAAAGGTCAACAAGCAAACATCACTGCATAGCAAACAAAAAGCACTGCAATTCCAACACAAATAACAGCAGGTCTATGACGACACCCATCTCTTTAGTATTTTTGTGAGCTAAGAATTAACCTTAATTCACACACATGCACCTTCTGTACCATAGTCCTTGGAGCCCGAGGCGGGGGGCGGGCTGCTGCAGCCCAACAGCCAATCAGCCGTGTTTAACACTGTCATGTTTTCACCTAAAGGGCGGGAAGATGATGAGGACATGACTCACTGAGATTCAAATGCCAATCTCAGTTTATGATACATTAATTACATAGAGATTATGAAATTAAGATGAAGCTATGACAATCCTGAAGTTTGATGTAAAATATGTATAGTAAGATTGCCTTCTCACTTTATGATTTACAGGCAAATCAGTTCATTTGAATGACTTTTGTTGTTTCTGACAAAGATTAATATCATAATGGACCATCTGGCAATTACATTTAATTCTGAACAACTTTATTAATCTCCACCTGGAACAAAGCAGCTACTCGGACAAATCCTGATGAGGACAAATGAGTTGCCATGGCGATGGCCCACGGGCCAAGGCGCGGACTGATGTCAGGTGATGGGAATGCTGGGTATGTAGTTTGTTTTGGCTGCAGTGTGTAGTCCCTGCTGCACTCTGCGTAAGCCATTAACTATGAGCTCATCAAAGATGATTAAATGTGGTTTGATATGGTCTGAATGCAGCAGCCCACTCAGCTATTTCTGAAAATGTGTGTCACATCACAATTTAACATTAAACTTTTTTCCAATATGACTAATAAAAGTGGTTTTCATGGCAAGTTAAAACCAATAGATCAAAGGATCACCCTCAACAAACGCACTTAAATTGAATGGCAGTGCATCAAGCTGTCTTGTCCAAAACGGTTCCAGAGAAAGGGACTAAAAGAGAGTTAGGCGGGAGTCAAAGGTGAATGAAAAGATGTTGAAGTAAAGAATAAGGGGAAAGTGGGAGTGGGACAACGACTGAGGGTCAGTGGTGTTGACATGTAAAAGAGCGCTGATGCTTTAATGCTCTTGTAGAGGAAATAGTTTCCAGTGGGATTTTGGGCTTGTGCTCAAATAAATACACTCAAACACATGCATGGTGCCAGAGGTTAAAGGAGTGCAGCAGAAGTCCTTCAGTCTGTTTAAACACACTCTGCCGTGGTGTGTTTGAGCTAATGTCGTGCACGCATTTATATGTGCCCATCTTCTTTTGTCTCTGAATTTACTTCTTCAGCCATTTGAGGTAAAACAACAGCTTTGTTTGAACTCAGAGATCAGAGTCTCAAGTTTGTTTAATGCAACATAAGCAATATAGTCTGCGCTATATAGTTTTGTTGAGTTTTTGTCAAAAAATGTTTAAATGTAGCAGCTCTCATTTGTGTCAGTGTACATCATATTTCTTGTTGTTGAATGTGAACAGAGCATTTTGCTTTTGCATATCTTTAAACATTAAGTAACTGTTTAACGGCCTACCACCACCCCACTGAAACCTCCATACTCACCTCCTGTCCCATTTGTGGTGATGGAGGGGCTGCCCAGATTGTCCTTGTCCAGCTTAGAGCCCGTCGAGTCCCCAACTCCTAAACAGTTATGAGGACGTGCTAGGTCCTGCATTTCCATAGACCTAAAAAGACATATCTTTTTATTATAAAACAACAGTGTTTTGAATAACCAGACTTAATACATTTTAAGGTAACCACATACAATCTTTATATTTCTGACACTGCGTGTAGTGCATATCTTCACAAGTACCATACTCTACACACACTCATAAACCTCATATGTCCCAGCAGCAGTTAGCTTACATGAGCATGTGTTGGGAGGTGCGGGACATTGTCTGCGGGCCTGCTGGCTCTTTATAGAGTGAGGGGGTGTGTATGGGCTCCAATACAAACCCACAGCCTGCCAGCATGCTTTACTTTTACAATGTGTTCCACATGCATGGCTGGGATGAAGCAGCACATAAGGTGGGAATGTCGACAGTGTGTGAGAGGAAGTTAATAAAGCCATGAACTACATTTTAGGAACATGTTTAGAGGTGAAGGAGATGCTTAAGGAGGTGCAGTATTTATGTATTAGTTTTTCTTCCAAGTATTCACACATTTGACAGTTACTTTTGTAAGGCATTTCAAATAAATGTGCATCCCCCTTAAAAATGTTATGTGCACAAAGACAAAAAAAAAACAGCCTCAATGGATACAGTGGCAAAGCGGTTAGTACGTTCCCACAAGAAGGTTGTGAGTTTGATCCTCAGACTGACAGACCCTTTCTCAGGACAATGCAAACCCACATTTTGACATCTTTTGGAGGATGACATATCAAGATGTGTGTGTAAGTCTGGACTCCCACTGCCTGCAGGTCAGTCACACTCGTGCTCTTGTGTGATACTTCAAAGTACAAAATGACAGAGATGGAGAGAGAACTAAACGAATGCGGGCTGACATTCTCCCACTGTATTTACTGAATGTGTGTGCATCTGTGTCGCGGTCTGGACACAAGCCACACCAATGCTACGGGCCGATAGCATCACCACACATGACTGCAACCCACAGGCAGACTGACAGGTATAAACATATAGCTTTCAGAACCAGAGCAGGCCAAAAGATAAACACTTTGCATCAACGGCTTCTGTCAAAACCATTCTCTATTTACAGCTAAACAGTCGTTCTGCTTCCCTCTGCAATTCAGGCTGACAACTGTGATGACTATTTTAGCATCAACAGCACTTATTATGAGTGAGATACCAAGCCAAACTACAAATGATCGTCATATAAAAAAATAATTGTCAGGGAATATAAGAACTTTACCAGATTTACTACATTTTTTTCTGCCTTTTGTTTCAACGCCACTCATTTATTCTTTTCCTTTTGTCTGTCCACACCAGGAAATGATTCTGTCTTCTCTTGTCCATTTATTGCTTGGTGTTTCATAAAACCTATTCTCTGCTTTTTACATTAGCCCTGGCCTGCTCATAAAAATGCTGCATCCTATTATAATGCAGAGCTGAGGAAGACTAACATAGATGTTTTTTTCTAATTGCATGCTTTTTTCAAAATTGAAAAAAATAAAATAAAAAATAAAATTTAGAAGCACTTAGAGAATCATAGAGCTCTGCCAAGGCAATTGTAAAGACATAACACCCAGACCTGGATTCAAACTCTAAAATCTTCAAGTTCTATGCACTTTTCATTGGGCCAAAAAAGCTTTATATCTTACAATGGTAATGAATCTACTAAAACTACTCATTTGTTCTTTAAGTGTTAGTATCTTGAGTCTGAATCTCAAAATGGAACAGAATCCCTTAAAGCACTCCTGGATCTAAACAGCGGCCTGGGTCCACACCTAAATTAATAATGCTTTTCTTTGGTCCATTATTTAACTTTCCTGAAATTTTCATAGCAAAAAAAAAATAAAAAATTCTGAATCTATGAAAGCACTGTCCGTTAGCAGCATTTTTCACACCCCACTAAAACTCTTGCACAGTACGGTATGTCAGAAATAAAATATATCAACGGTAATATCTGTAGCCTTTGTTGGCCCACCACTTGGACCTGGACCGTTCTTGGATCTCATTGGTGTGAGTTTGTGCGTGTGTGACGGAGGAAAGTGTTGATGACCTCACCACAGCCTGCAACTGCAGTGAAACCTCACCTCACTGCACCATGACAAGAGCTAGAAAACACACATTAACAGGAAGCACACACACAGTGCTGCCCCTACAGTCACACGGGGGCTCTAAGGAATTTGAAGTAATGTATATAAATCCACTAATATAAAAAATAAACACACTAAATAATGCATAAGCAATTCAATTGATCACATTTATAATTTTTCATTTTGTTGTTTATTTTACAAAAAATAAAAAACATTTATATTAAACTATAGACATGCATAAAAGTGCAAACCTAGGTTATCACTATGTACCACTAGATGGAGTGGTACATAGTTACTTAAAGATTAGGCCTGAATTAAAATGCTTTAAAGGTAACTGAAAAATGATTTTTTAATTTTTCTTCTACTGTGACGGCGTTCTCATAGAAACAGACTGAAGAGGATTCATGTTATTACAGCATACTGTAAATGTATGTATAGACTACTGGTGCACTGTGTTGTCAAACAAGTTAGTTAGACCAGTAAACAAGTGCAGGAACCTCTTTCAACAGTAAAAAGTCAAATTAAAAATAACATACTCACTGCAAATGTTTAAGCTAAGAGATGCTTTCTGTTAGTATTTTGGTATTTTGAATGCTTACTGTGTAAAGTAGCAAAGTGTACATTCTGCTAACAGACACAGTCTCACTCACCTGGTGCTGGAGGGGTCTGGAACATGAGACTCACTGTGTGATTTCTTTACCTGCAGAAATAAAACAGTAGTTTTAGGTCAAACAGAAAAGAAATGCTTAGTGTCATAAAGAGTCTTGTAAAAAGCTGTTTAGGAAAAAGACAAAATGCTTAGGTATCATAAACTATGGTAAGTAATAACACAATGATTAAACCTGCTTGACACTTTGCAGAAAAAGAAGAAATTGTGCTAATACAGCAGAAACAGCCATGCTCAAAAAGCAGTTTTGTCTGTGAGGTATGTGAGCTTCTGTAGCACACACACACAAACAGTAATAAGCCTGAAGCGCAGTGTAGCTGTAGCCACCGCTGTGACAGAAGCGCTAACTGCGTCTAAGTGACAGATATTAACTTTCTCTTGTTCACCCTTGACCCTGCTCCATCCTGACCTCAAGCCCCCTTCCATGAGCCTTAAAGAGTTGAAAGGTCACTGCAGGGTTATGTTAGGTCATGGTGCTCACTCTTCACCCTTTAACGGGTCAGTGTAGGCACTAAATCGAGCTGCGACTATTGGTGGACTAG
Source organism: Bostrychus sinensis (assembly GCA_020698575.1). Taxonomy (NCBI): domain Eukaryota; kingdom Metazoa; phylum Chordata; class Actinopteri; order Gobiiformes; family Eleotridae; genus Bostrychus; species Bostrychus sinensis. The sequence continues at coordinate 15,361,193 of CM036257.1, read as the reverse complement.
CAGGGCATTTGGTCATGTCAATCACTGCATGCTGGAACTATTCCTTCATCACTAAAACAAAAAAACCATAATGCAAACACAGTCTTTCCATGGCGGGACGTCCCAAGCACTCTGAGGTTCGGGGCTCTGTGTGTGAGCACAGACAGCACACCAGCGGTTCTCTATTAAAATTCCTCCCTCTTATTTGGGACAGGAACTAATTAGAACAGTAACTGCGGGGCGGAGTACAAGCCAATGTGGACCAGCTGCCCTGTAATCACTGTGTCAACACACTGCTGAGGTGTAGGGCACGTGCAAGGTGCCAAACACACAGACCAACATGGAAAAGACCAAGACATGCCGCCAAATTCTCTGAAAGAAATGTTGCTATTTTCAAATTATGACAGTTAAGTTTAAGGGTACACGATATTAGGAAAACATGCAATAACTATGTTGATTATTGTGATAACATAATGAGCTGCAATTTTGCATATGCTTGGTTAAGGTTTTATTAACTGTAAAAATTAACAGTAAAAGTTCAATTCAATTTTAATGTGAAAGAGATACAAGGCCATGGACTCACTGGTCAAAACTGGGACTAAATTGAGACTTAATAAAAACTAAATTAGGTCTAAACCAGGATCATATCAGGTCTAAAATAGGTGTACACTAGGATCAGGTCTGAAACAGTAAAGTGTAAACCTTAGTTAAATGAAAAGCCATGTCACATTTGGGCTAAATTTAGTTTCTTGCAATATAGATATTGTTTTGCAGATGCAAATGTATTGTGATAAGGATACATTTGCGATATATTGTGCAGCCTTAGCTAAGCACTTGTCCCATCAAATAGACAAGAATAAAAACTAGGACAGATGCATGTGTGTGCATACAGAGCAATGGTCTGCGGGTATGGCTCTGATTAGGGGGATCCTGCAGAGAGCCAATAAGAGGCAGCCCTTAGATGTTTCAGGCCAGGATTTTGAGGTTAGTCGGTCCCCTTGCATGGATCGTTTTACACACACACACACACACACACACACACACACACACACACACACACACACACACACACACACACACACAAACAGGCCACTTTCATGTCACGTTTCATGCTTTACTGAAATTTAACAAGGCTGTCAGTCACGAAATCAACAGCATGGCCACGAGAAACGCCAAGCCACATGTAACACACACATGCACAATATCCTACACACAATATAGAAAGGGAAACGCACAACACTGCCTGGTTCTTCCTTGACACAGTTGGTGAAAATGCAAGCACTTTGGTCTGAGCTTTTATCACACCAATGACACTCATTGTAGGCCACTGATGCAGCAGACCCTTACTTAGAAATTGTTATAAGAAATTAGAAGTACTAGAACAAAGTTGGATTATTGTTTTTATATTTTTTATGAATGTCTTTATGTGTATGCTACTTACAGTTATTGTTTATTTCAAAAATACTAAATCATCTAGTTTTGGTGGTATATATTTTTTTCTTTGTTACTTCTTTGCTTTTTGGCTTCTCCTTTCTGGGGTCACCACAGCATCCACCTCCTAGCATGTGGTGATTCGCATATATGTAATGCAAGATGCCCTTTCTGACCCAACCCTCACCATTTATCCAGGGTTGGGACTGGCACAAAGACTACACTGGCTCTTGACCCCCTGTTTATTGGGTAACACTGTGTATTGTTCGTGTAATCATGCTGTTATTTATGACAACTTGTAGCTCTTGACCAAGAATCTATTTCTTATTAATGCAACACTATGTCATGTTTTTACTCACATTATAGAAAACTTTAGGTTTTTTTTTGTTTGTTTGTTTGTTTTATTTTCTGACATGACACAAGATGGAATAAAAGCTCTTTTAAAGAAAGTGCAGGGTTGCCATATTTTCTACAATGTGTCACAGCCAACTGCCACCTATGAGTATGTATCTTGCCAAAACTGGTCATAATAACACAAATTTACCTCCACAATAAATATATTGAATATTTATGATGTGTTAACAGTCGTGTGTGACCATTTGTGATTTTTTGGTTCATTAGTGAATATTCTGCAATGTTAAATAGTGTTGTTATCATTTACAAAGACTGTCCTGAATTAAAATTAATAGCAGTGAAACATTACAGTAACCCAAAATAAACTGAAAGAGACCTAACTTTGGCTCCTGACCACAGCATGAGAACGACTTATGAATCATCATTATCAGTGTGTCCTCTGCCTTAGAGTAAAATGCTTAATGTAACTCACAACAGAAAGGCCCTATCACCACACTCGTTCATGGCAATAATGACCAAAAAGACCCATTTGTGTCATTCGAGCCACTCAAATAGGTGACCTTTGACCCCGTTGGCCGGCTGACCGCTCTCAAACACAAGCTGGCGTCCCTGGCTGCTCCTCGAGGGACGCATGCGGATACCCCTGCTAATTAGCACTAACAACAATGGTTTATTTAAGGGAATGACACAGCGCTATGTTTGTGCTGTTTGCTGCTAATAATATTAATCAGTTAATGGCAGCGATGACAGAGTGAGGCCTAATTTGACCCTTAAAGGCAGTAATAAAAAACAGCAGGTATGAGTCACTGGAAAACAAGCCATAGTGCAGTCTAGGCTTAATAGATTTTCCTATAGTTTTGAATGCAAACTTAAAACGGACATTTTTAAACAGGCATCCATGATACCACTTTCAAAATGGGAAGAACAGTGCGGTGTGTTTCTTGTAACAAGCCAGCCCATCTGCAGTTGGACATCTGATATAAGGCAGTTACATACACATGCTACATGCTGGGACAAATATAAATGGTAGAACAATGCTTTAAATTTTAATATTTTTTATAGCGATGACAAAATGGTTATAAACTGCTTTTTTCTTTTTAAGTCTTATTTGTGTCCCTGCATTCCAACTGCTCACACAATACTTTCCTGATTCCTAAAGGTATGGTACTTTTTGCGAATATATTAAAATATAAATGTGAGAAATGCATTTTTACAATGGGTTTTATAACTCATTAACAATTTTCTATGCAATTATTATTATTATTATTTTTTTTACTTTTACTAATTTGTTACATTTATTTTTTTTCTAAGCTTCACTATTAATATTTGTTTCGCTTTTAATACACACCAATGTTTTCTTACCTATTTGTGAGACTAGTGCCATTGCAAATAATTTATGGCATTAATTTGTCATTTAAAAAGATGCAATTTCTTTTCAGTGTTGTCATATTTTGAGTGCAGTCTTACCTTAGCTTATAATCACGTCACTATGTCGTCCTTTACATCCAAAAAAAAAAAAAAAACAACATAACAAAGCAGTACAATCCACCAGTGTTTTTGGAGTCGAATTGGACAACCACAGTCCTGCTTTTTTCATTCGACCTGACGTTTCACTTCCATGTGCTTTTCTTCAACTAAAAAAAATGCCAAATTTTTACCACCGTTCTTGCGTTTATATAGTGGCTACAAAACAGTCCCGCAAAGCATTTTAACCACGCTTCTCTCTCCCTTCGCGTCTCTAGGCCAGTCCATGCACGGCTCGCTCTGCTCGACTCCACTACTGGGGAACTCTTCACTCCTCCCGTTTCCCTGCTCTGCCTCCTCCCTCCTTTCCTCTCTCCTCCTCCTCCTGCTCCTCTCTCGGCTGTCACTCACTACTGACTCACTCGGGGCCCGCATTTACAGACACACTACTTTCGAGGACAGATAGGGGCTTGGAATAAACTTGCAAGTTGTGGTAGGAGATCGAAACAATACTGCATTTATTGAATTGTTTTATCTTGATTTTGCTTAATAAATGTTATAGTTTTACACAAACATCTAGAATATATATTTGCTAAGAATGCATGTCTTATCTAATTATATATCCTAAATTAATAAATTAATTAGAGGTTTTAAATAGAGATCCACAATATTAGTAATTCAAAAGGTATATAGATTTTGGTGTGGATAAGTAAATGAACAAATGTTTTTTGTTGTTCTTTTGTGTGTGTGTGTCTGTGAGTGCGTGTGTGTGTGTGTGTGTGTGGGGGGGGGGGTCTTTACTATTGGCAAATATAAGGGCTTTGTGGCTCAATGAGCATACATCCCTCTACTAGTAGATCTCCAGTTCGAGTCCAGGGCAGCTTATATATAACTGTTCAAATATAGTATACATGAAATGAATGACACAGAAATCCTTAGCACTTTGACAGTGAGGCTGCATTAAAATTAAAATTATTAAAAGTAGGACTGTCCAATATAGTGAAAATTCATAACTAGCCAATATCCTTACTGGAATGACCAAAACATACAACAATATTCACATAAACATGATATCCATGCCTCGTATGTCATTTACATATGAGGTAGCTAAATAAAAATACTAGAGGCACCAATCACATGTGAGTTTTTCCTATTACAGACAGTACTGTAATTCTTCCTAAATCTGAATACAGTTTTCAATGTCAAAGGAGGGTCATTGAAATCCCACTAATCATAATGTAATCTCTACATTAAACATACAAATACATAGCTATATTTTACATCTTGCCCTTTTCTTATTATGGTGTTGCCTAAGCACTTGTGTATAATTCAAACAAGTTTAAAATAACTGACAACATCTGTGCATTGCTATAGCCATTTTCAAAACAATAAATGCAGCACACAGTGCAGGTATACGGTCAGTGGCTTGCTGTGCAGTAATATACAGACCAGAACATAAAGTTCACACCATGCGTTTGACCTCCCATCGACACACTCCTCACACACGCCTGAGCGCACACACACATAACCTGTCTAATAAGAACCATACGTGCACCAGAAAGGAACCAGGGCAGACTCTGGGGACGACTGGGTGGAGTGGAGGACCATGGAAGAGGATATAAGACTGCCTTGGTCTGAAGATGGCACTCTTTCACTGTGATTATTAATGTGTTATCAGGGGACAGAGGGTTCACCTAAGTTAAGTTGTCTTACTTTGCTCAGAAGACGAAGTGTGTTTAGGACAATGATACATTATTAATGATGTGAGATGTCACTATGCATAACTTCTTCCATTGAAATTTGCTTAATCCCCAAAAAGCTTTATGCATTATGAATTATCTGACAAAAACATAATTTCATCAATGCTTTATTACCCAGAATTTGAATAAATGAGAGTGAGGTTAGACTCTAAAGCTAAAAGTTCAGGGTATGCTCTAAACTTGGCACAATGTACTTTCTGAGTAGATTTTCTGAAACATACCTGTTCATTTACTTGACTTTTTTATTTCTTGAGAGAGAAATTTTACATTTTCACTGAGAAATTTATTTTTGCTTTATTTATTTATTTTTACCTTATGGTAAAGTAGCTAACATGCTCATCTTACAATCAGAGAGTCCTGGTTTGGAGACAGCAGTAGTAAAATTACTATTAATAGTACTTTTACTACTTGAGTAATATTATTTTAAGTGATTATGAATTGTGTTGTGTTTAAATGAAGGTGTGTTTGGGATTTTTAACATGGGTAAGTAAGAACTGCTGTTTGACATGTTCTAGGGAGAGTTTCAGATAAAAAATTCCACATTGCTACATTCTGTCAAGATTAATTTATCACTAAAATTAAAACCAAATGATGTTGATTAGGGGAAGCGTTTTAATTGCAGCTCTGTTACAGCAGTACTCCTGACGTACACAGACGGAGGGACCATTTTGGACCAGGGCCACTGTCTCCAAATGAGCAGCCGCCATCTTTAGGTCAGTCTCCATGGTGACAGCACTTATCGTCCAATAAATGGCCTGATTGATAGACTGTCTGTGTGGACCTACTGCTGATCACTGTATGTGTGCGTGCACGGGGCCGGGGGCGTGCATGTGGGACGGGTGGGGGGTGGTAGCTGTCAGAACAGATTAGGGTGTTGCTGGAACGCTTGACAACTCAAGCACTTTATTATTAGCCATGCCGGACCCCGACGGGAGGGGGTCGTCCAAAAACATCCCCGATGAAATATTTTCACAGCAAGAGGAGAAGGGAGTGTGGCAAGGCGTCCAAAAACACACCTGATGAGAAGTGTGCTCAAAAAGAGGAACAGAGTAAGAAAACAGTAGTGTGTCCACATCAGAGGGGCTGAGCTGACAGTGGGCAGTGTGTTGGACAGACAAGGGACACGGTTTTGGCTTTTGTTGACATTAGGGGTGTTTTAAGTGTGCAAGGAGACAGGGGCATCCCGCTCCCTTTAAGAGGCCCTTGAGAGTGACTTTGGTCTTCAAGTGGAACAACAGTAGTTTGTCTTAGTCCTGACAGATAAGTCAGCCAAGTCTTCCCTGGCTTCCTCATGTTTGGTTTAGACATATTTTATTGTACCTTAGTGTTCTGACTGGTCATAGTTTGTGCAATTGCTATAGTTTGATTTTTAAATGACTGCTCACAAATGTTATTTTATTTATCAATGAAAACCTCATAGCTGCCAACTAAAACTAACCAGTCATATTGAAGTGAAAGCCTTGTTTGGCAATAGCTACACTGTGTGTGATGTAGATGACTGTATCTTGAGGGTGAAGTGAGTAGTGAAGTAATACACCCACCTCAGGGAGAGACCAGGTTTTATTTCCAAGAGGGCAAACTCTGCCCCAAGGTGCAACTTTGTGGCAGTCCAAAGATTGGATAAATGGAGATAGTTGTACCAGGAAAGGCATCCAGCACAAAAAATAAACAAAAAAAACAAAAAAACAAACAAACATCTGAAACAGATGAAGAAACTGAATAAAATTGTTTTTGTATAATACTGGATCCTCTCTGATGATTATTATAGGCTCTCAGCCGCAATGCCTGACTACTCAGTTGGGACTGCATCAACTAATATTTATTGTTACATTTTGGTCAATGAGGAAATTATTATTATTATATTATATTATTGCATTATAGGGACTATATATTGCATTATATTATTATATTATTACTTTGGAGGGAACAAAAGTTGTCTGATGCAGTACCACTAGTGGCCACTGGTAGGATTGGTGACACTTCAGAGATTGTGGACTTTTTTATTCATGTAATAAACAGTTATATTACTGACTACTCCATTAGTATGGGACATTGTACTTTTAATGATTACTAAGACTACTTGCTCACCCTGAGCACAGGCATCCCCACACACACACACCTGTGACACCTGATCGTCCTCAGCCCCTGACATGGGCTGCTGTGTGTCGACCACAAAAGACACTCACCAGGATGTTACTCACCACTAACACACAGCCTCCATCTCCAGCACACTGTCAGCCGTTTACCTGCTCAAAGCTCCCTGCTCTGCCCATTTGTATGAGTGCTTATCGGCGCGGTAACCCTATCCCCTTCCTTTCATGTAAAATACATTGTACTTTGCCTCCTCCGCCGCTCCTGCCCCCACAGCTCCCCTCAGCCTGGGGAGGTGTAAAACTATCCCTCTCTTTATGCCTCCAAAAATGCCCCTTTTTCAGGTGGACGAGGAAGAAATGAAAGAGAAAAAGGAGGTGAGCGAGTGAAAGGGGTGAGTTTGAGGAGCAGGGAACAGGTAGAGAGAGAGAGGGAGGGGCCAGGATGAATAGGTGCTCACTCTCTGCTCAAAGTCTGCTTCTGTTAAACTGAAATAAAAGGTACAAGCACACACCAGTTTCTGTGCCTCCAGCTACAAAGTTTGACATTTGTCTTGAGAATGGCCAGGGAAAGAAAGCAACAAACCGCAAAGCTAAAATTAGACACTGAGATGATCCTTAAATCATGAACCCAATAAAAATGCACATTTTGGCTTGAGATTATTTTTAAAAGTTTAAAGTGAACTCATCATCTGACCTATTTCCACTGGGTTTGTTTGCTGACAACAGTTTGCCCCTGCAGGGCTACCATAAAACTACACACTCACTCTGGTGTTCAATAATTCAGTTTAACCTATTATAAGTCATACGTGTGTCTGATCTTAAGCCACAGTCACAAAGGTTCTTATAAACGGTGGGTTTGTACGAATCTCCCAGTTCGTACGAAACCTGCAGGTCGTAGACATTCGTGGATGGGGGCATAGTGTCCTACAGCCTTTTTAGGAAGTTGATACGGTTGCCGTTCAATTTGCAAGAGCAACTTGAGGCATTCTCGAGAAAATGAACTGATTTTCTGCCGTATGCTGGCCGTAGAGTTCTTATGTTCACCGTAAGGGTGCCTTCAAACCTTTCTATGGTATAATCATGACCATCTTACAAAAATTGTTGTCGTAAGGTGGCTGTACAGCACCAGTATGTGCAACTCACGGCAAACTCACGTCATTGTTAAGAAGATCCTAGGGCTTTCGGCACGTTTTGTCGGGATATATGAGTGGTGGCCATTCCAATATCTCCAAAATTCTGTGTCCTCATCATCACATCTGCTAGAAAATTTGTGGAAAAGTTCGTAATCTTCAAGATCGCAATAATGCAGAGAAGCCTACAGCTGCACCTTCTACAGGTCCTAAATTACAAACCGTATGTGATGTAAAAGTTTGATCGCGTATTACACGTTTGTTGCGGGCGTGTGTAATAACTTTGGTTAATGGTCATGGGACAGAGTGAGAGCAGCTGGATGTGAAGAGAAGCACATACAAACCAATACAATAAATGCGTGCTAGCGAATGGGTACTTAATTTGGATCATCATCTGTCATAACTGAGACCAAACTTCAGGACACTCTTAGACAGCAGTGATTTCGGATAAACTCGGCTTTACGGGAAATGCAGGACGTTTTCTTCAGAAAAGAGAGTGAAATGGATCCCTATGTTTCCTATGAGGGGTGAGTGCTTGTGTGTTGTCAAAACGCAGATTTGTTGTGGTGTTATGGCATGATAGGGATTCTGTGGCTTTATTATAGTTTAGATGAAGCCTTTTACAGTCATTGTTGGTTGGTAGTTTGGGTCTCAGGTGTGTGGGTGCGTCCTGAGGCACAGGTGCGCCACGCGTTGCGTGCTATGCAGGTTTTCCTTATCGAAGCCACATAAAACCCCCCTTAAGCTACAGCAAAAAACAGCCTGTTTACACACCAGCATTATTACGCATATTTCCCATTCGTATAAATGTGAAAAAAATTAAAATAAAATCACCAAAATGTCTAAAATAGCCTATTTACAATTCAGTCATTTTATATAATCAAGGCCATAGCAGATTGTACATTTTATTCTGTTTCTGGGAACAGCTCACATCAAAGGAATTTAACCCCCACATGCAAGACTGTCTTTGACAAACCTTTCTTGTATAAATTTGGTCAATTTTGCAGAGTTTATAGCAGCATCCTTTCTGTGATGATGCTAAAAAAGCGACAGAGACAGTGAATATGGTTTTGTGAGTTGTTGACACAGAGACACAGCGTAAAGCCTTACCATCTTTTAACACTTGTCAATTAGGATAAGCTACATTACAAGATTTACATAGCTATAAAACAGTAAATAAAGTCTGTTAAGGTCGTCACTGCTTCAAAATACTCTTATTTGTGCAGTTATTACAGTTACAAAGCCAGATCACGTTGCGTTGTTCTTAGGTTGTTGATAAGGCATATGTACGGAGGCCCCAAGGGAGAGGGTTTTCGCGGCGCGTTTGTAGAAAATCTTGGACAAGACCAAGACCTGGCCACGAACTTACAAAGAGGCTACGACCTCTGGATTCTTTTAAGGCTGCCTTAAGGACGCCATAGGAAATGGTCCAAAAATCGTTCGTAGCGTGTTCGCAGCCGTTCGTGCGGGTCATTGTGACCGTGGCTTAAATTAGACAGAGAAATAGATTGGCTTAAAAGATGTTTAGATTTTTTCTGTCATTATAATCCATTAATTCATCTTCTTTTCCCATTAGGGGTTGCAGCAGGTGGCTGGAGCCTATTCCAGCAACTATAGACCTGAGGCAGGGTACATCCTGGGCAATCACAGTAGAGCTGACACAGAGACACATACTAACAGGCAACCCATAGTAACGCAGGGAAGACACCCAGCCCTAATACTGCCTTTTCCATTTTGGATTTACAAAAATAATAATTAATATTATTGTAACAATGAATTCAGCTCAAAACATTTAGCTAAAATGATACATGATAAGTAATTCAGGCACAGGGGTTCAGAAGCTAGTGTACTTTTCTGCAAGTCCCAAGACTGGATGAATAAAGAGAATTGGTCCGGGAGGGCATCTGTTGTCAAACCTATGCCAAATCAAAATGAAAATCATTGAACGCTGGCAGATGATTTGCTGTGGCAACCCTAGAAGAGAAAAGGTTGAAGAAAAGAGAATATGATATGTAATAATAATGCACTAATGATCATTAACGATATCAGGGTAAATGAGTTACACAGAGTAAATGAAGACTAAAACAGGACTAATCTCTAATATAGGACTTTTGATCACACCAAAAGTTGACTTAAGGCTATTGTGCAAGCTAGTAAGTACTTTACAAGAATATCACAATGCTTATTTAGAGACATCTTGTGTGTGCTGATGCAAAGTGATCATATCTTTGTGTGTGCAGCAGTGGAGAACGGTGCCCCCCACTCTCTGTCCTGGTGGTCTTCAGCTCTGTCTGCCCCAGTGGCTCCTCACTGTCTCTGAGCAGATCACAGACATGATTTAATGCAGCTTTACTTATTGCAGACAAATGAAAAGTCACTGACTGATATGTGAGTGTGTGTGTGTGTGTGTGTGTGTTGGTTCTGCACTGTTAATTGTGAAGCGTTTGGCCTCGACTGCCCCTGCTCTGCTAATCTGACGAGAGTGATTAAAAAAACAACTGGAGGAAACCTACACCAGTCCACGGCCGACCAGACACAGAGACACATGGACATTACTCAAGTCAATGTCACTGAAATACACTTCAGAAGAGACACCATGAGAAATTAATAAAACAGCACAGGAGTCAAAGCTACAGTGTGCAGTCAATGGGATGAACTGGGAAATGGTTCGATGAATAAAACGGTGAATGAGTCATTCAATTACTAAAGTCATATTACACAGGTGGCTAAAGAACAGTGTATTTTAAGCTAATACTAGAAATTTTGCATGGTGTTGACATAGTAAGGCAGAGAACTGGAGTTACACAAATGAACTCTTTAAGGCCAGCCAAGTAACCAATCCACTGAATCCACCATCAAGTCAATTAAAAAATGTATTTAATTATCTTCTTTGACTTATTTCCTTTAGGAGTTGCAGGTGGCTAGGGCCTAGCCCAGCAACTATGAGCCTGAGGTTTACCCTGGGCAATGGCAAGAGACATACACTAACAAACCATCCACTCTCACATTTCATTCTTGTTGAGAGGCATAAGAGCTCACCACTCTGCCATTGGGCACCTTGTGTAGAAACATATACACATTATTTTCTATTATCACTTATTATTACCTTTATGAACACAATAGAAAAGAACACTTTGCGCAAACATATTTTAATTTGATTGATTTTTAAGTATAATATTTAAAACAAAATCTGGCTTTTGAGTAAACTGCCTTTCTCCACACCATACTGCATTTTTAACAACTTCAAAACAATGCAGTTAAATAGATGTAGTCATGGAAATCCACTTCTTCTCTTTCTCGTAAGTCTGCACAAATTTGCCTGGTGAGCGCAATTAGACAAGTGATAATTAGTTAATTGAAAAATGCAACAGCTCTGAATAATTCACCAGTATGACTCGCAGCTTCATGATAAATGGTGCGAATGAGTCACGACTGTCCCGCCTCAGTCATCAAACTAGAAACTATGACACAACGGAATATAAGATTACACATACATTTAGTGCTTACAAGTCTAGCTGGCAAACTGATATCAAGATATGCCACTGAGCTAATCTTATTCTTTAAAAATAATCTGACACACACTACATATATATTTGTAAGAAATGCAGAATAAAAAGGTCTTTATTAAAACAGCCATAAATCAACCCATTACAATGTTTAGTCACTAAATTGGCTGTCCCACTCAACACAACTGCAGAGTATCATGAAACAATAACTTGTTTTAAAATAATCGCACTACAAATGCATTAATATTCAGTTCTTGTAATTTGAGCAGATGAGACAAGAGTGCTGTGTCTATAAGAGCTTTCAAACCCTAGCTAAATAGGTTTGGTGTTTGATTTGGTGAATTGCCATGAGTAAAATCAATGTGAGACTGACTGGTTGTCTCTCAGTGTCTGTGTCAGCTCTGCAAATAACTGGCCACTGTTCAGGGTGTACCACGCCTAAGGCCCATAGTTGGTGTAACAGGCTCCAGCAACCCACAACCCCTAACACAAGTACGTGTAAGAGGATGAATGAATGAATGTCTCAGGTAAATAAGGTACTGCTCCTCATTACTACATCAGCTAACTGCAAAAACAAAAAACAAAACATACAAACAAAAAAAAAAACAATGAAATGACTCATTAACTTCTCATAGGAAAAATCATTGTTTGGCTACTAGATAAATTATTACACTGATCACCTACTATTTGAAACAGGTCCTCTAGATGTGACTACAAGGAGAGCAGAGTAACAGTAAAAACAGAGTGCTGCTGTGGTGAACCTAAAAAAAACACAGTAATATTGCAGAAAAGTACAAATATTATAATTTGCATTACCATGCTATGCTATGAAACCCTGATGATACGTTCACATCGGACACGAATCTGGCATCAAATTCTTGTCATTCTAGTTGGACGGGTGACCATTTTGAATTCACTCATGTCATTCGCGCCGCAGGCCGCTTGTTCGTGCCTGAACACAGCTTTCCATAGACTTAACATGGTAATCACTCCCGCCTGACTCTTCATTCGCGTCCGGTGTGAACGTACCATTACAATGACGTGATGTGAGAGGGAAATGTATCAGATAAGTTGACTTAAAAAAAGTAATTTTGTGAATGAATGTCCTAAAACTTAAAGCAAAAAGCCATGTAAATAGAAACATCAGTGTTATTCTCTTGCAGCAGCGCTCTGTTTGTGCATTCTGGATTCCAATATAAGGAGCTTTCACTGTCAATTTCTCTGAGTAACAACAGTAAATGTCATCATGAGCCAATAATTTAAAAAAAGTTTAACGGTATACTAGATTGTTTTACTACTTACTGAAGGAGACAAAAGCCCTTTAAAATATGACAAACGTGTTCATATAATAGGTTTAGAAAAAACTGAGACTGACTGACAGACTGATGAAAGACTGTGTAGTGTCTGTGTGAGGAAATGCATATACAGTTATTAAGGGCATTGGGAGCTGATGCATTAAGAGCGTCCCTGGAGCCTGCCCATGACTGTTGTGTGTGTGTTTATGTGTGTGTTTATGTGTGTGTCTGTGGCAGCAGCAGCATCAATAATTAAAGCTAATCTCATTAGGCCACAGATCTTTTTCAGACGCTTTTAATTAAATGATGAATGGCCTCCCAGCTGCCTGTTAAATAATGCTGCTCATGACATCACAGTATGTGCTACAGCATAAGGTAGATATCTTGAAAGAAGTCGGTATACGATCACACAACATCTGTTCTTATATTCAACAGTTACAGTTACAACAGTTAGAGCTGCCCTACACCACACAGAGGAGTATAGGGTCTCTATGGCCAGAAAGCTTTTCCCTGCACCTTGCTCTGAAACACTTCATATCATCTTCCAAATAATGTCCCAATCAAACCAGATGTGAGCAGACAGAACATAGAAGTGCAATGTGTCAGCTTACCATGTAGTGTGGTTATCAAACGTTTGAACTAAAATGTTGCTTACATGTTTTCAAAAGCCTTAAATCAAATTATATTATAAAAAAAAAAAAAAAAAGATTTTACATGATGACAGTCATAATTCAATCTGAAATTGAAGCATGATTTAGTCTTTAGGTATTGATTTAACCCCACAAGCTTTGTATCTCCTCATAAATTTAAATTAAACTTATATGGTTTAATTTAAATTTACAATGGTTCATAAAGGTTGAAAATTATCAAGGTTATCCATATACCACCAGTCATATCATTATCACAATCTCAATTAGCAAGATAACTTTTATAGATATTTTTATGAAATCGTTAGGAAACCAATGGATCTGGGAGTTTTTCAAAATATTCTGTTGCAAGCCAAGGCCAAAGACACCAATTTAGCCACAAGGGGTCAGTACAGGAACAAAAAATTAGTTTTAGTGGCTCCTTTACCATTGTGAGCTACAGTATAAGGGCTTGTGACTTAATGGATAAAGCAAGTCTGGATCGGTGCACTATCTTTACCATTAAATTTAGCTTTTTAGCTTACAGCAATGCAAATTATGGCCTTAGCCATGCACAGAGGCAAAGTGATTAACACTCCTGTGTCTCGAACAATCTGACAACCGTCTGAACCATCTGCCTGTATTCCCTCCATTACTGTGTGTTCTCTCAGAGTACTTCAGCTTCCTTCCACCATCTAAATACATAGGAGAACTGGTGACTCTAAATTGCCCTTAATAAATGAAACTCAGAGGGAATGTCTGTAACAATCCATAGTTGCTGGAATAGGCTAATTATTGAAATAAATGAGCTTACTTAGCTATTGCTGCTAACCACTCAACCAACATGATCCACAATGAGAGAATATGCCTATTCAAAATTTGTTGTTCTTAATCTGACCATACCAAACTTCAAAAGAGAAGGTGGTGTGTGAAAAGGTAAAGAGGGGACAGTCTGGGTCAAATCAGAGCTGCAGGATGTGTTCCTCATAAAGAGGACAAAGAGGGAAAACACCAGACCATTGAAGCCAAACTCAGCAAGAACAACAGGTAAAGATGAGGACAGGCAGGATAGACATGTTGCCCCGGGCTGGAGACGCTGTGGACCGCCCTGGCCATGAGAACACCAATACTCCTCTGTGTTTGTAATCTCTCCCTCCTCCATCCAGCACCGTCGCCCAGATCCCGGGACGCTCTGTATCGGATTGCTGCCTGACAATAGGCCCTGAATCATCACTCTGCCCCAGAAGAGACAGACACAGACGAGGAGGCGGGCTGGGCCAGGCGGGACAGACAAACACGGGAACATAGACAAGAGTTCAAGACAGACTAGGATTTCTCTTGGATGTAAATTCAAAGCATCAATTCCTGAGAGTCCTGTTGAAAAATGTTTCTACAAAATAATGCTCACTTAAATGGAATGTAAGTAAGCAAGTAAGCCTATTATTTCCTTGATAACAAATGTTCTAATAGTCCATTCTCCTCAATCCAATAGGAAGCAAATACTCAGTAAATAGGCTCAGTCGGTGTATTATAAAATCTGAAACAATTTTAGAACATTCTACCAGTACCAAGATTGTGTTCAAACAATTCTCTAATCAGTGCGCTGTGCAATTAGAGGTCAACATATAAATCGGTCGGCCAATATATCGTCCAATTTTTGCTCATTTATACTTATTTTTGGTCAGGCCCATGTCTGGGCAACCATGTGACTGAAGGACCCCTGCTTCCCCAACCATCTTGTAGCAGTTTGGACTCTTAAGGCTGATTCAAACCTCTGCATCTTCCTGAAGGCATACACACGCCATTGTCTCAACGGCGTTGTAAACCCTTCAGACTTCTGTATTGTTTCATGCAGTGCCAGTTCACCGCAAGACCAAGCAACCAATCACAGCGCTTGCGGTCTATGTTGCCTCGACACATAGTTTGACCAGGTGCACATCAGGGCTACGGTGTAGGTTTTGAGAAGGCTTGCTGCGCCGCAAAGGGGTCCGCAGAGCTTCACCGTCGATTTGACACGAAAGTATAAATCAGCTGCAGTTCATAGGAAACATCCAAAATTGTTTTATCTCAGCCTGAAAAGCTCAAAATGGCAATTTGCTTATTTCTCTGGCATAGAACCTCGTAGAACAAAAATTCAGAATGCATTTTGTAGCTCTCCCTAAATTTTACTTGCACAGAAAGTTTGACTGAGATTGCCCTGTCTGTTTTCTAAAAAATATATAAATTAAATAAAACATTTCAACTGTCCTCACTGTGAATTCACTAGAGGACATTGTGGCAGCCCTGCTACAGATGAGAGACTTGGCTTAAAGATGCTTTATGAAGTCCTGAGAAGCAGCTCAGTGTGTCACCGACCATCTTTTCTCTTCTTACATTGCATTTTATAGAAAACATCGATAATTGCTTTATCTCAGCCTGAAAAGCTTAAAACAGCAATAAAAAGACTTAGCTATTTTCTTTGGAATAGAAACTTGTAGAAGAAAAATTCCAAAAGTATTTTGTAGCTTTTCCCAAGCTCTACACGCACAGCAAGTTTGATTGAGAATGCCTTATTGGTTTCCATAAAATATTCATCTTTAACTGTTCTCACTGTCCAATTCAAACACATTTGTTTCCACCTTAGAAAGCATTACTAAAACAAATGGCTATATTATAATAATTTCTTTCATAAAAATAAGAAAATCCCCCCTACATATTGGTAAAAAAAAATCAGCAGTGTTTATCGGACATCGGCTGCTCTGAATTTTAAAAATCAGTATCGGCATCGGCCATAGAAAAACCCATATTGGTCAACCTCTATGTGCAATACACAGTGATTACACTTTAAACTAGGGAAAAAAAGTCTTATTTGGCTGCTCTCTCTTAAGTATGGGTACTTTTGGGAGGTTTATACGCCAGAAGCCCTTACTGACCCTCTATCTGTCTGGGCCTAGGACCAGTAAATACCTGGAGTTTTTGACTCCAGATCAGAGAATCAAACTCTTGATGTAAAGGTTACCAATAGATTCAAATATAGTGCACTCAAAGCTTACCATAAATCATTATGAAAATTAGTCCACACTGACTTCTGGCACCTGGTGGCCAAAACACATCATAACGTATTGCAGGATTATAGAAAAAATTATTATTGCATGTTATGATCATTGACAAATGATGCTGTCCAATATAGTTCTAGTGAGTGGGGAGTTGAGGAGTGTAAAGCTTAATACAAAAGATAAGATGAATTTGGCCAAACCCATTGGCATCTGTTCAGAGAATTTAACATACTGCATAAAAATTAATTTAATGACCAAAATGTTGTAAAGCCCATCTCCATGGTCACCACAGTGTTAACCCTTGAACAGAGAAACCCAATCCTTGAGCAGAGCAGCAGAGGAAGTTCTCGCTGCAGGCCATTCCTCTGTAACCAAAGCAGAACTGTTGCAGTTCCATTTCCTTCAGAGTAAAATGAAGAAACATGCTGCTTTTAATAAACTAATGGCAGATGGACACTTCTATTTATTATTTATAGACAAGGAAAAATAACTAAATGAGTACACGTTAAATACATAAAGTACAGAGACTATTCAGGGGCTAAAAGATTGTAGAGGCTCTGGCATTGAGTTTGGGGATTTTTGGAAACTTTGTGCAAGTATTAGGGCTGCACAATACAAATAAAACATGAAATAGGCAACGACTATCCGAAATACATTATTAAGATTACAGTAAAACTTTTGTGGATCCAGAACACCATCTGCAGGGGAAACCCAGCACATTATTCAGCCAAAAAGGGCCAGTAAAGGTCTGTTTGTTAGTTGATTCTTTACCATTGTGACATACAGTCATATGTAAAAGTTTGGGCACTCCTCTGAGGTTGCATAATAATTTACTCTGTCTTCACAAAAAAAGGTCACAGAGGTATGTCATTAATTTTCTTGTGACATCTGAGTTCTAGGGTGTTTTCCTAACAATTTTTAATGTGGCAGTATCTGGGTGTATGAAATTAAATGAAATATCAAAAAAACACAGGCAAAGTTGATGTTAAGGCCAGATGTGGCAGGCCAAGAAAAACACCAGAGAGACATAGACAAGGAATGATGAGAATGGTTAAAGACAACCCACAGATCACCTTTAAAGACCTACAAGATTTTCTTGCTGCAGATGGTGTTTCTGTACATTGTTCAACAATTCAGAGCACTTTTCAGCTATATGGGAGGGTGATGCCATGCCACAAACAGTCGCTTGGAATAATGTGGTGTCGACTGATGAGACAAAAATGGACTGATGAGAGTTATTCCTTCCAGGAAAAACCCTTGCTCTCTGGCAAATTTGGTGGAGGTTCCATCATGCTATGGGACTGTGTGGCTAGTCCAGTACTGGAGCCCTTGTTAAAATTGAGAGTTAGATGGATTCCACCCAATATTAATAGATTCTTGAAGACAATGTTCAAGCATCAGTCACAAAGTTGAAGGTCCCCCAGGGTTGGGTATTCCAACAAGACAATGGCCCAAAAAACAGCTCAAAATCGACAAAGGCATTCATGCTGAGAAAGAAGTATAATGTTATGGAGTGGCCATCGCTGTTCCCAGACATGAATATCATTGAAGATCTACGGGTTAATTTAAAGAGGGCTGTCCATGCTCAGAAACCATCAATCTAACTGAACTGGAAATGTTTGTAAGGAGAAATGGTCAAAAATACCTTCATCCAGAAACCAGACACTTGTCAGAGCCTATAGAAGTTGTCTAGAGGCTGTTATTTTTTGCAAAAGGAAGCACAACTAAATATTGATTTAATTTTTCTGTAGGGGTGCCCAAAATTTTGCACCTGTCTATATTTATTATTATGCATATTTCACTAATGAAATATTGCTGTGTCCATTGTAATATATATCAATATTAAGTTGCTGATCAAAATGCCCAACAACTTATACATTAAGATAATTATAATTATCAGAGGTGCCCAAACTTTTACATATGACTATATAGGCTTAATGTATAAAGCATTTACCCCTGAACTAGAATATTTCCAGTTTCCAGGTCTGGGCACTATATCTTTTAGCAGGATACCTCTAAATTTTGGGGAAGGAAAGTTGGTGAGTTGATTGTAATAAAAGCAGTTCTTTGCCATTTGGAAATTAGAGTTATATTGCAAGAATGATAAATGAATGAATATTGTGAATCAAAGAGAAAGAGCATATTCAGTGCCTGGCCTTGTGTCAGATGACCTCAGCTGTCCCAGTGCAGAGTGGTCTATGTGTAAAACAGAGGAACACCTCCACACCATGACAGACAGTGCAGACACCAGCGCTCGTATTGTGTGGTTTCCTGTCTGCCCAGCCCACGCCGCTCTCTGGATCCTAGATGGATTCTGCAGGAAATGTTTTGGGGGAATTGGACTGAGTTACACTGCCATTGGCTCATGGTCTGTCTGTAACCTGCTGACCCCACACCTCTACAAGAGCAGTGCTTTGAAGAACTGTACTGTAGTCTGAAGTTTGCTAAAAAAATTCAAGGCACTTAGTGGGCTGCAGGGGATAGATGTTGTACTGTTAAAACAGCATTTGATAACACCACCTTAAAATATACAGCTTTCAGATATTTATTTTAAAGTAGATCATATTTTAACACAGTGGTTGTCAATTACATTTGGCCAAGGGCCAGAATTTTTCTCGGAAGACACAGTAACGGCCAAATGCTCTCATAAAATAAAACAATATAACATTGTTTATTGTAAAGTAGAAGTTTGCACATAAGCCCCATCTCTAATAACTGAGACTTCACACTTTTTTGTTATTTGTGTCTGTTTGCTATGAGCAAAACTTCATTTATGCTCTTCTCTGTTGACAGTTGAGAGAAACACCATAATTGTGTGTTATTGTGTAGAAAAACTCCAAACAAGGACATTTGTGAGAAACAAATGTAGACAGCATGAAAATGTAACACCAATTAGCACCTACGAGATCCACTCTGGACTTGCCACTTTATTTCCTCACTGTACCCCAGACTGCACGAGACATGGCAGAGCCACGTCAGTTTGTTCTTTTATTCAAATGCACATGCTAGAATTAACGCATTGATCGTGGGTCACAGGATGAGACCCCGGAGCCAGTTAAATGCCAGTGTCACTGTTACATAGCCATAGTTACGCAGGGAAGACCCCATAAAACACCACTACATGGAGAAGTCTGCATGCTCCATAGCAAAGGAGAAACATGATTACTGCCTGGTGGCCACAAACATAGGCCTATGACAAGAGCGAGCCTACAAAAGTGCACTAATTACGTATAGCAGCTGAATTCTCGATCAGCGGAACAGACAAACGAGTGTACACTGACACATGACAGATGGCAGTGGAGTGGAACAGTGTCATTACATCAGGTTGTGATGTTTATGAGCCTCACTGTATACAGCACACTAAAAAAATTGCTGAGTAAAAACGGTTATAAATTACCATAGTCTGATTAATTATTAAAATATAATGACAGACAGGCTCACTGGACTTGCCCTTATTTAAGTTAACATCAAGAGGAAGTGCTTTCACCAGAAACAGAGTTAACATCAAATAGGCAAGATTTATTGTTTATTATTTGTTAGCGTTATTTGTTATGGATATGCGCATGTGTGCACACGTGATGGGCCAGTTGGGTCTGGAGTGGTGCTGGCTCTGTGTGTAACTTCAAGAAAACTCCTGCAGGCCCCACTGAAGCCTTTCACTTAAAATTACTCCATGGCTACTGGCCATCACTGCTGTCAAGTCTCTGTATTTTAAAGGTAATTCGAAATAAAAGTCAATCAAATTCCCCCATTCATGCTCTGTTGTATATTAATATTGATATAGCCAATTGACCCAGAAGTGCAATCTCTCGGATATTATTGCAAGATAACTCAAAAATATTATAGTTGCTTTATCTTGCAAAAGTACTGTGCTATCTCACAAAAGTATTGCATTATCTCGCAATTTATTGCGAAGATCTTGCAAATATTTTTTTTCTTGCTATGTCCCTTCTGGGGCTCCATAATAACACACACAAAAAAAAGAAAAAAAGAAAAAGGCTCGGCACCCAATCTCTGTGCTTAAGAAATACTCCAGATGGAAGATGGCCAGATGGAAAGCTGTGGCGGGCCAGATGTGGCCCACGGGCTGCCTGTTGACTCTCACTGTTTTAACATGTACTGTATTTCAAGTTGAATAGTAGTCATTCAACTGAGACTAGAGCCTATTCAAGATCAGTGCCTTTCCATATATATATATATATATATATATATATATAAACATCATTATATACATGAGGGCACTGTGCGTGCTCCTCCGTCTGTGTGAGATGCACAGAGGATAAAAAAAATGCACGCCCAAGCTGCTCCGAGCAATTGTACAGCCTTTTTTACGTTCCTGGTATGTCGGCCTAGTGATTTTACAAGTTCTATAAACTAAACCTTGATATAAATGCATGTTTCTTTTAAGTAAAATGGCCAGGTAATAATGTCTAGTGCCAAACAAGTGAGCCAGATGACATACCAGTGGCCTGTTTTAAAGGTTGCCTGGAAAATCCAGACTGATATGTCTCTGTGTTTTTCTACAGAGAAATATCAGTCTGGTCACCACGCCGTCCGCAGTGGTTTACTCAAATCCCAAGCGTACCGTGCATTTTGATTGGTTTATTTAAGTCACGTGTTCTTCGCGAGCAGCGTCACTCGTACACGTCTCCTCGCCGACAACAATAAAGATGGCGCACCGAGGAGCCGAGAGTTTGTTTCATTCAGCGGTATGGTACCGTAATGTTGAAATAACTCCTTCGTTCCTCCCTCGTGGCTTCACTACTCCGTTTGTTTACTTTCTTACATTCTTGTCGCTTTGTTAACGTCACGTCCGCCATTTTCTGATTCGGCTAACGCCGCTGTCCGTTAATTCGGGTTTGCTCGGCCCTAGAAATCGAATTGATTGTAAGGCGACCAGACTCATCCGCTGGTTCAGCGGTGAGTCTGGAATTTCCAGGCAATTTTAAAGGGGCATCGCGATACATTTTTCCCCCACCGATTCAAAATTTCTTTCTTTTTACCCGATTCACAAAGAATCATTACAACCCTACTAGAATCTAAGGTAAAATCCATATTAAAGTTAAAATAACTGTAAAAGTCTGCTGTGTCCTTCCTTACTGTTTAAAAGTGATATTAATATACCAAATATAAATTGGCTTTAGTACATTGTCATCCTGGTGAGGCCGCAGAGCAGCGACTCAGAGTCTGACAGAGCGGCTCTCAGCTGTCAGCTCGACATAAATCCTGTAAGAACCAGAGTACACTTAGCTGAAACTCAAGTGCAGCTCGGTGCCACCAGCAGGATGCCAGCCCGCCACAGGGATGCCAGGGGTAGCTGTTACACTCCTGTACTCTGCTGTGTCCACACAGGCCTGTCGTCGGGCAGATTTGGAAAACGATGGTCTATGACGCCAATGCCATCTTGGCAATCAGGGCAGGGCCGTGCTCGTATTTAGCTACTGCTGCTGCATGTAAGTTTGTGTGAATGTGTCTGTATGGGGTTGTAGGGGTGAAAGAGGTGCAACCCGACTCCTTTCCTTTTCTGACTTCGCTCACTCACTTTATCTGTCTCGCTCCCAAACTCAGAGTGGGACAGCTGCCGTACTCTGGCCTGTCCCAGCGCACCAGAGGAAAGGCTACAGCTAAAATACCCCTTTCCTCTCTTTTTTCATCTCAGTATTTTTCTTTTGGTGGTCATACATTAAAAATCATGTGCAGCTCCCAAGGGCCCTCAAACACTACTCCCCTTCTCTCTATACTTCCTAAAGTGGTCTGGACTTCAATCACATCAAGAGCCAGTTTGTTTACATGAAACAAAGCACATGGTCTGACCACTGTATGAAAAATATGTGCAGAAAACACACCATTTAAACCACTGACATCACTGAGATAAGGACCCTAACCAGAACTTGAGGTCTTTCTTTAGTAAACACTAGGAAACATATACTTAGGAAAGAGCATTACATGATTTAAGCTTGGTCACAATTCTAGTGAGGTCTAAAGAAAGAGTAGAAACATCATTAAAAGAGTAAGTAGGGGAATCCTGACAATAACATTTTAGTAATTCTAGTGTAAAGTGTTGTGGAACAGAAATAGGAGAATGCCAAAATCTATATTATTTTAAATGCTAGGTTATTTTCCTGCAACCCAACATTTTCCTAATTATTAATTAATTAAACTAAGTCAATAGAAGATGTGTTTTGCACATCAATAAAGAAACATAAAATAGGTTTATGTGTCCTTATTCTAGTAGTGTAAACCGACTACAACTGGCTAAAAGATCGAAGAACGAAAAACAGTCAGTTCTCATCTCCTCACTCACAACAGGTGGAGAGAGACAGTTAAACAAGCTAAAAGTAGCATTAGCAGCCGAGCCACGGCCGCAAGCTCCTTGTAGAGGTCCCAGAGGAGCCCAGACGGCAGGCTTGGCCCAAGGCAGGCAGGCGGCCAGGGAGGACGCCTGACCGTACCCCAGATGACACTCACTGCTGCAGTTGAACAGGGGCAGGGCACCAGGAAGGGTAAAGAATATTGGACAATATCAGGCTAACAACAGACAACTCCCCAAAACTTAATGTTTACGGTGTGTGCTGTTGAGACACACTCTTTCAATGGAGTGGAGTGAAGACAGAAATAGACACTTTCAGTTTATAATATTCAGAGAGCAAAAGGAATGAAAAGAGTGGCAGGAAATGGATTTCCACTGGTTTCTCAATTTAGAAATTATGACTTGCTCAATTTTGTCTGAGGGCTGTAGAAAGGATTAAGGCCAAGACCAGCATTGCATCTGTTTAATTAAGTGATTTTATAATGAGATACCAAAATGAACTGAACTTAAATTTTACACTAAAGTACACATTAAAGTAAAGTTTTACTTTTAGGTATAATTTCATAAAATTCATAAATAAACACTTTTCCTGCATTCCAGATATCCTCGGAGGACAGAGCTTAGGCCTCAGAGTGAGGTCATCTCTGAGTTGGTTCAGATTCTAGAACTTTCACCTTCTAGAACCTGGTGATGTCAAAAACTCAGATGGAAGTGTGATTGAATATTGTCACCACTTTTTGATGCTAAAGTGAAAAGAAAATGTAATTTGCCTTAGATTATTGTGCTAACAGATGAGATGTTGAAATTTGTGCTAGTTTTAGTTTCATGTGGATAGGCCCAGCAATTGTAAAGTTATTAGCTGTAAACCAATGCCAAGATACAGTATCTACATTTTGAATCTTTAGCAGAATCTTCTGTCAGAATTCTTACCTGGCCTCCAGCTAAATTTCACAACATAGGCTCTTTAGGATGTTATAACATCACGGGAACGCAACCAAGGACAAATGGAACGCAGCATCTAGTCTAAAAAAATACATTAAACTTTGAGCTTCATAAAGGGGGCAGACCTTATCACACTAATTTTGTGAAGGAATTTGGTGCATGGGTTTGCCAGGGGCTAAAAGAGGGATAGCGTAACAAATAGAACATGCTAGCAAGGGAGTGTGTCATAGTCCTACAACAACATGTAACCTATCATACAATGTTCAATAAGTAAATAAATTATAAACTTAAATCTCTGAAAGAGAATTGAAAAATTAAAAATAGTGTCTTATTATCATCATTAATATTACCACAATGTAGAATAAGTAAAAATCATCAGTCCTCTTCCTCTGAGCATTGAGTACAGTGATGCATGATAAAATCTCTGTTCTTTCTCTGAGCTCTCATTTCCAACCTGAACAATTAATCAATGTCCTGAGGCTGCATCTCAGATTCACATTATAAATGATACCGAGGCTCTATTTAAAGCAGGTGAAGTAATTGTGGAATATGCGCGTCAATATCTGATACTCGGACGACAAGCACTTCATGATGGATGCTCTTTTCTTTTGTTTCTAGTTTTTTTGTTGTCTGTTTGTCCCAGTGACAGTACTCCTCTGGGGTCAGCCCGTAACCTAACCCTGGGCACAACACAAAAGTGGGGAAAAAATAACAAACTTGACGACTGTCCCACTTCGCACTGTGGCAGTGGAGGCTGCAGGTCAGAGCGAGAGGAGTGGCGAGAGCTGGTGGAGAGGCAGATGAAATTACACCTGTCCTGGAGGCTGACTAACCACTTTGAAATATAAGAGTGCACCTCGGTCGCCGCCAAAATCATTTTCCCAACAATACAGCCTGATCTTTAAACAAGCAGAACTGGGACGCTGAGGTGAGGTGACGCACAGAGGGCTGCTGTACTGGGACACTCAGAAACCTCTGGGCTAAATGTGTATTAATGTGAAAATGTGAATGGAAAAGGTTTAGAAAGTATACATAGTTGACATGTACCACACGTTATCATGCTATGTTTTACAATAAAATACAATGCCTAAATTCATGAAACCAGTGTTTCTCTGTGGGAGACAGTCTCACAGAGTTACAAGTTACAAGTTATTTTTCAAAACAATTTTACTCTTACCTTTATAGCACATGTATTTTACAACCTGGTTTCAGAAGAGAAAGAAGTACTCAAACCTGCACTAAAGTATGTAGAAGCAAAACCACTTGAGCACTACTGCTACTACAGCTTGAGTACTACTACTGCGACTGCTACTTTCCCCAAACCTGAATTGAACCAGAAACCTTCTGATTTGAAGTGCAACCAACTAGGCCACTGACCTGAAAAATTTTCACTCTGTCTGTTTCAACATCACATGTGAGTAAAACAATATTTGGCTGCAATTAAGCTGTGCTTTGAGACTACTGTATTTGAATGACCCATTTATGGGCTCCACTCCACAAGTTTAGAAGCTATGTACTACTAGTTTGTAATCTCAAAGTTACACAAGAATAACACCTCCTTATAGATGCAGCGAGGCATTCACTATATTCAGCCAATTATCATCTATTGCACTTTGCAACTCTGAAATTTTAAATAATCCCACACATCTTACATTGATTAGACATATATTAATATTGTTTGCAATTGTCCTTACTGGGTGAAAACTCAAGCGTTTCATTACAAAAATACCTCAGTGTGGTTTTAACTTTTACTGCAAATTAAAATGGTAGCATTTATAACTAAAAAATACCAACTGAAGTGAAATCCAGCATAACACAGGAGACATCAATTGACCATTTTTTTCTAATCCCTCTTAAAGCAACACCATGTCCAAGGTTATCACTTGGTTTATTCGTACCTCTGAGCGCAAAGTAGAATCTGTCCTTATTTGACTTGTTCCCTACGGATGGTGATGAAAAGAGCCTGTTTTTTTTTTTTTTGCAGTTTGGTAATTGGTAAGGTTTCAATACTTTTCAATGCACTTTTAGGCCCATGTGCAATGTGTCACTGCAAGAATGGGATGGCTAGTGATGCTCGAGGGCGGGGCCTAATAGTAGGTCAACTGCAAAACACTAGTGACCTGAAAGAATAAGTTATCAACAACTGACCTACAGGTATGCTTTGGTTCCTTTGACAGCAGTTATTTGGTTGTCAATTGAAATTAACCTTGTCTACATGTTTTTTTATTTTGCAACATTTTAAAAACATTTAAAATTTGCTTAAAATTGTATACACACTCTTGCTCCTATGTTTTATAAATGTATGTGTAATAAACTCTTTGGACCATGACTGTTGCCATATGGTTACTGTACACTCCCCGGGCCACATCTGCTGTATGTTAGCACACACGTACATGGCTCCAGTGCATCTATACCTTGCACTTGTGTGGCCTGTACAAGGTATACTCCTCTCCTCCCACTCACATGCATACAGTAGCACTGACTCACCATCTGTTCGCTGAGGTCCTGTGAGGCCTCCATGGCTTTCTCTGGATGGGATCTGCCACACACTGAAAGAGACCATGTGAGAAAATACCATTACCAACATAAAAATTAGAACAATTCCTCCATATGCTCACTTTAAGTTTTAGGTCCAAGTGTTTGGATTTTTAAAAGTATCTATTTCATTTTTTTCTAAAGTATAAATGCAATGTGGAAGCGCCGCAAAAGACCAAAAATATTATGATTTAAAAAATAAAATCCACTGGGGTGCTATCAGGAACAGAGGTGTAAGTGATACAAAAGGCACAGAACTGAGAGGGGCAACCACCAACTATGGCCTGAATGTTGCAACATACTAAAAATAATAATGGCAGTTTGTACTTGGTTTTCCAAAGACAAAGAAGTACGAAAAGCGGAAAACTTAATATTTCAAAATAATATTACACAAGTAGTAGTAAAGGTTTTCAGCCAAATTATTACATGAGTTAAAATAAAAATGTATCAAGTGTCAAGTTACCAGTTTAGTAAAAAAATATTTGATTTGAATTTCAGAGCAAAATCTACTTCCACTACTACTGTCCCCAAACCTGTATTGAACCCAAAGGAAAATTCTGAATTCTAAAGTAACATTTTTTTTTTTCCAAGGTTTACTCAAGCAAAGGTTTCTTTCATAAAATGTACTGGTAAAAATATCAACCATAAACCAACATAGGCCAGAGTGTGGGATGTAGCAGGTGTCAGGCGTTCATGTAAGGGTTGTTTATCTCCATCAGAATTGCTATGTAATTCTGAATAGTTGCAATCTCCCTAATGCACTTTTATTGGTCACATGGTAGACATCATGGATGCCCCCAACATATTATAACTTTATCCAAATGAGCATCTGCCGGTGAGACGTCCTGTCAGTGTGTTTATGTGTGAGCAACAGGAGCCCGGCACAGGGAAGCAGCAGCGCTAACTTCACCATATCATCTTCAGCCCAGGGCGAAGTGGAGAGATAATTGCAGAAGTAAATATCAACAATGAAAACGGAGATGTGTAAATGATAGGGCCGCTTGGCTGGTTCGGGACCACAGACACAGAAGCTGGCCTCGCACACAAAGCTAGAGAGTGACCCTGTTAATACTAGACAGGAGACAGGTTGGCGCAGTCCGATTTTAAAATTCAAGAGCGATAAGACAGTCAGGACTTTACCTACATTAAAAAAACAGTAATTTGTCCTTGTCTTTTTTTGTCACGCAAAGGCTAATACTGCAACAAAAGAACGGCTCCAAGAATACAAAACAATGCTACTCTTGGCCATATTGTCCATGTGCCTGAAGAAAAGTTTGACACCTCAACAATAGGGAAGCAAAATTACATACACGCACGCAAACAAAAAGATCAGGAGTTCCCACGAAAGGTGAAAAGGTGTGGTGAGATAAATTCTTTAGCAATTATAGCTTTTAAAGGGCACTTCTGTTGAAATTTGTCCTAAACTGAATAACAACTTTACATAATTCACAACAGAACTGGGAACAGCTGAATTTGTACTTTTTTATATTTTGATTAATCTGCTCACAGTTTTCCATTTTGCCTCAGTCCATTTTAAATGTGCTTTGGTCCAGAGAAGACGGCAGTTTTTCTGGATCATTTTCACATATGGCTTCTTCTTTGCATGATATAACTTAGATTTGTGCAAACTGTTCACAGACAATGAATGCTCCTGATCCATGCAGTGATTTCCAGTAGAGAATAATGTCTGTTTTTACTCATTTTATATCCAGACATCTTAAATGAAATGTTGCCAATTAACATAATTAGGTATTGCTCCTCTTGTAGTTGAAAATGTGCTATTATTTCTCATGAAATGGTAAAATATCTCAGTTTTAACACCCGATGTGTTCTTATGTTCTCTTGTGAATAAAATTTGGTTTCATGAGATTTGCAAACCATCATTATTATTTACATTTGACCCTGTGTCCCAACTTTTTTTTAATTGGATAATGTAGTATTAGTGGGTTAAATTTACATTATGAATTTTTTCACTATCCCAGCATTCTGTCTGTGTGTGTGTGCACATAAGAGTTTTTTTCTGGCTCAATCCTTTAAACTAACTGGCATCCTTTTAATTTTTCATAGTGTTGAGCTCCTCCTCGCCTGAAACCCAAGACAATAATGCGTCTCTTAGGTGAATTGATTTGTGCCCGGGCCTCACCCTGCCTCCTCCCTCTCCCTCTCTCTCTCACCTTTGTGGAGGGCAGACCTCAGTGCGCCTCAGTTTCACTCTCCCTGTGCCTTAAGGAAATGTTCACAGAAGAAATAAGTTTCTTGACATAATAAAGTCAAGGCAACATTCACCTTTGGTTAAAATACCCTCCCCACTAAGGTTATAAATCTCTTATAAAGGCTATGCCACTAAACAAATGTCTGCAGTAAAAGTAGTCAAAGTTTTTCTGGTTTCAGTAACACAAGCAAAGCATCAAAATATATGAAACATTTGTCTTCAACATGCAATACATGTATGTACACAGTATTCTGAGGAAAGGCACCTACCAACACAAAATATTCTTTCTCAAATTAAAAAATGTATTTTTAAAGAACTAATCCAATCATATAGGCCACAGTATATTGTCATCTCATCAGTCTCTCATATTATAGTACCTAAACCGTTGATGCCAGTTGATGTTTACAATGAGAAGCACTATGGCCTTTTAAGAGGTTTTACTGTAGGCTATTCATGTCCAAAATATGGCCTGCAGACCACTCATGGCGCAGGCTGGGAAAGGATACGGCCCTCACGTTCTATCATAAATGCACGTAGGTGGATGGTTTATGGCCAGAGCGGTCAAACAGCATTTCAATTGTTTTGTCTGAACATTTACACTTCTACTACTCTCAAGGCAGATCTGAACTTGAACTTACTGAAAGTACATTTCATTTTTTAACTTTATGTCCAAAAGACTAAATTAAACCTTTCAGAAACAACTGAACATGAGCTAATAATACCATGGAGCTTGCTCTGGATGTTTCTCCAAAACCTTGCCATTAAATTATTATTATGTCTTGAAAAGTATTCATGCAAAAAAAAAAATGATTTAGTTCTTTCAATACACAAAATAAATCATTAGGGACTGATGGTCTTTAGACACTTCCCCATTTTTCAATTATGGCCGCCTTGGAAAAATAAAAAAAGGCTTGAACACTCCTGCTGTTGGTCAATTCTGCATCCTCCATTATCGTCTACTTTAAACTTGGTACATGGAGCTCTTGCATCCCGCTGCACACAGAGCCTTCCCTGGCTCGAAACCCTCCCAGAAGTTACCTGACACTTCGCTGGGAATCAATAATGCCTGCCATTTCCTTTGGCGTCCCAGCAGAGAGAATTATATTTCTCACTATGGCTATTGACAGCGGCATAAGAAACACGTAGGGGACAGCGGAGGATCGGACTGCGCGCTGCACACGGCTCCACTGCGGTAATTTCACGCTATAAAAGCCAAAGAGAGCACAATGTCCAACAAACCGCAGACTGCTACTGGAGGAGTTCAAGTGAAAAGTCACATAATAAATTCGACTGAGGCCCATCGACTCGGCAATCGTTTACGCATCAATCGATTTTAACATGACACGTAGTTAAAAGGAAGACACTTAAGGAGTTGTGTTTCCAAAAGGCTCTAGAGATCCAATTAGAGGTGCGTAACCAGAATGATCGGCCTTGATTTCAATTACGGCGTGCGTCAAGAATAAAAGGCACAATGTTATTCAAATTAGACAGTTTTTCTATTTAGATACTATAGGCTATGTTGTGTGTGTTTTTTTTTTTTTTTGTTTTGTTTTGTTTTTATTTAACAATGTGATGTAGCCTAACGTAACTATATGTGTGGGCCTATAATAAAAATCAAAATCAAACAGATCAAAATATTATTGGGGTAAAAAAAAATCGATTAATTACATGTATATTTTATTAAAAACAAAATCTAAATGCGCCTTCTATCGCCAAATTCCCCACAAATAATTATAAAGGCCGAGCAATAAAACATTGTTATAAGCTTTAAAATAGGATCAATTTTACTTTCTGTCCCTTCATATCAAGAAAAAAAAAAAAAAAAAAAAAACTCTCGTAGCCAAATCCCAGACATCTTTTGCGCATTAATGCTTTCTAGCTAACTATGAGCGCTTATGTGAAATCCTATCTGCGTGGATGACTGTGCAGAAGGCCTATCAGATTTGGAGTGAGCGCGGATCTCGCCGTGTGTTGTTAGGGGCAGGCCAATAGCCAGGGCCATTCAAGCCCTTCAGAGCGCGGTCCCGGGGTAAGATTCCCATTTCCTACATATCAAATATAAACACAAACTCCACGTGGACGAAGAAGAAGAAGAGGGGAGAGGTGCAGAGGGGCCACGCACCGGACACACGCGGGCTGCAGGTATCCAGGCTGCAAAGACGCGGGGAGACCCAGCTGCTCCGTGTGTGCAGTTTTAAAAAAGTCTGAAATTAAATGTTGAAGACGCACGCACAGTATAGACGTAATTTCAAGTTCAAATAGACCAAATGCATACATAATAAAACATTTACAATTTTATTATTAAACTGTCTAAATAAAATCTCCTATAGTAGCCTAAAGGTTTGGCATAAAACGTATTTAAGGGACAAATAATAATAATAATAATAATAATAATAATAATAATAAATATATATATAACTGGAATAACACTGGTAGGCTAAAGTTAGCATGAGATCTTTAGCTACTAATTTGCAATATTGTTGGCCCTAACCAATAAAAAACAATAATATAATAGCATAATAACAGCGTATAACAAATTACAAGTATATATATATATATATATTATATATATATATATATATATATATATATATATATATATATATATTTTTTTTTTTATATTTTTTTTTTTTTTAACAGTTAAGGGCTTAGCTAAAATACTGTACGAGAAAAGGCTAATCTTGCACAAAAATGTTAGCATAAACAATATACCTGCACTTCGTTGATTATGTCTGTCCCGTAAGGTAGCAGGCTCCGAGTTCCTTCAGTATTTGAGACAGTTCATACTCAAGTGCACTGTTGTCTGTCTCTGCAGCTCTCCCTGCTGTTAACACGCGGTCACTGACTTCTCCACAACACCTCAGCCGCTGGCCATTACGCGCATATATAAAGTTCCACAACAACAACAAAAAAAAAACCAACACGAATGACCTCTCACGCTCGGAGGAATTAAAAAGTCCAGTTCAGGTCTCTCGCTTCAGTTTTGCAGACGGACTCCGTTCCTTCTTCGCTAAACTGCATTGTTGTCAGCGCGCGTCCAAGTTTGAGCAGCGGGCAGTACGGCAACATTAGACCCAACTTCATCATTAAACTCCCGCGGCAGTGCGCATGCGTCCAGCTGCCATGCGGACACTATTGGGCCAGGGTCCAAAAGAGTAATGGGGTCCAGAGCAGAGGAGGGGGGCCACACCGAATGACATTCTTATTAATAGTTTGGTCCAAGTGACGCGCTCGCAGTTTTATTTATCTCGTCAATGCAAAAACAACTCACTGACCAATGACTATCTGTGCAGGACGAGTAAAGAGCCATATTAGAACATGCTCACTAGGCCCACTTTGGAAATTATAAGGAAAGGTGCCAGTTAAAGCAGGCTAGCATGTTGGTTGTTCAATACAAAAATAATAAACATATTGTGACTCAAATTAATCTTCTGGGAGCAATGTCAAACAACTGAAAAATATATATATTTGGCCATGGCGTGTAGTTAATTTGAAAATTTGAATGTTTGTTATTGCTTATGGGTTCAATGACTGTTGGTTGATGAAGGTGGCCTCAAACCAGAAGTCTTGTACAGTGTTATTTATTTGAGCTGCTGAGGTCATGAGGCTGACATTGAGACACACAAACGCAGTTGCATCTTCCATTATTTATCATTCTGTCTTCTTCTACCCTTCAAATAGTGTTTGTGTATAGAAGTCCAAAGGCCTTTTTGGTAGAAACAGTAAAGCCAAATTCTTCTGGCATCGCACACACAAACACTGTGAAAAATGTTCTTTTTTGTGGCATGGACCAATGCCTGGTACATCAACTGGCAGACCCAGAAAAAAGAGGAATTCTGCAAAGTTAAAGAATGGCAGAAGAACTGTATTCAATTCAAGACGGATGTTGGAAATCTTACAGTGAAACTATTGTGTTATGTTCATATTATAATCTCTGCCTTACTCAAAAATTTAAATGGCAATTTACATTTTTGAAACTCATTTTGGTCCTTATCACATATTATATCTATTAAATGACAGCAAGAAAAGTCTGTCACTAAAAACTAGTATGGGTCTTTTTACACG
This sequence comes from Bostrychus sinensis, assembly GCA_020698575.1. Lineage (NCBI taxonomy): Eukaryota > Metazoa > Chordata > Actinopteri > Gobiiformes > Eleotridae > Bostrychus > Bostrychus sinensis. The sequence continues at coordinate 15,328,456 of CM036257.1, read as the reverse complement.
TAAAGTACAGTTTTCAAGTCCAAATTAGTTCAAGTCTGAATCCAAGTTATTAGATTACAAGTCAGTCTAAGCCCAAGTCATCAGAAAGTACAACGCTAAGCCTGAGTTATCAGTTCAAAAGTCAAAGTTAAGTCCTGGTGTGTGCAAAGAGACAAGTCCGAGTCTGAGCTCTCAAAACAATGACTCAAGTCGAAGTCGAGCCATTGAGGTTTAAACTTGAATCAAATCAGGAGGCTCTAAAAGGAGCCCAATCTGCTTTTAACTCCATCTCTATGTGTATAACAATAAAAACAGGTGTCTTTTTCGTGTGCCTCTGAGGTAAATGACAGGATGACTGTGTAAAAGCTCACACAAGTGCACACATCCTACACTTTCTGTACACAACACAGATGTTGTGATGTTGTCACACTGTTGTATGACTGAGACCATGTCAGTGACTGAGGCAACACTTGAAGTGCACCAAGGCTAAACTTGGCGTGTGACATGAAACATGAAGTTTGTGGTTAAAGTGATAAGATATGAGGCTCATATGGACTTGAAATAATTTTAAAAACAACAGTTGGTTATGACATGTAAATGCATAGGGCCTTTGCTGATGCCAAGCGTGGATCACATAGAATTACATGATGACTGAGCTGGGCATGTGTGTTTTGGCTCTGCATTAAGAGAGTCATATTCTGCACTTGGCAATGGCCCATTCAGCCACTGCTATCACTGAAAGAGACTTGTATTCACTCACCTAACCAGATTGTGATTTAGATTAACAAATCTGAACTAATGCCTGTCAGTCCTTGGCACAGGGAAGATGGCTCAGTGGCAAATGACTGGTATTACTTGCACATGCCAGTCACTAGTACATGGTACACAATAGCACCTGTCACAATAATAGTAGGTGCAGAAACAAGATCTCATCACAACATTCAGAAAAAAGTATTTTTTATTATTTGTTATTATTAACTCGTTCATAATACAGAGCAAGGTGGCTCAACAGTCCAATTTTCCTCAAAATTTTCACTTTAATTTTGGACTAATTTGGGGTGTTTTGTCTGCATGTAATAATGTCAAAAGTTAGCACAGTCATATTCATTGTACCTGGTCTGCTCACACTTAGCCACAAAACTAATCTGAATATGAGCTTGAGGAAGTGGCCTGCCTCAGTTTGTGTTTACGCGGATATGAACAGTCTAATCAAACCAAAGCAGGCAAGGCAAGCCAGTTTAAGTCCAGTGTGAACGCAGCTGAAGAGGTCCCCTCCCTCGTCTTCACAGGTTCGTCCAGGCCTTAACCCTGCTGCTCTGTGATTGACACATTCTGGTCGAATAAATTAAAAGCTCATGCTGTGACAGAGCCCAGAATAGCAGAAAGCTGTCGTTGACCTGCAGCCTCTAGTGCCACATGTCAGCGAGCTTAAAAAACTTGGCAGAACATTCTGCACAAAGGAAGCACGTGCAGGTGTTTGTGCAAACAGACTTTATACACAAACTCTGATAAATGTAGTGAAAAATAAGATCTGAATGGTTCTAATCAAAGAAGCAATGCACAGTTTCAGCATATTTAATTAAAGTGGAACAACTTTGGAATTTGAAGGCAGTGGCAGATGGATCTATTTTTTTGGCCAGCTGTTCTCTGGTGGGTGACGTGGGGCGGGGGGCTAAGGCTGAAGATGTTTAGTGGCCCAGGACTGCAGGTCCCTCTGCCAAGTCACACTGCTCTGGTCCTGCCAAGCAGGGGGCGGAGGGAGAAATGCCATTTAGCTGGCCGGTATTTATAGATATGTGAGGAACTTGTGCTCGGCCCGGCTGAGGTGCTGACGACGTAAAACGAGAGGACGCTTCCAGACGCCGAGTGTCAGGGCACGCAGATAAAAATACCCAGTGAAAGATGGGCCTGGTCATTAGTGGCGCAGTCTGGCATGTGACATGGCAGCATTTCACAAGTGATTTATGATTATTACTACAGCTAACCTATACCTCTTCTCTTCCTGCCCCCGCCCCATCCCAGATTGGTTGGCCAAATGGAATTGGGCATGGAGTTTATTTCAGGGACCAAGGGCCTGAGAAAAAGCCGCTGGCATTTTAACTTTGGCAATGTGCCATCAGGGTTTCAGATTTAACCACAATGTTAAATAGGAAACAAAAGAGGTATTAAATGGATCCATGCTGGTAATTAATTAGATGCTATCTGTAAATGTCACCAGAGTAAGATAACGTTAAAATAGTAAAACAGGTACATTAAACATTGTATGAAGTTATTTTTTCCAAAGGGATCAATATTTTAGTTAGTTAGTTTTAGTAGATAAATCATCTTGATTATGATGGTGGACAGGTCAGTGGGTGATGTGTGCATGGGTAATGAGCTCACTGCTGCCCGCTGCCTCTCCTAATTGCTGGATCAAGCTGCCTCAGGGAGGAACAAAGGAAACATTTAACACATCGTAAATTCCTATAATGTCCTGCAGAGAAGCTGCTGCTCCAGTTACTTCTGACTGTTTTCAATGACTCTGTTAGTGTCCGGTGACAAATACACACACACACACACACACACACAATGCTTTGAGAACTGTGAAACTGATGTTTCAACTGATGTTTCAACTCAACTGATGTCTGGCCTTTAGTGTCATGGATATCATTGTTTAGTCGATTGGTTGTAAAATCATCAAATTTACATGTTACTCCTTATATAAGACAAGATTGCATGTCTACAGAAAAAAATGTACTGTTAAGGTCAAACACTTAGTAACTGAACCTAAGTCATTAAAAAGAAATGCACTCAAGTTCAACGTCAAGAGCAAAGTCATAGGCCAGTAGAGGACAGTAGATAGGGTAGAAACTTCTCCCACCAATATCCTACATTAGTCAACTTTGTTAAAAAGTGTTAGGCTGATACAATTCCCATATTACCAATTACAAGACTCAATTTGGTTGTTTTTGCCTTTATTGGCTAGTGATAGTAGACAGACCGAAAATATAGAGCAACATGGGGGAGCACCAAACTCAGGCCTCTCCAGTCCATGAGATTATGCCCTCAACAGGTAATTGTTTGACACTCAAGTATTTATGAGCTCACAAAATACTGAAAAGTCAATTGCCAGAGTATTACAGCCCTTTTTGAGAAAATATGTCCAACTTTACAGTCTCGTCTTCTATTGTCAAGACTAGAGTTATCCAGTTAGTATTCTCCAGATGAGCCCAATCCTGACCAATGACCAAGGCCAGTCTCAACAAAAAGTACCTTCACACACTGAATCCTCCACAGCTCTGAACACTTAAAGTCACATAATCCAACGCACCATATAGCAATTTTCTGAAATCCTTCCCAGACCTTTTGTCAAATGGCAGACCACAGGCTTTATCCACTGAGATTGTGATCAAGTATGTGAGAGTAAAGTTGAAGGTGTGACCCTCTTTAAATACCCAAAGACTCTTTTGTTTGGACATCATATGTGTATGTGCTGTGTCTGATGTCCACTCTTTTGTGTGGACGTCAGACACAGCACATACAGATTTCAAATAGTGGCTTTATCACTCCTGGACAATTAGTTTACCATGGCTGTGGTACTCCTTCTCTCACTCCAGTATTTCTTCCAGAGCTCTCTAATGCAGCTCAGGTCGGTTTTACTGCGGCACCCATGGGAGGCTACCGTGGCCAGACCAGAACACTTGGCTTTATGTGGAGTAAATGTTTTATGGTTATGGGTATAATATTTAAGTACAGGAACAGTCTCACCACTGCACCTCAGACTCCTGCCTCCAAAGTTTCAGCAAAAGGTGAATGTGAGTATATAAGTGATATTATCAAGTGATTAAAATGGCTTCTATCTAATCTCTAAATAGGTATTTTATTGTTCTCTTTAAGACTATTACATTTTCGGATCACAAATCTTCAGTATTGTGAGTTTGACTGAGAGAGCAGATGCATTTAACTGTGTGCCGTCATGTTAAAACATTTAGCCTTTGATAGCTATAACTGCAGCGGTCAGGGGCCAAATCACTTGTCATTTTCACTGCTGGGACACTGATGTATGTCCCATACAAGTGCCTGAATGAGCTGATGGGGTTTTTGGACATGCAGATAAGCAGAAAAATAAGATACGGATATACAATTATTGCATAACATTACACATGATGTGATAAACAGAGGTGTAAGGTGACATAATTGAGTGAAGCACCATTTTAATTAGAATGGCCATATATTACAATACTGAAAAAATAGAAAGATACAGTGTCAGCAATGTAGCTTTATATCCGAATACTCCCATCATGCCCCGGGACAGTTCATAGTGAAATCACTCTGTGTGTCATTAGTCCGTATTCACAGCTGACTCACACATTGTCCAATCCCAATATCCACATCGTCCAATACTAAATCTCAGTGGTATTACAGCTGGAATGCCTGCTATGTTTTTGCAGCTAATGAAAGAATGAAGAAAAACAAACAGAGGGGCCAAATTAAAAGAAGAGTAAGACAGAGAAAGAATAGAAAACTGCAAAGGACACCCTCATTCAATCTGTCTTATGACTCTAAACCAGTTTTCTCTGGGTTAGTGAAATTTAAATCAGGAATTGACATACAACATTTCATCCAATCATGAACAAAATGTATGTGCTACTTCCTACTGTAAAATTATACTCAAAATAATCAGACACCCATGTTGGTCAGACTCCACAACAGAGCCAATATAAATACGTCAAATGTTTTTATATGTGCTGGACTAATTTTGCACTAATGAGGTGATGTAAACACATTCATTTAAAGAAGGATGGTAATCAACATTAGTATAACAAAGAAGCTTAAAGCTGCATGTGGCATGGATATGCAGCGAACCACAAAAGATCAAAAGTTGCTAAACTGTGCCATTTAGCTACAGTATGAATTCATATAGCAGTGTTAGCGTGTTTCACTTACCTTGAGGCTTTTCTTGACTGTGCTGTGGAGTATCTGAGTAACTGTTACACATTTTAGGGCCATTCATTTTACTTCCACTGCCTACACTACTGGGAATGCATGTGCTCATCACTGCTCCACTCTGCTTTAGTTTGAGAAAAACACATTAAATACCTATAAAATATAGTAGCCTCAGAGGATCAAAACATCATTGCAAACTTAAGGTTCAAACTTAAGGTTTAGGTGGGATCTGAAAAATATATACAGTAGATCTATATGGGGCACACGTTTAATGGTAATCCTGAAGGCCAGAGGAAAACCAGATAAGCTAACGTAGCATGCTAGCAAATTTATAAAGCACAGTAGCTTACCGTGTGCTATGTGAAATTAAGAGTAGCCCAAAGTCATAAGAAGTGAATGAAAATAATTCAAATGTATAGATGACCTTTCTATAATCTGTTTTGAATTCTAAGTGAAAATGTTGAGTTTTGACCCTCTGAGGCCACTGTAGGAGTGAGTGAAATTTAGCTAAGCAAATCAGAGAGATGGAAAAATAAACTTATAAGCAGGCTGACCAGGGCTTTCATGAAAAGAAAAGGTAAGGAGCCCACAAATACAAAGCTAACAGTGTATAGTTTAAATATGCATGTCATACTTTCACTGGGCCTAAGTTGAGGACATTGCAGAAGTTTTTGTGAACAATTGTTACTAAAACTACAAAGGTAAGAAAATCAAATCATTTACTGATTTATAAACTATGACATACAGTATGTTGCAACAAACATGCAGATTTGGTTATTTTTCCATCTGCTTCTTGTTTTCAGGTCCCTTTCGGTCACTTTTTTACTTTTGTTATTGTGGCCTGGTTAGCTTCAAGAAACACCACTCTAAATATATAATGTTGTCATTTCACTCTTCTCTCCTTTTCCCCATCTTCTCTCTCCACGGCTTTATTGTTATGTTTGGCATTTTCTGTTTCTTTTGGAAGGAAGGCAATCATTGAAGAATTTGAGCAGCACGTGTCCTCAGCAATCACAATCATGAAATCCCTGCTGGCCTGATTGCTGCTCAGCCTGGTCTGTATAATGTTGTAAAAGTAGATTGAGTGTGTCACTCCAGACCTCACAGCAAGAAGATTATCAAGACAGGAAGAACTGAAGAAAACAGGAGGTAAGTTGCTTTGAATGTGCAGCAAAACAATTAATTATGAAAGTGAAATATACAGTACAGACATTCTCCTTTCTATTTGCAGTCATTGCAGTGGTCAAGTATTGTGATAAACTGCTGTCTGCTGTTCTCTCACTCTGAAAGCCTCCAGAGAGTAGATCAATACTCGCTCAGCATCGGGTTACTGCTAATGTCTTCATGTTTTTAACTAGGCAATGTATGTGTGCTGTTAGTGAGGTGGTATGTGTGTATCTGCCCCTAGTGTGACCTCAGTTATAATTATCATTAAAAGTCAATGAAGCAAGATAATAGATAATAATAGATAATCCTTGAGTGCTGACTTACAAGGCCCCTACAGGAGAAACAGAAGAATCTGCTGGCTGTATGACAAATGCATGTATTTTCTTAGTAGGTGTTAGAATAAAGATGATTAAGATTAAGCAATGTATAAGATACTTTTAGTGTTGGTTGAAGTGAATTAGACTACAATATATTTTCATCGTATGAACTGGCATTACCCAACAGAAATGGCAAATTAAGATGGTACTGGCAAATGGCAGCTGACTTACTACATGTGTTTAATGTCAGTGCCTGACAGAGAACATTAGTGATCAATATCAAGCACTTTTATTTGAAGGAGCAGTTACCACAATACACCCTAAAGATTACATGCTAAAAGCACACCTACTGTATGTTTTCTAGTATTTAATTAAGAACACTGCAAATCAAAGATGGACAGGTCTGACTTTAATGTGGATATGTACAAATACCACAAACTGGACTCATAGTTTTGTGACTTGAAATCTGAAATCCTTCCTAATCCATAATAAAGACACTACACTGCTATATACAAAGCTTGGACAAACCATACAGCTTCCATTAAAATATGCTGTACACGAGTGTACAGTGTGGTATACTGTACATCTGACACAGCAATACAATCAAATGACATCAATGAATTTCCAAAAGACAACAGATTTATGTCTTGTTAGTGGATGAATTCAGTAATGATTTACTGACGTCTTTCTGCTATTTGTCCTCTGAAGATAATGTACTTTACTGTCCTCTAACTGGTCATAACTCAGACAGGTGTAGCCACATTCATTTATTTTGTTTTATGCAATTTAAAATTTAACAACCAACTGTTGCTAATGGTCACAGTCAGTGCTTATACAGTTCATTGTTTACACTTACTTGAAGAACATCTGTTGTATAGAGTTAAATAAGCATGCACAGTTAGGTGTTTACTACACTAACTGGTAAAGAAAACCTACAAAGCTTTGGAAGCAGGTGTAAACATATATTAACACAAACCAAAAAATGTCTTTCCTCCAGCCCTCCACTTCTCTTTACCCCCCTCATCTCTCCATCCCAATCAATCTCTCCCCCAAAACCCCTCGCTAATGCACTCTTTCATGTGTTCTCCTATTTCTCCTCTTGTCTCCCTCTCTCCCCGTCTCCCTCTCTGCCTCACCCTCATGTCCCAGGCCCTTTTGTAGACCCACTACATTTTTGGGGGTAACGTGATTCCCCTCCTCCCTGTTTTTCCCCAGGGTGGTCCTCTCCTCTCATTCAAACTGCGAGCGGGGTCTGAATGGAGCTGACCAGGACAGAGACAGAGGTGGACAGTGGAGCAGGATGCAGATAAGTTAGTTAATGGGTATGTTAATCATTTGTTGGCTTTAGTAACTTTTTCTGTGGCTCTGACAGGTAGAGTTTGCTAATGTTATGTTATGTAATGCTCCTCTGTGTGGATGTGTGTGTAGGGGCTGAGTACCTGTGCCATCTGCTCGTCCACATCCAGCAGCTGTCGTGTTCACCCATTCATAACAAGAGAAGAAGCCTTTTCAAAGAATGGGTAAAGTGTTTCAAGACATCATAGCGTTAACAACATAGCATTGTTAAAAAGACTTTTTTCTACATGGAAAATATGAATTGTCTACTGGTTCAGAGTATGATGTCTATGACATACTTGCTGACTTAACTATTTCTTCCTCAATTCCTATTGGCTGATCTCTTTGCTTCAGGGGTTGCCGCGGGTGAATCATCTGCCTCTAACCATCTCCACTGAGACATTATGGAAGTCAAATTCATGATTCACATATTTAATATTGGCATAGGATGTACGCCAGATCCTCCTTCTGACACAGCCTTCTCCATTTATTCAGGCCTGGAAACGGCACAAAGAGTACACTGGCTGGAGATAGTCTTTTTTGGTTCGACTGGAATTTGAACCCCGTAATACTAGTCACTTCTTCTTAAAAGGTGGTATCACTCATTAAGTACAGCACATGAGACATTTACTTTGATGAACTTGTGCTGCGTTGCACTGATGGCTCTGCAGTTTTACTGAGATAAAATAATAGAAAGTGAATACTTAAGTTAGGTTAGCTTGGCAGGGGAGGTGGTATTACAGGTAGACAACAACACTATTAAAGTGAGGTACACTATATTTCCAAAAGTATTCGCTCACCCACCCAAATAACTGAATTTGGATTATGGTGTGGAGTTGTTTTTCAGGAGCTGGGCTTGGCCGCTTAGTTTTAGTGAAAGGAACTCTGAATGCTTCAGCACCAAGAGATTTTGGACAATTCCATGCTCCCAACTTTGTGGGAACAGTCTGGGGATGGCCCCTTCCTGATCCAGCATGACTGCACCAGTGCACAAACCACGGTCCATAAAGACATGGAGAGCAGCTTTGGTGTGGAAGAACTTGACTGGCCTGCACAGTCCTGACCTCAACCCGACAGAACACCTTTGGGATGAATTAGAGCTAAGACGGCGAGGCAGGCCTTCTTCAACATCAGTGTCTGACATTGGACGCGAACGTCAGACATTCTAGGTGCAAATAGATGTGTAAATAGATGCAAAGGGTGGGCTGACGTCATATTAAACCCTATGGATTAAGAATGGGATGTCACTTAAGTTCATATGTGTGCAAAGGTTGGTGAGGTAATATTTTTGGAAATATAGTGTATGTCAAATCTCTTCCTGGTTAACATTAACAAAATGGTTAGCTAATTTCTATACATTCGGCCGTACAGAATTTATTTGTTATTTAGTTTTGTGTGGCTTATCACTTGTTAAATAACTTGACTTGTAAATTGAACAAAGATACATTTTGTCAAACTAAAAATTCACTTTGACAGATGGAACTGTCTGACTTTTGGGACTTCCTGTTTTCTAATTCCAGACACCATATTTTCTTTGTCTGTTCTCATTTTCTTGCCTTTACTAATGTGCTCTTATTTGAATGTTTTACTCCACCATTCATTTTTCTCATTGCTGTTCTTCTCATTATCTGTCTCACTCTTTCATGTTCCCAGGTTCACTCCTCAGCCTCGGGCCACACTACTTTGTCTGTCCTCTCTGAACCACCGTTTGTTCCTGGCCATAGGGACTCATTCACACACACACCTATACATACCAGTGCGATGCCCCAGACAGCCCTCCACAATGCAGCTACCCCTAGGGAGCTTGGGTAACTCAGTCCTCCCTATCTGCCAACTGCTGTGTCACAAAGAGGTTCATGTTACGCACACAAACAGTAACATAATTAAAAGACACACAGTTACACACTGGCTAGTATTTAGGCATGCAAATACACACTTTGAGGAGGTAGCAAGCCAAGTGTCTTTCACTGGAGGCTCTAAAGTACGGCTTATAACAAGGCTGAGTGGATTAGGAGAAAGGAAAAAACTGAAACCTAGCCAATGTCCTTGCTAACACACAGGAAAGCTTGAGTTTATAAGCGCTTTCACAGCAAAAACACTTCTTCACACGTCGTCCAATGGGGTTACAGTAATTATGTCAATGAGCATTAAGGGACTTTTTCATGAAGCATTTCAAAAAAATACTTAAATGAAAATAATGTTATCCTCACTTGTCGCCTCTGAGAAGCGTAAATGTGTTTCGCCTGAGTGCATATGTGAGTTGGATGTTGTTGTTATTGGCCGCAGCACTGAAGTTCAGCTCCAGTTTGGCTGTGGTGCTCAGACCTCAGACTCGCACACACACGGACACACACTCGGACACACAGCGGTTTGTTGAAGTGCGCAGAGGGAATGCTGCGGTCACACCTGGGAATGCTCTCGTAGCTAACCTGGCTAGCATTCGCACCCCTGGCCATCGTTTCCCCTCGGCAGAGCTGGAAAGGAACAAATTGCTTTTGCTTTAACTTGAGTGTACTTCACATTTGGAGCTTGTAGGGAATAAGTGTTTCTGACCGTACCACCAAGCTATATACTGGGCACTTTATTTTGTACAGCTTGCCAGTATGGACCACCTTTTGCCTTTTATCTTATACAAAGTAGATTCAACAAGGGACTGTAAACACTACCATGAATTAGTTAGCTAAAAGCAAAAATACATGGAACCTTTTTACATATAGTCTGCACCACAAAGGCCCACACTGACTCAAAAATGGTATGGTAGCAGCATCATGTTAGTCTGGTCAGCTGAGCCGCCTTTGGTTCCGGTGAATTTTCCCATTTATTTTGTGAGTTACCCTGTAGCTGATTAGCCTCTATTAGCCTTTACACTCTTAATACACAGATTTGTTGAAAAGCCAATGGAGAAAATTAATGGAAAATTTACTTCCGGAACCAGGAGGTGGGCAGACACTGTTGAGCTCTATTCGTGTTTGATTTCAACAATGTTTAATTGATGCTTAGTCATTCATTCATTCATCTTATTTTGCTGGTACTGGAACCTATCCCAGTAACTTTGGGTCTTAGGTTGGGTACACCCTGGACAGGGGCCAGCTTGTCGCAGGGCTGGGTCAGAGACATAAACAGACAGACAACCATTTGCTCTCTCATTAATTCACTAGGGCCAATTTTCCTAACACATTTTTATTTTTATTTGACCTTTATTTAACCAGGAAAGTCCCACTGAGATTCAGAATCTCACATGCATGTCTTTAGACAGTCGGAGAAAGCCGGAGTACCCTGAGAGAACCCATGGAAATACGGGGAGGACATGCATACTCTGCTCAGAGAGTTTCTGTGTCAGCCAGCACGCGAATCAAACCCATGATCTCCTTGCTGTGAGGCAAGAGCATTAACCCCTCTACACTGACGCTAGTGTGCCGAGTACATGTCCACTACATCACACACTATCTAACCAGTCTGACTCTGGTTGGTCTTTTATCAACATGGCATTTTTGCTCACAGAACTGTCATTGGAAAATTGACCCTTTTTCATTCCCTGTTAGCATCTCTAGGGTAACAGTAAATTACCAAATACATACTCAGATCAGCCAGCCTGGCACCAACACCATGCCACATTGAAACACTAAAATTACTTTTCATCCCCATTCTAATGCTTGGTTTGAACTAAAGGAAGTTTGTCTTGAACGTGTCCAAAAGCCTAAATGTTTCTGGCTGCCAAAGTTACTAATCACTGAATGCTTTATTTGTAACTTTCTGTGTTAAAATTACATTACATTACATTTTGTCTACTATTCTTAGCAAATATAAATCTAGGGTAAAATGGCTAAGTTTGGATGGGCATGACTAGCAGTTTTTTTCTTGTAGTTCCACATATCATCTTCACTCAGCCTTTGTGTCTCGGCATTTATTGGCAATTCAATATGTTCTATTAATGCTACTCAGAAGTATGTCTAATCCCTGTCTGAAGGGATTACACAGTCCACAGCCAGTGCCAGTGCAGATTATAATATAGAGTTATCACAGGCCCACTATAACACACAGAGGACTGCTCTCAATGCATAAAATGCACATAGCCTGACAGTGTGAATGCTGAGTCTGATTTGATTGGAATTAAAGTGGTTTTAAGCCTGAGTTAATGGGTTCAGACTGGCCCTAATCCTGGTTTAATGAAGACCTAGGTGGGCTGCTCACTTCTGTCATCAGCCTGAAGTTTGGACCATGATAATCCATGCTGTGAATTAAAAGGCCACTATATTGTAAGTGGACCATTTGACATAAGAACAAAATCTTTTTATTGTTTTTGATGCACCAGGTGAGATTGGTGTATGGTGGCAGAGTGGTTTGTGCTCCTGCCTCTCAAGAAGAAGGTTGTGGGTTTGATCCTTGAGCCTGTTTTTCCCATGTTTCTGTGGGTTCTCCTCTGGTACTCTCACTTCACCGTCCAACGACAAAGTGTGTTTTAGGAGAATTGCTGAATCTAAACTGTCCCTCGTGAATGAATGTGAGAGTGACCCATAACAGATATAAGCAAAAGATAAGTGAATGAATGACACTATTTCTACTTTTGCTAAGTGAACACTAACCATATAAAGTTAGCCAAAATGAGTTGCCAACTTCTCCTTTAAGAATGTTGTTTTTTTTCTTGGGCCTGTGTGCTTTGTGCATTTTTCACCACACTCAGGCGTTCCTCATCCCTATGTAACAGGAGCCAGCCCTCCCCTGTCAAAAATAAAAATCATTTGTCCGCTGCACGAGTGTGTCCATTAAAAATGCATGGCAGAGGGAGCTGGGAGGGGGGCCGCTGGGGAAGGAAACTGATACTAGGCTTCTCCGGAAGGGCATTCAAGTACCAAGGTGGACAAATGGCATGATGGGGATGGAGGAGAGTGAGGTAGCACTGTGTGACAATAGACTTCTTGAAGAATTCTTTATGGCGAAGTTGCTCCCATAAATTTGGATGAAGTATTCTATGTGCAATTTCCCCACTATTGACTATTTATAATGAATTCAAAGCTTTGGCATCATCACGTTAAGTAGCAACATTTAAAATAGTGCAATAAAAAAAAAGTCACTTTTTTATACACTTTTAAGCTTTTTACAGGTTGAGGTCATGCTACAAAATCTGAGCATTAACAAAACATGCTTTCAGGCTCGCTGGTATTAGGTGACCAAATTTGCATGTGAAGCAAGTATGAACGCAAGTTGCCCTCTGAAAGTACGTCACCAGTCCAAGAGTTTCTTTTAGTCAAGTGTGAACTTAATGCTGATCTTCTTGATGAGTGTCAAACTCAATTTGAGCCACACACTCAAAGATAAATAAGAAGTACATCATTAACCACAAAGATTGTGATAACTGTTTAGAATTAGCCAGCCAAATACTAAAATGCACAGAGCCTTTTTACATATAATATACTGTACGTATATGTCATTTTATGACTTAGATGCTTAACCATGGGAAATATTATAATGCAGCATAAAATTGTACTGTATATTGTGGTGGTGTAAGGCCTCCTTTCTTAGAGGAGAAGGTCAGTTTGAATTTATGAATTGCATAAAGCCAGTGCCCTTTTAGGTTCCAGTTATGATTGGTGGTAAGATTGTTTTCAGCAGGAGACTTGAATGAGAGTGGTTCCAGTTCCACTTCACTCACTTATGAAAATGAATGGGTCTGGCTGGCCAGGCTACCAGCATGTTACTCTTTACTCAAGTCAGCCATCTTTAAATTAAACACAATTCCTGTTGCTGTAGCCCAAGTCAGAAGCAGCTCATTATGAATGAATGCAGTATAAGGTAAATATATATTCTAGTCTGTAAATACTGAAACATGTAAATAATCACTTTTTATTTGCAGGTTAGATGAACATAGAGTAGAGGCCTTTAGTTTGACATGGCTACTTTTTAGGTTCTTCTAGAGTTTGTACAATATTATTCCACATACTTGAAGCTATGTATATTTAAGTCACACTTTCCAAATCTTCTCTCCCTGAAGTTGTAACTCAGATTTCCCTCCTCCTCAGAGCTGTCAGTGCAGATGTGCTGTTGTGAGCTGTGTCACTTTAGTCACCAGATAAATCTGTCAGAAATGGTGTGAGCAGAGAAGAGTGAGACTTCTTTATGTTAAAGTCATTAAAAAGTAGGCGAGTCTTGTACTTGCAGTAGCCTGTACTCTTTTTACTAATTTGAATGATTGAACTTGAACTAAAAGATGATTTTGTGTGTTTTGCTAAATATGATTTCTTATATCCTTACATCGCTCAGGCTGTCTGTCTTCCTCTCAGTGTTTTCTTTCCTCAGCCCCGTCCATCTGCTTCCTATAACACAAAACCCCCTTCCAAAAAAAAAAAAAAAAAAAAAAAAAAAAAATCTCACTTTTATTCAACCAAAATAACACCTTTTCCAACAAAGTAACTTGCCCCAAAGCTTTCTCAATGGGGTGGTCAAATCTGGACCTAATTAAATCGAGAACCCCCTAAATTTCCTTCACACCCAGTTTGAGGAAGACCCCATATTAGAGGAATATTTTCCTTATTGCCAATTTAGCTTTTGCAGAATTCCATGCAATGATAATTGAGCCCATGTGTGCCTGGTATTCAGCAAAAATGGCACCTTGTTACAGCCACCAAGGCCTGAGCAGTTTCGATAAATCTTCTTCTGTTTTTAGAATTAATAGAAGATGGGGTTTTCCTTTTTTGTGGTCCACACAGAGAGAGGTTGAGGCCTAATTGAGATCAAATAAACAAAGTCACCTGTGAGTGATTTGAGTATATAATAAGACATGTGTTGGCTTGTTCAGACACGAAGGCCACAGTCCATTTGAAAACCATGAAACAGGTGGCTGTATGGCTCTCGGGACATGCACATGGGCAATAGGGCTCCACACAGACAACCCCGGGACTCATGTTTAAACACACTCACTGGCTGAGGATTAGCCACTGCTGCTCATAAACACCGTGACTCCACAGCAGTGTGTTGTGCTCACCTATGCACTGACCCAGGATGATGCTGCTCTGGCTTTGGAAGTGCATAAATCACCAGTGAATAACCACTTGTTAAACATCTCTGGGACATCACAATAACTGCAGCAAGTATTTTTACTTAAAGGTACTGTAAGCAGCATGCGCTCGTACTGGTTTGAAAATGGTACTGCAGTCCAAATTAAAACAGTGGTCTGTGGATGGTCACTCTTTACGCTTTTCTGATTGGACGATCGGTGATGCAGTTTTAGAAACAAAACAAAAAATGTAAACAAAAACAACTTGGCCATTATGTAAAATATATTTATAATTGTTAATAAATCAACTGTACCATTGTTATCAGTAGAACTAATATTTGATTTAAATATGTTTACATCATATCTTGGCAGTGGTGGAGAAGTACTAAATTTCTTTACTTCAGTAAAAATACAGATAAAGGAGCAAAAATGTACTCAAGTAAAAGTAAAAGTATCACCTTAAAATTTCTACTTCAGTAAAAGTATAAAAGTACATTTAAATCCACTTGCAAGTAAAATTTTGTATTTTGCATAGACTCAACACCTAATTAACTTGTTAAGTGTGAGGGATTTTGCAGAAAAATTGTGCTGATTACAATGAAAAAATGAAATGAACAAATTGGTGCAGCAGAAGAGACTGAATCTGTCGCTGAGGGCTTCTGTTTGTATTATTCTGATGTTTCTAAGGAGTACTACTGTATTGCATATTTTATATTTAAATACTTTGCGTCTACAATGAGGGCACGATAAAAATACATGAGTTTAAACCAAAACGCAAAATACTTTGTACTTCAAACCAACTCATAAATGTAGTGGACTAAAAAGTACAGATACTTGCTCTAAAATGTAGTGAAGTAAAAGTAATAGTACCCTTTGTAAAATCTACTCTCTCTCTACTCTACTACCAACATACTTGGCACACATGTGCGTAATTTCTATGAAATATAAAAAATATTTTCTGCTCATAGTACCTTTAACAATATAGACCCTTTCACAAATTAAGATACATTATCAGCCAAAAACTACTAGTCCATCCAGTTAATTATAATGGAGCAAACAGAAAAAACAACAACACATTGCTAATTTTGTGGTCCGTCAAGGTGCTGTAACCTACTTAAGTGACTTTTAGCATAATTTTTAGCTAATTTGTATGCACATCTTTGGTTTGGTGGATAATTCTTATTCATCATCCATTGAAAATAGCCTTTGTCTCCTAATGTAAAAATGCAGTTTTGCCACTAGGTGCCACCAAAGGGCTACAGCTTAACAGAAGAAGAAATGTAGGCCATAAGAGGGTATGATGGAGGGTTACCAAACAGATTTGTCTGTAATTCACAGCAAATAATGTTTTTTTCTGTTTCTTCCTCTCCCTTCCCCTCTTCTTTTCAAATCAGAATTCACAATTTAGCAAATTTGTGAAGTTTTGAACAGTGGCGACAAAGGCAACAGGTAAGCTGTTATTTTACTCTATATTAGCCTTAATGTTAGACATGTGTTAGCGCTGTAGGCTGTGTTTGAGAATAACATGTTGCTGTAGGCTAGGTATTATTTGGTGGCTTTTTCTTTTTTTTTTTTTTTTTTTTTTTTTTTTTTTTTTTAGACAGTAAACACAGTAATGCTAATTGCTAAGATTGGTTAGAAATCTTAGATAAAAAAAAAAAACTAGGTCACATGTTTAACATTTAAATGTGCAAGAAGGACGTTAAGACAAGCTTTTTTAGACTTTTCTGTGAATTTGTGTATTTTTTTCTTCAATAGCCTAGCTTCCTCTAGGACTCTGTTATTCTGATTCTGAAGTGCTAATAATAATAAAGGAATGAATAAGGAATGCTCCCCCCACTCTCTGTGTGCAGGAATCCAATTTTGAGTCATGTCTTGCTAATTGTAATAGACCAGAATCCTCTAAAAACAACACTTGGGTAATTCTTGTGCACACACAGATGCACAAATGCATAGAGAGGTTTATGTGCATTAGAAACACACACATACTCAGCGCACAGGTAATTGTGTCCACCTGGGAAAACATCATTTAGCCCCGGCACCTCTTCCTTATGCTAACACTGCTCTTACTGCATGTATGGGTGGATGTGTGTAAATGTGACCTCTTTTGACCCCTGCACACTCTTTGATCCCAAATTGCTTACAACTATCAGCACTCACTAAGCCCTAAAAGCACCCAATTACAGTACTGTGTTTAAAAGTCACAGCACGCCCTGACACTGCAGAGTCAAAATTCAAATACTATATAGTTGCAGTGAGAGAGTTGTCTTTTGTGCCCCTGCCTCCCGCCTTATAAAATTCTTAACATATGACACTTGTAACATAATCAGCGATGCACAAGCTGACAACAGGCACGTTTTATGTCACATTCCTTTACAGTCTGCTGGAAGTGAAGCACCGAAGGCCAGAAGTCTGTTTGTGTGAACTATACAAACCATTCACTCTTCACATTATGTTATTAGTTTCAAGGGTAAGTGGATTTTTACATTACACAAACTGAATCCAAACATTCTTGAAAGGCCAAAATGAGTTAAGTATCTTCTTGTGTCGGCTTTTCTCTTCTGGGGTTCATGCAGCAAATCACCAGACTCCTAGCTGCAAAAATCACAAAATGAGAGCCAGAGGAGTTAATCATTTGATAGTTATTATTTTCATAATTTATGTGATATTGGTGACAATTTGTCCACTATTCTGTCTCAGTCAGCATTGTGCCATTTATGCACCAGCAGGACAAATTACTCAGAGGTCAAATGCACTTTCAGAAGGTTTTATACAGATTTGGGTAGTAGCTGTAGTAGAAGCAGCAGTAGTAGCAGTTGAAGTCTTTTACTTCTACTTAAGTAATAATATTTTGCAGTAGCTGTATTTTGGGGCCTAGATTGAGCTTGAACTTAGTCACAGCAGAAGTGTAAAAGGTTCTTTTCAGCTAGTCTCATTTCATCAGGGGACAACAAACCAAATAATATAATTTTCTTATTTCATTTTGCACATGTGTATGTCTTATTAATTAATAATTCTTAGGCTTTAAATTACAATTTGAAAAGACAGCTTGCTTTTGCTCTCATTTTACTTTGCACTTATTGCCTTCTAACTTCTATCATAGAGCATCCACTGCTGCCATCTATTGGCTTAAATTGGTAGAGACTTTGATGAAAAAAGTAACTCTGGGACATATGACATCAGCCCACAAATATCAACTTCAGATTTAGTTAAGGCTAGTTTTAGAAATAAAACAGACTAAGCGAAGTCAGGCTCATTAAAAACTCATCTCCCTGGACAGGCTTAGTAAAAACTTGGCTTACTAAAGTCCGTCTTATTTAGAGCATCCTTACTAAAGTCAAGCTTTGTTGCTGTGTGTTGCCAGTTTTTGTTAAATCAGGTTTTTAACGCTTAGAACATTCAGTTATAGCTCCGTAATGCAGCCACAAGAGTTCACTAGCCAATGCAATTTTTGTGCTGGTCCCAAGCCTAGATAAATGGTAAAGGTGGTGTCAAATCCATAGACATATTCATTTGAATTTGAGCCCTTACACTGCATTTGCGGTTTATAGAGCCTGATCCTGTGAGCAGCACATGTTGGGCAGTAGAGGGCAGGCTTGTCTGCTGGATAGGATAGGATTTAATTAGTTAGGCTGATGTTCAAACGTATCTGCTTTCATTACAGTTATAGAATAAATTCAGTAAGAATACACATAATTGCCAAGGAAAACAAGACCAAGCAGAAAGCAGCACGCCTAAAACCTAAAACCACTCCTTTAGGGTTGATAATCATGAACTGTTAAGCCTACTTTACTTTTAACATAATTATTATTATTATGTATTATTATTATGTTTAGATTACTAATACCTCTTATAAATGGAAGCATAAACAAAAGAAACAATCATGTCAATAATTTGATGAAAAAATGGCTACAATACAATATTTAGAAATGCTTAATAAAGCATATTTTTATGAATGTTATTCAAAAAGTTACACCTGTGGGAAGCCATGAGCTAAGTTGAAACAAAATGTAACTTTTTCTTCTTTCCACTCTCTCTCACATCAGACTGTGGGCATCTGTCCAACACAACAATTAACAGCTGAGGGAATCCCAGCTCTCCTCTGGAACAGGCCCCTCCTTCCCTCTGTGCTGTAGCCCGCAGCCACACGGCCAAGTTTACCCTCTCCCAGGTGGTCACTGTGGAGCCGGGGCGGCCCCTGCCACAGAGCTGCTGATGTATGAGGTGAGGCTTCTCAGAGAGGTGTCACTACTGATCTTTCTCTAATACCACAACACTCAAGATTGGTAAATGATGGTAAATAAAAACACAGTAAACTAATTGCAAGAAGTGTGTTGCTTGTTTGCTAAATATGCACACCAATATTAAGGCCCTTGTGCTGCAAATACTTGTTACTTAATTCATAATTCATCATTTTTTTTTGGAAAATAAATAAAATTGTGCATTTAAGTGTATTTTGTACATGTTGGTTGGCTTTTTAAAGACAAGGTCAGTAATGGGCCAAGGAACAAATGGATAGTTTTTGGTGTGGATTTGTATCACTATCCTTATTCAGACAAATTATTCTTTACCATTGCAGGATGTCTGTTTGCAAATTATTACAAACAGATTTTGATTTAAAAAAAAACTCTTAAAAGTTCACAAATGGAGGAAGGAACCAATGATTATGTTTTGTGTTGATCCAGGGTGGAACTGTCATGCCTAGGCAGAAGGCTAAGCCCTCTTAATGTTTGTACTGTAGTTGTTTATGTTCTGATTTTACATCACTATACTGTATTATTAAATCCTTGGTAAAATTGCCAAATGCCTACCCACTTCCCCAATCTAACTAACAAAAATAGTCCTTACATTGCTAAAAGAGAGAAGGAGATAGAGGTAAAAGGCGGTGGTGCAGAGAGGCCCACGTGTCAGCGCACATAAATATCTGTCTGTGGGATGTAAACACAGCGGTCATAACCCGAGCGAATTAAAACAACTGCACTGGGCGAGTCTCAACCTCTGTCCACTGGGCCTACTGCTTCTAATGTGCCTTTGATCCTCCTTTTATTCCCAAGACCTCCTGAAACCTCTCTGATTGGCTGAGAGGAAAACAAAGTAACCAATCAGCAAACAGCTATAATGCCAATATTTGACAGTAATGTCATGATCAAACTCACTGGACTTATCTTTTAAGTAAAAATGGTTCCTTTTTGGTTGTCTTATTTATTTATAAATCTGCTTTCTTGATGAATCTAACCTAAAAGTCATATATAACCCTATGCAAAAAATGTGAATATTGTGGAAAAGCCTATTTGTTACTTGTAAAACTCATATACATGTATTATATAGAGTAAGTACACGCAGAGTGAAATATTTCAAGCATTCTGATGATAATGTGTAGAGAACAAAATTTATAAATTCAATTAAACTGTGTTAAACTAGATTATAGAATATTACATTACAATTAAAATAAATAAATGCTTGAAATACTGCACTCAGTGTACTACATTGAAATACTTGCTTTTTGAAAAAGTCCACTTTTCTCTCATATTCTTATTCACTGATGTAGGACTGTATGTGGCACCACCATTGCTTCCTGCCCCACTGACTGGTAGAATATGAATTATGCACAAATAACGTCAATTAACAGAATTCATTTGCAAATAAGATAAAAGTATCACAAGTTATTTATCTGCAAAAGCACAAAGCCTCTGCTTTTAGGCTGAAAATAATCTTCAACGTCAAATGTTTGTTTATGTAATGACAAAGATGTCCAGTGCTATCTTTTAAAAACAACAGAGTGAAGCTTATCTGCCCAGTCGCTTTGTTGCTGCTCAGGTTTTGTTATTGTGAAGTAGTGCACTGATAATAAAGGTTAAAGCCCTGGCCCACACAGAAACAATGATTTAAATACGTCAAATGCAAAATATGTAAATGAGATACAAATATAGTTTTATAGTATGTACAAATTAGACAATGGACACTTCATGCACAACCACGTATCACAATGACAGAGGCCTGCAGGACAAGTAAAAAAAATGCATCAGCGTATTTCAAAAAAGCATTATCTTTGAACCAGCAAAGATAAGTGACAAATGCATTTAAATTATATTTGTCTTTACAGGAACGAAGGAGGGGGCACGTGCCCTCCATTATTCCCACTCGTTATATAAAAAATGAGAAGTAAATTCAAATGTCCATGAACAGGCAGCATCAGTTTTTGTAGTCCACAGTAAAACCAGTTTCCATGTGTTTCAGGAGGCCGTTGTCCCACATAACCTTGTCGTGTTGAGCATCTCCTTCAGCTCACTCTCCGGTTTTCCTGCAACCATGAAAGGCCATGTCTACAAAGAAAAGAAAACAGAATATTTTTTTTAAACAAAGAGTAGGCTACCCCAAATAGCTCTGATGTGCATTTAGTTATTGTAGTTCAGTATTGTAGTTAGTTAATTTATTGTAGTAGAACACTTTTGAACCCCTGCATTGTGAATAACAATATATATATATATATATATATATATATATATATATATATATATATATATATATATATATATATATATATATATATATAGGCCTATAAGATAAAAAAATATTTAGAATAAAATAAAGTGTAATTCATTCACTTTATATACTTTTACTAATACTAAAAGCATTGGTAAAAGTCTTACAAATTTACTCCAGACATTTTACATCACAAGCTGACATTTTTAATCTTGAATGCACCTGACACACCTACTGCAGCTCAAGCTAATTCACCAACACAAAAGCTTAGTACGCGAATAACAAAAAAAAAAAAAAAAAAATCTATATCCTCTTTTACGAGCTACAGCAAATCTATTTTAGATAGATAAAATATATGATTTATTATTACTCAAAATATGATGACCGATGTCTTTTCAAAAATATTTAACCTGTATGTTTATTTGCTCAGCTAACATTAGCATACAGACTCTAATTGCTCGTGTAACATGAGCAATGTTAATTTACTCTGCTTCATGCGTAATATGCGTAAAAGGCACTGCGCGCAGGAACAGTTTATTTCTGTGATTTAAATAGACCTACTTGCATGCTGCAGTATGTTAAACTGCTAAATGTCCGGAGTAGGACAAAAGAATGATCTTTAAAGTTGATTACCAGGTTGACAGGGTGGATATATCCATTTTCATACTTGTCGTTGGCCAGTATCTGCCGGAGGTGAGCGATGTAGCTGGAGGCCAGCCGCAGAGTGTCCAGTTTGGAGAGTTTAGTGTCAGGCGGGACCCAGGGTAGGGATGTCTTAAGGCGGGAGAAGGCTTTGGACAGGACGCGCATCCTCGCTCTCTCCCGGGCGTTAGCAGCGTTCCTCTGCACCTGCTTGCCCTCCTGTGGGGCCACACCTTTGGGCGCCGCTTTCCTGGACGCAGTTTTCCTCCTCTTCCCCTGTGTCTCTCTCCGCTCTTCGGTGGAGCATGCGCCCTCGCAGTTCGAGCTCTCCTCGGTGCTCTCGTTAGAGTCTTTACCGGACGAGCCAAACTTTAGGATCCCGTCCAGGAGCTCGTCGTCGACATCACTGAGAGAGCCGGTGGACATGGTGGACTGTCTCCCCCCGGAGTGGGTTCAAAACATGAGAGCAGCACGCTGTAGGGCAGAAGTTAATAAAGACACGGCTGAGTGAACTTTGATGGACCAAGAACACATCACAGATGAGCAGCTTTATGTTTATGCGAGAGGGCGTTACTGGTGTTGGGAGGAGACTCGTGGTTCACAGCAGGCTCTCTCAAAGCTTGCAAAGATTAAACTGACCCTCATTTATTACATTTTATTATCAACATTTAGCACACATTTTAACCAAAAGGTTTAAAGATTATGATCAATGTTTGAATTAAACAGTTTTTTCATGACAAAAATAAGTCACCTTTTATGATCAAGACTAACCAATTTCCTGAAAGGAAATTTTGATGCCAAAATTATATGGGTGTAAATTTGTTGAATCAATAAGTATGCTGCACTAATAATATGAGTATACTTTTTAAGGGGTCATTAGTTAGCATGCTCTGAGGGCCCATGTAACTTTCATCACATCCAGCCTGTTAGTGGAACTGAGTGCAAGGACAGGGGGGTGTCAGGTCTCAGATGGCAAACTGGCGCCTTGGTCCCTTCTGATGAAATGGATACCCAGCACCCAAAATCCCCTGTTTGGCCTTCCACATCATTCCACGCTGATGCTCCATGCACCGGCCCAGTCCCCAAGTCCAAACAACCAGGCCCATGGAGTGGCCTTAAGTCAAGGGCTTTACAATGAAACAGAACACTTAAGGGTCTCCACCACACAAACCACATATATTCATCATTATCCTCTAGTTTAGTCAGCATTGTGGTTGTAATTATGATTTTGTGCACATTTTATTTTATACATATTGCATGTCTTGTCTCAATGAAACACTGTGTACCCAATAAAAATCCGAACATTATTCTGTGAGTTATCTTGCTAACAGAGTGTCAAATCAATTAACCAGCAAACCAGTCCAACGTTGTCAAAAGCATATAACACATTCTCATTCATAGACACATCATAGCTTGATGTCAGGTACTTCACTGTGTAACTGTGATAAGATATGGAGACATAACAGTACTGTTGTGTGTTTGCCGCAGTAGAGTTAGCTTGCACTGATCTGACCTGTGTCTGGTCAGAATTACATGTTAATAGCCGTAGCAGTGGTGGAAAGTGGGAATAGTGTAGTAGTAGTAGTGGTATATTAGAAGCAGCATGGGCCATAGCAGAAGTGGGAATAGTATTGTAGTAACAGTATTGTCAGTAGTACTGGTATAAGTAATAGTAGTAATGGCATCAGCAGTTGTAGTATTAGTAATAGTAGTAGCAGCAGGCACAGTAGTAGAAGTGGGAATAGTATAGTAGCAGCAGCAGCAGCAGAATTAGTAACAGTACTAGCAACAGGAGCAGAAGTAGGAATAGTATAGTGGTAGTAGAAGTTATAGTAGTAGCGGCAGCAGCAGTAGTATTAGTAATAGTAACAGCACTACTAGAAGTGGGAGTTTATTGTAGCAGTAGTATAAGTCAATGTCAAATTTATTTATAAAGCACATTTACAACTCAGGCAACCCAAAGTGCTGTACAAAATTGCTTCACAAAGCAATAAAACAGTATAAATAGGACAGAAAATCAATAAAAAGACAATTACCACAACAATAACAAAATCAGACAAACCAGATAAATTAAAAAAAAAGTCGAAAATCAAGATCAGCTTATGTTAGAAAGCCAGAGTAAAGAGGTGCGTCTTTAAAAGGGATTTGAAGTGCTCTGGTGACTCAGCTGATCATAAAGGGGCAAACTGTTCCAGAATCTGGGCCCTGCCGCTGAGTACAACTGATGATTACTATACAACTACAACTATTACTATAGTTGGACTTGGAGTTGTAGTAGCAACAGTAACAGTAATCGTATTAGTAATGGTAGTAGCAGCAGGAGCAATAGTAGAAGTGGGAATTGTATAGTAGTAGCAGTATTGTCAGTAGTAGCATAACTACTAGAAGTAGTTGGAGGAGCAGTAGTAGCAGCAGGAGCAGTAGTGGAAGTGGGAATAGTATAGTAGTAGTAGTTGTAGTACTAGAAGGCGCAGCAGCAGTAGTAGTATTAGTATTAGTAGTATTAGTAATAGTAGTAGCACCAGAAACAGTAGTAATAGTGGCCTTTGCTTTTCAATTAAAATAAAGCTCAAATGAACTTTGTGGTTAAACATATCTAACTTTTAATACTTTTCACTTTCACTTTAGTAATCATTTTGTTGAGTACTGTTACTTCTACCAGAGTAATATTTTGAAGTAACAGTAGATTTTGAGTACTTCCGCTACATCTTGTATACAGTTAGCCTATATGACATTAAAATGCACATAATAATTTACCTTGTCAGTGTAAAGAAGCATAGAGTATGCCTGTTCATGTGATGTATATGCCTGCACAGCTGAAGTGTGTGCAACGACAAGAGGTGTGTCTCTGGAGAACTGACCTTCGACCCTGTTGCTTCCGGTGTCTTCTAAACAGGCAACCGTCATGCTTTTTCTTCACTGGGATGATGCAGTAAAATAGATAAACACATTGTCACTGGTGCACTGTATTTGTAAACTGAGTACTTTGAAGTATTTAAAAAAAAAAAGTAAACAAAATTTCCTTCTTTGAAAAGTTGAAAAGTGATGTTAGGGAGATGCACAGAGGGGGAAGTGAGAGGCGGGGCTGTTCTCGTGGGTGGGCTACGAATCAAAGCACTTAGTGGAAACGTAATAATAGAGTCTGCTAGATTAATGAGCACCAAGATACATGAGTACAAGATTAGGCAAACGTAAGGGAGAGAGAGTGGTGAACTAAAATAACCAGCGTTTACTGTCACAAAATATATCTTCAGTAGAAAAAGTTATGCCCTTAAAGCAAAAAGCAAAAAAAAAAAAAAAAAAAAGCAGTGCCACTGTGACAAAAAGCAACAGGTGGAGAGGGCTGGGGGGACGATGGAGAAAGACAAAAGCAAGGGTCCCCAAAAGTTATGGAGGGACATTGTGCTAATTAGCTGGTTAGAGGTCAGAGGTCAGGCTGGTTGTGTGATGTCACCACTGAGGGACGGGTTCCAGATGTTGTTCACAGGGTCACTGAGGGGGACACCTGATGCTACAGATCATTATCGTTTCACACAGACGCTGTTTTGAGAAACAGTTAAACATCAAGGATGCATGGAATTAAATATTAGTGATAACTTTTTACATAAAACACATAGATGTACATATGAACATACTGCAGGCATGACTTTTAGGTGTCTAGCCCATAATGAAAGTCCCTGCTTTTTAACATTAATATTTTAGATATTCAACATAGGCTTCTTTTTTTCAATTTTGTTCAAAGCGAAAATAACTTTAGTAGAGTAAGCAAATAAAATATGTTGTTACTTTCCACCAATTGTAAACAAACATATACAGTAAATTGGTTTTAGTAGACCATGATGGATGATGGTCACCTAAATTGGTTGGTTTAAGCCAAAAATGTTACTAGATATTTTAAAGTATACATAAATACAGTATAAAATGTAGTATAAAATACAAATGAATGGCACAAAATGACAAAAAGAAGCCAGTTGCCCAGTCTTTTGTAAAAGACGAAAATGGAGAAATCTAAAATTTCCAAATGGGGCTTAAGAGTGAGAAAAACATCATTCATCTGTGTCCAAGCACTCCAGTTGTCTGTCCCTTATCACAGCAGCACTCCCCCGACATCACAACACTGACACACTCACACTGCACTTTAGTGCACAAAAAGTTTTTGCCTCAGTTCAAGTACCTCTGAAAACAGTCTAAGTAAAATAAGTGAACAAGAGGTTGACAAAAGTGCAAAGATACAGGATGTGGCAGACAAAGTAGACAATAAGAGAGAGTTATGAACATCTTTATGGGAGTGTTAATATCATATTATTTTTCAAAACCGCCACGGTGCTTTGATATTCAGTGACAGGGACATCCGGGGGCAGATGAAGAAAGCTTCTTCAAAATAAGACAGACATTGTGTCACATTGCAGGTTAACGACCTGGAAGTCCTGTCCCTGCAGTACAGTGTGAGGGAGTTACAGTGGATCCTGGTAAATCCTCACAGATACAGAGTTGTATGGATCATGTGTGTGCATGTGACTGTGAAGAATATGTAGACGATATAAACATGAAAGTATATAAAAATGTGATTGTCCAATCAGGCAATAGGACATGCTGGCTGCACTGACAATCACATCACCAAGATATTATGAATATGAAAAATGTACTCAAAAAGTTAGGTTACAAGGAAGTATTGTGGACAAACGTATCAGATCTTCTTACCAAAATGCCTTCATCTATATTCACTGCAGTATTGTGTACAGCAAATTGCTCTGCTAAAATACTGACATGTGATGGTGATACAGCTGTGTACGTGCATGCCTGCCCGTCTAATATAATAATCTTCAGAACTGTAGCAGTCAGAAATTAGCTGTCTGTTTGCGGGGCAATAGGGCAAGTCCAGAACAGTCCTGGTTTGGAGTTAGAAGGCTCTGGTCTCTGTCACCATGATGGAGGCCTAGAGTTTATAAACAGAGATGGGAGAGGAACCCTGCTTCTGTCCCATGTGGTACCGCCTACGTGTGCGTCTGGACTCTAAATCCTTCACATAGTCCAATTCTATCTGTCCTGGCCAATGACTGTGTCATCTCTGGTCTTGGTCTGGTCAGTGTAGTCAAGTCTAGACAAAACAATCTTAAAACAGCCAACAACTAAAAGACTTACTCAGTTTGTCAAAGCTACATGCTGTATCTCAAAACCCAAATGTCAGTTGTGGATAGTGCACAAGATGACTGGTCTTAGAACCTATCCTGTAACATGCTCTCTAAAAAAAAAATCTCACGGCTAGCAATGAGGGGTTGAGTGGTTTGGTATTAAAGTATTTTACATTTTAACAATCAATTTTCAATCCAATACTTCCGCTTAGGCTACATGGAGAGGGTGGCATCAGGAAGGGCATCTGGTTTAAAACCTATGACAAAACAATCTGCAAATCACTACATGTAATTGTTGCGACCCAGGAATAGAAAAGCCTAAAGGAAAGAAGTAATTTTTAACAGTGCTTTGGGTGGAAGGACATAAAGCTGCCTGGTATTACAGCTAACATACATTGACCATAAAATACTGCATACTAACAAATTTTTCTCTTTAATATAAGTATTCATTACATCATTATGAATATATATATTAGGGCTGGTGAAATTATCGCGTTAACGCAGTGCGTTAATTTATTGATTTAATCGCGTTAATTTCAATTAACGCATCGATTAATTTGATCGCAACAAAAATATTACGACGACACTGACAGAGGCAGCAGCACGCTATGGGTCTTCCAGCGGGGCAGAAATGCACCGCGCGAGCATAGAAGACGACACATTTCCGTTTCCATCCATCAGGCGCGTTCGAGATGAGCCAGATTTGCGCAGTTTCGATCAGGGTCGGTCTGTGCGCAGTGCACGCCGGTTACATTTGTGTCCGACTTGTTCCCGACTTGCTCTGATGCCACAAGTGCGACGGTCACCGTGAGATCCAAACGAGACCAGCGCCTGAGCCGCCGCAGTTCATCAGGAGCAACTGCGGAGGCTGCACGGCTCAGTGCATGATGGGAAAACACACACCTGTCAGCGGTGAACGGACAGGTGATTGGATCTGAGTTTAGTGCTGATCAGAAACGTAACGCACGACACTTCACTGCCCTCCTCTCCTTCTTCACCCGCCTCTTAAAAAAAAAAAAAAACACAGACTAAAGTTACAGTTTTGACCTGGATAAACCAACACACGCGAGAAGTGGATTTCGGGTGTGATGGTGCGTGATCTGTGCCACAAACTGTCTGACTTCAGTACAGGTGTATTTCCCCTCCTCTCATTGCGGCCGCGCACTCTCGTTCACAATCCAGGCGAGGCGCAGTTCATCTCGAACGAGCCTAATGCAGTGAACGAGCTAAAGCAACATGAGTGACCAAAAAGACAGATTGCTAAATGGACAATTCTGCTTCAAATCGTCACCAGACAGCAATATAGACAAAACAAAAGTTATGTGCAGTCTATGCAAGGATGATTTCAATTACCACTGGAGTAACACAGTTCATAGTATTTACACTGTTGTTAACCACAACAATTTTAATTAGTTGAAGAATTAAACTTATTTTTGTTAAAGTTCTAAAAGAGTTTACACATGCTTTTTTAGGTAAGTTTTGTGTATTTGTTGGTTGTACCTTATTTAGGCAAATTTAGTTTCTTTGCAAGTTTTGTTTGCATTGCACAGTTTACAGTAAAGTATGTGATGGTTAATTCAAAATAAATGTTCTAGATTTACAATTTTGTGTTTTTACGTGAATTCATACAATCGCAATTAATTTTTTTCAGTTTTTCATTTCAATCAATTCCCAGCCCTAATATATATATATATATATATATATATATATATATATATATATATATATATATATATATATATATATATTTAGAGAGAGAGAGAGAGAGAGAGGATTTGTAGAGGTTAACAGGTAGAGTTGAGTATTCAATGTCAGAGAGGCCCTTACACACCTAATTATCTGACTCTGTGGCTGGCCTCCTTCGCACCTGATCAGTCAGACTGTTGTTGTTAGGAGAGAGGCTGATGATGGAGGCAGATGATAAACAGTGCCGGGCTCTGATTGGCTGGATCAGGTTTGGCTCTTTGATCTTCTTCCTCCTCGTTAGTCACAGGGAGAGACCAGTGTGTGGGTCTGGGATGTCCTGGAACAACATTTTTAAAAAGTTACAATGGTCAGCAGTGAACAGTAACATTATGTATACGTAAAAGGAAATAGTACCTTTAAGAGTAGATTTCTAAGAACGCTTTTGTTTTAAGTTAGTTATTCAATAAAAATGTCTGTCTTTTTTACTTTGAACTTGCACTTTCGGCTTTTCTCTTAGTGCAGTGTTTCCCACTTAGGGGTAGGGGGCCCCTAGGGGTACATGAGCACTTTACAGGGGGTATGTGGAATTATTTCATAATTTATTTTCAAGATCTCTAAAAATATTCGCATACTGAACATTGAAAGTTACGAAAAACAAGCTCAAGTTTTCAATGACTAATGAGGAGGTGAAACTGTTTTTAAAAAATTAAATATTATATTTTGTGACATATTTTTAGGTTAATAGTTCAAAGAGGAGGCATATAAAAGATTTTAGTTTTGTCTTCATGGTAAATTTATTATGAAAGCTTTTTTATTTTAAACATTTATTACACAATAAAATAAGTAACCATATGTTATAAATAATTATATATTGTCATTTTGTATTTTCATTTTAAAGGTAAACAGATTATGTCATTGTTATGTTATCATGAATTTGACTTTTAGAAGAAAAAAATGCAGGATTTTAAAAAAAGAAAGTAGTCTTTGTATAACATTAATATGTGACAGGGTTTGTTAGGGAAAAAAAATTAAAAAAAATGGCACAATGTTGTTTTTATGATCACTTTTTGAAGAATCGCCCACACCTGTGAAGGGTTGAGGAGGCTACATGTGGGGTGACAAAAAAGCCCAGGGAGTACGCAAGACAAAAAAGGTTGGGAACCACTGTCTTAGTGTTTGAAGATTTGCATAGGTTTCACGTTGGCTACGCTTTCTGACGCAACACTCTCCATTTATCAGCACAAAAAACGACCCTGGCCTATGACCCCTTGTTGCTGAATTATCATTTAAGCTAAAACATTTCTTACTAATATCTTCCTTTTACATCAGTCCTTTTGAATTCAAAGAAACATGACTTTTAGTAGCAGTTGACATGATCTCTTGCCTCATATCTGCTCTATCTCTGCGGTCTGTTAGCTCATAGTGTTCACTGAAAGAACCACACATTTATTATCTACAGAGCTGGATGCCATTCACTGGTAATTACCACAGCTCCTGGTGCAGAGGGAGCCAGACATTATCAAACTGCAGGAAGACAGATAGACACAGACTCCACATCGGCTTGCGTACACAACTATGTATTTTCCATATTTCTCTACATGAGGGGGATCACTGTTCTCTCTGTCTACATGAACAAACTCCAGGCTCATATGAGATACACCCACATAACCTGCCCGTATCTCTGGATAAACCACATACTGCCCAGCTGATAGCAACAGACGTGATGACTGGCTCCACTGCAGGGAAACCTCTGATTCCTGGGCGAAAACATTACCCATATCCAGCACTCCCCGGGCCCACAGGGAACCCTCGCCCCAACTCTGCCCCAAAACGGAGACGCAATCTGGGCTAGTCTCCTCACCCCCTACCCCCGTAGGAGTGGGTTATGATGCACAGGGAGGGAGCTAGTACAAACACAAAGATTGACTTGTGTGTGGAGTGTGCTTTAGTAAACCCTCACATACTAACATAGTGACAGACATAATTCATACAGTAAACATCTCCTACACATGAAATATTAACATGGAAAACAAGCACTGTGCTTTCTCAAGTTGGATTGACACAAGGCGGTTTAAAAGTAAAGCAAAATGTTATCAAATGAATCAGAGCAACCAGCATGCCTATGCACTGTACACGAATACAAAATATTCACAATTTCTACACAAATGAAAGAACACAGTACATGATGATATGAAGTATAAGAAAGGCACTGTAGTTGCTTTTGTAAAAGTCGACATAAAGAAGCCACAGTAATATGGAGTGGTTTGTCATTTAAATAACTGTGCACTTTATTTTACTCTTGTTCATGTGGCAATATTTTAACAGCAGAGGTGCAAAGTAACTAGATACTTTTAGTGCATTGTTAAAACATAGTTTTATTTAAATACATTTTGGACAAAACTATTATATTTTAACTCCAATACTTTTTTGTGGTTGTATTAGTATTAGATGCAGTTAGTAGTGGTAATGCTAGCAGTAGAGATGGTAGTTTTGTAGTGATGCATCATAGTAGTGTGGTAATACTTTTTAATATTTCCTTAACAATTTTCCTTAACAATGTTGAATACTTCTGAGTAATATTATTTTAACAACAGTACTTGTAATTGAGTACATATTTTGAGTACTTCAACCCCTGGTTAACAACAGACATTGTTGCACATGGGAGCAGTGGTGCCATGGGGGAGAAAAGTAAGGATGATTCCAGAGGGCCCAAGATTGACAGGGGCCCTGGAAAAGCCTACAATAAAACATAGCCTACAATAAAATATAAGGTTAGCTTAGTTTGCGATGATAGGGCCCATGTTATATGTTTTCATGTATATATATATATATATATATATATATATATATATATATATATATATATATATATATATATATATATATATATATTATGGACCCCCAAAACAATCCATAATTCTTATACACAAATGCTCATAGGATGTGCATCCATGTTTGTGACCTCAAAAGAAAACCTTTTTATTGGCTTTCCGCAGTATAAAAAGTGTGAGGGATGGAAGTCAAGAGTTTGCTGACCTTAGCGGCACCATCGTCTCATCTCATCTTAATCTGTGTTTGTGTGAGTGTGTGTATCTCTTCTCCCTTGAGATATAATGCTACCGGACACGAACAGGAGGTGACTAAGAGGTGAGATGAGGGTCCTGATAAAAGTTCCGCTTAATGCCAACATCAAATCCCCAGAGAGACCCCCCCACCCCCCACCCAAAAAATCTTCTGAACCCCAAATCCCACAGCAGGAAGCAGACAAGTGTGCATGTTTTGTGCTAGCTCATTAGTGTGTGCATGTGTTTGTTTGTGTGACTGAGCTCCGGTCCAACGAGTGTCCACTTAGCATCAGAGGACAGACATAACAGTGCCTTATTTTACTGCCAGGTCACTAACAGATGCCGCTCTAGTTAGTCAGCCATCCTAATGCTTTTTTCTGTTACACACAAATAATAAGCCTCACTTTTGTCATTTCAAGTTTGATTTTCAGGCGAATTTGCTAAAAATTAAACTAACTCTTAATGCAAATGGATAGACACAGGACCAAAATCAATTCAATAACCTAAGCATTGAAGCAAGTTGTCTATCAATCAATCAATATTTGTTTACATGAGCACCATATCAAAAAACAAAGTATCACAAAATATATTACCAGTTACATTATGCTTCATAGGAGTGGCAAGAAGTACAGACTTGTGAAATCCCAAAATTAAATGCAAAGTTATGATTGGTTGAAACAATCTTGCTTGAATGCAATGGGTTCCAGTATGCTCAAAAACTGAATAGGTGTGGTTGGCCAGGCTATATTTACTAAATGTTCACTATCACTGAGAAAAAAATGTACATTGAATTTACATTTCTATACTGCCACTGATAAATCTGAGAATCTTTGTGGCAAAACGTTCAAAAATATTTTTCTTTGTTGCTTTTTTAATGATTGGATATAGAGTTGGTTTCTTCCTATGTTTTTTGATAACTACATACTTCTCTATGATCATGTAACAGACCAAACAAAATACAGACATGCAGGACTGAGACATAGATGCAGTAGAATGAACTGATGAAGCAGCTACTTATGACAAAACTGTGTGGCTATGACTACACACTGAATTATTTTGAATGGGCTACATGTTTATGGATGGCTCTGGTGAGGTGAAGTATCCAGCTGTTTGGTGTGTATTTGTTTTATTTATGTAAAAGTACCATCACCATGTGAAAAAATAGTTGTGCTTAAATTGACATTATAGACACTGGTTTATTACTGGACTACTTTTTTATCCAACAAGGTGTAGTTTTTTAGAACTATACATGACTTAATATTGGCTTAAAGTTTAACTCCATGTGTATCTTACATTTAGGTGAAAAATGCTGCACACATCCATCATGGAGAGGTGGTCCTTATCTATCTGGTTTCTCCCTGGATGCTAATTAAAGATAATAAACCTTTAGGATCATTTCTCTAATGCTCCAAACTCAGCGTCAGCTCCAGTCCAGTTGCACTCACACACACATGGTCCACTGGGGCCACACAACTGGTTCTTCAAAGCTGCAGGTGTGTGAGGTGCTACATATATGTTTTACAAAGCTCTTAAAGTTGTAAATATAGTAAATGATTAAGTGTTAGAGGGCAGTCTGCAGAAACTATTTAAAGATGGCTGCAAAGAAGACTGAGTGGAGCAGGATGAGTGCCATTCTAGAGAACATGGACCATTCTCTGCACTGGAAGATCAAATACAGTCTGTTCAGTTGTTAAAGTTTTTAAAGTGATCTGAATATTAATATAGCCTGAGAGTGAATGGTTGTCTGCCAGTAAGGCTGAACAATTAATTGAAACTGAGTCGCAATCAATTATTTAGGTGATATAATGGCCTCTGCAGAGAAGAAAATATCCTATCTTTACACGGTCTTAATATGTAACTGTACTACAGCTGTAGTTAAGACCTCTACAGACATGTTCTCATCCTTATTATTATACTGTTATACTCCTTATACTGTATTAGTTTAGCAGTGAATATTTAGTGTTCTCTCAAGTGTTGATGCTCCATCCCGTGCTTAAAATGTAAACTGTCAACTGAACATTGATATTAAAAATGTATATCGCAAATCTCATTACAATATGTTTCAGAAATATTGCAATTACTAGATATTGTTCAGCCCTATCTGCCAGTGTGTATCTCTGGGTGTTAGCTCTGAGATTAACAAGTCAATGGCCATGCTGTACCCTTCCTCAGGCCCAAAGAACTTGGGATAGGCTCCAGCCTCCTGTGAGCCCTAACAGGAATCAAATAATAAATAAAAGCAATGCAAGAAATTCATTCTTCCAACTCTGGGAGAACCCAAGTCACAGCCTGTGTTTCTAAAATAGGACAATATTCAATAGAAGTAGACAAAGAACAACACAAAATGTACTGCCTCCTAAGATTTGCGTGACCATCACAAGCCTACTAATTTAGGCTTTACACTGTTTTCCATAGTCTGATTAAAGTCTGTTAAACCAATCAGATTTACTTTATCAGTGCCTGAAGTTGTGGACTTAAGGTTATATAATATATATGTGCATATGTCTATGTACTTTATTGTCTTCGTAGGGAAAGTCTGAGGATTTTTTGTTCAGCTTTTTCAACAAATACATTTTTTAATTATAATGTAATGCTAACAGTCTTACAAACCTTTTGAACTCTAAATCAATTATTTCTTCTAGTATTTTGCTCTTTGCAGTACCATAAGTGGCCACTGGTGAAATTAGCAACACTGAAGGAGCAGTTTATTATCCACTGGCCACATTCACTGCTAAAACACGTGACCCACAGTTCGCTTGGATACATACCATGAAGCACCCATATAGACAGATTGATTTCTCAGTACATCTATGTCCAAAGCCCCTGTTTATCTTGACTCCTTGCCTTAAACACAGGTGCTTGGAGAGCTCACAGATCACACTGGATGCCAGAGATCATGATATCACATAACTATGCTCTCCTGTCTTTTACACACACACACTGTTGTTTCCCATGGCACACTCACAAACACCGATATTTATTTAGCCCAGAGACACAGAGTCTATGAGCAAGGTTTTTATTGAGCAAGAAGATAAAAAGGCGGTTCTGCTCAGTGTCCATTACAGCTAAAAAAGTCCAGAAGAGTGTCTGATGAAATGGAATAAACTGTTGTGGTTATCTTCTCTGGCTGCTGCCGAGGGACAAAGCCAGGGAGAGTACAGCATGGACATACCACACAAATGCTACTAGCCACATACACACACACACTATAGTACTTGGTAGTATTGCCCAGGTCTGTATTTATCCCTAACCATAACACAGTCGGCAGATAATGGCTGATGGGACCATCGTAAAAATAACCTGGCATAAGTCTGTTTGGACAACCCCCTTCTATGCCTCCATTATGTTTTATAGCCCCTGTTCTTCCTTACCATTCATACTCACATCTACAACTCACATACGAAAAGGAGAAAAAAAAAAAGCAACGCATGCTTCTCTATTACTAATGTGTGTATTTATTTTGGAGGAGCGTGAACTGTCTTATCAGTAATAAAGCAACAGCGGCTGCTTGTTTTCCCTCCAAACGAGCATCTATGTTTGCGTAAGATATAAAAATGCTTGTCCAAATATGTTAAAAACCAAATCTAGGAGAAGAGGATAAACATAGAACAAAGCAATAGGATTTATCACTGTGAGCACTTCCCTTAATAGGGGAGGTTTACCACCAAGCCTGAACAATGCACAGGGTCACATATTAGTTAAGCCCTAAGTCATTGTAGAGATAGTGATGAAATGATTTTTATGTTCTAATAATAAACTCCTACAACTTAGTGGAAAAACAATAACAGGTCAATCAAAATATAGAATTGTTTAAGTTAGTGTTAATTCATTTTACACAACTAACAGTTATTTCAATGTATTATGCCCCAGCTTGATCACCCAGATCAGCCATTTCCAAAGAGTGTCACGGCCCCCCTAAAAAACAGAAAATCCCATGTGGACCCCCAATAATAAGACTTAATTCTAGTTCAAATACTCTATGTTGTTTTTCTTCATAAATTTCTATACAAAACATTACAAAAACAAATACAGTTGGCTAAAAATTGCCTCAAAGTAATGTTTAAATAAGTATTTAATTGTAATTCATTTCAAACTCAATTTCTTTTTGTGTAATGTAGACAACTTCTGGCCGCCCCACTGCAGCACCTTCGCAGCCCATCAGGGGGCCCCAGACCCCACTTTGGAAACCACAGGCCCATATTCATATAATAATACAAACAGCACTAAATAAAGAAAGGAAGTGTAGCTACTTCAAAATAGTTTAGATGCTAGTTTGACAGTTTAGCTATAGGCCTATTTGTTAACTAGCCAAGAGTTCATTAGCACAAATTTAAATGTAACCAGTTTTACCAAGAGGAAATTGACCATCATGTAGCCTTTAGCTTTAAACAAGCTAGCATGCCAGAAAATGCTATAAATATCTTCAGTATAAAGAAAATGTCTGTTAGCATGTTAACACATCATTATTGTTGTTTTTTTTATATATATATATATAGGTAAAAAAAATATATATATATATTAACCAGCCATTAGTTAGTTGCACTCACCACACATGCAACAAACTCTTTGATGGTTCAGTTGTTAGCCATGTTAGCTATGTTAGCTTTTTAGCCCTTAACACGTGACTAGATGTCCCTATTTTCATGGGGTCAGTCCCAGTTTTAGGCTCCTTGTCCAATGTCCCAACACATTGCTAAGCTAAGTGGGTGGCACACTGCTGTGGGTTTAAGAGCGTTACTGACATCCTGGCGTGAAAACACCACAAAACACATGAAAGATTGGGAAATACAAGCAAGTGTAATGGAAACGCTATGTCCGACTTATTCACAAATCAGACTCCACTTGTAAAAGAGCTCAAATACAAATTGTACACAGACCTCAGTTTACCCAGGATGCCTCTGCTTTACAAGTTTGGGCCGGAAACAATGCTCAAATCAGAGCAGATAACTTCAATAAACTCTCTGAACCCTGAAGGAGGACACGGCCGCCCCGTAAAAGCCTGATCTCTAGGGCTGATGCGAATGGGAGGCCAATATTTTATATCTCCACACAATATATCTGACACTGGCTTTATTGGCTTAGTCTTTAATGACTTCCTGTACTGAGAGAGCCTGAAAGAGAGTCCAACACTGAGAATGAAGATCTTCCTTGTTTTAATATCTTATTTTGTTTTCTCTTTGAACTATTCCTGAACTATTACTATTGCCTTTTTTTCCCATGTGCTCACACCGAGGGCAGCCTCTTCACGGAGTTCTCTCTGTGTCCACCACTTATATTGTCATTTGGAGCGACTGTAAAGTAAATGCCTCTTCAACATGATAAGTATATGACCCTGTTCGCGTATTCCTTAGTGAACCTTCCTCTCTTTTCGGATGGCTAAGATGGGGTTACTAATGAGCGAATGTTCGGATGATGAAGCCTTTTTCCAAGAAACTTTTCTCCCAAACGCCCGTGGCCTTTGGATGACTCCCCAAGGAGACCATTAATTTAGATATCTGTGTGTGTGTGTGTGTGAGAGAGAGTGTGTGTGTATGTGTGTGTGTGTGAGAGAGAGAGAGTGTGTGTGTGTGGGCGGGTATGTGTTTGTGTGTACAAGAAGGGAGATTTTAGCTTAGTTGCATTGGTGTACATCACAAAACAATGAACAAGTAATAGGTCTACGTATTGGACAGTGGGGACGTTTTATGCATTGGACAGATTGGACGGGACTAAAAGACAACAGGCCTTATCACATGTCCCTCCTTCCTATCGTCATTCTACACCTTAGCCCCAGACCTCTCCCCAAAACATCCTTCTGTGTCATCACCTCCCACCCCCCAGTCCACCTCACTTTAGATCCTAACAGCAACAGCCATGAGTGGTGTTTTTAGTGGCAATAATGTGATTATACTGTATGTTAACCATAAAACAAGTCCCAATAGCGCCATTGTGTACTATTGTGGGACAGCAGAGACATTCAGTAAATCATTGGAGACTCAAACTCATGATGATAAGTTGTACGCTGGATGCCCTTCCTGACACAACACTTTTCATTTATTTGGACCTGGGAATGGAAAAAGCAATACACTGACTAATGACCCCTGGTGGCTTAATTATAACCTCCAATTAGCTTGCCTGGCCAGCCAGACGAACTCTTTTCCTAGTTTCATTTCTTTGGGCAGAACAATCACCGGCGGAGTAAAAATCAACGAAACGAAGTGTGGGACATAAGCAGTGCACCGCTGACCTGTAACCCAAACAAACATGTTGGATTTTTGCTGCAGTCAGCAGAGATTAACATGAAGGTTGGCGGTTCAATGCCTGCTACCGGCAATGAATACTGTCGTTGTGTCCTGGGCAAGACACTTCACCCACCTTGCCTGTATGAATGTGTCAGTGTGACTGTGTTTGGTGGTGGCCGAGTGTGACTGAGGAATGAATGACTAATGCTCCAAATTGTAAAGCGACTTTGAGTCTATAGAAAAGTGCTCTATATAAGACTAATACATTATTATTATTAACTATCTACTTATTACTGAATGGGAAAAGAAGCAGACGCCAGTTGTACAAATCTGTGGTAAAAGTTTGTTTGAATGTGGATGGACATGAATGGATCTTCGCTGTTGTTAAAATGGCAACAAGGCAAAGAAAAAAGTCCCACAGAAGACTAAACAACAACACAGACATCAGCCAAACCAATAGGTGACAAAGGAAAGCAAAAGCTGTTAATCAGGTGACAGAAGTTATTAAATTTGCTCTGGAACCATCTTGGTTATTTCTGATTGAGGAATATGAATAAATTAGTTTCAAATCGACCTAGGGAAAATTTGCTGTGGCTGATGGCTGTCCTGCTTTTGAAAAAAAAGTAGGAGGGTCTGGCTGGCCAGGCTACCAGTTAGCACCAATACCTAAAAAACATTCATAATTTCTGGTCATGAGTTCTAGTTCCAATTTGTCCTTTATGAGCCTTTTTGCTATGGACCAAACATAAAGTGTGATGGTATTTCTACCCTAAAAATCTTTCTGACCAATGATTTGAGCAAAGAAGGGGCCAGGCTTTATGCCACACTTTGCCTGATTGGTTGTATCTTGGTCCAGCAGAAGTAGTTTATTTTGCGTAAGTTGAAACCTCCACTTGGGATATTTTCTATAGAACAGAAAAAGACTGCACATTCCTACAGTACTTGAACAAACAATATTGATTAAGACCCACACTTCAGTGACAATGATGCATCTCGATCCTGATTAGAACCACACACATTATCTTGGCGGGTTAGCAGGTGTGTAATTGAAGTACTCTCTGATAACCTCACTCACGATGCCTTCACTGACCGCTGTAGTTTTTTTCCTCTCCAGTTGTTAGGTGCCATTCAGACGCACTCCTCCACATTGTTGGAGCGGTTTGTTTTGGGAGCGCTCTGTTTTCTGGTGACAGAGGAAGAATCCACTCCACAAAGCTTACACCAACTCATTTTCTGTCCAAACATTGGCTGCAGTGTGTCTGGGTCCAAGTTGAGAGGCAGAATTATATTGTTTGTTCATTTCTGTCAATTTATGTTTTCAGTATCTCGTTTGTACAAGTGAAAAAAGCCTTGAAGTGATCTCATCGCATTTATTTGCGTACATGCAAGAAATTCTGAAGATGAAATTTATCAGACATCGCAATAACTCCCACTATAAAGCATTAAGTGAGTATTTGTTAAGGGCTAGTAACCAGTTAGTTTATTATATAGAAACCATTACACCAACATTAATAAACATGATTTATAAACATTGTTATTATTATTTACTTCCTTAGTTATAAGCTCATTCAAATTAATTCAAATGTATAAGTAGCAGTTAAGTATCTATAAACCTTTTATTCATTAATTTATTGTTAATTACATATTTATTAATGTTTTACTACTGTTAGTGAGTTATTGTTAAGTGTCACAAAAATAATTTTATGCATTTAATAATAACATGGAACTATTAAAGTAAGCAAGTTTGGATAAAAAGTAAGCAACAAAAATACTTAAAGAGTTTATTCCAAGTCATTCATGTTTTTAGTAAATGCTTTCTTAGATATAATTAAGTTTTAACACATTGTCAACTTGAATTATGTTGTATAAAATAGCAATGATGCAAAAAGAAAGCAGAAATCACCTTCTGTTATTGCAAAAAAATGCCTACTCTAGCTTTATTTGTTAGCAATACCGCTATACTATGTAAAGAGAAAAGTGTTGGTTTACTTTTCAGGCCCATGTAATCAGTTTTGACACTAATCTACCCTAACAACAGTAGTTGTGAGTTTTCTGTTGCATCATAAAAATTACTTACCCTAGCATGCGTTGTAAACTTCTCTTTGCATTGCTACCTCATATAAAACTAGTCTAAATCTTACATCATTGATGTGGAGGATAGAAATAGTGAGTTCTCTATCATCAGGTGAAGGAAGTAATCAAAATCTGTAGTCTAGTAAAAATACTATTACTTAAGTAGAAGGAACTTACTATTAGCACAACTGCTACTATTATTACTACTACCTGTGCTACTGTTATACCACTAATTCTAAAACAACTACTGCTACTACTATTAATACTACTTCTGCTGCTACTACTACAAAACTGCTTACTTTCCACCTAATCACTGAATAAAAAATGCTTACCCTGGCTTTAATGTGATTAATTAGAGTATTGTGAAAACAGCAGGTGCTCTCGGTGCTAAATGTGAAGAGATAATTCTGATAGCGGTGTCATCATTTCTAAGACTAGTCTAAACATAGCTTCAGGCTGAATAGCATAACATTTATGCAGGTGTGTTAATATTAGACCAGTAAATCTTGTGTGATGAGTGCAGTGGTGATAATCCCTCTGTCGTTTCTTGGCCTCTGGAGTCATAATGAAGTGGCGTAGAGTGGACCTCCAAATCTTTGCAGTGATTTCTTTTCATTAAGCTGGAAATTGTTTAGTCTTGATAGTCTTTGTTAGATAATGTACACACAGAGATGTTTCTGGATTGTGTTCACATTTGGATTCTTCTTTGCATGATACAGCTTTAACTTGCATTTGTAAAAGACACTGAAAACTGTGTTTACAAACAATGACCAAGTGTTCCTGAGCTAATGCAGGAATTTCTAATACAGAATCAGTCTTTGATGCAATGCCTCCTGATGGCCTGGAGAGCAAGAGCATCAAATTCTGATTGGGGATTTCTCCTGATATTTTATTATACTGTGGTCCTTTTATACCTTATTACGTTTTTGACCTATGTTGACAATAACCTAATTATGTCTGTGAAGACTCTCACTCGTCCAGGGTAATTGCATCGCAAAAAAAAGTAAAAAAAAAAAAAAAAAGCAGTCATCTGGATTGGATTTTTAAAGTTGAAGATGTTTCACCTCTTATCCAAGAGGCTTTCTCAATTCTGAAATTGAACTGGTAGGAGAACTGGTAGGAGATGACTGATTTTTTTTTTACTTTTTGTTGCGAAATAACCTAATTACTACCTTTTTGCCCCATCTCAACTTATATGACTGCTGCCAAGTTCAAATTAGCTGCTAGTTTTTAAGAAAAGCCAATTCATCTTTATTAATCCGAGAGGGGAAATTCAATTGTTAGGTCTCATCCTAAAGTTAATATAGTTTATCTGCTGTAGATTGATTGATTAAACAGTCTTACAGCAGTAAAATGAATTTTTTTTTTCTTCAGCGTTCTGTCCCGCAGCTCACTAATGTCAGGTGTCCACTGTTTGAAAAAGAGCCAGCGTTGTTCATTTCAAGTTGTTCAGTATAGCATCCGCCATGTTGAGTGTCCCTTGCCTCACTACTTTAACCAGAGTTTTATGGTTTATAAGATTTTTGGAAATTAAGGTTGTCAAAGAGACACCATTTGTCAAAAATGGGACTCTCAACCTGGTCTTTAGACTGTGAGCCTGTGTGTGCCCTGATCTGTGTCTGACTGGTCCCGGTGAGAATGGCCTTGTTATAAACAGGCCTGGTTGTTCCCATGTCTCTGTTTACACTGGGAGACCCCAGAGCAGCGCTACAAGAGCACTGGATTCCCTCGGCACCACCAGCTCACACACCATCCATCTCTGTCCCATACAGACATGGCTTACAGTAGATCTGACTCCTGTTAGGTACTTTTGCATTTGCTTACACATCATAAACAAGACAGGGGTGCTTCTCTGACTGACTTCTGACCTACAGCTGACCTCCTGTCAGCTCCTTTCAGTTCCTTTTTCTGCAAGACACAAGACCAAAGTGAGAGTAAATAACAGGACGTGTAACAGAACTATAACTCGTCAGACATAACGGCTAAAGAAACTCCCCTGTCCACTTACATCACACACCATGTATGGTGACATTAGATCAGGTAGACATGTGTCATTATCGTTGTCATGAAGAGGAAGTACTGTCCACACCTGACAGCGAAGAACAGAAGCACACCTCCTGACGAAGACCACCTACGGCATTCATATACTTAGCACCCATCGTATTAGCAGCTAATATGGCTAATATTTGGCCATGAACTTTATATGAACAAATGCCCATGGGCGCACTTAAGGTTGCAAACTTTCCATGGGAAGTTAAGCTTGGAAATTTTGGGAATTTTCAAATTTGGAAACTATATATAAATATAAATAAAAAAACATTCAAATCCAACAGATTTAAACAACTTTATTGAACATTTACAGAACAGATTTGTCTTTGAACAATAAAACATTTGTTAAGTATAATATTACTTACCTAAACCAAAAAAGTAAATGAAAACTCCTTTAAAAAAAACTGTACAGTTCAAGGTGTAAAATAATAAATACAAAAATTCTCTCAAGCTCTTCAACACTAGCTTCTATGCTTGTGTGTCTCAACGGCTTCATCCTCAGCTTCATCATCCACCATCATCACCTCCTCAGAATTTTAAAGTAAGGTTGATTTATGCACAAAGGTCTTAGCCTGGCTTTTAGGTATTAGTATTTAGCATATCATAGCAGCTATATTGCTAATAAGCAAGTTAGGGCTGTGACTTTAACGCGTTAATCACGATTAATTAATTACAGAGAATTAACGAGTTAAAAAAAATTAACGCAATTAATTGCACTTGTCTATGACAACACGGAACTTTTCTCAGTGACCTAGTTTCTGGTGCACAGTAACCAGAGCTGGACATCTACACTGACCAAAACAACGAATCCGTGTTGATTTCAGCTGTGAACAGTTGGATAGTGTGCCTACAGACTGCACGGCAGGGAACTGCGGGGCTGAGGTCGACCGCCTCCGCGCAACCAGCATCATTTTTCTTTCACTCTCAAATGCGCTGCTTCAAGGCGCCGCTCATTGTCTCTCCGATCGTTCTCACAGCTGACTGACACACACAGGGGACAGCGGTCTGTTTGGTTCAGATGCGAAGGACAGAGGACAGGTCCATGAGGAGGTCACACTCAGAGCACAGAGGAGGAGAGAGGTGCACCGCGTGTTACTACGTGCACGGGAGGTGGAGGTTGATGCACAAACGCTGAATTCTGCCCTGTTTGAATGCGGTGTTAGTTTGAAATCAAATTAAAATATGCCAGAACATACAAATAAGCTCCTATATTTTATCTCTGACATATAAATATTGCTATTTAATAAAAATGTGATTAATCGCAGTTAATTAATTATAAAGCCTGTAATTAATTATATATATATATTTTTTTTAATCAAGTCCCACCACTAAAGCAAATTAAACTTTTGGTACAAATGGTCAATACAATTCTGCAATTATATTTCAATTCAAACTACAACAGAGTTGTCCTCAGTACACAGCAAACACCCACCTGTTTTAAAGAGGCACAGTCAAACAGAATGTAAATTGTTCAAAAGAGAGAACATGTGCTGAGCTGACACAGTTTAATCAGTGGGAAAACGCCACATTACATTAATCTGCTCAAAAGACGGCACCACCCCCAGTGGTCAGCCTTGGAACTGCAGCCAAACTAGTGTTGATAGGCCTGCCATCAGAACAGATGTAGCTCATTAATTATGCATGATGTTGTCACAAATGTATTGATATCTATAAAGGATTATGACGCTTAATATTGTGCCCCCAAAATATCACAATATACCACAAAACACATTTTTACAACCCTAATAGTTGAGCTAACCAGAAATATGGAGTCTGCAGTCTTGAGTTTGATGTTGTTGAGATCAGCTGTGCGTGTGATAGGGGGATGCA
The DNA here is from genome assembly GCA_020698575.1 of Bostrychus sinensis. NCBI lineage: Eukaryota > Metazoa > Chordata > Actinopteri > Gobiiformes > Eleotridae > Bostrychus > Bostrychus sinensis. The sequence continues at coordinate 15,284,560 of CM036257.1, read as the reverse complement.
GAGTGCATAGAAGTGTATGCAAAGCAGGTTACTACATGTACCACATGTACATGTGACTGAGGAAGAACACAGATATTGAAGTGTGTTTGTATTTTTTATGCTATAGTATATTGCCCTGTCATGGAACTGCTTTGAATTGTGTAAGTTCCCAATTTATTTCCATAAATTCCAATTTATTCTCATGGAAAATTTCCAACTTTGAAAATTCCCTGAATTTTGCCACCCTAGACGCACTAGATTTTTCTCTTATCTATTTTGTTATTGATGCCACTGTTGAGAACCCGGATGAGAGGAACACAGCAGAATTAAACAATCATCAAGAATTCCTTGATACTTCACATACAGTACTGTGCAAAAGTTTTAGGCATGGTGTAAAAAATGCTATTAACTAAGAGTATGCAAACTAAGAGTTACAAGTCATACTGACAGCACTGGAAAATCAAATTAATCTCTGTAATCTAAAAAAAGTACTGTTTTATGTTTGAAATTGTTATATTCAACTGTTTAAATGAGTATGGCAGGAAATACATTGTGTAATTGTAATAATTTTGGTTGGGGAAGCAGTGTTCACTTTGCTTTACAGTGTGTTGTCCTTGCACTCCCTTCAGTATTTTTCTGTCATTACCGGCTCATGTTTAGGAAAAGGTCATTTATAAGTCTCTTTGCGTTGTCCTTTGGTTGAATTGAGGCATGGCGAGGGCGTGATGTGGGTTCACGTCCATTTCAAATGGGATCTATAAAAAAGAAATTGTGTGCAAGTGTGCATACACTGGTTTTCTGATTTTATTGCATATGCAATTTTTGGGTTTATGGCATGCATAGATTTTTAGTAAGGATTCTATGCACACTTTTATAAATGAGACCCCAGGTCTGGGCTATTTCTTTACCATTGTGATATAGAACCAGTAACGTGGCAGAAGTCTTGCTCTCTGAGTGCTTATAGTTTTGTAATTGTGTGTATTTTAGCACATTGATACACTTCTTAAAAACCTGTCTTAGCCTTTTGCTAGTACTGCATAATATTAAATAGGCTGCAGTGGTACTCTTTTGCACTCTTACTACCTAAAAAGCCATTCATCTTCTCCTTTTACTTTTATTATTTCCGTTATAGAGGCTCCCCATTTTCTTGTTCCCATCCTTGTCCAACAATTAAAAAGTACCCAGGGCTTAAGCCATCTTACACAGAGTTCCCACAAAAGCATTAAACTGTAATATATTTTACAATGCTCCAGCAGAGACTCTGAGAAGCTTTACAGTGGTTCTCTAAATCCACTTGATTTAGGTCTGTGATGTGCACCCTACATAAACACAAGACGGCTTTCCTGATAAACACAGCTAGTTTACAGGCAGCGGTGAGGTCACACACATCTGTGCATGGACACATATAGACAGCAAGATTTTACAAGCTCTGGGAATAAGTAGCTTTATTTTATTTATTTATTTATTGCAATATGTAAGCAAACAATAGGTCTGTTTTCTAACAACAATGTTCTAGATCTTTTATTATTCCAAGCCTAAAAATTAAATGGGAGCTACAGAAAGATCATGTGACCTCTGCCCACAAGCTGATTGGTTAACTTAAGACAAATGGCAGAGTATTTTTCACTTTTAGTTTTATCAAAGTGGACAGGGCTGACACGTTGCCTACTGCTGTCATGCACTTTAGTTCTGTTATTGAGATAAAATTCTTTAGATTCCAAACTTGTCAGTGTCTATTTATAAAACAGTGTTTAACGTTTGTAAAATTGAATTAACTAACAAAAATATTATAACTTGGTTGCTGGAAAACAACGCTTCATGATTTCCTTGAACATCTTCTTTCTCTAAAGAGTTGTTGGGCCCATAATTCCAAAGGTGCAAATAGTACTCAAAATATGTTCTTAAGGGTTATTGCTTCAAAATTATATTGCTCAAATGGCAACACTGCCTCCAGCCTGCATGGTTTGAAACCTGGACCCTCTGAGTAAATGCAAGTTAAAGTAAAATGTACTTCAACTTAACTTTTTTTATTTTCATGGATCTAGAGGAAATTGAACTAATAGGAACTGTCTGTGAAAAATAAGACCTTCACACATCATATAGGCTATGTTATTAATGATTTTAATGTGCTGGTACACACAGTAAGAGGCGCTGCTGAGTTAGAAAAGGAAGTGAAAGTGGGCAGAGATAATTGGTTCGATCTAAACCTAAACTTGGCTCTAGATGTTTATGGTAAGTTTCAAAATTTAGTATTTTACATTTTATCTTAGCTGTTGTGGGTGCAAGAGGGAAAAGGCATTATGTAGTAGTAAGTAAATTACTAGTGTAAAAGTAGCTACATGCTGTGCTCTATTATCAAACACACATTCCAAGATACATGGAAACATCTTGCCTTTTTCTTCAGCCACTTTTTATCTCTTACACCCTTATAGACACAGGGCAGTTCCTGTGATGGACCGTCTATTTATCCGAAGACATATCTGAGTCTATTAAGGCCTAAGTGCTCACATCTGTGTGTTTACATGCCGCGTCTTATGACCTAATGAGAATAAGAGCATTGTTCCCCTGGGAAGAGGCTGCCCTAGAGATGTGCAGCCCAACCAAACTGTAAACACACTCCTGGGCCCTGCGTCAGCCCGATCACAACGCACACAAACACATACGCACCATCTGACATTCCTATAACCTGCACTAAATCCAGACCTTTATAGTAAACATCCCGGGACGTCCCACCAAGGCTGTTGGTGCAGAATGGATGGGAATTCATCCGCCAGGACATATTTCATTGTGGGAAGCCCAGGAGGATTCAATAGGAATATGGTAACCAGGGAGGATGAACAATAACAAGACTGAATCATAAAGAAGTTATTTTGTGTTTTATTTGGGGCAGAGCCAACCATGAGTAGTGTTTGCAGTGGTCCAAGGGTAAGAGTGCTTTTAAGCCCATAAATGACATAAATAGACATAAAAAGGCAACAATTTACAAGTAATGTTTTGAATAAACAAGACTTTTCTGTGAGGATGCTATTGAAATACATTACTTTTCTTTGCCTTGGACCTTGCTTCCATTAGCAGCCTATTCACTGTGTAAAAAAAAATAAAATAAATAAATAAATATATATATATATATATATATATATATATATATATATATATATATATATATATATATATATATATATATATATAAATGGTATAAATAAGAAAAAAAGTCAACACTAGTGTCATTATAATACAATTTCATAAAAAAAAAAAAAAAAACATTAAAAACTTTGTGTATACTTTTGTTTTAATATACATGCCCACAGTGAACAAACTAAATGCTCGTAGGGAAATGCATTTTCCTGAAATGGAAATCATGGATAACAATCTATAGGACACGAGCTGTATTTCTAATCCATTATTTTACTGTATTTTTTAAGTAAGTTAAGTAACCCTAGTACTTGTGTAGTTACAAATACTTTAACCTAATGAAGGATTATTTGTATCATTTTTTATGAAGGGTTTCTATCAGTTTTCTGTCAGTTGAAAATAGATTTGACCAGTCTACCCCTGCTTCTACAAACACACAAACTGAAAAGCTGTGTGTTTTCTTATACAGCTCATATACGTGTCACTTTCATAACTCACTGGAGCATTGTGCAAATCCTGGCTGACATTTTGGGACAGAATCCATTGACTAACTTCATTCATGAGTCACTTCAGCGGCTGTGTATTATCTCATTGATAACACAAACATTCACAGCCTCCAGAACTCCAGGCTCGCTCTCTTCTTTTGTAGCTTATTCCTCTGGTGTATCCACTGACCAGATGTGCTCCCCTTTATTAGTGAATAATCCACATGGGATCTTTTAAATGTCAGTGCAACACACAAAAGATCTGAAAACAGTCCCAACTGGCACAGACAGACTCGATTTATTAAATTTATCAACACAGACTCTGACATAATAAAGCATTTAATAAACTTACAGTTTGTATTGGCCCATTTGAATGTGCTCTTTCTAAGAAGTGGGGCCTGTTTAATGTTCTTCCACAAGGGGGTAGTGTTGCTTAATAAACTAGATAGCTGGTATGGATGTATAGATCGTAAAAATCATAGTTTTATGCCCTTTGAAACTAAAGCTGCAAATGTATTAGTAGTAGCACATTATCCAATGTAAAGCTACAGTGATTCAAATTGTAATAATAAATGTAATTAATATAAAACTACGGCTTGGCTTACGTATACGGAAGTTGTGTCTGCTTTGTTGTCGTGTTTTTTATTTTGAAAGCTAAACCGGAAATAAGGCTTCTTCCACAGAGAAAAGGGTTTGTGCACAATTCTTATTTTTTAGATGCACCATAGGTGGTACACAACGATTACAAGTGGGCTGCAAAATAATGTGAAATAGTTAATCCACCTTGAGCCATGGACTGCTCATGTGTGAAGCCTGAAGTAGCGCTGTAGCTAGCTATGCTAATAACTTTTCATTCATTATGGTGCACTTCTTTGTTGATGGCTAACGGGTTGTCCTATTTTCACTCCATCAACGATAGATGGTTGTAAGATGTACTCTGGTATCTCGTTTTTCGACCAATTGTAGTATAATTTTATGCATTAGAAAATGAACAATTTTAAGAAATGCAAAACGCGACAAATATGATCTCTGGTTCTAGCACGGCTAGCTCAGCTTTCCCAACAAGCTTCAGTTTAGCCATGCATTTGTAATACCAGACAAAAAAAAAAACCCAAAACAAAACATTCACTTAACTCATTCAACATGGAGTATTTTACTTTTACTAGTTATATAACTCATTCTTTAGCACAGAACCACATTTGTTGACTGTAGCTTGTTAGTTTCAACAAAGGGTCACCATAGCATCCTCCAATGTTTGCATTACCACTGTCTGCTGCTGAGCTAACAACTTGAGACATAGCAGAATATAAAACACATTCACCGTAAAGTATGAGATGTTAATTTATAGAAGTGTAATCAGCATTTTACTACCCAGAAAACTAAAAGTCGTGGTCTAGTTTTCAATGTATATTAAGAAGTCGTGGCAACGAGATAATGTGATGATGATTCTGCGGTCATGATTTATGTGATACCAACTAAACAATATCAGCAATCTATGGCTTTTTACAAGGTAAGGTAATTGTAAATAAATCATGTTTCATGAGATGATCCTGGCATCTCTGTGTTCAGTGATGGTGTCGGTGGCCATTATGAAGCTGTGAGAACGTAACCTTCTGGTCCCATTGCTGCACTGCACACTTCCTTATGGATTCCAACAATGATGAGGCGCTTGATATTATTGTCACCAATGTGGTGGCAACTTTTAGGACCAGGTGCCATCTCAATTTGCGTACCATTGCTTTAGAGGGAATCAATGTCATCTACAAGCCTGAAGTAGGGGTAAGAAATTCAGATCTCTGTAAATAAATATCATTCATCATGTGTCATATATTATGTTTGCATGTTTACTGGCATGTTTCTGGTCCAGAAAGTACTTATGAAGCTTCGTAAGCCCAAGATAACAGCCTCAATATGGTCATCAGGAAAAATCATCTGCACTGGCGCAACAAGGTAGAGGACAGCTTGCATCTCTTTTTAAGCCAAATAATAAAAATGAAGGTTGTATTTACTGTTGATTTGTCATTTCCCTAGTGAGGATGAAGCGAAGTTGGGTGCTCGCCGCTTAGCCCGCACCTTGCAGAAACTAGGCTTTAAGGTGATATATTTATTGTGAAATAATATTGTGGACAAACTATTTTAAAACTGTCTTTGAATGCTGATTTATTGTACTTCTCTGTGACTGTCCAGGTAAGGTTTTCTGCCTATAAGGTCGTCAATGTGCTGGCAGTTTGCTCAATGCCCTTTGCAGTCCACCTCATAGACTTTACCAAGAACAACAGACCCATTGCAAGGTAATGGACTACGCAAGTAATGTCAGCTGATAAACAGTGTGATGACTCATTGAACATAAACACGATAATTATTCCTAAAATCATTTATTACAACAACACATCGCCCCGGTTTTAGCCTCACTACACTGGCTCCCTGTGTGTTACAATTAATTTTAAGATATTACTGATCACTTTTAAAGCTCATTTAGGTCTTGCACCAAGCTACATCAGAGTTATTAACTTCATATGAGCCTTCCTGCAGCCTTAGATCCTCAGGCATATCCCTGTTAGTTGTTCCAGAGTCGAGACTCGAGACCAAAGGTGACTGAGCCTTTTTGGTCCGAGCCCTGCGACTTTGGAATAACCTACCCGAGGAGATAAGACATCTTTTAAATCTCTTCTTAAAACCCACCTTTATTGACTTACCTTTTTATAATAATAATTGTTTTTATTTCTATTTATTCTGTTTATGTGCTGATTTTTGTAATTTTTTGTTGTTAAGCACTTTGTAAACCTTGTTTTTAAAAGTGCTATATAAAGCTGATTATTATTAATACAACTGTTTTGTGAAGCAAGAGGTCTAACAATTATTTGCTTGGATTGGGTGACCTCTTGTGGAGACTTGTACTTGTGTAGTGTTTACTCTGCATGTTTTTGACTTGGACAATCAGTAACTAAAGGTGTGAACAAATATAACATTATGTTTTTGCTAATTAAAGTTTCACTTATAAGTTAATAAACAATATTTTTCCTGGTAGTTATGAACCGGAGCTCCATCCTGCTGCCACATACAGAATCAAAAATCTAAAGGCCACAATACAAGTGTTCTCCACTGGCAGCATTACAGTCACAGGTATTCCACACTCCTCTTACACACAGGAACTACTGCATTTAAGGCAGTGGTTCTTAAACTATAGTACGTGTTCCTGATTAGAGCTTGTTCTAGCTATCAAGTGTAGGCCACTGCTTAGTTAAGTCCTGGTTTAGTGCCACTTTGGACCCTGTTTAGGATATGTTTTTTTTTTCCTGGTTTAGTAATACATTTTTCTGGGTTAATCCCTGCTTTATTCCTTGGTTTAAACCTGGGTTAGTCGGTTAAATGGTACTTGGAGAGCCAAATATGTTCTAAGGGGTTTCTTAGTGTAATAAGTTTGAGAACCACTGATCTAAGACACACATTTTGATTAAGTATGGAATTGCAAACACAATACTTGTACTTGCACGGAATTGGTTGTTCATTGTGCAGGTTCCTTAAAAATGAATAGGATGTGGATATGAAGTTTTAACACTTTTGTTACGTAGTGTCAAGAATCATAAATTCAGGAGCCAAAACCAGTGTGTCATCTTTTTATATTTGCTCTCCAAACAACACAAATTGAGGCCATATCATCTAAATACACTTCTGTCTGTTACGCCCAACAAATCTCCCTGTACCGAACCTAATTCTCTAAAGAATTTCATGAAATTTAAAATAGCTCAAGGCCCTTTTGAGCCTTTTGAAATCGTGTAGTAAAGAAGTAATTCACATCAAAAATATCTTGCTTGAGGTGCCAATTTTGGAGTCTAATTCACCTACATTTAAAGCATTGTAAGTAACTTAACAGATGGACAGATGTGTATTTGTTTTAAATGACATGCGATGTATTTCTGGTGTATGCAAGGGTCCAGTGGTTGTTTTTGTTTTTTTGGATTTTCATGGGTGTTGTCCTTTTTCTTTCTCTTTTTGTTGTTATGTACTCAACTTCTTTTGTCTTCTTACTATGCAACCACCCTCTTCCATCCGCACTTTGGGACAGGACCAAATGTGCAGAACGTGGCCACAGCTGTTGAGCAGATCTACCCACTACTGTTTGAGTGTCAGAAACCTCTTCGCAAGTAATGTCCTAAAGACTGGAAAAGACACAGGGCAGACATTTGCAACATTATGACCTGTGACAATGCACCTTATTCTGATATTTTTGTGTCCTCACTACATGAAAACAGCCACAGTCTTCAAACTTTTAAGCTTTTAATTTCACTTGGATTGGGATAATTGAGAAAGTTTGGCTTTTATTCTTCCATAATCCTATCCTTTTTTGTAACGTGTTGGGTTATTTTAACAACTAAACCTGCAACTGTCTTCCAAAAATAACTTGCATACCACTCAAAAGGTGTACTTGTGCTAGATCAGACAATTAAACTAGTCAATTTTGCACTTCTCTATACGTGCATGATGAGAACATTTTTAGCTGCATTTGAACTATTTAATACTTTAGATGTATTAAAAAATTTGAGATGTACTCAATGATGTAGGAAAAAATCTTACCAAACCCTTTCACAATCACAACAATAAATATTTATCACAAGTTAATATGTGGTGCAGAAAAATCTCGGCAGACTTTAATGTCTGTGCATCTGTTATCTCCATTTCTTGGAAGTGATCTGTCCGTTACTTCATAGAAATGACTGCAGTCAAACTATAACCTTTTAAAAGCCTAAAAAGTTATTTAATCACGAACCGTTATTTTTTTATACAGCAGTTTTTTAATGTAATTTTTGATTTTAACTTTGATTATGTATCTTATTTTGTAACTGTGTATGATACCATTGCTACACCTTTTATCCCAGGTAATCGTGAAAATAAAACTATCCAAATTCTCTATATAAATTACACCAGAAAGGCTTTTTTTAAATTAGGACAACATGACACTGCAAAAGAAATGTTAAGACTGCATAATACCACTTGTGTGTTCAAAGTAATATTGCACAAAGCAGCAGCAGTGTCTTTGTCAGCAGTTTTATGAAAATGTAAATCAGATGCCATTCTGTGTATATATCTATATATATATATATATGAAAATGTAACTGGTAAAGAAGTTGACTAAGTGTTGTACATTGTTTTAATAATGTTTAATGGAGTGCTGTTTGAACCAGTGTCAACTGCAGATTTCAGGCACTTGTTCAGTATTTTGTATTTTGTATAAAAAATAAAGTAAAATCTGTTACCACAAGATGCAAGAAATATGTCTCCCTAAAATATATTTGTAATGCTTTGTATAAAGCAGGTTTTCTTGAGCTGATTATAAAGATAAGGCATCTAAAAATGACCAGTTGTGAACGTCACATAAGTAAATCCTTTGCTTCACATTTCATTCAAATCAGTAGTAGTTTGGCACTGCTGAAAAAAACAAAATACTTTTTCTATCATATACTTTCATATCTTCATATACTTTTCCTCCACATCGAGAGGAGTCAGTTGAGGTGGCTCGGGCATCTGTTCTGGATGCCTCCTGGTCGCCTCCCTGGGGAGGTGTTCCGGGCATGTCCCACCGGGCGGAGGCCCCGGGGAAGACCTAGGACACGCTGGAAGGACTATGTCTCTCGGCTGGCCTGGGAACGCCTTGGGGTCCCCCCGGTAGAGCTGGAGGAGATGTCTGTGGATAGGGAAGTCTGGGCATCTTTGCTTAGACTGCTGCCTCCGCGACCCGGTCCCGGATAAGCGGAAGAAGATGGATGGATGGATACTTTCTTTGTTACAAATTAATTTAGACAGATATGTTGTATGGTGGCCTGCTGTAATGAACAGAATTAACTGTCCTAATATTGCTGCATTACTTCAGAAAATTAGGAGGAATGCTACATAGAGGGCTATCTCTAGCATGTATATTGGTTTTCTACTTAATTATTTTAAACATTGGCTTATGCACTAAAATGTCTATAGATTAGCTGAGTGATGAGGTCGAATTCATTCTGCAGCAAAGAGATCATGTCCACTTCAGAAGAGAAAAAATAGAAACACCAACGTGATTTGTAGAAACCAATGCATAAGGAATAAAGCGTGATGTATTACCATAAGGCAATAATAGTAATAGTAGACCCTGAGCATTTCTTTTCACATTCTTAGCTGTGCTAACACCACTGTCTTCAGGCTGCTCTGGGCTGCACACAGTTCAGGGAGACCCATGTGTCCCGGTGCAGCTGCTCATGAGCCTCTCCTGACCCTGTCTCTGTGTACAGAATCTCACCTCAAAGTGGTTTCTGAAATGTAAGAAATTGGTGTTTAGTAGTAGTAGTAGTAGTAGAAGAGCTATGTACCGTATTATTAGTGGTTATTTACTTTTTAGCCAGTTCCTTGGAGATCTCCTCTAGAGTGCGTCCTTTGGTCTCAGGAACACAGAGAATAACAAACACCAGGAGAGCAAAGCACATGCCCGCATACAGGAACATCACACTGGGAAGCCCAACCATTTCTGAAGAACAATTTTTCAACTTTTTTGACTGAGTGTCAAATTACAAATGTGAACTGAATAAGAGACATGCAAATACCTGTAATTGTCAGAAAGGTCATGGAGATGAGCAGGTTAGTGGCCCAGTTCACTGCTCCCACCACAGATGCAGCCCTCCCTCGGACTCCCATTGGAAATATCTCACTGATCACCACATACACCACTGAAACGAAAACATCAATTGCATATGTCTATTGAGATCTCTTATAGGATTAATTAATGCATCCATCAATGTACAGAATGTGGCTTTTTTTCAACCTCACTATTCTAGATGTAGGTTAGGAAAGTAAATGTATTGGCCACATGTTAATCTGGCAATTCAAGTTCACTGTCAAATTAGGTGACAGTGATGCAAAGTGAGACTAAAAATACACTTCTTTTTAGTGTTTTGACAGGGAAAGAAGAGCAGTTCTTACTTGGCCCAAGGCTGAAGGAGAAGCCTGCCACATAGACCAACAAGGTGATCAGTGATACCCATTTGAGAGGGGATGATACTGTGAAAGTCCGCTCATCTGAACCACCTTGACTCTTTTCTTTGCTAGTCCTTTGTTCTTCCTTTGTGTCCCAAGGGCTCGGGACAGTTGTCAAATGGAAGGTGCTGTTGTCCAGTTTAGTAGTAGTCCTGTTAAGATCCCACATTAGGAGTGTATTGTTGTCCAAAGTGTGGCTTTTACAGAGGCTGGTGAGGTGAGTGTGGCTCTGCAATGTTAATGTCCCGAGTGTGACCAGTGACAAACCCATGACGACAGCGCCCACACACAGGAAGCTTTTAGGCCCAACTCGATCCACCAGCATCACGGCCGGGAAGGTCCCCACTACTTTGACCACTCCGAAGCCAGTGGAGGCCAGAGTGGCTGCATCGTCACTGGTGAAGCCCATGCTGCGTAGTAGTGGTGAAGCATATGACAGGATGTTAGGCTGACCAGTGGCCTGCTGGAGGAAGACTAATGTTACACCCGTTAGCAGCCGTGCTCGCAGGTTAGCTTTAGAGCTAAATAACTCTCTAAAACTATGATCTGATTCCTCCTTTAGTCCTGTCTGAATGTCCCGAAGTTCTACTTCCACATCCTCACGTATCCCTCCTCTCATCTTTTCCAGGACAAGCCTGGCCTTCTCAACATTGCCCTGGGCAACCAGGAAGCGAGGGCTGGGTGGAAGAAACAAGAATGCCCCAAATTGCAGCAGTGCTGGGGGAATTACAAGTCCAAATGTAAATGTCCAGCCATGAGGCACAGAAGCAAAGGCGTAACTGCAGCTAAAACCCAGCATTACACCTAAGACCAGCATAAACTCATACAATGTCACTAGTAGACCTCGCCTCTCTCTGGGTGAGATCTCGGCGATATACAAACATGCTGCTGTCCCGGACAGAGAGGTGCCCATCCCCACTATGACACGGCCCAGGGTTAGTGACACAAGTGAAGTTATGGCGATGAGAACAACCGTCCCACCGACCACCATAGTAGCACTCAGAAGCAAAGAGCAACGGCGGCCATAGCGGTCCAGGATGGGACCCCCAGCTAGACAGATAAGGAGAGCGCCGAACACATGGGCACTGACGAACAGTTCCTGCTCCTGACAGGACAGAGTGAGCAGGCCACGCAGCTGCAGCAGAACCCCTGAGGTCAGGCCCATCTCATAACCCAACATGAGGCCACTGAGGTTGGCCACCATGGCCGCCATCACCATCCACCAGCTACAGCCTGCAGAGGGAGACAACCATGGAAAAGAGATGATAGGTCAGAACTCTTTTACTACATTCTATACAACTAACCCTACATGAGTTAATAGTAAACATTAAGGTTATATCTTTATATCTCCTTTGTATACCATAAAAGATCATTGTGACTACCTCTCTGAAGCCATGCTAATCAATAACTTTACATTTGCTTTTATTAGCTACAAAAAAAAAAGGTAACAACTTTTCCCTCTAGGTTTTCATAACAGTGCTGACTGAGTGGAATTAAAGGTTGGATGTTCACTGAGAGAGTGTATGCTATTGTATGCATCTTTACATGTTCAAATGAAAGACTTTATGGTTAAAAAAGTGACCCTGCAACAATAGACAATTATAGTCATACATGACATCTAGAGTGTGTGTTGTTTAGTAATAAATGCTGCTTTTGCTACTGTTTGTGCCGTAAACTTGATTTAAAATAATGCAAAACAATAACATTAGGGCTGTGCAATTAATCAATTCCAATTTCAATTATTACAGCCTACGATTACTTAGTGTAATCAAGGAAAAACCATTAATAACACTAACGTTTTGAAGTGAGTTTTGAATGCGCACTCAGGCTCCGCCCCTCTCAAAGCCTGCGCTCTGATAGCTACAAGCTAGGCTATATGTGGAGAGTTGTTAGCAGAAACATGGCAGAAAGAAAACAGGAGAAACTATGGTGGCCCAGAAGTGCAAAACAAATTAACAAATGTCCAAAACAAAAAAAAAATGGGAAAAACAAATTAAAAAATGTCAAAAAACAAATAAAAAAAACAAAACAAATTGTTTTGGACATTTGTTAATTTGTTTTGCACTTCTGGGCCACGTAAAGCCTGGGACACACCAACCCAACGCCGACCACTGTCAGCAGAGGCGGGGCGACTGCTCGTCTCCTCACGTCTCCCCTCGTCGCTACTGAAAGTAGCTGCAGACACCAGACCGATTCAGATCCACGACCGAGCAGTGCGCATGTGCAAAAACGTAATAACTATTTACAACAGCAGGCGGCGCTAGTCAGCACACACGTATTTAACTCAAGTATTTATCAGTCAATAATAATTATACGCACTAGATTAAACTGGTCTGATTACAGTAATGAATAAAAGAGACTGGATTATTGCAGCTGTTTGCCTCAGAGGAGGGTTATATTTTTATCTGCACGAGGCTACAAGCTAAGGTAAGCTAACTGCAGCACATTACCGTCACAGATGTGGAAACATAATGAAGTAGATGAAGAACAGAAAGTTCCTTATACTTTGCGGTTAAACTCGAGCTGTTTGACAAATTGTGAACTGGACACACAGCCTATCAGAGCGCACGATGGCCCGATGCCGATTCAACATGTTCAATCAGCCAGAACTACATCCAACTGTCTCCTACTACGTCCGATGGTGCGGAACTCATCAAACAGACTCACGTTGCTGACCGCGTCAAGCCATCCTACCGCACCCAACTGTCGATGATCGCCCGGTGTGATCCGGCCTTAAGAAACGCTTGGATTGCAAAGCAGACGAGACAAATACTGTTATTTGTGAGCACTTTGGGTTTGAAGAGGAAGACGTCGAGCCAAGACACACTGTGTGCAAGGTGTGCTTTGGGGTTGTGGAAACTATGTCTATCCCCTACTGGACAGGAGAGGATAGTTGTCTAATAACACGGTGAGTGCGGTGGTTTCATGTTTACTTAGCGTTCTGGCTCTGGATGTAAAGTGTACAAGTTGTTTAGAATGTGGCGTTTACTTCATCAGCTACCAGTGCGCACCTGAGCGCTGTGGGTGTGTCTAATTCTCCAGTTCATGACTAAACCATGCCCCGTGACTGTTTACAGTTGGCTTTTGTTGTTATGGTGTTTGGCTGGTGTGGCTGCGGAGCAGAGCCAGTGGTCCATATAGGCAGAGCAATAAAACGGGACCGCGCCTGTCTCCGCCTCGGTGGTCGCTGGTGTCCGCCTCCGTTAACTCGTTAAACGCGCCCCTGTGCGGTGGGCTTAAAAGCGCATTGTAACAGTTGAAAGCAGATGAAAACCGTGTTAAGCTAAATAGATCAACGGGGCATGTGCGCGTCTGTGTGCTGCGGGTCCTAGCGGTGTCTCAGCGGCAAGTCTGCCCAGCCTCAGACTTGGGCACAGAGAAAGTGCGCCGTCTCATCCAGCTTAAACAGCGCTGGTGTTGTGAGCTGATAACAGTGTGTATGTGTTTGCATGAGTGCAGTGAAAGAGCCTCAAATGCAGTTACGAACGGCGTTTAGGACAATAAAGAGGTGAACTAACTCCTGTCTGCTTCATTATCACTCAAGCCAGATCATGTGGAATTTAAATAGCATAGGCTACTTACTTGAAACAAGGTATTATTTTATAACATTCCATTTGGTTACAAGAGAACAAACTTGGTTTATTTTAATATTTTTGCACTTTTTTTGTGTGTGCAAATAAATATACATTTTACCTTGTTTTTTTAGGTTAATGAATAATCGTTTGAATAATCGTGATTTCAATTATGTCTAAATTAATCATGATTATAATTTTTTTTTATAATCTAGCAGCCCTAGATAAAACTATAGTATTTAAAACAAAGTGCATATAGATTGATTGGAGCACATTTGTGGATGTGTCCAGACTGACATAGACTTAAAAATTAAATCACTAACTAGTACTTTGTAATCATCTACAGGGCTTGTGTAATAAACAAGTTACGTAGTTTGTTTTTCAGACACATTTTTGGTTTTGAGCCAATACATGTCAGCTTGACCGGGTCTGAAGCATAAAAACAGCAAAAAACCTGTATTGGTTTCATCATTAATCAGTGTTTGAGAAAAAGCTAATGCAGTTAAGTTACACATTGAGCTAATTGATCAGTGACAGTTGCTGCTTACTATACACAAGTCACTGTATACGTTGTGCATAGGTGTATAGATGATCTGTTTTGTTATATGGTGCATTATATCTTTGTAAGCGACTTGATTTTACCCTGAGCTAAATTCAGTGGTGTCGCCTAAGAAAGAGTGCATTATTTCCTGAAAAACATGCCAGGCACAGATTTACTAATCCTTCTTCTCAAACAACGATTAGGCTCAATAAACAGACACTCCCATTTATATTTTATGTCACAAAAGGAACCCAACATCACCTGTGTGTGGCTGTACCTGAGAATTTAGGTGGACATTGCATCTGGCAGCTATCTTTCAGTGTGTCATTGCAGGCGTCATCACTGGTAATTTTCTTGGCACTCGGTTCCATTGTCAACATCTCCTGATAACAGTAATAAAGCACTTCAGATATGTTGATTGGATCAGTCAAACAAGTATGCCATCACATTAAAATGTCTTATGGGTGGTTTCAATAAATGGAAAAATGCAAGGGATAGGCTTCAATGAGCTCTTTCATTATTGGAAGTACAGGCAGTTTAACGCCTATTACACTTTTGACAGTAATAAATGACACCATTAAAGGATTATGTTATTACAGTAAGAATTTTTACCTGGTACCAGAAAATAAAAAGCCTCATAATTACATAAAAAATTCTTCTTATAAAAATGTTCTTATTGTTTCTGTGGAAGAATTGTATAGTTAGAGTATACAACTAGATACTGCACTATGTAGCTAACTCTGATTAACAAGACACGTTAACATGCTGTAAAACATATCCCACCAAATAAACAAAACATAGCAATAGCTTATTCAGTTTGCCATATTTTGAGTTTGAGTGTCATCCTTAAGCACAAGATTACTTCCTTCAAAAAAAATAGACTTTCCTTGCACTGAGTGTTAGAGTAAACACTACTTAGAATACTGCTAAACGAAGTAAAGTATCCAGAACATACCGTAACCTTTACTGGATCCTGAACTACTACTACTATTACTACTACTACTAAATGTCATTCCCCGAAGGCTATAAACACCGGAGTATAAAAATAGAGGTTAGGGTTAGTAATCATTGTAAATAAACTAACATCAAGTAGTCCACTATTGACCTGCGACACGGTCGTCTGTCTCGCGCAGACTCGGAGTAAACAGGTTTAAACTACGGCCCAGTCCCCTGACAGTGTCCCACCTGAGCACTCGGCGGCCGCTCACAGCTGCTGTCGATAACGTGGCCCTTTTCTTTATCGCTCCATTAACTTCAGCTCCACAATTTATAATTGCTACTTTCCCCTTCTTGATTCGCTCGTGTCGGTACACGCGCACTACTTGTTTTGGTGATACGTCCATTTGGCACCGCCTACTGCCACTCAGACCACCAATAGGACCTGCGTTTTCTTTCTGAGTACGTCAAAGCGAGAACCCTATTGGTCTAAAGAGAATATTAGAAGGCTACATCAACCAGGGATACATTTTTCTAGTCCACAAATTAAATTAGACTTGTGCTTTGTGTTTTGAAATAAAAAGAGGGTGAACATTGACAAAATTGTATGTATCAGCATTAACTAGCCTACTTTTGATTAATCTTTTAGGAGTTTCTAATGTGGACAATATCATTTTTTTAGGTTTTTTATTTTTCAAAGCATGTAGCTTATTAATAATCAACTTTTTTCATAATCTATTTCAAACGAGGCAGTCAAGAATTTTGGGTAAAATTTCTACAACATTCAAGTCACGAATTTGCAGCTCCAAATATAAGCATAAAATACATTTTACATAATTTTAATAAGGAAATGTGGGAATCAACTTATACAACCATTACAGATAAGATTGTTCTACAGCAAAAACGAGCCATATGTATGTAATATAAATAAGGCTGGGTATTACGATCATACTAATCACTTATGTTTACATTAAATTATATTATTGGGCAAATAATGTTCAAAGCAAAAGCTAAATCACTTCCAGATTGTGTCCAGCGGTTCATTTTAGTTCCTGAGAGCAAATATGAGTAGTATTATGTAGTAAATAATTATCTTTATAGTGTAAGTGTGATGTCTTTTGGTTTTAAGACACATTCTCTGCAGAAGTTACTTTTGCTTTTGTAGACATGTAGTGGAATAAAAATTATTATTTATCTTTTAGATGTAGTGGAGTAAAAGTAGTAAGTTTCTCCTAAAATACTTCTCAAGTAAAGTACAGATTCTCAAAAACTATACTTAAGCACAGTACTCAAGTAAATTTACTTTGTTACTGTCCACCTCTGTTAATAATACAATACATATAGCACTGTGCAAATGTTTTAGTGAGGTGTAAAAAATGCTGAGAGTGCTATACAGAACAGAATACAGATTATTTTTGTTCAGTTCAGTAAGGGGATAAACATTATTAGTTTTGGTGTTTAGATCCAGGAGTATGTTAAGGGATTCTGTACCATTTTAAGATGCAGACCAATGATACTAACTTCAGCAGATAAAATGGCAAATGAATGGCAATTCTGAGATATAAGATTTCTGTGGCTCAATTAGAAGAGCATTTACCCTTGAACTAGAGGATAGAAGAATTAGAACAAGAAAAATTGAGTCCAGGTCAGGGCACTATATTTTTACCATTGTAAGATAGGACCAGTGCCTTGACGTTACCTTGTTCATACCTGTTCTTAAAAACCTGCCTAAGACTTGAACTGTATATGTAACAGTCAATATACTGGTGTTGGGCTGGCAGCTGTTATATAACTTCTGAGCCCCCTTTCTTCTGTAACCATTATGTCTTCAACAACACTAAACACCTGTATCAATAATGCTCACTGACTCCTGCCGCATGTCAAAATAAATGAGACCCCCTGTTGTTTAGCTCAGTTACTCTGTCCCTTGCTCTGTCCCGCCTGCCTCTGTTGCTTCACAGAGTGTCCCAGTGTTGTTGCATTTTTCCTAGTCCTACTTTTGCAAAGGTTTTCGGTGGGCGTGGCTTAATGACTGCTGTCTTTGACCTCTGTTAACTAGTGTCATTTGGCTCACAGCGAGTTTACCAAAGGCGTGAGGTATTATGTAATGTGGCCTACTAATAGGGAACGTTTCAGAAAAGGGTTGAACTGTTTAAAGAAAAAAAAAATCTAAAGGCCATGCACATCTATAAAGCATAAAAGGAAGTGTTTAAAGTAGCTAAGATGGGGTGTGCAGAGTGGTTAGCGCTCCTGCTTCTCAGCTAGGTTGGTTCAATTCTTCATACACCTGATACACTATCTCTCTGAGTGGACTCTGCACGTCTTACCAGTTACTATGCCCCCTGCCCCCAAAGATATACTTCTGTTTTGTCTAAATTGCCCATAGTGAAAGAATGTGAGTAAATGGTTGTCTGTCACTGTATTTCTCTGTGTCAGCCCTGTGACTAAGCAACCATTGCCCAGGGTGTACCCCGCCTAAGGCCCATTGTTGCTGGTATAATCTGCGCACCACTAACAGGATCAAGCAGAAGATGAAAGAATGCTAAGAATGCTTCTGTCCCTTTGCACTGTTCATTAATCTTTTTTTTATGTCTTTTATTACATACTATTTAAACATATAGTATACTAAGACCTACAGTTGAAATCAGAAGTTTACATACACTACAAAAAAGAGGCACAAAACCATTTTTTCTCCCTATCTGACATTAAATTAGACTAAACATTTCTGGCTGATGTCTTAAGATGTTGCTTCATTTTCTTCTACATATTGCTCTTTCTTCATGATGCCATCTATTTTGTGAAGTGCACCAGTCCCACCTGCAGCAAAACACCCCCACAACATGATGCTGCTGGCCCTGTACTTCACTTTTGGGATGGTGTTTCCAGGCTTACAAGCTTTCCCCTTTTTCCTCCAATTTTAACAGTGGTCATTATGGCCAAACAGTTCCATTTTAGTTTCATCAGACTTTGTTCCCTGTAAAGATTTACTGTACTGTAATCTGTTTTGTTTTTTTATGTTTCTTTTGGCTTCTTCCTCTCTTGGTGACCTTTCAGTCCATGTCGGTACAGTACTCCTTTTACTGTGGATGATGACACTTTCTTACCAGCTTCAGGAACATCTTCACAAGGTCTTTGGCTTTGGTTCTGGGGCTGATCTGCACATTTCACACCAAAGCTTATTCATCTCTGGTACACAGTACCCTCCTTCCTGAGCGGTGTGATGGCCATGTTGATTATAATTGTGTTAAACTGATGATGCACATTCAGGCTTCTGGAGGTCCACAATTCTCTCCCTGATATCTTGTTGTCACACAAAGAAGCAGTGTGTTTGAGGTGTGCCTTATAATACATCCACAGGTGCATATCCAGTGAACTCAGTGACTGTCAGTTAGCCTATCAGAAATGTTCAGAGCATGACATCATCATCTGGGCTTTCCCAAATTATTTAAAGACAAAGGTGTATGTAAACTTCTGACTTTGAGGAAAGTAATATAAAATTTGCACACACACAAAAAAAAAAAAAAAAAAAAAAAATCTCTCTCTCATTATTCTGGTATTTAGCAAAAAGAAATAATTTTGTTAATTCTATCTGACCTAAAACTTGCGAAGTTTAGTCTAAATAATTATCAGACAATGAGATAAAAAGGTTGTGTGTCTTTTTATACAGTGTATGTACTGTAAACTTCTGGTTTCAACTGTATGTGCAGGTTTATTACAAAACAAATAATTGCATTGATCTATGAAAGTAGAGGCAGTTTTGTAGATACTAAGACAGCAGTAAATGCACCTTTTGCATTGTTCATTAATCATGTTAAATCATAAAAACATCACTAGATCAACAACCTCAAGTTTAAAATCACAACAGTAGATTATGAATATGCCCAATAATATTTTTGGGGTTACACCCTTCACTTCACTTGACAAGGGATGATTTTGTTATTTGAGCAAGCTTATTGGGCGAATATGCAAATTAGCATTGTTGCTATAATCCAGCATGTCTACATCTGTCACTGACTGACTAGATGTTCATTAATGTGCACTCTCCCTATTAAATAAATAAATAAGTAATAAAGAATACCATAACATAAGCACTAGCACAATTTAGAACGAAATAAACATCAAAATGTAGTCATACTGACTGATCTTTTTCATTACATATTAAAACATATGCTGAGAACTCGTGCACGTTTATTACAAAACACAGATTTGCATTGTTCTGTGCAAGTGGTGGCAAATTAATAGATACTAAGACAGCAATAAACGTCAAACTTTAAACGGTAATCAAAGAGGTTCCCGGTATCAGTAGAAGGGAAAGGAACGGCATGAGCACACTAAATATTAAACACATAGCATTAGTCACTATGCAAATTCCAGCCATTCCACATTCCAGGCCACTTTAGAAGACATTTTCCAGGAACTTTTCTGGAATTTTTTTTTTATATGAGGTGTTCTATATCTATATCACACCTTGAAAGATACTGTTCACAAACTAAACACCACTTCAGAGCTTCTTATCAGTGCATGTTTTGTCACTCACTTCTTCCGTTTATTCCCTTCAGGGGTTTGCAGGTGGCTGAAGTCTATATGAGCAACTATGTACCTTAGGCGGGATACACAACAATAGCACACTAACAAGCATCCATTCAGTCACACATTCATTCAATATACAGTCACCTATTCACCTAATGCATGTCTTTGGTTGCTGGAAGTAAGTCAGAGTACTCAGAGAGAATACACAGTAACACGGGAAGGACATGCACACTCCACTCAGAGAGATTAGGAGTCGGTTACCCCATGGATTCTATCTAAAACCTCCTTGTTAAAAGGCATGAGCGCTAACCACTCTGCCACTATGCACCCTGCACTTGATCAAAAACAAGCTAGCATATAATTATGAAAACTGATTTGTTAAAAACAGTATTCTACAATATTTTACACAAAGTAATTGTAAATGGTAAATTACAAATGTAATTTGCCATAGGCTAAGCTGCTGTACTCTTTGTTGCCCCTTACAACATGCAGAGAATGGTCTCTAAAGATTTATTTATTATTGAGCAGATCCTTGCACTTCACTTTTTTATTAGGGCTTAAATCTTTTTACATTTTGGTCTTCCAGATCATTGTCACTTGCCCTTTTGTTGCTGCTCCCAGCTGAAGAGTCTTCATCCCAGTCACTCCCAGAAAACTCGTCCCACCACCTGAGTGACCCACCACTATCCTCCCCTTTAGCCTGGGCATCTGGAGGGTAGGTACTGACTTCCTGACTGTTGTCATTATTATCAAGAGCACCGGCATCATCACTGGCGTTGTGGTCATTACTGTCAGCATCAATATCCACATCAATTTGATCATCATTGCGAATGTTGTCACTGGAACCATTAGGGTCTCGAGGGACTTCTAGTATTCGTCCTCGGAAGTAATGAATGATCTCAATCCCAATCTCATCCTCTGATTGGTCGTCAAGGTCAACATCTTCATTGCCAAAAGAGGCGTCCAGGAAAAGAGCTTCAAAAAGGAAATTTCCTTCTTCATCTGATTCTCCATCTACAACACCATTCAGAAGTAAATTATATTCCTAGTTTAATAACTTTTTGTATCTACAATTTAAAGCAGCACAATGTATAACTTTTCAGATGAATCACATTCTTGTAAGATAGTAGCAAGCCACTCCACTCAAACAAAGCTATCTGGTGAGACAGGACACTCATGAAATATCCTTTAAAATCAGTTTGAGGATATATTCAAATAATTTAAATTCTTAATATTTCATATAAGGTAAAAAACCTTGATTTGTTCTTACCATTATTGAAGCCCCTGGATCCATCTCCATGGTCTTCCATTTTTATCTGTAAAATTTAAATCAGAAAACCTCCCATGATTTGGGATTTTAAAGCTACACATGCTAGTTTTAGCATCTTTACCAAAAAACTGTATCACATTATAATGCATTATAAGTTCCTATTAATCAAATATGCTAAGCAGCCGAAAAGCAACAACAGTTAATCTTCAGTAAATGTAAATGTATGTAGTTAAAAAAATAAATAAATAAATACTTTGCTTTCAGAGTTTGTTGTGAAAGGCTCATAGTGACCTCTCCTGGCGGCTTGTGTCACTTTAACCTGTTGTTATGGCAACAGAGTTTAGAGGCCACATCATTTCGGTTTAACGTTCACCATATAATACATCCATGCTTTATACAAAAAGAAAATGTAGACATAATTATCTTGTATGTAACATTATCACACAATGTGCTCGTAATTACCACATTTTTTAAAATCAAGAAAATTAACTACAGACCTTAGGCTACACATGAGGGCATGCCATTAATTATTATAGTAGCCTTGGCCTACATTATATAGATGAACATTATTATGGTAGCCTATATTATATAGGTGTTATGGGTTATATACTATATAACCCATCGTGATAGGCCTATGGGCAAAAATATGATAAAAACTAGTCATTATCTACTTTTGCTTTGGCTGATTGAAACCGTTGTGTCTAAAAACGTTTTTTTCAAATTTATTTAGAGCTGATTTCAAAGATTGACCACTAGATGGCAGAATATTACCATAAACCATTTACAACAAGCGTTTCTTCAGTAAAGCCCTTAGTCTGCCCATGACAGGCCTAGTTTTTATCAAGTTGTTGCACTTAAGATATGCATTGTACGTAACCAGTGTACAATCACAGTTCTGACTTACAGTTTATGCTTTAATGTAGCCGAATGTTAATTTTTACTATCAACAGCATTACATAACTATGGGGTCCATGGATTTGATAATAGGCCTAAATAAAAATTGAACTAATTGTATTCCCACGTTGTAGCCCGAAATAGAGAAATCATTTGAGAAGCAGTGTCCCTGTCTAGACAAATCTATAATTCTTGGCTTTCATTATTAACTCTCTCCCCATACAATGAAGTTAAAGGTCAACGGTCTCACAAGTTGATAACTCTGGTATCTTCCACAAATGAACTCCAGGAACTTAATCAAACGTTTACTGGATATTTTTGCATTTTAAAATGGCCAGGAGTTATGCATTTGGAGATTATAGGCTGTACCAACAATGTGTACTCTTGCAGTAGCCTATATTCTTTGCAAAGTTATTTATTGATTTCTTTTGACCCTGAGTGGCTTTATCTCTCTAGCCAATAGACCAGCTACTTTCTACTGCACAAATTTACTTAAACATCAGTAGTATTGTTGTGTAAGGCCTGTGACGCATGAAAAAGGTGAAAGTCCATTTTAAACTGCTGTGGACTGTTCACTGAAGGTCAATGGTTCAGACTCATTCAGGTGGCACAAGTGGTAAATGTAAATTCTTTACATTCTTTTGACCCAAGAGCACATTATGATTTGTAGAGTCTATTTAGAGTAAAAATAGTCATTAAAAGAGATATACTGTATAGGACCATGTTATGTATTCCACAAAGGCCACTTATACTTGTCTACCTATCATAGTCTAATTTCCTCTCAAAAATAAAGCAATAATGCTAACAGGGAACCTTCAGGGTGATTCAGGTAAAGTGTGAAAACCTGTCCCTTATGAGATAATATACACACTCAACTTGCAAAAAAGTTGCCATGTAACTACCAAGTCTTACTCAAATATACAATTTGTACAATGACACAAGTTTTGTTATTTGAGCTATTAACCAAAACATATTCAAGATACAGTTATGTAATTAAGTGCAGACTCTCAGCTGTAATTTAAGAGTATTCATGTCCAAATCAGACAAAGGGTTTAGGAAGCAATGATTGCCTGATGTCTGGAGCCCATGAACATCACCAAACACTGGGTTTCCTATTTTGTGATGCTTTGCCAGGCTTTTACTGCAGCTGTCTTCAGTTGTGGTCATTTGTGGGTCTTTCTGCCTTAAGTTTTGTCTGAAAACAAGTGAAATTCATGCTTGATTGGGCTGAGATCTGTAGACTGACCCCTGTCACTGCAGAATATTTCACTTATTTGCCTTAAAAACCCTGGAGTTGCTTTTGCAGTATGTTTTGGGTCACTGTTCATCTGTACTGTGGAGCACCGTCCAATCATCGTCATGGCTTTTGTCTGAATCTGAGTTGAAAGTTTATCCCTATACACTTCAGAATTCATCCGGCTGCTTCTGTCTCTGTCACATCATCAGTAAACACCAGTGATCCAGTGCCATTGGAAGTTATGTAGCTCATGCATCACACTGCTCCGCAATGTTTTACAGAAAATATGGTGTACTTTTAGGTGTTTTTTTCTAATGCGGCCTTTCTGTTGTTGAGGCTGATGGTCTGCTCCTTGTGGTGAACCCTCTGTATTTTTTCTCATGAAGTCTTGTTATGATGGACCTAGACACTGATAGAGCTACGTCCTGGAGAGTGTTCTACACCAAGGTGGATGTTGTGAAGGGCTTTTTCACCATTTTTTTAAATTCATCCTAAGGATAGTCGGATTCACTTTCATTGAGATACTGTATGTTGTGATTTCACAGAAACATAGTTTTCAAATGCAAATGTAACACCTGGAATCAAGTCCAGACCTTTACCTGCTCAGTTTATGATGGATTAATGAGGGAAATAGCCCATGCATCTAAAGAAACAGCTTTTGAAGCAACTGTCCAAATACTTTTGATCCCCTGAAAAAGAGGCAGCTACACATTAAAGAGCTGTAATTCCTAAAACCTTCCAATTTGAATGTGAATACTCTCAAATTACAGCTGAGAGTCTGCACTTTAAGCACATATTAATATTCATTATATAACTGTATTTTGAACAGTTTTGGTAAAAAAGCTAAAAGAGCAAAACTTGAGTCAGTGTCCAAATACTTATGAACCTAACTGCATATAATGGACTTTTTGACAATTCTCTTGTTGCAGTTTTATGTGGACCTTACTTCATATTATACTTGTATTACAATATCACAATTGCTCTATGACTTGAATCACAAATGGCTGTATGTATATAAATACATTGGCATCTATATGGTATTTCCATATTTATTTTTTTATTGACTTTGATGGACCCTAGGAAGACTGGCAACCACTCTCCATAAAGTATTAACAAGATAAGAATTTACATCTCCTGCAACACTGACAAGCACTTGACAAAGAATATCTTGCAATTTGAAAATGTAATATCTAGATGAACAAACTTTCACACCCACTTTTTAAGGCCTTGACTTTGACAGATTTAAATTAAATAGATTTGAATACTTTTAAGTCATTGGGGAGTGTCCTCTCTATCCCACACAATAAAGCCATAATAAATCAGTGCAAAAATCTTTAAGATGTAATAAAGTTAAACTTTTATTGCAAACCGAACATGGTCACATAAATCTTTAACAATTTTACAATTTACAGTACATTTAACATGTTACATATACACATTTAAGCATACCTTAAGTAGTTTTTGTTCAATATACTGTACATTAAACTAGTACACATAAGTCAAAATATACAAATAAACTTAAATACCATCACAGCCATATTTAAAATGGAATGTTCAGTTTGGATGTGGTCAGCGCGGTCCGTCTCTGTGAGGAAGGTGGAAGACTATACGAGGGGGACACAGTTGGCAAGCAGAAGGAAACAAGCTCTTCTTTCTCACCAGTGCTATAGCAGCGACGCTCCCTCTTCCTCTCTCTCCCAGCAGTAGCGTTATGTGCAAACCAAGATACAACTACATCATTTGAGCATCTATATTAAAAAGAACCAGTTGATTAAGTAAGTGCTACATGTGTAACTCAGTAAATTTGCCACAGAAAAACCCAAATGATACGGTGGAGAGGAAAAAATGAAGGCACCTTTTTGAATAAGTCATCCCCCTCAGTAACATTCAGCTTCAAATTAATCCCTTTTCTTACCACACAGAAAACAAATATGAAGAAACTAAAGCACCAAAATAAATGCTGTTTATACTTAAATAGCCCCCTTAACATAGTTTGTTGGAAAGAGTCTTACATGACACTGGGCTACATACAGTAGTTGCAAGTGGAAATTAATTTGAAAAGTAGTGGGATAGTTATTTATGTGTGTGCTTGTCATTTAGTTGAGGTTGTAGCCTTGGTGACAATGAAAGGGGGCTGTCGAGCTGCCTGAGCAATGTGCAAAGGACCTCTACTACCGGATGGAAACTCAACACTGACAACTGACCTATATAGGTTTGTATGTATCTTTGAAATAAATTGTGCGTTGCTAAATCAGGGTAAACCCGGTGACTCCCCTTGAAGCAGTACTTCAAAAGTTACCGTATTATGGCACATTCAAAGATCTTTGTATATTCAGACTGGTCGCAGTGGTTGGAAAAATCCATTATCCTGTGAGTGTGAGGGTCCACATACATGTCCATTCACATAATCCAAGTCCCATAAGGTTTCATGTATTGGGTCCTATAGGTAGGAGTCCATAGAAGGAGCATAAGAAAAGCCCACAAATGCTTCTGAAGCCTCTTTAATACTGGCTGTTACCAGACTGCTGTCTGGGGAGCAGCCAATGGAGCTTGGCACGGGCTCGTCTGTGAACTCTGGGTCAAAGTGCCGAAGGTCGTTGGGTCCCGTCTGAAGGTGAGAAACACAAGTGGGGATTAGTCAAAATACCATACCATACTTGGACATGTGTCAATTAACAAAATCAAAGGGCAAACAGAAAGTGATTAGGCTATATACATGTATAGTATTCTGACATATATTGTACAGTAGACAGTCTATTATTGCACTGCATGGAGGAAAAGGAACATACCACGTTAGGGTTGAAAGGAGGGTTTATCTTCTTGGCGTTGAGGTCATCCCAGTTGATAGGAGAAAAGAATATGTGGTTCTTAATTTCAAGCTGTAAAGAGAAATCAATAATAAGGTAAGTCCAAAGACAATATGCTATGGATATCCAGCACATACAGTTGATGTAATAAATGAGACTTACAAAATCATCCTTGCAGCCCAGCCTCTTGGTCCGGTCCTTTTGTAGCAGGCCTTCCAACAGGTGTCTCGCTGAGTTGGAAATGTTGGGTTTGAGCTGAAGCGGCTTGTTCAGGATGTTGTCATACATTTCTGCAGTGTTACGACTATAGAATGGTGGCTGGAGTGCAAAAAAATAAATATATTAACACCAATACAAGACAACAAAATTCCAAAATATTAAACTTATATAAAAATAATAATTACCAGGCCATAGAGCATCTCATATAGAACAGCTCCTAAGCACCACCAGTCTACTGTCCGGTCGTATGGCTGCTTGTGTAGGACTTCAGGAGCTAAATACTAAAAAGAGGCATAAATTAATAAAACACTGATTCCAGGGGCTAATATATGACATTTTTCTATCATTTGATTTTAGTCCTTACTTCTGGTGTACCGCAGAAGGTGGAAGTGGTCCCATTGGGCTCAATGTTCTCCTTGCACAGGCCAAAATCTGTGAGGATAATATGTCCTTGAGAGTCCAGGAGGATGTTCTCTGGCTTCAGGTCTCTGTAGACTATGTTGAGTGAGTGAAGGTACCCCAGCGCACTGGCAATCTCTGCTGCATAGAACCTAGCTCTGGGCTCCAGGAAGAAGCGCTCTCTTTGTAGGTGGTAGAACAACTAGAATACAGAGATGAAAATTATGAGCTTTGAAACCAAGAGAGGTATATAAGGGAAAGTAACTGGGGCACAGCAAAAGAGAAAGGCTAACCCATATTTAATCAACACTGTCTTTGGTTGTCTAACAATCACAGGAAATTAACTCGATTAGACACACAGCAAGTCTGAGCAGCGCTGCTAATTTTGGCCCAATGGCTCCACTCTGTAGCTCACCCCATGATTTCCTGAGAGCTGTTTCCTTTAGTGAAAGAAAAAAAACGAGAGCAAAAAGGCAGAGAGCGATGGCCTTGATTCGGCTTCTCATGACAGGATATCCCCTCTGTCTGTGTGTGTCCCTGCTTCAGCTAAATCTGAAAATGTATTGTTCCTAACCCCCTTTTATGACATTATCAACTCCACGGCTTGCTTCTTAATTTTACCATTTTTGTGTATAAGAGATGTAATTCAGAAGTAATAATCAAGAAATAATGCGTACCACAAGGATCTACACTAGTACTGTTTTTTTTTAATATCTTCGACTTTCCATTTGACTTTTACCTTCTGGGGTTGCCACAGCAAAACATCTGCCTCTTAGCATGCAGTGATTTGCATATGGATTTGGCATATGTTTTATGTTGGATACCTTTCCTGACGCAACCTCAGCTCTCCTTTCTCTATGTACCTGTCTTCAGATAACTTAACCTTAAAATTCTCCAGTGTCAAATCACTTATGTGGGTGCTTTTTGATTTTCTGGCAGCAAAACTCACCTCTCCTCCATTGATGTAGTCTAAGATGAAGTAGAGTTTGTCAGCCGTTTGGAAAGAGTAGTGCAAGCCAACCAGAAATGGATGCTTGACATTCTTCAGCAGCACATTCCTCTCTGACATGATGTGTTTCTCCTAAAGATAGCAAGAGGTCAAAGGTGAGCATGATAAACAGACAAGGAATGTGTTCAGGTGATTGTTATTGTTTGCATTTGCACTTACCTCCTTTTTCTTAAGAATAGCCTTTTTCTGTAAAACTTTGACGGCGTAGAATTGGTCATCGGTGCGGTGGCGTGCAAGTAGGACCTTGCCAAAACTCCCCTTGCCGATGACTTTGAGGAAGTGGAAGTCGCTAGGTTTTGCTGAGGGGTTGGATGATGGACCAAGGTTGATCTGCTGGGATGGACTGGGCTATAGAGTAAAATAGTAAAGATTACAATTCATTCTTCTATTAAAACAATGACAAGTGTTTGTAAATAAAAGTACTGCAAAACTATACTCACAGGAGGAGAGGGGTTTGCATTCATGAGCTCTGCATCTTGAGGCAGATTCAGAATGGACTGAACTTCAGGACTGCAATGAAACACACAAATGTTTACATCAAAACAATGCAAAAATTTAGTCATATTCATGCATTCAGGGGACATAATACTGGCATTTTTTGGTTGACTGTCAAACGTTTTTGTCCTTTAGTGAATACTGAACAATAACATGAGTCAGATGGTACTCACTGCTTGCAGGCGTAGGAGTTTGTGGCAAGTCTCTGAATGAAGTCGTTCAGCCCCATTCTCCTCTGTTTCATGAAAGCTGCAACACAAAGAGTTGGAAAAAAAAAATTAGAAGTTTGAAAAGGTAAGTTAATCCATGTTGTTATATCCACAAGTTATCCATACCGGTAACTAATCCCACAAGCCCCTTAGACTTTGCATAAGTCAGTTCAGGCTCTCCAGTTTCTGTCTTGATAGTCATTTTGAGTTAGGTCTGCACTCAACAACGACCTAAGCTGAAATATAACTCAACTTGATTTTGGCAGTCCTATTAAAGTCCAAAAGAGGGGAGGAGCAGCCCACATGCCTACTCCTCCCTCTAAGTGGGCGTAATCCTATGTCAACACATTTGCTGTAATATAATCGACCTGTGCCTTGACCAATGAGAAGTTGTTGCGGCTTCTCCAAAAACGTCATAGCCACACCTCAAAATGTGACTTCTCATCCAAAACATTGAAAAAAAAAAGAGAAAGAAAAAGTTGGCCGCTAGGATTTGATGAAAAGATTTGTTTTGGGACATTCATAGCAACTTTCCTTTATTTCCCATGCATCATTATGGTGTAATGGTCAAACAAATAAGTTTTAATAGTTACATTTGAATTAATACTGAAATTAAAAACAACATATAATATCATATGAGTGCCATAAGTATCTTAACTTTTAACCTGACATTTTCCAACTTTCTATCTATTATTTAACCACTGTATCTGTCCACACTGAGCTGTATTGCTCCGTTGACTTGGTTACAGTGCTTCTAACACATCTGATAGCCCGTTAACGGGACCTATCAACTTCTCAGGTTTGGACAGCTCTCAAAAATTAAAACGCATGATGTTGGCTTCCCACGGGTGCGCACGAGAGCAGAGGAGCAGAGGCAGAAAGAGCAGCGGGCCAGATGCCAAGAAAAAACCCTCTGCTAGTGGAAAAGTACAGAGCGAGTGACAAAAGAGTTAGATCAGTTTGCTGACTTTAGAAAAGACGTTCAACCCATGGGCAAGTCCTAACCTATACCAAACTGCTTAGAAGAAATAACGCATAAATGCAAATATACGGAAAATGCACAGTGGCACACATAGGACGCATTAGGTACGGTTATGTAACGCACCTGGTTTGTATTTTACCTACACCCCCTGGCACCACGAAGGCACGAGAGACCGTATCAGAGATCAAGGCCAAATCCGTTTAAGAGCATAAAATAGGCTAGATCTTTTTTTTTTTTCTAACTTTACCTGCATGAGTGAGCAGAATAAACATTTTGCAGCGAATTAAAGTTAAAATTCTACTTTACAATTTGTCCAAAAAGTCGTATTATTGTGAATTTTTACGATTAACAAACCTTTAAGATGTGGATGGCTTCTCATTTTGTCGTCTACCGCGCGCCAAGATGTGTAAAGTGAGACAGTCAACGATACCTGGCTACCTTTTATAAGCCCGTGTTATCAGCGCGGCTATTCGCCGAGATAAAAACATCATAAAACAGGGTCAGCGAGGCGAATGAACTGGAGGTAAGAAACGAGCGTCCACAGTTACTATTATCTGCATTAAGAATTTGGGACGCTCAGTCATAATTGAGGTCACAGGAAGATATCGTAACTCGCGCAACGACGGCGAGTTATAGCTTGCCCAGTGTTTGTTAGCTCCTTAAAAGTGTTAAAAACCCATGCAAAGTTTTAAAGTAAAGTTAGTCGCTGGTGTTTCCTGTTAGAAAAGGCAGTTACTTACACGTCAGAGCAGTGGTTTTATCTTTCATGGGGAAGCCTTATATTTCCAATTCACGACACGAACTGGGTCTATCGGCTCCTGTACAGAGGGGTACTAAACTTTACATCGCATTCCTCGCTGGGATAGTTTCATCCACTGTTCTTTTTCCTTTTCCTTTTTTTTAAGGGCGGAGACGGCCCGCCTGTTTCCTTCCACCCCACGCATAGGTGGCATGGTTGCGTGAGTTTCGGCGCGGGCGGGGCTACGGTGCCTTCAAGTGCTCCTCGGAAGTTATTCTTTCTTTCTCTCTTTTTTTTTTTTTTTTTTTTTTTTTTACTAGCCATTCTTTATGACTAAGGAAATGGACTAAATGAAGAGGAGAAACAAACAGAATGTCCTTTGAAAGGCTTTAAAACGAGCATTGACCTTTACCACATTAGTAACTGCACTGTGAGTCAGTTTACAATGTTTTTCAA
Organism: Bostrychus sinensis; assembly: GCA_020698575.1. Taxonomy (NCBI): domain Eukaryota; kingdom Metazoa; phylum Chordata; class Actinopteri; order Gobiiformes; family Eleotridae; genus Bostrychus; species Bostrychus sinensis. The sequence continues at coordinate 15,253,664 of CM036257.1, read as the reverse complement.
GTGAACTTGCAATCTTGGTAAAAGGAATATTACAACATGGCACCGCAACCCTTTCTTTACTTATTGGGAGTTTTCCCAAATGATTGATTAACTAAAACCAAAACTGTGCTCGACTTGGAAAATTCTCTTCTAAACTGTCCATAGTCAAAAAGAACTAGCCATTATTCATTTGCACTGGTATTGAGTTAATTTTGAACAATAGTACATTTTGAACTATACAAATATCAATAGCATTGGCCAAGAATGTAAAATTACATCTGAGAAACTGAGGACAGTTTTTCAACCATTTAAATTTGCTTTGATTTAAAGACTATCTGGCAATTTGATATCTTGTGTTATAGCGAATGCAGAAAACCAAGATCAGAGCTAGTACGACACAAAAAGGTCTGTACTGTGCTTAAGTAAAAGTATTGTTACTTAAAATCAGTTTACTGAAGCAGAAGCACTGAACTAAATCATTACTTGAGTAAAAGTAAAGACTATCGTAAAGTTAAGTGTACTTACAGCAGCTTGTAGTACTGATGTTACCACCACCACTACTAATATTCCTTCTACTGTTACTACTGCTACTACTACTGTACCTGCAACTATACTAATACTATTTCTGCTACTTAAGGTGACCACTTCAAAAAGTACTAAATTTGGGACAAGTTGTGTGCGATTTGGTGGGACGAGGTGGGACAGGCTCGAGAAATAAATCTTTTGATAAACAAATCTAACTTGCAACTTACTGAGATACAAGTTGCTTCAGTTTAGGACCTATAACACATTTGATTTGCTGTTTTCATCCCAAAAATATATAGTTTTTCAAAGTTATGTCTTACTGAGACTTTATTCATTGGAATAAAAAAGGCAGAACAGTAAAAAATCTAAACTCCGAGTCTGCATTTTTTCAAAACAATTCAGCACCAAAGCCAGCTCACAGCTCCATGGAGAGGCCTGTCCTGAAATACAGAGGCAGCAACAAACCAGCCATATATTCAACCTATAAAGACAGGACCCCACAAATCTATTCCACATTTTACACAAGGAATACTGACCTGACATTTTAGTTCTTAATTTAAATCTCTCTTTTTATAAGATACCCTGAGCACCCGTGAGAAAGTGGGACATTATCTTAATAAGTGGGACGGATGGTAGGACAGATGCCTAAATGGCTGTGCAGTACAACCAAAAGGAGGACAGGTGGTCACCCAACTGCTCCTGTGCTATACTTTTATTACTGCTATTATCGCTATTATTACAATTTTTTAAAATCTTTTGTCTTTTCCCTTTTGGTATCTCCGCTGGAAATCATCATTAGATTTGCCCATGAGTACACTGGATGCCCTTCCTGAGACAGCCCTCTCGTTCTCTGCACCAAAAGTATACTGGCTTTTGACCATTTGTGACTGGATCTTTTGTCTTAATTTTATTCAGGTATGTTTAGAAAATTTACTCAGAAAATATATTTTTGTCCAAATGTTGTGTAGAGGAACTGCTGACAGCAAGCAGCCGTTAAACTGCCTCCACAAATTACTAGGGAGTCAGAAAGATGCTGCACGTCTAAGTAAGGTGCCTGAAAAGCAGAAGCCCTAAAATTACAGTTTGTATGTGGTGTGACTCTGCACTTTTAAAAATACAGCCCCAACACTTACTTTGCTGTCTCTGTTTTTTACTTAACTCAGGTCAAATCTATTATTAATACCCCCTCCATAGCTAACTGAAGCACACATTGAGCTAGAGCTATAGACACTTTAAGAGTAGAGGCCATGTCATGTTCATCCTATGGGTCTTTTTTTAATCTCTAAATAAATCCTTTTGTGATAAGGTATAGCCCCATCTCTTCATTCCCATTTCACCACTATTTCAGTCTGTTAAAATATGTATGCATGTTTCTCCTCGAGTTGTCAAGCTGCCATCTTTCAATTGGCGTTCCTTCTTGACAAATCTCACCACATGACAAAAGAGCTGTGGCTCATGTAGGACATGAAGTGACATCTCTTTTCAACTTAAAACACTTTATCAAAACTAGAAGAAACGTTTGACCTTGAAGGTCTGAACAAAATAAGACATTGTGAAAAAGGAATACATGATCATAAACCTTTTGGCTGTAGGTGTATTGAATTGTAGTAGAAGCAAAATCAGCAACAAACACTTTTGTCATGATAAAATGTCATATTCCCCCATCCATTTTATACTGCATATTCTTTACAGGTCAACTACAGTTTGCACTGACTTGCTGTTGTCACAAATTAAAATGCTTGTATTTAGACATAAACCCGGAGCAGGCCTAAGTTAGCGCTGGTAAGACATGGACATACTTTAGGACTAGGCTGGCCTGAGGACTAATCCACACTTCTTGCTTTAATTTTAGTAAATAAATTAGACACGTAGAGAGCGCAGACCTCCATTAAGGCATTGGTCACATTCTACTAATGCTGTATCGGCCACAAAACCTAAAACATATCTCACAATGACAATGAATCATTAAAACAAATTAATTGTTCCTTTACTGGGCCTTGTAGTTGGAGTTAATATCTCTGGCCCTATCTCACAATGGTACAAAGTCATTTCAAAATTCCTGGATCCCAGATGCTGTTTCATATCCAAACCAAAAACTAATAATGTTTTTCTTGGCCTATTACTGATCTTTCCTCAAGGTTTCACCAAAATAAATCCATTATTTTAGTTATCTTGCTAATAAACCAACAAACAGACAACCTCCAACCTGGTGGAGATAATGACGTGAAAAATTATAGTTCTGAGCTAACTCAGCCTAAATAACTAAAGTAGGTACAAGTACAAGTGCCTCAAAGACATTTTGATGGTTCCTTGACAATGAAGGGAAAGAATGCCTCTTTCATTAAGCCAGTTGCATGCCTCCCCAGATAAAAAAAAACGCAGTAGATTTACACAGAACCAAGTGAAATCGCCCTGTGTCATTTTGAATTAGCAGGCAGAGTCATTTAGGGAGAGCAAACACAAACATTATAACATTATGTTGCTCTTTTAGTTCAGTTTCAATATAATGTGTCACTAAATAAACCTAAAAGCAGCCATTTCAACATAACATGGACACAGATTAACTAAACAATCTACCATTTGAAGCCATTTGAGTAGGTTATAGTCTTTTTGAGAATATTTTACCTCCAAAGTGAAGCCGGTGGTCCACTAGCGTATGCATCTGTGCCCAAATGAGAGTGAGGTGCTGAGAGAGGACCGGCACAGCGGAAGAAAGACCACTAAATGGGGCCAGCATTCACAATGACTCGCAGTGTTTTTCCTCTCTGGCCCTGTTTCTCACTGGCATTTACATAGGGCTGTTAACGGGAAGAGCTTCCATCAAACTTGAGAAGTGTGTTTGTTTGTAGTGTGTGTCACCCACTAATGCATTATATAACCCACTAGTGGCAAACTCAATAATGAAGGCCAACCTAGACCCACACACTTGGGGACATTCGTGAAAAAACAGGAAGATAGAGAAAGTAGTTTTTTTAGGTGAAATTATACACCAATCAGGCATAACATTATGACCACTCACAGGTGACGTGAATAAGTGGGTGGAATATGTTGCAGTAAGTGAACATGCTCTCTAAGTTGATGTGTTAGAAGTAGGAAAAAAGGGCAACGATTTGAGAGAGTTTGACAATTGGAGTGATGGCTGGACAACTGGGTCAGGGCATTCGTGGTCTGCAATGGTCACTATCAAAAGTAGTCCAAGAAGGAACAGTGGTGAACTGCTGCAACAGATGATGCACATGGGGAGCGAAGGCTGGCCCGTGTGGTCCAATCCCACAAGAATTGCTTAAGAAGGTAATGCTGGTTCTGATCAAAAGGTGTCAGAATACACAGCACATTACAGTTTGCTCTACACGGGGCTGCATATTAGGCAGTGGGTCATAATGTTATGCCTGATTGGTATATATAATTTAGTGTTGCATAAATTCAAACTTACTATATTTACTATACCAATGAAAAGTTTAGATCTGGTTCGAGTGTACAAATGCACTGACAAATGCTGTTTGACGTTGCTATAGGGCCATACTCAAATGAGAGAACCTTAAAGCTGTATGAGATCTCAGCCTGTGCCATGACTGGTCCCCGAGAGCACTTTGGACATGTTTTCTAGAGAAGATCACAACCATTTTAATACTCTATAGCTCATCTCACCCCCTCTTTATGACCAGCGTTAGGGCTTTTGCAGCCACAGTTGATCTGATCCGTATGGCTGAGAATGCGAAGGAGCAGTGGTGGTGAGAATCCAAATGACACAGTTACATAAAGCCCTTAGCTATTCACAGAGGACAGCCAGGCTTTTATAGGGCGCCTGGACACTGCATGGGCATTGTGAGAGCTTGTGTGTTTACAGACATGGTTTTCTATGTTTATGGCTTCCAATCGCTGGGGGCCCCACTCATTATGTGGGGTCTCGTAAATTAAAAGGCATCATTATGGTTGACCCCATTTGGAGATGTGGTTAAAAACACCCTTGTTTTGAGATACAGCTGTGTTTTTGTTTTTCTAGGATTTGCCAAGTTTACCAAGTGTACGAGAATGCTCTTGCTAGTTGGTTAATCAAACCTAAACTAGTTCTATACTAATACAGAATGTACTAGTTCTATACTAATACAGAATGTCCTTTTCACAGCCAACATGTTTTGTGCCAATTCTGAATACTGATTAAATGCGTTGTCCAACTGCATACTGAGTGATCTTGACACTGAACATAACCAAAACCAGAAAAAGAAATCAAGTTCTGTACTTATTGACAGAGGTGGAAGAAGTACTCCAAATTGGAAAAAAGTACTATACGTCAAAATATTACAACTGAAATAGCCCTGTTAACAAGTGATAGAACTACTACTACAATTACTGGTGCTAATACTAATAATAATATTTTACTACTTTTGCTACAACTACTACTACTACTATAACTACTGCCATGACTTAGAGTATTTTTTTAGTAAATCACTTTCCATCACTGCAAACTGATGCTTAAATGTCTGTGTTAAGGCTGCAAAATATAAAGAAACAATGTAATGGCATGGAAATAAATGACTTGAATCCAGTTTACATTGGTTAAGGTTAAATTGGTTTGTATAAAGCAATACAAGGCTCTGAACTTAGACTTTATTGGTACTGGTCAAACTGCTTTCATTAACTGCTGTAAAGTACACTATGTAATTTAAAGTGCTGATTGCTTAAATGTTTTTCCACACCAAATGTCAATTGTCTTAGCCATGCCATAAAGTGTTGCAATACAAGCAGTTCTTTAGGATATTGCAGTTGTAGATATTGCTACACTAATAGGTTTGTTTTTGTGCTGTTATAGTTTGTTGCTGGCCATTTTATTGTAGAGGGCAGTTGGAAAAAATAATACTTGTCTGAAAACTTCAATTATTCAATGGACTCCACCATCTTCCTGGCTGTTGCTTACATCCCTTGTGGAAAGATCAGATTTTTAGTTTCTTTGTTGTTTTGAGATTTGTTAACTGTGGAGTCAAGTGTACTTTTATTGGTCCAAAGACACGTAGTTTACCAAGACTGATAAAAATCAAGTTTGCTCTGTCTGGCTCCTAAAAATCTGATCTTTACTTTGTTGAAAAACATTTACAAATTTAAGCTAAATGTTAACTCAGACATACCTGAATTACTAAATGATTTGGCACGTCTTCCAGTATTGTTCCTAAGTGTTTGTCCAGTGTGTCAATAAATGGCGTGTTTTCAAACCTTTTCACACTATGTACACATTGGAATGAAAATGTGCATAAAGTCACTATTTTCAGTCTAGCTGGTAAAACTCCAGTGTTCTTTGTATTTGCCAATAATGTATGAATGTTGAATTTGTGCGTGGGAGGTCCCATTCTCTGGGACAGGTTGACACAGGTGAGCAGTGCGTCACTAGCTGTATAAGAATAAGGCATATCACAGCTTTAACGAAAGAGCTTATCCCATGTTGCGTCATAGAGGACAAAAGAGTAAAGTTTGAGGACACACTCTCACAAACAGAGGCTTACGCAGCATTATATAAACCTGTTGACATCTGATGAAGCAGGATTGTATGTTAGTGTGTGAATACTGCTAACTGCCCTACTGCAAGTTGCTGGATGATTAGGTTTTCCCAAAGTGGGCACTAGAACATTAACATCTATAGCTTTGTTTAATAATTATGTGAGGTATTCAAGTTTTAAAATCTTCCATAAGCCACAAAATACTGAACTTGGACTTCAAAGAGGGGCGTAAGGAGGAGGCCAACTAGGAACAACATGCACCAACCCAGAGGTGGAAAGAAATTAGATAAAAAATTAGAAATACAGAAATTAAGATTGAAACAGCCATGCTTACAAAACAAAACTATTACATGTTGTATTCAGTTTACACAAGAGAAATGTAAAGAGTGTTGCCACCATAAGAGCCTGCAGGTTGCAACAGAATTTATAGCTTTGGCCCATGACCAAACGTGACAAACTGCGGACTTCGGATTGGACTCTGCAGTGGCACAAATAAATAAGTGTGACGGGAATTTAAGTCCTCTCTTACAGTCAGTGGCTATAAAACAACTGTGAACTCTCACCCAATGGCTTACATGTACAGTATAAAAGCTGCTACTTTTGCGCACAGTATACAGTGAACAGAAGGTCAGTGCCATGGTTTGTGCCTGTAAATGCTGTTTTGCTGCTTCACATAAAGCGGCAAATAGTAATTTTGGTTTATGAGCAACAACAGTCATTATGCGGAGAGCTTAGGGGCTGGATTAGAGTTTGGTGAGGTAAGGTGAAAAGGGTAGAAAGAATAGAAAGAATAGGAAAGTGTATTAAATTTTAGACTGATGGATAAAAATATAGACATAAAAAATATGAGGCAAGAAAAACATGGTAAATTGGGAAATACCTGTATAACAATGAAAGAAAAATAAATGACTGAGAGTTTGCAGGAAAAAAATGGATTGAAAGCAGGAAGTAGAGGACACAAAAACATAATTTTTGGGCGGTGACTTACAGTTGTCACTGGGGCAACAGTAGTTGTCTGGGTCTGACTCATTGTGGTAATAAAGGTCCATAGCCTGGAGGAAAAACACAGTGTACATTAATAAGTGAAAACAGACTGGAAAATTACCACAACCATATCACACATACTAAAACAAACTCTTTGTAAAAATGGACATTTGCATTTGAGAAGCCACTGCATCATATGTGACCTTTTTGAACCACAACCCCTTGTTCTGGAAGTGGACTAGTTAATGCCCTAGTTCCACTTTACTCCCTACATGATTCGTTTTAATGAGAACTTGGTTTCCAGGGTGAGAATGCATTCAATCAATCCAGGGCCATAGTTAAAGGGCTGAGAAAAGCCAGCTCCAATAACACGACCAAAGGATTTCTGTGCTTTAGTGGGGCTATGGCAGATTGAAAGTGATTTTAATCAGTAAGGCTGGAGCTAAACATTTGCCCCATTGACACAGGGCTGTATGTAATTATCCACATACAGTGGATAAGTGCTAGCAAAAGAGATCCTGTTAAGTTGCAAAAAAAGAAATCTTCAAAAACTGTCTGCAATTAAATCTGGATAAATTACTAAATTAAGACCAAATATAGGCCTATCAGTTCACATTTTGGCAATATTGAAGGTTAGCCAACATAGCAAAAGTGCACATAAAGCTATTCTTTTACAGTTGACTTTGAACGGAGTAGTTTCCTGGTTGTCATTTGTTGTCAGAAAATATTAGACTCCACCTAAAAGCTTGTGCTTGCAAGGAAACTAAAAAAGAGAGCACATAACAAAAACTTAAACCACCTGCAGCAGGTTAAAATCAATAAACATAGGTTAGCTCTGCCAACTAGCACATTGCCAAGGTAGTTTAGCTTGTGTAATTTTAACTTCAACGTATGGGTGTGTGGGCGTGGCCTTCTTTGTTTATGGTAACTCAACTCAACCAAGGTCACGTCATGTCATAGAAAACAAACGTCCCAAATCTAGGTTAGCTTAAGGCAATGGTTGCAAACTTTTCCAGGATTAAAATAAGTTCACTTTTTAAATCTAAAAATAAACAAATGCTGACAGCTCTAAGACTTCTTCCCGTCATATGTATCCCCTAAAATTCCCATGAAACTCTGGCTCTGTGTCAGATTTGACTATTTCCTGATGCCTGGTGTCAGTCTTGCTGTCAGGCATTTCAAAGTGGCGGAGAATTTGTGTGTCTTTGTTAAATACAGCCCTAGCCTAGTTTGTTCTTCCGCTCTGCAGCTCGGAAACTTCTCACACCTCTCACGACTCTCTCAGGGGTGTTTACTGAGTTGAGCTGAGGCAAGAGTGAGCGTTTGCCTGTTTAAATCTGTTTATTTTTCTAAGATGATACTTTGAATCATCATAATGGCCATTTCAGCTTCATGTAAATTTTAATAAAGCTAACAGCACTCTTATCTGTCTGCCTCACTTTTGTTTTATAGCAGATACATGCTCACTTGTTTTGGAGCTGTCAACATTGCTCCTCAGTCAACCATCACTGCACCATTCATGGCTCTTTGTCCTTTCTCGCCGAATTAGCCTCAGTCTCTTTCTCCTCACGTTTGAGGTCTTCCTGTCTTCCCTTTCAGCTTTGTTTATTGATTCACTTGAGAGATCTGGCGTCTCCATGGTGATAGGGATTCTGGCTTCTCTTTTCATTAATATTTCATCACAGATTTCTTCGTACACCAAAAAGGACTGAAAGTTTGGGCTGTGCAAATGGGGAGAAATAGTTTTTGGCAGTGTCCGGGTCAATAAGTGGTAGAAACTTTTAAGTGCTGTCAGTGACATATTAAATTAAAAAGGAACTATAAGAAAGTTACAAACTTTGGGCTTCAATGTAATTAGAATAACTTTTCACAGCACAGGGGAAATATCCAAATTAATTGAGTGGGAAGTAAATCCCATCGTAAATTATTATGCATGAACAGCATACTTAAGTCTTTTTTATTTAGAAGCTTGTAGCTTCAATTTTAAACCAAATTTTTAAATCAAATCATTTGATCATACAACCTGACTCCTCAATACTTTGTGGTCAAAATCAAAATTTCAAGTTAGATTTTAATGATTAGTTCTCTTATGTAATTAATATAGTAGCTCTATGGTAAAACATGAGCTGTGTGCACATTTTGCCAACACAGGATAGGCCAACGGTAATACATTTCAGTTGACAAAGGAACAGTCTACAAATTCTGCCAAAATGGAATAAAATGGTAACTGACTGACTGCATGTGTGTGCTGTCAGTGAGGAGGTAGAGAACATCATCATGTGGTGCAATATTCAGCTCTATTTAGCTCTCTCTATATATAAACATGTAGGCTAGATCAGCTAGAGGCCACAGGTGATTCAAAGCTGATGAATTTGTTACACTAATGAACAATTTGTTATGGTTAGAATGATTGTGCTACCTTAATAAAGAGTAACTAAGATTATAAGAATATGCATCATCAAAGTTGCAAAACATTGATTAAATGTAAAATAAGCATTACTATTATAGCTACACAAATGCATTACACAAATGCATATAAAGTAACACATATGGCTTGAGGGTAATGCTAGAATGTGAAGGCTACAGCTTTTTAGAAATCTTGCTAATGTCTTTTGGTAAACAACACATCAGCCAACATATTAAAGTCAATGCCTGACAGTTTTTTTTTGTGTGTGCAATTAACAGAAAGTGTTTTTTTCCTGTTGTGGGCCTTTATTTTTATGATTATGTACCTGGTGAAAGAGTCTTTACAGAACATGTTGTCAGTACACTGATGTACATAACTCTTTGCACTTTCCAAATTAACCATAACTGTTTACCTGTGTGCGTTGCCGTGGCTGCCATGTTTCCTCCAGTGCGTAGCTGATGTATGGCCCACTGCAGATGGAGCACTCCAGCATCACTGGACTAGCGAGGAGGGGTGTGGTGTGGATCCCCCAGGCCTGACAACCTCCCAGGTGGATGTCTGGTTCAATCTCCTTCTGCTTGTCACTGTGATGACGAGACAGCATCTTCCATTTTCTCACCTAAAAAAACAAATATAGTTCAGATCAAATTATGGCATCTAAATAAATCATGGCAGCTTAGATAAAAAGTAAAATTTTCCAGAATGGGCAAGTATTTTGTGAGGATATTTGAGGATTTAGCTGTAATCCCTTGTTAAGTAAAAGTTGGACACAGTCTCAAAGGATTTTAACTATAAACACATCTTCAAAATCTCCACAGACAATATAAAAAAGACTGATAAAGTACATTTAAAGAGTAATACTGTCTAAGGAATAGAAATAGGAAGGTGCAATAGAAGTATGAGATATAGAAGTGAACAATGAAAGAAAAGGTCAAGGGGCGCATACTTCTTGAGGAAGCTGATTTGGCTGGACGGCTGTGTCAGTGACCCAGAATGGCTGTTATGTAAGGTAAATGGCGTCCTTGGCACAAAGAGCGAATAGGTTCACTCGCTGCGGCCATTTAAAATGAGTCTTATCAAGGTCCACATCAGCGCCAGATACTCTCGGGCCCCACTACATTACCGCTGTTTGGCTTAAGGACCTGCATTAGTGATATATGTTGGTTTAATTCTGCAACTCTGCAAAAGAAAACGTCCCCCTGGGCTATAATTATACCAAGTGCTGGATAGACAGAATTGGCATAAACAATTGCTGTTGGTGTTAAATAAAATGGGATATCACTCAGTCATTACACTGGCTATTACTTACAATTATGTGAATATAAATCTAGGTGTAACACAAAAATAGTGTCAGGTTGCTGTAATATAGTATTATCTAAATCTAATATGTCCCATTATTTTAAAAGAATAACATGGGATCAAGTGTCCAAATGGAACATGCCTCATTAAGAAAATAGCATTTCTTACATATTTTTAAGGATTCAAAATAGAGGCAGTTTGAAATCTGACCTTTATCCAGAGATCTGAGTGGCCTTTGAGTTGGACTTTGGGCATATAAGCCTACGTAAAGATGAATTTAATGATCAAATTCAACCATAATTTAGTTCCAAACCATAATAAACCATTAATTACTGATGCATGTTGTCAAATATGTCTTCCAAACTGACAAGTGTAATAAAAGAGAGGGAAGTGTAGTAGAACATGTGATAACAGTGTTGGTGTGTACATGTACAGATCATAAATATACTTTGCGTAACATTTTGTGTATTCATGTCCCGACCAATGAACTTTATGAGTGTCTTATGTTTATCCTGCGCTTTATCATAGTTTAGTGTCCAACTACACGGTGGACTTTATTCTACAGAGGGTAAACTTGTTCACATACTTTCACACACATTGGATAGTAATCAAGTATCTCTAACCTCCCCATCCTCTTAACCTTCATCCTGTCCTCTGACCTGTTCTTCTGCGCCGACCTTTAAAGGCCACATCATTTCAGTATTATTTAGGTTACATAAGTGTCTCACTAACAGATAAGTCTGGTCAGCTTCAGAAGTCAGGATGTAATATTGTCTAGGGACATTCTCAAGCTTATAGGCTTATTCAGGATGTACGCAACAGTCTCCCAAAGGGTCATAACTCAGGAAATAGACATGTTATATGGGTATTTACTTTATCAACTTCCCTCTAGCAGTTGTCACTACTAAGCACTTTTGATAACAATTATCAAGTGACCCCATGGACAACAATACAAACAACAAAATATACAAAATGTTTAAAAAGTTATATTGAGTCATTGGTTGTTGTGCTAAGTTTAAAACCTACTATACTAGTTGACTAATAAAAAGTTAACATCACTTATATCTGGTGGTAAAAATAGCATGGGCTAACAGCTAACAGAGATAGAGGATAAAAAGATACTAATATAATATAAGTAGATTTGTAAAGAAAATATAACCTATTTCCTGGTACAATTTCTTAAAGATACATTGATAAAACAGTACATTTTAGAGTGAAAATGTTACTTTCTAAAATGAAAAAAGTAAAAGTAAAAATATATTATAACCTATAGTATTAGTAAGAGGAGGGAGAAGAGTAGGCTAGTTGTAGTAGTAGTAGTAGTAGTGATGATAGCAGTAGTTGTAATAATAACAAGAACAAGAATAATACAAGAATAAAGTATAATAGTATAGTAGCAGTAGAAATATCAGTAGCAGCAGTACAAGTAGTGGTAGTAAGAGTAAGTACTTGCACATTTGATGCTTTTTACATTGTCCCAAGTAACAATTTAGATGAATAGCTCTATTTGAGTCATGTTATTTTGGAGTATTATTACTTACAGACTGATTACTTACAGTACAGACTTTGATTACTTCTTCTACCTCTGCAATAACATAAAGATAATAATGATTTCCCACAGAGACTTACCTTAAACCTTGTAAAGTGTGATATATGGAGCTATTGTGTAAGCTACAGCTAAGCAATGAATCACTCACTTGTCTTAAGTTAGAAGTACAACGTCACACAAAGCAAGACAAAAACATAATTGTCAAAAGCCACTGTGGTCACAAACAGACAAATCCATGACAGAATAATTACTGAACAACAATTCAAATTATATCCCTATAAGTAACTCTATTGAATCACCACTGACTAACAGCATTAAACTAATCTTTACTGAACTGGGCTATTTGTCACTATATTACTATTACAGTCATGGCAACAGTATGATAGCCTTCAAAATAGACTTTTCAATTTTACAGCAATAACAGTATTTACAAAATTGTGGAAATAATGAGTATAAACTTGGTTAGCCAATGTGGTGCAAGCTGAGTCATTGTGACAAGTCATAACAAGAAAACCAAAACAACAGGGGTCCAATATAGTGTTACATAAGCCAATGCATTCTCAGTTGGAAAGAGGACCTATTAAAATGGAGCTCAGAGTTCTTTTCTTTTCCCTTTTCTCTTAATTTAAATTGTTAGTCTGATATAAATTAGCTCGGGGTGAATTCAGATCCAAATGGGTATAGAAGAAAAGGTTTAGCCAATGGTGTCCCATGGGAGATTAAGCCTCAGAAATAGAGTTCATAGCGAGAACGAAAGCCAACCTGAAAAGTGAGAGGCTCAGAGTGTCTGTGAAACAAGGCAAGGACACGGGAAACTGTAATGTTATTGTTATTGAACACATGGGCCAGTTTAGAATTTCATATTGACTGTGGATCCTTTGGCTTTTGTTCAGTTTGGTCCACTGGGGTTGGGTTTTTTAAACTCCCAACAAAACATCACACCCCAAGCCTAATTCGATTTAGAATTAGGAAGGTATTCTATAGTTTTCTGTAAATGCTTTATTTTGGACAAGATTTAGCAAAAAAAAAAAAAAAAAAAAAATACAACATGCATAATAGCAACTAAGCCTATGACATGGGTACAACATGGCTGTTTTGCAGTGTTGCAAGCCCACACCAAAAATTATTTATATCCTGACCCATTACTAACTTCCTAAAAACCTCTTCCACATCCAACCATTACTTTCTGTCATTTCTTGCTAGCCTGACAAGCCAACATGACTTTATTTTTGGAGGTAATAAACATTTCCAGTTGTTTTATGAACATGTGAAAATGGCTGTCAAAAAAGGAACTCCTTTCACATGCTAACATTGGAAAGTAACTTGCTTTATTGTCCAATTGCAATGCTGGACCTGTCTGTGTCTAATCAAATTGTTACTGACAGACAGTTTGCTGACATGAAAAAGCTATTACTGTCCAGCTTATGGGTCTGCCAGCAACAGAACTATTAATTTCTTCTCAGTGTTAGTACCAGAAGATAAAAGCCTTTCTTCTCAAGTATAAGATTGAAAATTAGGTTCTATAAATTTTCTCCACAATGGCTTACCACCATTATGCTAATATATTTTGCCTGCCAAAATCCATCATATTATTCTTTAAACAGCTGAATGCTATGAGTGAGAGTATTGTGTGAGGAAAACCAGGCCAGCTGAAATTTCAGTAGTCAGGGATTTTCTCAACCTCACTGCACTCGCATGGAGGGCTGAATGTGAATGGGATGGCAAGGGACTGCAGAGTCATGGTTAAGGCCCTGGTTTGCAGCGCGGCACTGGAATAACGATTGGTATGAGTTCTCAGGGTAGGACAAAACTAATCCCCAAATTCAGCGAGAGGGGCATGCACTTTTTGAGCCAAGTTTAACAGACACCAATGTTTTTCCTCTCTTGTGTTTCTCGTGAACACCAATCTCCCATTTGTTGAATGAATAAAAATAGTTTTTTTACATCCAAACAGACACAAACTGTATTACATTGCTCACAAAAGTGCTCCCTATTATTTATCTTCAGCTTGTTATAGAGCTAGTGCATGTCAGAGCGAAACACAAAACTAATTTATACATCACACCTCGTACTATGCCAAGGTATGAGGAGCTTATTTCCTCTTCATTCCTTGGCTAAAAAGCTGTTATGGTCTAGAAGTGGAAACACACACACTGTGCTTTTGGAGCCGTATTGAAAACATGTACACAAACGATAATGGGAGAACATATGAGCAAAGTTTATTAGTCCAAGTACATTCTTCTGCTGCCAGAGCTGTTGGCGTTGTAACAGAGGGATTATTGGTTTTCCACTGCTTTGTACTAAACAGCGGTAGATTAGCCCCATTTCACAGAAAGCCTGGCTTGAGACATTAGTGGTACATCCCATGACCACTTTGCTTGTAATGACTCTGGTGGTCATTACTGGAACTGCAAACTAAGGCTTTAAAGAGTTTGATTTAGATACTGTGCAGTAATTTAAAAAATATCTCACAACGGTAAAGATATAATCATTGACGTGGACTTAAACCGAAAATCTTGTAGGTCAGGGGTAAATACTCCTTCCGCTGAGTCCATATCTTACAAAGGGAATTAAAATCTTTCCATTATCATTTACACTTTTACTGAACCCTTGTGGCTGGAGTTAGTATCTTTGTTACCTGAACTCACAATGGTACCAAATATTTAAAACAACTCCTGAATCCAGACGGAGTTATGGATACTCTCCCAAATAAAAGGAATAATTTCTTCCTTGCCTTTTCCTGAAAATATCATAAAAATCTGACCATTACCTTTTGAATTATCTTGCCAACAGACAAACAAAACCAACAACCAAACAAATGGCTGCTGTATTAAGAAAACACCGGCCAGTCATAATACAGATTTGGAATGAAGATGATAATGAAGTTGGCAAAGTATTTAAATTCCTAAATCGCACAGTAATAAAAAAAAAAGTTGCTATTAACTTTAATGAAAGTTTTCCACATAAAGGAACTGTTTGAATTTTAAAGCCTGCAAAATACTGAATAGATTAATTTTCTTTTCCAACCATCTGCTTTTTTTAGCAAGAGCTGGAATCAGGCCAAACACATCTAAACTGGTCATGTGTAGATACATTAGTCAGCACAGACTGTGGAATACTTAGAGTTTCTGGATTGTAACTCATTTACTGCAACACTGAAAATGGGCCGAGATAGCAGACTGGAAGGATACAGTGTGCTTGACAAGCCATTAAACTAAAGAGAGGATTTTCACTCGGCTCTCTCTGTCTCCCTTTGTACCAAATATAATTGGACCTAGTGGGTTGGTCTTCTTAATTCTCTTTTATTCCCAATCTGAGCTTAAAACCCTTTTGACAGTAATGCAATTCATGGTGACAGCAGCAGAGGCCGGATTTGAAGAGTCTTTGAGAAGCTGTGTAATCTGAGAGCCAAGTGAGGACAGGATTCAGTATTAGACTTTAGGGACTCAGGGATAGTTCAGCTGTTCTCTCACGCAAAATGGCATTTAACTGTGTTTTGGTCAATGGCCTGTTTTGTCACTCTTTATGGGTGGAGTTTCTGGTCCTACCTTGCAATGGTACAGGATCTAGGATGTGTTTTAGTGTACAGGGTGACCCGCCTTAGGACCAAAGAAGCTGCAACAGGCTCCAGCCCCCTGTGACCCATAACAAGAATAGCAGCAGCAGAAGATAAATCAATATATACCAAGATTTAGATTTTTATTGTTTTTACAAAGCTTTAATCTAACTTGAAGAGCAAGGACAATTTATAGTTGTTAACTTGTGTATGGTACAAGTGTACTGGATTTATGACACTTACAAAAAGTTCTCAACTAGATTCAATGATTCAGCCTCTGACTTGCTTCACCCGGAATAACTTTACAACTCTAAAATGTCCAGTCTGTTCCAGTTAAAGGTCAAGTGCAGCGATTTGTTTATGTGACTCAAAGCTATAAAATGTTAGCCCTATCGTCCAGTGACCTCCTGCTTCTGAAAAACTGTAACTTCAGCGTCTTACAGATAAGCTGACGTCAAAAGTCAAAGTCCAAAGCCCAACTGTGTTCTCACTGCGTGCTACATGTTTACAACCAAACACATATTTTCACCAAGTTCACGCATCCCATATTAAAAAGCTAAATCCAGGTTTTGTGGAAATACTGTCCACACTTTATTAAATTAGGCTTTATACACCACGAAAGAGAACATGTGGGAAAATACATGGTCATGTTTCACCCAAGAGGTTATGTTTTTAAAGCACTAGTTTGTTGGTATCTTTGTCTGTAAAAAATAAAAATATTCAGTAATGGGACAAGAGGCATTTTTAGGTGTGGATCCAGGTATTATACACCAATCATCATGGCACTATAACCACCTGCCTATAACTATACTCTTCAGCAATTTTAGCTATAATATCTTGTCAGTTTGCATGCATTGCCTGTCGCAGGGTCACCACTGCTCCTTCCTTGGATAACTTTTGAGAGTCTGACCACTGCAAATCCTTACACTTGCCCATTTTACTAACTTCTTTCTTTCACCTGAACTTTGAGGACAAAACGTTCACTTGCTGCCTAATATATCCCACCCACTAACAGATGTCACAATAAAGTGTTATTCGCTGCACATGCTGGTAATATTGTTATGCCTGATCTCACTGTGTGCTCCTTGTTTATAGCCAAAACACAGCTTTTCTTTGTAGAACACACCTTTTCAAACTATCTTCTCTGGTCTACCATCTCTGGCGTTATTTTGAAACTTGACACATTCATAGACTCACTCTTTCCAGAGGCTTGTCACCAAGTGGATTTGTCACAGGCTCTGACCACCTCTGCTGACACTATATGAACCTCAGACTATCACCTGCTTGAAGATGAAGGTGCAATATAATTAAGCTTTTGATTTACCTGACACTGCAAACCATTAACTGAATTAAATTCTTGCGCTGACACCATGACGTAAGCCTTTTTGCATCAAAGTGAGTTTCTACAGATTAAGCTGCACTTTCGTAGCACTTCTTTCGGCGATCTAATCAGTGGTGGAGCCCAGACACTGGCTATACCTCTTACTTGATCAAAATCACTCTTCATGCTTGACTTCCCTCATCCTTCCTAGGATTTCTTCATCTAACTTTTGTTGCTTCACATCCTGACCCTCCCCTCTTTCCTCCACTCAGTCTCCTGGTTGAGTGATTTTCAGAGGACCAACACAAGTGGAACAAAGAGTGTCAGGACTTTTTCGGGGTAAAAGTCTGTAACATCAGCTGATCTACTCAGAATTAGAAACAAAGGGAACAAAGGGTAATGACTAAGCAGAAGTTGCAATGTCATCTGTTGTTTATTGACCAGGGATAGTAGAGAACTATGGCAGTGTTACAGTAATGGCTTTTTCCAAAGGAGAAGAATGGGTTAAGGTTGAGTGGATTTACTTTGTACTACATATACTACTTTAGTATACTTATGTGTATATATATTAGGCATATATAACTTTTTGATTTACCAATTAACTTAAACTAAAGGAATACTTTGCAGAAAAATTAGGGTATGTTTTTGCCAGTGCTAGTTTGTTGGTTGTTTTGTTGGTTTGTTTGTTAGCAAGATAACTAATGGATTTGGATTACATTTTCAGGAACAAGGTCAGTAATGGGCCAAGAAACTATTTTTAATTTAGCTCAGGATCACCTGATCATCACCCATCCAAGTATTTCTTAGTGAATTCTTTACTATTGTGAGATTTAAGTGCTTAGTGGATAGACAATTTACCTTGAAACTTGAGAATTCTGGTTTGAGTCCTTTTCTGGGCACTAAATTTTTACCATTGCGAGAAAGGGCTAATGCCTTGGTGGAGGCCTTTGTTCTACAAGTGCTTCTAGTTGTTGGCTTGTATGACCATGTGGACGCAGGACTTTGCCTAATTAGATGCATCACATGGATTGCTCAAGTCATATTATAGAATGTACTTTTGTCTAAAAATAATAAGTGAGTTGTAACCAAAATGTTACCCAAAAAGGAAATCCAGGGGATCTTATTTCAATTGTAAAATACCTGAGAAATGTCTTTATAAGCACGTAAAAAGAAAAAGAAAAAAAAAGTCCTTTGAGCAAGAAACATTTTGACTGTGATGTCTTTGGAGTGTTCTTGAGGAACAGTACAAGTCTGATGTAAGAGATTAGTGAAAAAGCCACATTTGCATCAGTCCCTGTTTGTGTGATTGAGTGTACATGGACAGTACAGGACGTCCTTATCAAGAGGGTTTATGTGTTTTGGATTTTTGGTCATGCTCAGGCAGTAGGGCAGCTACTCCGACCTCATCTTCCAGCCTCAAATAATAGTGTCCTCTCAGCCCTTCTCACCTCTCTGCCTCTGCCTCCCTGTTTATGTCCCTGTCGGGGTTCAGTTAAAAGGACTGGGAAAAAAAATGAATGATGGCTCAGTCTTCAAATGTTTTTTTTTCATTTTATTGCACCACCTTCCCAAAAGTGAAATATTGTCCAAAGTTCCAGAATATGTACAGTGGAAAAAAAAATATCCAAAAATAGGTATATACAAAAAAGAAAACCAAAAAAAAAACAACAATGCCAAAAACCAAACACAAAGAACTCACAGCCAGAGCCAGACAGTCACCTTCAGCGTTACCACTCTCCACCCTCTGAGGGGGAGAAAAGGCCCTTTAAATACCCCCTTAGCCCCTCCCTTGGGCAAACCATTCAAATTGGACATGGGGGTTTTTTGGGTTTTAAGAAGTATTATTCCCCTTGTCCCCAAAGAAAACTTTACCCAAATATGAGCCAACAGTTACTACCACAGAAATGGTCTTTTCTGCGCATCAGACACATCTACGTCCGCATATATATATAAAATACAATGAGCCCGTCCCTTAAGTCATATGACCACCAGAAGCGCGCCGGGATGCGCTATTTATGGTGCAGGCAGGAAGCGCTTCTGGTTGGCACCTCAGTAGAAGGATGGGACGAGTGAGAGCATCCCAGTTCAGTGGTGAGTACCACGCGGTCTATGTTAGGGCGCGCTTGTCCACAGGCATGTGAGAGTGTGTGTTTCTGTGCGGGAGTAGAGGCGTCGAGTGTGCACCCTCGAACGCACTCCAAACGGGGAAGCCGGGAATATAAATGTTTATTTTGTGATGAAGTCCAAATGTTAAAAACGGTAGCACGCGCACATTAGTAAAAAGGTTTGTGCGCGCTTAGCCCCACGGCCAAAGTGCCACGTAGTATCCGCTCCCAGCGCCTGCATCTCCCGTGGGCCCAGAACGGGAGAAGAAAAGGCGCAGGGAGGCCTGTTGAGTGACGGGGTTAGGGGCGCTCCGTCACATCACCCCCCTCCTCTCTGAGGTTGACGAGGTGCGGCAACCTGGAGAGGAAGTCTGCCACAACATTGGTCCTTCCAGCTCGATGGCGAACCGTGAACCGGAACGGCTGGAGGGAGAGGTACCAGCGAGTGAGGCGGCAGTTGCTGTCCTTCATGGAGTTGATCCAGGTTAGAGCACGGTGGTCAGTCTCCAGGTCGAACTCCCTCCCCAGCAGGTAGTATTTTAAGCTCTCCAGGGCCCACTTTATGGCCAGGCCCTCCTTCTCCACCGTGGAGTACCTGGTCTCACGTGGCAACAGCTTCCGACTCAGGTACAGGACAGGGCGTTCCTCCCCAGGGTCACCTTGGGCCAGGACTGCACCAAGTCCGACAGCAGAGGCATCGGTCTGAACAAGGAACCTCTTGCTGAAATCTGGACTTCTCAGCACTGGCGCAGAACACAGGCAGATTTTCAAGGTCCTGAAGGCGCTCTCGCAGTCTTCAGTCCAGACCACAGGATTCCTCTGGTCCTTCGCTGTCAGGGCTGTAAGTGGAGCTGCAATGCTCGCAAACTGCGGAACAAATCTCCTGTACCAGCCGGCCAGCCCCAGGAAGGACCTCACCTCCTTCTTGGTTCGGGGCCGAGGGCAGTTGCGAATGGCCTCCACCTTGTTCACTTGTGGTCGGACCTCGCCTCGTCCCAGCTGGTAGCCCAGGTACTGTGCTTCTTCCTTGGCCCACTGACACTTGGCCGGATTCAGTGTCAGTCCTGCCTGTTGGATCTTGCCAAGGACCCGTTCCAGGTGGCATAGGTGCTCCTCCCAAGTGTCACTATAGATGACCACATCATCCAAGTAGGCCGCACTGCAGTCCTCACATCCCCGCAGAACCTGGTCCATCAGCCTCTGGAAGGTGGCGGGTGCTCCATGGAGACCAAAGGGCATCACAGTAAACTGGAAGAGTCCAGCAGGGGTTTGGAAAGCGGTGTAAGGGCGGCTGGACAACTCCAGGGGCACCTGCCAGTAGCCCTTGCAGAGGTCGAGGGTGGTGATGAACCTGGCCCGGCCAATCTTCTCCAGTAGGTCATCAATTCGGGGCATTGGGTAGGCGTCAAACGCAGAGATGGCGTTGAGCTTTCTGAAGTCGATGCAGATGCGGAGGGAGCCATCCTTCTTGACCACAATGACCACTGGACTGCACCACTCGGACTTGGATGGCTCGATCACCCCCAGGCGCTGCATCTCTTCCACCTCTTTCAGGAGTTCTGCAACCAGATGTTGGGGCACTCGGTAGGACCGCTGACGGATGGGTTGTCCATCTTTGAGCCTGATGACGTGCTCAACCAAGGCAGTCCTCCCTGGGTTAGCGGTAAACAAGCTGGAGACGGTCTGGAACACCTGGCAGAGCTGCGTCGACTGGTCTGGGGCGAGGTGGTCCAGTGCAGGAGCGGTGGTGTTAGTGAGGTCTTCTAAGCTGACCTCCTCCTCTTCTACATCCACCTTCGTCACCAGTAAGGACGTCATAGGGACCTGGATTGGGGCCTCCTTCCATTCCTTCAGAAGGTTGATGTGGTAGGTTTGCTTCTGCCTCTTCTTGTCCGGCAAGTGGATCTCGTAGGTCACAGGGCCCATCTTCCGGAGGACTGTGTATGGACCTTGCCACTTGGCCAGCAGCTTGCAGTTGGAAGATGGCAGGAGTAACATGACCTTTTGGCCAGGCTGGAACACCCGGTGTCTGGCTTGGCGGTCGTACCACGTCTTCTGGATCTGCTGGGCTTCCCGCAGGTTGAGTTCAGCCTCCTCCCGGTACCTCGCCAAACGTTCCCGCATCTCGAGCACATACTGGACCACGCCCCGGTCACTGGATGATGGTGAAGGCACCTCCCAGGTCTTCAGCAACAAATCCAGTGGGCCCTGGACCTCCCAGCCATACAGGAGCTCGAACGGGGAGAAACCAGTGGAAGCCTGAGGAACCTCCCGGTAGGCGAACAGAAGGAATGGCAGCCACCGGTCCCAGTCTCGGCCAGTGTCCTCCACAAACTTGCGCAGCATCTTCTTGAGTGTTTGGTTGAAGCGCTCAACCAAGCCATCTGTCTGGGGATGGTATGGCGTGGTCTTAATTGCCGAAATCCCCAGCTGGCGGTGGAAGAGCTGCATAAGCCGGGAGGTGAAGTTGGTGCCCTGGTCTGTCACGATCTCGTCCGGGATCCCAACCCTGGAAAACAACTGGACAAGACAACGCAGTACAGCAGGTGCAGTGACAGTATGCAAAGGAAAGGCCTCAGGGAACCGTGTAGCATAATCACAAATGACTAGAATATACTGGTGACCCCGACTGCTCTTTACTAATGGGCCGACAATGTCCATAGCTATCCGTTGAAATGGGGTGGAAATAATCGGCAGAGGTTGAAGGTAGGCCCGATCTGATTTCCTCAGATAACATGTTCTCTGGCACGTGGGGCAGGTGTTACAATATGTCTGTACATCAACATACATAGAGGGCCAGTAAAATCTGGAGCTAATGCGCATGTATGTTTTGTTGCGGCCCAAATGTCCTGCCCAAGGCAAGGTGTGTGCCAGGTACATGACTAGCTGCCGACAGGATTCAGGTACCACAAGGCGCTTAGCGTCATTTGATACAGCATACAAAACATTGTTTTCCACAACAAAAGACTCTTTGTACCCTTTTGACATTTTCAACCCTGCAACCACTTTAGCAAACAACGGCTCGAGAGTCCCATCTGCCCTTTGCAAAGCCCCAATGTCTTTTGGCACCTCCCACAAGTCCTTGATACCAGTCATTTTACCCTCGGGCTCCTCCAATTTCAGTGCCTTTTCAAAACGGCGCTGGCGGCGAGATTTTCGTGGCCCCTTTGTGCCACCCTCAAACAGTTCACTATCCAGGGTAGCAAAGGGGTCGCCACCAGGATCCAGCTCTATGGACCCCTGAGTGTCAGCTTCACTCGGCCCACTATTTCGAGCTGAGCAGGCCTGCCCACCAGCTTTGGCCTGGGCCCGAGTGGTTACCGGACAGGCCACATCCTTCCCACAGTCCCTGCCCATTTCCCCATATTCCAGCAGCACGTCCAATAGTACAGGCAAGTCCCAGCCCAAAATGGCTGCCACAGGTAATTTCTCCACTACCCCCACAGTTAACAAATATGGCTGTTCATTAACAACTACTGTCAAATCCGCAGTAGGATAGGAATGCTTGTCCCCATGTACACATAGAAGGTCCTGCTGTTGGCCATAATCTATGACTTCCACTGGCACCAGGTCCCTCCGAACCAGTGACGTAAAGCTCCCAGAGTCCACCATAGCAGTCACAGGTTGGCCATTGATGGTAACATTTTTAAAACGCTGGCGCTTCCCTGTATAGCTTGTGTCCTCTGCACGGGGAGTGTAACAGGCACCCGTAAGTTTAGCTTTGCGGATGGGGCACAGAGATGCTTTGTGGCCTGGCTGCTGGCAATAAAAACAGATAAGCTCCTTACCCATGCCTCGCTGGTTTGGTGCAGGCACTAGGTTTCCTGAGGGCTCTTGGTGAGACCTGGCTGCTGGCCTGGGCTGCGTTGTGGACTGTCGTCCTGGGCCACCATGGTACGCTGCTGGGCCTCCTCTTCGGGCATTGAGGTACTGAAGAGCAAGCTTGGCAGCGGCTTGTCCGTTCGTGGGCTCATGCTCCTTTACCCACGTTCGTGCCTCAGAGGGAAGCACACGCAGCAGCTGTTCCAGGATAATGGCCTCACCTATCTCCTCCTTGGAGTGCTGCTCAGGCCGGATCCAACGGCGGTAGAGGCCCTTCAGACGATGATAGGTCTCTGTTGGGTTCTCACCAGGTGGTACAGCACTGGACCGAAACTGCTGCCTATAGGTCTCCGGAGAGATGTCGAACTTGGCCAAGAGCGCAGCCCGGAGGTCACTGTAGGAGTGGGCTCGGTCCTCATCCATTGCCGTGTAGGCCTCCAATGCCTTTCCGCTGAGCAATGGAACGAGCCGGCACGCCCACTCATTCTCTGGCCAACCCCAGGTCCGAGCAATCCGTTCAAAGCGGAGGAGGTAGTTCTCTATGTCCTCACCCATCTGAAACTGGGGAATCTTGGGGTCGCTGTAGTGGCACACATCAGCTCTTGGAGGCTCTGGTCTGTGACTGACGGCGCTGGCCTCAGGGTCGCGCACCTGGGAAGGGGTGCTACGCTGCCGCCGTGGTGCTGGTGTTGGCAGGTCCAGTCTGGGGCTAACCGCTGTCCAGGTGGTTCCGGTAACCTCCGCATGGGGTGGTGTCACAGCAATGCCCCCACCTGGCTGTGTGGCTCGTGGCAGTGCGGCTTTGAGTTCCTGTAATTGCGCCATAAGTCCCTCCTCTCGTCGCTGCTGTCCGGCTAGAAAGTTCCTCATTAGGTCCACCAGCTCTTCTCCCGGATTTGATGCCGGCCTTCCAGCAGAGGGAGCGGTCCGTGGTGGTGCTGCAGTGGGCTTTTCCGGCTCCTCAAACTCAGATGCCCAGGAGTCCTCCTCCTCCTCTGGGACTGCAGCAGCAGCCATGCTTTCCCGCCTCAGCCGTCGCTGAGAGCGCAAGCCAGTACGTTTGGGAGGAAAGTGGTCCACTCTTTTCCGACTGGCCATCCCACTTCTGACACCATATGTCGGGGTTCAGTTAAAAGGAAGCCAGAGCCAGACAGTCACCTTCAGCGTTACCACTCTCCACCCCCTGAGGGGGAGAAAAGGCCCTTTAAATACCCCCTTAGCCCCTCCCTTGGGCAAACCATTCAAATTGGACATGGGGGTTTTTTGGGTTTTAAGAAGTATTATTCCCCTTGTCCCCAAAGAAAACTTTACCCAAATATGAGCCAACAGTTACTACCACAGAAATGGTCTTTTCTGCGCATCAGACACATCTACGTCCGCATATATATATAAAATACAATGAGCCCGTCCCTTAAGTCATATGACCACCAGAAGCGCGCCGGGATGCGCTATTTATGGTGCAGGCAGGAAGCGCTTCTGGTTGGCACCTCAGTAGAAGGATGGGACGAGTGAGAGCATCCCAGTTCAGTGGTGAGTACCACGCGGTCTATGTTAGGGCGCGCTTGTCCACAGGCATGTGAGAGTGTGTGTTTCTGTGCGGGAGTAGAGGCGTCGAGTGTGCACCCTCGAACGCACTCCAAACGGGGAAGCCGGGAATATAAATGTTTATTTTGTGATGAAGTCCAAATGTTAAAAACGGTAGCACGCGCACATTAGTAAAAAGGTTTGTGCGCGCTTAGCCCCACGGCCAAAGTGCCACGTAGTATCCGCTCCCAGCGCCTGCATCTCCCGTGGGCCCAGAACGGGAGAAGAAAAGGCGCAGGGAGGCCTGTTGAGTGACGGGGTTAGGGGCGCTCCGTCACAGTCCCACATCGTCTTCCCCATTGCTAATTGTTTATTTTATCCTCCATCACCCCCATTTCACCCTTATTACCACAAACCTCTCTGCCTCTTCTCATTATTTTATGATGTGTAATCAGCTTTGGAGAAATTCTGAAGTCATAAACGGCAGTGCGCTGGTATATAGTGCTATAATGTCAACGCCATAAAGCTTGGACTATATTTAGCCTCAGACTCATTGAAAAGGTGAAGGCTATGCAAATGACTGGGTCATGGCTAAAGTAAATAACCTGCATATTTAACTGAGCAAGCGCTTTTTAATTAGGAAAAGGCTGCATTGAGATTTTTGATAAGAAGGTAAAGGAGATGTCATGGAGCTCTGAAGGGTGCTAAATGGATGAGGCAGTATATGAATTAATATTACTGTTTACTATGTATATTAATAAGCACTGTTTACTACGCATTTATTATTGCTGTTAACATAGAATGAAAACTACTGTTCATCAGTATGTTGTACAGTATGTTTTCGCAAAGAGGCCTGGGGACAGACACAGGACGCATACTAGCTGGCCACAGCATTCTTCTGGATGAGGTAGAGGAAGTGACTGGTAAGGGGAGGCTGTTTTCTCTCTACTCAGACTGCAGTTGGCCTTTGATCTTGCCCTTGATTCCCGGCTGCCAACAATCTACACAGCTTCCTTGTGTTGCCCAAAGACATGCATGTTTTAAGTGACTCGGTAGAGCAATATGTTATATATATGATTAATATATGTGTAAATGACTAACAACTAACTGACCACTGTCTAGTGTGTACCCGGTCTCAGGCCCACAGTTGCAGACAGTGAATGAATGAATGTAAAACATGGGCTCACCCTGCTTTGACTTATCTCTGGCTGGCTAAAGATAATACTTTCTAAATGTTGAAATAGCGGGATTGTGTTGTCTTATGCAATATGGATATTTTGAGTCACCTCTTGATAATGACTCTCACTGTGAACCCTACACAACCCCACTGCAAACAACACAAACAAACCTTTAGTAATTCTGTTCTTCTGTTCATGATGCATGGACTACAAGTGCTCAACATTTTGGGACACCTACGGCAATAAAAAATACTTTATTCATTCCCAGAGAAAATGTTCAAAAACAGCATGTTTGACCGTGACAAATGTC
This sequence comes from Bostrychus sinensis, assembly GCA_020698575.1. Taxonomy (NCBI): domain Eukaryota; kingdom Metazoa; phylum Chordata; class Actinopteri; order Gobiiformes; family Eleotridae; genus Bostrychus; species Bostrychus sinensis. The sequence goes on along the minus strand of CM036257.1, from coordinate 15,227,616 downwards.
CTGGAGCTGTCCCTTGTGTCTGGGCACACTGAAGATGACACTGTCTGTCATTGTCTATGTCTCGTTCACTCATCTCCTACGTAAAATATGACTGCAGCCTCACGGCGACTGCCTACTACACTCTTAAGTCCGAGACACTTGTTAGACAGAATCTGACACGGTTCACTTTGATGGTTTGGGGGCACTTGCAGTGTTGTTTTGAGTGTTGTATGAGAGGGATGTTACTGTTGAACTTGTGTAAGCACTTGTAAGTCAGCTTGAAGGGCATGGCCTGTGAAAAGTTTGTACAAACTGTACAGAAGCATGGTACATACAGCAGAGAACAGAACATGACGTCTGTATGTGTTTGAGCTATTTGGCAACATCATGCAGACCCAAACAGAAGATACCTTGTCCATATATAGGTTGAGTATATACTGCTGTTAAATACTACACCGTCAAGCATTGACTTCCACAGGCTTTGTGGTCACTTGTATGCACACACACATGCACATGCAATAATTACACTAGTCTGCAGGGAAAACTAGCTATGAGTCACAGCCGAGCCCCCTCCGTTTAGCCCCACCACCAGTTCCCACCTCTTCCCAATAGCCATTAATTCTTCTCACACACACATAGACACACACAGTGGATATCTCCGCTGAGACATTAGTGACAGATCTATTGGCTGCAAGGGCACGAGGTGGAATTGATGGAGAGATGGAGCGAGAAAGGAATGGCCTAGAAGAAAACTGGAAATGAAATGAACCCCTATGGAAAAGCAGCAGTAAGGAAGGCTTTGCAAACACCTTACAGGATTAGTCTGGTGTTTTGGATCTATGATTACTTTGAAATAGTTGCCTCTTAGAGTAGTTAATTGTCTACGCACTCCACAGTTGGAGAAGCAGACAGGAGCAAGCACACAAATTTTGAATTGAGTATAAATTTAATGAAGACAATGCACTTTTATAAGAAATATAATGGTTCACAAAACAAACAAAAAAAACAAAAAAAAAACAACAACAACTAGTTTAAGGGTGTATTGCAAAGAAGATAAAGCTGTCTGTCAGTTTATGTCTTTACATGTGTGACCCCTAATTGGAATCAGAGGTGGAAAGTAAACAGATACTTTTACTCAAGTAATTTGCATAAGTACCTTTACATAAGTATTTTGTAAGTTGTTACAAAAACAACTTGTTTGATTTTTGATGATAGTTGGTAGTATTTGTAACTGTAATATTAACACTGACAGCACTAGTAGTAGTAGTAATAGTAGTAGCATGAGCAGTGGTAGTAGTCATAATATTAGTAAAAGCAGTTGAAAAAGTTGTATTAGTAGCAGTGGTAGCAGTAGTAGTGATAGCAGTAGCTGTGGCATTGCTCCTGTCTAATTAACTAAGCTGGGAGTTTGTTGACATATTCACGGCATTTACAAAATATTGGACTTTATCTTTCTGTGCACACACGGACATGCTAACATAAGCACTAGGCTACAATTTCTCTTGCTGGGACAGGGATGACTCACTGCTCCCTGTTGTGCCCGGCACTGGTTGCACACAGGCAGCTGATATGTACAGTGATTGATATGCAGTGGAGAGGCAGTTATTATTGGAGTTACATAACAAGGGGAACATAGAAAGCAGCAGTCATTTTAGTGTGAATAAACTGGTGTCACGAGCAGCCTGTTAATATACAGATTTTTTTCATTTTTATTTAAATTTAACAATAACACAACATGTGAACAGTATGTCCTTTATCTCCTTATGTAACTGTCACTCGTTTGAGTTTGAAGTTAAACATACCTGGCATTACTCCTTTTGATGAGTGACGACAGAGCTTTGACAAATGTCAGGTGTAGTATGTGTGGGTCTCTTTTGTCCAAATATAATGATAGTTCCGACCTGGCTCATGATGCCCTCCCCTGCCAGAAATTCACCTCAAATTAGTTTAGGAAAATTCATTTTTATTGTTTTTTTTTTTTTTTTTTGCTATGCCTGTCTGCAAGTAGCAGTCATAGAACATAATGTTATATATACTATATACAATTGAAAGAAAAAGTATTGGCACCCCTTGGAAATACTAGGATTTGTGCATGATTTGGTCATAAAATGTGATCTGATTTTCATCTAAGTCACAACAATAGACAAACACAGGCTGCTTAAACTAATGCTGCAAAAAAAAAAAAAGGTTTTCATGTGTTTATTGAATATTTATTTAAACATTCACAGTGCAGGATTGAAATAGTATTGGAACCTTTGGATTTAATAACTGGTTGATCCTCCTTTGGCAGCGATAATCTCAACCAAACGTTTTCTGTAGTGAAGATCTGACCTGCCTAGCACTCAGGAGGGATTTTGGACCATTCCGCTTTACAAAACTGTTTAAGTTCAGCAATATTCTTGGGATGTCTGGTGTGAATCACTCTTTTGAGGTCATGCCACAGCATCTTAATTGGAATGAGGCCAAGACTCTGACTGGGCCACTCCAGAAGGAGTATTTTCTTCTGTTGAAGCCATTCTGTTGTTGATTTGCTTCTATGTTTTGAGTCTGTGTCCTGTTGCATCACTCATCCTCTGTTGAGCTTTAGTTGGCAGACAGATGGTCTTAATTTTTTCTGCAAAATGTTTGGATAAACTTGGGAATTCATTTTACTGTTGATGATAGCAAGTTGTCCAGGCTCTGAGGCAACAAAGCAGCCACAAACCATGATGCTCCCTCCACCATACTTCACAGTGGGGATGAGGTTTTGATGTTGGTGTGCTGTGCTTTTGGTGTGTTCCTTCCAAACAACTCAACTTTGGATTCATCTGTCCACAGAATATTTTGCCAGTAGTGCTATGGAACATCTAGTAGCTTCTTTGCAAACTTTAAATGTGCAGCAATATTTTTTTTTGGACAACAGTGGCTTCCTCTGTAGTGTCGTCCCATGAAGTCCATTCTTGTTCAATGTTTTACCTATTGTAGATTTGTCAACAAAGATGTTAGCTTGTGCCAAAGTCTTTAGCTGACACTCTAGGATTCTTCTTCACCTCACTGAGCATTCTACGCTGTCCTTTTGCAGTCACCTTTACAGGACAACCACTCCTAGGCAGTGTGGTCACAGTATTGAACCTTCTCCATTTATAGACAGTCGCTCGTACCGTGGACTTATGAACACCAATGCTCTTAGAGATACTTTTGTAACCCTTTCCAGCTTTATGCAAGTCAACAATTCTTACACGTAGGTCTTGTGAGAGCTCTTTTGTGCGAGGCATGGTTCACATCAAGTAATGCTTCTTCAGAGTGGTAAACTCAAAACTGGGTGTCATTTTTTTATTGGTCAGGGCCACTTTAAGCCACTCCTTCAATCTTCTCACACTGATACCCCAGGTTGGCTGACACCTAACTCCAAATAGCTCTCTCAATTAGGTCACTAGCCTAGGGGTTCCAATGCTTTTTCTACCCTGTACTCTGACTGTTTACATAAATACTCAATAAAAACATGAAAAAATGTCATATTTTTGCAGCATTAGTTTAAGCAGACTCTGTTTATCTGTTGTTGTGACTTAGATGAAGATCAGATCACATTTTATGACCAAATCATGCAGAAATCCTAGTATTTCCAAGGGGTGCCAATACTTTTTTCTTTCTATCCTTAACCCAAAAATAGAAATGAAATGCAGGACTACAATTAATTTTGAGGAGAAGAACTCATGTAACCTGATACTTCAAATAAATCCAACTTCCAAGGAGCTTAATGCAGCTTAACAAAAAACATCTGCTCCAAGAAAGCAGTTCATGTAAGGATCACCAGTATTACACCTGTTTATTTCAAACGTCCAAACACAAAACCTTAATTATGTGTAAAGTTGATTCATGAGTGTTTTGTAAAACAGGTGTCACATTTGACCTTACCTTACAGCCCTTGCTCTTGTCACCGGTCTGAGTGCTGGCAGAACATGGGCAGGTGGGCTCTGGCTGGTAGTACAGGCCGCCCTGCAGACCAGAGCCATGGCAGCAGCCGTATGGTGAGGGGAAATGGGTGTACCACAGCTCATCTGTCAGGGGACACTTTGGACAGGGGTACAGCAAACCTTTCCCTTGAGCCTTTTCCACATTCACTTTTGGATTTCGCATCCATCTCCGCACCTGCAGGAAAAACAAAAAATTTCTTTAACTTTAGTTTTGTTACATTTCATCATATTTCTGCATCTTGGATAATGCAGGTGCTTTGCATTCTACAACACACACAGTTGTTGCTGCCAGCTGCAACCTTTGATCAGGGTTTGGCATGTGATCCCTGATTACATGTCAATTCAAGTGGAATACAGTCAGCGACGCAGAAGTGCACTTCAAAGAGGCTGGTTTGATCGCAATATGTTACTCTTTGAACATATTAAATGAGAAAGGAACTCACATACTGTCAAATGTATCATGCACCTGTCACATGATGAAGAAACTTTATTTTAGATATGACAGAAAATGGAGAGGTTTAATCCTTACACTATTTCATTTCATTATTACAACTGACAGATTTTAATGTAGTCCTTCAGCTTTATGGTTTATTCATTATATACAGATGATTAATACATTGTGGAATGAGGCTGTATTCACTCAACAATGTTGCAGTATTAGTGAGTAAGGCATTTACACTGGCCTCAAAACTGAAACTGGGTTAGATTAGTATGTTCATGACATTAGAACAACCAAATGTGAACAAGTATACAGTACTTACCTGATTTTCTGTGAAGCCTGAAAATACAGCTGTCACAATTCATATGACTCTTTTTTTTTTTTTTTTTTGATCAAAATGTATTGCAGTTTATGATACTCATTCTTTTTCTTTAATCTAATCTTTTCTCTTCTGAGAAGAGTTGGGCGATATCCATTTTTTCATACTGTCTTACCGTCCCCAAATTATAATCGTCTATAGGCTCCAGTCACCCATGACCCCTAACGGGAATAAGCGGTAGAAAATGAATGAATGGACAACAATTAGGGGTCTTCAGCAGAACCAACAGGTAATGAAGAAAAGCTACAAATGCCTTTAATTAGGTCAGAAAAGTTATTAAATTAGCTTGTTAGCTAGCGCTACCTTGGTTAGCTCTTCCACTTTTGTAAGACGCACTGCAGATATACGGCTGTGATTGGCCCTTTACAAATTGAGAGGGGAACCAGACTGTCCTGCTTGCAAAAAGCAAGTAGGAAAGTCTGGCTTGCCAGGCTAATCTTATACAGGCGCATGTCAATAAATTGTGATAATTTTGGCCTACAGTAACCGAAAACTAAAATTAGTATTTGTAGTAGTAGTAAAACGTATCTCACAAAATTAGAATATCACTTAATATAATACAATAATCATCACAATGTCATGTGCTAATATGCATTTACCTTTTTAAATGCAATAGCTGCAATAATTTCATGTTTCCACAATACTCTTTTTGTATTGACATACATCTGTACAAAAGTTGCTTGCAAATATTCCAAAACATACACTGCCTACTGCACCCTCATCTGCTGTATAACTCAACAGTGTTGCTGGTGGAAAATGATGGCCATAAGGAAAAGCCTTATGCAGTCTGAGTCCTGCGGCGTGAGGTGAATGTTCAGTAAACACACTCAGCGGGGCAGCGGCCCGTCTGACCAAGGGTCCAGACAGCTGTGACGATGCAAACATCGCTCACAGCCAAAAGTGGAGCGGCCAGACAGCAAGTCAAAGCATGTCAGCTCTGAAAAGAAAACTCCACCACACAAACAACCACCACTACAGTGGACTGGGCTGGAAATGCTACTATATGAGTCATTACAAGCTGGCTTTACGCTGGCAGTTTGTGGGAGGCTTTGGCATAAGTCCATGGATTAAACCGACATGTTACAACTGATGATGCACCCATTGATCAGGGCCATGATGCAACTGTAACATCCAGCTTTAACAAATGTGTGACTTTTAGCTGGACATTATCTTCTGTCCTGACTGAGTAGGTACATACACAATTTTCAAATAGTTGGGCTGAACATTAGAGTCTTTTGACAAGTCAAGGCAGAATCCCTTTGTTTGAAAGTGGACAAGTTGGAGCAGGCTTGTTTACAGCGAGGACCTGATGATGAAAACAGACATTGGACTTGGCGTTTGAATAAGAATATTTTTTTCCAAATAGCATGATTTAACGCTTTTAAAAACATGCAAAGCCTGAGTTTTACTTGACATAGTTTTTACACCAGAAGCCCTTCCTAATGCAATTTATCTGGGAATGGGACTGGCACAAAAGGTGCATTGGCTTATGATCTCTTGTGACCCCCTGTGGCTAGAGTCAGTTTATGAAACACAATAAATATGAAAATCTGTGTTTGAGGTTTGATGACAAAGTTACATGTATTTTAATTGGCCCCATTTTTAGTAAACTGGTTTTAACAAAATGCTGTTCCTTAGTTTTGCATGTGTCTTCATGTGACTATTGTTGCAAGTGTCCAATAACAATTTTAACTCGACAAAAAAGCAACACACATATGCATACAGGCTTATTAAATGGGCGGCAATGTAGCCTATTAGTTAGACTGTAAATTCAAATTCTGTTCAAAATAAAAACAAACAAACAAGTAAACAAAGTTGTCTATGGCCCCCAACTCACACACAGCGATTGATTTTGTATTTCCTTCCTTTACTCATCTGTCTACCCCAGAGCTCAGTGTGGACTCTGCTCATTATGTGATTAGACCTATTGAAAAACAAACAATTGAGATAAATAAACTGAACAGCAGCAAGCATTCATTCTAATTTGGGCTGTGTGCTGATGCATATCCAGAAGCTTCTCATTAGGACAGAGGTTTGAATATAGTCACAAATACATAGAAATATACTGAGTGTGTAGTTATTATTACCATTACATTTACATATCGAGGCGCATGTGTTTTTTTACCTTCAGCAGATAGGGTAAGAATGCTAATAAGCTATGGCCTCTATGTCTAGGTGTGTGCTTTTAACATATGGTTTTGCACCTTAAGCAATGTGTATGCAAATGTCACAAGACAACCATTTTTGCTGAGAAGGAACAATTGTCAAAACAATATGTGAATAACTCTGGGTACTCTTTATGACACATTGCATTTTGTGCAATAATCCAGAATAATGTAGTCAAAAACAACCAGTGTAGCTTGCCTGAATGTTTGTATGCCGAAGCACTTGCTAATGTTCTCTACCTTATCAGCAACAGGTAGTGCGCTGATTCTGAAAGAATCTGTCAATTTGGGAGGTCCACTGAAATATTATGATAGGTTTAAGATACAAGCAGTTAAAAGTCTATATGGTTAAACAGTTGCTTTACTTTTACTTATGTAGCCTGGCCAGCCTGACCCCATTGATTTTGGATAGTGAAGTGTCCAAAACGTATTTTTTTCCCTATTCTGGATCTCTTACTACTGTCCATTTAATTCTTGGTTGTACCTCTATCCAGTTGCTTTCAAATTCAAGTTTGATCTTAGGTAGAAGTAAAAGTTTTCAATGAAATTGTTACTTAAATAAAAGTATTAAGTTAATTATTATCACTGTTACTACTACTGCTACCATTAACAATACTAGCTGAGTATCAGTAACAATTTCTCCTCCTTAAGTAAAAGTAGAAAGTATGCAATATAAAATGTATACATAAATTTCCTTGAGTAAAAGTATCCCGTTACTTTTCACCACTGAGTGCACATATAACGTGGGAGTGTGACAAAACCCCCACGGGACAGTCAGTGAAGCAGAATGTGCCTGTGGGAGTGCATGTGTGTTTTGGAGTGGGTGTAAACACAACACAATCTGCCTGTATTCACCACAGTCATCAGTGATCCTCACCATACTGCGGCCCATCTGAGACCACACATACACACATATAGTACCCACTTTGAACTGCAGCACCCCAAGCGTAAAACTGGGTGACTCAACCAGACGACCCACGTAAACCTGCCACACGCAATCTCCACATATAACCTGTCCCTAGTTTATTTCTGAATTTATTTTTATTACCCTGCCTAATGGAAAAATAATGCACAGCCACATTCCCATGATTATTGAATAAATGCATTAATTCGGTGCTCTTCTACAGGCTGGCAGCTTGTAATGGGACTAGTTTCCTTCCTGCCGCTCACAGTCATATTTCTCTGTTTTCCTTTTGATCTCAGGCAAACTATTCAGATTTAGACAATAACATTATTTTGCATTATAGATGTTTAGATGAATAAAGTAGAGCTTATTCAAGGGGTTTGGACCCAGAACATTGCTCATAGATGAAATGTAATAGATGCAAACACAGAGATGATTCAGTAGATTTACAAATCATGATTAGAAGATTGCTTTTAATGTTAGTCAGTAGCCCACTCATACAAGCTTGAGAAATATAAGCAAGACACACCATTTAGCCTCACCCTCTCACGCCAACTAACTTCATGTCCTCCTTTACTTCATCCATACATCTCCTCTAGGCCTTCTTACTTCTCTGTTTTCCTTTTGATCTCAGGCAAACTATTCAGATTTAGACAATAACATTATTTTGCATTATAGATGTTTAGATGAATAATCTTCAGATTCTTCAGAATACTTCAGTAAATACCCAAATCTATCTGTATACCAACATATCTCTCCAACCATGTCCATGTCCATCTGGCCTTGAATACTTCTCCAAAACATCTCACATGAGCTGTCCTGCTGATGCACTCATACTCGATCCATTCTTGTCAAGCCAATTTGAAGCAAAAACTTTGACATTCAAATGATATGATGACAATATCAAATCATCATATCCAGGGGTGTATTATTTTATCCAGTGCATTTTCTAAAGTTAACCCAATCTATTACTGTAACCAACCATTAACCAAGCCCAATGTCTTGGAGTAGGTGTGACAGGTAACTCTTGAGTCAATAAACGCCATATTCATATTTTGGGGATCAGAACAAAGTCACGAAATAACACAACATTTTACAGACATACCACTTTTTAACCAGCTGTTCAAGTCCTCAATAATGGTTGTCATTAAAAAGGTTTATTTTATCTTTGCAGACATGGAAAAAACCCTAATAGACATTGAATCTAACATATAAATGATTTTTGCCGAACTAGAAAGGGCCAGGCTTAAAAGGAATTTGGAATAAGTGAGGTATTAAATGTTAGTAAAGCCATTAGTTACAGTCCATAAAACTTTATGAGGAAAAATATGATATCCTAGTTGTAAATTCCCCACATTGTTGTTTTTTTTATTTTGTGAAATGAAAGAGCAAGTTAAAACAGTATAGAGTAAACGAGTCCTGTGACAGGATTGCAGTAGATACAATATGTTGATTATACCCTGCAAGCTTTATTACATACACTTGTGGGCCGTTAAATTCCCTTAACACACAAACCAATAACACATAAGCTTAAAGAGGCTTAGCCCGGGCAATGACATCATCTTTGGCACTCTGCTCTCTCTTTCTGTCATGTTTACGGCCACGCACTGTCAAAGCTGCAGTTTCAAAATGTCTGATAGTGGATCCTTGTTTGAACTCACCTTCCTTTTGACGAACTGAAAGGCCGAGCACTTCTTGAAGGAAAAGGCAGTCTTCTCCCCCCCTCCGGATCCTCCTCCTCCTCCACCACCTACTCCTCCTCCACCGTTCATCAGCTTCATGGCCGACACCGGCACTCCGCTTGTCTCCGTAGATCCCAGGATGACGGACGGCGGGCTGGCGGGGCGGACAGAGAAGAGGAAAGAAAGAGCAAGGGCATGAGGAGTGGAGCTTGAAGCAGTTGTGTGTGAGAGGAGAGCGGGACAGGGGAGAGATGATAGCGAAAGATGCTTATGTATCCTGCATGTGTGGTGGTGAGGAGGAGGAGAGAGTGAGTGAGAGGAGGTGGAAGAGGCAGATGGACCAAAATGTGAGGGGGTGAAGCCGTGATCACAAACAGATTACTGCAACTGTAACATAGATCATGAAATGTACATATGCTGCCTTATGTGAATTTGAATTGAATTCAAAATATCTGGAAAATTTGTTTTTAGATGACAAAATAAACCACAGTCTTTCTGAACAACAATATTTTGTGACACCAGGTGCCTACAATACAATCCAGCCACAAGGGATCACAAGTCAATGTACTCTTTGTGCCAGTCCCATGCTCGGATAAATAGAGAGGGTTGCATCAGGAAGGGCATCCAGTGTAAAACCTATGCCAAATCAATACGCAAATCACAGCACATTAGGACCACATGATTTGCTGTGGCAACCCAGTAAGAAAAAGCCAAAAAAAAAAAATAGTATGTGCCTAAAATACAAATTCAAATTTTAATAACATTTTCAGTGTTTGGGTATTCTTCTTTATGACCAGTCCATTTAAAATTACAAGCTCCACTAAGTTAATATCTCAAACAAGTTGTTTTTCTTTACTACTAGATAAATAGTCTTGTGTGGAGGATAAGACATACCCTCAATGGCTACACAAAAACATAAATCAATCAAACTTGCAAGACCAATACAGTATTGTTTGTTGTCACATTCAGTAATTTTACTTTAAAATGTTGGTCAGACTGTGACTTTTCTTCTAAGCTAACAAAAACATTTTATGCACCTGTTTTGAGAATCACAGCTTCACTCTTGCCAATGTAAAAAGATGAGCAGGCATAAGATGCAAATTAAAAGAATGAGAGCTCAGAGGAGGACAGTGCCAGCTCCTGTTGCTGTGATGAGCAAACGCTCTGCTTACAGCTTTACAACCTGGAGTCACATTGCATCTGGGGCACCAGGTGTGCTGTCAAGTGTCAAGTCTATTTTAGCATGTATATTCACACATACACTGTGGATAAATCATGTTTGCATTCCTCCTACCTTTGTACCTTTATGCTGGTGATGTCGTCTGGCTCTGCTGCAGACCAATGATGTGGTAAGACTTTCTCAAACCAAGAAGTCCCTTAAGATACAGGTGTCCAGATTTCTGTCAGAAAGAGAAGAGCTTTTTGTGATGATAATGCTGTCCTGGTCCCATGAGAGCAGAGCAGAGTGAGTTGGTGAGTGCTCCCTTACTGCTGGATCATAGTTTGGAGCGCAGTGCTAGAGATGGCATTAACCTGTTTGTGGAATCAGCCTGTAAACAAACACAAAAAAGGAAGAGTATGTGTGGAGCATGACGCCGCGCTGATGATGGTTCCAGCTGCAGTCACATCACAGGATCACAGCCGAGCTATTTTATCAATGAAAGACTCTGCAGTGAACAGATGCTGCGCCCCTCCCCATCCCTCTCTCTCACATCTTAACTGTCCGTCATCAGCTCTCGGCCCTCCCCCTTTTCCTCTGCTCACTGCTTTTTCTGCTGCAGTTGGCTGCTGACTCCTCCTCCCCCTCCTCCTCCTCCTCCTCACCTTACTTAATCCCATAGAGGTTTTAAGTGGACATGGATGCCCAAAATACTTGCACATATCAGCAGAGAAGTGAGTGCTTAATGTAGCAGACTATCTCTGGTGACAGCTCTGGTCCAGTCGAATCTCACACACTTTATGATGTGTGCTCCTCCCTAGTCCCGAACACAGAAACTATCATTCCACACACAGGCATCCACACATCATAAACTCTAACATGCTTAATATTCTCCAGTGCCCTTTTGGACTTTTTGAAAAGGCTGAAATAGTATTTCTTTTATAAGTATTCTAAGCAATTGAATTACTTTCTCAGTGATGCTTATTCCAGTTGGTTTCATCTTTTAACAATGGCCTCTGCTCATTATAGTTATAGTCCAGTGACTGCTGTTTTAGATAGCAAATGCTGTGAATTATTTTTGTGGTATGAAAATCTGTTGATGAACTGCCTATAATTGGTGCCCTGGTAGCCAAGCAATTTAAAATACACTGTTACCAAAGTTTATGACACTTGCATTTAGGTAAAATACAAATTTCTTAAAGTCTTTTCAGAGAACCAGATAAAAATAAATGCTTTACAATGTAAAGCTTTCACAGTTGTAGTTGGCTTTGATTAGCTGACTGTCCTTGCTAGTAAAAGGTTAGCATTATGTGTAGCTGAGTAGCTCACTTACTTAGCTGCTTATTTATGTAGACTTTTAGCTCACTTAGCATAAAAGGCTACACTAGCATATTAATACTTAAACATATATTAAATAATTAAATTAAATAAATGGACAGCATAAATATTTTCCATCTAACTAACAGGTGCCTTGTATGCTAACTAATGTTGTAATTTGTTGTAAATTCTAGCTTCTAGCTAGCTAGCAAAGAGAAATAAAAGATGTAGCTACTTAACATTTGGTCCATTTTGGTGCTCAGTTGAACAATTTCTTTGCCTGGTTCAGTAAAAAAAGACTCCAAAGATTTGTGAGTTGATTATATGTCTGCTCTACCAGTTTCTTGAAAAATGTGTACAGTTTTAATGTAATTTATCTTGGAAGTTAAAGTTGTGAAGCTTGAAATACATAGTGACCAAATATTTTTCTTCTTTCTCAAAGTAGAAGTTCCAAATATGACCGTGCTGAGTATAAATGGAGCTCTCATTAGGCTGTGGGCTAGATTGTTGGTGCTTTACACAGAGAAAGATGCAATTCTCCTTGTGGGAGAAAACAAATGACGATGCAATATTCGCTGTAATCAGAATCAGTCAGAGGCACAATTAACAGTGACTCAGTGGCGAAGTACAATGATTGGTGTAAACAGCTTTGCGCCATAGGCAACAACTAAGCAATCAATGCATATTGTTCTATTTAAAGCAACACTTATGATTATTATGCAATTATAATTAACATTAACAACAGCTTTACGTGTGGTGCCATGTTTAAAAGAAAGGAAATGCATCAAACAACTTCATTCAGAGCATTTATTTAAAGCTGCACTACCTGATTTCTTTTTCCTTGTATTTTGGCAAAGATAATTATTTGTTCATTAGTACAGCATAACAAGTCATCTGAGAAAAAATGAGACTTTGAGGTCACCTGTGGGCTGTATTATAAGGGTTTTTGTTTTAGAGTGAGGGAAGGAACAGTTTAACCAATCACACGCTTTCATAGGACAGCAGCACTCTGATTGGTCAATACATGCTTTATCTATCCAGAACTAGAATCTATCAGGAATAATGTGAAGGAGCTATTGTTTTATTTCAACATTCATAGCTTATTCACAGTATTTTTATTTTTTATTTTAAAGAATGAAAAGCAAACTCCAGATCTCTGCTGTGTTATTGTGATAGCTCCTGGCTTGTGTACATACTTCCAGGTTTGTGAGACTGTGATAGAGCGTTGCGAAGAAGAGGAATTAGGAAATGGGAGTTTATCATTCAGGGTTAGGGTTGGGGCTAACTCAACATTTTTTAGACACATCACTTTTACAGTCACAAAATCAGAAGCCATATATATGCCTAAATACAAAATCCTTTAATTAGAATAAATAAAAGAGGAAGTGGCTCAGTACCAGTGGTTTATAGCGGGCCTAAACCCAATGGGGAATGGTTAAAGTCCAAAACCTAGTTATATTCTTTTAGAGTTGGCTCCATTGTCCTATTACACAGACAAGAGGTACCAACTTACATAACAGCAACAATCCCTCCTTTTTAAATATAAGACTATAAATTATTCTGTAATCTCCCCAAAGACTTTGTAAAGATTCTCCACTCCTCCTTGTGAATTTCAATGTACAGCTTAAATAATTAATAGGTTTGACTCTTAAATAGTTCTGAGAATTGCCAAAATGATAGTACAGTCAATAATTTATGCATTTCCCTCAAAGCAAGTATCACATGTAACAAGCCCTTGGAGAAGGCGCTTATCTATCATGACTATAACATGTGCGGACGTTGGCGTTTATGTTCAAAGTAGTAAAGCTGTTTTTTATTTAGCTACTATAATCTCAATACACATTTGAGACCCCTAACAGAAGCGAGTGGTACTCAAGTAATGGTCAGATAATAAACTCGCTTTCTGGGCACTGCTAATGAGCTCCACTGGGCTTGTTTTGATCGTATAGAGCGCAAGACCTGGTATAGCACTGAGAGCCCTCCTAATCCTTTGCAGCCCCTCACTCAAATTACGTGACTTGATTCTTGGAGGAAAGTGGTTCACACACAAAACAGTGGAACAAACTGTAGTATGTGGGATGCTGAATTTAAAAGTATAAATGTATGAAATCTATTGTGTCATGGGAATGTTATGTAATGAGTGTGCAAGAGGTCACTGTGTCATGTGGATTTACAGCAAAAAGATGATTCAGAGTGGAAAGGGCAAAACAGCTCTTGAATACAATGCAAATTTAAATTCTGGCTAGAGAAGCAAGTCTGCATTTCATCAGAAGTTGAGGCATATAGCATTGTTTTTTTAATAATAGTATTATATTATATAAGTAACTGTTAAGAATATGGTTTGGGAATGGGTGGAAACTAAGTAACTGCCAACTCAACTAATTAACTTTAGTACATTTATTGAAGGAAATAAGCTTGCTTTGAGTACATTTTCTTAAATATATTTGTACTTAATTTGGAGTATATTATAAGAGTATATAAGTTTGTTTTTGTTTTGTTTTTTTGCTATTGTAGAAGCTGCAGTAGAAGTAGACCTACTAGTACTCTGTAGTTGCAGTAGTAGCAGTTGTAGAGCTATTGTAGTAGAACCAGCAGTAGTGGCAGTAGTAGTACATTTTTCTGTGCAGTTACAAAAACTTAAAAACCCATTTAAGTGTTTAATTTGTTTAGCCAATGTTTACTACTTCATTATTTTGAAGTAAACACTTTAGAACACATTCTGAATACATCCTTCACATGGGTAGACTACCTAGAGTTGACAAAGTCTCTCAGATTAGAGACAAATAAAGCTGTATGCATGATTCAACCAGACAGACTGATTTCATTTCCCCGCCTATACACTATCACCTGTTCATCACTGTCGGCCAATCACAGCCTACCACTTGCCTCTCATTGCTGACGTCTTTACCTGCCGGGGTCTAAGCACAAAAGTTTATTCCTTTAATAAATCATCCATTACACTTAACTCATTTGACTGTGTTTGTTTGAAGTCTCTCCTGGTTCAATCTCTTAAATCCCTTAGATGACTTCTTTTTAACCTTGTAGTTACTCACAATGTAGGACAATAAAAATAGATGCATCATCAATCCTGAAAGACAAAACAGGCTTTTGAACTCGTCCAAAGTCCACATCACAAAATAAGAGCCAACAAACCAAAACAAACCATTATATCTTTCTTCTTAGAACTGGGTTTTGCTTTTTTATTACCAATTTCATAACACATCTTACATCCAAGTCTGCATTCATTATGTGCTGCAGAGTGTAAAGGGCATTGTGCCTGCCCGCACCTCATTTCACCCCTCCTTTAGCTGTGGGGTAAAATAAGGTGAGCTACCCTGAGGTGAGTGTGGTAGCTTTATTAATTAATTATCATGAAGCTCAGGTAATAAACACCAGCCATCATTCTAATGTTTTTAAATGTTTTTTAGCTCCTCTCTGCTAAATGTTAACTGCCATCCTTGAAAGTAACAGTAGACCTGAAGCAGTGAGAAAACATTTCTATTCAATAAAATCCAGCTCAGGAAGTCCAGCTGTTGTACTTGTACTTGTGACAGCTAAATGTGTCACTCACCCCTCTTTCGAAAAGTTGAAGTCTAAAATATAAATTGATGCATAAAATCCACTGAGTTGTCATAGACGTTTAGCAAGAAAATACAACTCCCCACTGCATTTTAACACACAAGGCAGTGGTTTGCTACATTTTCAGAAGTAAACTACCACCTAATAGCCATTTAAAGTACTTATTTAATTCTAGTACATGCAGTAGGTCTGGGCCTATTTAAAAATATCTTTACTAAGCTGCCAGTATTGTTTAATGCATGAAAATATTTGAATTTGTCAGACAGATAGCCTCATATTACAATTAGGACAACATTTAGTAATTTCATGTCAAATAGTTTTGTGTCTCAGGGACTCTCCCAGAACCACCACCCAGGGCTGCGTACCATTATTGGAATCTGTACCACCATTTAAGAACCTGTGACCCAAGGTAGCCTATATTAAAGCAGCAAAATTACTGCAAATGAACATAGAATAGTAAATACATAAAACAATATATTTTTGGTAAGGTACTCTCTATTTTTCTGTCGAACAAATCCACAGATGAGTTCTCCTGTCTTCCGCTCTCATCATGTCTGCAGCCTCTCCAAGTCCTTCCCAGGCAAGACCGGACTGTTCCTGTGATTCCCGGAGGTGAGCTCATTAGTGGGAATAATGCCCCGAATCCTTACCACAGTGTGCACCTGACTGCGTGCATCTTTAACAGATTTGGAACAGAGGTAGTTTTGAGGCAGCACTAGGAACATTTGCACCCACTTCTTTTTCTTATGAGAGTCTTTGACAAAAACAGAAGCTGCTCTCGACTCAAGTCACATTCATTAATTAACCATATCCCTGCACCGCTCCCACAGGCTGCAGCAAAGAGCACATATGGGGAAAAGTGCTTCTCTCTTTTGGAAGTTGTTTCAAACGCTGAAAATAGTAACCCCACTTTGCACATGTTGCTGCAAAGCACTGCAATTCTAGTTAAAACAGTGTGGGTTTGTGAGTAGGCGGAATACAGGGAATAATGGAAATAGTTTCTGGAAACATAAATATGATGGTGTTCCATGAAAGACAGCCCTGCATAATTGAGCCACAAAGATGACCACTACTGGAACACCAACTAACACAAAAAAACAAACTCTTACATGGCTTTTATTTACACCAATCAGGCATAGCAGTAGATTTAAATGAACTTTATTGATACAAAAGGGAAAGTATGGATTTAATCGCATTTGTGATGGGTCAAATTGTGGTGGACGACTGGGTCAGGACATCTCCAAACTGCAGCTCAGTCTACAGTGGTCAGTATTTATCAAAAGTGGTCCATGGAAGTAACAGTGGTGAACCAGTGACAGGTGATGCACGCGGGGAGTGAAGCCTGGCCCATGTGGTTTGCATACTGCTCAAAGTGATGAAGAAGTTAATACTGGTTTTGGTAGAAAGTTGTCAGGAAACACTGTGCATCACAGTTTGTTGTGCATGGGATAAGAGTATTGTATCTACCCCTAAACAGTGAACAGTGATCTGTAGAGAAGTACACTGGCTTTTGACCCTTTGTACTTGAAAACATGCCGTTGATAATGCTTTTTCTATAATTTTGGGATGACAAAGGACTTGCTGCAGTATGCCACATTGTCAAAAAAAAATCCACGGTGCCCATCAGCAAACTTTTCGACAGGTTGGTAAACACATTAAGTACCATTGTAGGTGTTTTCACAGATGTCTGTCATTTCTCCTTATTAGTTAGTTTACCTCAAAGTGTTCCCGGGACCCAAAGTAAAGCCTGCTGAATCTCTTATTGTCCTAATGAGCAGCACACATTTAGCCACGTGTGTTTGAAGCCGGTGCCGGAGAGTGAGGGATGTGTAGGAGTCTGTAGTGGAGCTTGCAAAAAAAAAGAAAAAAGAAAAGAAAAGACTGTCCACTGGGACGCACACACACCCTCATGTGCCAACGGTGGGATTTGCGTTTGCTTGTTTGCCAGGGCATTGTGTACATGTGCTGCCTGTTGGAGTGAGTTGGTTGGTGTGCGTGGGAGGAAGTTGTACAGCCATTGACTCCCAGTGGGATCAACAACACTGCAGCGCTCAGCTCAGAAGACAGAGGGAGAAGAGAGGAGAAAACCAATTATACAGCAGCTCAGTGGCCGCTCTGATCAGCGAGCTAACTCAGCTAAAACAGAAGGAGCAACAGCCAGCAAGGACTTCCTCTCTAAAACACATTTTTAGATCATGTTCAATGGGCTTGACACTTCTAATTAAAGGTTTTGTTTGCTCTGTTGTTGTGGAGACACGTTAAAAAAAGTCAGACGCATGTTGTATTTGAGAAAAGTTCTTTCTTTTTGTATTAACTACAAGCAGATAATAGAATTCTGTTTTTACTTTAAAATAAGGTTTACAGATAACATATACAGGGCATGGCAAAGGAGGCTGACCATGTGGACAACCATGGACCAGTAGAAATTAACACATAATACCATTCCAAGAAGACTGAGTCTAAGGACACAAAATAACATGGAATAGATACTTCTGAATAGGGAGGAAAAACACTATAGTTGGCACTAATGCTTTTTCAAAGAAAGATGGCTAAAAGAATGTGGAGAGTTACTTACCACAGGATAGGGTTAGCTTTTTGGACAGTCTAGCTCAAAGCTTCAAGGCAGCATACCAATGGCAAGCAGGCAGCCACATTCCCGAGGGAGTCCCATGGCACCAGGCCAAATGCACACCTGAAGCCAGCGTTGTCAGTCTTCTTTCTCCTTTCCCAGCTTTCCAGTCCGCAGCAAAGACACATCATCTGCCATGGTTTAGAAGTGTTGAAGTTTTGTTAGTTGACAAAAATTGGAAAACACAGTAGGAGGTTAGACTGTCTGTCCAAGTGACACCTCTGAAACATATTTGGAGAGCTTTAAAAGATTAATGTCTGTGGTCATGCAGTCTAATGAACTTACTGTACAGTAAAATTAATTAAGACTGAGTTCCCATAAAACTATATAACAGTACTAGTACTGTAGTTATTATGGTAACTTACTGGAAATGTGTTGTTGATTACAGTGTGTGAATGCAGGAGAAGGTATTGCACTGTAAAACTAATTTACAGTGAGGCTAAGTTAACAAAAAACAAATTTACAAAAAAAGTACTACTAGTGCAACCACAAATATGCCAGCCTGTTTCCAGTTTTCTGATTAAACATACTGAGCTGTTATAGCTCAGTTGGTAGAGATATTTGCCCACTAACCTGAAGGTTGGCGGTTTGATCGCCGTTACTGGCATTCCATACTGTTGTTGTTCACCCACCTTGCCTGTATAATTGTGTTTGGTGGTGGTCAGAGGGGTGCAGTAAGTGCAAATTGGCAGCCGCTTTTCTGTCAGTCTGCCCCAGGACAGCTGTGGCTAAGTAGCTCACTACAACGAGTGAAAGAATAATGGACAAAATCATCTGACAATAAAATGAGATGCTACAATCTAAGGTATGCAGAGAAATTCATGCAGAATGATCATTTAGTTAATTGATGTCATTATTTTATTTTTCAATCACATGCACTTACTTGTTATAATTATAATTAAACAATGTTGTGAATGGACTGCCACTGCTGTAGCAAAGACAGTGGTTACAGTTGAGGTTGCAGATAATGAATGTGAGGTATGTGACCCATGTTCTCAGGAACTCAGGTGAGCGCTCTTCAGCCAATCACATGACGGGATGACATGTGACTGACAGGAAGAACAGAAGCTATTGTTTCATTCAGCATGACTTATCTGACAGTCTGTCTGCAGAAATATGTCTGAAAGGCAAAACTTTACCCCACCTGCATCCACAATTGTTGCCTTTTCAAAGTTACTTGTTATTTTTGGTGAACATAATAATCTCACATATGCAGCAGCTGATGTCAAAGTAAAAAAACACTAAACCTCTACACAATTGTACTAGGTTTCTGTAATAATTTTACAGCCCTTGTTCCTGACTAAGTACAGAGTGTATTGTTGCTATTAGGACAGCCCTGCATTATTCCGGTAAGCCACTTCTATTCTACACGGTAAAGGGAGCTAGTGCCAACTGTTAAAATAAGCTGCCCATTGGATAGACATACAACCAATAAGATTGCCCAGTAAGCTAGGCGCATTCATTTTCTTTGCAAAGAAATTTGGGTTTGGAGCACCAAGATCAATCCAATCATCCCAACCAATCTTAGCTGTTTATCTAAAACAAGGTAGGCTTTACTTTTGTTTTTTATTGGTTGAAAATTTTTGTAATTGTGTTATTTCAGAGGTGCTTTATACTGCATTTATTGTTGCTTTCTGGTTGTATGTCTATCTAATTGCATCTACATGAATTAGATCAACAAGAACCAGCCTAATTATATGTTTAGAAGAACAACTATGAAACCTGTCCCTTTGCAATTATACATTCATGACTGGCTCAACAGGTTTTCTAGTGAAAATTGCTGTGCAGAGGAGAGAGCTTAGACCCATTTCAATTTGCAATGTTAATTATATTAGTATAACTAACATGATAAAAAAAAACATGATAAAACTAACCTTTTACTCAGCATGTTTAAGAATTTTGATCAGACAGGAGAACTGTACACAACTATACTGTACATAAATAATAGTACAGTGCTTTCTAAAAGTGTATGTACCCAGAATGGGATTGCATGGCCTCTGGCAGCAGGTGTGGCCAAGGTCTTCTTTTACTGTTCTCTGTGACTTGACTGTCCACTTGCACGCTGCAGCCGACAGCTTAGACACTCAAGAAAGTGCAACATCATCACGGGTTGAAATCTTCTCAAAGTGTGTTTACGACATACCTGAGCATATGATTCATCATTTTGAGTGTTGGTGCGGCATTAGGCAGGGGTGCCAGAAAAACACTGTGTTCGGATCAACTGGGAATGTGGAACGGCTTCTTGATGTGTGTTTACAAAAGTGTGACTTGAGTGTTTTATTCTCAGATGACACAGTCTTTGAAGTGGGACAGGTCAGCGGTAGAATGTAAATAAGATACTTTTACTCAAGTAATATGCACATTTTTAAGATAATGTGTTTATGAGTACATTTTCTAAAACATAGCTACTTCAACATCAGTAAAATTTTGGAAGTACATTTTTAGTCTGAATGAGTGTGAAGTTTGTTTTTGTTTTTTTTTCCCCCTCTGTGGCAAAGTGGGTATTAATAGGAAAAATAGGGGCAGCAATAGTGGCAGTAGTAATGGTTGTAGTAGTATCAATAATAGCAGTGGCAGTATTAGTAGCACTATTAAATGAAGTTAATAGTCCCTTCATCTTATCTGGTCCATCCTCCAGTAATAAACTTCCCCATTGTTATGACGTGGTCCTTGCTAGTGAATGCTAATAGTCATAGTAGAAGTATTTTCTTAAGTTATCTTCAATACTTACTTTCAGTTTAGTACTTTTACTTTCTTCTTCTAGCATTCAGTGATTTGCCAACACAAACAGCAAAGCGGCTTGTGGCCCTCTGTGGCTGGATTAGGTACTATTCCTTAATATTTAATAATATTGTGAAATAACAGGGGAGATATGCAGTGCTTTTCTCCTCTTATGTATTGTTGTGTAAATGACCATTCTCTTCTTTGTTCTTAACGATTATTCAAAACATTCATCATCGTCGCTCTCTGTCAGTGCCGTGACCTTTTCAGTAAAACAGTCTCCAGTAGATGATTGACATGAACAAGCCAGCGGGGGCTCAGGAGTGTCTTAGCTGCCGACAGACGCTCTCACCTGCACCTCCGAGTCTCTGTCTCTAGGGACGTACACTGAAGGGCATTTTATCATATCTTTTCATCTCGGACTTACTATCGATCTTATCCTGCACTGGAAACACTATGGCACATTTGGAATAATACACAGATCTTCTCCGCAGGATTTAATTGGATGCAAATCTCTCTACTGCAGCTTTAGCCACAAAAGCACTTTTTTTGGCTGTTGGGACAGTGTTGTATGGAGTATTAACAGGGAACTCGGAGAGAGAGAGTTGGATTAATGGACGCATCACCTCATTCCACAGACAGATTAAGACGCTATTTCCTATTTCCTCCCAGCTCCTGGGTACAATGTACACCGTTTTAATCACTCGACTGGAGTTCTATCAAAGGCGTTCCAGAATAATATAATATTCTGTTGCTGGGCAGGACACTTCAAAGCAGCCACTGAAATAGATAGGGCAGAAGTAGTTAGGTTGGAATTCTCAATGGAAATGGGGCAAGGTGCTTATTCAATAAACTGCAATTGCCTCTACGTTTTGGTTCACTGTGGACTTTGTTGTACCTATACCTGAAGGAGGAGAGAGCAGATCTCCACCAAGGCGCTGGCCTTAAATCACAATGGTGAAGGAAGAATGCCCAGATATGGACTCAAACCACTGATTTTATAGTTGAGTGGTAAAAACACTTATCCATTGAGCCACAAAGTCGTTATAAATCACATTTTGAAAGAAACTAAAACATTTTTCCATTACTGACACCATGTGATTGGAGTTAGTATGTTTCGCCGTATCTTGTAAAGGTACAGACGAACCCTGGATCTAGATGATGTTCCACAGCCACACCAAAAACAATTTCTTCTATGGCTCTGAAAATAGCATCAAAATGTGATTTAGCATTTCTGAGTTATCTTATTAGTGGTCTAACAAACAAACTAACAAACAAATAAGCCCAAACTGTATAGTAAACATCATCTCCTTAGTGGATGTCGTGATGATCTATTAATTGTTGTGACTTGACAGTTCCCCACAGTGGTAATGGAGTTAATGTATGACAGTCTTTCATTATTTTTGAATGTACATTTGAACTCTTCAAATACAAATACCCTTACACATAATTCTAAAATTGTCAATCAGATTTGCATAATCTTGCAAAACATTTTGGTACCAAGGCAAAGAATACAACATTTTGGGAACATAATCAAAGTAAGGTATTATTCATTATCATACAGGTAGCTGTTAAAGATGCTTGACTGCAAAGCTCACAGCCCACCTCCAATCAAGCTCCTTCTTTTATTCACCAATATCAGCAAAGTAACAGGATACATGTCTTGGCTATACCATTTTGGTATGGCATCAGCGCTATTTTCACCCAATTAATGTAAGTACACCAAAGGAGAAAAGGATTCCCAAAATATTGTGTTTTTATAATGTAAAATTGTAAGAGGACATGTATTATTTGGTTTAACTCCATACTTGTTTGAAGTTCACTAAAATAGGCACAACAACACGACTTCAAGAACATCCTTTTAAAATATATTCCTTTAAGCTTAAGCAACAGTGCTACGCTTTGAGTGCTAAATATATATATATTTTTTTTTCTTTTTTTTTTTTTTCCAGGAAAGTCAATGTCAGAGAAGCAGAAAGTCAACCAGCAAATCAAAAACAAAATGTGAGCTATATAAATCATATTCTCCAAAATAGACAGTCGTCTCACAGGGATGCATATATTCCTTTCTATTTCTGTATTAAACATTTACAAAGTTTAGAAAGTAGACAAAACAAGATGAAATAAGCAGTCCATTGTCCGTCTTTGGACCATTTATGGCCAGTACTACTGCCCAGTGTCCCAGCCCTGTCAATCCCATTGTGTGTGTGGCAGAATTCCAGTTTTTCCAGGAACAATGGGAAGCGAGGACTTCAGAGGAGCTTTGGGAGCGATGGTTTTCTGATAAGGAAGCGTGCAGGAGCCACCAGGAGCACACAGACGTATGGCGGCACTATTTACAGACAGTTCTTTGTGTCGCTCTTTTGTCTCTGAGGCAGCAAGTGGCATGCCAATTATTTCCTTTACCCCCATCTGTGCAGCGTGTATGAATCATAGTTGAGACATTTACACAGTGCCCTGTAAGTAATATGACACACACATCCAGAGAAATGTGTGATCTCAGATTCAGGTTGTGGATCAGCAGACGTCACACCAGCAGCACATTCAGCATTAACAACATGTGTGAGGTGTTTGTCATTTGATGGTTATAAAAAAAAGGGACTAGATTATTGCATGTCACTACAGCTGCAACAGTTATCAGACACACTGTGTTGGAACAAAGCTTTGTATAATAAAAGTAGCATATGACAGTTTATTTAAATAACCAAGCTTACGTAAAATTCTCTTTTCTATTTAACAGCCTTTATTGTCTATTTGGTGCTTATTTGTAATTGTTTCATAGTGTACACATAATGGTAGATTTGGAAACTACTGTTGTTCCTCTATGCTATACTAAAATGGCGTTTAGTTAATTTTATTTCTTTATGAAAATTAAACTAAACACACCATTTTATAAGACAAAAGTTGAATTCGACAATATATTAGTTATACTAATGAACTGGCATTGCTTGTTTCAAAAGCAAAAACCTTATGTTACTCCAACTTCAAGTCAATTCTTATATCCCAAATGAGCCAAATGTGTTTTGTGTAAACAGAATGATAGGCAAATATACAACTCGAGTAAAGTTATTTGGCAAATTTATGAGACTGTGGACCTTTAAGTCTCAATGACATGACTTGGAGTCAGCTCATTGTTTTGAGGATTCAAATTCAGACTTTGGACTTAGATTTAGACTTAAATTTATGTTTTTTTTTTAAATGTCTTACTCAAGATGTCTGTGTTGCAGCCTCATAAGTATTCCAATTTTGGTGGCTTAACTCAGACTTAGACTCAGCTTGAATTGACTTGAACTGGACTGGACTTTTATAATTGATTTGGATTAACACCTCAACCTCATCCCCAAAAGAACTGACTTTACATTTTTGAGGTGACTCATATGGGACAATGTGAATGGTGATTCCTGAAACTGTTATTTACAGGTCCTTTTGTTTGGATCTGTAAATACTTGCAGTGCAGTATGCTATAGCGTTATGGGATATATAATTGTTTATTGTAGTCTTTATGCACGCCTTTTAGCCTTGTAAGTCCACTGAGTGTTGTGCCAGCTTTACTGTCACACTATCTAAATAAGGCAAGCTTAAATACAATAGAGGTAAACTCCAGATTGTTACACACACACACACAATGTCCTAGCTGAACGCTCCAGCGCCTGCCTTGTCGCCTGAGGTCCTGCTTGTCCTTTATTGTCCATTTCCTGCCCTGCGGTCAGCTGCTTCCTGTCTGGCGCCACACCAACAAGCCACAGCTAACCCCCCGTGGACAGGAGAGGTCAAGAACACGGGGAGCCTGTTAATGGGAACAAAAGGGACATTCCCTCGTTCAACGTGCGATGAGCTTCGGAAACTGGGCAGCAATTTTAAAATCAGATTTAACACCAGAACTGTGGGGAAAGTCCATAAGAGTGATGTAGGGATTGTGTGAGGGCTTCCTTAATGGCTTTCATTTAAGTTGATGACTCATGATTATTAAACGTATAGTTTGTCCTGTTCCCAAGCTCACCGCCCAACAACAGCAACAACTGTATCCCACCACTAATTTAAAACCTTAATAATAAAGCCTAGATTACGTTTTTATGGTCTTTTTAAAATAAAAGGAACTTCCATCTTCAACCTGGAAAATACAGACATCAAGTTTAGGGCTCTTAGCCATAGATTCCATTTTCATCAAGAACATACACAGAGAGAAAGTAGTTCAAAGTGAAGTTCAGATAGATTGTGAGAAAAGAGCTAGAGATGAATGGGTTAGAGTGGAGAGTGCTCTGAGGCTGGTCGATGCAACAGTAGAAGCAGATGAGTATAAAGCGCAGAGAGAGATGAAGGCAGAAGCGCCGAGATCTGACGCCGGGACAGCTCTGCCTCATAAAGAGACTTGGATATGAGCCCCGGTCTGTCTCCCCAGGGGATGTGGCCTGCTTTTTCTGCTCACACAACATGCATTATAGCCTTATGTGGTGAAGAAAGTCCACTGACAACAAGGTAAATCACTAGTCTGGAGTTCTGAATAGCAAAAGGCCACAGTCGGTTCACACATTCAATGGAAGAGCAAATGACTTCCACCATAGCCCGTCTAATGGACCAAAGATAGGACATTTGCAGAAATTGAATATCATATTAACAATGGAGCAGTTATGTAACCCAGAGTACCTGAATAGAAAACCTTTAATGAAGCACACCTTTCAAAAAATACAGCCAATTTCATGCTATTTACCTAAATGAGCCTTTTAAAAGATTTCCTTAAATGATTTTGTTCACTTCTTCTCTGCTCCAGCCTCAAATCGTACAAAAACAACTTGCCTGCCTGATTAAGTTGTTTAGTTGGGCACCAAAGCTTGCAGAGCGTCCACAGAGCTTTGACTGTTTTGAGGCTACCTTGACTTTAATGATATGCCTTTTGAATGTATGCATGTTTTGTTTTTTTTTTGCTCTAAAATTCTACTAGCTATTCTCTTACTGTAATTTTAAATCCTATTCATGCTAGTAGAAAATATTTCCCCACACGCTTATCCTGCAGACAAGTATGTTTTCATTATTTCGCCTGATTTTCAGGACTGTCCTTTAAACATGCCAGTGTTGCTCTGTTCTCTGGATGCTGCAGTGATACGTTATCAGTGTTCTCCTGTTGTCACTGGAGATGTCCTAACTATCACGGCTAAGGTCCTTCTATCTCCTGGTATTTCCTGTCCTTCACTTTACTTTGAGCTACATCATTTTGCTGAGAGGGACAGTATTCAGTGCCACTGCCTATCCACATACTGGTTTATCTCTAAAGTGTCCTGTACACTGTAAAATCTGAAAAGTTAGGTCAACTTGAATAGAGATAAGAGTCAGAACTTTACAAGCTGCTATTTTGAGTCCATTGGATCCATTTGAAACCAGACGGTCCAAAAACAAGTCATAATAACTTGTTTTTGTAAGATGCACCATTGTGTTTTACATTGTCTGCTATCTCTTTTATGCTATACACATTAAACTAGGTGACACTTTGACATATATTAAGAATATTATGTAAAATACTGTTTTCTTCCATCTAAATTGGCTGCAAGGATAAACAGAAGTTATTGTACAGTGAGATTTCAGAGATAGACTGAGTGCACTGAGCTGTAGCCTCAAGTGAGAAACACTTCCTCCTCCACTACTTCTCTATTCTCTTTCATCTTCCCAGCGCAGATTTATATGTATCTGTAATATATGCACCATTTTGGATATATTACACACATATATTTCCACTGAGTATGCACACACACAGCAGGCATTTATATTTTTAACCACTCTCATTCAGTTAGTTTGAGTCTGTTAGTGAAAACCAACGGAGACTGAAAATTGTGCGTGAAATGTATGGTGATAGACATCAAATCAGGCGTGCCCTAAATAGCCATAAGCAAAGATAGGCTGTTATGTAACTTAATAAAACATCCTCAATTCATGGGGAAGTGAATGAAAAGTTAGAAAAATGAGCTCTGAAGTAAAATGTATGAAATATAGATCATAAAGTTGCTTATATAACAGAATAATAGGGTGGTAAAAAGGTGCGGGGCAGGATCAATATTTAATATTCGTCCGTCAGCTTCTGCTCTGACAAAAGCTGTGAGAATTTAACTGAAATTACCATTCAACAACTTTTTTTTTGTGGTGAAGTGGTCAATAATTTATTTTTAAAAAAAGTTTAGTAAATTGTCTCATTATGTACTGTTAATCAACATCTGCAAATACTGTGAACACAGAAAAAGGACTGCCTGGATTGCACCTAGGGTCCCAGAATTGAACTTGGTTTAGATTTACAGAGTCATCCTGGCCACCCCTAGAACCACTCAGACCAGAACTTGGACTTGAGTCTGACTTTTTAAGATAAGATAAGGAAAACCTTTATTTGTCCCATAATGGGGAAATGGCCTTAATCAACTGATGACTCAGATTTGTACTTTTGAACCAATGGCCCATGAGTCGATTTGGGCTTGTGGACAATAACGTGGACTTGGAACAGAATGGACCATCACTCGGCCTTGTGGGCCTTGTACTGCAATGATTGACTGAGTTACAGAATACTGTCACAAACTGTGCTCTGAATGGTGGCTCACAGGGTTGGATATTCACTGTTAGACATTGTATTGTATTTCAACAATAGCTTAGTGGCAACAAAATCCCACCTAATGTTTACGGTAACTTTATTACCTTCGCCAAGGCGGAGCCAGGATTTTTTTTAAAGGATTCTTTACTATTGGGAGCTTCTAACTCAACAAATAAAGCCCAGAGTCATTGGCAAATAATAACAAGATGACATCATGGTAGATGTTATAATCTGTCATAGCTTGACCCAGATCATGTTGATATTCTGGTTCTGGTGATCCAGAAGGTCCTAAATACAGGGGCTACATATGAAATTGGATATTGCACAGCAACAAATGTAGCTACACACTTGTAAATAACACCAAATGAAAGGTCAGGTTTTTCTCCTTCAGTTCACAGGTTTAATATGTCTTTATTACTTATTGAGTTAGATCCGGGCCTTCATGGGTTTTTCTCAGGTGAGTGACCATATGGCTTGATGGAGGGCTGTGCTATCTGAGTGCTTCTAGTTATAAATTACTTTTACATTAACGCAGCCTTATTGTAAATTTGTTTTATGGTAACACAACCTCACTGTAATTTAGTTTTACAGTACAATACAGTATGTTCTTGAAACTGCATTCACACAGAATGTAATCTATTTAAAGTAAGATACTAACTAAATATCAAAACCAACAAAACTTTGTGACCAAAATATTATTGACTGTATAATTTTACTGTAATTTAACAGTAATGTACTGTAAATCTTTTTTTTGCTATAAGTTCTCCAGACTGCAAGAGTGCAGACCAATAAAGGTAAAATGCTATAAGCAAATAAATAACCATACTTGTATATTAGAATCAGAATCAGAAGATTTTTATTGCCATTGTCAGTGAACAATAATGCAATCTGTCAGTGCAGATAGATAAGATAATATTAACATGATTAACATGTTAATAAAGTGACAAGTGTAGAAGTGTAGAGTGACCATGTGATGAGCGAGTGCAATGTTTATAAAGTGTTCATAAGTCCAACGGCAGCGGGAAAGAAACTGTTCTTATGGTGTGAGGTTCTGGTCCGGATGGACCGTAGCCTCCTGCCCGAGGGAAGTGGCTCAAAAAGTCCATGTCCAGGATGAGAAGGGTCAGCTGTTATCCGACCTGCACGCCCCCGAGTCCTGGAGACGTACAGGTCCTGGAGAGATGGAAGGCTGCAGCCAATCACCTTCTCAGCGGAGCGTACAATACGCTGCAGTCTGTGTTTGTCCCTGGCCGTGGCTCCAGCGTACCACACGGTGATGGAGGAGGTGAGGATGGACTCAATGATGGCCGTGTAGAACTGCACCATCATCTGGGCTGGCAGCTTGGCTTTCTTCAACTGCCGCAGAAAGTACATCCTCTGCTGGGCCTTTTTGATCAGGGAGCTGATGGACGGCTCCCACTTAAGGTCCTGTGTGATGGTGGTGCCGAGGAAGCGGAAGGAGTCCACAGTGGACTATTATCAATCATTACTGTATTTTTAGGTTCTCCATGGTGCATTCAGAACGTAATCTATTAAAGTTAAGCTACTATAGAGTCCAGTCAACCATAGTTTGAATGTTCAAGTACTGTCCTGAAACATTTTAGGCATATTTGAATTGAAGTGCCATAGTAGAGGTCAGAACATAGTTTCCACATTAGGGTACAAAGAGCCTCAAATAAGTGTTGTGTTCCACCAACAGTGAAGTATAATGGTTACTAAAAGGTGGAGCAAACACTGCACAGATTGCAAAGTGTTCTGAAATGAAACTTGTCTTGTTCCTTTGATAAATTGTCATATTTCAGAAAGAAAGTATGCTAAATAATCCACTCAAAAGCAAATATAAGCAACAGCTGTTTCTGGCTTCATAAACATTTAGCATAATAATTAGGGATACAGTATCTTTCTACATCTGCATTGTGTTAAACTTGAGTCTCTTAAATGAAACTAAAAACAGCAGTGATGTTGCATAAAACATTGTATAAAAAACAATTACTTTGCATTCTACTGTTAATATTATTTATTATCTCCCTCACATACACACACATCCACACAGCCTGCACTTATTACAGTGACTGTGAAGATCAGAGCTCCATTAACACAGAACTCTGTGAGGGTACATTCAGTTTGTGCCCCTCTGTCAGCACGACTCAAAGTGAAGTCTGATAATGGGACAGACAGTTCCTTGTATCTGAGTGAGTCAGTGATTAAGAAAGTAAATATTGGGCTGGTCAGCTGTTTGTAAGCTAAATGTATTATTAGTTTAAAAGAAAGAACATGATGCTTGAGGAAATCAAAAGTTACACAAAAGTTTGCTAACAATGTAACAAATTAGATTTTAATTTTAAAAACAGTTGTGAGTTGTAAGTTTATATATTTTGGTAAATTAAAGGCACATGGTTTAAGTAGATGTAGCTACTCAAGATTACTAATTTACAAGGAATAACAGTGTAAATTCATTGTAAAAATATTTTTCAATATGTTTTGTTTTTATTTTTTTTTATTTTTTGCAATTGCACAGTACAATCTACTAGTATCAGTGCAATCCTCAGCCTGGCTCAAGCCAAGAGCTTCTCTTTGCCACCGAGGTTAAGGGGGGAAAAAAAACAACAACTTTGCAAACAAGGTGTGTTACCATTGGCCCAACTGACCTTTTTTGTCTTGTGTACCCCCCAGGCTTTTTGTCATACCTTTAATTACCCCCTCAAGTATAAGAGTCAACCATTTTTACCAAAAGTGGTCATATAAGATGTATGGCAACTGCATACTGAATAGAAATAATTTGAATGTTGGTTTTTATTTGTACAAAGACATTTTTTATTTTTATTGTAAATATTAATCTTGCATTTTGCACAAAATCAGTACAATAAATAATAATCTGTCTTCCTTTAAAATAAATAATAAAATAAACTATTACATTTATTTACCACAAAAATTATATTTAAAAATGACTCCACTTTACAACAGAAATGTCCATGTGTTAATTTTCTTGATTTTCTAGAAATAAATTATGAAATAATTCCACTGGTGTACTCCCAGAGGGCCCCATAACCCAAATTGGGAAACACTTTGTCTGCTTACAGTGAAACTTTGGCA
Organism: Bostrychus sinensis; assembly: GCA_020698575.1. Taxonomy (NCBI): domain Eukaryota; kingdom Metazoa; phylum Chordata; class Actinopteri; order Gobiiformes; family Eleotridae; genus Bostrychus; species Bostrychus sinensis. Next base: position 15,197,052 of record CM036257.1, on the reverse strand, counting down.
ATACATTCATGGTAAGATAACTGTGGCATGACCTGGTCTGAAGTTTAAGATGAAGTCATCAAAATTTTGGTTTGATGTAAAGTATGGTTCAGTTTGACTTAAATGAGATGAAAACAAACATAAAAACAGGAAAGGGTGCTATGTTGATGGTGGTGAGGGGGTGGCATTGGCACCCAGATAATAAGGGTTTTTGGGCAATGAAGGTTTAACAACTCAGTATTATCCTGGTCTACACCTGGTCCAGTGCTTAGTTTAGTGTCTCATCCACCACCCCAACCTTTTACCACCTTCCTATGCCCTTTTTATATTAATGTCAAAAGATCCAATCTCCTATCTCCTATTTTATTTGTTTTGAAGAGTGTTTAAGATAAGATTCCTACTTTTCAGTTAAACTGGCAAACACACAGATGTCACTGAAGATTTGAGCAGAAATTTCAGATCGCTGTCGTTGTCTTGGAGTTCACAAACACACAAATCCACATTCACATATGCACTGAGTTTTAGACACGATCACTTCACCGCCACTGCTTTGAAATGGAAATGTATCGTTTCAGGGGAATACTTAGCTGAGAAGAGAAAAATAACACACTCCTGACTGAAAAAAAAAAAAAAAAAACATTGAGAGAGTTTAAGGACAAGACGGGCACCTAAAAACAATTCACTGCCACACTTCTGAGAGATCAACATCACTTTAGTTTCACATGAGTTTACTGTAAGAGGAATTAACCCACACAATGGCATTATTATAAGTGGATTACATAAATATGAACACACAATGATCTCATGCACTAAAGCTGAAATTATAATGTGTGCAGATGGAATAGATTGAGATGCATTGTCTGTACTGCCACCTAAACGGTTTGCAAAAAGACCACTGGGCTGCCCTAAAAATACATATTTGAATGATTTTGAAACAGTAAAGACCAACAACCAATGGGAGCATCCCTTGTTTGAGCATGCAAGGATGTGATTGGCCAAAACGTCTGGTATGTATTGTATTTCCATCCATTACTTCCTAATTTAGTTGGTACAAGTTCCTAAACAGTTTTACTCAAATGCAATCCACCTGTCAAAAATATCCTTATAAAAACATGTCAAAAAATCTTGGAATAGTTTGTTCATCTCCATACTGTATTTTTACTCTACTCCACTGTGCAATGAGACAGAGAGGTTTCTTAAACTGTGTGAAGCCCAAGAATAAACAGAATAACAGATAAGCAGTGCTCCTCTGTTCTTCCATGCGCATCCACAAAAACACAGTGCAATTTCAAAACCATGACTTAGTTGTGCATTGTCTCCTGCTGCTTTTAACGCCCCTTCTATTCACAGACAACACCATCACAACAGATAGCCATAAAATTATCCTGCTTTCTCATTGGCCGATCCAAATACCTCATGATCCAATGAGCTCGTGGAACGGGCCTGTGTATTGGTGGTGCAGTAAAACGACTTAGTGACTGCACAACAAGGACACACATGAACACAGTCAGGACAGAAGAGGGGGAACTGGGACAAGTCTGGTATTCAAAACAGAGGATTTGTCTGGAAAAAAGGACAGCGATGACATAACTGTTAGTAAACCAGATTTTGTGCGTCCTTTATTTCTAATTGTTGCATTTAAGACAGTATGCTTCTGTCTGATTCTATCTCTTAAAGATTTTATCCTTGGCTAGATCTCCTCCATCATTTTCCTGATTTTATTGCCTATGTTATCTTGCTCAACCTTGCCTTGTGAGTGGGTTCCAGCTGACACATTAATTAGTTTCTCTGGGCTGAGTATTCTAATTGAAGATGTAGCTACATTCATAAATCAGCACATTTTTCCAGAGAAATATGGCTTTGTGGAATGAAAGATTAAAGTGTGTTTAACAAGTGATAAAAGCGAACGAACAAAGATGTAAGAGGCTGAGATGAATAGGCCACATGTACGCTTCTGCAACTTGCTTGTATTCCCCATAAACTTACTTTAAAGTTTAAACAGGGCACAATAAAATAAGCATTAGCAAGAGCCACAAAATAGCAAAATGTCCACAACAAAATGTTTTAGGCAAATACTGCACTAACTGACTAATTTATGTCTGGTTAGAGATTAGAGTGTGCGGCCATTTTATTTTATTTATTTTGTTCCCCAGTCCTTATAGGTGCTTTTCCTCTAGGGTAGCCTCAAAACCTGCTGGTGTTTCCATTACTCTGGGTCCAGGAGAATGGCGTTAGGTAAAAACTGACCTCACACAAACGCAACAAAAGTTGCGTAAATAAATTAGATTAAAAATGTGTTTGAAACTTACTTTTAAAACATAAAGGCGCAGGCAACATTTAATAAAAAGACGAACGTAAATCCTGATGTGTGTCTGTGTGAGGCTGGTGTGTGTCTGTGTGAGGCTGGTGTGTGTCTGTGTGAGGCTGTTGTGTGTCTGTGTGAGGCTGGTGTGTGTCAGTGTAAGATTGGTGTGTGTCTGTGTGAGACTGTTGTGTGTCTGTGTGAGGCTGGTGTGTGTCTGTGTGAGGCTGGTGTGTGTCTGTGTGAGGCTGGTGTGTGTCTGTGTGAGGCTGGTGTGTGTCTGTGTGAGGCTGTTGTGTGTCTGTGTGAGGCTGGTGTGTGTCAGTGTAAGATTGGTGTGTGTCTGTGTGAGGCTGGTGTGTGTCTGTGTGAGGCTGGTGTGTGTCTGTGTGTGTCTGTGTGAGGCTGGTGTGTGTCTGTGTGAGACTGTTGTGTGTCTGTGTGAGGCTGGTGTGTGTCTGTGTGAGGCTGTTGTGTGTCTGTGTGAGGCTGGTGTGTGTCTGTGTGAGGCTGGTGTGTGTCTGTGTGAGGCTGGTGTGTGTCTGTGTGAGGCTGGTGTGTGTCTGTGTGAGGCTGGTGTGTGTCTGTGTGAGGCTTCAGTAAACAGGAGACTATTTCAGGTTTACTGCCAGCATTAAATTCACTTCTCTGTGCCACTTTAACACATTTTAACCACTGAACATATAACGACATGAGTTTAACTTGTGTTTAATCCAGTTTAAACTAAAAATGAAACGTTTATATTCCCAAAGCGAGAACAATGCTTTGCTAAACCTGAAACAGCTGTTGCTAATATACGGTAGCTTCATTTTTCGAAAAAGCCGCCTCAACATTAGCTCGTCCTGTCCTGGAATATGGCTGTTTATCACAAGGACATGTACTTGTTTGATTAAAAAAAACATTTTTGCTTTTATTTCTGTCCTTAGGCTTGTTGTTTTTGCATGAGTGTTGCTTCTCTCTTATCCGAAAAGCTCACAGCAGAGCCCCCTCTAACCCTTCCAGACTCCTAACCAAACTGGACCCCACAGGGGAGGAGTGCCAAAAGTAGAACAATTTGGATTGGTTTTTGGACACTTTGGAACACTTTGGGAGGTGGTAAAAAACCCAAACTGACTCATCCTGCTACGTTACGATCTAGTGGACAAGCGCCCTAAGTTCACCAGTTTCTATGGACAGGGGAACACAGGTACCTGCGCATTTGTGAAAGTAGCCTACTTATGTTCCCCAGTCCATAGAAACCAGGAAAGATAAGTTCTGCAGAAAGTATCCCTAACCTTAGCCCTAACCTTAACTCTAATCTTAACCTTCCCTTACCTGCCCTTAACATAGGGCAAACCCCTATGCGAAAACTCACACAATTCTTATGTGATGCTGGACAAGCAGTTATAATACCATGGCGGACCAAATTAGTTTGTCATTATACTTGGGGTTTGTCCGTCAAAAACTGTAAGTGGTAAAGTTAGCTTTGGCAATTGGGATTACAATTAGTGCTACGTAGGCTAAGAGCTATCTACATGCTAAAGTCACTGAATTCTCATGTTATTCTGGACAGAACTAGTTTGTCAGGGTATGCTTGAGGTGTATTTATCCAAAAATGCAAATCCTACTTTAAATATTTACTTTACTTTAAAAGTCACCTCATACCACATAACAGTGTGCCATTTTTGTCATCTAAAACTGGTTATATAAAAATTAAACTCCATAATTTTTCCAGTTTGACGTGTCCCTGCCTCTCTGTCTGTCAGAGTTAGCATCAGAAAGCAGTGCTTTGAGTAGAGGGAGTGCTCGTGCCAAAGGCTAAGGCTGCAGTTACCTTAGAGTTACATCACTGCACTGGTTACATCACTGGAGAGGCTTTATTGGGACGGTGGCCATTCATGTGTACACAGAAAAGAAACATTACATAGACTGTTTTTTTACTATATGTAGGCTACCAAATGTGACGAGTCCTCTACATCTAATGCTAACTGAAACGGAAATCCTTGGCCTTTGGCAAAATATCTCGGGTCACATGACACAACTAAAAAGCTCCAACCAAATTCTTCAGACCACAGGGTGATGGTAAATACTGGCACAGGTACATGTCCTATACTGTATGTCTAGCACACAAAGATTTCTAGTAAAAACAAAAAATGTGAGCCATCTTTGTTTTAGAACTTCTGGCCATGAAAGGAAAAAAGCAGATGCATCTCCAAATGCATTTACAACTTTTTATTTAGGCTAGTATCCCAAGATCCAGACAATGAAGCTTTGCCTCACAGGACAATACAATGAATCATCACTGAAGACTCAATTTATGTCTCCGCCGCCCAACTAACCTAACAGCAGAAAAAAACACATACCAATCATTTTAAGTTCAGGTTTGAGTGGTTGGCTTCCAATTCAGACTGACACTCTTTTCACTTTTATCTAATCTCTGTGTAGGCTCTGACTTTCAGTTGAAAACACACTTTTATAACTCTGACAAACCCAGCTTTCTTCTCTGATATCTCCTCTTCCTATGTAGAGGGATAAGTAGATTGTGAAGCACATTCACCTCTGCCTTTTAGATTGTGTGGGTTTTCTTTGCAGTTTTGGCTCTCAGTCTCTCTGCCTGTTGGAGCTGTTTGATACATATCAGCCCAGTGTAAAGATGCTGACTGCCGGCCACTCAGGAGCAGTGCTGCGCTGACTCAAATGTCAAGAGCTGTCAGATCAAAAGCTGGGGAAACCACAGCACTCACTAACTCCCCTGGCCTTGTGACTTCTGATATACTGGGCCATTTATCACACTGGACAAATTGTCTGTAACCTGTGCAAAGATGCCAATAGAGGATTTATAGTGTTTGGACAAATGATATAAGATAATCACTGTCAGGACTCTTGGACCAACTGCTTTTAAACTTACAGTATTAAAACATTGTGCTATATGTTTATTGGAACAGGAAGATAGGGCTGTAATATAATTATTTATAAAATATTATCTGAAAAATTAAACTGCTCTGTTACACAGGGCCGTTGAGTAGTGCGTCCACAGGAAATCTTTACAAATGGTTGGACCTATGGGTGATTAGGTGATCCATTTGCTAGCGCTATTTAATCAAATCAGTACATACAGCAATGATCACTTGTTATCACATGTTAAATACATAACTGCTAGTAATGGCACACTTTCAGAGCAAATCACAAAGATAACATTTCTTTCTGTTTGTGAACTTCTGCTGTACACAAGATAAGTAAATATATTTAAAAGTGCAAGGTGCAGTTGTACAGCGGTAACAGGAAGTAATAGATCTTCCTGTTGGGTCCAAGAAAGCTTTATTTTTAAATATAACAAAAGTGAAAACAGTTTTGACTAGTGTGTCCAACTTTATTGTTAATGATAATCTATTGAGGTTGGCGTATGACCAGAATCAGACCTACAAACTCAACTCAAACTACATAGTCACAGTTTTCACATTACATTAACAGTTACATTTTATTCCTAAATCCCTACCCTGTTGCCTGCATCAAAACTGCTTGAAGTTCTCGTTAGTCTTTTGGAGTTATGTAAGCTTTAGCAGCCAGTCACGACTTTACACTACTGGGCTGAAACTAGAAAGGTCCTGAGAATTGTCATTGTGGCTCTGGTGATGATTCAAGAGATGGTCTCCTAGGAATTTCAGTGTAACAGACTCCAGGAGTACTTCCTCTGAAAAACGTGCCCATATTGTACTATGTAGTTTTCCTAAGTCGTTTTACCAATACAAATATTGTCTCTCAGTGAAGGAAGACTTTGGCATCACCATCATTTATTTGGAAATCTATTGTTTCATGTTAACAACCTATAATAGTTGGCTGTACAGAATAGCGTGTTGAGGAATAGCTTCCCGCCTGGAGCCTCTGTGTCTGCTGTCAAGTTAGTCCGAACAGGGCTGGAACAGACTGGGATGGACTCTATAGCAGGAAAGGAACAGACAGTGGACACAATAGCTTTGGCTAGCCTTTGCTATTTTAAGAGGCTTCTCCTGACTGCAGCGTTATCATGCTGGTCTCGTGCTAGTGCTAGCCTAATCTACAACAGGGTGATTCACAAAGTGGGCTGCAGGACTTCTTGCCCAATCAAACGATTTCCCGGATACAGCGTCTATCTTATCAACCTGTCGCCATGCAAACAATAGCAAGGATGGCGTTTTTTATTCTTGCTTTAAAGATTATGATCTATGACTGCATAAATTAAATAATGATGTCAGAGCGTAAGATGAATATAAAAGATGCTGCAGGGATACAATTTTATATGCACCTAGTAAACTTGGTTGGCTCTCTTTATACAAACTTCAAAATTTAAATGATTATAGTACTGTATACACAAGTCTGGTAAAAATAGTGTCATAAACTAAAAACTTAATAGATGGTAGTCGTCAAATTGTGGATTGTGAACCAGTGGTGGTACACTGGTCTAATGGTAAGCAATCTCTGAGCTCTTTAAGATGAGAAAATAACCATTGTTTAATCTATATAATCTACAGTATATCCTACAACAATAAGCATTTGGAGCTCTGCCATGTGTCAGTGGAGGAAACATACAGTACATGACAGTTCATATTCATAAAATTGATATAGGAACAAAAGTGTCTACTTGTTGCTACTTTTTTTGTATTTGTGGAAAAGTAGTTTGTTACCTAAAAGCATATTGTAGAAATTATCTGTGTAAAAATAAGACATTTTAAAAAAGGCATTACTTATTTGAATGAAAGACTAGAGAATGAAACAGCCAAAAAGGAAAAACATTATAGCAAATTGGTCCAATTTTACATAATTTAATTTTTTAGTTCTATTATTATGTAGCATTACTACTTCTGTTGCTTTTTGCATTAAAGATTTACACTGTATTTGGATTTGCAATTTTTACTTTATTAAACTTTATTTTGGGCATCTGTAATTATCAGCACAGCTTAAGTGATTTGCATTTTCTGATCAGTGCCCTAATGTATTCCTAATGAGTCTCCATACTGTTCACGCTCACTCACAGCCCAGTCTGTGCACAGGAAGCCTTACTTTCCGATGACAGGAAGCAGCCCTTGCCATGGAGACAGCAGTCTGCGCTGGTGTCCCGCAGGTCAAACCCAACTGCACACTGACACACGCAATGCCATGGAAGAAGAGTTGGCTTTAAAAGACATGGAGCTATCAAAAAAAAAAAGACCACAGGAAAGAAGTGATGCACAGATCCTTTTGGTGTTTATACAGATCTTAACCTCATGCACACTTTCACTACGCGGTTCTTTAAATAGACAGGCCGAGCAGCAGGCCGCAGTCGGACCATGACGAGGTGCTGACCCCTATCTTCTTGTCTTTTCATGTGTGCCCTGCTAATCTGCTCTTGTTGTTATCTCTGGTGCACTGGACTCTGTGATTACTCATACTGAGGAAGAGCCCACTGCAGCATACCAAAAAGGAAGGTTAGGACTAAACTGACCCCTATGCTTTTTTTTTTTAAAGATTGGAGCTAAAGTAAGTCAGCACTGTACTCTTCTGCAGTCCCCAATGGAAGTTTTTATGCCTCGTAGTAACCTCAGTCCATCTCCATTCATCCACATTAAAAGGGCGTCAAACAATAATTTCCTACAATGTGTTCCAGTGTTTATACTCCGGCTCCACGCTGCCTCCAGCCGTGCCTCACGCCCCTCTCTCACAGATGAAAACATTAACCTCCCCCGGCCTGTGCCACCTCCCACCTAGTCTCCAAATCGATGCACAATCGCGCCAACAACATCCAGTCATTGAATTAGATGACGCCACTAGACTCTTGGAGGTGTGTCCGCGAGATCAAAACACAGAGAAGAGTTAATCATTTATGGTTAGATCCAAAACACATTGTATCCTGAGGCCCGGGCACGCCCATCCAAGGTGAGCTGACAGACGCACGTACCTTTCATTTGGAGATCTGAGGGAAAGCAATGACAAAAACACAACAGTAGTTATGTTGTGCAAGTTGGGCAAAGTTAGCATGTGTTTTTGTTATTGTGCAGTACCAGCCAATAAGAAGAGGGGGCTCACAGATCTGGTCTATTGATTGAATTTTTGTGTGAGAAAGTTGAATGGTTTGAGTGAAAAACAGACCGACAATGTTATCAACTCCTCATGCAACTCACCAATCATGTTCAAAACTGAAGGGGCTTGTTGAGTCAAGTGTTGTGGGAACTTAAGGGGTTTCTTTTTGCCAAAAATCTGTCGAAAAGAATTCTAATAAAAAGAAAAAAAACATTCAAATTAAAGGCAAATGCTAAAATGTTTATTCAGTTATAAGATGGGCAGCAGATGCAGGGGCGTTTTTAGCATTAGAATTTAGGGCTGCTGAGGTCATTGACAAAACAGAAACAAACAAAAGAAACAAAGCACTGGATAAAATATTAAACATTGTACAGATGTAATTTCTTTTATAATGTTGTATAAAGTTGTGGCTGTCTATAGTGTGAGTAGGACTATCATGGGCTACAGTGGCTACAGTGGTTACAGTGACTTTGTGCCTGACCCCTAATCACACATTTAACAGTAAAGGTATAGAACAGTGAGAGCAGAAACCAGAAGGAGAAAAATGGTTTGGCAATGTGTATTAAACCTTATGTATGCTTATTAATGATGTCAGTATTGTCAATATTCATATTGTACTGTATATTATTGTACACTGGGGAATCACAAAGCCACTGGGTTACATTTAGAGGTGCTAGAACTCAACTCAACTAGCTCCCCTAAAAATGAACTAGTTACTAGCTATGAGCAGAAGAATACTTCTCAAACGCATGATTTATGGTGAATCATTTGAGACAGACTAAATGTAATTATTCTAAATACTGTAGTGCTTATTTGCAAGCAACGGCTGCTTCAATCTCCCTCAACACTGCATTTAACATAAGCAAGTAATGAGTGTAACTTGACATGACAAATTGTCCCGGAAACTGATGCAGCTGTCTGAATTAATTTCAGAAACTGGTATATGTAGAGCAGCAAAATATAAGCACTTTACTACAGTACACACAAGCACGCAGTAATATATACACTGCAATTGTTGGTGGCTTACTCTTTAATCCATTTAAAAGTTTTATGATCAAAGAGGAAAAATATTTTGATACATTCATTCATTTTCTACCGCTTTTCCCGTTAGGGGTCGCGGGTGACTGGAGCCTATCCCAGTAACTTTGGGCCGAAGGCGGGGTACACCCTGGACAGGGGCCAGCTTGTCGCAGGGCTGACACAGAGACGAACACAGACAGACAACCATTCACTCTCACATTCATTCACTAGGGGCAATTTAGAGTCACCTAACACATGCATGTCTTTGGACGGTGGGAGGAAGCCGGAGAACCCGGAGAGAACCCACGGTAACACGGAGAGGACATGCAGACTCCACCCAGAGAGTTCGTGTGATGGTGTATTGGTCCGCCCGGGGCTCGAACCCACGACCTCCTTGCTGGGAGGCTAGAACGCTAACCGCTCTGTGCACATGTACTAGCATAATCTCATAGCACTAGCGCCGTTTAATGTCTGTGTATGAAATCCTTAACAATGTAATCTATGTCTAAATGTAAACAACAATGAACTTTAATGTGAGTAAAAGTAACATTTTGGAATAAAAAAGGGTGATAAATAATGCGCAAACTATACTGAAAGTTTGGGCACATCGCAGGGACAAATTTAGATGTCAGGACAAGTGCTGTGAAAATACACGGAGATGACGTCTCACAGTTTGAGATGACATTTATTATTCATCCATTATTTTGCCTTATAAAACACATCTCTTCTTTCCTCTCCTGCTCCCTGGTTGTCTGTGTTGCATCCTGAGTAGCTCATCCCAGTGGGCCTCGGAACAGTATGGCGGCCCTGTGGGTGATATCAGGCCATGCTGCTCTGTGTCTTTCTCTGTCTTTTCACCTTTATTTAATCCCACAGTTGGTTTCCGTGGCACGACTGGCAGCCCCCGAGGACAAGTGCTCCCTCCTCAAACACAGAATTATGCAACGCACTCTGCCAATATGTTCGCACACTTCAAAACCTCGTGCCAAGTCATCCAATTAGTGGCATAGCAGAGGGGAAATCAGCAGAGATGGCAGCTTGGTATTAATTATTTTTAGACTGTTTTCAGAAACTCTGTGTATTTAATACCAACTAGGTGACATAACTACTTCAAAGCTTATACTAAAAGTGATTTATAATGGATGAAATATATCATATCCAGCCTCTTATATAAAGTCCTCAAGCAAAAAGATACACGCTCACCCCAGCCATAAAAGCACCATTCATTTATTTGCACACACAAGTTAAACACTAGATTAGGGTCTAAAGAAGCGTACTTTTACTCAGGTAAGGTAGGTCAGGTAGTTGCAGAAGTATAAGTAGTGCTAGTTGGAGTAGCAGCAGATTTCTACAATACGTTTTTACCTGTATGCTAGTATTTTGAAGTAACATTACGTCTACTTGAGTACAGACTCCAACTCTGAATAGATACACAGCCTGCAATTTTGTACCAATCTTTGTGCAAATTCCCACAATTACACCTGCTTTTACTATATCCAAAATGTAAGCGCACACCAATATTGTACCACAAATTACTAGCGCAGGCATTATGTATAATTTAGGTTTAGATATTTCCTTAAAATTTTCGATTAGCAGCTCAGGCAGTTTCCTGGTTACTGTATAGCTGCCAGATTAAATAGTGAATGAATGGTTTGCCAAAATGGTTTCCTTTTCTCTTCTTATGTCCTACTTTTTGTGCTTCATTGTGAAAGCAGTAATAGCCAGAGCTGAAAGAGCTGTTCTCTGTGTTATTGTCAAACTAATGCTGAGAGGAAGCTTAGCAATAGGCCTGTTCTCCTCAAATACTAAAAAAAAAAAAAGGCCTACTTGGACTTTTAAGTATGTGTGTTAGCATATTATACAACTACATGTTGACAAGTGGTGTAGTCCAAGGACAGCTTGATAAATGAGCTTCACATTAAGTCTATATGCTTATAGCATCATTAAATATCATGTCTCTTGCTAATGTTCTCTACCCACTCACAGCACTTAGGGATCTTGTCAGAAGGTGCAATTTTCATTTTAACTTACTGTATTCAGATGTTTTATGATCACAGAATGAAAGTCATTTTATGAAGGTTGTTTTGTCTTTATTATGAAAGCTTTTTTAGAAAATGAATTTATCTAACAGAATTTTTTGCAATTACATTTTTATACTTCAAATTCTAATGAAAATTTCAGTGAATAAAATTTCATACGCCAAGTACAGCGTTTTAAATCCAGTGTATAAAAATACAATGTAAAAAATGTCAGAAATTAAAAACAAAACAAACAAACAAACAAAAACCTACATTTGGAAAGAAGTATATAGCAATCAATCCTGTCTCTTATCAAACTAAGCCAGCCAATCAGATTTTAAGTTTACAGTCATGTGACACAGCTCTGGCAAACTGATCATGGTTCTGCGAGTTTGGGGCACTGAATCTTTTTACACTGAATTCTTTAGAGACTGTATTTTTTTAACTACATTTTTTCATAGTATTCTTAAATACTGTATTTGGCTTACGCAATTTCATTCACTGAAATTTTCATTCGAATTTGAAGTAAAAAAATCCTTTTGTAATAAAGACAGAAAACAACCTTAATAATTTTGATTATACTCCCATACACACTGTACTTTAATGAGCTAGTGCGCAAAATGTCTCCATCTACAAAGCATTCATACTGTATTATTACTGATGACGTATGTCCAATCAAAAGAACGACCTTAAATATTTTTATTGTACCTTGAGGGTGTTTGAAGCTTGGTACCTTGTGCGTTTGTAGGGGCGTGTTTCAAGGCCGAGTTTAGGCACAGAATCCCCGGAAAATGTGTCTTTGTCACTGCAGCAAGTCAGGAAACGCACAGAAACAAAATGTATTGTTACAAAGGACTGAACAAAGCCATGTGTATGTGTGTGTAGAAAGTGTGTGGAGGTCAATGCACTTGGATGGCAACATACCTGAATTGGCCTTGCTCTAAATTAAACATTAAATATAAGAGCTGTTATGAAATAGCCTATATAGAGCATGAAGGGATCAAAGGTTGTGTGAATGAAGTGGAAAATGAATGGATGCTGTTTTATGCATATACAGTACATGCTTACACAACTGGCCTTATTAAAGCAATGCTACATAATATTAAACCTAGTGTATATCAACTATGTAGGAGAGCTAGGGTGTATTAGCGGTCATGGACAGGATGCTAATGCAAACAGACAAAAGGGGTCACTAAAAGCCCTTTCTTGTCATGTGCCAGGAAGGGTCGCCCACTTTTTGTGTACTTAGGCATAAGTTTGATCTTCTGTGGCCAGCCTCCCAGAGGTGGTGTGTCGTCGGCTAACCAATGACATGGCAGGAAAGGGCACAAGCCTCAAAAACAAAAAACAAAAAAAACGGGGTAAGGTTAAGAAATGGTCGGTCATAGGTAGAGATAGAAGAGGAAGTCTGCACGTACACATGGGCATAGAGACAAAAACATACCACCCCCAAAAATGTCAAAACAAGAGGTTGATAGCTTTTAATTGGTAACCAAAACATGTAAAATGGGTCGGTTTGATATAGCTAGCGTCAATTTAATAAAGAGTTTATAAAGGGTTTAAGATAGTATTTTACAAATAGTCCTTAGCCATTATCTCAGGAAGAAGTTGAATTAAATAAGGAAACAATTTTCTTGGCAAAACAAACCACTAAACCCAAAACACTAAATAATGTGCCACAATGCTAGCTATACTTACAATGCTAATGTTTAGGCTAGTGTATAGTAGCTAGCATGACCTCAATGTCAATATCAACATTTAATTAAACATTCTAACACTAATTATGAAAAAGAAATAAAATATTTTACTGTCCTCCAAACAAATGTCAACAAAAATCAAAAAAGGAAAGAAATAGGAAAAACTACTTGCTAACTTTATAATTCTTGGCAACGGTATCAGTTTTTGTAGACATATTGGCGGCATAATTATATTTTTTGTAATTTATTTTTACATTTAATTGATAATTTCTTTAATTGTTTGCTTTTATTTAAATATGTTTTTTTCTTATTTACTAGTGCGTCCATGCTCCTTATCCATTTTCTTTAACAGATTGTTTTCCTGTCACACATTCTGCACACAGGCCTCACAAATTACCCAGACACACTGAACATGGACTCAGGCAGTATACATTTTTACACAGACTAACAAATGTCCACTAAAGTCTAAGGTTTTGTGTAAGCACATATTTTGGGGTCTGTGAGTGATCACCTGGACACTGGCCTAAGGCTTCAGAGGCCAAGCCAGGCCATCTGCTCCTGCCACAACAAACTGACCAGTCAGCATTAGCTGAGCATCTCTCTCCGATTCCTCTCTGGGCTTCATACTCACAGATCCACCCCCGCGCTGACAGACAGGCCCAGGCCGAGTTCTGAAGGCCTTTGAGAAGTAGCGACGCTGGAGGGGACAGGCCTGGCTGACGCACTCCTCCACCGTGACATGCTGGCTTCGTTACTTCTCTATTCAGAATGGTGTCTTAAATATGTGTGGAAAAAGAAATCTTTCTTTTTGTGAGCCTTCCACAATGAGACACTAATGCCATGAGGTACATTTTTTTAGGAATCTGTTGGTGATTATTCATACATTCATCAGTATGCAGCACAGAGATTAGTTTAAAAAGGTGCAGTGTTTTTTAAGAGCAGGAGCAGTGCAGTAGTTTGCATAGGAAAGGATCTTTCCAAAAACTGATGGTTTACTTTCTGTATGTAACACAAACTGGCCAATTTATTAGATACACTTTTTGTAATCCTTATTTTATGCACAATGTTTCTGGTATATAATAAAGAAAATTGTTACATATGCTAATTGCACAACCATTTAAATATTATGTTCATAGGATATGCCCCCATGTAAAATATGTTCATAGCACTGCATTTATCTGTGATGCATTTTGTCACCTTGTACTTGTAAATGCATGTTGTAAAGTTCAACATAGATATATGAAATAAAAAGTAAAATAATCCAGCCACAGGGTCACAAGCCAGTGTACTTCTTGTGTTGGCCCCAAACCTGGATAAATGGAGAGGGTTGCGTGAGGAAGAGCATCTGGCATAAAACCTATGTCAAATTAATATACAAATCACTGCATGCTAAGTGGAAGATTATTTATTGTGGTGACCCACACAAGGGGAAAGCTGTAGGGATAGAAGAAGACAAAATGTGTATCTACTATTGTGGCCAGCCAGTGTATGGTTGCCACCAACAAAGGTTTGTGTATTCTTATCAGGTCTCTTTCTATGCAACACACTGTGGCTGTTGGTGGAACTGGCAATGCTAGAGAGTCATATCTTATCTGGTTCTCTCAAAATACATCTGTGAAAAGTACAGATAAATGACAGTATTGCTTGAAAGTAAACACAGTGTCTTTTAGTCATTTAAATACAACATATATTCTTGTATACTACAAAAATCCTGAAAAACACAACCATAGACATTTTCAAAATAGTGCTCTTGCTGCTTCTAGGCTGGGACAACATGCTAAAAATGCACAAGCGCTGCCAATTGAAACACCCTCCCAATCCACCTTTACATTTTCACCAGGCTGTTCCATCTTGGTTTTATTTATCTTCAAATATCAAGTGGCTCCCTGTGAAATTTGAACCTATTGCACTCTACAGAAAGGTCATCTGTCTGGCTCCCTGTGGTCCTTCAAAAAAGTGGGCCAAGCATCTACTGACAGCCAAACTCTAGTCTATACTCTATACTTTTTTTACTTAAAATTGTTCACACATTTTACCATACCTACAAGTTGCAAAATGTAGCATGCAAGAGGCAATCTAATTACAAGAGCAATCATCTTATCAGCCATCGACGGCACTAAATCTAGGCCAGGACTGGTTCAAGAGTTCTTATCCTTACATATCCTACGCTGACAGGCTGCTCCTTCACATGAGTAATTACTAGCCTTGCAGCTGGAGTATATGTAGCACTATGTTCAGTATTTTGTTGACAAAGGGCTGTTAGGTAACTGAGAAAAGTAGGTCCTTAGTATGAGTGACCTTTTTCAATACACTTTACTTGTGCCAGTATCCTTCGGGGTGGATGGCATTAGTAAATATTGGGCACTACAAAAGCACATGCAAATATAATTTATGCTCTGCGTTTTATTAGAAAAATGAAAATTGGTAGCTTTATAAGGCTCAACAAGGCTCTTTCTTAATGGCTGTAGAGATTTCCCGTTGGAAACACAGGCACAGGCTATAATGAGCACAGACCTATGTGAAGATAATGTGCATTTATTCAAGCATGACTCATTGCTGCCAGAGGACCTTTAATCTATTTCCTTAAAGTGCGCTTTAAGATATACGCTATTAGCCAAGCTTCCAAAAAGACTTTTCTCCAAATCTTCACATACAATCCCAAAAAGTTAGGACACTGTGAGAAATGTAAATAAAAACATAACACAATAATTTTCACATTAAATAAAGCCATATTTTATTCCAAATATAACATAAACATCAGCCAACTTTGTATTTTTCATATTTTGATTAATGTGACCATAGAACAGTTTTCCATTTTTCCTCAGTCCATTTTAAATGAGCTATTGTCCAGGGAAATGTTTCTGGATCACTTTCACATATGACTTCTTTGATTGATACAGCTATAACTTGCAAACTGCGTTCACAGACAATGACTTCTGGAAGTTTTCCTGACCCATGAAGTAAATTCCAGTACAGAATAATGCCTGTTTTTACTGCAGAGTTGCTCGAGGACCTGGAAATCAAAAGCATCCCATACATCCAATACTAATAGATGAGACTTTCTAGAAAATAATTGCCTTTCTAATGCTCCTTTTATCTCTGAGTCACTGATGTTGCTTCTGGTCTACTGCAAATAAAATATGGATTTATGAAATATTTTGAATCATTGCATTCCGTTTTTATTTAACACCTAACTTTTTTTTTAATTCGGGGTTGTTGATTCCTGCTTCTGTCTTTGTTTCCTTGTTATGAAACTTAACTTGGCACACAAATCTAATCAGGTGTGGTTAAATCCAACGTTCACTTTGCCACGCAGAGTAAATGTAGCATTTTGTTGAAGCTGCATGACCCAGGTCTTTGTGACATAAAGCTATGCTGTTTTTCGCTCCAAATAAAACATCCACTCCATCTTCTATTTGCCCATAGTGTCATCACGCTCTGCTTTTTAACTGTATGTTGCTAATAGCTAATTTTGCCTCTAATTTTCAGGCCAGAGCCTCTGCACAATTAGCTCTACTCTCTCTCTATACAACTTTAACTTGCCAATGCCGTTAATGAATGCTGACAAAATAATCCTGGTTGTACCAATGCCAAAAATAACAAAGAGACATTTTTCAGTGGTAAATCGGCCCATAGCAAGCCCGTTGTCCAAAAAGATCAATAGGACTAAATCCGCTACACTGTGTGATGCTACACGCATAATACTGGTGGATATATTGTAGAGGAAGAGCCAAAATATGAAATGAGATTCTCTGTTGGAATATTAGAGAACAGATGGGCTGAAAACGTCATGATTTATGTCTACGTCCAAATTTCTAATCAGGGAAACACTCACACAAACTGCATAATTAACTCTTTTGTATAAGGAACAGATGCCACTGTGTTGTAATTGCATAGGTAGTTATGCTAATGCTGCAAAAGCACAAACTTGCTATTGTTTTTAGTAAGTAACACTGTAAATAATTGGCTCTTGATTTGTCTTTCTATTGGTAATTAACCATTCAGATGTACAGAAGCACATAGTAACAAACTTTACTTCAAACTTCATTAGATTACATAAAGTTTGGCCCTAATTATGGAAACTGTTAGACCACTATCATGCAGATGTTCACATATCACATATTATAATACTCACAAATATGACCTTGTATTAGTTGCAGTAATAGTAGTACTAAAATTAGCAATAGTTGTAGTACTGCCAGTCACAGTAAATTGTACTTATATAAAATGTTACTTTCAACATCTCATCTATCTCTAAATGCAAGATTTCAAATTTTTTATTAAAGTTCTCTACAGTGTAACTGGATACTTTTACTCAAGTAATTTAAAAAGCAAAATTTAAAACATGTACATTTCTGATTGCATTGTATTATTTATGTTTCCTTTCTTAGCAACCAACTTCTGGCTTTTTGCAAGTGCCCACATCCTACCTCCACCCTAGCTCCTTCTAGTATTTTCATTAAAAGTCACATTGTTTCTAATACATGCTAAAGAGTTCATTATTGCTGCTACTCCTTCCGCCTTATTTTTTTTTTATGCTTGTACAAGACATATTTATCCCAGAAAATAAGTTTAACTGAAACCTAACCTATGCTACTGAATATTTGCTTTCTAAAATGTAATGTTTTAACTTTGCTAGCAATACAAGCATTTTGTTTCATTTTCAGTTCTAGTGAAAATACAAGCTCTAACCTTCTGTGTGTTATTCTGATCTCCAAATATACACTCTATATTTCTTAGAGAAGTTTGCTTAACCTGTTTGAACTCAGCACTTTCTCAGGACTCGGCTTCATCTCAGGGGGCTTATCTAAAAGTAAAAAAAAAAAAAAAGAGAGAGAGAAAAAAACTGTGCCTGCATTGTGGAAAATTCCCTCATGTGATTGAAAGGCCTTGAGTAAAAGTGAGGAAAAAGTTGGTTGTGAGAGTGAGACATAGAAAAAGAATTTAATGAGGCAAATATATCATCCTTATAATATAGGTTAGCTGTTTAATAATAGAGTTAAACTAAGGACAAGTGTACAAGTTCGAACAAAAGCCGTGGGACGTGTAAAGACAAGAGGACTCGAGGTCAAGTCGGGACAAAATCCAGTTCCTTAATTTGCGTACATGCACATTCATAAGTACTAAATGTACTGTGTGAAATTTGATAACAGATGATGTGTAATGATTCATGATTGTAAATATGAATGAATAGAGAATCTGGGACTGCCCATATTTAGCACAATGCAAGCTGAGGTAAAAAGACATTAAATAATTCTACCCAAGTAATTTATGCAAGTACATTTAAAACATATACGTATTTTTACCACAGTAGTAAAATGAGTAGCATGTTCACCTTGTGCCCCAAAAGTCACAGGTTTCAACAAGGCTTTCACAACATTTGCAGTAGCAGTAGCAGCAGTAGTAGCAGATTAGCAGTAGTAACAAAAGCATTAGAAGTTGCAGTAGTCATAATTTGTGCTAAAGTAAACTTTGAATGTTTTAGTAGTAAGTAATAATGTTGTGTATTTTCACTTCTATAAGAGGGATTTTTTTGATGTACCACTTTTGAAGTTACTCGAGTGCAAATTTACAGCACTTCCTCCTCCTCTAAATGTAAGATATTCTACTTTTCATCTTGATTGGACTAAGCATTACTTCCCATTCTTCCGGGACAATAAGTTTTAAGTCTGTAGTCTGGCAGAAGTCAGGGGCCCTGCACTCAGAGTCACGTAGGGCCATGAATACGGCTTTTCCCTCTGAATGAAACATCCCAGAGTCGCTAAAAGATAAAAAAGGGAGGGACCGCCACTAAAACTGCTGGCTTACTTTGTTCCTATTCCCATATTACATTCGGAGACCTCCTCACCCCATCACTGGGCGGTATTCATTTCAACCACATGCTATGTTCTAGGAAGGCAGTACGGTGCAATCATGCAGCGTGACTTAGCACAATAACCGTTCCCCTAGCCAAAACACAGTGGGTGGGACGGCACTCATAAGAGCTCTGTGGCAAATGTCACATACCCCCTTGCCAGGGAACGTGATCCTGACCACTCTTATAGGACGTCCCACCCCAGAATGCCCTTGTTTAATGGGCTGGCATCATCAACATGCCTAGCGCCTACCACAGGTCACGTTCACATGTTTAGCAAGAGGAGGCGGTTGATAAGGAGCGAGAGAGTGGACGGGGGCCAAACGACAGATTCACATTTAATACAAATGTAATTTTACGTCATTGAATATATTATTATGTGACAAAATCTTATTAAAGGCATAATATGCAGAAATGCTATGTGACGTAGGTAAAGACCAAATCTAGGTCTTTTCTTCTGTGAGCTGTAGTTGGTTGAAGGCTACACAAATGTCCCTCCCGCGTAAACCATGATGGATTGTTGTGGGGACATAGGTGTAAAATAAAATTTTAAAAAATCTGTTTTGTTAAGATAAATCTATTTGAATGAAAATAGCAGAAAGTAACTAGGAGCAATTAATAATGCTGTGATTCCCAACTGGTGGGTTATGACCAAAGAGTTAGACACTAGGAGTTTAAAAATAGTTTTGATAGTTAGCTTGGTGGAAGACTGGATATTGTTTTAATTA
The DNA here is from genome assembly GCA_020698575.1 of Bostrychus sinensis. NCBI lineage: Eukaryota > Metazoa > Chordata > Actinopteri > Gobiiformes > Eleotridae > Bostrychus > Bostrychus sinensis. The sequence goes on along the minus strand of CM036257.1, from coordinate 15,177,442 downwards.
CATGAAATAGAAATACAAAATTATTGTGGTAAAATCTATTGGGGAGGTCAAGGATAAAACTGGGTCAGACCAACCACCTTTAAATGAAGTATCTACTCTAAAAATAAGGAGTAAATGCATGTATTATTCAATTGATCTTCTACCCATTAGTGGTCAATGTGGGTGGAGTCTGTCCCAAACAATTTGGGCCTGAGACAGGGTACACTCTTAACAAGGGCGAGCTAATCACCAGGCTACCACTCAGACATGCACTGACAGACAACCAGTCACTTCCCCAGTTCACCGTGTGTGTGTGTGTGTGTGTGTGTGTGTACGACAGGAGGAAGAGGGAGAGAACCCATGATGAGAAGGCACTGTATTATCTGTGTAGAGGATTGAACCCACAGCCTTCATGCTGTCTTGTTTTTAACTGGTTTGATTATTATCTGATGATCTTATTATCCCCAGACAACACAGCCTGTTTTCTTCTGTGACTGAGTGAATTATCTCATGACCTCATCACAAACACAAGCTGCCTCCTCCTGATAACACTGTCATTCTATCATTATCTACAGACAGCAAAGCTACTTGTATTGAAGCAAATGTATTCATTATTAAAATAAGCTGCATTAAAAAGATGTCATAAGTCATATATGAACAGACTGTTTGTTTACAAAGTTTAAATATTAGTCCATTTGTATTATTGGCTTGTAAATTGCAATGCCACCCTTTATTAGCCCTGGAGGAAGCTGCTTCTGTCCATTAGCAAACTCAGTGGGAATAGGAGTCATTAAAATGTAAAAGTAAATTTATGCACTCATCCAGCAGTGCTTTGTCTGCCCACTGAGTAGAAGGATCAGGGAAAATACCAGCATATATACTGTGTTCTTCTGAACTAAATTAGCAAATAGCAACAACAACAAAAAAATAGATTTGAATTATTGCTCTGTATAAATGTATGTTCTATAAAACATTTAATCCAGTGTACTTTAAAATAATTTAAATATATTTTTGAAGAGAATATACTTCATATTGAGTAACTTCTTGAAGAAAATCTTAGAGTGCAAAGTGGTAGCTGTAGTAGTGGTAGCATTAGCAGCAGTAGTTGTACTAGCAGTGGCAGTAAAAGTTGTAGTAGTAGAGGTTGTAATTGCAGTAGTAGCAGACATTGCTGTGCTTCTTCAAAAAAGCTCCCAAAAGTACAGAGTGAACTTCACTGCATTTAAGACTTTTTTACTTTACTAATTCATAATTTTTCTCAATACTTCACAGTACGTACACTTGAGTAATATTCTGATGTGACCTTTACATGAGTACTTCTCCTCTGAATATTAAGGAAGGGCAAATCATTCATCAGTCATTTAAATGTAATTATTATTTTGTCACTATATTTTTCCCTCCCTTAACAGCCTGAACTGCTTTGGGGATGGCATTGCAAAACAGCACTGCTCTACTATCGCCTAGCTTTTTTTGAACAATCAAGTGACATTGTCTTGTGATGAGCCAAGCACCTGTTTCAAAGATACAATCTACAGAAACTCGAGGAACTTCTAGGCACTATATAACAACTTTGAGGCAAATATGTTTTGCAAGCTTTATATAACTTCATTTTATTTGGGACAATGCAGAGAAAGCACCAGAAGAAGAAACTCCAGTGCTGTGCAGAACATTGTTTACAACCAGGATCTTGTTCTTAGCCTGCGGCACATTTTTAGTTTTTGGACAAGTTTTTTTTACCTAAGAACAAGCTCCTTCCCCTAAAGCATTAATTTGTTTTCTACAGTGATGCAATAGCTCTTTTCTCCCTTTTCTCTCCCTACTTTTTAGTGTTTGATGGTAACACTTTTGACCTCTGTAAAGAAGTGATATGAATCCTTGCCCCCCTCCCGTCCCACGCCGGAGTTCTTCATCCCACCAAAAGGCAGATTAAGATCCCGTACCAGCCAGCAGTTGGTCCACACCAGCCCGGCCTGTAGCCTCTTAGCCATTCTGTGCACCTTACCCACGTCCTGGGACCATACGGTGGCTGCCAGACCGTAGCGCACCCCGTTGCCCTTGGCGACAGCTTCATCTTCAGTGTCGAACGGGCTGATGCAGGTGACCGGGCCAAAAATCTCTTCCTGCATGACTTTGGAGGAGTCAGAGAGGCCTGAGATGACCGTGGCTGACATGAAGTAGCCTTTTGCATTAGCTTTAGGCAGGTCCAGCTGGTCCACGCCCTCACCACAGTGGACAGTACCACCCTCGGATTTGGCTAGGGCCACAAAACCGCGAACCTTCAACAACAACAGAACACAAATTGAACTGTTATTACATCACGTTACATTTTACTTGGATGCATGGTTCAATCACGTCTCTGTGTGGCGTCTGCATGTCCTCCCTGTGTTACCGTGTTTACTCTCTAACTACTCCAGCTTCTGTCCAAAGACATGCATGTGTTAGGTGCATTGGTGAATGTAAGTAGCCTCTAGTGATAAATGTAAGCGAGAATGTTGTCTGTCAGTGTACTCGCTGTGTCAGTCCTGCATACTGCCTAAAGGCCATAATTGCTGGAACTGGCTTCTACTGAAAATAAGTGGAAGTGAATGAATAAATATAAAATGTTGCACTTACTCACTTTCCAAAAGGTCTAAATGGACTTTTACCATGATTATGGAATTTTTGTTGATGAAAGGTTTGCTCCCAGTAGGTTCCATTCACATGATGTCACAACATTCTAAATGTGTTGTTTTCATATTCTAATCTAGAATGTGATGATGTCACTCTTAGATGGGGGGAGGAGCCAGTGTTTCTGTTTAAGTTAGATACTTTCATAAGAAATGTCTAAAAAGAAAATTCACAAATGTTGAATCTGGTCATATATTAGTGACAAGGTCCATGATTTTGCTATATTTATCATCTGCCACATCAAAAAATCTTCAGATTAACAACAGAATTTTTGCCTGTTCCCCATCTCAACAGTTTGCATTTGGTGCCATAGAACTCTTATGGGTCTATAGTTTAAAACTGAGCTGGAGCCAGGAAAGAATTCTGTGGTTGAATCTTCTGCTAAAGAATCAAAATGCAGATGTTTTGGACTGGTTTATGGTTAATATCTCTGAAATGACAGGGCCTATCCAAATGAAACAAAAACTGGCACAACGTTTAACGTCTTCTCTCTCAGCAGAAATTAACTAAGATGAAAAATGTATATAATTGTAGCGTCAAACAGTAGTCATATTATGCAAACACACAGGACTGATTGCTGTCAGGGAGTTAAACCATACGTGAGTTTGTGGATCCAAACCCTAACAAGAAATAATCATGTTTAACATCAATGGATTTTCTGTTCAGTTATTTCTTTTGAAAATAGTGTAGTAAGAGTGGTCCCTATGAACGCAACCTATTTCACTATTTTTCTATTTGACTTCCTGTGGTGTGGTACTAGGCATGAGGCCCAATAAGGCAAAGTGAACTAGCACACCCATATTAGCTGATGATTTACCAATGGTTGCCTAACGGCACTTTAATTCATTTATTTTTGTAAGTTTATTTATGTTAGGGGTCGTGGCAGGCAGCCTAAGCTAGCAACTATGGGCCTTAGGCGGGGTACACACTGAAGGGCCAGCTGGCACTGAGGCAAAGGCCCACACTGACAATCTTTCACTCTCACATTCAGGAAACTGAAGACCCACTGTAACAGGGAGGACACGCAGTCTCCATTCAAAGAATGTTTGTTGCCGCAGGGATTAAAGTAAATCATTTCTACATATTTTTTTAAATGACTCATAAACACTCGTAAAAAGTTTGATGTTCCAACCTTTTCTAAATGTTCTTTGCTGATTAGTGCTCCGTTGTTGTTGCTGGGGTCTGAGGGCGCACCTGTCTTCCACTTTCTTGCAGCTGCCACAAACTTTTCCAAAAAAGTTGAGTATATACTTCTCTCAACATAAATCCGGCTGGTGCACAAGCAGACTTCACCCTAAAGAGAGACAGTCAAAAAACTATTCATCAGACTGAGTACTGTGTGTAAACAGCGCCCTCATGTGGACATAAAGTATAATGCAACCTCAGTTCAGGTCGACACTGTAATATTGTACCTGATTGGAGAAGCTGGATCGAACTGTGGTCTCGATGCATTGCTCCAGGTCTGCATCAGCAAAAATGATGGCAGGGTTTTTACCTCCCAGCTCCAGAGAGAGTTTTTTACAGTACGGGGCGCAGCGCTCTGTGATTCGCTGGGCGGTCACCGTGGAGCCGGTAAAAGAAACTAATGGCACATCTGGATGACCAACCAGAGCATCACCAGCCTTTGGGCCAGTGCCAAATACAATGTTCACCACTCCAGGGGGAACACCTAGACACAGAGGTTAATCACCATTAATATTTTCTAGGAAATTTAGGAACTACAGAGGATTTCTAATAAAAATTGGGATAAACCCCAAACTACCTATTTTATTTGACCCTCTAAAACAGCATTCTGCTTAACTTTTTTTTTCCAAAGGATCTATATATTGTAACAGGCCTAAAGAATCAGAGCCCAACAGTTGTTTAGTATATTTTGGTCTTCCTTTGGACTCTCTTTAAATCAACTGACAGAGGTGCCAAAAAGCAATAAAACTGACGGTTAATTCACTTATTTAATTAACAATACTACCAAACATATATAACCTTATTTCCTTCTCTTATATCCCACTTATAGCCATTTTTGTTAATAACTTTGTTTCTTTCTGGTTCTATAAATGACTATAAAAGAATCAAAATATACAGTATACATATCTGACATCTGGTTTCAACATTCAGCTGATTTAAAACTTCATTATTGGTTTAATTACATGAAATGATTTGTTATGCATGTGTTATAAAGGCGGCAGTAGAGTAATGAAGAAAATAATTAGTTCTGTAGAGGTGGGTCACATTAAAATGATCAGTTACCATTGGGTCCCTATCATTAGGTGAGCCACAATGTTGTTATCAAGCCGCAATTAAGCAAAAAAAAAAAAAAAAATCAAATTTGTTTTCATTCAATGCTACAGTGACCTTGGTTGAAGTTTTTACCTATTACTGAGCACTGCAGAGTCACATGCGTAGTTATATTGCAAATGTGTAAACATAAGAGTTGCATTATAAAAACTACAATTCATTTTTCACACTCCAGGGCCCTACCAGCCTGCTGCATGAGCTTGCACATCATCCAGGCCGTCACAGAGGTCATCTCACTGGGCTTGGCCACGACTGTGTTTCCAGTAGCAATAGCAGGGGCAATCTTCCAGGTGAGGAGGTACAAGGGCAGGTTCCAGGGACTGATCAGACCAGCTTTAAGTACACACAACACTATTTAGAACCAAGTATGGGATGTACTGTACATATGCTGTGTTGTATTATAGAGTTTTATAGACAGTGCTCTCTCTTACCCACACCCACAGGACAGCGAATAGTGTAGTTGAGGCAGCCAAGATGATCCATTTGGCTGCAGTCAGTGGTGTGATGGAGAACAGAGGAGGCGAAGAAGCGGAAGTTGTATGCAGATCTGGGAATGTCTACATTCCTGGCAAATGTGATTGTTTTACCTGCAATATCACATATTTAGGAGGTTAGTTTTTTGTTTTAATTTTACTTGAAAAAAACTATAATATCTCAAACTATGGTCTAGACCTTGGTCTCTGGATTCAGCCTGAGCAAACTCAAAGAGCCTGTCCTCGATCAGGTCGGCCAGTTTGTTAAGGATCTGAGCACGCTGCTCGGGGCTGCGAGCTGACCATTCAGGAAAGGCTTTCTTAGCTGCATTTACTGCTGCCTCCACCTGCAAACACAACATGATTAACAATGTGCTACTGTACTGTACTATGGAGTATGTATTAGAACTGTGTCATCAATATTTTTAAATAAGGCATATGTGTTAGAATTAAACATTTAATTGCAAGAATGTTACCAAAGTAGATTGTGTAGATTTGTGTAACATGACTAGAAATTATTTACATTTACACGCTAATCCAGAAAGGTTTTACTTAGTTAAACCTTTCCTACTGGACCCATATGAGAACCTAAAGAGTACATTTTACCTACTTAACCCTTGCCCAAGTGTAATAATTGACATTTGACTGGAGCAAAGGTGCAGCGATTACAGGTTAACCTGCAAATGAGTTTACATGCCTTAACTCAACTAAGTAGGCCATGTTCAACATTCAAGGTACAGTGAAGCCTACTTCAAATGAAAGAACATATTTAAGATATAGGCCTAGCCTACGATGCTGACCATACATTATATTATATTATTAACAGAGTAGAGACATAATGGTGCCCGTTGCCCACCTCCTGGGGTCCGCTGTCCGGTACTTTACAGTAGACCTCTCCAGTGGACGGGTCGTAAGAGTCGATATGTCTGTTGCATGGCACAAATTCACCTCCAATAAAATTCTCCAGCACCAGATATGAGCCCTGCTCCAATGTCTTAGCCATGGTGTGGAAATTCCGCTACGTTTTTACAAATTCCTTATCAAAAGCGCAAAAAGACAATGCTGCTGCAGAAAAGAGAAATTCCGGAAAGAAATAGCGTAACAGATCACAAAGTTCACAGACTGTGCCGTGTTGAAGAGATAGGCTAATCATTCCCCAGAGCGCACACATGAAGGGCCATCAGCGAAACAAATACACTTGAAACTCATAGGACTCCGCTTCATAATGCTGAAGAAATGTCACAACTGCTATGAAATCACTTTTTCCCGTGTGCTTTTTTTAACTTTAATGTTACAGTTTTGTAGCCTACTAAAAATTGGAGCTAAGGTGGTAAATAATAGCAACATTTAATGCAACACTGGCCTCCCGTGGAAGCGCTCAGAACTGCGCCTTTAGTTACTGAAACAGTTTTACAAAGAAAAACCCATAATGTTCACTGAAATAACTTGAACCTGACAGAAGTAATAATAAATCATAATTTACTGGAAAATTAACCAATGTAAATCAGACATTGCTTTTGAATTATGGTTCAATAGAATTTGTAAAAAAAACTAGCCTGGACACAAATGATCATGCTTAACTTAATATACATTTATTAGGCTGGGGCTCATAAAATCCACTTCAGAATAGTCCAAATGTTTTGTTCTTAGCCATTCTCGTGTGCTTTATATTTGTGTTTCGGTCCATTGTCCTGTTTGAGGACCCACAACCTGCTACTGAAACCAAGCGGTCTGACATTGGGCATGTTTTTCTACAGAAAGCCTAAATAGTTTTCAGTTTGTGAACATAGATCTGACGTGATTTGCCAAAAGTTCCAGTTTTGTCTCATCTGTTCAAAGAATCTTCTCCCAAAAGCTTGGGGGCTTGTAAATATCCAGTTCGACAAATTCTAGTCTTGCTTTTTTGTGATTTACTTTTAACACTTGAATCCTCCTTGGTCATTTTCCATTGCTCCACTCTTGGAGTTCCCCTCTGGTCTTCTAGCCTCTGTGCTTTACATCCTTGTCTAGAATTGTCTTTCTAACCTCAGACAACTCTCACCTTTGCCTTCTCTGGTTCATTTTAAATAATTCTGTTGAACCACAATTCAAAAGCAATGCGAGATTTACATTTGTTATGTAATAAAATTATTATTTTAGAGAACATTGTGGGTTTTTCTCTTTATGAAGGGCATCAACAATATTGTCAACATCTTTAGTGTTCCTTGATGTTATGCTCCAACAGGAAATTTCCCAAACCAGCTGCTATGCTTTTTTCTATAAAAAGTTTCTGATATGGACATAAGACAAATACATAAAAGTCAAAACTCGGACCACAAGTGACTGGTGTTATGTTCATTTTGTAGCCTTGTTCTTCACCAACATGCCTGAATTACCACAAGGAAAACAGAACTACAGCCGCTTCAACCTCCCCATTCACAAAGTTTTTTGTTTATAAAAACAGCCCTTCAAAATAAAATGCTGCTTTACAGAAAAAACTTTTCTGCACTGATAGTTTGTTCATAATCTGTCCACTGGTGAAAGTACATATTTACATGGCAAAGTGTGCCTCCTCCCTATTATATCTATATATCTATTATAGACATACTGCCCTCAGGTTTTTACATAAGTCATATTCAAAAGCAGATTTTCTAAAGACAACATTTGTAATGTACATTTAGATATAGAAATGGCATCCTTGCTCTCCACCTACACTTACCCATGTTACAATTTTTATTTTAAATATCTGTATGTTATTACTGAGTTTGATTTGGTTTTAATCACCCAAGAATTTCATTTGCAGCGGGAGAGTCTGTTTTGCAGTGTGCATATAGTTGTATTGTGGCATTGTGAGCGTTTTCAGGTGAAATGAAGGGAGTCTAAGTAGTTAGTGTTGACCAGAGCAGTCAGGTGAAGCAGTTTCTGTGATGGAGAGTGAAGGGATGTTCCGAGTCCACAAATTAACTCTTATGAGCAATTGCACATTATCTGCATTATGTAGTTTAGTGTGAAGAGTTATTCTGGCTGTCCACTGATGGCGGCAACTTCATTCTTTGATCTGTGGAAACAAAATCAGTCAGTTAGACAGACTATATCAAATTAATGACTTTTTAACCTGCCATTAGTTACTGTATGGGGCTGTATTTGGCCCCTACTTCAAATTCCAGTGCAATATGTATGAAGGTAACATTAACAGCTGGATGACTTGAACATAAATGGCCAAGCAGGCTAGCATCTATTTGCCAATTTATTTAATAATTATGTTGCAGTTTGAAAATTTAAGACCTAGGCAAACAACCTTAATACAGTACCTGCCCATAAAACAATCATTTTAAGGCCTTGATTTTGAAGCCATTAAATTTAATACATTTTTATAAACTTTGGTGATACCCTGAAAAAGGACTTCTTTGTACCTCTGTGACAACACCTGCAGCAATGGTGGAGCCAACGTAGCGCAGCATGAAGCGGCCCAGTTCTTTATAGTCCTTATAGAGCTCCAGTGCCACTGGTCTGTGTGTCTGGATCTCCACAATGGCATTCATTCCTTTACTCAGACACCTCAAAGCACAGCACACACAGTCAATTACTTAAACTCCTTCAATCATTTTAAAGTAGTTAAAACCTCTGCTCACTTGGGTTTCTTCTTGAGGACCTCACCACTGCTCTTATGTAAAACACTGATAAGCTTCTTAATGGTGGCCGGCTCACTGACAGTCTGATAATGCAGCAATACCTACACACAATGTAGATATGATATAACTGACATGAACTGAGAAGATTGGTGCATGTCTCAGAGGCTTACGTACTGGGAAGCCTTGTGTAATAGGAAGTTCAATATTGAAGAGAAGGATGCGTGCCCTGAATCTAGTGCAGGCTCTGATTGGCTCCTTGGGATCACAAAACACACAGCCCACACTGAAAAGAGGCAATAATTTGAATAGGTCTGTGTACATTATATATTTACAACAAAAATACACTTTATTTTAGTGTTAACATATTTTAATTTTATGATGATTCTTACTTGATCTTGATGATGTCCATCCCGGTGAGCGTCAGGCTGACATGATCTCCCGCTGCAGCCCAATCCAAAGGCTCATCGTGTAGTGTTATTCCTGAGGGACCATTCACAAGACAAATGCATCAGTAGCCACAAGATGGCAGTCTTTCTCTCTACTCTGCACTACACTAGTCATTTAAGACATTTAAGCGCTCTAGAGTGTCATATCGCTCAGAGAAATCTCAGTTGATTTTATGTGTATTTCACACAATGTTGGCCATTAAAACTTCTGTGGTTTTGTTTTGAGAAATGTTGCACAGTGAGAAGATATATGCTGCTATCTCCTATCTGAGGTTGCATTTGCTGGCTACAATCAGATCATTTTTAGTATGGTTGTACAAAAAAAATCTTGAACATGAATGTAAATACAGCCCTTGATAAGACATACCTGGTATACACTTTTACAGATGGTAATAATGCACCAGTGAATAGAGAGAACCATTCCTCTCTAGCTGTAGCCTCTGTTCATTAAAGGCTACATTGCATCCTAACGTCAGACCTCAGAATGTGTTGACAGCAATTACCTCTTTTTTCTGATGAGCTGAATGTGTACCTTTGACTGTGCAGGTTTCATTGGGAGGCATCGCCAGTATCCTGTCTCCAGTCTGAATGTAACCAGCCTCGATCTTCCCTGTTACACAGAAACCTGAGCCCTGGTCTGGAGAGACGAACATTTTTATGACTAAATAACAACAAAAGCCAAAACACCAATGATCTCATCTGATTATATTGTACTGTGATTTTACCTTTAAACACATCGGAGACACACAGTCTAAAAGGTTTGTCTACAGACCTCTGAGGGGCTTTGAAGGCATCTGTGAAAAAATAAAATATAATAAAAAAACATAACAGTTGTGTGCCACTTAAAATGAATCATTTTCATTTGTATTTCAGTTTTTGTGAAAGTCACATTATTGTGAAACATACAACAATACATGATTATGACTCATTTTTTAACATCTATGCACATCTTTTCTAATTCATAATTTTAATAAATACTATAATCTAACTTATCAGAAAGTGAGAGAAGATGTGACTGGCCACTCTGTATTACCAATCTGCTCCAACAGGCTGGGCCCCGAGTACCAAGATGTGAGCTCAGACACTGTGCTCCTAGTGGCAAGGTTGTCTCCTGACAGGCCGCTGGTCGGTATGTAGAAAACATCAGATTCCTGAAAAAAAGTTGGTGGATTCCATGGAAGTCCATGGATTAAATGTCACCTCAGTAAAAAGGCACTATTCAAGAATATATTTATTCAACAATTTCATCTTCTTTTAAATCTAACTCACCTTGAACCCTGCCTGCTTCAGAAAATGGCCTAGCTTGGATGTGATTTCCTGGAAGCGCTCTTCCTGCCAGTTTACCTGTTTTAAGTGCATACAAGAGTTTCTCAAGTGAAACGGATATCATCAGAAATGTGCCAGGTGGGAAACTCAATACAAGCTCACATTTTTCAAAGACAATCTTTAAGAGTTAAGCATTTTGCATCATTTTTACAATTGTCAAGGCTGATTTTCAAGACCTATTTTTGTGGCTCCATAAAAATGAATGTTTTCTCCCCCCAGTTTTCAGTAGGACACTGAGGTCATTAGTGGAAAGTGCTGACTAATAGCAGTAATGAGGGCTGCATATCTCAAATCTACTGCTTATCATGATAAACAGGGCTTTCAATGAAACTAGACTGTAATCAAATAAAAATATAAAAAATACCCAATTTGGTCTTGTTTCTTTAGATTAACCCTGGTTTAAGTCTGATTTTAGTCCTGGTTTAGTCTTTGTTCAGTTTAAATTTTGTCTAGTAAGAACAGTGACTATAATTTCTGCTTATATTGTGGGTTTTATCTTTAAGATATTAAACATAATGATTGCATGTTTTTCTAATAACGCGCACCCGATTAAGGACTTTGTAAATCTTTAATTTTGAAAGTCACAATATACTGTGCACTATTATCTATTGACCTGGTCCATTTTGTTGACAGCCACAGCCAACTGAGTGACTCCAAGCGATCGCACCAGCAGTGCATGCTCTCTGGTCTGACCCCCAGCTTCAAATCCTGCCTCAAACTCTCCTCGGCTCGCATCCACCACCAGCACTGCCACGTCAGCCTGCAAACACAATCAAAAACTTCTTTAATCATCCTTTTTAATGGCCATAGAGGAGCTGAAACTACATGCAGATATTGCACCAGAAACCATTTAGTCAATACAAGAGTCTAAACAGTCATTTGGTAAAAAGAGAAATTACATTTGTGCCGTACAAGCAGACAAACACACCCATGCATGCAATGACACCTTGTGACACCAACACCCAAAACCACTATTATTTCAAATTAAGCCAAGGGGTGTGGCAAGACCCAGGAGGATATAGGAAGGTAGATATCTCACCAATGTCACAGTTATAACTCGATATTTTATTTGCCAGTTAACATAAATATATTTCTTTCAATGATATTTCTGAGTGTGATACCTGGGCAGCTCCAGTGATCATGTTGGGAATGAAATCTTTGTGCCCCGGAGCATCCATTAACGTCACCACCTTAGACTTTGTCTCAAACTTGGTCATTCCCACATCCATAGTCACACCTCTGAGTAAGCAGACAAAAAGTTAATGTCATATTAACAAAACATCAAATAAAGTGAAATCTTAAAATTACTAAAACACTGGACTTTGTCTTTTGTGGACAGCTAGCTAAACACATCACTGCACATACACAAGACAAACATTAACAAATTTCAATATCATGGAGTAAAATTATTTCCGTAGTTCAATAAAAAAAAAATGAAATGTATATCATATAGATAAAGCACATAAGTACTTGAAGCATATATTTTTCATTGTAATTATGCAATGCTTTGTAATATTCTAATTTACATGAGATACTGAATTATATATTGTCATAGTCATCAAATGAGATAAATGCTTGAAATATTTAACTTTTTGTGTACTAAATCACAGTGTTTCCCTTTAATTGAACTAATATATTAAATCCACAGTATATTCATTTATTCATGTGGCACTGTAATTTTGAAAGGCAAAGCTCCCCACCCTAGTCACTTTCTGCTTTTTGCGTATTTCACATCCGCTTTGAAAGGGGCTGAGATTGATTTGATAAATAAAAAAGTGCTCTATAGACACATATTTTTGCATGTAAACAAATTTTGAAGTGTTTTAGACAGCAGACTTCTGTGTTGTTGCACAGAAGCTAGCAGCTCTTTTAGTAAACAATGGCTATAGTGAACAGTCCAACTCCATTTAGATTGTACCTGTCCCTCTCCTCGCCGGTTTCATCCAGAACCCAGGCGTAAGCAAAAGAGGCCTTTCCCGCCTTCTTGGACTCCTGCTCGTACTTGTGCATGGTGCGCTTGTTCACATTACCAAGTAAATAGAGCAAATGGCCCATCAGTGTGCTTTTACCAGCATCCACGTGACCTAGAGTAGAGAGAAAAATGAATCACTTTCAAAATTGCTGAATAAAAATGAAAAGACAAAATGGTGATGAAGGAAAAGAAAAGCAAACTGAAAAGGGATCATAGTAGAAGCCGAAATGGACGAAAATAAAGGTTGTTCAAATGAAAGGTTTCACAGGCTGTGAGAAACTAAAATCGTTCTCACTTCTGAAACTACCGAGTCACTTTTTGGTGCAGCTCACTGACAATGAGAAACTATGATTAAGCAAAAGCACTCAGCTCAGAATGAACCATCCTGTGGTGTGACATGCCAACATGGACATGTGAATAGTCTAGTAGTCTTTATTATAAAATATCTTATTACTCATATTGGTATTAACATAATAATACTGACAACCTTTTGAACTGGCCCAACCTTTTTACCTGTCTTAGCTAGGGACTTATTTTGTTAAAATTGGAACTGCATCAAATTAAATACACAACTTCTGTCTAAAACAGTAATTTACTTCATAATGCATTGCTGTTTTTCATTTCAGTCACTGATTCTCATCTCCATCTTGTTCTTACCAATAACCACCAAGTTCAGCAGAGGTTTGCCGCCCTGTCGCTTCTCCAGTTCTGACTTAATATTGATGGTTTGTCTATTTTTTCCTGAGGATTTGCCAGGGGTGGCCGCAGTGGTAGACTCCTCTCCATTAGGCCCTTTGGATGGAGTCTCTGATGGTTTGGACTCTGAGGCAGATGTTAGAGCTGCATTTTCAGGACTGCCTCCTCTACGGACAGGTGCTGTGTTGAGGCCATTTTCCTCTGTGCTATGTTAAGACACGGAAGAAGTTAATACATGTAAGTGAGATCAAGATAAAAGGGTTTTCTTGAAAGTGTGCCAGTTACCTTGGTACATCAAAGCCCATGGTCTGCTTCTTTCCAGAGACAGTCATGCGGGCCACTTTGGGAACCACCTCCGAGTCCATCTTGTTTTGAGAAATGTCTCTTTTAGCTTTGAAGAACATGGAAAATTACAGTCACAAATAAACACATTGATGACTAAATGGGGCCAAAGTATTTTTCCATTACAGACATGAGCATAACACATACTCATTACAAATGGTCAATAATAATGAAGCAGTGCTGGAATAAATAAATGATAAATGTGCCTCTCCACTTGATCATTTATTACCCACATTTTCAAGGTTCCAAGTAAGCTGAACTGAAATCACTTTCCTAGTCCATCCACAAATTAAAATACACATTCTTATGTTAAATGTATTGAAAAATATCTTTAACTCATTTTGCTTCCATTTAAAAAGTAGCGATAGCCATGACTTGCATTAGCACTGAGAACCTACATTACTATTTAAAGACATATCCATTATATATGCATTCAGTTTACTGTAATACAAGGGTATGGGTATTTTTGGGACATGATGATTACAGTGTTTGATCTGATAAGCAACTTTCACCCTGCAGCAGTGCAACTTGTTGAGGTCATTGCTTTGTCATCCCTGTCCCAAATGGCCAGCTGCACCAGTCATATCAGGCCTGCTACTGATTCATTTAGATGGAGCTGCACAAGCCAGGCTTACTGCATCTGTGAAGCACTCACATCCTGGTGCACAAAGGGTTAATTTCAGAAGTGGCAGTTGCCTCTACGTAAATAGAGCAGTGACACAGCGTTTCACAAAATGATTCTTTAAATGTGTGTGATCAGCAGAGTAAGGGAATAATTTAATGTTAAAGAAATACATGAAATACACAACAGTGGTCAAAGTCATAATGCTGAGACCACACTAGTAAAACTGTAATAGTAATCCAAAGGTTAGGCTAACTATAATTTAGTGGATAACTAGCAAAATATTACTGTAAATTGAACTATCCAACATTAAATGTTTTGTTTAGAGCACTCAAGATTTGTCACCTACAGTATTGTGCAAATGTGAAAACAAATCTAATTCTGTATTCATTGAGACACTCTTAACAGGGTTTCTCACACCTCAATGAAAACATTTGGAGTACAGCACTGTACAGATCAACTTCATGCATTTTAACCTGTTGTTAATGTCAAATATTGGACTCTAATGATACTGGGATTATTGTTCCAAGCACTTCTTTTTGTGTACCACTGTGTGTGGCTTATTCACCAGAAAAAAGCACCTGGAGGGAAAATGAGGTGAGAAGGTGTCATTGAACACAACTATTAATGGACGTTCTTAACTCTGTGCTCTCTGAATGACTGGCTGTGTCTTATGAAAAAGTCCCTATCATTCTGAAACACTGATAGCAATGAAAGCAAGAGCTGCATGCTAAAAAAGTTTCATATTTATAAAGCATTACATTACAAACACTTGTTCATACATGCATGGCATCAAAGTATATTCACAAGACAGGGAAACTACACTTGGTAGAAATTTGTTTTTTCCTGCAGGTGGAGCTTCTTGGGAACCAAAACTTAAGACAAGAATATCATACAGTGGGGCAAAAAAGTATTTAGTCAGCCACCAATTGTGCAAGTTCTCCAACTTAAAACTTCATCATAGGTATACCTCAACTATGAGAGACAAAATGAGAAAAAAAATCCAGACAATGACATTGTCTGATTTTTAAAGAATTCATTCCCAAATTATGGTGGAAAATAAGTATTTGGTCACCTACAAACAAGCAAGATTTCCGTCTCTCACAGACCTGTAACTTCTTCTGTAAGAGGCTCCTCTGTCCTCCACTCGTTACCTGTATTAATGGCACCTGTTTGAACTCGTTATCTGTATAAAAGACACCTGTCCACAACCTCAAACAGTCCCACTCCAAACTCCACTATGGCCAAGACCAAAGAGCTGTCAAAGGACACCAGAAACAAAATTGTAGATCTGCACCAGGCTGGGAAGACTGAATCTGCAATAGGTAAGCAGCTTGGTGTGAAGAAATCAACTGTGGGAGCAATTATTAGGAAATGGAAGACATACAAGACCACTGATAATCTCCCTCGATCTGGGGCTCCCCGCAAGATCTCACCCCGTGGGGTCAAAATGATCACAAGAACAGTGAGCAAAAATCCCAGAACCACACGGGGGGGACCTAGTGAATGACCTGCAGAGAGCTGGGACCAAAGTAACAAAGGCTACCATCAGTAACACACTACGCCACCAGGGACTCAAATCCTGCAGTGCCAGACGTGTCCCCCTGCTAAAGCCAGTACATGTGCAGGCCCGTCTGAAGTTTGCTAGAGAGCATTTAGATGATCCAGAAGAGGATTGGGAGAATGTCATATGGTCAGATGAAATCAAAATAGAACTTTTTGGTAAAAACTCTACTCGTCGTGTTTGGAGGAGAAAGAATGCTGAGCTGCATCCAAAGAACCCCATACCTACTGTAAAGCATGGGGGTGGGAACATCATGCTTTGGGGCTGCTTTTCAGCAAAGGGACCAAGACGACTGATCCGTGTAAAGGAAAGAATGAATGGGGCCATGTATCGTCAGATTTGGAGTGAAAACCTCCTTCCATCAGCAAGGGCATTGAAGATGAAACATGGCTGCATCTTTCAGCATGACAATGATCCCAAACACACTGCCCAGGTAACGAAGGAGTGGCTTCGTAAGAAGCATTTCAAGGTCCTGGAGTGGCCTAGCCAGTCTCCAGATCTCAACCCCATAGAAAATCTTTGGAGGGAGTTGAAAGTCCGTGTTGCCCAGCAACAGCCTCAAAACATCACTGCTCTAGAGGAGATCTGCATGGAGGAATGGGCCAAAATACCAGCAACAGTTTGTGAAAACCTTGTGAAGACTTACAGAAAACGTTTGACCTCTGTCATTGCCAACAAAGGGTATATAACAAAGTATTGAGATGAACTTTTGTTATTGACCAAATACTTCCACCATAATTTGCAAATAAATTCTTTAAAAATCAGACAGTGATTTTCTGGATTTTTTTTTTCTCATTTTGCCTCTCATAGTTGAGGGATACCTATGATGAAAATTACAGGCCTCTCTCATCTTTTTAAGTGGGAGAACTTGCACAATTGGTGGCTGACTAAATACTTTTTTGCCCCACTGTATGTGTACCAAAACCTTGGAGAAAATTTAATTTTATGAAAGAATTTAATATAATACAGCCATATGTCTTAGTAATACTTATTAAAATGCAAACAAATGTGTTAGAATTGGACAGTTTTTTTTTTTTTTTTTTTTTTTTTTTTTTTTTTAAGAAAACCAATAAGGCACTCTCAATCAAACTTGCTGTGGGAGTAGAGCTTGGGGAAAGCAACAAAATGCTTTAAGTTTTTGTTCTACATGGTTCTATGCCAGAGAAATAAGCAAAATCTTTTTCATTGCTGTTTTGAGCTTTTCAGGCTGAGATAAAGCGTTTTTGGATGTTTAAAATGAACTGCAGAGTAAGAGCCAAACTGCTAACTGATGGGTGGGAAAGCTGGGGCCCTTCAGTCACATGGTTGCCCAGACAAACCTGACCAAAAATCGGCATTAAAAGGGCAAGAATTGGCCAATTAACTAAAAAAGGCAATATATTGGCATTGAGCCTATTTATCGCCTCACAGGGATCATACGTCAGTTTAAATATATCAAAATTCTTCAAGAGGTTATGCTGCCAATATTCTTTTTCTTCACCTTCTGTAAAGGCAAAACTAATTTTTTTGTTGATGTTTTGATTTGGAAACAAATGAGCAGTGTTCTCAACACATTTGGATGTGTGGAAATAAAAGCTAACAAGGAATTTGATATTTTCTCACTTGGATTCACACTGCTATTAATCTGAACACAAGTGTACATCAATCTTCTAGTTCAGTGGTTCCAATAAGCGGATGGGACTCCAAAGTGGGTTGCAAAAGGTTAAATATAGTTTTAATGTTTGCTAAAGTCTAAATTTTGTTTAATTAGATAAGAAGATTAGATTCTAAAACACATGTGCCATGGAGGGTATAGTAAAATAACCAATGTTCTAGTTCAGGTGTAAATGCTCTGCCCACTGTGTCACAACACAAATCCCTTGTATGTCAGAGATAAAAAAAAAAATAAAAAAAAATCCACAAAAAAAATTGTGGAACCATACCAGAAAGTAATTTGGACCGAAAAAGAATATTTTGAAAAATCCCTAGAGCCAAAGGGTGTTCTATTGCCCCACTAAAAACTTCATTGGTCCATTACTGACATTTCTTGAAAATTCTATAAAAATCCTTTTGAATTATCTAACAAAACCAATGCTGACAATAACAATCTCTGTGACAGACTACACAAAATATCAGACCGAACAAAAGAGTATTGCAAATAACTTACAATGCGATAACATGCTTTTCTCTGACAGACATTGACTTGGCTTGGTGTATTTAACGTATTAGTTTATACTCGGTTCATTCCTACCTTCAGTCCTAGTTTAGATCTGGTTAACCTTGGTTTAGGATGATTTGTCTTGGTTTAACCCTCGTTTGACATTTAGTTCAAGTCTAGGCCTACATTTAGCCCTAGTCTAGATCTAGTTTGACCTTTTAATATTAATTTTGCCATAGCTCGCTGACAGGTGAAAGTTAGTCAGGCACTTTGTAATTCTTTTATATTTAATTTGACAAGAAATACCTTTAAATAAGGCAGGCCGTGTTGTTATCAAAATATTCAACACAGGACAAGCATATCTTAAGATTTTCTAATATTGTATAAATGTATTTGTATTTTCCATGGGCTTGCATTTATTTTTTCCTGATATGCATTTGGACCCCGAACTGCAACACCAGATCCTGGACACCTTAATCCCTTCAATTTCCCCCATTGCCATATTTTGCCCAGGGACAAAACAAGCAACCCTTTTCATCACCCCAGTGGTGGTAAACACCCCTTTTTTTTTTTTTCAAACAACTAGGCAAGTAGCTCTGTCCAACCACCCTTTGCAAATAACTATCTGGCTTAATAGTTTTTTGGTCTGCCCTGAGGGTGTCTTTTAAACAGTCCGGCACAGCTTCTAAGAAGGGAGCAGTTTCTCTTGACAGTGCTTGGATTGGCAGGTAAACAGTCAGGCCCTCCCATCCAGGATTTCTCTGATACAGGGGACACTTGTAGTGACTAAGATGCGGTGAGTCATCCGTACACCTTGGCCTCAGGGCCCAACTGAGCACAGGATAAGCGGAGTCCACCCAGGATATGCAAATATCAGCCCTCCTTCTTTCAAACACAAGTGTGCAGAGTAACGTAACAAAGGTGATGGAATACAAAGTAGGTGAGGGGATAGCTGCCAGTCTAGGATAAAGTGTTTGTGCAAGTTAGAAAGATGAGAAGACTGATAAGCATGATGGGGTAAGGGATGTGGTTGCATTTGTACTATTTATGTAACTATCAAATGTCAAATATTGAGAAAGCAGTGTTGACTATGAGATGCTTTGCCACCTGAGGCCGCTGCAGGCATCTGTATCTAAAATCTTACAGGTCTCAAGTCAACTGGTAGGTGTGGTTCAAATATGAAATTACCCATGTCATCTGCTCAGAAAATAATATGAAAGTTTCAAATTTCACTCATAAGCATAAGAGAATGGAGCAGTAGATTTAAGTAAAAAAATGCTGAGAAGGACCCGTCTGCCCCCGTTCTAAATTACTCACAGACAACACTGGTACCACCAAGAGGCATTCAGTGAATTATGAAGATAGCTCTCATCAAATGTGACTCATACAAACTACATGGGACTACTTACAACTTACTACTAACGGAGTTTGGTAGGTCTCAGTAAAGATATCACCAATAAAATTGTTGTTGATCCATTTAGACATACAGTCATTTAGCTGTAAAAACATTAATATTGAAATACATAACTTATTAAATGAACTGTCATTCCAAAAAACGTAAAAGTGAATGTATTAATAAGGATCAAACTGAAGCCTTCAAAAAAACTACTTGTGCCATAAATAAAGCGCTTTCCATTATAACCTAAAGGCTATTGTTTTTTTTTTCTGAACCACATCAAAGCAAACTTTCAATTCCACATCATTGCTTCTGACCGGCAG
This sequence comes from Bostrychus sinensis, assembly GCA_020698575.1. Classification (NCBI taxonomy): domain Eukaryota; kingdom Metazoa; phylum Chordata; class Actinopteri; order Gobiiformes; family Eleotridae; genus Bostrychus; species Bostrychus sinensis. The sequence continues at coordinate 15,157,593 of CM036257.1, read as the reverse complement.
AGTATGTAAAATGGTATTTTCCAGTTATGGCACCACATCACAACAGTATTTGTGCAACATGTACAAGCTCCGCTTTTCTGCAGAGCGTAAAGTCACAAAATGATTTGATCTGCCAGAGCCTTTGACAAAGCTGTGAAAGCTGAGAGACGTGATCAGATTTTCCTACGTAGGTGTTAAAGACCGGCTGTGCTCAATGTAAGGTTATTGGCTGCTGTGCAAAGCCTCTGTGTGTTTGAGGTGACATTTTCTCCAAGAGTGCAGCTTCCTGCCCAAACCCACACACTGATTGTTGTGTCCTTTACATGTAGACTACTGCTGGACAAGCCACATTCATTTTAATAAAAGTCACACAAAACACTGCTAATGAGTTCTACTTTTTTACAAACAATACAATCCTACAAAAACCACATGCTCCAAGAAACCTGTTTGACTTCTACTATTTGACTTCTCACTCTTATCCCTCTGGCTTCATGTTGTTTGAGCCCCTGATGGTCTTTTTCACTTCTCTCTACACCTGCCTACAGCTAACTAATGAGAAAACCTTTGTAAAGAAATGTTCAGAAAATGTGTAAAAATACAATAGACAAGTGCATACACTGCTAAAAAAAAAACTTCTTAAAAAGGTAGCATTCAATTATATCAAACTAATCATCTTTATTTCAAAATGGACAAATTATCTTCACTCTAAAATTAACGTCTTTATACAGTATATAATATAAAAAGCAAAATAGCTAAAATAAATCATGTAACTATAGTCAGAAAGCAGCAAATACATCCATTTATAGTATTTATTTACATTTAATTCATCTGATTAAAAAAAAAAAAAAAAGTCTTATTTGAGTGTATATTTGTAATGGGTAAATGTGTTCCTTTCGCACATGGGAAAATCTCCAGGTGTCCTCAAAACCAAATTGTCAGCAGTAAACCAGCACAATGGTTAACTGATCCATATTCCAATGGCTGCTGCACACCTGCAAAAATGAACCTCTTTTTGTGAAGTTCAAAGCGTTGCCAACTTGAAATGAGGCCATGCATATGCTTCGATGCACACAAAAATTAAAATGCAATATATAAAACTAATTTAAATTAGCAGAAAATGTAAAAAGTTTGTAAAAAAATTCATGTTCTTTGTAACGACCTAAAGAATTATAGCGTTCTCATTTACGATAATATATTTCTGTATGTAAAAGCATAAGACTTCACTATATATTTATATTTATTTTACACACAAATACAATGTTTGGTCCTCAAGTTTTCTGTATGCCTCATGTCTGAAAGATGGAAATAGAGCTTTGACCCTGAGAGTGCGTACGAAACCATCAAATGCATATATAACAATGCTTGTTCTTCCCTCTCTACCTGGTGAATGCTTTGCTCTGATTGGCCCGGACAATATCATCTGGCGAAGGTGTATCGAAGCAAAATGGTATAATTGGTGGTACTTCTGCAGGCGGCATCTTGAATTTTCCTGCACACTGTGGTTTAATTTTGCCCGTCAAAATTTTCCTTTTCGGTTTCTTGCGACTCCGGAAGGACAGTGTTATAGCAAATTGTGAGGGTTTGGCAAAAACAGACGAATCAAGCCCAAGGCCCACAGGAGATGATGAGGGTGAAGGAAGGTTGATGTCATGTCCGGGTCCATGTGACTGACAAATAAGTGCACCCAGATCAACAGGCTGATTGAGCTTCGATGTTTTTTGCCGATGTGGTTTGTGGTCACCCTTGTGTTCAGTCCCTCCCTCTATGCTCCCTTCTACAGACACACCAGCTTCTTCTGGTATTGCTGGTGAAAGCAGCGAGCCGAGGGAGTATTGTGACCCATTTGAGGTGACTGAGGTTTTGCTTTTGTGTTCAGTCACTGCATATGGCACAGCAAACAGCTCAAGGCTAGGTGTGTTTTTTAGTAGGTTTGATGCAAAGTTTGTACCAAGAGTTAATACAGGCTTGTTTTGTTTATGATGCTGTAATGCTAACTCAGACAGAGGGACTGTGCCACATAAAGAGGTTGAGGTAACTGGTTCAGTGCTTTGAGTTGAAGAATTTTTGTTTTGGTGCTGAGAAGCCAGTTCAGAAAGGGAGAGTGTGGAAGGAATCAGACTGTTTCCAAAGGGCAGGTTACTATGTGAAGTAGAAACAGAGTTGCTGAGATTTTGGGTGTTGTGATTTGAATGCTCTTGCATTAAGTCAGCCAATGATAGACCTCCCCTGGAATCAGCTAATAAACGTTTTCCTCCCACTGAGTTATTGTTGTTTTGCAAAACAGAAGAGAGACTAGTAAAACCAGGTGGTGGATCTAGAGAAGAGCTTTCAGTAGTGGGTTTGACGTTGGCCAGTGACAGACTATTCAGCGAGATTGCGAGGAGAGACGGCGCTGAAGTGTTTGGAGTGGAAGACATATTTAAAGACGCTAAAGTTCCTAATGAGAGACTGTTGTGACTGGACATTAATGATGGAGATGTTCCCAGAAAGGAAAATCCCTGAATTGACCTTTGACTTTTCTCATGTTCAGACATCATCTCTGCCAGACTAGTACTGCTCCCCATAACCATCCCAAAACTGTGACTTTCAGGGATTTTGCCCATTTGATTAGGGGACAGGCTACATGTTACGTCCTGTGCCACAGGCAATGGTTTATGTTTGAGTCCAGTGAATATATCTGTGTGAGAAGCAGACAAGAAGGCTCCTTACCTTAACAAAAGCCCATTGCAGTTGACGAGGAGCAGAGGTCAAGCGAACAACCCAGAGATGAACATGAAACAGCAGATCAATCAATCACAAACAAAAGAAAACAAACAAGAAAAAGGCATCTTGTTAATTATTTGAATGTATTTTTTTAATCCTAAAAATATTACAGTTACAGCTTAATCTTTTGCCTGAGATAAGAGCTGCAACAACTAATCAAATAATAGCTTATAAAAGATTATTCAAATAATTGTCAAATTAATAATCAATAAAATGCTACCTCACACACACACACATACATGTGTGTATAATAATAATAATATTAGTTATTATACACACACATACATGTGTGTGTATAATAATAATAATATTATTGTTATTATACACACACACATACATGTGTGTATAATAATAATAATATATATACACATACATATACACATACATATATATAATATTACTATTAATTATTCATTATCTATTTAAAGAACAAACAAACAACAGAATAATAAATTATCAAAATAATAATGATATTATGATTAGTTATAATTAAGCGTGAAAATTATTTCAGTTTTCTCCTTAGGTGTACCTTTCTCAGAGGCGGGCTCTCTTTTGGCTCTCTGTGGTAGCGGTGCCACATCCATGCCTACTCTGGCCACATCATTACTGGTGTTTTTAGGAACTGGGGCTGTTTTGGAGTCTTCAGACAAAACTGCATCGAGTGCTCGCTGTGGGTCAAATCCGTATTTCATAGCGGCTTCAGTCAAAACAGATTCTGGCAATGCATCACCAAGCACCGTCCGCATATGGTCCAGACAGGAATACAACTTGGCTAGAGTGTAGTACACAAAAATGTTTTATATTGCCATTAAATACATGTAATAACAATCTGGTCTGCTATGTGAAAGGAGATAATGTAACAATTACATTCTCCATTTACTGTACTTTACCTTGATCCAGAGGGTCAAGATTGTGGCTGACTGTAGGGGACACTGGAATATCATCATCTTCATATTCTTCCTCCTCTAATGTCTCCTCCTTTGGGGCTTGTAACTCTCGACGTGAATAGATGAACTGATTTGCTGTAATGAAAAGCACTGTTAATTTAACTGTGACTAAATCAATTATTATAATTTATCTGTACACTTGAATAACATAATACCAACCTGTTGCTGGAGAAATGCAGTAGTCATCTTCCACTGATTGTCCAAACATGTCATCATCTTCAAAGTCTAGAAACACACATTACATACAATATAGTCTGCTGTAATTAATAATTACTTTTAAAGGGAGTTTAAGTTTCTTTAAATAAGTGCTTCATTTGGGCTGACAGAATTGGAGGCTACCTGGTGGTTACGTTAATACTCTAACACTACAAATATAGCAGTTAGAAGTAGGGTAATAGCAAAATGGTGATACTATTTAAAACTGGCAGATCAAGAACTAAACAATAACATAGATGCCTTACTTAGCAAATACAGTTTTGCGAACAAATCCAAGTGAAGTAGTTCGGGATATTGCACACTAATATCTGTGGTAAAAGAGAAAGTTGCTAGTGACACGACAGCAGCTAAACGAGCTAACAGTAGCTGCGTTTGCTAATACTGACCACAGTGAAGTTAGCTTCGTAGCTAACGCGTTGTCTAGCGGATTATGAGCCTTCGACGGGGTATAAAGTGTGTGAATTATCTACCTTCGTCATAGTTGTAACCTCGGACATTTCTGTGCCTTGACATTTTGCTTAAATGTGTCTCTCCAGCCCCAGTTTCAGTGTTTTCGGCTCTCAGGTTGTAGTGACATGTGTCTCAGTGCCTCGCTGCCATTGCTGCTGCTGCTGCACAATGGGAAAGTGCAGATGTAAGCGTTTCAGATTTTATTTTACTACAAAGGAAAAAATAACGCTATATCGAGAATTTTATTGTTTAAAAAAATCAATTTATTGTCCCGCCAAAACCCATATTTTACCTGAAATAAAAAATAAAAATGATTGTTTGTTGACGTAACTTCCGGCTGTAATGCCACCTGCTGAATATTTGCAGCCAGATCGAGCTCAACAGAGCAGCAGCACTCATAAATGTGCAGTGCTGTAATATCCTGACTGCTTTACTTGACATTCACTATGTCCAAACTCTCTCAAATGCTTTTAACAAAACATACAGAAATTATACCCCTTTAAACAATAACATACAACTGAAATTCTAAGTAATCCACATAATAAAATTGTTTAAAGTTTATAAAACTGAAAGTGTTATTCGAGGCAACTTGTATTTCATTCCCTCAGATGATCAGCAGAGCATTTGGGGATTTTTAGATTTTTTTTCTACTCAGAAAGTCCTCACACAATCCAGTCTTACATTATGATCTTGTCACATCTAAACCACTATTTTCCAAAGATATGCCCCATGGTAACAGACCAACCCATCAAACCTTATATCCTCACACTACCACACATTCAATAGATGATGTCACTTTTTGTCAGGTGAGGTGTGCTACATCATGTGTATTTGTTTGTGCATTTTATTGCATGTTTATTAGTAAGTACGCAACCTTAAAAATCACATGCTCAGGTGTATGCAGGTGTATGTGTGGTTTTGAAAGCCCTGTCTTGATCTCATTCTGTGTCGATGGAAGAGGAGCCAAAAATGTCAGAAAAAAATCTGATATGACTATTGATGTAAGTGAAACATACACTTGCACATCTGCACGGTGAAATAAAATATGAGGTTTGGTGTGTCTCCCCAACTAAAAATAGAGCTTGAATAAAGGGAGACGTGTGCTTAGGTAATTCTGAAGACCTTTCACCGTGAATAGCTCATATTGCTCAGGGCCAGTGTGACAAATAGCAGCCCTGATTGACAGGTTAGTGGAGACAATAGGATCTCCCTATTGGAGCACTTTTTATTATATGTTGCACAAAACCCTGTTTGGTTACCTCTGTGCATTGTGTGAATGCATTGAAGTGGGCGGAGGTTTCCCCGCTAACCTTCCATTTCCTGAGTTTTGACGTCTTTAGTGCACATCTACATATCAAAATAAACAAGAGCACATGTACACTTGCAAAAAGACACACTTTACAAGGTCACACAGCAGGTGATCAAGAGGGAAATCTTTCTTTGCAACAATGAAATGTTTCTAGGACAATTTAAAACCAAAGGCAAACAACACCTGATATGGAACAGAAATAGGACCTGCTGTATTGAGAGTGGAAATGTCTAACTATCAAGATGACATTTTTTTCTGCATGGCCCTTGTGTAAAAAGACAATGCAGTAAACAATGCTAAATGTTAAATGTTTTAATTATAACTCAACTCAACTTTTCTAACATCTTACGCCACACAATCACGCTTCAGGTGTGACTTTTCACACCTAGATGCAGTATGGTTTTTCTTTTGAATGTTTGTGAAAAACTTTCAACAGTATGTATCTCACAGTAGGCCTACCAAAGTGACAACATTTAACAAAGATGCTCAAAAGGTTTTGTTTTAGACATTATGACGCGGTATTACATGGATTTACCAGATGGATGAACAGATTGAAGGCATGATGCGCTTATCATGAGGTGGGTGTTTGTAGAACAATGTATTTCATTCAAGAAAAGAAAATCTTACTGGGAATATTGATGACAAGGCTTTTACTGCAGATGAGGACAATAAAAACTGATGATTATGAATGTACACAACAAAACATGAGCAAAAATAATAATGAATAAAGTCCACCCTAATGTTGGCAGCATGAGGTAATGCTTTACATAATTTGACAAAGGTCTCTCTTTCACAGGAACTCGCCTTAGGGGAAACATGCAAAACCTACACCTTTGGCACTGTCTTACACGTGAGCTAAAGACATCCTTATATCTAAAACTTGTGGATTTAAATTAAAGTTTAAAGGTTGCTAAAACACATATCCTTATAAAGGGCCAATTTCTGCTCAAATGTTCACCTTTCTAAATAGCACGGACAATTAACAATACACATTTGTTTGACCTTTCACACAGGATTTGAAAGGCTGGTGGGATTATATCTCAGCCTAGGGCAATCATTAAAAATCATTCAAATGAACTAACCTGTGCACACAATGCTTTGCAAAGGGGCAGCCATTACAATGCCTGCCCTTAACTTGTCCAATCGTGCCCATGCAAATGTGCTCAGCAGAGTCAATGGATCCCAGGCTTCCTGCTTGGGCTACTAAAGGCTGATTTGCATACCTTGGTTCCCTTCCTTTAATTTGGTTTCAGATAACAAGATGCAGATTTTAATATGACCCTCGAGGGAAAACAACAAATGGATTCTAAATGTTAAGGATGAGTATTACCTCATTTGCTGATTACTATGAACTATAGTACACTGTTTTACAGTTGCTCTGTTCTAGTATAGAATTTAATTTTTATGTAGCTTCAACCCACAGTAGTCTAGGCATTTTGCTGTTATTTTTGTTGTGTAAATTACATGTCTGTGGTATGCCAGAGGCACAATTTTTATAGACCATTGTATTCAATTCTTCATTGTATAATTTCAGTCTACACTAGATTTAACAGACACGATATTTAACCCCCTTATTAAGAGCAAGAAATTGCTGGAACAATGAAGTGTATACACAGGTGTAGCCTGTACCTCAATGGGATTAGAAACCACAGGCAATTGCAACTAGGCAACCATGATACATTAGTCCAGAAGTGTAGAGTGGTGGCATTTGAAGTGTAAACAGCAGCATCTCTCTGTCATAATGTTCCCATTACACAGTGGTTTGTGTGGTGTGTTCATGTTTCAGTTCGCAGCTCAATAGTGAATTTTGCAGCCTGTGACCATGTGTATGTGTGTAAAGGCCTTTATCAGACCGCTGTGTTGACTGGCCTGGGACAAAAGGCTGATCTAGGATGATAATAATTACAAGTGACCAGGACAATACGGTCGCGTATGGAGGAACTAATACAAAGAAAAGACACATTTACACAAATAAAGTAGCACCCCTCCTGCTATCTGCTCTAAATAGATGACTAAAAGCAGCTCTATGAGGACCCCTAAACCAAAACATAATAATCATAACAAGAGCACTTTCTCATTGTTTCTCATAAGCTGCTTTATAACAGTATACATTTATTTTAATTTAAGGTTAGCCTACTTTTCTATTACAGCATCTGCTAACATGGTAGAAATGAAGTTTAGACCACTCAATAAGTGGCCTACGTTTCATAAAATAAACGTAAATAAACGTATAACCTTCTGGAAGGATTTAGTTTCATTTTACCATAAGTCAGAGTGTTGCTGTAGGCCGGTCACTGTGTTGCTGACATGGCCATTTTATCACTAGTTGATAAGAATCCATTGCTATCACAGAGTAACATCTGTGTAATTGGCATCCATCGCTAAACAAATGACTGTCCTGGATACACTGTCCTGGCATGTAAAAAACATTTTGCAATTGTTTACTACGAGCAGATACTCTGGTTTCCTTCTGCTTTTCACCAGAAGAGAAGTAACTCAGAAAAATTGTTGACAAAAGGGTTTAGCGCGGACGAGCCGGCAAAACGCGCCTCTACAGTACAGTGCCTCTGGTGCATTCAATGCTTCTAGGATTTTTCCTTCGTTTGAAATGACTGATAAACAGACTAAGGCAATGTTACTGATGAGTAATTCTAGCGTCTATAAAAAAGTCACCCTACAGCAATATTCAGTGTCTCTTTTTAAATCTATGTATAGACCAAAATTTTGGAGTCGTTGTGTTCCTTTAGCTTTAATGAGAAATCTGTGGGCTACCTAAAAACTAGACTAAATATAGCAGTTTGAATTGGAAACGGTGTATGCTTAAAACTTTCAATGTCTTTTACAAGGAGGCCTATCTCACAACTGTCAACACAGAACAGAACAGAAGCCAGCATTATTTCTCTTATTTAGAGGCGAGATGACCGCTAGTCTGTGGAGTACTCTGCGCTGAGCATGCGCATAGAACCACGAAAGCTTTGTAGCGCCAAATTTAGCGGGGATGTAATTCATGAGGAGGGAGGAGCCGTAGTGGGGGCTGCTTCAGTTTAAATTAATGTCAACCTGCCTCTCTCCTGGAGAACAAACCAAGCGCACATAGTGAAAGTACTCAGCGCGCTCCGCAGCCGCTCCACACATAGTAACATGACACGGCGGCCACGAAACAGGTGAGTCTTTCCAGTCATTTTAAGTCAGGAGTAATCCTACTACACGCTTTGTTACCTAATTTATTATTAGTTTCTACGCGTGCCGTGATAGAGCTGGGTAATTCTCACCCATTCTGCTGAGCAAAAGCACTCTTTGTGTATATGTTTTTTCCGCTATTCTTTTCATTGCAATACTAAATTTACCATCCTACATTAGAGGTCTTTAGTCTGTGAGCCATTGTTTTGTGCTAGCCTTTGAGTACTAGGGGAGTTTGAGTAGCGCGCCCATGACAGGTGGTGGTCATCTGGCATGTGCGCTCCCCGCGCCGCTGTCAGCGCGCAGTCTAAGAAAGGAAAAAAAGCAGGCTGCTCTCTTGCTATCTGTCCCACTCAGAGACGCGTGACACTAGCAGGGTGGACACGCGAGAGCCACGCTGCGTGCTACACGCCGCGTAAAGGGTTTAGAAAACAGAGATATATCAGTAGACCTACTAGACGCGCGCACATTCTGAGTGAAATACTGTTTCATTGCTCTTTATTTCATAGTCATGATGGTCTCTTATAATTCAATCTGTCTTTACGCAGATCTTGCTGCTTTTACTCTCCACGCACCTGCTGCACAGTGAATGTCGCGCTGGCCGCTAATGTTGATACAGCAGTTTGCTCACATAAAAAAACGGATAATTTTTGTCAGTGAATTGTCACATTAAGTATATCTGCTCTCAATGTATAACGTTTCTTTAGCATTACAATAACTTTATCTTTTGATTGACTTTGTTAGGCAACTTCTCAGTTATCTACTGTTTAATTATTTGGTATAGACTATAGCCTACTCACTGCTCTGGATGACTGGTCTGGGGCACTTGATTTAGCCTACAGTTCTCAACATGAGCAAGACTTTTTGTCACCAAAAAAGAAACTTACGTATGTCTTTTGTGGTTTACAATATGTTCTTTGTGATTTTTAGTATGTTTGCAAATGTCCAGATTGTATACTGTGCTAGACTATGCACAGGTTTGAGCTTTAAGATATTACACATTTTACCTCTAAACTTCACACTAGTAAATCAATATGTCAACTTTTTAGGACTACTGTAGTTGCATCAAATTGTAAAAAGAAACTTCTACACAAAACACAAACCACACAAAAATACTTTATAATTCCTGTAATGTAAAGTTAAATGTCTGTAAATTTGAAAATTAGCTTGTTTGGGGTTTGTTCACCTGCTTCTAGAGAATCTGATCTACCTGTCTTGCGTGCTCTGTTTTAATTGGTTTACTCTGCTGCCTCAGTGTGTGCTCATGGCCGTGGGCTACTGTACAATGCCAGTGCAGGTCTAAACATGCCAGGGTCACAAAAATTATGATCACATGCATATGCCGATCCCAGTATCTGTGGAAACCAAAAACACTGGAACCTGTTCATCCGTCTCCCTCCTTCCTTCCTTCCCTCCCTCCCTCCCTCCTCCCACTTGCTGCTCTTTATTTCTTTCTGTCTCTCCCTATTTCTGCCCTTGTGGGTGTCTTGGCTAAACGCCTGCACCCAAACCTTCGAGAATGACTGGTTCTGTGTGTGTTGACATCTGATGAGCAAAAGAATAGGCAGAGTTCTTTATGGGCTGTGTAAAGGGATGATTAGGGAGTAGTTAGAGAAAAAAAAAAGGCAGCACAGCATGATTATTTTGCCTTACTATTATGCACATTACACACAGCCTGTGCCTTTTCTGATGATCTGCATCTCCCGTCACAGTGTTTACAGCAGCGAGGAGGATGAAGAGGAGACTGAGATGTACGAACACGATTATGATGGATCCCTGGCCAAGACGGGGAAACGGCACCTCGGAAAAACGCGCTGGACACGAGAAGAGGTGCGCATACACACACAAACACACACACACAGACACACACACACCTGCCTCAACAGTCAAAAACATACAGCTTACATTGGAATCACTCCAGGGAAAATTACTCTTCCTAGGAATTAACATTTACTATTGTCCTAACATTGTGCAATTACATTTAAGTAATTTCACATTCCTTCAAATGGCACATACTTCAGCATGACGGTGTGAGGAATATCATGAATAAATCCCTGACAAATCAAAACATGTTTTTTTTTCAAGGATGAGAAACTGAAAAAACTTGTTGATCTTCATGGATCAGAAGACTGGAAACTAATTGCAAGTTTACTAACTGTAAGTGTACAAGTGTTGCTTTCTTAAAGCATTAATAATACACTCAAAGTCAATAAATTGATCATAAATCTTGGTTTGACCATCTAGAACCGAACAGATGTGCAGTGCCAACATCGGTGGCAAAAGGTTCTCAACCCAGAACTCATCAAGGGACCATGGACCAAAGAGGAGGACCAAAGGGTAAGCATTAATACTCAGTAACACAAAATACACATTAGCACTTAAGTCAGGCGACAAAAATCATCTCTGTGCTGTTGGTCACTGTCAGGCCAGGTTTCCATAACATAATTCAGTAGCTCCCTGACAAACACCGAGAGACTCTAGTGAGTATCAGTGGAGTTGCATTTCCATCTATGCAGCTATAATGATTAGTAAAGTGGCTGATGTTCCACTGGAAATCCCCTTAGTGCACTTTAGCAGGTGTTCACAGTCTCCACAGGTAAAGAAAGAGTGGGAACGTTAAGAAGATAAGGGAAATAAAACATTTTTTAATTGCTTTCAAAAACGAAATGTAACCAAGTCTGTGCTTGTCACTTTTTCCTCTGTCCTTTCTTGTTTGTTTCTCTGCACCACTACTTCTCCCTCTCCTCCCTGTTATTGCTCCTTCCTTCCTCTTTCCCAATGCCCCTCTACTACTGTTTACTTCCCTTCCTTTCTTCTGTGATTTTCCTCTTTTTTTCCTCTGCAAATTTACTTATGCCCAGGTGATCGAACTAGTCCAGAAGTATGGAGCCAAACGCTGGTCTGTAATTGCCAAGCACCTCAAGGGACGCATTGGCAAGCAGTGCCGTGAGCGCTGGCACAACCACCTGAACCCTGAGGTGAAGAAGACATCTTGGACTGAGGAGGAGGATCGCATCATCTACCAGGCGCACGAGAAGCTGGGCAACCGCTGGGCTGAAATCGCTAAACTCCTCCCTGGCAGGTAAGGCATAAGTCAAGAAATGAAAAGGGAAGCTTGATGAATCAGTGAAGCTCTGTTGGTTAGCCTTGAAATTTTGTGGTTAAGATTGCAAATGGGGAAACAATGAAAGTGGTGCAAAAAGTACAGCAAATGTAGTCTTAAAGCTATAAACCATTGTCTTTGGGTAATTTAATATGCTTTGTATTAAATTACAAAACATGCTTTGTGCCATGCAGAACAGACAATGCCATAAAGAACCACTGGAACTCCACCATGAGGCGTAAGGTGGAACAGGAGGGTTATCTTCAGAACACAGCAAAGAACAACAGCTCTATCAGCCACAACTACATAAAGACACCCAATCACATGATGGCTTTCCCCCACCATTCGCCCAATCACGCTCAACTGCCTCCTATTTCTCCACTCAACTACACTTACATCCCTGACGCACACAGAGTGAGTGCATTTTCAATTCGCATCCAGAAACATCCTGAAAACATGACATCTCTGCTTAAAATGAATGTGCTAATGCGTGGTTCATTATCAGGTGCCCTTTCCCATGGCTCTACATTTAAATATCATGAACTTCCCCAAGCCTGGAACTGCTGCTATACAGGTATCCATTGATAGAGCAGCAGTCTATTAATATTGAAATGCATTCACAGTAATAGAACAATGCTAATATCTGCCCAAACTATTCCCTACAGAGACACTATAATGAGGAGGACCCTGAGAAGGAGAAGAGGGTAAAAGAAATTGAAATGTTGCTCATGTCAACGGAGAATGAGCTGAGGGGCCAGCCATCACTACCAGTAAGAATAAGCTTACATTTGTGACTGCTTGATTTATGTGCATGTTTGTTCACCCTGACTTGAGGACAGTGGTTGGATGTGTTAGAGGAGGAAACATCTGGGGGTCTGTTTCTGCAGAAGTGGTGAAATAGGACCTTATCTCACCATTTTTGGTTCTTGGCTTAACTCCTTGTGCAAGCGTCCCCTTGATACTGCACTATATTAGGGTTTTTTTCTTTTATTCTGAATTCAGTCAAATACTTAAGTACCTATGTGTGTCTTTTAGTATTGTGTTATTTCACATTCAATATTGCTTTTCCTTCAGATGACCTTGTCCTTCTCAAGCTGGGCCAATCAGAGCTGTGTGACTGACAGTTCAGAGGGAGTGACCATGTCGATACCCCATCACCACGCTGCTGCGCCTGCACTGCCTCTGGATCAGAGCTGCCTACCTGAGGAAAGTGCCTCAGCAACACGAGCCCACTCTGGCACCAGCAGCAGCAACAGCAGTCACCACAGCAGTCCCGCTTTCTCCAACACAATGCCAGAGTTTATGGAGTCTGTCCTCGACTCTGTAAGTGTTTATCATTGTTTTGTGTGATTAGCTGTGCTTAGATAAAAGATTAGCTTAGCAATTAGCATAGATCTTGTCAGCAGTGGGCGCTGACACGTATTTTCCCACCCTCTTCCCAGAGGCGCTCCTCAATGAGTGAGGCCTACAGCAGTGGGCTCTTGGATAGAAGTGTACTCAGAACAGACAGGGTCAGTAGGATTTCTCAAACAACATGGGCTGGTTTCATCTGCTCGACCACCAAGCCTTCACCAATCAGAAAACTGCACTTTTCACCCTCACAGGTAGCTCAAATAGCTAGAATGTGATTTAAAAGTGTATAACTGTATAACCACTACTAGCAGTCCAATAATATTGAAAACCAATCATTCTCCGTGTGTTTTCACCTTTTCAACTTCATCTCATCATCTCATCTTTTAGTTAGTCCATTCTTTAAAGACATCGCATCTCATTCTTTTCCCACTATTTTTTGAGTGGATGTGGAAAATTATGTTGTGTGTCATTTTACTCAGGTTAACTGTTTTGTTCTATTTTTTCTGACAGTTCCTTACCCAGTCCATGAGCCCTGAACACTCAGACAGCGACAGTGTACCCATGAGCTCACCTGTGGACACCAAGCCTCTAGTTGACCACAGCATCAGGCCACAGAAAGACAATGACATGTAAGCGGCTTTTACTCTAACCTGTTTTGTTATGCAGATTTGTGACAAGGAAGAGTATACAAACAATCTGTGTGCCTTTTAGGTTTAGGACGCCCAATATTCGACGTTCAATTCTTGAGTCATCTCCACTCACACCATCACCGTTCAGGACCACTTTGGCAATGCAGGATGCAAAGTATGGACCACTCAAAATGCTGGTAAGAAAGCAGTAAACAGTAAGTTAAATAATAAAATAGTTATTCAACTATAATGTTGAGACTAACTATTATTTTTGTATTTTTTTAGAACACACCATTGGATCAGCAGATGGTTGATTCTATAAAGCAAGAACCAATGGAGTGTGCAATTGACCAACCTCCACTGAAGAAAATTAAACAAGAGGTATTATAACAAGCACGCCTATCATGAAAAAAAACTTTCATACATAAGTTGGTGTGGCATTTTTAAAAATGAACTTTCTGTGACCCTATTGAACTTTGGTTGACCCTGTGTTTTGGGTTGTAGGTGGAGTCCCCATGTGAGAGAAGCCCGTGTATGCAGTGGGAAGGACAGGACCTCCACACACAGCTCTTCTCCCCAACTGGCCCCCCACAAGAAGTGCCAGTAAGCACCATTTTGTACTTTCAACAACTGATTATCATCTCATAAATTATTATTATAACTATAATAATAATATTATTATTATAATCATGAATGTTTGTATATATTATTTTTAAGAAGCTAGTCTTATTTTATGCTGTTATGAATTTCTATAGGTGTCTCACAAAAGTATTATTTTCCTTCCTTCAGGACATGCTAACAAGTGCATTACTAAGTGAAGATGGAAACAAAAGCTATCACCTCCCTCACAGGCCAACAGGCAGTCCACTACAGGTGTGTATTAGAAGAATTATAGCTTACTATTTGACTAAATCTAAATTGAAACTTACCTAAAATACTTATATTGCTGTTTCTTGGGCCAACAGCAGCTGAGTTCTTGGGACCATGGGGTGTGTCTAAAAACAGAGGATCCCTCGCTGGCCTCAGAGCACAAGTACATGAACACTTACTCGACGCGGACACTGGTCATTTAGACAGACACATATGTGGAGACGTGAAAGCCCTGCGCTGCTGCATTTACAGTGCCACAGGTTTATATATGTTGTGGTACAAAAGTTGGGAGAGGCTTCGTGCCATTGGTGTTTTACACTCATACTTGTTGAATTTCAACAACCAAAGACTCTTTTTTTACATTTTTATACTGAGTTTCCTTTGTTTTTTTTGTTTTTTTTATAAATGTACATGTTTTGGTAATTTTTTTGTCTGTATTATTATAATTGTATTATAAATGGGAATTGGTGACTATATAATTTACATTGGGCTGTATTATTAATTCTTACGTATATTAATATAAAGAACAATTTAATTTATTCCTTTTGTTTTAAATATGTCTTTGTTGTTTTTTTATTTCACTTTTCTACATTTGGCCCATGGAGCAGTGTTTTAAGTAAAGTATTTAAGCCCTGTTAGCATTATATTATTTCAAAAGGCTTATTCTCACTGATTGAAACTGACCTCTGTCTTTTTTTATGAAACTATTGCTTTTTTACATTGTCTGTAATTGGTCTAATGAGAATTTCAAGTGTTTGGTCCTTGCCTAATGTAAACACTTACCAGCTCAGCTAGAACTGCTATGCATGTTCGGACACCATTACTTAACTCTCTATTTAGTATTACCACATTAGCAACAAGTTTTCATGTAAATTATTTACATTTCAAGTTTTGGATAATTTCTGCCCTTTACAGTATCCCTATGGAAAAAAATATCCAAGGAACAATGTTTATACACTTTTTTATATAAGGACAGTATATTGCTAAATTGGCAAGTCTGGAAAGATTGTATACTGAGCTTTACCCAGTAAGAGTTAATCCAAGCTGCACTTGAAATGTGTTTTTAAAGAGAGAAACACAGATTTTTATATGGTTTTACAAAAGCCCGTGTAAACTAAACTCGTGATTGTTTTTGTTTTGAACAGTTTTTGTATATTTTATAATGCATATACAATCAACATGTTTTCTATGACTGCAGTAGCCTGTGTCAAACACTTAGCAGACAATCCTTTTATACACATAATGCCTTTTTATATATATATTAGCTTTTATGCAGAAACTATTTTATAAAAGCATTTATACATGCCAAGTTTTCATAATTTTATACTTTTCTATACTGCCTAGTAATAAAAGTGTGTTTTTTTTTATTATACCAACGTGTTCA
Source organism: Bostrychus sinensis (assembly GCA_020698575.1). Lineage (NCBI taxonomy): Eukaryota > Metazoa > Chordata > Actinopteri > Gobiiformes > Eleotridae > Bostrychus > Bostrychus sinensis. Next base: position 15,141,410 of record CM036257.1, on the reverse strand, counting down.
ATTTGTATCTTATTTACAAAGAACCCTCCTCAATTCAGCCCCTTGTTATTGTTGGTTTATATATAATGGTACCTTTAGCTGGAGTGAAGTAATGATAGCTATTCAAAAGTAGTTCCTCAAAGATAATAAACCACCTGCAGAGGTTAAAGGTGAAGTGCAAATAGTACAGCAAAGCTATATGGTTATATAAAGCTCATTATTGACTCTTAGTAAATGAATGATTTGAACGGTAAAACGAGTGTAATCTGTCCTTAGTATTCACATTTCTGGCAAGTGTAGTATTCAAATGTTCTAACTTCACCTGCTATCTCCATTTACACTTTACACACAGCTCTTTAGATACAAAGGTTTGTTCTTGTGAAGGTGTGAAGAGCTTACAAGAGTTTCTCTCCATCTGCTGATTATAAGTGTATGTACATGGAGTTTATCAGACTTCTCAAAGTAAAAAAAATGCCCTCAAAGTTTTTTTCTTCTGAAGAAGGATGAATAACACCGTGAGAGAAGAAAAAAAAATCAAATGTGCTAGGAAGTTACAACAGATCACCCTAGGGGAATGCAGATATTTTTTTGTAAGTGACACCTTATTATTGTTCAGAAATACTCCAATAAATGAGCTCCTCTCAAGTCTCCTGAGATGTGTTTTTGAGAACCAAGGGCCCCATATTGAGACCTTGGCCTATATTTATACTGCCCCTAAGCTTTAACCACCTGCAGCCCCCTCAGCCCACCACAGTGCCCTCAAATTTAGATGCCCATCTCAAGTATAGTCCCTCAGGGATTAATACATTCATATGACATTTAAAGTATTAATATAAATGCTGCCAACAGGATATGTGGTATTTTAAACATGGTGCAACAGAACTGTAAGAGCAAAACCAACAATTGTGTGGTATTAGGAGATAGCATAACACTAAACTATGTTGGGTGGGAGGTGTCTTGTGGAAAGAGGCCACAGCAAGAAGCAGACTTTCACTTTGGGAATTTCACCATCTTCTTCTACACCCAAAGAAAAAAGCCAAAACCTCAGGAGATTCACAGACACCTGTTTCCACTGACAGAGCTGATAGCTGCCCGCATGTGTTTTTGACAAAATGTCTGCTATAACAGAAATGTAGATGATGTAAAATATGACACCTCAAAATACAAACTAAAAAGACTTGTACATAATAGCTATATTTTGTAAACAACAGAAACCTGCTGTGTACATAATAAAAGTGAGTTCACGTTTCTGTAGGTTTCTGTAGTCTTTTTTTTTTTTTTTTGTGCTTTTTCTGTATCGTCATAATATTTTAAGTTTAAGATTATACTACAAATGTCAAAGCAGAAGTTGACTCTCACTACTCTATTTTTTAATTCCATCCTGCTTTCCCTTTTCAAATCAAACCTGTCGCAAGCAGATTGGCTCATAAATTCGGTTTGACGTGTCACAATAGATTTATAGGCGGATGTTGCAGAAGTGGAGAGCTGGAGAACATGCGCGTGCGTTCAGCCAGTGTACTCACATGCAATGTACTTCTGTGCCCTGGGCACTCAGAGATTACTCGAGCCTGGTTTCCTCATTCTCTCAGTGCTGTTGTGGTCGCAGATACTCAGAGAGGGCAGCCGCTCCCTGCTGGCAGCGGTCAGGTACAAGGGCTGGGCTGAGCTGGACCACCCTGATAACTACTCCACCATCCATGGCACTGCACAGAGAAGAGGAGGACAGAGGTGGAACATGTACATCTGCATTTGTGCATCCATACGCACACTTTAATGAGCTGTAAAATACCACATAAAACTTGGCATCCAAACTATACTCTTGCAGACCATAAACTTTGCATTAGGCTTGTACTTTCATAATTTTTTTTCTCTAGAAACATCCTGCATGGCCGAGACAAATGAAAGTATCTAGCTAAAATATGCATGCTATGTTTTTGTCATCATCTCTGTCAAATTACATATTAAACAGATTAAACTTTAGTTGCCTATTTTTTGTGTAAATAAATGACAACAAGACTAGACAAGACTTAGTAGTGTTTGGCATAAATAGCTAAATGTTAAGTACACTAGTAGCTTGTGCAAAAGCTACTGTATATACATTTTCAAGCAATATATATATATATATATATATATATATATATATATATATATATATATATATATATATATATATATATATATATATATATACGCGTAGAGCAGCTTTAATGAAAGGGTTTTGCTTCAGCTAGCTAGCAAGTAAGCTAAGTTAAATTTAAAAATTTAGCACCTCAGTGAACATACATAACACCAAATATATCACACCAGTCTAGTAAATATAGTTTTCATTTAAAAGGTAATAATTAAAAAGCTGCGCAAATTCTGCCATTTAAAAAATAAAGTTTCTACTTACCCGCATTCTTTAAAAAGCGCATAAGTTACTACGGTGGCCCTGAAGTGTCACAGCGCAGAGGTTAGGGCCACCACAGGTGTTATTAATCAGGTTGTGCAGTGCATTCAAATCAGTTCTAGTGGCACCGGGAAAGTCAACAACATAGTAATCCCTATGTGCTATGCCCTACTTCTCAGCTTTGATAAGCATCACTTCTAAACATTATATGAACACGTGACTTTGTTACTTTAACAAGTTAGCATACATTCTTTGCAACCAGGGCTTGACGTTTACTTTCTTGCTCACTGGTTAGTATGAAAAAAAAATATCAAAAAGCTGGTTTACCTAGACAGAATAAATTGATGTAATAATAACGGCAATAATGTGATTTTACAGTATAAAAAAACCCCCCAAAAAACAGTAAGAGTAAGAGTGAACTACATAGACCATGATCCTTTGCTCCGTTTCTGTGTAGCCAACATGACCAAATAGACCCTTTTCACGTGACGTCAGAAAACTTCCGTTTTGAGACGATGGGATGTATCTTCATTTCCGGTGCGGCGCTTCTCCCATAAGAAATTCACCCAGACTTTTTTAAAACTGCCGTTTACAAGTTTACACAATATACAGCGATTTTCAAATGAATATTTACCCACAAAATGTTCAAAACTTACGAAAGGATATTAATTCTTCAACCAAGGTTACTTGGATTATGAAGTGAGTGCTTTGTTATGTAGCTAGATAGCGTTAGCAACATGGCTAAGTGATAGAGCTATAGAGCTAAAACAGATTTAGATCATGTCATGATCTGAGTTTATCTGAATATTTGACAATCTGCTTATCAGGAAATACCACTGGATAGTACTGCAGTATATTTTCATTTAGTAAAGCTCTGTGCTCGAACACTGACTCTGCTGTAGTGATCAATCTGTGACAAAATAATAGACTTTTCAGGTCTAATTAGAAGTTCATTGCAAAACTATGCAGTGAGCCTTTCAGACAAGCAGATTGTCATTCATTTAGATCGTAACATAATCTAATATTGTTTTATCGCACACCCCGTTAGACATATTGCTAACGCTACAGCATTAACAACTACTAGCTTTAGCTACAAGACAAAACACTTACCTTCATAATCAAATAAGTAACCCTCAATGAAAAATGTATATCCCTTTTCGAGTTTCTGTACATCATGTAGCCTTATATTTGGCCAATTTTTAAGACTCGGAGTAAATTCCTTACTGGCGAGCAGCAGCACTGGAAATGAAGATACATCCCATCGTCTCAAAACAGAAGTTGTCTGACGTCATCGTGAAAAGGGTCTATTATTGCTATTAAACACTTTTTCAGTCTTAATCTTTTCAAATGTCAAAATAACTAAATCACTAAAGGCTCAACAGGGCATTTATAGAGAATATGTTGTATTATCATGAGCATTTCTGCAGTATCGTACTGTTACATTTTAATATCGTGATAATACCGTACAGTGACATTTGGATATTGTTACATTCCTACTAAATAGTGTACACTCAAGCAGAACAACATAAATTCATGCTTAACCTTTAAAGTTAAGATATACAATAGGTATTCAAAAAATTCCCACGGCCAAAGTGGCAGTGGGAGTATATGTGTCACTAGCCAAAAATGAAAATCTACCTGCATTTGCACGGTTGGCTAATGTTAATATCAAGCCCTGATTGCAAAAAAAAAAAAAAAAAAAAAAAAGACCAAAACTTGTTTAATACAAATCAGTTCACAAATCAACCACATGTAATCATAGAAAGGATTACAACAATGGTAGGGGATCTCTTTATATTGAGCATAAAGTTATATGAGATTTATTTTTAATATAATAATCCTGATGGACAAGTAGCCAACAGAATGATTGCTCAATCAACTTCTCAAGCAGATTGTGAGCTACTAAATAACAAAAACTAGGGAGGGGTGGTATGAAATTCTGGCAGTACAGCAACATCGCTCAAAACATCAATATCACAGTATACACAGTATTGCAATTAAAGATAAAAGACAAGTAATTTTAAAATTGTATTAAAGACTTTGTGTTGCCTCTTAATAAATGCTACTTTATTTTAAATATAATTTTAACATGTACAAAACAAAATATAATAAATTAAATCAAAATAGATACAATAAGTTACATTACAGCTGTTACAAAGTCAAGACCTTGTGACAGCAAATTCTACTAATTTGGTGACATTTTATTAATAATGCTGTACATACCATAAACCGGTTTGTCCCCTAATTTATGTTATTTTTTAATTATTATTTGTTTTGTTGTGTGGTCTATTTTCAGATGATAAGATTACAGACAAGATGAGCAGGACAATACCCCTGCCCAAATCATCCAATTTAGGCCACAACCATGTGAGGAGCATAACACATGGACAGGAGACCATACAAAAATGTATGCATGCAACTTACTCACAATCACTAAGCACACGCGTACGGCCACACAGATTTAGTAGATAGACCCCTGCCCCTATGGAGGCCGAGACCCAGGGTGCACAGATAGGGGTGACTGTGAACAAGGGGACGACAGACACAGGACTGTTGGGACTGCTGCGGAGGTGATTAGAATACAGTTACTGGGTGCCCAGTTTTGGCTACTATTCGTTGGGCCGTTTGTTTGTTGTGTTTTCAGATCTGCTGCAGATGATAGGCCAAAACAATAACTGTAAACATTTGAGAAAGTAGGTCAGTACTGTCAAAATGTCAAGAGAGCAAACGCAGATGATTAGTTATTTGATGAACAATAAAATTAAAGAGAATCAGGAAATGGAAGTCTAGAGTCAGACTCTATTCTATTGACACAAATAGTTAAAATGAACATAAATCTAGATTTTGTTAAAAATGTTATACTTCTCTTTATATATATTTTTTTACTTTTTTATTTTACCAAGAAAGTGATAGAGTTTGGTTAGCCTGGTTAAACATTAATGTTTATTTGGCATAATTGACCACATTCACACATATTATAGCATAGGGTAGTAATAGTATTAGCAGCAGGTGTGGTGAAGTGATCAGGCTGCTAACCACAAGCATGCACAAGCCGAAACAAGGCCATCCACACAGTGACAGACAATGTGTGGTCAGGTTTGTCACCAGCTTCCTGACTTGCTGAGAACAGGTCTCTTTTTTCCAAGCAGCATCATGAGAATATGACACATCCAGTACTGTCACACGACATTTGTTTGTTGTTGTTTTTCCACCATAGGAAAGAAAGAGGCAGCAATTTGTTATTGTAAGAAAAAGAAAATTGATGAATGTAATTAATAAATACAGAGGTGGAGAAAGTAAATGTTCTGTTGATTCAAAATACGACTCAAATAGAATGTACTGTAAGTACTCAAAAAAAAAAATGACATGGGATGTAAAGTAGAATTTTCTTACTGCTAGTACCACTACTGCTACTCATACTACTGCTAATCCTGCTATTATAAATACTACTGTTTCTACTGCTAAGGTTACTGCTACTCCCTTACTATTTGTGCTACTGCTACTATTACCACTATACTACTACTTGTGCTACTACTACTGCTCCCACCAACAACACTACTACTACTACTACTGCTACCTCAAATAATACTGCTATTCCTATTTGCTATTGAAGTACCTTTGCCTAGTTTGAGATACTATAGTCAAAAATACGTTTGTATCATTTTAAATATACACAAGTTAAAGTAAAGTACTGTACTGCTACTGCTATTACGCCTACTTGTGCTACTACTACTACTGTTCCCAACTTACTATTACTTCATCTAGGGCTGCTACAATTAATTGAATTAATCAATTATAATTGATTATTAAAATAATTGTCAACTAATTTATTAATCAATTCATTGCTAAGTGGAGTATATATAGATTTTGAAACATACAATGTGCTCATTGAGGAGGTTTTATTATCAAGACAGTGCAGTAAATTTAATGAAACAGTAAAAGAGAATGTACATTTTGTGTTTTTGATGAAAAATGTCCGTATATATTCTCTATCCAGAAGTCCTCAAGTGGCACTCTTGTAGCTTCTGGGTTAAATTTTGTAAAAAAAAAAATCACACATTCACTCAGTTTACACATCTGATTATTAATCCATTATTAGTAGTATATAGATAGTGAATAATGTAATGTAATGTAATGTAATAATGTAGATAGTGAAGCCTGAGTGAATGTGTTTTCAAAATAATTGTTAGTTGCAGCCTTAACTACATCCATTTGCCCTTGAGGTAAAATAAAATACATCAGTGGCAGTTTTGACTCAGTTTTACTTGAGTGAAACATTACAGTACATTTTTTATATAATATTAATTAACACATTTAATATATAAATTACTTTACTGTCTAATCACTTTTCATATCTGCATCAATTAAAGATAAGTCTGGCATTTTGTGCATATTTTGAGTCTGGTGTAGTCTTTTTTTTTTTTTTTTTTTTTTTTACTTACATACAGTCATAATTAGTGGCACACACACGCATACACAAAAGTAAATGGCATGTTTTCCCGCTCAGGCTTGGTCCAGCTTCTCTATTCACCTGCGTAATTAGAGCAGAAGGAAGAGCCTTTCAATAGAGCCCACCCCACCAGACCCCGCCCCTTTTGGCCATCCCCATCACTCCTACAAGTGCACACAAACACTCGCCATGCACTTTTACACACACATAACATTTCTCTGCTCTAGTCTTCGTCTTCTTCTGTCTTCTCCTGTCCGCCGTCCGGCACCATTGTTTTCCCTAAGTGATCGTGACAAGTCAATTCACATGGCCCGATCACGCCTGACCGCCCCAGTTTAGGACACTTGTCACTGGGGTCCCCTCGGCCGTCAATAAACCTGCCCTCCATGCGCCCTCCAAAACACACTGCCCTCTACCCATCCCCCACTGCCCTTGAACTAGACTGTGAATGTGTTCCTGTAAATACAACATTATGAGCACCAGAAAGGAAAGTTTTATAAAAGTGTTAAGTTTATGGTTTAAGGTAAAAGCAATAAAAGTTTGCTGGTTTCACCTGTCGTTATACAGTATATGAAGTGGAATGCTATAACTAAACTGTGTGGCACTATGAGTAACAAGTTTGCCATCGGTTAGTGCAGTAGTGTTCAACAGTTAGCAGTTTACCTGTAGTTTCCAAATAGATAAAAGAGGAATGATCCTCTGCCTTTTCTTTTCTCTTTCCTTCTGGCAGCAGTCCTCTCCGTTTATCTGGGCTTAGGGCTGCCACAAAATGTACACTGGCTGAAGGCTGAAATATGTCCACAGTACTTCTAATATTGTACTACTAATATTCATAGATTTTTTTTGTCTGCTTATTGCGATTAAAGTTTGTGGGGGGACCGTGACCAGGGTGGTCGCAGGGCTGACACATAGACATATAGACAGACAGAGAAGGACATGCACCACATGCATGTCTTTGGACAGTGGGATGAAGCCAGAGTAACCATAGTAATATCCATACTAATATTAATGCATTAGTCTTATATTGCATTTTTCTAAACATTCAGAGTTGCTTGGTGCATTATTCATTCACTCCTCAGTCACACTCAATGGTGAGAAACAAATTCTGTGGCCACAGCTGTCATGGGGCAGACTGGCGGAAGCGTGGCTGCCAATCTGCGCCTACAGCCCCTCCTACCACAACCAAACATATAATCCCACTGTCACATTCATACAGGCAAGGTGGGTAAAGTGTCTTACCCAAGGACACAATGACAGTATGCAATGCCAGCAGTGGGGATCAAACCACCAACCTTCAGGTTAGTGGGCAAACGTCTTCCCTGACAGAGCCACTCCTGCCCCATATTGCACATATTGCACAATTATAAAGAATTCTCGATCTAGACAGTGATTCTTACACAAAAAAAAAATCCTCCAAATATTATTTTAAACTAACCTATAATGTTTTGAATGATATTGCTAACAGACAAAGACTTTGAATTGTGAATCAACACAGTTAACCATGGGAAAAGTTTTAAGGTGGGCCATAACAAAATTAACTTTAGACTGAATTGATCGACAAAGATACAATGACATGAACAAGTGTACAGTGGGAGGAGGTAGTAGAGAGAAAGTGGTGTGTGTGTGTGCAGGACTTGGCATAATTGCACCAATGAGATAACAATGCACAGGGTGACCCCGGCCTTGTTTGTGGTCTGGGGGTCCCAAACCCGGCACACACCCATACATCCATACAGGCTTTCTCTTTGTATGTAAAACACCTGTTACAAAATGAACTGGTAAATAGAGCAGTGACTGTCCTCTCCTGACATCACTTCCAAGTTAAACAGCTGAAGCTAACAAATGTCCCACCGGATAGTGTCTGTGAGTAAGCGTGCATGATGGTGATGCATCTGCCAGAGAGGACATATGGGAAAAAAGGTCGGACAAATAAAACAATAACAACAAAAAATGTGCAGAAAATACATTGTGATCTGTGAATGCATCACAAAAGAGCAGCTGCTGGTTACATCTGCTGCTCTGGATTGGACAAATAGTGGCATAAGGTTCCATCTTATGTGGCAAAAATGTAAAAAGACATTATGGGTTTGGAATAATGACTGAGGATTGACCAAAACATACCACATAACAGGGCTTGGAACTAGCAGCACTCAAAGAGCACAGACCTAAGCATTAGAACTATCTTGCTACAGAAAAGATATGGTGCCCAGATCTGGACTCAAACTAGGAATCATCTAGTTCAGGGGTAAATAATGCATTGATCCACAAATTATATAACTTATATGTCACAATTAGTAAGGAATCCACTAAAACAAATATATATATTTTTGCTTTACTGACCTTTTTTGGCTGAAGTTGCTGAAGTTGCCCTATCTTGCAATCCCCAAATTGATTAAAAATACACATGAGAATGATTTGCTGTAACAACTCCAGAAAATTAGGGAGCATCCATTTAACGTAACTTTAAAAACTAACTCTAAATAATCACTCACTTGCTTACACTGAGACGGTAGGTAAAGAATGGACCTGCAGTTGGTTCATATGTAAGTGATTATAGTTTAGATTATTATTAAACCATAGTTTTGTCCTATCTATGACAGAAACACTAACTGCTCATTGTGTTTGACTCATAAACCTAATGGTACTATTTGTTTCCTCGGGTCTTCTGTGGAAGCTGATAGAGGGAAGACTAAATGCTGACAGTAAACACTAAAGCAGTGTTTCTGCGCTTGTGTGCAAATACATGTTTGTACTTAAGTGTAAGAACACTCCACATGTGAAGAGTCTTTCCTACAGCGCTTTATGTTTTAAACAGCCTCTGGGTTAACTGCTTCTGTAGACTGAAGACTGTAAATGAAGAGAGGGGTGGGGGCTTAAGTACATCCTCAGTAAACTGTATAGTAATTACATTGTTTGTTTGTTTTTGTTTTTTTTCTCAGAAATTCAGTTCAAAAAGTCAAACACATATATTTATAGTGTCAGTACATTCAGAGTGAAACATGTCAAGCATTGTTTTCTTATAATTTTGATAATTATGGCTCAGAGTTACATTGGTCTCATTAAATAATGAGACCAATGTATAGTATACTCTAATAGAAAGATAATGCTGGCCTTCTGAGATGCACAGTCTGTATAACTTGGTACTCATTTGGGACTCCTTTTTTTTCAGACACTCTGTAGGTAGTGAGTGGGGGTGAGAGGTTCAGACGTTCAGATCTCTGTCATCTCTGTCTGCTCTGTCTGTTCCATTAAAGCAACCTTACTGACCACAATTGCACTGTGGCCACGGTGTTCCCTGCTTCTCTGTTTTTATGATATCAGTGAGCAGCAGCTTCTTTATCCGTAACCTTTTGTGGTTTTTCCTCTGTGTGGAGGGGTCAGTGACTGGACAACTGTTCATCTCCCTCCCCATGATTGTGGGCTGACTGGACCAGACTAAGACCATTTAAAGGTTCAGGAAACCTGTCCAATTGTTTCCAATTCACTATTGTCCAAGAGGGACACCAACAGTTAAACCTTTTCACAATTTTCAAATTTTGTGAATGATTGAATTTGGGGGTTTCTGTAACTGTGAGTCAAAATTATATGGAAACAATGCTTGAAATTCTTCACTCTGGATGGAGTGAAACTATAAATATATATGTTTGATTTTTGGAATTGAATAATTGATACCTCTGAGAGAAAAATGCACTTATACAAGACTTTGTAAATGGGCAGTTGTGGCTACAGAAGTAGCTCACTACTGTCGAGTGTGACTGAGGAGTGAATGAATAATGGACCAACTTTAAGTGTCTGGAAGAGCACTATATAAGACTAATGAATTATATTATTGTTATTATATTCTAATTTTTGGATGGCACCTAACTCATTAATACCATTACTGATTAATAATTGTTTTAGTAGTGCTAATATTCAGACCATTGACTATATATCGGAAACACAACAGTCTGAGGACCATATAACAGCAGCATAACTTGGCCTTACATCTCTGACTTCATGCTTCATGCACAAAGTGCTGTCTAGCTCATACAGCCCATGGACTACAAGTAAGTGATGATTTCCGGTATCAATCTTTGAGACACCCCAGATATATGTCCCTGGATTTCTCGCCTCACAAATAAGAAAAGGTTTTAATACAGCCTCTTTTAAAAGTAACTCCAGCCCCCCAGGTTTATTGTCCATAAACGTGTGGGCTGTGTGCAGGTTCCCAGTGGAATGATGTTATCAAAGGCGGGAAACTGAGCAAACAGCAGTGTGTGTAAATGTGTGTGATAAATGTCCAGAGGGATGCAGATGTCTGTCTCTGAGACACCTGTCCCTCTAAAGATAAGGCCAGAACACAGAGAAGACTGATGGCTTGTAAGCTGAAGTACACTATAAAGATATAATTATCAGTATGGTGTTAAACAGTGTCTATGCAAATAAGAAATATACTGTTGATATTAAAACAAGTTCTGCTTTGCAAAGCCATCATAATCTTGTGTGTCAGCAATTTGTGTAATATTTTGTGCTGTCAGCACTGACACCACACCAGACCAAAGTGTGTACACTTCAGTTTGATGTGTCTGAGGCCCCCATCAGACCCATCTTCCCCCATCACAACACGTGGCCAGCTCATCTTACTGTAGAAACTAGATACTTTTACTGAAATATTTTAATCAAGTACATTTTTGACAATTATGTATGTTTTGAGTACATTTCTTAAAATACATTTTTACTTTTAACAGAGTTCATTATAAAGAGAAACATTTACTTTTACTCAAGTAAACCTGTAAAATCTCTAAATTTTGTTGCCTACTTGTACTTGAAAAATCATGTTTTGCAGTAATATTGTTTTTCTACTTGAGTACAGAATTGGACTACTTCTTGCGCCTCTGCTATGATGATAATAGTGATAGTGTACTGCATGTATTATAGTAAAGTAGACAAAAACACACAGTTCAAGTTTTTCAACCTTTTTATTGAGGATTTCCACAGAACTGCAGTGCACTGAGATACATGATGTGCACCTTGAGTATCCGTCCTCACACATGTCGAGTGTGAAAAACCACAGGCTTCACAGTCGGGTTATCAGGATGCAACACAGGGGTAATGTGAGCGAGACACAGACGCCTGGCTCAAGGGCACTGCGGGGGGTTGGAACACAGCCGCGCACACTGATAAGAAGTTGTGGGATTGTTCGGTCGAGAGAGAGAGAGAGAGAGAGAGAAAAGAGCTGAGAAAACAGATGGATGTGTTTGTACCACAACACTGCTCTACTGGAGGTCACATTTGAGGAAGCATTTTAGTATAATAACAAGTATGCATATTTCATCAAAAACTATTGATTGCACCATGCCTCTATGACGGAAATTCATGAGTAAAGTAGTCATAGATTTGAAAAAATAATAACAACATATAATAACGCAGGCATCCGAGTCTCTCTACTGTGCAAAAAATGAAAATTACATGTATAGTATTATCCACCTCCTTTTGTCTGATTAGAAGCAAGAACTCTGCAAAAAATATCCATGGAACTTTGTGTAACAGTGTTTGACTTTAATGGTGATGATAAAAGTGATGCTGCTTTTAAAAATGGACACAAAGTCAGCATTAGCATGTCTTTTCCCAGTAAACTGTAAAACCTTTACTTCCTGATCCTTACAACTTTTATGTCGCTTTGTCATTTGGAAGACAATAGATCATTGAGCATCTTGCTAAGTGACTTATATCAAGTTATTTGCATGCACTCATAAAGAATCCTCTTATACTGGCAAACTTAAAAAAGCGTTGACTATTGTGGAAAAATTCATTTATTTCAGTGGTTTGGTTCAAACATTTGTGGAGCTGCAAACAATAGTGTTAACCACAACATGCTAGCAAAATAGCTGTTAAATTTTTACAGCAGTAAAGGATGCATGCCATTTGTTCCTTTTTGAATGAAGTAGCTGACCTTAGCTTGATTCTGTTGCATAACAATTAAACCCTTTGAACACTTACAAAACATGATGAATATGAAATCATATGTAATGCACAGTAAAGCCTCTTTTGTTGGTTAATAATGTACATCTGTCATGTCTAGCCCTTATCCACTCACCACGTACCATCTGCTGGGTGCTACCTTACTTTTATCAAGGCAGCCGTTACCAGGGGATTCCCACTCACCTCCTGGACTTCTATTCCTGCAAAATGGGATGTGAAGTCCAGTAAACTTACTCAAATGCCAAAGGTGAAAGGTCATCGTTGAATCTACAACAATCACATTTGAAGCAAAGATGCTGCTAGTACACTGCACACAGCCTGAATGCTACTCTGGGTCACTCTGATATCCAAATAAGCCATGGCCGCCCAGGTAGCGCATGCGTGTTTTGGCTATAGAGGCAATGTCTCACACCTGTCATATGGTGCAGCTAAGAGACTAGAAAAGGCAGTGTCAGGATTTCACACTAAGATCAAATATTCTCACCATGCATGCCGCAGATGACAAAGCAGACATTTTTAAAATTGTTATTGAGGTGACTAGGCATCAACTTGTCGTGGCACCGGACATTAAACAGTGGAGAGTGGCAGCGCACATAGGAAAAAGAGAAGAGGGAGTTTTGCAAAAACAATCACAGAACACGGCTCTGATACATTTTAAACACATCACTCACTGGATGAGAATAGGAAATGCTCTTTAGTGAAAACTACTGCACTAAGTAATTTCTGTTATCTGTTATTGGGCAGAACTGCAATGAAGAATTAGCAGGAACACACAATATGGAAGCATTTCAGATATGTGTCAGTGCTTACATTATACTGAAGTGTATGATCTATCAATAATTATACTACTACTGCTGCTACTGCTGCTACAACTGCCACTGCTGCTATTACTGCTACTGCTAATAGTACCACAACCACTACCACTACTACTGCTGCTGCTATTGCTGTTTATATTATGGCTACTAATACTACCACTGCTGCTGCAACTGCCACTACTACTGATTCCACCAGTACTACTATTACTACTACTGCTTTTAGTGCCAATACTATTGCTACTAATGCTAGCCTACTACTCCCATGACTACATACCCAAAATTGGCCTCAAATGCAGGAATTTCTGATGACCACATTAAAAAATATATACTTAGAAATGGCATTTTTAAGAAAACTACTTGCGTAAAAGTATCTAGTTACTTTCAACCATAGTGTATAGTTAAATAGTTACCTAGTGAATTGTAGCACAAAGGTCAGATTTTTGGTTTGTTCTGGTTTTTCTTTGTGGCTTAAGGAAATAGAGTTAAAAAAGGACTCGCTTGTGAGTTATCACCTACAAATGTGATATAAAAATCAGCAATCAAATATACCAATGTTTTTATGTGTGTGCATGAGGTCTTTACCAGCAATCCAAGTGCATTTGGATCTTAAACCATCACTAAAAGTCAATGGATCCACATCAGATGTATTTGCCAGTGTCAAGGCAGACGCACGCACGTAAACAAAGTGCCCTGTGGGAGGAAGTACGTGGGGAAAGTACCTCGTGAAGACAACAACAACAGCAGAGAAGCAGCAATGACAGCTGTTCACTGAGAGGGATCACCCAAGCACCACCACAACAGACCGCCTGACTGATAACAAACTGATCAACTCATCATTGGATCAATAAAAAAGACTTTTCTGCACAACATTTTTACATTTTGTTTTTATAAATTGGGAAACTTTTGTTATGACACACTTTTTTTTTTTTAGCTCTAGCTCTATACTTTCCAGCTCTTTGCACGTTTTTGCACGACCAGACTTTTAACACTTGCTGCATCACATTTGCAGCCCCAGACTTTTATCTTTTAATGTCTCAGTACAGATGCTTCATTCTTTGAGGGGTATGATAGGAGCTGCATGCCCACCCAGCTCCACCCATCCTGAGCACAAACCACATAAACACACCCAGCCGTGAACACACTGTATCTGACCACAGAGGGTACCCCACATGTCAACAATGCACTCCAATCACTCCTGCCCCGGCACAAACAATGACCACGCCTTGTCTAGATCTGCCTTTGCATATTATGGACACTATGTTCATGTACAGTCACTTATGCTATACTGGGCTTTTTATAGGAAGTTTTATGCATAGTGATAGCAACATGATCAGTTGGTCTTAAATTACAAAAACAAAAACATTATTTTTGATAATAATCAGAACAGTGAGTACAGCAGCTTTATTTCATTAACAAAAAAACAACAAAAAACAAAAAACTAATTGCAGGATATTTTTTACAAATATAAAATATATGTTCAGTTGAAAGTTTGAATGCAATACAAAAGTACAATAATGACAAAAATGTTTCCATTGAAATAGGTTATAAAAAATGAATACAACAATCTCCTCTACAGTGTAGCCCCCGTAATGATTGCAATATTTTCCATGATTGATATTTTTCTTACCTTCCAGGAGGTCCAATATATTACCATTTAAAACATATGGGAAAACTTTGTTGAATGATTGGATATCCTTAATAAGGTTATGCTTTTTTGACCATAAACAGTAAACAGTAAAAACATAAATTCAATATTAATTTATCACTCACTGTTCAAAACTGGAGCTTCAATAGAATTTACTAGACTAAACCTGTCCACTTTAGTTTGCAAAATATATCAACATAATAACAAAACACATTTGCATTATATTGTGCAGCCTAACTTTCTAAGTTTCACATTTGATGATTTACATGATTATTTATGCACAAGAAACCCAATGTTTTGACAACAGACACATAATTCTGTGTAAACCACTCAATTTGTGCAGACATTGCATATACTTTGTATTATACTTTAATTTATTACAGTCCCTAATAGTTTCAGTGGATGTTTATGGGGTATCGTGTAGGCTATGTAATGTGAGAGGTTCCCTTCAGAAGGAATCCCGCCGACTTACTATCTGAGTGTGTAATATGAACCTTGCCGAGTCATTCCTCAATGTATTGATAAGTGAAAGTGTGCAATGCTTGGGGGGAACTCCCAGCTGCAGTCACTTTTATGCAAACGCGCACTCACACCTGTCGCCAGGGGAAACCACCTGAGATAAATCTATTATTCATTACAAAATACATAAAAGTGGAGTTATATATTTGTGGAAGAGTGCGACATGCCTCCAAGGTGACTAATATCTGATGATGTGGGCTGAAGAATGGATCATATCTGAGAGGGAGGAGGAGTGGGCTCTGTGCAAACACAAGGGACACTCTTGGACATTCATTATTATATCATAAAGGGGGCTGGTTGCAGCAATATGTGTTATAAAAATACTCCTCTTATTAGTCATAGAGTCATCATGAGTAATCAAAAAGGTGAGTAATTAAACTTAAACATATAAAAGGTATAAAATGAATGGAACTGGTTACACTTTTCAAACAGAATTGCCTGATGATAGGAAGTGAATAATAATATTAGTAATAAACTGCAGCAGGGACTACTGCTGGTTTTTCTGGTTCCACTTTGCGGCTAATGAGATACACTCTGCTTTAGCGCTAAAGGGCAGACCTATGATAAATACCATTTATCATAGGTTAGGAGGTTCAAAGATCAAACTCAAACAGCTACACTGTTTTTGTGTTAGTCAACATAAAATTATGCTATTAGAAAATTAACAATGTGTCAGTCCAACAAAATGATAACTTTTGCTATCAGTCTCCTTCCTAGATTTTTGACTGCACTGACCCCCTTGAAGCTTAATTATACACAAGAGTACAGGTTCTTCACTAAACAGCTTTCACTTATGCAAATGGGAGTATTGGTTATTGTCTAAAAATGACTTCACTGTATTGTAACCATATTCAAATGTGGCTACTGTTACCAGATATGTTCATTTTCACAATAAAGTAAGAAAAGTTTTTGATATGAGATCTTGTGACGCATAAATGTCAAGTTTACTCTAGTTATTAAGCCCTGTTATTGAAAATGTGCTGTATGGTTTTCTTTGACCTGGTTTAGGCTCAAGCTAGCTAACGGCTTGCAAGCAACATCCCAAAGATCTTAACATTTGATCTAAGCAGTAAGATGCAGGCAGTAGACAAAATGTATAGGAAATCTATTCACTAACACCGTTTTTGGCATGAAAGTGTGAGAGTCTGGATCCTCTGCCATAGCGAGCCATTTCCAATCAGTTGATTCTGAACTGATCTGTCACAGCCGTTTATCTGCAGTGCGTCCTGCAAATGCAGAAGATAATCTCATATTAAAAATAACCAAGATGGCGCCCGGCTAATTTAAGAACAAATTTAATAACCTGATTAACAGTGTTTAGTGCTTTCTTTCATCGCCAATTGATCTTGCTGAAGTCTACATTGTTCTCCCCATAGAAATTAAACTCAAACCATGAAAGTTAGTCACGCTGTTGACACACACCACAACTCCCTTAAAAAACAAAATCAGTTTTAATCCAGGATATAAATCATACAATGAATGTCTCACAACTCACTAGGTAGGAATGACATTTTTGGATTTTTGTTGCATATTTACTGTATATTATTCTTATAGCCAAATCATAAACATAAACACAGAAAGCATAACGTTTTAAGTTGCATGCCCACCAGCTTGTAACCTGGAGAATTTTAACACTATTTTGCTAAAATGTAAAAAAAAAAAAAAAAAAAAAAAAAAGTCACTACTGCATAACTAACTGTATTTCATATATCTTGTCTTAAATGGGCTTAGGAGATTGTCAATAGGCCTGAGGCAGACGTTTTCTAGGAGGGCATGGGGATTGCAAAACAGGAAACACAAGGCACTGATAACTCACTCAGACTTCTAGAGATATACAACTGTGTGGCATGGAGCACAGGGCATTTGGAAACAATGGTAAAAGTGACAAAGATAATAAGTCAAACGGATAGGGAACATTTCATATACCTCTGTCTATACACCTCAGTAAGTTTTTTGCAACTGCACAGCAAAATCTACTTCTCGTACTACCACTACTACTGCAGATATAGTACTACAACTGCTACTATTGTCATTTTTTCACCCTGTCTTACTGTATTGTGTATGACAGGTCCAAATGGAGAAAAATGCTGTTTCAGGGGGGGAAAAAAACAAGGTACCCTGAGAGAAGATGGGAACAGAAACTCAATCAGGTCCTCACAGAGATGGATGATTACCTCCCAACACTCACCTCTGCTGCACTTTTGTTTATTCTCAGTAACAACACACAAACACATACTTGGCCTTTCGCTGTGACTGCAGACATGTCTGAACTCGCTCCCTGGCTTTGGATGACATGAGCAGACTTACGGTACATGTACGTGTTGGACCGGTCAGACAGCACAAAGAGGAACATTTGATCACGAACATAACTCTGTGGTGTCATGATTGGACAATGGGGTGAGCGCCTTTTCTTGGGTGCAGTTATGTCAATAGCCAGTTGTTTATACAGTCTACGTATACACAGCAGGTGAAAGAAAATGAACCAAACCATGATGCAGTGATCTAGACAGAGCTAAAACAAAAGCTTTACACTAGCCTAGCCCGCCAGTTATCTTTCTGTTAGATACAAAGAATTTGGCTGGTCTCTTTCAATTAGAATTTAATTTCCAAAGGCTAGAAAAAAAAAAAAAAAAAAGAAAAAAAAAAGGTGGGTAAAGTGTCTTGCCCAAGGACACAACAACGACCTCACTGATCTGTATTTATAATATTTTATTGTCTGATTTGTATTGCCTTGTATTGTTAGTGTGTAGGATGTATTGTCACTGTTTGGTCATGTTGTGTTTTGTGTAAAAAAACAAACAAACAAAAACACTAGGGACAGGTATTGAGAATTAGCCTCAGCTAAAATGTTGTAGTGTGTGACATGAGTTCATGAAACATCCTTGTCCTTATCAAATAAACATACATAAATAAATACACACTAAATGCCAAAACAGCAGCACACTATACCTCAAACTTTATTGAGTTTCACACAGTGACTTACTGAATCTATGTAAGCAAGGATTTATTCCATAAACCAGCGAATATGTTTGTGATTGAAGTGAAATACAAAATAATTAATTTAATTGCGCAGCTGGAACGTCTCATTACTAGAACTGTCTATAAGTTGTAACAAGTATCAAAACTAACAAAGGTCAGATGTTATGGTTGTAGGTAAAACTGTAGTCATGTGTTCACATCAAAATCATACAATTTAGTTTGATCGTTAACCAAATAAAAAGCCATATAACTTCATTCACAAAGAAAACAAAAGACATATAATCCTTAAATTTCTCTTTGATGTTTAAATTATGTTTTCTTTGAGGGCCCCTAATAAAGGCTTGAACAATAGCGGTGAGTAGCAGACGCTTCAGGAGCTGGCACTGGTCCAAGGCCGTGCAGTCAAACACCCTTTTACAAGTATCTGTATCAGACAAATCCAGGTTTTCCCGTTCTTTTTTTCCCCTTTGGATGTTCTCCAAAATGAAGCAGGCTCTCCCTTAACCCCTCCTGTCCTGACTTTCTGTGAGTTTCATGCTGAGTTTCGCTGAGTTTACGCAATTGAGTCATCTTGATGACAGATAGATCCCTAATGCTTGTGTGCTGGTTTGATCCCAACACAGTACATAGGGTTACTATTGATTTTTATTAGTAGCAGTAGTCAGAGGTGGAAGGAGTACTCAAAATCCACAAATGTTACTTCAAAATAATATGACCCAGTTAGAAGTCAAAGTCAAAGTACTTAGCAAAAATAAAATAAAACATACTGAATGTAAAGTTTTGATACTACTACTGCTATTACTCTCACTACCACTACTACTTCTACTTCTACTTCTACTATTACTACTGATTTTTTAATTTTTTCCCCCCAAAAAGCAATTTGCTCATGTAAAAGTATGTTTTATAAAATGCACTTGAAACAAAAACTATAGTAAAAGTAGTTACTTACCACCCCTGCTAGTAGTTGTAATAGTAGTAAATATTAGCTTTATAATTTTGTAGAATTGATGCAGTGTGGTTTGTTTGTGGAGGTGAAGGGGGGGCCCTCTGGAACAGGATGTTGCTGTGCAAACGCCTAAGTGCTTCTTTAGCTCATATTTGCACAAGAGATGAAGCAGCATAAAACAGGGAGGCCTTACAGTAAGCCCCGGGTCTGTGGCAGTGTGCACATGGCGGCAACCACAACCTGTCACTCACTCTCACGCTCCCACCCACCAAATTTCAGCTCAAAATCTCAGTGTGGAATTTACTTTTGTCATAATCCTTGGAGCATAGACACACATAATTTAGATGTACCAGCTGAATGGGCAACTTGGCAGACAGCTCCTCTGGATGCAAAGCTATGCAAAGTAGATGCAAAAAGTGAGTCAGGCCAATGGAAAATTTGTTCTTGGCTGCGAGACATATTTTTTCCGAAGGTGAGTATTAAATACGCCTCAACAAATCTGCCTTGTTTTGTAGAAAGAGTTTTGCTGAATAAATATGTTGTAGAGTCAGCATTCACAGCAAGATAACAGAATTTAGGAGTGCTAATACCAGGAAAGTCATGTTTTTGCGCTCCAGCCGTGTATAATTAATGGGAAATTTTTAAGAGGGACTTCCAGTTTACAGGAACAAACGTAGTTAATGAGTGGGTTTCTGCTTCCAGAAATCAGGTCAACAAGGCCCCCGGCCTTCGACCACTGGCTGATCCTCTAAACACCAGCCCCTTACAGTTACTTCTGCAGGTGGTGGGTCCACAGGAGACCGAAAGGATAAGATCCCAGATACACACAGCCGAAATTAGTTTCCTCCACAGGATGGTGCTCCCTTAAAGATAGGGTGAGCTCAGTTACCCGGGAGGAGGTCGGAGTAGAGTCGCTGCTCCTTCACATTGACAGGAGCCAGCTGAGGTGGCCCTGAATGCCTCCCTGGGGAGGTGTTCTGGGTATGTCTGATGGGGAGGAAGCTCTAGGGAAGGCCTAGGACACCCCGGAGGGACTACACTATGTCTCTTGCTTGGCCTGGGCACTACTTGGAGTTCTGCCAGTGGAGCTGTAGGAAGTGTCCAGGGAGAGAAAAGTCTGGGCATCTCTGCTTAGACTGCTGCTCTCCTCAACCTGGTCCTGGATAAATCAGAAGAATATGGATTTATGGATGAAAACCTGATTACTATAGAAATAAAATTATTTTTTTCCTTTTTAAAGAATGTGAGTGAGATGTCTTTGACCTACTCAAATTTCTCAGTAATCATCTAAAGACATAAAAGTGACAAGGGAGTTTGTATACATAAACACAAGACTGAACTTTCTCTTTCGCAGTATTTTTATTGGTTAAAATGGTCAAATAAAGACAAGACATCAGCTTAATTATCAACATCTGATCTCTACTGATGTTAATGTCCTAGTAAGAAAAATGTAAGACATAGAACTGAATGGAACTGAAAAACTTATTGCTTACCTTGTGCATTAAAATTGGTTAAAGTGATTGATAATGAACTTTTTCAGTTACTTTCACTACTCAAGATCAAAGGTCAGAGGTCACTCTGTTGGTAACCCTGCTCGAGGACATCACCTCAGAGCAGGTGCTTGTCAGCAGCAGCTTAACCTCCTTTTAATGAAGAGATACATCTGAAATGGTTTACATAAGTCAAAGATGGAATAACAAAAGTCTAGTGCTTGGATTTGAAGTCATAATTCTCCAACGTGTTCCTTATACAACCACAAAGAGGTGTTGAGAGCAGAAATCCCTCCAGATCCAGCTGGTGAACGGAGCGATCTGACAGGTTTGACAGCTCTGACTCCATCCTCCAGACAAAAACACTCTGCTCTGGAGGAAGGTGTGAAGAAAATAAGGAAAAGAACAGAGCCAAGAGTTAGCTGGTACATCAGGTATGAAGAAGCTGGTCACACACCAAAGACAAGGGCGAGTGAGGCGCCAGGAGAACCACACCTTCATCTGCACTTCTGACAACATTTTATAGCACAAATCTTTTTAAAAGTAATTTTGCACAGTTGAAATTTACTGGTTAATGTTTTTGTCTGTCACCATTTTGTGTTAAGGTCTATGAGTAATATCACTGCAGCCTGATAGAGCATTTTCCATTTTGTAGATGGACATTGCATTTACTCAAGATATCAAATTACTGGTGCTTACAAAATGACACGTTGGAAATCCAAACGCTTTAACAGATAACTACTAGACATTTCCTGGGTTCTCTGTAATACTGTATATAATCAGTGATGAGACTGAGAGTGATAAAAGCTTCAGTACAATGTATTTTGTCTATAGCTTTTAGTCATTGCAGCCATATTATTGTGACCATATATTTAAACAACACAAAGGAAATAATCAACTCAGACTAGACAGCCTGCACACGCACACAGCTCTCGGCATTTTTTATCACACTGTTGTTGTTAATCACTGACTCTGTAATGGAAGTGGCGCCAAAATCTACTCAAAGCTTGCTCAAACTGCTGCCTGCTAAATAAAAGTAAGTCGTCCGTTGTGGTCCGCAGATGCCCACCTGATGCCTATCTCCCACTTTTTCTCATGGAGCTCATTCTTAATCCCTGAAGTGTCTGCCTGCATCCTTAAATGTCAGCCCAGTCAGACCCCCACCACCTGGGCTACACCTAAACCCACCTCACTTTTCCTATACAGCTCTATCAGCTCATCTGTCTCCCTCACTGCAGGCCTATAATTGGGACCGAAAAACGCCGCAGGTTTTCTCGTGGGAAACTCTTGCAGTGGTATGTTACTCTGTAGGCGATGAGTGAGAGTGGAATCCCGTTTTTCCGGGTCTCATCCTGGTCTCGGTGTCACGGTGCATCTTGCCCGAACTCGCAGGAGAGTTTGGAAACATTCTCCAGGATCTGGCTTGGCCTGATCCAGGAGTGTGGCCGTACGCCGCACCTACGCTGTACTTCATTCTGTTTATGACTGCATCACTTCACTGACTCAGGCTTTGTTCCCGTCAACCATCCATTCACTTTCATAATCCCATACTATTAGTCAAACATAAGGCCCAAAGACTAAGTATGCCCCTTTGCAAATATTGTAGCAGACATCTAATACATTTTAGTTGTTATTAAATATTTACCTTCATAACTGAGTTTTAAAATGTGATGTGAAATAGTCACTGATTGCAAAACAAAAAGTATTATTTAAGTAAAAACACACAAAGGTGAATGCTTCAGAGGTCAGCAGTGTAAAAAGTGCTCTGTGTCCAGGTATTAATAAAGGACTTTTACTTTTTTCACAAATAATACACTGCCTCAGATATGTAAGGTACGTAAGAAAAAACATTGGAGTTTTCATTTCTATTGTCTAAGTATCACAAACAATTCTACTAAACCACACACAGTTTAAGTTCTAGTTTAAAGGTTGTTTGTGAAAGTAGTATTTCTGCCTGTGAAAAGCCAGAATTAAAACTGCAATATCATTTTCACCTTTAAAAAAGTGTGTTTGGTTTTATTAACTTCCTTATTCTTTCTTCCCTCTCCACATTTCCCAGAAAGAGAAAGAGAAAGTATTCTTTACTGTTACTGACAGCCATACTAGAATATAGCATTTTTATATAAACTCTACTGATGACATGAAGATACAAGATGTTCAAATACTATAGTCATATTCAGAGTTAGATATACATTTATTTAGAATGAGAACATAACTTAGAGTTACTGTAAAATGTTTTGGTGATGGACCCGAATGTGTAGCTTTGTGAGAATTTTTTTTTATCTATTTGAGGTTTTATTTTTAGCTATAAAGCTAATGGTTGCTGCGTATTATTGAAACTGACCTAATTGGTTTTTAGATATGAATTATTTGTCATTTTACCTAGCAATAAATGTTTCTACTCAAAGAGAAAAAAAGTCACAGTTACATAGTTAAAAAAAAGAAACAAACAAACAATATAAACATACATGTCGAGTGCTGATTTAGCTGCATCAAAAGTAGTTTTAGAATGAAAACATAAGTTATAGAGCCGTACTTACACAGAGATGGTTTGATGAATGACCCGAGTGTTTTGCTGTGTGAGTGGACATGACCAGAAAGATGATCAGGAAGTAGTACAGTAGTACAATAGTACAAGGAGTATGACCACAGAAGGAAAAGTGTGGACAGTTTCCTGGGTCACTCACAGACGCCACGCACTGACGTCTAACAACAAATAAATGTGATGTAAGCACTGTTACAGTGACATAACCACTACAACATGTTGTGTGTAGAAGAGGCGTAAACATATTTAGGATTTTTTCTCAACATCATGATATAAACTTTTATGGATTTTTAATATTTGTTTTGGCCATGTTAGAATATCTTTGACAGTGAGTGGACCCAGACTGACCCTGAGCCAGTTGCTGTGGACAACATGACCAGCTCTCTAACAGGTGAGACACCACCCCCATTTATTAAAGAATAAAGATAGAAAACAAAGGGTGTACATGCACAGTGGTGTATCTAAGAATTGCAATGTAACTAATGGTGATTGACTAATATATTCCTAAGACAGTAACGACTGTGTTAGACCTTTTTTACGTCAGAAACCAAAACCACAGACAAAGCAGCTAACCTCAACCTGAACTCCACACTGTTCATGCAGCAATAGTTCAACAAAAAGTTAAACTAAATTAGAATTCAGTTCCTATAGTTTTTCATTTAAGCAGTGTCTTGCGATCTTTAATTTATATACATATAATGTAGATATTTACAAAGTGAAGGTAACTTTTGGCACACTTCTGCTTCTGTAATGGAACAGTAGCTCAGTAGGTAGAGCTTTTTGCCCCTACCCTCATTGCATTCTGCTGTTGTGACCAAGAAACTTCACCACTATTCCTGTGGCACTGGTGTATGAAGGTGATGGTGAGTTTGGTGGTGGTCAGAAAGGCCATAGGCAGGGTATGGCTGCCACATCTGTGTCAGTCTGCCCCAGGGCAGCAGTGGCTTCAAAAGGAGCTTACGACGACCAAATGATGGACTAATGTAAAATGTAATGTAAAATGTAATGTAAAATGCCTTGAGTGTAAAAAAGTGCTATATAAATTAAATCTATTATTATTATTAAAAATAGAGGTGACACTCATTAAAAATAACGATGAATCTATTTAAGGTCTAATAACTAAGACAGAACTAACTGTGTCACTAAAGGTCAAATTCAGAGTTACAACATTAATCTAATTATTAGAGAAGTATGATAAAAAAAAAGAGGAAACATTTATTTAATTTGTGAAGGAAGTTTTTTGGCGGCAGGAGGAAGAACGTGACTAGAACGCAATTAAAGCAAGTCAGTAGTGCACGGGGTGGCTTTTTCACATGGACACACTGCAGCACGCCAAAGAAAAAGAGGAAACTCTCTTTCAATGAGGTGAACAATAGCTGACATATCTTGACATATTTTTTACTACACACTTCCCCTGTTTGTGACAACTTCCTCAGCAGCCGTAAAGGCAGATGAATGAAGAAAGATGCAGAGAGGTGTTTTGCAACTAGAAAGAGGAAGGCCTTCTCTTTTTCGTGATGCAATTTGTATTGAACACATATCAAATCCCAAAACTCTTATCCAATCTTGTTTGCAAAAATCCCACGTGTCGCCTGGAACAGGGACAGGGAGGGGAGACATGATGGAGCATGTAGGCTACTCCTCTGCATTTGCATCCTCATTTGCTAGTCAAATGAAGTCAAATGGGAAGAGGGGACAGGTACATTTCGGAGGGGCTGAACTCCAAAGGGTAACTTTTATTGTTTATCAGATAAAGGTTTTACGTGGAATCAACAAAACGACAGACAGTCTGCGATGTCAGGGCCAGAGGGAGGGGGTTCCTATTGTTGAGACACTTGTTGTTTTTGTTTACAAGTCATTTTACTGGGATCAGGGCTCTCAGGTCCTTTGAAGAATGTTAGCTTTACTGAGGACAAACTGATATACAACAGTGGTAACACAAACAAACAAATAAAAGAATAATATGTATGAGCTGCGGATGTATGGCGCTAAGAAAATGAGGAAACAGCCACTTACATAGCAACATGGAGAACCCAGTCTCTCTGCTCCAAGTAAGGAGTTATGGCATGGCAAGGATGTTAGCATGGGATCATCCTAATTTTTTTTTATTTATTTTTTTTAAATAATTAACTATTCATTAATTTAAGGAACTGAGAACTTTCTGTAAGCTAAAAAAGATTCAAAAAACACTGGATCAAGCAAAAAGTGGACCAGACCTACTATTTTTATACACTGTTAAACTGTAATGAGTTTTAATATAGATACTATAATATTCTACTACATACTTTTACTTGAGTATGTTTTAGAGAATTTTTTTTTTACTTCTACTCAATTGTTTTGTTAATCTTTGGGGAGGGGCGTTTATTGTGATATGCATAATTTACATGTAGAAATTGTGAACCGTATACACACCATATGTTTTTTTTTCAATGTAGGGTTTATTTATAGATTTTCTCAGAAGATAATAAAACATTTAAGAACACAAAACAATCTACAATGTCAGTATAAAGTTACATTGGCCAAAAAAGACAAAATATGACCACCATGTTTTTTATTCACTTTTTATTCATGTAATCACGTTTCTGCTATTGAGTGCTGCAAGTCAGTGGATAAATGTTGAGCTGCATATTTACATATTTATTAAAATGAGGACCCCAGTGAGATGGACTGTGCAAAACTGGGACAGTATATTTTTACAAATATTTGCTGAGACTTAGGACTGTAACTGTGAATATGAAAAGTCCTCAAATACATCATCTATGTCACAGAATAAACAGCCTACACGCAAACTTGTTTGTAGTCTGAGGTCAAAGGTCACTGATTGTCAAAATGCTACGCAAATTTCAAAAATGTGGGTTACTTCTTTAAAGTAGCATTAAAGCCAATTTGAATCAAAAAGGTTGCCGCCAAAAACCTTTTGAATCCACATTTGACTATGGAAATGCTCTGCTCAGGAGTCAAAATCTGTAGACACTTATGTAGACATACTTTTATTTGTACAGGCAAATGTGTTCTCTTTAAATAAATAAATTCAAAACTTGATAAAAAAAAAAAATAATAATAATAAGGCAAAATGGGTGGTAATAGTAGTAATAATTGCAGAAAAAGTAGCAATAGTAGCCATCAGGCCTGTTAACAGGTTTGCTGCAGCCCGGGGTGAGAATGCCTCACATGGGCCCATTATAATAAAAAATAAGAAGAGGGACCATTTCTGGACCCTAAATTTACCCTGAGTAAATTCCCAATACTTTTTTAGTTTGACTTAAGTAACAAAAAAAAATCCAAATTTGACTGTAGACACTCATTTCACTCTTTTTTGGGTGATTTCAGATTCAGTAGGAGTCACTTGCTGTGCTCAGATCCTTCTTACAGGTGACACGTAGTTTGCACCCTGAGCATCCAAAACCACAACAAACATTACTCATAACCCCAAAATCCTTACAAAATAAACACAGACACACATGGCTGGACACTCACCTACACACCTTGTTTACAGCTGCAACATTATTACTGAGCCCGTATAATAACTACTTAGATAGCAATATGATTTGACTAATGATGCCAAACTGGAGGAACGGGCCCGACAGGTTGGGACGCTGCCTGTAAAAACAAGAGAAGAAGAGACTTACAGGAAACTGCTGGTTTTCACCTGCACACAGCCCATAGGGAAAATGACGACAGGTGGAGATTTGTGGAGTGCTTTGGATTTGGTAAAGTGATAGGTGAAAAGTAACTACAGGGCTAAATGTATTCTGTCAAAGAAACACATACTTTAGTTTTCCTTCTGTAAATTTGGGACGGAAACTGCTATCAAGTCTTTTTCTATTTTTCTTTTTCTATTGCAAGCCTAAAACAAATCTAAACTAGGCAAAAAACAGGATTAAATCAGGACTAAACCAGAAAAAATACTCTAAACCAGGATTTATTTATGAAAAAGACAGCACTAAACCAGGTCTAAACCAGGTCTAAACCATTCTGTAGTATCTAGCATATTTACTGACATAAAACATGTCAAAATAAAAGCTCTGTGTGTACATAAAGTCACATGACCAGCCAGACTTCAGATCAGGCTGTGAATGAACACGTACTGTATTGTACTGCATTGTACTGCATTGTTACATTTTCAGTACTACTACTTTAGTTTTTTGGTACATTGCATGCCACTCTGAGCACCTGAAAATAATAAAGCTCTCAAAAAGTCAAAGGTCAATCTTTTTTTTTTCTTCTAAAATGTAAGGTATCGCTACAGTTGTTGTTTTGTTTTTGTTTTGTTTTTCTTTTTTGTTTTTTGCCAGTGGTGGAATGTAGCTACTTTACTTAAGCACAGTATTTATTGTTTTTTACTGAGTAAATTTTACAAGAGGTACATTTACTTTTACTTCACTACATTTTAGAGCAAGTATCTGTACTTTTTACTACAATTCTGAGTTGGTTTAAAGTACAAAGTATTTTGAGTTTTGGTTTAAAATCATGTGTTTTTGTCTCATTGTAGACAGACAGTACTTAAATATAAAAGATGCAGTAAAGTAGTACTCCTTAAAAAAACATCAGCATAATAAAGAAAGACCTCAGCGACAGATTCAGTCTCTTTTCTTGCACTTTTCTTGTTTGTTATTTTCATCTGTAATCAGCAATTTTTCATGAAAATCCCTCACATTGAACACATTCAGGAGTTGTCGAGTCTGTGCAAAATACTTTTACTTTTTTACACTTTTTTACTTTTTTCCAAGTACATTTGAAAGTAACTACTTTTATACTTTTACTCAGGTAGACATTTTAAGGTGATACTTTTACTTACTTGAGTAAATATTTGCTCCTTTATCTGTACTTTTACTGAAGTAAAGAAAATGAGTACTTCTTCCACCACTGGTTTTGCCATTATGTGAGCAGTGATATGTTATCTTTACATTACAGATAGCTTCACAAAGTCTGCAGGCCTGTTGAGTAAGAGTTGTTTACTAACAGTGAATGTTCTAAGGGTAAGGATCATTTAAAACCCTTAATAACGCTAAAAAACACCATGCTCTCCAATAGAAAGGCCAACAACTTCTGTTCTGCATCTTTGTAAAATCTGCAGATGGAAAAAGTGCATTTATTATTACTTACTTATCTGCCCACATACTGCACTTTCCCTTATACTCTACTTCTGCAGTATGCAAATGACAGAGCGGAGTAATAAATCTGTGCATGCATTAACATCAAAAGTACACAGTTACAGTTTGACTCTGAAGTGGAGCTACATTTGTTTTGGGTCGACCCAGTGAGATCAGATATAGGACCATGAGACAGCCTTCACAACCTGGACATGTTTAGGGACGTGTCAAAAGTTAACCCTTTGTTTCCCCTGAATGTTCTTTAGTCATTGCACTACTTTAAGAGCTGTGATGGAAAGCACCTGCTGCTTTTTTTTTACACAAAGCAAAGGGATGTAGTGGAGTGGAACAATACAGAAATATATTTACTGTGGTTCGTCCAGAGAAGCGACTACTGCAGTAAATTAACCCCTTGAGCGCTGCAAAAACACAAAGCCAGACCAGACGCTGTGACACAGATGCTGTACTGAAAAGTTTCATTTTTCACTTTCTATGTGCTCATTTCCACCTCAGGGAACAGTCCATTTTAAAATGAACAAAAGTCAAGTTTATTCATCCAACTGTTGATAAAAAAAAAAGTGCTTTTTCCAGTTTTGGCTCAGGAGGTTGATGGTTATCAGAGCTATACGGTCTGATGGTGTTTTTACAAAGGGAGTGGTTCCATGACAGTCATTTAAAAAGGGGCAAAAGAGGGGGCTATATTTGCACTGTCAATATTTATACTGACACATAATATTTACAGATTAATTTTGACAGACAGAGATGAACAGTGTGTAAGGTGGAGACAAGATGATCACTGTCAAACATGAGACCATCCTGCGGGGCTCTGTAATCTCCCCAACTGTAGCACATGAAGCCAAAACTCTTTATCTCGACGATAAGAGCCAAAAAGTGCACTGTAGAAACGTGTAATAAGTAACCAATCACAAGTGCGGTGGCTCACAATCTACAAACCTCATTTGCAATGCAAATCAAATATATGCAAATCAGGGGACAGTGGGCCCCGGTGTTTATGCCCAGAAGACTCACACTGTCTCCTGCTAAACTTTCTCCAACTTTTACTGCTCCATTTGACTTTTATCTACCTCAATTGTCTGTGTTTACTGGGGAAGCCCTTAGTAATCCAGCTTACTATATATAGCCTATAGCTTTAACATGTTCCGCTCTTTGAAATAGTCTGATTTACAAAATAAATACATCTCCCACAAAATAAAGTACAACATGAAAAGTCCTTGATCCTGAAATTAGAGTAGGAAGTTCAAGAAAAAAAAATACATGCAGGTCTGACCACTTTTGCTGTAACACTGCATGGATAAAAACAAAATATTGCACAAAAATACAGCTTTAGTAGCTTACATGACAGCAAATAAAGGATATTAAAATATAAAGCTTTGTTTTACCTTAAACTTAAAAAATAAACGTTTTCTGATATGGCAACTTTTTGGTTAAATTCACAGTTAGGTACTTATTGTATCTTATTCTTTGAAGCTCTGTGTTTGACTCGAGCCCGTCTTTCACCGAGCTTCTTTTTTCTGAACCAACTGGCCCCTAAGGTTCTCAGCTCAGTGTTGTTGATGGTGTAAACAAAGAGGAGTCCTCCCAGAGCTACTGATGTGAGTTTGTCTCCATCTAGCGGTTTACCAGAAAACTGCAGCCTACAACACTTCAAAACTCAATTTAATGTGTAAATAATAATAATAATAATAATAATAATAATAATAATAATAATAATAATAATAATTCTGAGTTACAGGTAGAATTTAATATGGATTTCAGTAGACTTTAAAACAATCATTGTAGAGAAAATTGTTTGTTATCAAAGCTGACCCCAGATGCTAATAGATTTGCTGTTTTTTGACGCCTTTTTTATTTATTTTTTTATTAGTAACAAAATAATACAGCAAGAGTGGCCATCACATTAACATGACAATACAACTGCAAGACAAAGAACGCACAATAGAAATACAGCATTGAGACAATGAATTCTATACACAGCTTTAAAGAAAAGGTGGTCTGTAGTTTCAATATTTAAGTTACAGAAACAGCAACAGTTACAGCGTATTCTTTAATATAAAAAATATTAATAAAATTCATTGGGTAAATTCCTGACAATATTTTAAAATTAACTTCCTTGACAGTTACTTCTAATTTTATTTTATAAGGCTTTGCTAAAATAGTTTCTTAAAAAAAAACAACAAACAAACAAACAAACAAACAAATAAAAGAAATATTTCCACTGTTAAAAATTCTTGAATAAACATACGGTGCAGTTTGACCATGAGACAGAATAATATCAGACTATCACAGGACGCCAGCACAAAGAGAACACATTTAAAGATAACCAAGCAAGGGGCGATGCTAGAGAGGGAACTATTCCCTTCTACATTTAATGCATTTTAATTTAAAACCAAAATACATGAAATTAAAAAATGCAACTGAAAAATAAAAAGTGCAATTCAAAAAACTTCAAGTACACTGCAAAAAAAAAAAAAAAAAAAAAAAAGTTGCAAAAACTCAAAAACTTAAGGCAAAAGGATCCCTCAAGATTTTTGAGTTTTGGGGTCAACTCTAGTTTTCAACAACTAATATTAACATTCATCTGTCTAAAAACTTTCAATTTGAAGTTTTACTCACTATCATTATTTTATTTCAACTCATCTTACAGCCAACTTACTATCCATTGTTCTGAAAAAGTAGATGGAATTGTAAAATAAATAAATAGTTAAATTTAGTAGTTTTTATTATTACCAATTTTTTTTTTCTGAACAATAGACAGTCAGTTGGTTGTAAGATGAGTTAAAAAAATGGTGAGTTTGAGATTGTGAGTAAAACTTCAAATTGAAAGTTTTTAGACATATATGAAAAAATATACATATACAGTTGAAGGAAAAAGTAAGTGAACGCTTTGGAATTATTTGTATTTCTGCATGATTTGGTCATAAAATGTGATTTGATCTTCATCTAAGTCACAACAATACACAAACGCAATCTGCTTAAACTAATGCTGCAAAAAAAAAAAAAAAAAAAAAAAAAAAAAAAAATATATATATATATATATATATATATATATATATATATATATATATATATATATATATAAATTGTCCTCTCGATGAATTATTATTATTATTATTGCGATGTCAACCGCAACGGCTTTCCTCTGCTGTTTGTCCATCACCACAATGTCCGGTTGGTTCGCCACTACCATTTTGTCTGTCTGGATCTGGAAGTCCCACAGGATCTTAGCTCGGTCATTCTCTATCACCTTTGGAGGTGTTTCCCTCCTTGACCTCGGGACTTCCAGACTGTACTCTGCACAGATGTTCCTGTACACTATACCAGCCACTTGGTTATGACGCTCCATGTATGCTTTCCCTGCCAGCATCTTACAGCCTGCAGTTATGTGTTGGATTGTCTCAGGGGCCTCTTTGCACAGTCTGCACCTGGGGTCTTGTCTTGTATGGTAGATCTTGGCCTCTATTGCTCTGGTGCTCAAGGCCTGATCCTGTGCAGCCATGATCAGTGCCTCTGTGCTGTCCTTCAGTCCAGCCCTTTCTAGCCATTGGTAGGATTTCTCGATGTCAGCCACTTCAGTTATCTGTCGATGGTACATCCCATGTAGGGGCTTTTCCTCCCATGATGGTTCCTCCAGCACCTCGTCCTCTGTTTTCCATTGCCTGAGACATTCACTGAGAACTTCATCTGTTGAGGCTATCTTCCTGATGTAGTCAAGGATCTTGGATGTTTCATCCTGGACAGTGGTTCTGACACTCACCTGTCCTCTGCCTCCTTCCTTGCGCTTAGTGTACAGTCTCAGGGTGCTGGATTTGGGGTGGAACCCTCCATGCATGGTTAGGAGCTTTCGTGTTTTCACATCTGTGGTCTGAATCTCTTCCTTTGGCCAGCTTATTATTCCCGCAGGGTATCTGATGACTGGCAGGGCATAGCTGTTGATTGCCCTGACTTTGTTCTTGCCATTGAGCTGACTCCTTAGGACTTGCCTTACTCGTTGGAGGTATTTGGCTGTGGCTGCTTTTCTTGTGGCCTGGTCCAGGTTGCCATTTGCTTGTTGGATTCCAAGGTACTTGTAGCTGTCCTCAATGTCTGCTATTCTGCCGTCTGGGAGTGGGACCCCTACTGTATGGACTACCTTCCCTCTCTTTGTCACCATCCGCCCACACTTCTCAAGTCCGAATGACATTCCGATGTCATTGCTGTAGATCCTGGTTGTGTGGATCAGTGAGTCAATGTCTCTCTCGCTCTTGGCGTACAGCTTGATATCATCCATGTAGAGGAGGTGACTGATGGTGGCCTCGTTCCTGAGTCGGTACCCATAGCCAGTCTTGGTGATTATCTGGCTGAGGGGGTTCAGACCTATGCAGAACAGCAGCGGGGACAGAGCATCTCCTTGGTATATCCCACATTTGATGGACACTTGTGCAATTGGCTTGCAGTTGGCCTCAAGGGTGGTCTTCCACTGCCTCATCGAGTTTGCAATGAAGGCTCTTAGAGTCCTGTTGATGTTATACATCTCCAAGCATTCCATGATCCATGTGTGTGGCATTGAGTCATAGGCTTTCTTGTAATCAATCCAGGCGGTGCACAGATTAGTGTGTCTGGCTTTGCAATCCTGAGCGACTGTTCTATCTACGAGCAGCTGGTGTTTAGCTCCTCTGGTGTTTTTACCAATGCCCTTCTGTGCTGTGCTCATGTGCCCACTTATCTTAGCCGCTATGATGCCTGACATGAGCTTCCATGTGGTGGGGAGGCAGGTTATTGGTCGATAGTTGGATGGGGCCGTTCCCTTCAGGGGATCCTTCTGGATCAGGATTGTCCAGCCTTCAGTTAGCCATTCAGGGTGGGTCCCATCCTTTAGCAGCTGGTTCATTTGTGCTGCCAGGCGCTCATGGAGTGAAGTTAGCTTTTTCAGCCAGTAGGTGTGAATCATGTCAGGCCCTGGTGCTGTCCAGTTTTTCATACCTGAGACTCTTTCTTGGATGTCTGCCACTGTGATGGTTACTGGTTCTTGTTCAGGGAGGTTGCTGTGATCTGCTCTTAGATCCTCCAGCCACTGTGCACTGTTGTTGTGTGACGCCTCCTTCTCCCATATGCCTTTCCAGTATTGTTCAGTCTCCAGCCTTGGTGGGTCTGCTCTGTTGTTATTACCTTGCCACTGAGAGTACACTTTAGCTGGTTGAGTTGAGAACAGCCGGTTTATTCGCCTTGCTTCGATTTCTCTCGTGTACCTCTGTAGTCGGGTGGCCAAGGCTTGGAGTCTTTGCTTGGCAGTTTCCAATGCTTCAGGTATGGACACCTTTCTGGAGCTCTGACAGTTGGCTCACTTCTCTCCGAGTTACCTTGATTTTAGCTTCTAACCTTCTTTTCCATGGTGGATATGGATCTTTATGGTTGCTCTTTGGTTGATAGCCAAGCTCCTCAAGGATCACTGCTGCTGAAGTGTATATCAGCTCATTGGTTTCAGTGATGGTCATCGTAGGTATTGTTCCCAAAGCTGCATTCACATCTTCCAGGAGACTTTCTGAAGGTACTTCACTCAGCCTGTGTAACTGGTGTCGGGGTTGCCTGGTCTTCATTTTAGCATTTTTTCATGATCTTATCTCTCAGGTCAGTTGCTGCCTCGCTCAGCTCGATGGTGCTTATTGGGGCTTCGTACCCAAATTCTGGATGGGGAGTTGGTGTTAACTCCCCTCTGACCTTGCGTCCTGGCTCCCCCTTGCCGTAGCATATGTGTTGTATCTCGTCAATCTCAAGTTGTGAAAGCAGGTGCCGCTTGTGGATGTTGGAACACTGAGCTACTAGTTGTTTAGCAGTGAGTGTTGATTGTGGGTTTCGAAGTTGCCATATTCCCCACATTCTCTTCATGTAACCCCTCTGACTAGGGTTACTGGAGTAGTAGCATTCCAACAGAGCCTTGTTCTCACATCTCGTCCACTTCCGTCTTGTTCCAGTAGCCCACTTCTCATCAGGCTCCTCTGGTTCCCCAAGACCTGACGCAGACCTTGTTTGACCGGGCGACGTCTGAGCCGGTATGTCTCGTAATTCATTGTCTCTCATCATCATTATATATATATATATATATATATATATATATATATATATATATATATATATATATTCATGTGTTAATTGAATATTTATTTAAACATTCACAGCACAGGATGGGAAAAGTATTGGAACCCCTAGGCTAATGACCTCTTCAAGAGCTAATTGGAGTTAGGTCTCAGCCAACCTGGAGTCCATGTGAGAAGATGGGTCCTCACATGGTCCTGCCCAATAAAAAACACACGCCAGTTTTGAAGAAGCATTGCTTGATGTGGACCATGCCTCGCACAAAAGAGCTCTCAGAAGACCTACAAGTAAGAATTGTTGACTTGCATAAATGGGTTACAAAAGTATCTCTAAAAGCCTTGATGTTCATACGTCCACGGTACAAGCGACTGTCTATAAATGGAGAAGGTTCGGTACTGCTGCTACTGTCCCTAGGAGTGACTGTCCTGTAAAAATGACTGCAAGAGCACACTGCAGAATGCTCAATGAGGTGAAGAAAAATCCTAGAGTGTCAGCTAAAGATTTACAGAAATCTCTGGCACAAGCTATTATATCTGTTGACAAATCTACAATGGGTAAAACATTGAACCAGAATAGATTTCATGGGAGCACACCATGGAGGAAGACACTACTGTCCCAAAAAAATATTGCTGCAGGACTGTAGTTTGCAAAGGAGCTCCTGGATGTTCCACAGAACTACTGGCAAAATATTCTGTGGACAGATGAATCCAAAGTTGAGTTGTTTGGAAGGAACACACAACGCTCTGTGTGGAGAAAAAAAGGCACAGCACACCAACATCAATACCTCATCCCCACTGTGAAGTATGGTGGAGGGAGCATCATGGTTTGGGGCTGCTTTGTTGCCTCAGGGCCTGGACAAATTTGGTTTGTGATACATTTTCTGAACAAACTAATAATATAACATTGCCACAGTAGGAAAAAAAACACACCAAGCCAGCTTAAGTTAAAAACATTTATTTTTTCACAGTGCTCAGAGGTTGGTTGTTAGAACACAAAAGTACAGTCAAGATGTCAGTACAGTAGCCCATATAAATACACAAATTCAAACCAGATTGGATTACGAAATACTGCAGACACTGTACCCATATTAGATACAGTTGGCTACATATAAACATGATTGTATTAAATGTTATTACTAAGCCAATTATATTTTTTCTCTTCACAGTCTTTAAGGTACCCTGAAACAAAGCTAATATTTTTTACTTTTATTTATTACTTTAGTTGTAGGCCACAAACTCACACTAAGACGAATGAATGCAGTTTTTGTAATTAAACATGGGGTCAATTATGAAGACCTACCCCTGATGAACTGAAAACCCAGCACTGTTATCGTTCCCTGTGTCAAATCCTACCTACGTTTTGTGTAATCTCATGTGTGACAATTACAATATAAATTTACAGA
This sequence comes from Bostrychus sinensis, assembly GCA_020698575.1. Lineage (NCBI taxonomy): Eukaryota > Metazoa > Chordata > Actinopteri > Gobiiformes > Eleotridae > Bostrychus > Bostrychus sinensis. Next base: position 15,105,107 of record CM036257.1, on the reverse strand, counting down.
TTGTATTTTAGGACATTAAATATCTGGAGTTATAATACTTTAGACATAGAAAAGTAGTATTTAAAGACATGTATTTGTAGAAGCAATAGTAGTAGTAGTAGTAGTAGCAGTAGTAGTAGTGAAACCAGGTTATGGCTCAATGACCCTGTATCAGGAATCTCAGAGGTATTACAATACAAGGCAGCCTGCTGTCTGGACTTGGTCTGTACAAAGAATCAAATACTTTTAGGTAGCTTAGAGAAACAATATAACAGTTCAAAAAATGCTGGTTTGGAAAGGATAAAAGAGTTTGACTGAGTAACAAAAATGAATCTCAAAGTAATGGGATGAGATTGTAAGTTACAGTAGCAATATCAAAACAGTGACAAAGACTTTTAGCAAAGCCAACATTAACATACTGCATATATAGAAAATATGGCAACTTTCTTAAATCTCAACAGTGGTCTCATCTTATTGCACTGCAGTTCAGAGAAAATAAAACTTGCAATATACTGTATCACAATTACTCACAAGACTCAAAACCATTAATTAACATTTGACTCAATATTACATTTATTATATGTGGCCATATTATAAAGCTTGGGCTGATTCTCTGGAAGACATGGAGCCTTGGTCTGTGGTGAAATCCTTATCTACATAGAAACAAGTTAACACTGATTTAAAGGACACAATGGACCCAGAGGTATGTACAAATATGTTTTAATTAGTTCAATTACCACTTAACTTTTTTATATATTTGATTATAGAATTAGTGATCAAAATGTGCCTTTAAAATGTAAATATCTTTATACATACATTGAAGATATAAATAATTGGTGATATTTGGACTTACTAATTGGCCCTTGTCTGTCCAATATACAGTGCACAAGTGTAAAAGGAAACCTATAAAAGCCTTAGACGTAACAGTGAATGGTATGTTGATAATTGTGTATCAGAACAGTAGACTGGCACCTCAAAGATGCCTAATTCTAAATCTAGTGTTGGTAAAGGCTATGTGCTCTTGTCCAGAAAGTGGCCTGTGGAAAAAGTGTCCCATGAGCTGACCAAGGTGCTGTTAAGGCTTTTGCTTGTATGTAACGTGAGGTTATCAGAGAAATAAATGCACCCAAAAGATGTATTTTGTTGGTTGTTGTTCCAAACATTTGTTACAGTGCTAAGAGTTTGGCATGTGAAATTGCTGAGGTTGTATATGTACACACGAACACAAACACTGTAGTAAATGGCTCTTGTTTGCATTGGTGACTTAGTTTGCATCCCACTTTGTATCAGTCAGTTCTTCTATATTAAACCATTGAAAGAAATTTACAGTACCTTGACGAGGTAAAAACGCACTTGAGTGAAAAAAGACAAGTGAGACACATGAAATAGCATCCAATATAAGTGCAGGCTGTACAAAATAAGAAAAAGTGGAAACTGCTTAATAAGTATTGAAAAAAGCATAGTAGAGTAGATATAGTAAATTATTAATCTCCTTGTTCTTTCATATTGTTATAGCATCTTTTCCAAAACTGACTTGTACTGTAAATCATTTTGGCTTCTTTATTATAATAGCAGCATTGTCCAACATATATTCACCTTCAGTGATCCCTCTTCAGTCCAACGTCACAAACAACTGATGTCAATTTGGCATTTATTTACTAAGATTTCCCAACAATCATCTCCTTGTCCATTTTTTTATTATTTCGCAGTGCTATGCAGCCCCACTCCAGCGGGGGGAGACATTCATCACCAGCTCAGACTTGAACTCCCACTGTGGGTGCCTGTGACAAGCCACCCATTGGAGAAACCAGGCTGGAGGATACGCAAGGAGGTGGACAAATCTCCTCTCCTCCATTTGGAAAGGGAACAAGACAGCCCCAAAAGCCAAAATAATAGTTAGGGTATGTCACCACCTCCTCCTCCTTCGGGCTCTGACTCTTCATCCTGTGTATCTGACGGAGTGTGTGCATATTGCTGACGGATCCAACGAGCTTTATTCTTGTGCAGGTGACCCATCATGGTTTGGCTGAGCAGGCTGGCCTCAGTGAAGCGGTGCCACTCTTCAAACAGAGGCTCCACAATATATGAGATAAAGCCTAAGAAGGAAATAGTAGGTCATTCAGTACAGTATACTAGGTTAGGGCCATGTTTTTAAGAATGCACATACCTATCTGAATGGCTGGGACAGAGTCAGCCTGCTGGTTGCACAGAGGACTGATCTCCAAGTCAAACTTCTTCTCCAGATCACCTGTGAATTTAAAAACCCAGGTTACTCATAAATTCTGATATTTGTGTATGTGCCCCATTCAAAGAAACCTAAATAAAAAAGCAAATGCCAATCCAAATATTTCAAAATAACAAATTGAACAAATACTGTGACAAGAGTGGCTTTACATACCGGGTATAAGGAATAAACTGATAAAAAATGCTGTGAAATGAAAGCACATGACTAATTTGCATACATGTGTCATGCAAATAAATGTGGACTTTACAGTACATCTGTAAGGTAACACACCATGTTTTAAGTCATATTTATTTTAAGACAGTGACCTCAGTAAAGGCTTATTTAGAGAAATGTGGACAACATCACACCAGGGGCAGTTATTATCAATAATTCATATATGTACTGCATCTCTTTGCTGTATGTGCTCTTTTTACAGGAGACAAGAACTCACAATGTCATAGCCATTTGTGTCTACTATGTATTTTCATATTTTTTAGGTGGTGTATGTCACCTATGTATAGTACTTACCCTGCCTGTAAAACTCCTCACAGACCCTCTCACTCCACTGTCGGCTCAGCTCCCACACACGACATGGGTTACAGACATCTGCACATTTGAGAGCGATCTAAAGACAGAGAAACATATACACAGGTAGATATATTAAAATAAAAGACAGAGATCACCTATAATATATAAACACAATACAGCCATATCCTTAATGTCACCTGCAGTATGAAGTGTCTGTGTGAAGCCAACTGGAGGTCCAGGTCCTGGTTGTCCAGGTGCTCCCTGAAGGTCATAAGAAACTCATTCTGGCGGCTGATGTCTGTGGCCAAGATCAGAGAGCCCAGCTGCTGCTCTATGTCCTGCCTGTGACACAGAGGCACACAGTCAGTAAAAAAACTAAAACTTCACATACTTGAAAAATATTTGTAACTCTCTCAGGGATTTCTGTCTCTATTTATTTATTTATTTGCACATTATGTAGTTAGGGTGTTTCTGTGACTTCCATCTCTGTTGGTGAGTGTTGTTTGTATGCTTATGTATTTTATGTGGAGCATTACTGCATATCCAATTTATCCTTGTAGGACAATAAAGGTACTTTGAACTTTGTTGTCCAAAGGCATGCAGCTGGGACTACATAAACTAGCTGCCACAAACAGGTAGTGGGAATAAATTAACTCTCAGTCATGTACAATTGCACCAATTTAATTATGTGTATATATTGTGTGAAGTCATATGCTAGCATTATTCTTCTGTATTATTAAGATACATACTTTCTAAATTGTGAAACAATTTGTAAAAAGACATTAGTTAATTAAAATATGTTCTTACGACATGTCAGGGGTCAGATGGGACAGCAGGCCTGACTCTCGGAGCATGCCCACAGTGGATCTCCAGTGGTGACTTTCTAGCACAGATGTGTTCTGTGAAGCACATGTATGTGTATTATTAGTTATGTGTCAGCCACTGACAGCCCTCAGCACACCTCTGAGTACCTGGTAGAGTGAGGCCAGGTGGTGCCTGGTTTTAATGAGGAACGGCTGGTTGACTCCAGGGTGGTCCACGTCGTGGGCGGCTGCTGCCATTAGACCCAGGAATATATCCAGAGGACTCAGCTGCTCTGCCAGCTACAACACAAAAGAGTGCCACTCAGTCCAAATAAACCTTAATGTTAAAAATAAAACCTGTATAACATCAACACTGTTCACTCTCAGCACTTGACCTCATTATAAACACTAGGCTATATAAACGCTATTGTATTCAAATTGTTAAACATCATTATATAATAGAAACAATCTTTGTCTAAACTAGGACCTAAATTGGTATTAATTGAATGTCCAGCACTGTTTTCCTGTGATCCAAGAATCAGAAACAATTGGGCATTGAACACAGTACCATCACTGATTGGCCTCTAATTTTATCTGTCCACACACCACTTATTACAGTAAGTCAATCTAATTTCAACAGTAATTGGATTGGACAATTAATGCCACATGATGAGTATACAGCTAGTTATAAAGGGCCTAGCTTAGCACTTAGTGTTTGTGTGGGCCACACGTTTATGTCCTGTGCTGTTCTGACACAATAAATTAATTTATTTGAGTGCTTTTAACAAAATAGCTGCATCAGAAAACCAATTACAGCAGAGAGTAAAAGATGCAGAGCCACTTAATCTGGTCAGCGGGGATTGTGCTGAGGTGGATGGATGTGTTGTCAATGCTAAGTGAGGAGGAATCATCCCTGAGGGACAAAACCTAATATGATATGTCAAGGAGAAGCGCAGGCCCATTGAATCATTACTGTGAGTGTGTGTTATGTATCACCTTGGGCTCTTTTTTTTTTTTTTTTTTTTTTTTCTCAATGGCCATGCTCATTGCATGGACGTTTTTTTTTTTTTTCACCTTGGGCTCCTTCAGGTAACAGTACATGGCTTGTGTGACATCAGCAGCATGAACAGCATTGTGATAAGGATTCTGGGAGTGGTAGTCCTCCTGCACCATACCTGGAAACAAAAAAGTTAATTTAAATTAATGTTAAGGAAATCTCAGATTTTTAGATGCTTTTTGTAGCAGGCTGACCGAAGCGAAACAAAAGACGATCCGCACCTTGTTTCTATGACAACACTCTTCACTGTATGTGTGTGCCCTGAATTAAAATGATATACTATTTCAACTGTGGCACAATTTATACTCCATGTACTGCATGCATTTATGGTTAATAGAGTAACTTCAATGCCCTTATCGCACAATGGTAAAGAATTTACTAAAACCAATTTGTTGCTCTACTGACCCCTTGTGTCTGAATTTAGTATTTTGACTCTATTTTGCAATTGTACCTATCCTAGGTCCCCATCAAAACTAATTATTTCTTCCTTGGCATATTACTGACCTTTCCTGAGAATCATTTGAAAATCTGACCATTTGTTCTTGAGTTACGTTGCACACAGCATCGAACCAACCAACCAACACCAGTGAGAACACTTGAGGTAATATTTAAGTGCAAATTCTTTTCAGTACTTGCAGTCACATACCTAAAAACCTGTGTAGTTTGACCATATCCAACTGGAAGTGGTGAACAAGGTCGTAAACATTGAAGAGATGGCACATAAGAGTAACCAAGCTGTTACCTACAAGTCAATACAGATATCAGTCAGAAACAGTTTTATTTTATTTTTTTAATAAAAAATGTAAATAGTGCATAAGTGGTAATATTTATCTTACCATTAGTGAGGCGATCAAAGAGGAAAATATCAAAGTTCCATGTGCTGACTTTAGACAACATGTGCTGTTAAAGAATAAATAAGAGCACATATATAACACACATCACGCTTCAGATTCTGATATGTTCTGATATATGATTTTCCTATATGTGCTCACCCCAGCCTGTCCCAGGTAGTCATCATCCAGCAGGTGCATGGAGCCAGGGCTGTGGGGCACGAGGCCCCTGAGCAGACGGGACGCTTGGCAGTATCTCTGGAAACTAAGCAGGCGCTTCACCTTCCTCCTGTTGCACGACTCAACCTCCCCCTGCTGGGCGCTAGCTGAAAGACAACATAAGTTTACAGGGACGAAAAATGTAATTACATGAATCACAATTGGCAGACTTCAAATAAATATAGGTAAATATGATGTATTACTATATTGTTTTTTTACTCTTTTAAAACATGACCGGTTGCTATGATTAGATGTACAACTTAGCCCAGCGTGATGTCATTTGGATGATTTAACTAGACTACTGTCCCTGTCCTAGTTTACATGCACAAGAAAGGATCAAGGTGTTAAGAACACTATGTTCCACTCAGGATAATGCATGTATGTGTCTTGGTATTTATTAGCAATCAGTTTTGGTCACAAAGAGAGCTTAACTTAAAGCCGGGCTTCAATAATTCCACATAACAGTTATATTAACAAATAATGGAGAACGAAAGTTTGAAAAATTGCCTCTTAAAAGTATGATTTGCCCCATTTTTACAGTAAGATTTTATTGATTGATTGCTTGAAATGGTTCAGTGATGAAATTTACTGAAAGGGATGCAACATGTGGCCAGGTTTGTTACAAACCTTTGCCAGGGAATTCTGCAAAGTTGGCATTTAAATCTAAATTATCTCAGTAGCACAAGACTGGAACAAATGTCCTAAGCATACAAGTGTAACCTTAATAATAAATACAATACACATATACTGCATTTATGTAGAAGTAGGTCAACAATGAATCACATTATGCTGGTACGTAATATAAAAATTCAAATCACAAAAAATGTCAGTGGGATACAAAAGTGTGCGTTCTGAGTCCTCTAATTATATCTAATTTCATTTGAGCCACGAGAACATAGTGTAGGGCAAGCACAGTCAAGCTACAGGTTAATGGTGAGGGAAAGGCAGTGTTAGAAGCTCTACAGAAGAGACCATATTGAAAACCGCTAACAGCAGTTGCTATTTGCCAAGTGAAAATTGACAACATTATATGCACTTGAACAAATAACATTATGTGTTTGTAGATTGCCTTTAGTTATAGATCATTTGTATATATATTTTTACACGCTATTGTAGGCCCTTCTAATTATACATCAAAGTATGCAAGTTTAAAAAGCGCTGCTTGTGTATTTTGTTGTCCCAGTGTTGGAGTGGACTCTTACTGTTGAGGATACGCAGATCGATCAAAGGATAGGAGCCTCTTCTCTCCAGCAGCACACCAGCATGTCTCGTGCTCAGTCTGCCATCAGCTGCACACACAAGAGAGAATATGGAAATTTAGGACAGTTCTGGGAATAGAAAACATTTTGGCTCTTATTAGTCACATTCTGCCATGGCCACGCTTGTCACGTTCGATCTGTCATCTTCCAGAGATACGTGACATTTTCTGGGGGTAAAGAGGAAGATGGTTTGGGCAGCTGGGTGATAGGAGGACAGGGCAGAAAGTTCCCCCTGTAGCTCTAAAGATAATCAGACAAATAGACGGAGATTTAGTATAAGACAGTATGGGACAAGTGGATCTTTGACGTGGCTGGATCACCCGGACAGCATGCATCTGTTCTGCATTTGTCTGAGCAGAATGGATTTCATGGCATTCTGCAGCTGGAACAGAGAGAGCCTCAACACTTCTCATTTCATATGGATCTGGCAGTGCACATTAGGTTCTCATTAACATTGATGGTATGCTGTGTTTTGTCAGGGGGATGTCCCAACACCAGCAATAAGTATTAAGAGTTTTAAATGGCAACTTAAATATACCAAGTCCAGATATGGGTGAAAGCCATTCTGATTTGTAGATGTTTGGAGGAAGGAGGATGACCCATTTTGGATACAGTTTTTGATAGAGCTCCATGACATTAGAAACCCATGCAATATATAATAACTATTATGAATACTGCAAAAACAAAATAGTATGCAATATCTGAATACTCTCACTAGTAATGCACTTTAATTAAAATTGAAGATAAATCTAGGAATAATGTAGGACTTCACAAGTATAAGTTTATACCATTAGAAGTCCATACTGTTATTGGGATATAAGTAGTACAATATGGCAAGCATTTGTTGACACTGCAATACCACTAGTTTTTCTATATATTTTGCTGTCCTAATACAGAGCAATATTTACAGTTTATGTAACTTTAGCTAGCTTTATTTAAAGCAGTGATTCTCAACCGAAGGGTCATTACAGGGATAAAGTTTAAATTAACGGCTGTTTTAAAGCCTCAGTATTGATTTAAATTACGTGAAATGGTGGAACAGATTTAAAAACATGTACAGGTCGTAGTGTAATAATTTAGAAAAATAACTTTGATTCTATAAAAAATGGGTCATAATTATTAATAAAATAAATTAGGTCCCACATTTAGACTAGTCGAGAACAACTGATTTACAGTAAAATATATCCAAACAGTATAATATAGAGAAAAGGTGGTAGACAAAAAAATACATTGCAGTGAGTAAAGTACTTGAATAGAGGTAATAATAATAATAATAATAATAATGGATTGAATTTACATTGCACTTTCCAAGCTTCTCAGGCTTCTGAAAGCACTTTACATTAGTGCATTATTCATTTGCTACTTCTGTAGCCACAACTGCCCAGGGACAGACCGACAGAGAACTGGCTACCATTCAGTGCCTATGGCCTTTCCGACCACCACCAAACACACTAACACATTCATACAGGCAAAGTGGGTGAAAAGGACATGATGGCAGTACGCAATGCTGGTAGCGGGGATCAAACAGCCAACCTTCTGGTTAGTGGGCAAACGGCTCTAATGACTGAGCTACTGCCGCCCCAGAAGTATCAGAGAATGAGCAAAGCCCTGGTACTGTTGTTTGAGTCCTAATTACACAGTTACAGTTACAGTTACAGTTATGCTAAATATCTCCACAGTCATTTTGGTTTTAATCAGTGTGAAGATAAAAGAACACAATGCCTTGTTTTTAAATGCACACACCCTAAAGCTAGTGACAACACAACCAAACTGTGGCACAGTGCACACACTGACAAAAAAACTCACCCTTGAAAACCCAAAAACTATGAAAACTGAATAATTTACAGATGAGATGTGAAGAACTGGAGCGTATTATGTGGCTAATGTTGCCGATTTGCCTCACCTCCGTGGGTCCCATTGAAAAGATGTTAAAAGTGGCTAAACTACCTGTTAATGGGTCTGTAGGCATTGTGCTGACTGCCTGGGCTGCCACATCTGTGATACCACACACACAGCCTTCAAAATGTGGGTTACAGAGCTCAAATGTGCTTTAGCATGTCTGTATGTTGTAGGCCAGGCCTCTATACATAAAACATGTGGTGCAAAAGCGGAATCATCTCCCTAATCCAACTAACAAATATAAAAACCCTTGGGGAGAGTAGAGAAGCAGAGGAGGAGAGTCCTGTTGGCCTAGTTTGAACAAGAAAAAAAGCAGGGAAAGCCTCTTTGCTGCTTCATCCCGTGAGTTGGCACACGGAGGAGGAAACACATCATCTGGAAAAGGCAAAGCACCCCCTTTCCTTAAACGAGAGCACACCAATGTCTTATTTTTTTTTATCATTTCACCCACGTCTGCTTAATGTGCCAGCCCATCCGTCATCCCTTGCCAGCACATCCTCCCGCATTGCACGCTTGTTTACCTCTCTAGTGCTTCAACTCTCAATGTGGTAAATAGCTCATTGTCTCCTTGCTGCATATAACTGGGTCATTGGGTCATGAATCAGATAGTAGGGGGCGTTAAAAGCCCTGTCATACGATCGCGCCTCAAAGACCATCGCGCTGGCTGTTGTTGTAAATGAGGTTAAATCCCAGGATCCAAAACAAGATCTGCAAGAATCAACAATACTGAGCGTCACTGAGCTTCCCTCACAAGGCGCTCTGAATGGCATTTGCAGCTTCTGTGGGAATTTGTGGCACACGTTGTACTCTTGTGCTGCATTAAAGCATACTTTCAGAGGAGAAGTACTATCACTTAACATACGGCCAGTAGTTCTTTCTAATGCTTGAAATGGATAGGGTATCTGTCTAAAATTACTACCACTACTATTTCCAGTATGAATGTTAAGAAAAATGTAAAAACTGATAATTAATAATATAATCTGTTTATCTAGATTGAAAATTGTGGGGCCCCAGATCATTTTATTGTAACCCACTTTAAACAGAACCTGTGCCTCTGATGTACAGATTTTTAATCCTACAAAACCAAAGCTAAAATTTATTTTACTACTACTTGTGATACTGTTTCCTTAATTTATCCAAAACACACTCGTCAAGGCCACGCAATGTCACAATGACTCACTATCACGCATGACAAGGTATCTCTGTGCATCTTCTGGTAGTCATATCAATTACTGTGAAGACAGACTTTCACTCGGTTGGTCGAAGGAATGAGGTCATCACAACTCACAAGGGAAAGTCAAAGGCATCGTAGCATTTTATGAGTCAGTGCACAGGTAAATCCCCTCAGCATGAATCATCACTTCAATAAGGATTTATACGAGATATCCAATGTGCAGTCTTATGAATTTGTTTTTTTGGTGTTTCAGAATTAAGAATTGCATCACTCTCTTTGTCCTGCTGCTCTAGTTTAAAATCAAACAAAACTTTCTCGCATCAGTTGTTTATTGGCGCAGATGGACAGAGGGTTGAGGGATGCCGTCATGCAAGTGTCACCAGTGCAGCTGTGACACACCAGATGGTAACAGCTTTATTTAATACAAACTGACTTTAGGACACATCCTTTATTTTGTCTGCGCTGCTTTAAACCCTCTCTTGGACCATGACACTTCAGAACAAGCTCAAATATAAACAAACCGCTAGAGATTATCTTTCAGCTGTTGACAGACCAACACATTTAGGTTGGTAATATGTTGGATTCTGTGGCAAATATGAAGAAAAAAAAAAGTCGCCAGGGCTACTGTGGACTGACCTGTCTGCCCACTTTATACCCATGAGCTGTAAAACAAATCTAAAATAAATACAAAACAGTTACAAAAAAACACAAGGCTAACTCCTCTCTCTTGTAGAGAAGGAAATGGATTCAGACAGTGCCAGATTCACACAAAACTATTATTTCTTTCATTTCTTTCTTACTATTGATGTCTGAAAATTTACTATCAATGTCTGAATATTTCATTAAATTCTGACAATTACTTCATGAGTTATCTTCCTAACAAACTAACCAACAACCAATGTAACCAATATTTACTTATGTCTGGTTCTAAACACCAATATCTTCCCTTAATTTAATTATTTTTTACTAGTGTGGTCCTTTGGTGACTTGGATTTGACACAACTGAGCTAAACCCATGCACAGAACTAGGGCTGCAGCTATCGATTATTTTGGTAATCGATTAATCTATCGATTATTTTGTTCGATTGATCGAGTAATCAAATAAGAGATACTCTTGCGTGTCTGCATATTTTAATAAGTAACGCATTTTAATGCACATCTGTGAATCTGTCAGTCTAACATTAAGAAGTGTTTTTTCATATTTTAATGCATTACATGGTAAACAGCTTTGTAAATGTAGGTTTTATTATTATACATTATGATATGTTCTACTAATTATATACTTACTTATACTTTATACTTACTTATACTGGGCTATATTATTATATACTAATTATATATTTACAAAACAATGCAAAAGCTGCAGAGGTGTGCATTCCCCTCACAGTTAAAAAGTATTTTAGTTGTAACCCTCTCTGCTTATAAGTGATATCAATTATCATTTATATATGGAGGGTGGCCATGTGAAAAGGAATAATGCTTTTATTAAAAGAGCGCAGATGCGGGATATTGCTGTGTCAATTAACTAAAGTCGTCACCCGGCGCACTTTATTTCAGCGGATATAAAGCACACAGGAACAAAAACAGCCACAGTGTGCACAAAAACATCTGAAAACGCCACAGAAGAGCTGTGAAAGTGGCTTCAAAACAACGGTTGTAGCCTCGGAGTGTAGAAATTAATAAATACGCTAAAGTGCCTTATAATAGATGTATAATAAATTAAGACTGTGCTAAAATGGGCAGTTGTGTTGTTTGTGATTGAGTATCACGTAATTTAACTTGCTGTGTGCTTTATATCCGCTGAAATAAAGTGCGCCGGGTGACGGCTTTAGTTAATTGACACAACAATATCCTGCCTCCGCGCTCAGTGAAATATTTAACACACAAATGCCAAAACCCTTGTTTGAAGAATAAAACTGCGTTTGTCCATAGCAGCGTTAGTTTGGTGATTTTATTTTGCGATGTGTAAGACATAAATGTTTTCTGAAGCTGCCTTTGTCCGGCTGCTCGCTTACAAGCTGTGACCGGAAGTGGATCATTCCGTTTAGCCGAATGCTGAAGTAGTTAGCACATAACCCCTATGGCGGACGAAGACGTGATTGTAAGTCATAAATTTACTCTGCTACGGGCACATAGCTCATTTTAACTGTTTTTTTATGAATAATTATATAGTTGGTTACAATGGAGATAATCTGAAATGAAAATATGTGCTCATATTATCAACATATTTGATAGAACTTTTCTGGCCAATCAGAGCGTGAGTAGCTCTGACCAATCACAGAGCTCGTTACATCGCTTTGCTTTTTTATTTTATTTTATTTAACTTTAGCCAGGAGGACCAGGAACACCACGGAAAAGCTAAAAGGAGAAGCTAATCGGAGAAGCTAATACGTTTTGCAAATGCTTTTCCGAAAAGGTTTTGTAAATACATTTAGAAATCGATTTCCTAAATGGATTAATGTAAAGTATTTAGTAATCTTTTTATTAAATAAACTTTTAAACACTCTTTTAATAAAAGCATTTAGTAATCCATTTATTAAAGGCTCATTTAAAAACTTTTAATAAAAGCATTATTCCTTTTCGCGTGGCGCTCACGGTCCTCCATATTTATACACTACGAGGGGCCTGTTAAAAAACGCTAAACACCACTGAGCCCACACGACTAATTAGCATAACGTTACATAAACAAAGTTCGCAAGTTACCGGTGCGGATTGCACATCACACTACGCTGTTCATTTCTGCCAGTTTGCTGCCACCTACTGAACATAGGTTTTAGCGCTACGAACGAAGCTTCGACTTCAAAGAATGCTAATCAAAGCTTTTTACTAATCGAATTACTCGAATAACTCGATTAATCATTGCAGCCCTACATAGAACATCATTTTACCAAGACAAATGAATAAATTATATACAGCACTAGTAAATATAATGAAGCCACTTCCAGAAACTGACCGCAGAGAGTGCCACACTAAGCTGTTATTCCAAACAAACATGAATATTCCATAACTCATAAAATATTAATGTGAACTTGCTGTACTTGTGGCACTATGTAGCTTTGTTTTACCTTCTTCATGTTGGCTCCTCTCTTGTGCCTCCTGCTTCACCTCCTCTAAATCCTCTTCTGGCTCGACCCAGTCATCAGCCTGGCCTTTTGGTGGACTCTGCTGACCCCCCATCCTCGCCCTCCATGCGGCCCTGAGCTGTCGAATGAGCGCCGGGAGCTCCAAGGCCAGAGACAGGCCGCCTCCACAAGTGACCGGAGGTGTCCTGAGTGGACCCCACACCGGAGAGCTGGGGGTATCGTCGGGACAGACGCCCACTTCAACCCCTCCAAGGTTGGTGTCCTGCAGCCTGAGGTCTGGAGCCCAGAGTCCCTCCAGGACAGGCATAGTGGACAGGTGTCAAAAAAAAACAAACAAAACTAAAACGGGGGGCTGGGGGAGCTTGCTGTCAGGTTGTCATAAGTAAGAAATGAGAGAGGCGATATGAAGTGGGACAAAGAAGACTGCAAAAGGAAGAGAGAGGAGGCAAAAGAACGGGAAGGATAAATGGTTCAAAAAATATAAGCTGTCAATAAGAGCAAAGAAGCCTCAGCGAGTATCTGTCCTAGAGATATTTGCAAAGTGATCCGTCCCAGTGTTCTTGAGCCTTCTGCCGCATTCTCCCTCTCCTCATCCTCTCCACACTCTCAGAGTGTTGTTATGTAGTCCAAAAGCCCCTCCTCTCCTTTAGCTCGCTGACACTCTTTCTCACTCCGTCTCTACGCCGCTACTCTGTACAGCGGGCCAATGGGATTTGAGAGAAACAGCTTTAGTGCTTCACAGGTATATCCTCTGACTAAACCACAGAAGAACAGTAACACCTTACACAACAATTAAAGACAACAATTTGGCTATTTTTTTTTTTTTAAATTAATGTTATATAACAACTCTATGGTCTACTGCAGCGTTAACAACATACAGCCTATTTGTTCATGTCTCACTTTAAGGGAATAGCATTCCAGTTATCTTTGATGCAAAGATGACTGGAAAAACTACATCACTAAATAAACTTTACATAGCAGTAATGTTTATGTCAATAAAGAATTCTTTAACCTTTTATTTCTGATAAATGTTCGTATGATGCACTGATGACAAAATTCATGTCTGTTGATGGACTGGTAAAAATATGTGAATGACCCTGGGTACTCCACATATTTGGCATTGTTAAACAATCCAACATAACATCCTAAGCATACAGTAATATTTTGCATTGTTTTTAAACTCAATAGTCCATACAGAGCAGCTAAATACTAGGCAATTGCAAACATCACTTGGTACACATTAAATGGATGCTAGTGGTCAAAATTATCTTGTATACTGTATGTGGAATTTGTAATGTTTAGGTAAGATATTGTGGGTTACATATCTTCTGCTGCCCAAACTTAAATATGTTGTGATTAGTAATATGTTGTACAGAGGACATTAAATGAAAACACTAAACATTCCATATCGCTTTGATTTTGCTACTATAATGTAGTATCCATTTTGTATAAGAAAATACAACTGTGTAATCTTTGTGTTTATGTGCCAGAGGGTTAAGGTACAGTGATAAAGTGTGTGGAACGCAGTGTGAGTCAGTCTGCCAAAAAAAGTACATAGAAGTAAACTAAGATGAACTGAAGCATTCATTTGGGACGCCCATCAGGCTTCTGTGTGCCCTTAAAATCTGAGACTAATTAACAAACTCCAAATAAATAGGAGTTCTTGATTCTTAAACATGAAATAATAATGGAGAACTCTGTTTAAAAAGTGATACTTGCTCTGCACAGAAATGTTCCCTTGAGAATAGTCACATGGCGACAGAAGTACAGATGCACACATTTAGCCTTGAACGTCACGTATCACACACACAAGGCTGGTGCAAGGAATCATGAGACAAAGAGTGTTAAGATAAAAGATAGAGAGTGTGAGAAACAGAGGTGGATGGAGGCGCCAGCGAGTGGGGTGATTCACAAAAAAAGGCTACATATCTGCTAAATGACAAGTGTAAATGTAGCTTTCATTTTTGTTTCGTTCAACGTTTTTAGTAACAAAGCAAAAACGTTCATCAACAAATATTAAAGTAACTACATTATGGGTTATTTAACACTGTTCAAGCTGGAGGCTACACTTCTGTTATTATTAAGGTAGTTGTATTTAGTAATGGTAATGGTAACAGTAGTAGTAGTGGTATTGTACTTACTATGATATATAGTAGTTTGTTGTTATTAAACTGTTGATTTACAGTTGTACATAAGTTAAGCCAGTGGTTCCTAATGGTGGGTCAGGACCCAAAAATGGGTCGCAAGGACATTAGATTTACTTTCAGTATTCCACTTATTATTATTATTATTATTATTATTATTGTTATTATTATGATTATTTGAAGCCTAATTATTGTTTTAAGTAGCCTACATAAAATCATGTCAATACACTTGTTAAAAGACTATAGTAAAATAATTAATAAATAGAATTTAGTAAAAAGTGGGTCATACTAAAATTTAGTACTTAGAAGTAGCAGTAGCAGTATTAATGCTTGTAGTAGTGGTGGTACAACTACAAGTAGTAAAACTTGGCAGTATTTATTTGCCAAAATAAATAACTTAATTAACCTAACCCTATACCTTACAGTTGTACATAGTTTGTGTCATATTGTTATTCGTGTTAAAAAGTAGTTGTTTTAGTAGCATGTTAAGACAAAATAGGATAACAGCTAATTTGTAAAAGCTGCCATAATAGTAAAAAAGAACAAGAGGAGAAATGGCAAAATGATAGCACAGAAATGACAAGGTAGGTGGGAGTCTTGATACATAAACTTGGACGTCAGCCAGTGGCCTGATTAAAGCACCATCCTCCGCCAACAGTATGTGAGGATGTATTGGCCACTGCGTATGCACTGGTCACATTTTGTAGTGGAGAAATAGGTCAGCCAGTGAATTAAATATCCAGATCAAACCTAATTGTGTTTACATGAGCTTCAGTCCACACAATCCTGCATACATTTTACCTGTTTATCACACTTTCCAAATGTGCCATACTAAATTGCTTAAAAGATAAACCAATGGCTACATTTCACGGTCAAAATCTTAAAGGTCAATAAGTGTAGATACGCATGTTAAACAACAGTATGGCACAAACACAAAAAAGTCACAACTAAAAAGGGTTACCAAGTTCAATAAAGAAAAAACATATTACAGATTCTATAAAACTACAAAGCAACAGTATATAAAATATGAGTAAACCTCAATGAGTAACAAAGTAAATGCTTGAAGAATGTCCACAGTTTTAGAATTGAAGTATTAAGGTCAGTATGCATTCTTACCCAGCATGCGAACTTGTATTGCATTCTGCTCCGTCCGTTTCAACGTGACTGCACCACACCCCTGTGGCAAAAAGAGATGCTCAGATTAATATTACCACATCCAAAAATACACTGCTGTATCAAAGAGCCTCAATAAGGTTCTCAAAGAAATAGAAACGGTGCTAAAAGTCACTGTGACCCTGTGGACTGCTTCATATGCACTCATCTTTTGACAATAAGACATCTCAGCTTTTTATAGCTCAGCTAGAGTCATACAATATACAAAAAATAGAATCCATACACTATTATTGTAAAAACACTAAATGTTTTGAAGAAAAAAGGTGAATGTATTAATTAAAAAATATTACCAGTAGACTCAAAAAGTGCTGTTCTGGGAAGCGTTTTATACCAATATGTATCACTAGATTGAGTCACAAGCCTTTTATCCTCAGTGTATCTCAAACTGGAAGTTTCTGTTTGGATTTCTTACTGGTGTGAACCTCTACTTCCTGTAAAATGTTTAGGAATCAAGCAAGTTTAAAACAATATGAAAACTACATCTATTTTCAATGTTTAAGCTGGCAATGCAGTGCTACCCATATACCCTTGTCTCTATCACACTACTATATAAAGCAATCTTACAAAGACTTAATTTTATTTTATATTGTGGCAGTATATTGCTCTTCTCTGCTTCAACAATATCTCACCTGTATAATAAACAATTCCAATGCAGTACTTTCGACTTAGTTGTATTTAGAAACAGTGGCATCTGCTGTTCGACCAGTGACAGGTCTGCCTGCCAACGGCACAGGAAAAGTGGGTCACAGGCAGCACACTGGCAAAAAATTGGCCAAGATTTGCACATTAATCACATGCTCCCACATGGCTAGTCCTTATGACACTTTAAGGGTCTTAGGCATCTTTTCAGGCACCACACTTTCAAAGGTGAGCTTGTTTGAACTTCATGTCATATGCTTTTGCACTAATAGGGGAAGACAAACTCACTCAAACTCACTCTGTTCTTTATAAAGCATTACTCATCTTCACTGGCATTGTTGAAAGCCTTATTTAGGGATGCAATAACAAGCTTCACTTTTTTGTGTTTCTTGTCATCAAGCCTTTTGTGGACTGGGGTCAGGACGATCACTTTGGTGGATGATTCATTGACTTCTACTCAAAGTCACTTAGATTAGACATACAATTCAGTTTGTTTGTGGATGGGACGTCTTCTGGGGTGCTGTGAGGCATATCATCTGCCTCCAAGCATGAAATAATAAGCATGTTAATTTGACATACACAGGGATCCTGACTGCAACCCTCTCCATTTATCCAGGCTTGGGACTGACACAGAGAGTACACTGGCTTGTGAATTCTTGTGGCTGGACAAATGATGTTATGAACAAATAAAAACTTCAATAAATGATCATGGTATAGTCCTCAATATTTACCTGGTTTTGTCATTAGTACGTTTTGAATTAGTTCCAGTTTTGACCAGTGAGTGTCTTCCCCAATATGTCTTCATAAATAAAACACTGAACTGAACTTTTAATATGTATGTCTATGGTTAATAAAGCCTTAACCTTATGATATTGTGATCTCAATATTAGTTATTGCAGATAATGTTTTTCTAACCTCATGTGGCCCTATATAAATTCACCTGACGTTACCAACCCTGGCGATAAGCTTTGATAGACACATCTCTAAACAGTCCCCTATTGAGGTCAACTATTTATAATGGCCTGTAATGGCTATAATGGTTGAGCTTCTGGGCGCACTGTGGGCTACAGAGAGAAAGAGGCGACTGAGTGCACTGTGTTGAATGAACAGAGGCACACTTTTAAAGGATCTAAACCAATCAGAGAATCTTCAAATTTTACACCGAGAGGAAGGTAGCCACAAACTTTCAAGCACTGAATTGTGAGCTTTGTTTACAGAAGGGAAGGAAGCTGGTGGCTGGAGACAAACCATGCAGCAGCAGTGTGTCTCTACCAGCCCTACACTGGAGATGTTTATAAGATGGGTTATCAAGACTTTCCATCAAGGCTCAATTTGGTGTCATTAACTGCCTCAAACAGGCCACTGTACTGTTACTGATTCTTGTTTTCATTTATCAAAGTTTTGTATTGAAGTTACCAACCACAATAGCTATGATCTAATTTAACATCTTGTTCATAATCTGTCTGTTAATAAATCAATAATATAAGTGTTTGAGTGTGTACAGTGTCCAGATACAGAAGCAAGCCTCGAAGTTATGATTTTAAAAAATGAAAAGAAAAAATAAATTAGATTTCATTGTATATGTGACCAATAGTGACCATATTATTATCTTTACACTGACATCTTTCATTCTGGATCTTCCCTTCCAGGGTCACCACAGCATATCATCATGCCCTACAGTTTATTGATTTGCCACTTCCCAACACAATCCCCTCCATTTATCTGGGCTTGGGGCAGGCACCAAGAGTAGACAGGCTTAGGACCACTGTGGCTCGATTTGTTCCTTACTGACACCTCAAGGTCAAAAATAAAATGACACATACAAAAGTGCATCTCATCAAACAAATGTAAATAATGGAAATGGAAGAATGGAAGAAAATAAGAAAAGATAAGAAAAAATAGTGGGTCAAGTGGGCCAAATACAACAATAGGTTTACAGTCCTGAACAATCAGAGCATGCTGTTTTTGGAGGCTTTGGACCCTTTCACTGTGATTTTGACAGATCCAAAACACTAGCAAAGTCATGATAGGTGACCTTTAAGTTTTGTCATTACAAATCACATCTTGTACATTTGCATGTAAAGAAACGAGAATACTCACCGTCATAATATGTAAATAACTGCATTAAAATTATAGTCTGCTTATTACTTGTCCCCTACTAGAAAATGCAACCTCCACAATGCAGGTCACTGCCGTAAAGCTGTCAATATACTGCAATGACAACCTCTAGCATATTACTGCAGCAATATGTTTGGCTAACTGACATCTTAATATCGCCTTACATAGCAAATATTCTATAGACGACATTATAGCTATGATTGCACAATAATATACAGCAGCCAAGCTTACATGTTAGCAGACGTATACAACTCTGAGTAAAGTAGGTTTGCGAGTAGGCTTTTTAGGAGCAATTTAATTTGTTTTTAAGGTCTAACCAGGCCTATACCGAAACTAGCCCGTGTATGCGGTGCAGAAGACCCATAGTAGGGAAGTGAACATACCTCGACAATTAAACAGGACATTTAAACATCGTGGCTACTCGAGAAAAAAAAAAAAAAAAAAAAAAAAAAAGTAAATGTGTCCGAACCAGGATGTTTTCACTGGAAGTCCGCTGCAGCAGGACGAGGAGGTGGCAGTGCCATGTCTGACACCTGTTTATCCATGTTTGTCACGAATCTGCCTTTTCTACTCGTGGATACTAGTAGTAGTAGTAGCTGTACAAAAAGCGACGTGAACTTGGCGCTGGTTTTCCCCGCGGTGCCGTGTGTGTATGGTTGTGAGCCGCAGAGTGAGGAGAAGGGAGGGGCTGGTTGTAGCATCAAGAGGGCGGGGCTAGCGAAGAGCGGACCAATCAACACGCGGGGCTAGTGGGGACTTGACCAATCACCGTGAAGTGCTCTCAATTTTTTATTTTTATTTTTTTCTGACTAAAAGAACACAAATTCATTTTGGGATTATATTGAAGAACAGAACCATCAGCTAGTCGACAGGTTATTAAACAGTAATAGTCATTTTAACATTTTGCTACACTTTCTACAGATTTCTACAGTAAATGACTGTAAATGTAGATCAGTGTCTTACACTTACAAACACAAAATATATACAGTGATATAATCTATACTAGCAATACAGAACATAAAAAAACCTTTAACCCTGCTACATCTTACAGTAAGTCTGAGGGGGATTTCAATTAGGTTTACTTAAAATACATTTAGGGTAAAAATTCAGTACATTATCTAAACACACCTTTACTTGAGTGTATTTTGAGGAATGAACTTTAACTCAGTTTTACTGAGTCAACAGTTAGTGGTAACGGTAGTAGAGGTGTTAGTAGTTGCAGTAGCTGCAGTAGTAATAGTTCTGTTGAGTACTTGAGTGCAGGAATGCTTTTTCCACCTCAGTTAGCTGACTCCTCTATCTTATCCACACGTATAAACAGCTCTTCTGCCTGCGAATATGAATATGGTCCGACCTTAGAATGAAGGCCACAGAGGAGGTCCAAATGTCTAGACCAAAAACAATTCCTAAAAGTCTTACCTGACTATGTTGGATCCAATTGCCTTAATTTACTAAATGTACCATAGAGTTAATCTTATAACCAGAAATAATGCTTTATGTAAGTGTAACACGTGTAGGGCAGGCAGGATGTGGTTGAACGCCCCCCATTTGCTTCTTTGTGTTGAAACAAACTTAATACTATTATAAAACCATAGAATCTCATTCATTGGTTATAGCTATTACAATCTAGCCGATAACATATTTCTATGCAATTCTTATGTGTAATGTGGTGTATCTATTTCTGTGTTAATCAGCAGCAATTGTTGTATATTGACAGTTCAGGGTCATTTTGTTTGATTGTTACCTCAGAATGAAACTTGTGGTTTGTTGCATAGCCTATATTGCAGTGCAGTAAACGCAAATGTTCACATATGTATGTTGCCCATTACCAGAAGTGTCTTTATTGCAAAAGGCAGACAGACTTCTCTAATTTATTTGACTAGCAAAGACATTACAGTTATCAACTGAGATGTGGAATGTTGGACATCTTAAAAACAGGTACAGTGCATTCATTTTATTTAATGAAGATCAAGTTCAGATTTTCATAATGATTACAAGAATATTATAGTTAGAGCTCTTAGTTAAAATACTATAATAATATAAATATATAATAGTTTTTGGAACAGAGATATCAGTGGTTAAAATACTCAGTTTGTGGAGCAGTGATATCAGTACAAATTGATTTATATTTTTAATGCTCTTTTCTACATAAAACAGCTTTTAAATTTTCCGCGTTCTTTTTTGCATTGTAAACGTACCCTATCCCAACACCTTTTACGGAAGGCCTATTGCACGTTGTCACTGTACTGGTAACGTACAACTGAAGGGACAGAAAACACAATAGGAATAGCTGATATGGCATGGAAAACTTTGAAGGCTAAAGTGAGTTCACAAATAGAGTTAAATTTGTGTGTAAAATGTTTTTTTGTTTTATTTTCAGTTGTTTGAACTTGCATATTTTGATACATTCGCATAGGCAACACAGCTAGTGTTAGCATTAGCATTGTTTGAATTGCAATGAAAAACACTGCTACATTGTGTATTGTTATCTCAGAGTTTCGGAGCACTAAATATTGTATCACATTTATTTTCATAGTTTGATATTGTTTTAGATTCCAGTTCAGTGTGTCGATAATGCACTTGGACGTCAGGCTGTGGTTGTCTATGAAGATCAAACGTACCCATTGAGTCACCATGAAGTAAGGGTTATTTGAAATATTACATCACTATATTATTGTAGCTATTTTATTCTATCACATGGTTGTAAACAGAAATAAGTCTCTAAAGTAAGTTATTGTGTGACTCTTTGTTTTTATGTTTTGTCAGGAGGGCGGTACTGGCTACTACTACAATGGTACAGGCCTTGGAAGTACAGACAACAGGTTTGATCAAAACGCAGCACTACACTTGTATTACACTATATTAAAAATGCTAAATTTATGTACTGTTAGCTTTGTTATGTACTGTTTGTCCATGGATTAATAAGGTGTTCGTGTTGCAGCTCTGTAAATGTTTTCCATCCTGCTCGCGGTGAGGTTATTCATTTGGATGTGGCGCCTTCAAACACTGATTCACTGGTTAGGTAAGTAAGAAATGTCTGTAAATGTTTCTCTGCTTTATATATATATATTTTCAAATAAATTATGAAATCGTCAAACTACCATTGTTTACTGGTATAGCAGCATAACATAACTACTGTGTGTTACTTGATGACATCATTTTGTAACATAACATTTCTTTTTCCACAGGTTTAAAGACCTCATGAGAAGCATGATGGTGAAGATGATCGGCCTTCTGATTTTTTGGCTTATAATATTATGGATTTACATCTTCAGCTACAATTAATGTCCCTGTTTGTAGACACTAGCTATTCTGTTGAATAGCTATTCAGATGAAAATACCCTTCATCTGAGAAACATTGGTTTCCATTTAAATGTTTCACTATGCATTAGTTAGCTCAAGCTTTATGTTGTACTTTTTTAATATATTTTTAAAATAATGTGTATTTATAGTAACACTATCTAACTTTATGCAGATAAACTGAAGTGTTCATCAATACATTCAGTATTTTGTCTATTTACAACTGTATTTGAATACATTTTAACTAAAAAGGACAATTAAAAACAAAATTGCTGAATATTGTTGAGGAGAAAAAACAATAAACAATAAATTTTTTGTGATGTAATTTTTCTGACCTATGGATTTTACAGTTAATTCTCAGATTACCCTTGCAGTTGCTCCCTTTTCTTTCAGGTGTCGCCACAACAGATAATTTGCATAGGTACTTTGTTTGCAGGGCTCCTGCAGGTATCTACAAGTCTAATTTATTGCTTCTAATGCCAATTTCAACATTTTTAATACCACAAACATATAATCATGGCCAGTAGCTGTAAGGTGGTAATGAGGGGCACCAGTGCAAGTTTTCAGTATGGGCCCTAAAGTTATAAAGCACATTCAGGAAGTCTAAGTCCACATATCATGTTTTTCAGTTATAAAAAAAAAAAATCACTGTAATTTCTTAAAGTCTACAAAATGTTTCTTTAAATTATTCAAAGATGTCAGCGCATAAAAAATATTTATTGTTCACTAAAGTTTTTAGGCATTAAGTACATGTTGTGAAGAAATATGTCTAATATTTTGAATCTTTTTTAATCATAGAAAAATCCTGTTCTTCAGTGGAGTCATGTCTGCTGTGTATTTTATTGCTCAGACTGTACATAAACCACTAATATTGACTATAATTAAAAACTCTCAATGGGCCCCCCCATGTCCTGGGCCCCAGTGCACCTGCACCGGCTGCACTGCCTGATGTTACACCCCTGATCAGGGCAGCTTAAATTGTCAAATATTTCTTTGCAAGTATTGTAAAATACACTTCATAAAACACATTTAATGTTATATGTTGAACATCGATGTCTGGGTAGTTTGGTCTTGTCGGAAACAAACTCGTTCCGCCCGTCTATTTATGCTAGTGTAGACTATGAAAATGGTAAATTATTATTTATATTTACTTATTTATATCCACGAATAACACTAATAATGTCAATAATTTTTCTTCAAAACTAGTTTACTTTTTAAATGCCTGTTGGAATCAAATTTAATGCTTTTTAATGCTATTTAAGGCCTTAATTTTGGCAAAATCAATTTAATGACCTTTAATGCTTTTTAATGCCCCACGGAACCCTTGTTTTACACCGGATGCCCTTCCTGATACAAACCCCTCCATTTATCCAGGCGTTGAACTGACACACACTAAAGGCGGTGGGGACTAACCACTTCACAAACAGGGACGCTACAATTAATGCTCAGATTAAATTAAAACATACTCATTAGTGTTGGATAATGTAGCCAAACAGCTACATAAACAAAACCCAACAATGCAAAAATGGCAAGTGTATAAGGATTTTGAGCGAGTCTGACCAGGGCAGGGCCAAACTGTGATGGCTAGATGGCTGGGTCATAGCATCTCCATAACTGCAGCTCTTGTGGGATATTCCCAGTCTGCAGTAGTCAGTAGTCTCTATCAAAAGAGGTCCAAGAAAGAGACCTTGGTGAGCCAATGACAAGTGATGGATGTGGGGAGTGAAGGCTGGCTCAAATTTTTTCAAAGTTAATGGTGGTTTTAATAGAAAAGTGTCAGAATACTGGGGCTGTAACAACTAATCAGACTAATGGATTATAGAAATAATCGTCAACTAATTTAGTAATTGTTTAATCGTTAACTGAGGAATTCATAGACTCATAACTAAACATGCCATGTGATGAGGGAGGAGAGTTTATTACCAAGAGAGAGCAATAAAGCAACAAAAACATAAAACAACATAAAAAGTATATTTTGTGTTTTTGATTAAAAATATCTTTGTGTGTGTATGTGATCTATTTAAATGTTCTCAAGTAGCACACTCGTGGCCTTGCCTGGTCAAATTCTGTAACAATTAAAAGATTTTTGGTAGAATTATTAATTTTATTTAATGGAAAATATAAAACACCTCAGGTTTTTAAAACACTTCACTCCACTATCCGATTATTAATTAAGACAATAATCGACAGATTAATCAATTATGAAAATAATTGTTATTTGCAGCCCTACAAAATACACATCAGTTTGTTGCTTATGTGGCTGCACAGGCGCGTAATCTTGCATGAATAACTTATTTAGTTTGCCAGCAAAATAGTAATTAGTTTATTCAACCCCACTCCCTGTGCAGAATACTTGGTATGGCCCAATCCACTCTCTCCTGAGCGTTTTCTGTTTCTGTCGCTCGGTCACTGGTGTTGAAGTAGTGTTGCTTGGCTGACTCTAACCTGTGCTATTATAAAAAGACCACTAAAGAGCCAGTCAACAATTTTACAGTGTTGGTCAATGCCAACCCCAACGTAAAAGAAAAAAAAAAAAAAAAAAGTACTGCTCAAGTGTAGGTAAACAGTTGTATTGTCAAGTTAGCTGATGATTTGACTAAATTGACGTAAAGCTAAGGAGGGTGCCACGGAATATGTGCTGTGTGCAGGACTAATGTCAATAGGTTTAACCTCCCCAATATTACGCCCAAAGTTACGCCCTAGTGGCTGCATATTAGGCAGGTGATCATAATGTTATGCCTGATTGTGTATATACATCAAGAAATGACTTTATGAGACTGTGCTGTAAACATCTGTGCTGTTTAATCAAGTAAAAGTGAAGACAGCAGTTGCATATAGAAAATGAATAACTCTCTCCCTCTTGGTAAACATCAAAGGTGATCAGAAATGTTAAGGAAGGTACAAGCTACATCTCTGGTTGAGTACATTATTCCATCACTTCCTTTAACTGAAACTCATACATTCATAGCTCCCGACACATGCAGACATATAATAAGACATGCAAAATTACATTAGACCTGTCAAACATTTAAACAAACAAGCCATGGACATACATAAAAATAACAGAAAAAGTAGTCAGTAGCTGGTAGAGGTTATCATAAAGTGTATCTGAAGCGGTGATGGGTTACTCTGCAAGTGTGTAGACCTAAGTTAAGCATTTTGAAATAAATTACATGTGACGTCGGCCTTGACTCCGCCGGATGTGCAGAGGAAACTGTCAAAATTGAGTAGTTGTCAAGTTAGTAAGTAATAACATGCAAAATCAACTTGTTGGCTACTCAAAGGCATGAATGTAAAAGGTAGAAGATATACAAACCTTGGGTGTCTCTGGACTGCTAAAAGGTGACAGTTCTCGTGAATTTTCTTTGTCAGATGAATTATTATGGTGTTGTTGGGCAAATTTCTTCTTTAATGCTTCAGCTATGAGTGCAGCAGGGTCACTGTGCAACGCTGAACCTCCTTTGCTGCGTCTCTTTCTGACTGGAGTGCCCCCTGGTGACCTATGAGAGAAAATGTGCTACCGCATTTTAGAAATCACACAACCCATAAAAAAATTGAATGCCTGTTTACATATGGCACTTCTCTTATTAGTGGTATGTGTTGGGATCACCAGCACAACATAATACAAAATATCAAACTCACTAATGAACATCAAAGTTAAGACCCTAACCCTAACCCTTAGCATATAAGCTTTGATTTAAGTGTTAGACCAATATAATCCTGTAATCATATTTTCCTTGTCACACATTGCATTAATCTATTGCCATATTTACCCACATCTATTTATTTCACTTTGCTTACCTTTGTAGAACAGCCAATGGGAGCATCCTTTTGGACTACTTTGAAGAAGTAGACCTGAATGTATGCAAACATGTGACTGGCCAAAACTCGCTGTGATGCCCTATAGCTTTTCATTTATCAAAATTCTTGATAAGAAAGCCTATGATGTCTCAAACACAGATTTTTTCATTCCTGTTACAACACGCAATTAGGTAATTTAAGGTTTTCCTCAAATGCAAGTGCATAGTGTGCTTTTAGGGGAGAAATTACATTGTAAAAGTGGCAAGCTACAATACACCTACTCAGGACCTGTCATGTTACAAATTTATACACAGGTGCACATCAATAAATTGTAATATAGCAAGTAATGATAGTCTAATGCATGTAATTGACATTCTGGCCAAAATTAAGATCAAATGAAAGCCCTTAAAAAGGGTTCTTTTTACTGCCAAAATATAAATACATATCTCTAAACGTGGGATTCATTCAGAACTTCTTTTTTTTTTAAATCAGAGTATGCATAAAATGCTTGCAACATAAAGGCATAAGTAAATATTATTCAAAATGTACAAAATGTATGTTTGACTAATGGATAAAAAGAACTGTGGCAGTACTGTGTCATCCGAGTGTATGAATATTGTAGATTTTAGGGTTTTAAGATTTTAAGTGTGGACCGTTTTTGCTTCTCTTGTAACACTGGTAAAACGTTTGTTTGTTTCAAAAATATAAGTAAAACGTGTCACCTGCACCCTGTAGACTTTTACCCCTTGATATGTTATACATTTTGAATTAAACTACTGACAAAAGGACTTTTCTGAGATATTCCTCAAGTAAATCCTTACACTCACCTCTGCACTGACCGCAGTTTAACTTGATTCAAGTCTCTGAGAACATCCAGCATGGAGGGAAGTCCTTTTGCCCCTGATCCTGTACTGTCCTGAGACTTCTGTTGATTCTTGTCAGAATTATTTCTGCGTGTTTTGATAAGCTCTGACACAGACTGGACTTGAGTGATGCTGGGAAATGGTGGGGGTGGAGGGGGAGGCGGCGGGAGAGGAGCAGCGGGACGAAGAGGTGTGGAAGTCAAGGTTGGAGGTGATGGTGACATCATAGGTGTATGTTCAAGATCTAACAGTTAAAAAAGTAAAAAGACATCCACATCATGTTTAGTGCTTTGACAATATTTTACACAAGTCCATTAATCTACCTGCAGTAGGAGGAGCAGTAACTATCATGGCAATTTGAGCTCGAAGTTTAAGAAGCTCTGTCTCCAGCGCTGTGATCTTTTTCAAGGCATCTGGATCAGGAGTTGGCTTCAAAGAACTGAAACCTCTTCGGGTTTGATGTGGCAGTAGTCTTGGGATACTTGTTATATTCCTATTTACATTACAGTGCTTCTCTGGAGGCAAATGATTCCTGTGACAAAAAGTGTTGGCCAAACATGTAGAAAAACATTTGTCATGTAGTTTTTACAATTTTGAGTAATGAATAGACCAGAGAAAACTACACACCTGGTCCTTGTAGAGCGGTCCCCCTCATCCTCACAGACCCACAAAATGTCAGCAAATGAGGGGATGGTGGGTGTGTCCATGGTGACCTCCACATAACCATGGGGCTTGGTGGAGATAAGAGGAATCTGTAAAAAAAGAAAAAACAAAACACCAACTTCAATCAAATATTACTGCTAAACTCAACCAGCCATGTGACACTAGTGCGAAATACCTGAAAGTGGACCCGTGGAGGGGGTTGCAGCGGAAGATTTGTCCCAATCATCCGCACAATGCTGCGATACTGACCACACAATTCACAGTCCCACACTGGGACCAACTACATTCAGGAAACAAAATATAGACTTTTGTTGTATGTTGTCCAGGACAAAGAAGTAAGCTCAGCTTAGCACCTTGTTTTTCTTCAGGCTTACCATCTCTGGTGGAGCTCCAAAATACTCCAGGACCATGCGCAGTACATGCAAAATATCCTCCAATAAAGACATTGTAAGGTCTTTTACAGCAGCCAGCTAGTGACTGCTCCTTTTCTGCTGACTAACGTGATAGTGAGCCAACACAAGAAGAAACCACACCTGAAACAAAACAATGTATAAACTGTTTAACTTTTAAAACCTAAAACGCGTGTGCGTTAAAACCTGACAAAAACTGTCTATTCACATTTCCTTTACGTTAACAATGTTTGTGCTGCTCTTGCAAAGTTAAAGCGCAATAGTAGCCATATCGCAACAAAGATTTTAACTTAAGTTTCTTTCAGTTTAAAGGTAGTCTGCACTAACCCAAACATAGTGGGTAAAAAAACATTGAGTTTATTTCTTTTAGTTTTACCTTGAAATCGAACTACTCTTGTGCCTGTCTGAAGATGTCTCTTTGCACTTTAGCACCGCATTAAAAACCTGCACGTCTCATCAAAAGTAACGCTGGATGCTTGTCGCCAGGAAACAACGGAGAACGATTAAATATGTCCGGACTTACCACGGCTGGTCTTGGTTAGCCGAGGAAGTGGCTGGATATGTTTATTCAACTTCTTATTAACATCATATTATTACATTTAAAATTTCAGAAGCATTAATCTTCATCCTGCTCACTTAACGTGTTCGTCTGCAAGTTGCGAAGTCAAATAACGCAGCACTATGAAGCCAGCCTCTGATTGGCTACAGAATACAGAAGTGACAGAAGCAGCCAATAGCAGCGTTTGATACTCGGGGCTGAACAACGGCTCCTCGACCAATAGCGTGTGCTGAAAACTTAGCACTAAATTTGTATTTTTGTAGGCGAGCAGATCTGGCGACTGTCGTTGGTAAGATCATTTAGCTTTACGTTTGAACGGTTTCAAGGTCATATATAAGGTGTGAATTCACTAAGTTGTGCAAAATACGTTTAATTTTATTGGCGACAACAATACAGCGCCTTAATTTTGTTATGTTAAGTTCTTATTACAAAAAGGAACCAACGTGTGCTAACTAGTTAGCACTAACGTTAGCTAGCACTGTGCGTTGAGATTTGTTTTATTTACGCCGTGGTGCTTTTATGGTTAATGTGTTTGAAAAAAAAAATCTTTTATACACCTAACGTTACTTATCGTAACCCATGCTGGACTTTACCACTGTTTAGGTTAAACAAATCAGCAAAGATGATGGATGCACTATCGGTGGTCAGTCAGCTCCGTGACCTCGCTTCAGAACCGCAGAACCGTGAAGTGATAGTCCAGGACCAAGGCTGTCTCCCAGGGCTAGTGCTCTTCCTCGACCATAAAAATCCAGAGGTGCTGCTTGCAACTCTGCAGGTGGGTCAAACACATACACCTCAGAAAAAACACTGCTTCTTGTTGGTCATTTTTTAACATGTACTGATCCACTTTTTCTGTAAAGACTTTGCGATACTTGGCTGAAATGTCTCCAAATATCCCCATTATGAAGAATGAGCTGGGTATGATGGTCAGCTTAGAGAATCTTATGGGAAGGTTAGTTTTTTAATTTAAGCATTTTTTGATTTGATTAGTTATGATTGTGCAATAGTTAACACCATTGTGTTAATTTGTTTGCAATTAATTTATCCATTGTGTTTCATCAGAGATGGCTTGTCCGTTGACATCACATCCTTAGCTAGAGAAGTTTATGATATTCTTAAGGCGCCCATTAATCCCAGGCCAGGCACATCAAGGACTGGAAGAAATAAACCCCAGTTCTTCATCAACTCTTCAAACAAGAAAGCCAAATCTGTGACCCTGCACATCCAGGGACTGGACAGTTCTGTATGTAGATGTAATAGATCTGAAAACACATTAACACACAACACAATTCAGCACACAGCAGTAATTACATGTGTTCTTATCATAATATAAGGAACAGCGAAGTGTGTGTGAAGAGGCTCTTCTTAAGGTTAAAGGAGTTATCAGCTTCACTTTTCAAATGGCCTCCAAGAGGTGCACAGTTCGTATCCGCGCTGATCTTCCCACTGAGGTAATCCTGAAAACAATATTGATTTATTATTATTAAAACAACATTTTAATCCTAAATGTTTTTTGTTGCAGAGTTTAGCAACAGCTATTGCTGCCACAAAGGTGCTGTCAGCCCAGCAGGTAGTGAAGAATGAGGAAGGGGATGAGGTCAGTAGTAGACCTATTAAACTGACTCATGAGTCATGAATCAGCTGTGCATTTAGAAAATACATTGACTTGTGTGTGTTTAGGTTTTGATTCCACTAAAAGCATCTGGGGCAGAAGTACAACAGAACACTGCTATCCCAGACTACCTCCCAGAGGATGAGGAGAGCCCAGAGAAGGATCTTAATCGTGCAATCTCTCGCACAACAGCCAAAGAAGACTCAAGTGGAAGCTGGCTCAACACTGCTGCCACTTTCCTCACCAGAACCTTCTATTGGTAAAAACAAAGAAGCAAAATATTACTTCACAAGCTGTAAGTATGTATCTGGAATGGACAATTTTGACTTTTATATGACCACTGGAAACATTGTTTAACAAGTTGTGAATTTAGAATGACCCAAAACCTAATGTATTAAGATGTTTTCTTTATTTTGAATATGTCTGACCTTTTGCATTATTCAATGCAATGTTGTAAATATTTTCTTATTTTTCTCTTTGTACAACTATTCATTTTTACAAGATTTCCATTAAGTTGTGCTGTTGATTGTGTTTGACTCGATAAAAATCTAGCCATGCTCAGTTTTTTGCTTAAAATCAGCACATGACCAATGGGTAGGTAACTGATTCTTAAAATTTATTATTTTGCATAAACAGTACAGCTGAAACAGACATCTGTCAGCTGTGCTTGATGACTGTAAGCATCATTTTTAGTAAAATATATACACCTTTTATACAGAATGTATACAATGCTTACTTTACATTTTTTGCTTTTGAGAAAGCAGAAAGTCTCCAATACTATGATACCAGCATGCGTTTTACCACCTGCTGAAAAGCACTTGCTATTACAAGTCATTTCCTTTGTAGTGGTACTGCAAGATACAAAGTGCAAAGCAGTTGGGAAAACATTAGATGGTAGCATTGTTGGAAATGTTACAAAGGAAACATGACAATGGTACATATTTTTTGGAAACAGAATTAATGATCAGTTGTTTCACAAATAAAACATTGAAAAACATTTTCAATGTTTGCCATTATTTCATTCAGTCTGACTTGAATAAAAGATGGGAATGCATCTGTTTATATCTGAGAATGAGTGCAGGCAGATTTAAGCATCACCTCACTTTAGTTCAAACGCTATAAGGCAAAGGATGGTCATGATTAGCAGCATTGATTCTTCTGTTCTTAGAGATTCATCAAAATCAAATGTGTACATTTTTTAATGGGTTTTTTAATTTATCCAAATTCTAAATAGGTAAAGCATGATGGGCTTAAGTAGAAAGGGTAAAAGTCAAAGAACTTCACTAAAAAATAAAGACAAGATGCAGACTAACTTTTTTTTACTGTACAGCAATTAAATAAAACTAAACACAAATCAGTTCATTTTATCTGTTTGAGAACAGTTTTCTTTGTCATTTAAATTAATCCATCCCATATTTAACATAGTAATAACCTAGTAGGCCTATTAAACACTGTAGAGACAGCAAAAATATATCACATGACACAGTTTCCTGTTTTAATACCACTTATACTGACATCTTTCCTATGACCAAGATTTTCACATTTCACAAAGAAATGTCAAAGCATAATGACGTTCAACATAAATAGAGCATATGAACCATGATTGGTGCAAGTGTAACTTCATATTGCTGACATTGTCCACCTGACAGTGGGCAGATAAAAATACAGACTGTATCTCTTTGCATCATTATTAATCACATTCACAACTGCACACACACTACTCACACTCCAGTCACAACATGGAAAGCCTGTGATTTCAGGGGCTTTCTAATGGCTGTAGGCCAACACAATTTCTTTATCCTAGAAGTTTTTTTTTGCTTTTTTTTTTGACATTTCTGAAGATGCTTTCAGGATCTTTGGAGACATCTTTGGGCAATGGCTGCCACCCACATCTGGCAGCAAGGGACAAAAGTCAACCTTCAGAGGGATGTGAAGGCCTTTTTTATTAGATCCAACAGCTTTATGTTTTTCTCTGACGGTCCCTCTTTGTCTTGCTTTCTGGATCATCTCGAACAATGATGACATCAGGCAACATCTACAAATATAAAGAAAGCATTACAATGAAATAGGATGCAGTAGTATACCATTCATAATAACATTCTGGCTGTGCTTATTGACCTGGTCCCTGCTGTGCGGATATATCTTCTATTCCTGTCAGAGGCTTCAACAGGCCGTTCTCCCTGAATGCTATCCCAGGAAGTGTGGTGTCACCATGCTGCTGCTGCAGCTCATCCTCCTGTCCCTCTGGAGGGGACAACCTGGACTGTTCTGGCAGCACAATTACCTCTTCAAATTCACCATTCTCTCTGAGAAAATAACAATCATTAGTCTTTCAAATTGGGAAAAAAATATTCTTATATGGTGTAAAACTGCACCTCTGGTCTGCATGGCTCAGTGATGTGGTACTGGGATTTGTGTTGGAGTCAGATTGTTGGCTGCCGTTTCTGTGATGTGCTGGTGACACAGTGACTGCAGAAACACTCGGAGAAGCAGGAGCCACTGATAATTCATAAAGGAAAACACAACAATTAGTGCAGTCCAGGAGCAAATCCAGCTGTATCCTGTAAGTGAAGTCAGACTGAGATTATAAACAAAGTTACCTGCACCATCTCCATTCCTGTTAGGAAGGACTTTCTGGAAATGAGTGAGAAAAGCATAACTTATATTACAGATATTATGAGAGTGGATGTTTAGGTTTCCTCTGACCTTTACCTTGTCTGGTGTGTCAGAACGTCTTGTTCTCTTCATAATTTCCTCTAGGCGCTATTAAAAGAAAAGGCAATTTTTGTTACAGTGTCAATATGCACACTGGCAATACACCCACCAAAAGGAAAAGTTTATACCTTCTTCCTCTCCAGGCGTTCAGCTTCTTCTTTCTGAAAGCGTTCTTGCCTAAGCCGCTCTGCCTCCTCTCTTTGTCGAGACTCTTCTTCCTCTTTCTAATTCAAACGCAAAAGAATATTTATGATTACATATAGTTATAATTGGATCTTTTTTGCAGGTTGTATTACTCCCCTGATGACTCACCTGTTTCTGAAGCCTCTCTGCCTCCTCCCTCTCTCTCTGGAGTCGCTCTTCCTCTACCTTCCTCTCCTCTTCCTCCCTCCTTCTCTTTTCCTCTGCTTGGCGTTGTGCATCTTCTTCCCTACGTGCCCTCTCCTCTGCCTTTCGACGGGCCATCTCCTCTTTGGCCAGTCTGAGGACAAATGCAAAAGAAGAAAAGTTTATTTGAGATCTTGAGCCCTCACACATTGTCCACTATTGTCCACATACCTGGCCTGCTCCTCCTGCTGTTTGCGCTCCTCTTCCTCCCTCTCCCTCTGCTCACGGGCCAGTCGTCGTTTCTCAGACAAAATCCGACTGGCTTCTTCTGGGTCTGTGGTGCCCGCTGAAGTCTTCTGAGTTGGAGGACTGCTTACACTCTCTAAAAAAATCAGAACAAGATGCTAAAACCAAATAAGAAAACATTAAAATTGATTAGTGTTAGTATGTTGCTCACTGCCTGGTGCCGGTTCTGTGGGCTCAGCGCTGGCCTTATTCTGACCCAGAGGCTGAGGCCTGGGCTGTGAAGGACTGAGGACCTCCTGTTCCTGCTCTTCCTCCTGGGCTGTGGTGGGAGTAGAGTCCTGGGTTTGAATCTCTGGTGGGATTTTAACTGGACGCAAGTTTCCAGGATCCTCAGCTCCTGGAGACTTAAGCAGCTTTGGGGTTGGGGGGCGTCCTGATGGCTTTTGTGGTGGTCTACAGGCAAAATAAAAACAAAATGATGCCATTCTTCAACAGGAATGTTTTCAACAATTTGTATTATTGATGTAGTTCTCCCACCTGCCAGGAGGGGGTGCTGTAACTTTACTGTTCTTCTTTGAAGGCGTTGAGGAGAACTTTTTGGGAGGCAGAGAGAGAACAGATGTCAGGGGGAGTGATAGGTTTGTCCAAGACTTCCTAACACCATCCCGGTCCTTATGCTGTTGGAATAGAGAGAATGGGGAAATATATCAAAATGTTCAGCTTTTGTATTGTTTTATCCATCAACCTATACTGTATATCTTATTTATGTGTTTGTCAAAGCAACATATATTTGTATCTAGGTGATAGAAATGATGCCCTACTGACAGCAGCATGTTGGTCAGTAATGAGATTAGACACAGACTTGACCTAGCACTAAGCAGCATACGGGTCACAAACACAGAACAGACTGAAATGATGCCAAAACTGAGGGCAACCTTCTAATGTCCTTAACTTCATATATACAAGCCTTTTATTATCAATATTTTGTATACTTTTGAAAGTAATCATGATCCATCCTAACAAACCTTTTGTATATAGTCTGTGCTTACATCACATTAATGCTCTTATCACAAGAGCCCATAACATTTTATATAAGATGCCAATAATGAATGACTATTCTGTTTTTTATGTTTGCTTTATATCTTCATTTTTGGATTTTGAAAAATACATGAAGGAAACACACATAGGTATAGACATATATATTGGTAAGGTTAATAAAATGTGTATATGTTGACGGGCTGGCTATAGTTCTGTGACTCAAGTAACATTAACCCCATTTTTTTTTATATAATTCCAATCATCCCAACTTATTTGTATTTTCACCATATTATTCCACCTCCAACACTAGGTCATGAGGAAATGCTATATTTACTGAGCCAGAAAATCCTTATTTCTTACAATAATAAACGATCCACTAAAATTATACAGTTATTACTTTACTGACCCTTGTGGTTGGAGGTAATATCTTTGGATCTAAAAAAACAAAAAAAACAAAAAAAACTACTGTAATATTTTTTTCCTTGGCCCATTACTGACCTCTCCTGAGTGTTCATAAAAATCTCACCTTAATTTTTTTTTTGTGATCTTCCTGACAGACAAACAAACCAATACCAGTGGAGGTAGTGTTGATTTGAGATTTTGAATGTTGGTATTCAAGCTTTACTATAATACTATACTCTATATTAATATTTCCGCTGCTTTTATTATACAGGACTATACAATACTACACACTATTACACTATTATTACGATTATTACGATTATTATTATTATTATTACTACTATTATTCCTATTGCACTATGTTTGTTGATACTGTGTTCCATGATCATACATATACCTGTGTGTTTCCAGTAGTTTGCCTTCGGGGAGCAGACGAGGATGCTGTGTCCCGGCTGAGGCTCCTTTCCTGGCTGCGGCAGTGGGGCAGGGGTTGGGTTTGGAGGTTCTTGAAGGACACAGAGCCCATGGGGTGGCAGGACACTGAGCGGGGACACACAGGCATGGCTACAGTAATGTATGATGGTCGTACAGTTTGGGACAAGCAATGTGTGGATTTGTAGGATGAGAATAATGGTAAGGGAGTCATAAACAGTATGAACAATACATAAAGGAGGGAAAGGAATTGGTGAGTCGGATGATTGAGGATGCAATGGTCAGTGATAAAGTTGGATTGGAAGGAATAACAAGAAGAAGAGAAAAAGTGTTAGTACTACTCAGGAGAAATGGACTGCACTCCGTACTATGGCTAGTTGAACATTAGATTTCAGAGTTATCAAGTAAGAAATTATAATATTATTGGTTCACTCTGGTGTATTTCTTATGGTGTTAATATTTTTACTGTGAGCATTTAAACAAAGAAAAAAAAAAGAAAATCTAAGAGAGATAGGTAGGTAGAGCTAGATTATTTGAAAAGGTAAGCAAGAGTAACAGAAATTACTTGTCCAGTTAGCAATAATGGTGATCAATAAATGACAATGACTTAGATAAATTGGCCCAATGTAGTTTGTAGTTTATATAAATAAAATGCTGTAAAGGATCAATAGGGGAAAACTTCCTGAACAGCCTTAGTGAAAGTGTACATGGTATGTTATGCTTATGTGTGAGCTTTAGGTGCCTGATACTGGTTGGTGAAGGACAGTGTAATGCTTTAAGTCTGTCAAAATCTGATTACGAACCCCAACACCAACAGCAAGCCGTGACTTAGACTGAATTAAGTTTATATTGCCCTTTATATTATACAGTATGTTACCTGTCTGCTCTCCGGACAGGCTCATGGCACTGCGGCTGCGGGCCAGGTACGAATGTGTGGGCTGCTGCAGGCGGTTTACCATGTTGCTTTCCCATGGCGTCAGTGGAAGTCGCCTCATGCCTTAAGACAAAGATGCAATATTGATGATTTGATAAATGCTTTAACTTTTACCGTTCCTTAAGCTCATGCAGCAAAAGTCAGCTGTGATGCGCAAATTCAAGGACAAAACAGACAAAAAAGCATGCAGATTAAAAAAACATGTATAATGAGTTAATATCCTGATGATAAATCAATTGTGGCAAATTAGGGAATGACATGCAAAGTTTTACCCAGGTTGGCATTATTTACTGAATCTTATTAACCTAACAAAAATGAACTTGTAACTCTTAGACATTTGATAAAGCCAGCTCATGCAGCATTGCTCATGTTACAGACGTAAAGCAAAAATACAAATAGGCTGGAAACTGTAATTAAATCTGTTTCTGTTCAGAAAAACAATCATATTCCTGAGAATCACCTTCATCTACTTACAACAGCATTTGAACTCTAATATTTCCAATTATAATATTGTGGGTGAGATGGACATGGCTTACAGTATCCCCACAAAAATAAAGAGATTATCCCCCTGAGGATTAGAGAAAGGGGTCATGCTACAGGGGGGGTGAAATCTTGATCCCTAGTGCTAACACGATACTTTACATAGTGGTAAAGTGTGGAGACTGCAAATTAGCAACTCATATGACACCAACGTGGAAAGCAGGAAGCAGCAGTTTACAGCCTGATATCTGTTTGCATAGCAGCGCAGGTAGGTATCCCCCATAAAAGACCTTTACTTTTGTGCTGTGGCCCCTTTCCTTGGTTGAGGCGTGGTTTGGACTGAGCCTTGCTAATGACAGGTGTGGAGGCAGTTCTCATCTGTAAACCTGTCAAAGAATATGTGATCTTACTGTGAAATTAATCTGACTTGATGCATAAAGTGCCTTTTTATGCTCCTACTAAATACTTTTCAACAACTATAGCAAACCAGAAGAACACAACACACAACAACAGCAGCGCTTTCTCACACATTACACCCAAACAACAGCAAAAAGTGTGATTTTTTATTTTATTTTTTTACCTCTGTCTGGTGAATGTAGTAGTGTGGCGGAGGATGATGAGAGGCGCTTGGTAATGACTGGGTCAGTGTGTTTGGATAAATTCATAGTTGACACTGATCTTCTGTCATTATCTACAAAAAAAATACATTTATTTAGTAACATGCCTGTAAAAACTTATAGTTATAGGAGGTGTGTCCAGAAAGTAATGAGAATTATATTTTAAACATTCTTTTATTGGACAACCAGTAATAGTGGTGATGCATTTGTCAGCCAAAGCACTGAGGAATGGCTTGAACGGGCACCATTGTGGTAGTGTGGATAATGTTCAAAGAGCTAAAACTCCCACTTGAAGACTTCCATGGATGGTATAAGTGTGGTGTTGTGTAGACTCACAAGTTGCATACTTTGAATGGTGCAATGTTCAATTGTATTTTTTCAATAAAACAACAATTAAAAAAGATATCATTCTCTTTATGTTCTGGACAGACCTTATATTTATACTAGTTATTGTAGGGTTAAATATTGTTAGAGGTGAAAAGTCTAGCAGATCATTGCTAAAAGGGGAACAAGAGAAAAAATTAATAAGGGTCTTTTTATAAATTAACATAATAAGACAAATTAGTTTCTTTAGAAAAATAAAGTTAACTGGACTTCCAAAGAGGTTTCTACATCTAAATAATAAACACTAGCCATGCCAAACACACAAGTCTACATTTCCGCTAAGAGTTTAAGAGCTAATGCCAGCATGCTAACACTGGCTGGCTATTTATGGCTATTATATTCACATTTAGAGGTCATTCCATATCTGTAGAGACTGAAAGCACCATGCAAGTGCTCCAGTCCAGCAAGGTCGAGTGGATAGAGAAAAGCTGACTCAACAAAACCTGGACCGGCGAGAGTAGGGTTAACACACACAGAGAGAGAGAAAAAGAGCAGGGTGTGAGTCAGCAAAATCAACAGAGGCCAGTGGATATGAAAAAGGTTCAAATATAAACTGAACAATACTGACAAGCACAGACAGGTACATATTTACACAAGAAGTGCTCTCAGACATCAAGGATTAAGAATAAAGCATTCAAATAGTCCAAAAGAAAAATAACCCTTCTGATTGTATGCGTCAATGTACCGGCTGCTGTGCTGGGCGTGTTTGTGTGCATGGCCCCTCCCCAGGACCAGCGGTTGGTCTTTGGTCTGGCTTTTTGACTCCTCTCCAAAGTTCGACGAATCACTGCTTCATGACGGGCCTGGAGGCGCAAAGACAATATGCACATAATCATTATAGAACTGCCTTTTCTGTAACTGAAAAAAAATATATCTTTTTGAGCCAAAATAAAAATAAGCCACCTGATGGTTTTTCAGCACACTGAATTAGCAAACATGGAGCCACTTTTTTAGGTTAGGGGTAAAAATTATTCTGTTCCACTGAGGTTCAACCAACTGAAAAATTCCTGGAATGGGTTGCAACACTTGTCTTCATTAACAAATTACTTAAGATTAGTACACCTTCAAATGCAGCCCTTGGAAAAAAAGGAATTCTTTTTTTTCTGTCTCTACAAACAGTATAGCCATCTCAAGTTTAAATTACGGTAATACGCTAATTCACTAATTTAGGCTTCTTCCCTAATGTACTGCACTGGTATCCACACTTCCTACATTTTTCTTGCCCCCTCAGTGTGGTCAGGTTACACACTTAACATACAACCTCATTATTTATTCTGCTATAATGTTAACTCTAAAGTGAAGCTTATACCTACTGTCACTGTTAAGAGC
Source organism: Bostrychus sinensis (assembly GCA_020698575.1). NCBI lineage: Eukaryota > Metazoa > Chordata > Actinopteri > Gobiiformes > Eleotridae > Bostrychus > Bostrychus sinensis. The sequence goes on along the minus strand of CM036257.1, from coordinate 15,065,866 downwards.
AAATGGCACTATTTTCTTTAATTCTAAGTAAAAAAGACAGATATGAAAGCATTAACTGAGCAAAAACACATGTTGGAAGCTGAGTTATAAAAAGCTGCTGTCTGAATGTTTATGTCAATGTTTGAACCTTGTCCTCCTCCATTTTCTGCCGTCGTTTCTCCTCTACAGCAGCGCGCCTCTTTTCCTCCCTCATCCTCTGCTCCTCCAGCCGCTTCCTCCTCTCCTCCAGGTGCTTCTCGTAGTGCTGCCGGGCCCGCTCCTCCCTTGCCTGCCATGTGGCCTCCTTGACGGCTGGGACAAGCAGAGAAATATGAGTCACGTGCAGAAGTGCACACATGTGCTCACACGCTGGAATTATACATAATCATAAGCACATACACATACACACTGGTCGCACACGGCTTATAACAGGAGAGAGATGGGTCAGCCGGGGAGCACGTGATTTGGCTTAACACAAAACAAATTCCTCCGGTGCACAGTGATGGCTTTATTTAACCATCACAACAATATGAACACTTGTAAACAAACAGGTTATAGCTGCACATTATTTGAAAAAATAATTACAATTACAATAGCTGAGAGTTGGGAAATTTGTTTTTTTCCTTTTGCATAGATTACTTTTACTAATATTAAGTTGCAAATGCTGGCCTTTACACTTCCACACTTGCTTTCCTTTCACTTGGTTGTAAACATTTATGGCTTCATCTGACTGGCTGGCCTACATCTATTTATGTGATGCATTACACAGTATATGACAACACTATTGCAGTTCAAGCTACTTTGACATGTTATTGTTCTCAAATTAATAATATATTCACAATATTTCTGCCCCTAAGGCTGAACTATTTTCCTGATACATTCACCCTCACACACAGCCTTCCCAAACCCTGTCCCATGTCCTGACTCATTATATAATGGTACCAGGGCAACAGCGATGCCTGGCTCAAGCTTGACTTTTTTCCCAACAACTGAAGCAACAGGCACCTCACCACAACCAGTAAACTACAACTTATAAGAGGAAACAAGTGGACAAACCATTGAATCCATATTTACAAACATTTAGATTGTTAAATATTTTTAGAATACACACCATTCTGCTTCTCACGCTCCTCTCTGCGCTCTCGGGCTAGCCTCAGTCTCTCATCAATTTTGTTGAAGAGAAGTGAATCTGCAGCAAATTTGAAACATCATAAATAACTAAATATATTTTAATCAATACAGACACAGTATGAAAGACTGGTAAATCCTACCTGTTTTGGTGGCAGCATTGTTACTGGGGCTGTTGCTGGTTGTGACGGTGGGGGTCGGGGTGGGTGTGGGGGTCAGGGTGGGAGTGTAGGTCTGCCCGGAGCCAGAGGAGCCGGGCCGGGTGGCTGAAGATGATCTGCCATCCTCCAATCTATACTGAGAGTAAGAGGCTGGAAAATAAACATACACAAAAATAATCAAACATTAATCATACATTACCATAAAATGCCTTTATTCGTCTTTCACAACAACAGTATAGTTACATTTCCTGCTTTTATTTCTATTTAAAAAGTAAAACTGGACCATTTTGCCAATGTTTTGAGCCACTTATCGTTAAACCATTCTGTCTCACATTTATCTCAGCCTTATTACGCATTGTGCCAGTGCGTTAATAGTATATTTATCCATGTTTCTCTTTTCCTTCATCTTTTCATTCATCATGTTTTTTGTATTATTATTATTATTATTATTCAATTCACATAACTTTATTTGTCCCCAGAGGTACAATTAAAAGGCAAGCAGAGCAGCAGCATTCACACACAAAAACTTAGCCACTGTCTCTGTTAACGACAGCCTTTCATTCAACATTGAAGACCAACCAACTACCATAAACTGCAATGTGTTCACAATATGGAGGACTACTATGTTCCTTTTGACTTTTTCCTTCCCAGTTCCCACAGCAAATCCTCCCAGACCACAGTGATTTGCATATTTATTTAGCATGGGCTTTATACCAGATGCCCTTCCTGATGCAACCCTCTCCATTTATCGGGACTTGAGACTGGCACAAATACACTGACTTGTGACCCTTAGTAGCTGGATTGGTCACAATATGGAGGATAGTACATACAATTTCAATAACGATAGATGTGTACGTAGGATTGTGTATAGTGCTCTTTGGTAAATGCTTGACACAGAAGAAGGATGCAGGTAGAAAGAGGGACTTCTGGAATAAAGCCAACTTCATTTAGCTCTGCTGCAGTAGAGGCTGGCTTATGCCAAAATGCTGCAAAATGATATTAGACCAACTGTGTTTCTTGTTCACGCTATTGTTCCCTGCACGGTGCAGTGTTTCCACTGCTCAGAGAGAAAGGTATTGATTAATGGCCCCGTTGGGCTCAGGGTGACTCAGCATTTTTAGCTTAATCCTTCAAATAGAGCTAAGGCCTATCTGAACAACCTGGAAAAGTCTGTTTGTACAATTCAGCATTCAAGAAATGGAACTTTATTGTCGTATCTAGATTTCTCCTTCTGGCCGCCCACAGTTCCTTCACCTGTTTAGGTGAGTTACATGCTAGTTCAGTCAGAAAATTAATAATGTTGGCACAACACCAGAGCAAAGCACAAGTTATTTCTAATATGCACAATATGAGGAAAAAATTACTAAGATGTGATGTTACAGCTTCATACACACAGAGCGTGTCCACAAAGTGTACACAGGCTTCAAGCTCACTGGCTTTTACAATGTCTATTGTAATAAATAGGAATGGTTCTTCTACTGTCCTCTATTCCAAACAAAAACAAAGAGAGGAACAATGAGCTGTGGGCCAACAGTAAATAGGAAACTGTCAATGGCTAAGCACAGTGACAATTTTAAAGTGTCATTAAGTGGTTTTTCAATGGTTCAGATATTACAAAGCACAAATGACCAAGTTTTTCAATTTGTGCAACTTTGTGTGTTCACTTTGTGAAGTAGATCCTGTGACATTTAGATTCTGCTACATCACCCAATAAATAAGCTGGAAGTGACAGGGAAAGGAGTTTTCTCTCCTGAGTCTGTCAGCTTTAACTGGGGCAATTCACTGAAAAGAGCTGGGAATGCTCTGCTGCACACAAGAGGAGACAGTTTCCAGCTCTAAAGAGTCTGGCTCTGGTTCACTGTGGAGAGACAGAAACACCAGACTGGTCAAAGGGAAGAAAACACAAACTTGTTTTTCAGCGCACACAACACTGACATTCAGACTTTAATAGCTGTTGGTCAATGTGTTAAAATTGCTATTCTACTGTGATATTATCTGAATATTATTTCCAATGAAATGCACACATGTCCATCTGTTGTAGGGGTTATCACACAAATACAATAGCTTCTTTAATTGCGGTCAGCAAACTCAACATATTTACTCTTGACTACTAAACAGCTGTTTAACAACCTCAGCAAACAGACATTCGTATATACTGTATTTCGATATCCACCATTAAAACACTTTACTTTCATGAACACCCCGGTGTTTCCCTAGCAACCTCAAAGAGAATCACAGCAATTAAGATGACTGTATAGGTGCACCTGCAGGTGTCATCCTAGCACAGGTTTCATAAAGCATTATGCTAATCTAGCTGCTATATCATATAGTCATTTATATTAATGTCATTGCACACAGAGACACATACCGTGGCCATGGCAAGGCCAGTAAACAGAAAAGTTTTACCTGGATTTTTCTTCATGGTTCCAGGTGTCATCCCAGAATGGGACCTTATAAATCCCTGCCTCCTGTCCCTCTCTGACTAGTCAGATTGGAGGGCCTAAATCAACGGTCCTACTTCCTGGTAACATCCTACACAACGAAAGATAAGCTCTAATCCAAAGTCCATGGTTTACAGACGGAAAAGCCAAAAGAAAGTGAAACGGGTAACAAGGTGCCCAGTCCAAGATGCCAGTGGATCCAGTTGAGGGGCAGCTGGGATGGGAGAGAGGTGTCAGCAATGGATCGTGTCACTATAGCTGTGTGGGACAGGTTGTGGCGGCTCTCCAACCCTCATCCTTTGTGCATGTGTGTATTTGTCTGTTTAAAACAAACACACGGACACTGGGAGAGTGACTGTTTAATCTGCCCCTCCCTATTTGTGCTGCTGTGTGTTTTCTTATGAGTGTCTATGTGTTTATGCTCCCCACCCCCCATCTCTCTCCCCACATTCACTAGCTTTCAGATTAAATGGTCAGAGTTAGTGATTAATGCAGCACAGGACGGGCCAGTGGGTAGCAGTATAAACCGTGCACTCCAGCCTCCTCTGTGGCCTGAGAGGATTAGCTAGTGCTAATGCTAAGCTAAACGCTAAGCTCGAGTCAGCACAGAGGCAAAGAGGCAAGAGTGAAGTCTTTGTTTCAAGCTTCGAGACAGAGTTCCTGGGCTAAACAACAGGTGCACAGAGCATCAGTCAGTGCAAAGTGGAAAACAGCACAACATGGAGGGAGTGCAATACCAAACAATAAAGGCACACTTCCTTGTGGTTTCCAGAGCTCTGAAATGGCTCTTAATTTAGCTCTTGGCTCTATCTCTTCTCTTCTATTATTTATAGTTTAAGTAAGCCACTTAAACGCTTCCTCCCAGGTGGAAACTGCAAAACTGTTCATTAGATGATGTTCTAGATTTAAGATGGGCGAGGGTTACACTTGTTCTCATAACTAATCACTCTAATATGTGATTCTACCCTCTTGTTGAATCAAAGAACTATAATTACCAAAACTATTAGAAGTGCAATTACCCCATTAGTTTAATAGGCAGTTTGCAAAAAAGTAGGACTGAACCCACAACTTGGGGAGAGCAGGAATGCCGACAACTCTCCCACCATGTGCAGTACTAATAAAATAAAGATTTTTGACATATGACAATGAGGTGTAATAACCAAATGATTTTGTGTTACTATAACTACAAAAAAAGCCTGTTCAGTCCTGTTGACTGACTGCTCTGCTTACTGAAGCATTAAGACTTGTGTAGACAGTAGACAGTACCTTTAAACTCTCTGCCCTTGTGACCCCATCTTGCTTTGTCAGCGGGATCCTGCCCAAACCTTCTCAAACTCTGCTTCCTCATCAGACCTGTCAGCCAGCTGTACCCGAGTGACTGAGCTTCAGAGTTTAACAGAAAACTTCCTAACAAAGATGTTTGCCACAACGGTTCATCTTTAGAGGCAAACTTTGTCTTTTTTTCCCAATTTTCAGTTGGCTGTTGCAAACAGTAACATCCTGTTGAGCAAAACACAACCTTTGCTGATATTTAGTTTAAAGCCAGTTTTGCCATTGTTTGAACTTTGTGAGTGCAGAATATGTTTAAATATATTAAAAATAAAATATAATTATATCAATTTTGCAAGCATTTCAAAGTTGACTTAATTAAAACTACATCACTTCTTGGTTAATCAATATGTATTTTAACATTCTAACATTTTGAATATGCCTCTTTTAAGTTAATATTTTCTCTCTTGAGAGGCTAGTCCTTGTAACCCAGATACTGTTGCCCTCATTCATGTGGAACAGATTTATTGTCATGTATGAACCACATGTCTAGCTTTATAGGTCAAAACAATTTTCTACTCTTACTCCACACATCTCTGACCTGTACCTCTTTTCTTCCTGCTGCCGTCTTTCCGTCTCTGTCCCTCCTCTTCCTCTGTGATGGTGAAGAGCGCAGGGATGGCCGAGCGGCTGCCTCCTTTCCTCAGCTTCTTGCTCCGCACACTGGCAACCGCACTTCCTTCTGATTTTCGGCTTTTACTTACAGGCATTGCTCACTCTTACCTTTGCTAACCCTGACACCCCTGGCTACCTCCCCCGACCCCTGGCCATCCCACCTGCAGCAGCACCGCGGTGTGCAGAGTGGGTAACGCTCTGGGCGATGATTGAGATGCCAGAGGAGGTGGATTGGGTCACCCCTAAAGCTGTTCAGTCACATCAACATCTGCAGTATGCTCCATCTGCTCTGAGTCAGCAAGAAAAGTGTTTAAAGCGGTTTAAAAAAAAAAAAAAGTAAAAAAATGGAGCTGTTTACATTGCCATACTTCCAGTGGCAGCAGTGGCATGAAATCAAAAGGAGGATGCGACAGCCTCACACCAGATGAGCTCTTGTACTCTGGCTTATAAACACAGACTTAATCCACAAGACTGGCTTCATCAAGGGTACGCAGGATTGCACTTCTCTTTCCAAGTCCTAAGTCCCTCACTCCTTCTGTGATGCTGCTGCTGTCACTGCTGCATCCTGCCTTTCCATTCTTCCACTCTGCAAAACCCTCTCACATCACCGCCATCACACACTTGTACAGTTCTTACACACTACACACAGATGGGTAAAGTGGGAGACAGCTGTTGAAATATTCATTCAGAGTCGAGGAAAGTGAGCCGGTACCGGTGGAGGTTTCCCTGACGACAGCTGCACATGGGCTGCTGACGCAGAGGCTAAAGGCAGAAAGAAGCAGACGACACTTTGATGCAACACACACACACACACAGTATCAATGAGAATGAATGCCTGAGCACACACCAAATCAAACATTGCAGCACTAAGCTGGCTCTTGGGAGAGGCGTGGTCAGGAAGCACATGCTATTAAGTCCCGCCCACTTTCCTTTTAAAGAGCCATGAGTTGTCACACACAATTGGATCGGGAAATGGGGAAACCTCAGTATGACGTTTGTATAGTCCAACAACACGAGTAGTAGTAGTTGTAAACTTAATGAATCAATGGCTGATTCATATTGAGGAAAATATTCACTTCAGCATTTTGAAGCAGCATCTATTAATGCTCAAATCAACAGAGCATAGCATTAAATCAATGCAATGGCTGAACAAACAACCTCAGATCAATATCCTAATGAACTACAGTTTAACTTCAGTTAATAATTTTTTATATTTCATTTTCATTGTACTCTAACTGAGCCCTGATGACTTCAAAGTACTAATATCTTTGTGGAAACTGAACTAAATACTCAAATTTTTATCAGTTCATACACTATATTTCCACAAAATGTCCACATTATTATAAATAAACAAAAATAGTTCTTAAAACATAACACAGCATAACTAACCTCAGTATATTTTAACAATCCCAGCAAAATCTTAAAACTTAAATTTATAACTTAGTTTGTAACTTATTATCCCAATATACGCCATGTTTCCAAAAGTATTATCTAATACTTTTGGCAATATAGTGTATATATACACACTACATTTCCAAAAGTATTAGCTCAGCTGAGCTAATACTTTTGGAAATATAGCGCATATTGGGATAATGCGACTTATAAGTTTAACATTTATAAGTTATAAATTTAAGTTAGATTTTGCTGGGGTTGTTAAAATATACTGAGATTTGTTATTTCTCAATGTTATGTTTTAAGAACTACTTTTGCTTATTTATAGTAATAAGGTATTTAGAGTTACTTGTGCCTAGTATAAACTGTGGTGCACATAACATCTGGAAAACTGGCCATGACTTGTGGAAGCAGTGTACAGCTGTATACAAGGAATATGTAGCTCAGCACTATATTAAACATTTTAACCAATAAATACAGGATTCCCTCAAAATATATACTACATTTGATGTTACAAAACAACAAACCATAGATTTACTGATTTATTCAGATTGTTGTATTTTTTTCAGTAACTTATTGGCATTTTGTTGTTGCAATAATTACTTACAGTAGAATTACTGTAATATGGCATATAAACTGTAACTCTGCTTTTTTGTAAAGCAGGAAGCTGGAGGAAGTGTCTGGGGAGAGGGAAGTGTGGGCATTCCTGCTTAGACTGCTGCCCCAGCGACCTGGCCCCGGATAAGATGGATGGAAAATTTGATGGTAACTCAGCCTTACTGTAAATTAGTTTGACAGTACAATTAGTATGGAATATAGTTCAGAAATCTCCAAAATATTATTGAGCAGAAGTGAATCAGATCTACTGTATAGTCCAGTGCACACAGTTTGACATAAAAGTGACAATAAATAGATTGTTTTATATAAAAATGAAGTACAGTAAGCCATCCAATAACCAGAAGGTTGGTGGTTAAATGTTGGCCCCACCTGCTCACACTGTAGGTGGAAAGGCCAAAATGTGGAACCACAAATTTCCAGAAATTTTCTGGAAACTTTCCATGGGAAGTTAAGCTTGGAAATTTGGGGAATTTTCAAATTTGGAAACCATATATAAATAAATAAAAAAACATTATAATCCAACAGATTCACAAGCTCTTCAACACTAGCTTCTGTGCTAGTGTCTCAATGGCTTCATCCTCAGCTTCATCATCCACCATCATCACCTCCTCAGAATTTGACTGTTCCTCCTCTTCAGTTTCACTCTCCAGCCTTGTAGAGGATGGTTCAGTGTCAGACTCAAAGAGTTTGAGGTTAGCCCGGATTGCCACCAGTTTCATACTCTAATATTTGTGAGTCTGTTTCGGACTTTTGTGTGCGTGTTTCCAAATAGAAACCAATTGTGCTCAGATGCAGATGCAGCATTTAGCATATCATAGCAACTATATTGCTAAAAAGCAAATTAAACTTTTGGTACAAAGGTCAATACAATTCTGCAATTACATTTCAATTCAAACTACAACAGAGTTGTCCTCAGTACACAGCAAACACCCACCTGTTTTAAAGAGGCACAGTCAAACAGAATGTAAATTGCTCAAAAGAGAGAACATGTGCTGAGCTGACACAGTTTAATCAGTGGGAAAACGCCACATTACATTAATCTGCTCAAAAGACGGCACCACCCCCAGTGGTCAGCCTTGGAACTGCAGCCAAACTAGTGTTGATAGGCCTGCCACCAGAACAGATGTAGCTCATTAATTATGCATGATGTTGTCACAAATGTATTGATATCTATAAAGGATTATGATGCTTAATATTGTGTCCCCAAAATATCACAATATACCACAAAACACATTTTTTCAACCCTAATAGTTGAGCTAACCAGAAATATGGAGTCTGCAGTCTTGAGTTTGATGTTGTTGAGATCAGCTGTGCGTGTGATAGGGGGATGCAGAGTGCATAGAAGTGTATGCAAAGCAGGTTACTACATGTACCACATGTACATGTGACTGAGGAAGAACACAGATATTGAAGTGTGTTTGTATTTTTTATGCTATAGTATATTGCCCTGTCATGGAACTGCTTTTAATTGTGTAAGTTCCCAATTTATTCCCATAAATTCCTGTTAATTCCTATTTATTCCCAGGGAAAATTTCCAACTTTGAAAATTCCCGTAATTTTGCAACCCTAGTTGTGAATAAGTGCATGTTTGTAACAGTAACTGGATGAATGGATGCTAAGTAGCAGATAGCACATAATAACCTGTGGCAGGGCTTTCAGTAAACTGCCTACTGTACCTTTCAGTTCAGAAAAGTAAAAAGACACTAACGTGGAGATACAGGAACCAGCATTGTAGAGTACAATAGACAAATAAAGAAAGGCAAACACACAGAGTTTAGATTGCCTGATCACATGTCAAACAAGTTTAGAAACTGAGACACAATTATGGAAGCCATAACAATTAATTGTCTACTTGTATACAATTGTTCATAATTGTATTCCCTTTATGCTTCCCATGCAAGTTTACATTTGACTTTCCTGAGTCAACAGTTCTACATTTTCTGCACTATGGGTATTTTCCAGTTTTTGATACTTAATGGGATATAAAGGAATTCGGTAGGTCTAACTGTTGCATGGCCCAAGGGAGCACACGTTGTACAAATACACACATTCATGAAAGGGCAATCTGATCTTTGTCCCTGCAGGATAGTGTAATGCTGTAATCCTACGCTCGAGACTTTAACCAGATACGGCTCCCCGATACACGCCCTTCTCACACCTTCTCAATGAGAGTGTGGGAGCAACACAACAAGTTTGAGAGGGCTATCTACTGAATCAATGAAGAAAATCCACCAACAAAGGGGTTCAAGTGAATGTGAAAAGTAGTTTGAGGATGCTGAAAATTATAGACCAAACAGGGGTGGCACCAACACTGATGAGTAAGATATGGCCAAAAATGCACTGCAACCATTGACGAGCATGGGTATAGCCTGTACAGTAGAGATACAGATGAACTACAACAAAATTTTAGAAAACATCTTTTGCCAATTCCCACAAACAACAAACGTTTAAAGCAGCTATTGCAATCACTATTTCACACATCTGCAGAACTGTCAGCTGATGAAAAATGCAAGATAAAGAAAGAACTAAACAGGTTTTGACAATTATTAAAAACCATTTCAGAGTTGGCACATACTTCCAGTTAATGTCATAATTAGCTTAAGGGGAAATGTAGACTATAGAGAGCTAGATGTTTTGCAAAGCCTAAGCAATGGTTAAAAAAAAGGTTAACGCTGCAAAAAATAAAAAAACTGTGTGACGTTTGTTCTGTATTTAGCTTAGTCAAATTACTCAAGCTAAAGCTCCCCAGATTAGCTTAATCAAACATGAAAATGTACAGCAAACAACAGGCTAGACAGTTGCAAAAACAGACAGGATAACATTTCCAAGGCAAACTATGTTGTGCAATACAATAAATGACATGCCACGTGCTACAACATTGATATCCTTTTGTTGTTTGTTTGTTTATTTTTTGATTGAGTGAGATTTTTTCTTTTTTTTAAAAAAAAAAGCTTTTTTAAAAATTGAGACATGGCTTTATTTTACTGGACTCTTTATAAATTATAGAGGCAGGTTTCATTTTTGAGGCAACACTTTAAAAGTTTTCCTCTGCTTTTATTTTTCTAGTGGGCATAAACTATTTTGATGACAATCCCTTTTAAATATAAACATATTATATATATATATATATATATATATATATATATATATATATATATATATATATATATTAAAAACATATATATAATATTTATTTTTATTTTTCATATATATTTTTTATCATTTGAGGCATGGGGTTTATTTTCAAGGCAAGATATTTTTAATCTACAGCAGCTTTTATTTTTCTAGTGGACAAAAAAATATTTTGATGTTGCATCTCAGGGCCAAGGTAAATCAGCTTTCTTTACTTCAAAAATACACATTGCAAACTGAGCACGAGCTAAAGTGCACTGGCATACTATTATGTGTCCAAGTTAGCCCGCAGGCACACACTCACAGTCAGACTATTTTATTAAAACTCCAGAATAAAGCAGACTGTCGTGTTTGTGAAGTGTAAATGATCAAAGCTACATAAAGTGCTAACCACATTAGCTCTCGCGCACCTGTGGAGCCTTCATTAGTTCACCTGTCAGCTCCAAGTGCTTCACACAAACACAAACTGTCATCAACAGGTGTCTGACTGCGTACAGAGAGCTCAGGACGGCTTTTAAAAACACCTCAAAAGTGTCATATAAGGCCATAAATAATAAAGTGAGAAATGCCGTGTTTAATAGCCGTAAAGTAACCGGTTGGGTGAGTCGGTGGCTTTAATCCTACTCCCGTGACCCGGCGGACTCAACAACTTGAGTCCTCTCTTTAAAAGAGCGACACGTCTCAAACTTGGACAAAAACACACTGAAACAAACCACTTTAAGCTGCTTTACAAGGCTTCTTCTATCTAAAAGTTTGTCAGAGTGGAGTTTGGTTTCGGTAAACTCACCTTGGGACTCAGGAGGAGATGCGTCGCTGCCATCCAGGTCCGCCATTTCTCTGACGTCAGCTGAGAGGGATCAGCGCTGGTCCCAAAGGACCTGCCATGGGACCTGCTGCCGACGGGACAACCTCTGTGGGCAGGTGGGGCAAGTCACAGATTCAACATGTTGACTTAGGCGAAATGGTACAGAAAAATGTTAATTTATTTATACAATAAAAATTACACAATAAAACTCACGGATAAGCTAATCCAGGGAATTGTGCTGTTCCAAAACGCATCTTATCACAATGTTTATCCATGTTTTATCTTATTATATTTTCCTCTGATTTATGTCTACAAAGTGGACAACAAACATGTAGGTTAGGCCTATTTCCTCCTCTGAGCCTATTCAAAGTCACCATTGTCAGAGATTGGGTGACATCTGCTGGCAGCTAATGCATTGCGCGTAAAACTGGTCAAAGTTAACTTAGATTGTCAACTAGGCTTAAACAGAACTACAGCATCGCTTTACACACGGGCGTAAATCAGCCACTGCAACTGCTCTGCAAGACTGACCTGTTTCATCTGTGAGTTAATTTGAATGTGTATTAATAAATCAATGTTTTTTCTTATGATTAATTCATTAACACAAATTGCAAATAATAATCAGTAAGACATTTGAATGAAACTCTGCAGACTATAAGCACTGGTGTTTGTATCCAATGAAAACAGCTTGATAAATTTAATAAATAAGAAACTTAATGCATGAATTCGAAGTACTGAATGTGCTTTATAATTTCAAGGCCCATTCTAAAAACCTGCATTGGGCCTCTCATTACCAAGTTACACCACTGGCTTTACAATTTGGATGGGGGCATGTATGGTAAGATTTGTTATAGCCTGCTATATTTTTTGGCATATTGTGCTGGTAACCTAACAATTGAAGATAAACCTCTACATCCTATTCCTCACAATGGTTATGGTGTTTTACAACATGTCATTTAACACATTAAATCCATTTTAATATATATATATATTTTATGTATGTTTGTCCATATGCAAAACCAGCGTGAACATGTGCGTTTTGTTCCAGACTGCCAGCAGAGGGAGACCTCGTCGTGCAAAAAAATCTTTGACTCATCAAAACATCTCTATTCTACATTTCTGTCGGGGTCATTAGAATTCAATACCACAACTAAACTATGAAATATTAATAGTGATTTTTCTCAGCTTCAAGCAAATTCACTTTTTCTCCCTTATGTATGAAAGTAAATGGGTCTCAGCGTATAACAATAATACTGTTGTTTATTGTGTCCAGTTGACAATTTTCAAAGACTATTTAGGGTAGTTATTACTAGTCCTATATGTGCTAGATATAAAATGCAGTAGAAATGTGTAAACCAAAAAATCTGATCATGTTTCATTCAGCTGTGAGAGAATGAAATCAGAGCAGTGGGTTTTTAACTCGCCCACTGTTATTTGATTAAGGATTTACTGCTCCTGGCTAAATCTATGCTAATCTCCACTCACATCATTGCTGTTTCCCCAGACTGAGCTGCCTCACTCGTCTTTGTGGACCCCCAATAAAATGGCTCCCAATTGGTTGCTGGGAGAACAGCTGCCATGGCAACCAGCTGTTTGGTGGTCCTGCTGATGGAGGAGGTGGAGAGAGGAGGAGATACTGGCCCGTAGCTACAGTATGTGCTCGCAATACACAGTTCACAGCTTGGGTTATACTTATACGGCAAACTGCTGATTTTGAGCCATATAACCTTGCTTGTTTTCTCAGTCCAGCACCTTTTAGGCACAAGCCACTGCTGCCCCACTTCACAGCTTAAGTGTTTGTTATTGTTGTGGTACTCCAGGCTGTTTTCCACTTGAAGCAGAGGGGCTAAGCCTTAAAGCACAGGGGTGAGATTTGGGGTCAGGGGATGTGTTTGTGCATTCACACAGCTCATAGTTTATGATGAAAGCCTCTCCAAACTGTCCATAATTGGTTCCCAGGGGAGTGGTGTCTTAGGATTCACCCTGAGTAGAAACAGATCCTTGATGGTTCACCAATAAATCTATATGGAGGGGAAAAAAAACAAAACAAATATGTTCAGCTTGTAAATAAAAGACTTGTGTTCATCTGCGTCCATAAGGAAAGAAAGTAGAGGTCTTCAAATAAATGGAAGTCAGACATTTCCACTTCAGAATGTTGATGAGACTGATAAATTGAGTAAGGGTTGTTGAGAAGTAAGCTGGTCAAGGAAGTGATTGATTTTAAGGACAAGCACCCTCTTTGGTCCTCAGTGCCTCATTTGGATTAAACAGTGTGGTAAGTGTTTGCGGATGTGCAGGAGGCAGTAAACGTCAGGGCGGAGGGCAGAAAGATTAACCAGGCTGGGTTTACAGAGTAGGATCAGTCATCTAGGGACAAACAGAATAAAGAGAGAAAGAGATATTGTCTATGATAGCAGAGGGACTAGGGGTACACCAAGTGCACTTTTTGCCAAAGCAAGCAAAGAGAGGGGTATATGTTTACATAGTTCTGTAGTTCTTGCAATGACACAACCAAGCTTCCTTTCTCACAACAACAAAATAACACTGTGACGTGATTGCTCCATTATATTTTACTATTATGCGATAACGGTCATTTTCTTTTCCTGGCCATTTGCATCGCTTTTCTCTATCATTGGTTTAGTGTAGTGTAAAAGAGGACCTATGAATTAATTTGAAATGAATGATTAATGATTAAAATTTTTGGATGAAGATTGTCCCTAGAGTCTGACTGTGAAGAAACAACATCTAGATGTGAGAGAGGAATTGGTTGTCTGTTGCTTTGTCTGTTGTCTTTGTTTTGGAGCTAAGTAATGGGCGCCTGTTCACATCTTGTGTATGTTATAGTACTTTTCTTAATATTGTAAGTAGTCTGCATAAATAATGAATTATATATTTAAGCTCCAACAACCTGTCTGTTTACTTACAGTTGTAGGCCAAGATCAATACTTCTAATTCCCATTTCTGAAGATCAATACTTCTAATTCCCATTTCTGAAGATCAATACTTCTAATTCCCATTTCTGGTATTGGTATATTTTCAACAACACAGAAATTCAGACACTTTGGATTCATATATAATTCTGCAGTCTTTTACTAGGTCAATAAACCATGCTGCGCCTCTAATGGTATTATTTCTGACAGCAATTAAAGCCTGCGCAGTTGTTAAGTATGTGATGTAGAACATGTGTAGGAAACTCCAGAATATAATTAGGTAAACAGTGCATAGGCAGCAAAATTTCATTTTAACCCGGCTCATCGAGTCTCTTGCTTCGCTGCTTGCTTGTAACACACAGCCACCAACCATCTCATTTACAGAAACACAAATAACAAACACATGTCGGTGAATATGAGGTGATAGCAGTGCCTGTTCACAGCTTCCCTAGGAATTTCACACAACTCCTATGATCATTTGCTTGTGTACAGAAACATTTGCACTGCTCCTGCTGGCTTGATATTACCATAGATAATTGTATAAACCGTAACATACACTTTATCTATTGTCTTATGCACTATTTCTTTGTTGTCTCCAGTTTTCTCTAATTTCACGTCTGCTTTTGTGTCTGGTCTGCCCCCTTTATCCTTATATTACCTCATATGCAGCAGACAGTAGCGTAGCAACTAGTAACTGGGCCCACTAATTTGACAGATGACCTTAGTCTTTTAGCAATAGGGACATTTTTCCTCATTTATCATACAGTGATATTGCAATTTATAATCCCTGATATATGCTTTTAGTTCAGCCTTATGTTTAGATATGGGTTGTCTTAGGTCTGTTCGGGTTAGTTCAGGTCATTTAGGGAGAAAACTTGGAAGATTTTCTCTGCAACACTTTCCAGTATATCATTGTTTATTCAGTCACACATGGTTTTATTACATATTTCTTAATGCTTTATTACTGCTTAACCCTTAAGCTGACTTTGGTACATTTTTTTTTACTTTGTCATTGAAAATATTGAATAATTTTGTCTGTGTTAATTCAAAATTTACCATATTTGGTAAGGGCTCTATTATATACTGTTTCATTTATGTCAGTTTCTCTTGTAATATCCACTACTGTAGGATGAAGACATAAATGTCTGCAATAAAAGTGGCCTGGAGATGGAGGGGAGGGGTGTGGGTGTATGTGGGTGTATGGGTTGGGGGGTTGCGGGGAAGTGGAGAGGGGTGTGTGAAGGGAGACAAAAATTGTTTTGGGTTATCACCTGACTCTCACTCCCTGTCTCTAACAGCTCTCTTTTGAGTTCCTGACACAAAATCAGACTTACACACTTTTAGAGGCTCTCACACAAACACTGATGTGAGAAATGTTAAAAATATAATTGTTATAATCAGAACTCAAGTTGACTAAAATATTTGAGTGATTAAAAGTGGAAAAATATCTTCAATAATATACTTTTAAAGGTGTGAACACTTTTGATACTAAAGGCATTGAGTCTAATGGGCTGTTTAGGAGTTAATAGTGTGTAGTTATTGCCTCCACTAAAGGGGATATGTTTTTATTGTTGTTATTAATAAATTCTGTATGATTGTGAGATAAACCCAAAGATACTAATTCCAGCCTTTCTGGGAACTTACTTATTATTTAACCTTACCTTAACCAACTTATGCACTGATGTGTTTCATAATAGTGCTAATGATTAGACAGTGTTTTTGTAGTCCCAGTTTAATTGTCTGTCTTAATGTACTTCACCCAGGACAGATGGCATAAATGAGAATTATCTGCTTTCGTCCCCTCACTGACAGACAGACGACCTCCCACCAGGAACTCCCCTCATGTTGGACAAACACACATGCCCAGAGCTCATACGGCGCACACAGTCAGCCGTAGAGTGAGTGCTGTATCTAGGTACGAGAGCCAGCCAATCTGAGCCTGCTGCACACCCTCAGCCAATCACAGAGAGCAAAAACAAGGCTGGAAAACAGGCATCCACAAACAGACCAGCGGACATATGGCTGTGTGACCCAAGTAAATAGTGCTATTAATTCTAAATCCTTGCAATTAATCCGGTGTCATCATATTGTCTATACACAACAGCGTCTGCAGCAAGGATTTGCATATTTTTTTGATAATCATCTCTAGGTTTAGGGATCTCTTCTTTTTCTCCATACATTTTTTTTTCCAAATTCATACCTAAAAATTTATACCATAAAATAATAAAATATTTTTAAACATTCAAGGTAATTGCAATGTCAAAGTACATAATTTACATATAATTCAAACTGCCTATACTTCTGAAAATGTCATATTATTCATTATGGCATTGTTTATAATTTAATCCGGCCACAAGCCAGTGTATTATTTGTGCCAGTCCCAAGCCTAGATACATGGAGAGGGTAGTATCAGGAAGGGCATCTGGCATAAAACCTATGCCAAATTAATATGTGTATCAATGCATCAAATTCAATTAAATTACATAATTTTCCATACAAAAAAACAAACAAAAAAAACAAACAGTTTAAGCCTTATACCATTATCACAATGTTAAACAATAATAATCATATATTTAATACTATTTTTTATATGATACAGTGAATTATGGAGAGAAGTTGAGGCTAATTAAGCTAGGCTAACAAGAGCTTTGTACATTGTTTATTTGTTAGAAGCTAGCATAGCTCTGTAGTTTTTATAAGGCAAGCAAAAGTCCTCCCACAGGCATCAAAACCCAATGAACTCTTTGTGTCAGTACCATGCACGGATAAATTGAGAGGCTTGCATCATGAAGGCCATCTCAAATAAACCTATGCCAAATCAAGATGCTAATCACTACATGCTCTGTGCAGCAGATGATTTGCTGTGGCAACCTTTGGAAGGAAAGGGTGAAAGAAGATACTGTAACTCAAAAAGATGCCTCTTTTACAAAAGTTTACTAAGAGCTGACTTGTCTCTCATAGTTGTACTACGGTAACACACTTGAGTCAAAAGTGCTTAGTGAACACCAATCCTACTGAAAGTAGTAGTTGTAGTGTAATAGGAATGGTCAGTGTTGCCAACAATAGTCTGTGTGACACTGCAGACGCCTACACTTTCTTATGCTTTAAGAGCACAGCTGTAACATTTATGTCTGGCGTGCTAAAAAATGAATGGACTCAGCATAGTAAAATTAAAGAGATCTCCCACGATGCTTTGCACAGGCATACACACACTCACATGGTGGCTGTGAAAGTAGAGCACATGCCTGAGTATAATATAGTATTTATAAAGGATGGAAAATGGCTGCTCCCAAGGATTCAAATGCACTTTGGTGAAGAATAAAATATTTAGTGAGTATCTGAAACAGTTTAACTTTGTGGAAATAACTTCATTTGATGTAACTCCATTTGACCTTCTTTTATGGATTCAGCCTTTTTTTTTTTTTTCTTACATGCTTGATTTGAAATTTTACTTATTAGTGGTTAGACTGTGCAAAAAACAAACAAAGAAACAAACAAAAAAACAACATCTCAAGAGCACACACTCTGAAACACAAGTAGAAAATACATTTGGTCATTTTATTCATAAATACATAACTACCTTTTAATGCATATGTTTTTAGTTACTGTGACAGAACTACTGAAACCTCTTCTTTTCTTTTAGATTTTCTTTTCCAGGGTCACTATAGCAAATCATCTGCCTCCTACAGTGTGCAGTGTTTCGAATATGGCATATATGGTATGGGTTTTACATCAGATGGCCTTCCTGAAGCAATGCATGTCTATGGACAGTGGGAGGAAGCCAGAGTACCCAGAGACAACCTAAAACATTTTTACATCTAATTTATTTTTAATATGTAAATCCATCAGTGGTTTCTGGTTTTGCGACCTTAGCTGTCTCCATGCTCTGTCTTGTACACTGTTGAGCCCTGTCTTCTTGTCGCTCTAATAGGTGCTGCTGGGTGGTTGGATTGCCTGTCATCTGAATGAATGAGCGGGTCATAGCAGCGTGACACATCTCCCCCAACGTTGCTTCGATGCTGCAGTCCGTTTCCACAACACGGCAGAGAAGCTGGGGGCTCTATCTTCCATCTGAAGGGAGCAGAGGACAAGGCTGCTGGCTGGTGTCACGCCATCTCTCATCTCTCCTTCTACTGCCCTCCTTGTATGTGCCTGTTTTTCCTCTTCTCTATATTTCAATGATGGATCACTTGGGAATGGGTTTCTCTTATAGCATGGTAGAGATTGGGGGTGGAGAGAAAGCTAAGGAAATACATGGAGAAACGGAGAGGGGGATGGTACGACAATGCAGCTATTTGAGATACAGAATGCAGTCATGTAAATCCTATGTCCTATCTTGCCGTGTTTTGATTTTGTCTACAGTTCCAGTGTACATCAGTATCCCCACACATGAAGCTCAACAGTGACTTGTGGTCCAATGTGAGATGGTCTGGTGTTTGGCCAGCTGACTGGACAGGGGACGCTGTCAGGCTAAAGGAGGGGGTAGCGGGGGGGCCTCCCATCTTTAACCATTCTCCTCACATTCACCTTGCAGTCCCAATTATTCAAGGCAACGTGCGCGAGAGCTCCCTGCCAGCCAGTCAGCCGGCCCCAGCTGTGAAAAGTGGGTCACAGAATTTAAAGGCACACTGCCACTGCTCCCCACAACACGCGGCTGTGTTTGTGTGTATCCCGCAGTGGAATACACAAGGGCTGTTTGGGAATGTGTGTCAGTGAATCAGACTTTTTATCACGTTCACTCTGGAAAAACAAAGGTTCATCAAGTGTGTGTCTCTCTCTCTGTCTGTCTCCTTTTTTAGATGGCCTACATTCTTCCACATGATTTCCACTTGACTTGGAAATTATGTATATGTGAGCTATGATCTGCAGTGAGGTTGACTTGTGCCCCTCACACATTAATGATTCATCTAAGCTAAAATGTGCACCTTTTCTCCTATCAAGGGTCAAAATCACATCTCCCAGAAATCAATAGAGATTTTCTACCCAGCAACCATCTTCAGTAGGCCAGTAGGCTAA
This sequence comes from Bostrychus sinensis, assembly GCA_020698575.1. NCBI lineage: Eukaryota > Metazoa > Chordata > Actinopteri > Gobiiformes > Eleotridae > Bostrychus > Bostrychus sinensis. The sequence goes on along the minus strand of CM036257.1, from coordinate 15,046,320 downwards.
TACATATGGGCCTAGACATGCCGCAGAGGAAGGCTACTCATGCGTGCTTTAAGCAATAATGTCATCCACTGATGAGTGCTTTACAGAATCAGACAGCGCACACGGCTGTCCTAGTAAACTCCCACTTCACTGAGAAAACATACTGGAAAAGGATATATTCGAATGGGCTACCCATGCAGAAACATATTCACATGAACAATTGCCAAATCTACAATATTGTGAAAAAGTCTTCGGTTTTTAAAGCTATGAACACAGAAAGGCATAACCAAAAAAAAAAAAAAAAAAAAAAAACCTCAAAGTTCTTCTATTTTAGGGGTAAATGCTCTTTATATTGAGCCAAAAAACCCTTACCTGACCCTGGTAAAAAAATCTACTAAAACTAGTAGTTTATTACTTTCATGCAGTGAAGTTAGTATCTTTGCTCTGTATCTACTAAACAGTGATCAGGATCCACATAAAAATGTATCATTTTGTCCTTGGACCATTACTACTACTCCAAAGTTTCATAAAAAAAAAAAAAAAAAAATCCTCTATTTATTAAAGCACTCTTGGTTAACAGCATTTTTCTACAGCTGCCTAAAACATTTCCACAGTACTGTAAATCTAGCACACAATTGCTTTAGTCACGCATTCATTCTTCAGACAAAAGAAAGACACCTTGTTCAACAGTACAGAGTCTTTCTGCATTTTATTATAAGCAAAAAAACCAACCACACACACCACATTACATTTTGAAACAATAATGCTTTTTGTGGACGTAAATCAAACCAACTCATCTGCTGAAAAAAAACAGCATCTTATAATATTAAAAGGTATAAAAAGGAAAGTGTTCAATCTGTGAAAAAGAAAAAAGAAAACATTTTGGGCTAACAAAATGTTTAACTCGACATGCTACTTTAAAAATACATGCAAGGCTTTCTAATATGGACACTTTCAACATACTCTCCACACAAAATCCCATAAATTATAAAATATCAGCCTATTGCCCCTGAACAGTTTCTTTACAGTGAAAAGTCCTATGGTACCTCGACATGATTTCTGGGTGCATCACAGCGGCCCATAAAGCCTTCCCTCTGATTTCCATTTCCAAATCAGTGATCTAGAAAGCACATGAGTGTGTAAACAAATCAAAGTGCACTCTGTCCAGGTGGATGGGGGGGAAATGCAAAGAGGGATGGCATATTAGCATACTGTACGCACTCCATCGATAAAGACTGACAACATTTCTCACGCATCTCCGGCAACAGTCGACAACGTTTTTAAGAAGCAAAACTTGGGAAGAACATCAAAAACAGCACCATTGTTAAAAATTTTCCTGGATTCTCTTGAAACAAAGAAAAATCTACAAAGTCATACATGGAAACTAATATAAAAGATATTTTTTGCTTGATTATAATATCTCTACTCAGTGTTTACTCTCTTAGCATGCAAGAGGGGTGCTTTGCGAGTGGTGCGTTAGCTCAAAACATTGCCCTGCTTTTTGTCTTTGGCAGCTGAGGGTATTTCAGATAGAGGATTGGGTCAGTAGCTCCATTGTGATTAAATAAAAAAAAATAAATAAAAAAAAGAACAGGACTAAGCCCAATCTCATAACACAGTTGTGATTGTACCAGAGCTCATGGGTTTTGAATGAGTCGATGCACGCAGATCAGCAATAAATAAAGCTACCTTCTAGATGTGGGAATAAGCATTTTATCCAAACTACAAGTAATCTCCAAAGCCATTCAAATCTACAACATATGACATTTAATGCAATTGTCCCCAGTTTTGGCACACCTTCCCTTAATAGCCTGACAAGTGTCGCAGTTGTCTTTGATTTACTATATTCACTTTAAGGGTGTCAGTGCTTGTGGTTCATATAACTGAGAAAAACATATCCTGAATGTCCTTAAAAGGCATCATTTGTAGTTTTGTGAACCAGTGTTTGGGCTTTTCAAAACCTAAACTACAAAACTGATATGTGTTCGAATGAAGCTGAAGGAAGAGCAACAAACAACACCACACAACATGATAAGTGTAAGGCTGCCAATCATACAGGTTTTGTAGTCTCACACAGAGAACTGCAAACCCCATCATGCCTTGCGGTGGTAAAGTTTTCTAGAATGGGCATTTCATTCTATAAACGGCCCATTTTCTAAAGCGCTCTCTAACTTGAGCAAGCACTGACAGTCATGAGAAGGAGGTTGACTTTAGTATAATAGGATAATAACAAAACTGTCTCAGACCACATTTCAATCACATGAACAATAAATGGCAACATACAGTACAGTTTTTAAAGAAGTAACAGTAAAACACCTCAGTATAAAATGAAATATTATAAAGCACTGTGTTCCCATAGTGCCACGGTTATTATTCACACCCACTTCAATAATAACAGCTTTTTACCTCCTCCCTTGAGAAGATCTTTCAGTGTATTTTTTAAGTTTTGTATTGCTGTAGAGTTTACAGCGTTGTCCTAAAAAGTTTACATATGGCTCTGAGATGTGGAATAAGATGGTAATGATAAAGCACAGATGCAGTTCTGGTGTACTCAAATGTAGTTTTGCAAGCGTACCAATGAACAGCCAAATACAATTTATTCTGTGCAGAGAAATAGTTGCCTATTGCCTAGTGCATGGATTTGAATGTGTATGTTTGCAGGTAGCAGAGTTGCAGTAATGATGTTATGATCTAGCTCTTGTGACGACAGTCCATTGGAGTGGGTAAATACAAGTGAGATGATGGCTGATGAATGGCTCACATAAGAGCCATTATAGGCCCTTCTTTGATGGTGCACTGAGTTTTCTCATCCCCCTTATCTTACACAGCAACTCTCGGACAAAGTCCTGCAAAGACATAAGACACACAAACTTAGGAACAAGAATGCAACAGGGACTATTTCATAATATATATTAATATTCAATGTGTAGCATTAATATAACATTGTCTTCTGAAATCATCATTAGTACTTTCAGCTCAACTCTCCCATGAAAACACAAATATATTTTAAGGCCTTTTGTGTGGGGCATCTATGTTGAAATGGAAATGCTAACTGCTGTGCAATGACATTGAGGCCATCAGTACATTTGAAGCAAGAAATGTTATCTGATATTGATTGGAAAGTTGATATTCCAATAATTACTAATAATGATTAATGATTTGTCCTCTTCAATAACAAGGTTTCTGCTGCAAATGTGGGAAGCATGTTGATATTATGACCATTAGTGGTTCTAAAAATCACTCGATTACTTTTATCCATAAGTTCAACTATTTCTGCAAACGGACTCAAAGATTGCCTTTTTTAACAGTGTATGTTTTTTTCCTGAAATCTACTGCATTATAATCAGTGTAATGGATAGACAAAAAAAAAAAAAAAAAAAAAAGAAAAAACTTCCTAAGAGATGAATTATGTTGAGGTCAACAAATCTAAAGTAAAATACACTGGTACATGTCCCCTCTTATTACATTTGTGATGCTACTTGTTGTGACCTAATTAATGAATCAGTGTTGAACAGTGTTTATCTTCTTCCTGTTGTTCTCACTCCTGTCAGCCGCCTGCCTTTGGCCATCTTGTCATATCCCTGTATTTTTCCCCCAGAGCTCTTCTTGGCTAATTTTCACTGCTGCCTCTGCTCTGTTCCCAGCTTAATCACAAGCACCCTTTTCTCCATTTCCTGTCTTTCACTGTTTATCCCCTGTTGATGCCTTCTTTGTGGGATTGAGCTGAAAATGACATCTGTGCCTCCCTCTTGTGGGATTACAGCATGATGTGTGTGTAGGATGGACAGGTATAAGCAGTGGTCAGCCTGCCCTGACACTTTGGCTGAGTGACCTTGTGTAATTGTCTTAGTCTGACCACAGCGCTGACAGATGGGAGCTCTGGCTGGCTCAGGTCGCCGTATGCACGACTAATGTGATTGACTGTAATCACCAAAAAGGCTTAACCCTTTACACTTCACCAAACCCAAACACCTCGGTGTTTAAGCCACAAGTCATTGAGACAAAAAGTGTGTCACAGTTGATTAATTAACCCATATATGTACAGACATCTATATGGCTCTATATGTTAACAATCGAACCCCAACAAAAATCAATGGTGTCTGGAAAACTATGGATCACTTCCTATGTAAACTAGCAAACCCAACAATATGTGAAATTAAAATGGGTCATTTAAATGACTTAACTGCATTTTCAAAAGGAAGTGGTCAGTTGTAATGTGTAAATTATAAACGTTTGAGATTAAGTTACCAGATAATTAGCACACCATTATTATTGTCTATAATGCAATGTTTAGAGTTAGATTTGTGTCAATTGTAAAATATTACCAAAAACTATGTGTGTCGATCCAGTCCTTACCTCTGTTGGTTTGTAGCAGTCTATTAATGATTCCTGTAAGACAAGAAAGAACAAAGTTAGATGTATCTATGAGATGTATTTTTTGTCTTAGATGTTCTGGCAGTTTTCTTTATGTACAGTATAATAGAAATTTGTCTTACAAAACCTAGTAATAGACTTACTTGTATTCAATTGCATGTCCAGACTACATTTATCCTCAATCAAAATAGTGTTCCCTGCTTTCCTTTGTGTAAAGACCGTGACATACCTGGAGTTTGCTGGCCCTTTCATCATCACTGGTTACTTCCAACAGGTCATCAATGTCTATCTCCACCTCTGGCATCTCCTCCTCCTGGACAAAAACAGACATGTCATAATTAGTGAGCTGTTCATCAATTGTCTGTATGCATCTTAATCACAGCCATTACATATTCAAAACTGTGTTCCTGCCTTATGGCCTCCATGCTGCCTGCATTTAAATTTGACTGTAAGGAACAGGCATGGTATGGAAATGTCATTTTACCGAGGGCTGGGTCGTTCAGTGGCTCAGTGGTTGGAGGCTATGTTCAGCTCAACTCCACTTCAAAACCTCCGGGCTACAACTGCGCTCTTTATTTTACCACAAGGCTTGTGAAGAGGAAACATTTAGGGAGGATCAACCGTTTCCCTCAGAGCTACTGCATTACGCATCTTCAAAACTTAGAAAATTAAAGCCTAGAGAAAAAGTATAGGGTCAGCTAATGAAGTGCACACATTTCCCATAAATGTTTCAGGGATAACCAATTGTGTTTAAGGCTTTATATTTCATTTATCCAATCACAGCCTAGATCTTCCTTTTTTTTGGCTCTTCCTTTTCAGAGTCACCACAGCCATCTGTGTCTCAGCGTGCCCATTTGCATATTTATTTGGCTTAGATGTATGCCCCTTTATACTCTTCCTGACACAATCTTCACCATTTATCTAGGCTTTAGGCTGGCTAGATTAAAGATACATTGCCATTTTGCTAACATAAAGTCTTCTTGCCGAGTAACTATGCCTTTTCAAAATATAACAGTGTGAAATCAACCTGTTTTCTCAGATGCTAATAATAAGCTGGTGTCAGTTTGTGATGTGGGTGAGTGTTTGGCACTTGTGTGTGTCTGTTAGCCCAAAGCGAGCGCTGGTATTCAGAGACAGAAGATGCAGGATGGATGATTTGAATTTAGCTTTCAGCGCTAAAGCTCAGTCATCATGTGAATGCACATTAGCGTGGGCAGATGATGTGCACGGAGTGGAATTAGCTTACAATTAGACTTTTAAAACTAGAGTAGCAGACTATAGAAACAGCATAAAGACCAATACGCCCTCCTTACATATCTTGTTGAACCTTCATCTTCATATCTAAGACTATCTAAGATTTGCCTTGCTTGTATCTACAATGTTTCGCACACCTCCTGTTTATGTAAGAGGAGTTTAAAGAATCTCCCAGGCTTGCTTTACAGATAAGTGTCCCCTTTGACCCCTTTCACAGGAATTTCTCACTATGGCTTAGCCACGCAATCCCACACTATGAAATCCCATCAGTGCAAGTAGAAGAAGATAAAAAATTAAGTATAACTATATGAAAGCATGTCATCTACTGGTCTACAGGTGTGTACAAGTTTGGGGTCAAAAGTTCTGTTTTTATGCAAATGGTTGGACTAAAAGAGAGCAAAGAAATTGTTGAAAGTGAAGTTGTAACCAATGTACCTTTAATCAAGAGGTACTTTCAATAACAAATCATTAACACTGACTGCACCTGTTTTAAATGTCAGTATGTTTACACTTCATACGAGACACCTCTGAGTTCAAAGAAACACTCAGAAAAAAAACAAATAACATGGATCTTAAGATGCAAGAAAAATGAGAGAAAGGGCATTGCAGTGAGCTAAGTGAAGTAAAAGCCTGCCATTTATCAGTGTGTCTGCGGTGGGTCAAGCTGTCAGCAGACACTCCATCAGACCGGGACACAGCTATAGGTGGTGACTAGGGTCAGTGAGTTCAGCATGTCTGTAGGTAAACGCTAACAACATGACCATTCACACACAGACCTCACACTATGTTTTCTGCCATCAATCTCTGGTACAGTAGTGCTTACTAAAGCTATGAGAAAATGCTCCTGTGTGTTCACGTGTGCAGCTTGTAATGGCTGCAATGGAAAAACACTTAACACAGATCAGCTGTTGTCCAACCTACAATTTGGTCATTGGGCTATAATAGTCACACCCTCACCCCAGGGCAAAGTCATTTTCCATTTGACAACAGTAAAAGCAGGAGAAAGAAAAGCATGCGCACAGAAACTGTAAACAAATATATTCAAATCAAACCTATTAAGTTCGGATTTACAATTATAGCTACTGCTAATGTGGCTTCAGTATTATAATTCATGCATGTCCACTTGATGAGAACAAATTAATTATTGTTCATTCATAGTTCGCTGAACATGTTCCATAGGAACAACATTAAAGCTACACAGTAAAACTCAGTGGGGTATATTACTAAAAGAAGTTAGTTAATCTCAATTAGTTCTGCTTCCAAATATTCTTAACTAAAAGTCTAGTGCTCATATGCATTTTTAGCATTTTAGGAAGTGCTGTGTTTTTTTGTTTGTTTGTTTTTTTGTTTGTTTTTTTGCTGTTTAGAATTAGTTAACACAAGTTTAGTTATTTTCACAAAATTTTGGTAATATTTTTATTGTTAGGCTATATGAACTTTACCAGTTTGAGCTAATACAATTTATTTGGAGTAATTTGTTTTCCTAATTTATCAAAAGTTGAGTTATTTGCTTTTAGTGTCAGTGCAGTTGTGAATATTGTATTGTAATGTAAAGTGTAATGTTGTAATGTAATATTGTATGTACTGTATGACTGTTGAAGTATTACTGGTTGCTAGTAAAGTCACCATAATTTGCATACCCAACAAAAAAAAGACATGCTGATAGAAAAAGAGTTTGTTATATGTGAGTACTGTGAAGCAGAACAAGCCAGTGTTTGTCTTAATGAAGAGAACTTTGTGTAGCAGCTAAGCTAACACCACATCACAGTCAGCAGTGTGTCGGAGATGCACGAGTGTCAGGCTTGTTTTATATAGTTCTGTGGTTTTCACTGAGCAGCACTGTGGGCCGTTTGAGCTGAGATGGCCTGGGACTCAGTAACTCTATTCACTTATTCAAATGTTCCACAAAAACAAAGAGTGAAACTACCTGTCACCAGGATTCAATCATTTAAGCTGAAGAAATGATTCACTATTATTCAGAGACTATTTTGCTAACTAGAAAAGCCAGTTGTATTGAACAGACAGTTGGGTTTAAGAGAGTAATATAGTGCATAATTAAAGTGCACCAATGTGTCATGGCGCACAGATGCTTTGTGAGGAAATAAACAGATTCATCTAAAAGCAAGCCATCTACTAAATGCAATAATTTAGTTCAATGTTTTGTCTCAGAAATTGTATCCTGAGAGAAGGATGGACACACATCCAAGCCAACTCCTTAGCAAACGATTCGAGCTGACAAGGCACTACAATTTGGTCCACATAGTTATTCCTTATTTTAGATTTACCGGTTTAAATTAGAGTGTAGGTGAGAAATCAACAGTAAGTAAACAGCCACACATAAGACACCATTTGGTTAAACCTCTTTTGCTTTAACCTATATGTTCACAAGCTAATGGTTCAGGGTAATTCAGAGTGAGTTTGCTATTGTAATGTTAATTTAGGTGCAACCATAGAATTATATCTATATTCTAGATATCAACCATTGCCTGATAACAGACCCCAAATATGTATTATGTATTATATTTTACTGCAAGTATAGAAGTCATTGTAGAAGTTGCATAAACTATTTTACAAGAATGAATACTGTACTTTATTTCACCAATGTAAACACATAAATCTGTACCACTCACTAGTTTAAGCATAGAAGGATGGACACATTCTATAAAATGGCAAGTGCAGTACATTACTGATAAACAGATATGAAATAGTTAGTGATTTTATTTTTATGCCAGTATTAGAAAACATCATGAGATAAGTTGTAGTGATGTGCAGACACATGAATTCAATGAAAAAGTCTATTGAAGATGATTATGGCAGCTGTCAGGTTGCGGAAAATGGAGGCTTCGCTGTCGACACCGATGTCATTTATTTTCAGGCCAGGAGTTTTTGTTGGTAACAAGGAGGGAGTGTGACATTGAGATGTGTGTCGTGTTCAGCAGTGCCACAAACTGCCTGACTTATTATTAATAATATAATATGTCTGACATTGACAAATCAATCAAAGGGGAACTATAAATTAACAGAATAAAAAATAATATAGCTCAGAGTTTTTAATTATACCCGGAGTGCAAAATCTGATGAAAAAGAAAAGCAGAAAAAGATAAAAGGTGAAATAAGGTGTTCTTACAGACAGGAAGTCATAAATAATAGGAAATATACTGTGTATGACTATACCAAATATGAAAAAACAGACAGGAAATACTGATCTATGGATAATATAAGTTAAATGATGACCTTGCAAACTGGAAAATAGCAGTGCATAACAGAAGAGAAAAAAGTGTTTATATGAAAGCTGTAATTAGGGTACAGACAGCACCAAAATGAATAGACAATACAGAGGAGCAGTGAAGAGAAGTGGGTCACTCTGATGGGAGGATTGTGCAACATGCAAAACCTTACAGCTCAGCTTTCTTCATCTCGCTGCAGTGCCAGTGTGTGTCACATCAAAGTAGGATAGGTAGGAGGGAAAGCTGGTACCAGGCTTGAAATGACTCCAAATGAAGAATACAGTAAAAATGCAAAAACAAGGAGTATCAAGGTGAAGATAAAGGACAAAGCTATATGAGACTCTAGTGATCCTGAAAGACTGTAAAATATATGACAGGATGTCTTACACTGAAGATCTGGAGCAAAAATAGTTGGAAAAATGGCTTTCTGGATGCTGGTGCCTTCTCTCATTTTGCTGCAATTTGCTGGGCCTATACAGCACGAATGATGAGACTTGGATAAAGTTAGCTGCTGCAGCAAAAGCTCTTTCCCACGCTGAATCAGCTCTACTCCAGAGAACACAGTGGTGTATATCACAGGAAGGAAACAGGGCTTTGGAAGGAGAATTTAACACTGGGGAGGTTGAAAATAATGGCACTTAAGCATCTTTGGAGCTCCATACTGATGCAAATGTATTCAGTACAATATACAGCATTTTATCTTCTTCAGTTTAGGTACAACTTTTGCTGATAGATGATCTATAGAAATATGGGATATTGTGCCTACAAAGTCACATACATTGTCACAATATAAAAACTAGGATTTTAGTTAAATGTCAGACTAAGTAAGCCTTAAACTAGTGTGACAAACTAATTTTTTCCTTTTAAATTTGGCACTTTGTAAGTAAAAGCCAGTATTGATAAAAATAACTTAATTTTGTTTGTTTTGTTTCTTCTTCTAAGAGGAAAGACACAGTCTTAGCCCCATAGAGTACGCATGTTACATCCAGTCTTCAGGGAATATTCATGCAATGGGTCACCTTTTCTTTCCACAATGTACATTTTTCATCAGTCAGATTCCTTGCACCTGACAGGCAAACTAATAGGTTGCATACATGTTTTTCCTCAAGAATGATGTGTTGAACTCTATCCACTAAACTATTCATTCAGCAGCTGAATATCTAATTCACAGACTTAAACCCATTGGGATCTGGCTATAATGTGAACGTCCATCTATGACAAAGATCACATGAGAATCAGAATCAGGTCAAAGTCTCTTGGACAGGCCATGCAAGAGGAATCCAAGTAAGGATATAGTTAAACATAGATCCTTTTTTCTTTTGGCTTATCATTTCCAGGGTCGCCACAGCAACTCATCTGCCTGCCATCAGTGATTTGCATATTGATTTGGCAAAGGAGGTTTTACACCAGATGCCCTTCCTAATGCAACCTTCTCCTTTTATCCATTTACATGGCTTGTGACCCTTTGGAGCTCGATTCATAGTTGAACTTTTATAATGCATAGTTACTGTTTCAAGATGTGCCTTTACATTTACAGTATGCGTCATATTGGGTCCAGAATGCAAAAAGAGAATGCAATGATGAGAATATAGTACTTTTGCTTTAATAGAAATGACTTTGACATGGTCTTTGGTATAGATGAGAATAAGTTTGAAGAAAAAGAACTAAGAATCTAAATCTCTTTTTTCACTTAAGAGAGTGACTTTGCTCAGACAATACTGTACTGGATAATCTCTTTATTCTTAACATAAAAGGTATAAAGGTAGCATTACAACAATAAACAGCACCATGGAACATTAACTGTGCTCTCTTGGTTTATGTACTTTCACTAAACACTGCTGAATCTCTTCACACATCAAAGGAAACAACTATCCCTTCAAATCTATTTGTCTGCACTTTCTACATCTAATCACTTTTACAGTTTATTAGACCAGGAGTTCACTAAAATGTTAACCCAGGGAGGCCACTTCTCCCTGAGGCTAATGTATTGACAGCTGGGGCCCATTTGCACCTTTGCTTCCAGCACAGGGCAGTGCTTCAAGCCAAACTGCACCAAACATCAATAACAACAAGGTCAGTAATGGTCAGCCTGCCACAACAAGAACTGGCTTTTGGCTCTTTTGTGGACTTATCAAGTTAGACTGAAAAAAACAAAAAACAAAAAACAAAAAAAAAAAAAAGGAGTGAGTGAAAAATAAACCTGCTCAACTGAGATTACCAAACAAGTTCTGTAATACATGTAAGCTGACACCTTCAACACACCCAGCTGGATTTACAAGTCAAAACAATAATCTTACCTAGTCTCTCACTCTTTCCTCTTAGCCACATGTTATGACAAGACAAAAGGTGTTTAGCATCTTCCTTTACACTACTAATTTATGTGTCGGCCCGCACACAGTAAAGCCACTGATTAACTGGACAGTGCTGGAAGAGTTGGACGAAAACAAGAAAATCAGTGTGAGGGTGTGAAAAGTTAAGTAAATGCCTTTCTATCTCTACAGCTGCTTCTGCCCTTGAACCACAGAAGCTAATTGTGTGCTTTTGAAAAACATGAATGGTTTGCTGAGGAAATATCGCACATGGGTCACACATTCATGACTATAATAAAAACTGTCACCACCTCTGGGCTAAGGGACAGGAGCAGCAACACTTGTAGACAGCTATAGTGTCTGCAAAGGTCCAAAACTATAATGAAGCCACCAGACAGAAAAGGGAAAATTGTAAAATTGCCACAGCAAATACAACTGCTAGTGGTTTTAGCAATCACTATAGCAACAAGCTTACATTTTTGTCAATGAATAGCCATTGATGAAAAATAAAATGACAATGGTCAGTGATTTACTAGCTTGTGTGCTTTGTTGGAGAAAAACACTACTATACTATAATAAAAAGTAGCCTACGTGGTCACATGAGTTTTGACAGCCAGAATCCATTATTAGCATGCTCTATGGGCTGCAGAAAATTAAAGTAAACTGTTTTTTTTTTATAGTTTACAGTCAACTTAAAAAAGGTTCATAAGCCAGATTCAAGGCCATTAAATTTAACTCTCTCATACTTTTTGGAAGTCACCAGTCTGTGTAAAGTTAACAGGAAGGCCTTATCTGTAATTAAGAATTACACTAGGTTGGTTCCAAGTAGTATTAAATTAAAACAATTAATTCTGCCACATTCTCCATAACTATGAATTTGTAATATCTTAATATAGAGCTGATGTATTTGTAGGATTTGGCTGATTTGGTGAAAAATATGTTCATAAGACATAGTAATATGTCCTGTGATTAAAGTTACACAGCATCTGGTCAAGTCTATTTTATTTTTCTTCTTTATTGTTAGATGTCTGTAGGCCAAGATACTTGAATGATTTTGAAGTACAAAGGATTCAAATAAATGACAAAAAGATCCTTGTAACCTTTGCCCTTAGTTAGGCTTTTACTTTCGACACGACACCTCTCTGCTGTGTATTTACGAGCCTTTACCAGCTGCCTCAGATGTGCTCACTAAAAAGCCTGCTTGTCATCACGTCTGATTTGTTTAGTCGCAGATAAAAGTGTCTGCAGGTGCTACATGAAATGTGTCAACATGTGCTCGGACACTCTCATTCTATTTTGGGAAGGTGCAATTTTGATTGGCCCGTGTCCGACAAACGTTGCCAAGCTGAGATAACACAGCAGTGACCTTCCCTCATTGGATCCATAAACACATTTACAACAATCATTCTGTTGACTATATAAATGTCCCATTGGGTTGTTCTGTCTTTCATCAAAGCTGGAATATTTTCATTCAGCTGCAGCTTTTGTGGCTACTTCTCTATACTGACTCTCACATTTCTGACCTTCAAAAAACACTGTCAAAGTTGAAACAGATTTCAAAATAAGGTAATTAGCCTTCCTGCCATCAATCAAAGTCAGACACCTTCTATCAAGCACAAAGCTAAAAAACCCATATGTCAACTGTCAAAGCACATAATGAACAACTGAAAACATGTATTGTCAATGCCTGCATAAACTTTGTCTTACAACCTCCATGGAAACTGTCCATCGTTGTTGTCTAAAGATGCATTGTGCTATTCCTAAACCTATTGAACGGCTGCTAATGACTTGGCTTGAATTGCACTCCTCCTTTTCCTCTGCTTCCCTTTGAGGTTCACATGATACATGGCATCCTCTGATTCCCAGCAAAGAAAAACATGAAAGGCGAGTGTGTGTGTGTGTGTGTGTGTGTGTGTGTGTGTGTGTGTGTGTGTGTGTGTGTGTGTGTGTGGGGGGGTTATTGACAAGGTCACGAGAGACAACCTTGAAAAGAAATACCGCTTTTTTTTTCCACCTTAAGAACCCAGTTGACGGCAGAATAAACAGGCGATGCTACAAGACAGACTCTTAACCAACTGGCCTTCTTCTCCATTACTGTAGTCTCCTTGCTCCACTTGCTTCAAATATGTGCAGCAATCTTAAAATTTAGCCTACATGCTCAACCATTCATGTACAAAGAACCCCGACTGTTGGCTATAGCCTATATCTGCAACAGAGCATCACAATGGCTTTGACCCTAAAAAATCTGCATGTCCGAACAGCACAGATCCTTGGACAACCAAAGCCAGAGGGTACAGCCGTAAGTATCTTTGCTTGCTTCTACCACACATGAATAAGCATCATTGAGTGCTTCTCTATCAACTATGGGAAACTAGGGCATTTCTCCTCGTAGTATGCACCCCAACAAAACAACGCAATGTGCAGTGCATCAACACATTTGAGAATCGATCAGTTATGGTCACTCTGTTATTCTCCTTGATATAAAAACAAATTAAGCTGCCGCGCTATTTTTTCCTCATCAACACTTATTGATTTTTGTCAGTGCACTTGTAGACAGACAGGGCCGCTAACATTTTAATCACAAATCTAAAACACTGGTGCGTAAAGTATAGTAATTTTCATTTCAAATTGTGTTGCTTTGCAGAATTTGGACTGTAGACAATTACCAACCAAAATCCAGCCACACTTTGTTCCAGTTTCAAGCCTGCATAAATGGAGAGGGTTTGGGGTAAAAACTGTGGAAACCCCAGAAGGGAAAAGCCCAAAAAAGTAGTTAATGTTGATTTCAAGTGATATTTCATTGCAAAATTTTGATTTCATACATTTTTTTCTTCCAGAGTCTAGAATAAGGGTTTACAGGCCAGTATACCTTTTATGCTGGTCCCAAGCCTGGATAAATTGAAAGGGCTGCAGCAAAAGGACCTCCAGCTTTAAAAAGCTATGCCAGATCAGTATGTATCACTGCACACTAGCAAGAAGATGGTTTGCTGTGGTCCGAAGAGAAAAAAACAAAATGAAAGAAGAACGACTAATCTTTAAGGAAACAAAACATTGCACAGTCCATGAATAGATTTAGCTTTTTGGAGACTTTGGAGCAACTTTTAGGGGGAGGAGGAATGAGTAAATCAGAGGGATAGCACATTTGACTCAGATGGCTTGAACATGTACAGAGGAGGGATAGTGAATATATTAGTAAAAGGATGCAGAGGTTAGAGCAGCAAGGAGGAGAGAAAAACCAAAGAGGAGATATGGATGTGGTGAAAGAGGACATAGTGTTAGCTGAAGATCTACCATCAATGGAGGTCAATCACTGTTTGAAGAATGAAAAAATTATGAGAAGCAGGGTAGCTACGCTATGGAATGTCTATACAATGATCAAAGGCTTTGGTTAAAGCATCAAGTAAAATGTTAAGAGCTGCTCGATCTAGCTCAGGTGCTATAAGTCACCCCTCCTCCTCTTGCTCTCCTCTCTGTCCTTTGAACAGCCAAATGAACTGAGGCAACATCTCCCTGGAGAGCACAGGGGGGGAATCTGTCTCTGACAGAACTCACCTTCTGTTATCCTATAGCCATAGATGGAGAAGGTACAGAGTGTGGGGGGACAAAAACCTGAATGTTGTTAGTATGATGCCTAGTCCTAGTATGATGCCTAGTTTATCTGCCATGTGTCTGTACTTTGAAGGAAGTAATAATAAATACAAAATTGAGAAAACCTGAATGTTGGACTAAAATATTGCAAAAACTATGGTCAAGAATCAATAAACTGTTACGCTAATGACTGTAGATCTTTTATCACGCTGAAAAGGAGTTGTATCAATTTCTATTAGATTTTAGATGTTTTTTCTTTTATCTTTTCCCTTGAGGGGTTGCCACAGCAAATTTTCAGCCTCCTAACCTCCAGTCTGCATTGATTTGTCATAGGTTTTACACCAGATGCCCTTCCTGGCACAATTCTCTTCATTTATGCAGGATTGAGACTGTCACAAAGAGTACAATGGCTTATGACCCACTGTAGCTGTAGCTTGAAACAATGCTGACTTTCCATAGCATCTCTGTCATAAATCTTATATTGTTGCAGAGCATGGTGGCACTATAGAGCTGATGCCAAAAACAAATCTAAATTACTCTGTTATATGATATGGTGTCTTGTCTTCTGACTGAAATACATACACCGGTAATTAGATATTATTTATTATTAAGTATTTTCCATGAAACGGATACAGAAGCTGACCTTTAAGTCAGACCAACTGAGGCCAATGAGCAGTCTTCTTCTCTCATGAGCACAGACTACATGGTCCTAGTGTAGAGGTGTTAACAGCCCTCATGCAGGTGTCACTTCCTGTTTAGGCTCACATGACTTAACACCATCCACCTGTTCAAACACTATTAACTATCCATCTAACCCCATCTTGTCAAATAGATGCATGCCTGGATGGGAGGTTGACTGATATGAGTTTTTCTATAGCTGATGCTGATTTTTAAACTTCAGAGCAGCTGATGGCCGAGAAATTACCAAAATCTTTTTATTGCCGTTTTGAGCCTTTTAGGGTGAGATAAAGCATGGATGACTTTTTAACAGTGTGCCACAATGACATAGCCAAAAATAATAATGAACTGGTTTTATTACTGGGTGTCCTTGTTTGCGTCAGTGCCAGTAATACAGTTCCAGGAATACAATCAGTCATTGTTGTTGTTGATGTTGAATGTGGCAGGATGAAGAGGATAGAATTATTCTCTTCCTTGCTGATTAGAGTTTTTTTTTTTTTTCCAGGGGGTTAGACTTGGGCCTGGACTGTGAACCAGAGATCAGGCATGTGAAGACAAGAACTCAGACTTGGACACTTGCAAGACACACTAGTTTCCTTTTTACACTGACAGCACTATATGGAAGTCTAAACAAGCACAAATATTAATGTTCTGTTATAAAGTAGGTATATACAAAATCAACATGGTCAATATGTTACTTATTTTGGTGACTCGACTCAGACCTGGACTCGCCTTCAGTACGTTTGGACTCAACTTGTTGCACCTCAACTAAGAGTTAATTTGACTTGTATTAGACATTTTTGGTGACTCACTATTTGACTCTGAGTCCCACTTCCAGTGCTGACTTGACTCAGACTAGTCTTTAGTGACTCAGATGTAGACTTGGACTCGAACACTGAGAACTGCAGTGTGACTTGGACTTAGACATGACTCGACTACAACACTGGTAGAAACATGTGGAATAACCAGCAATAATTTAAAAATCATCCAGCCAAGTAAAGAAACAAATCACTGCATAAAGCCCAGACCATTTTATATGAATGGTTATGATGGTTGACAGGATCAAGCTTGAGAAGGACAGCTTAATGGGAAGGGTTCCAGGACCACTTTACTGTGTGAATGGGTCTGGCTGCAGTCTAAAGTAACAGCTACAGTCCATTTGAATTCAATAATCTAAAGGAAAAAAACATGTTTCAGTGACACTTAATTTAACTTGGACATTTGCAATAAACAAATCAGACCACAAAATTCAAATGTGCTCAAAGTAAGTGAGAGCCAAGAACACAGTAGCAACAATGGCACCTGGTACAATGCATCAACAACTGAGACATCAAACAGACAAGTGTGAGCACAGGTCGAGAGCACGTCCACCTGCTGATGACGGACGGACATGAAGCCCAGAGCACGCCTTTGAAATGTAAACCAGTCCACTGTCAGAAAGGACACACACTGCTTTGTAACTCAAGGAAGAACCACGGCGGGAAATGCTCGAAAGCAATAAAACCCTGCTCAAAGCTCAAAGAAGACTAACTTTTGGTAATACCACATGATTGGATTAAGCAATTTAGAGCTGACATGAAGCATTTGAATACTCTCATAGTGGATTTGGCTTTAGTAGGTAGAATCATTTGCATTCGTGCAGCAGAAGAAAAACTACTGAACCAGACAAAAGAACTGCATTTGCTAGTATGCGCATTGACTTTATTGTAGTGTCACACTGTGATATACTGACAAATTGTAACAAAAATAAAATCTTCTGGCATGTTAATGGTGCAATATTCCAGAGCAAACCATAGTCCTAGTGTGTTTTGTAGTTAGTTGCAGGGCATAGAGACACATGCTGGCAGAAAAACATTCTCTATCATTTTTAGGGGCAATTAAGAGTCACCATTTCACGCACAAATGGATGTTTTTGTTGGATGGGAGGAAGCCAGAGTATTCAGCCCCCAAAGTAACACAGAGAGGACATGTAGACTCCACTCAGAGATACAGTGTCAGGTGCTAGCCCCAGGATCGAAACCATGGCCTCCTCACTGAGAGGCATGAGCGCTGACCACTCTGCCACACACACCCCACTAATACACAAAATAAAACTATAAAAGTGGTGGGTATAATGTGTTGAACGAGCGTCAAAACAGTGGCATAATGACTGCACAACTCTCTCATAAAAACATCATCACCATAGGGGTATGTCCTCAGGAGCAGGTGGTCCCCCAAATAAAGTCATCAATCTTTGTAACAGCGCCATATTGTTGTAATGAAAAAAGCTCCAACACATCAGGTACTACCCACACATGCCTAGTGGCATGTTAGAACACGTGTACTACCCCTTTCACCTCTGATTGGCTGTTCAAAGTGGCAGACTTACTGTATGTGCATATACATGTCTCAGTGCAGCCCCTCTGCTCAATGGAAGGGGGCCAAATCCACAGAAGGTGATTGGCTGGTGAAAGGAGTCACAGCATCAGCACATCCTTTAACCCAGTGCCCTTCTTTCTGCTGCCCCTCCCCCTGCTCAGCCTGGCTCTGCTGCGGGCATACCGTGTGTGTGGCAGCCACCAAACACATTTTCTTTCTACACCGCTCTCTCTTATCTCTTTCTGCACGGACACAAGCCCCCACAGCGCCCCTCCCCTCTGTAAGTGTTCAAGAATGCGACTTGTGTGAACGTGAAGGTGCAAAATAATTGGGTTGTCAATATCGTCTAGCGACACGTCCTCCCGCTAAAGGTGAAAGGGCTTTGCGTGGGCTTTGGGGGGTCAGAAAATGGTACAGCTACAACACAAAGGGGAATTACCTAGGATCAATGTCAAGGACGCAGAGTGAAATCATCAATGGGAAATGCTTTCTCGTTTTATTTCTCAGTTTTGGGTGCAAAGTCGTAGTGGACACTGCGCATCAAAGTCAGCAAGAAAGGCACAAGGACATGCCACAGCGTGTGCACACAGATTTGATCACCTGCAGTTACAAAGTAGCACGCTGGTACCCGCTTACAGAGCACAATACGACTCCAAAGTAGCTGTAGCTCCTAATGCATCATAAAACTCACCAAGAGCAATAAGACAACCAAATAAACTGCTAAGGTGCTAGCTCTCCTTCACTCACCTCACAGTCGTACAACTCGCTGAGCTGTTCAATGATCCACTCCTCCAGCACCAGTCTCTTCCTCAGCTCTTTCCTGTCGTACTTCACCGTCACTTTGCCTTGTTTCTTCTGCACCGGGTCGTCTGTGGTGATGGGGCCGGAGCTCACGCACCCCACGCCGGGCGCAGCCTGGAAGAACACCCGGCTTCCGGCGGTGGGGAGCGGGGCGCTTGTCTCGGTGCTAGCGGCCGACATACTACCAGTGAACGTGGACTCAGCGAGATGTGTGAATGAGTGAGGGTCTGTAAGGAGCGGAGGGGACTGGATGAGAGACAGAGGAGCAGGAGACAGGAGTGCGAGCCGCTTTTAAACAGCTGCTATTTAAAGCGCAGCGCGGAGACAGCCGAGTGGGCGGAGCTACACTGTAAAAATCAGCACAGCCTCTCCAGATGAATTAATTAGAGCTTCATAAGTCTTCGGCGTGTAACAGGGATTTCCCATAGCACCTTTAACCGTTTAACAATTGAATACTAACAGGGCAATTAAAATTCACATGCCCAATTAGGCCTTACATCCTTGCTCAGCAATTTAGGCTTATAACATTTTAGACCTTCATATAGGCCTATAAAGTTTTGTATGTGTTGCTGATGTGAATATTTTTGCAGTGTGCATCTTTAATTCCATCAATGGCAGTCAGGTGTACCACTAGTAAAGCAGCAGCTCCTCCAGCCATGCTCTACTGCCATCGTGTGTTCGTTCAGAGTCACTACCTTGATAAATTATTTAAAGTATTTGGATAATCAGTGAATAAAACAAAGAGACAAACAACAAACAAAATGTCTACGTAAATAATGTACTGTATTATGGCCTGAATGGCTGAGAGTTTTACCAAGACAATAAAACAACATTGTATATTCTCTTACAGAAGATGTGTGTGCTGAAAGACACACCACAGTGCCATCTGGTGGAATAAATTAGTAACTTGGGAACAATTCGTCTTGAGCTTATTCTCATATCAAGAGGCTACGTGGCTGGAACCATATCCTAGCACCTAAGGGCGTTAAGCGGGTACACCTTGGACAAGTTAGTCGCAGGGCTGACACAGAGTCATGTACAGAAAGGCAATCATTCATTCTTACATTCATTCTCTGGATTAATGGTTCACATCCTTTTTTTTTCTTGAAGCCCCTCCCCTTACTTGTGTCGAAGACAAGCCATCATTTTAATTACCTCACACCTTCAGAACAGACAAAGCCCTGGGGATCTCCTTCCATCTCTGACGCCCCCCTGAGGAGGTCTTCAGGTTTGGAACCACTGCTCTAGATAGACTGTACGTATATAGATAGATCCTTTTTGTCATCACAGCCCCAGTGAAAGCAGTTTTTAAGTCTTTCTATCTGTACTCTTCTTATAAGTCTGAGGGAAGGGTGTCAAAAAATCATTGTCCAGGTGGCAATTTACCTATACATGCATTTCTTTGGACAATCAGAGGAAGAACTGTACTGTAAATAGTTTTCATGCAGACACCTCTATTAATATACAATCTATACTTTATCATAAATCAGTAAAATATTAACATAAACCCCTCCTGTTGTCAAGTCAGCATGACGCATTTTATGACGTTATTATGTCTTAATGTAATGTATAACTTTGGTTTTCTTCCAAATACAGAATTTGTCTGAAAATGACATAGATGATTTCATATTCTCTTGGCAAGTACAATTTATTAATATTACTTTTGTTGAATGATGTGTGTTTTGTATAAAAAACATGTATAGCACCTGTCACATTTAGTGTTGCATTGGGTCACACTTGCAATCTCTGTGATAATTTATTTCACTTTTGTCATTTCATAAACTATTTCAGACATTATCAACTACATTACATATATTTGCAGACAAATGGTTTTAGGAGCACCAAATCCAGGCCTTCTTGGAAGGTGGGACATGGGGAAGTTAAAGTGGGCTGGCACATTGTTAAACCACACCCCAAAAGGAAAAGAGTATTTTGTAACTCCAGCCTGTGGTAGAGCGTATCCTCTTGAGTCTACTTGAGCAGTCATGGCCCTTCTCACAGCCCTCACTCCTGTTCTGGTGGTTGTTCTCTGCATAGTGATAGGGTTCATGTTTGTTAAACCCAGACAGACGGCAACCAAAACTCAAGAGGAGCCCAAAGCAGACTTTAGACCGTGGGTGGACCAGGATTTACAGGACAATACTGAGGTCAATGAAGACCGTAAGTGAACTCTTGTTGTATATTTAACGTTTGTATATTTAACTGTGACAACTACAAAACATACAGTAAACTTGCTAATAAGTATTTTTATGCTCTGTGCACTACCATGTTTCATTGTATATAGTTGTTCATAGTGAAGTGTTTTCAAATCACCTATCTGATAGACTGATGTGGGCCTACAGCTTTGCTAACCCAGGTCTAAACCAACTAAAATAAAATAGGCATTAATTCAAAAAGCATCATTAAATAAGGACAAAAGAGGGACTTTTGCCAGAATAAGACCAGCACAATAACTGGGCTTGTACAAAAGCATTATTAAAACAAGACCAAACCAGGATGAACCAGGTCTAAACTAGGACTAGATCAGCATTAAACTGTGCTTAAACCAGACTAAGTGGTCTATGCACATCAGCATAATCACATTACATAAGCCCAAATGGTATAGGACTAAAACAAGAATAAAAGTTCTTAGCTGCTTGCATATGTTCTCAGATGATGATGATGATTTGGAGGACCACACTGAGGAAGATCTTCTACATGTTCCCTATTCACCACCACACTACTCAGAGGAGGACATGCTGAAGAAATCCCAGGATTTCTACGCTCTCATGAACCAGAGGCGGAGTGTGCGCTTCATCAGCCCTGAGCCTGTCCCACGAGAAGTCATTGACAATGTCATCCGCACTGCAGGCAGGACGTTACAGCACTTATTACAAACTTATGTGCTCTGGCATTGACAAGACATGTTAATGTTCACCAAGTCCTTGTCAAGACCACACAAACTAAGAGCAGAGGTGGAAAGTAACTACGTAATAGTAATAGTTAGTAGTAGAAGTAGTAGTAGTTCTAGTAATAACAGCAGTAATACTGTACTGTAGTGGAATTGGTAATATAATTGATGTGATAATATAAGTTGATGTGTAATAGCAAAAAGAAAAAAAAAACTTTTACTCAAGCAATAATTTTGTTGACGACCTTGACTTCTACTTGCGTAATAATATTTTGAAGTAACAGTAGTTTTACTTGAGTACAGATTTTGTACTTCTTCTACCTCTGACCAAGAGAGATGTAAACCGAAATCAGAGATGGCCTCATGACCTTTAGTTTGTTAACCTGCAGGTACGGCTCCCAGCGGTGCCCACACCGAGCCCTGGACGTTTGTGGTGGTGTCAAACCCAGAGACAAAGCACCAGATCAGGCTCATCGTTGAGGAGGAGGAGGAGGTCAACTACCGGCAGAGGATGGGAGACAAGTGGGTGCATGATCTGGCCAGATTAAAGTGAGTATGAATAAAATATTAAAGTATTGTTAGCTATTATATTTTTTTGCTTTGTGTAGTTGCAAAGTCTTATCTTTCTATGCTTTCTTTCGGCTGTTACAGAGGTGGCAACAGTGATTCATCTGACCCCATTTACTCCAATTGTCAGCCACCACTGCTCTGATACCAACTAATTTCATGACCTCTTTCCATATATTTCTTTTTGGCTTCCTAGGCTTCCTACCTGGCAACTCTAACCTAAGCATCATTCTACCCATCACGATTCCTCCTCTGCTGTTTAAAAATGAGATCTGTGCATCTGTATTAGTAAACCTTAAACATTATTAGTGTTACTGCTCAGAAGGAGCATGACAGTGCACTTTCAAAATGTAAACATCTACACACATCTATTCCTGTGCAGGACAAACTGGATTAAGGAGTATTTGGATGTGGCTCCATATCTGATTCTCATCTTCAAACAAACGTATGGGATTCTGCCAAATGGCAAGAAAAAGACACACTACTATAATGAAATCAGTGTGTGTATATCCTGTGGCATTTTATTGGCTGCACTGCAGGTAACAACATTATTACTCACTGCAAAATTCTTTTTATTCCTATATTGTGCATTTTCCTTGAATGGTTGTTTATTTGTCTTCATCAGAATGTGGGACTTGTGACAGTGACATCAACACCTCTGAACTGTGGACCACAGCTCAGGCAGCTCCTCAAACGGCCAGTCAATGAGAAGCTCCTGATGCTTCTTCCTGTAGGATACCCTTCTGCAGATGCCACAGTGCCTGATCTGAAACGCAAACCTCTTGATGATATAATGATGCACATTTAACAGTTCACCTTTTGCAATACATTTATGCCATATATAAGAACAAACGTATAACCTAGGACAGTGGTTCCCGACCTTTGTGGTTTTGTGTACCCCTGACCTGGTTTAGTCCCTGTTTTGTCCTTCTTTGGTGTTGTATCCCTTGCTATAGTCCTGGTCCTAGTCCTAGTCTGAGATAGATTTATTTTAGTCTTTGAAAGACAAATCTATAAAGGTATTATAATTGATCACATAAATCCACTTACCCCCTGCAATGTGCTCGCATACACCTAGGGGTCCCCGTACCCCTGGTTTGGAAACACTGACCTAGGATAATAGAAAGCTGCTTCCTTACAACATTAATGTACATGAATTACTTTGTAGTTTGGCTACTTAAATAAATCCATTAATTGTTCTCATTTTCACTTTGGCAACATTTACAAAACAGGACGATACTTGTTCATCGATGCATTTTATAGTGACTAAAAATGTCATAATATAAGACATTTTTAACCTAAAAAATCTGTTGTAGGATATTCCTGTTGTTGCGTAGTTCTGTCTGAAGATGTCACTATTTGTTGCCGTGAGTCGCGAACAAACATTGCAGAAGAAGAAAAGGTGCATTGCGCATGCGTACACCACGTACACCGTTGATCCAGGCTGTGTTGCTAGATGCTAGTTGCTAACGCTCTGTCAAGTTGCACACAGTGGGCTTGAAGGGGGAAGCGTAGCGGCGGAGAAGAAGGGCGACTCAAGCGCCGCTACGAAATGGCCGGACAACAATTTCAGTACGATGACAACGGCAATACGTTTTTCTATTTTCTCACGTCCTTCGTCGGACTTATTGTGATCCCCGCCACATACTACCTCTGGCCCCGGGATCAGAATGCTGGTAAGGCCCTGCTTCTGATGTCTGGCTCACCATTAACTTAGCTAACAAAGTAAACACAGCCTCTGATTTACCAAAACGCCAAGCGACCTTTTTTAAATTTATTTAAAGTTGGTAGTTTGATAGCATAGTCAATATTTACTATTATGTGGAGACTGTAAGTAGTAGTCCTAGAACAACGCTATGGTGCTACCAACTTCATGTAGCTTTATGCTAATAAAGACACTTCTACGTGTTGACACTGCATTAAATGTTTGATTGTTCCATTACCCATGCCATTTTACTTTCTAGCAATGCTTTTGGTATCTGGCCTTTTAACCTGCTAAATACACATTACATTGAGCAAACATTTAGTGGAGACGGAATGTCAACACAAGAGCGGCGTCTGTAAAAGTTTTGAATGTCCATTTATTGACTTGATCCTGACATATACAACCATCTTCTCTTGGTATAGCTGCTAGTCAACAACAGACTGTATTTGCCACGTGGCCTTACAGTCAAGCTTGACTTGATATGTCAAAAATTACTGAAGAGGCATGTGTAATATAGGATGTGGTTAGTGTAGGCGCCTGTATGATGCTGAGTCGAGTTATATACAATAGAGATTTTAAAATTGAAATGTGTTGTTTGGTGATGATGACAAATAATTACAGTGCATTTTTTATTTCTATATTTTTTTTTCCTAAGAACAACTTCGCCTCAAGAGCTTAAGGCGGGTACATGGCAGGTGTCTGTGGTACCGGCTGAGGCTCATGAAGTCCCAGCAGAGTATTATTCCAACACTAAAGTAAGTCATACTGTGTTCTGTGCTTCTCCTGGTCAATAAATTTGTGTACACACAGATTCCACATTCCTCCCACTGGTGGCCATGTGACTTGACGTCTGTCTTTCAAGAAATTGCACTACAATACCTTGTAATGGGTCTGAAATCTTACCATGTTATTCTTACGTTGGGGGTTTAATAATTGAAATTTTATTGGTTGGTTCATGTACAATCCAAATAATTATTGTAAGTCACCTCAACATTCTACAACAAATTCCTTGTTCTGTTTGCGCATTTTGTATGAAACAACATTGCTCCTTTTATTTGCAGTTGTGTTTGTATTTTACCATTTAGAAACAGCATTTCCCACATATTTTCATTTTATGGGGGTTAATTTACTAAACATGGTTCAGTTCAAATTGTATGAGGCTTTTAGACTTAAGATTTTAGTTTTTTATATTCATATAAAATATTAATAAAATTATATATATTTTTTTACTAATATGTTAGGATTTTAAAAATTTGTATCATATCCTGTAATATTTCTTTGAAAGTTTTAATTCCAGTTGAAACAGCATTACTTAACTTTTAGCTTTTTGTTTCATAATGGTGGTTACTATTTATGTATACTACTTGTGTATTTACATTTAGTTTTAGAATATGAAGAATAAAATTATTATTTCAGTGGGCCGCTATAGTCTTCTGAATTAATGGGAAACACTGTAGAAATTTTGCATTGTCTTTGCGCTACAAACACCTAATAATACTTTTAAATCAGCTGAATGCTCTTCGGCCTCTTACAGTTTTCTGCTCATTGTTTATCAGAGTGTTATTTATTCTTTCTTTTGTTTTGATTTTCACACTTTCACACTCCTGTACCACCACTTTTAAGACTAAATCTTCATCTGGCCTTGTCTCGTGTACTCCAGTGCTTCCTTTACTCTGCTGTGTTTGGTGTTTAGGACAAATGAAATGAGGCATCTCAGATGTCTTTGAAATTACAGTATGAGTTTCCTTTTTCGTTAGTGCTTATTACACTAATCCATCATTTATTTTCTGGTTGAACTTTTCAGACAACTCGAGCTAGTGAGTGGTTGTCGTGGAAACAGATGCTGCAGTACAGACTGGGTTTTTTGCCATTGTCATGGAGACAGAATCCACTTAAAATCCCTAAGAACTAAATAACAACAACCTTTCTGCACAATACAAGCAAACACATAATGGTAGACTGGCATTGTGAACAGATTGGGAACTGGATCTTAGGAAACAAAAAAAAACTTTAGATGTGTAATGAATGGAATTTATGCTTTGTATTGGAAGCCTTTTTGTGTAACCTTCCTTTTGTTTTTCTACAGGAAAGCTGCCTTATTATTTGGGTGGGTTGTGTTTTTACTGCTAGCTTACAAAGTGTCCAAGCTGGACCGAGAATACCAGGAGTACAATCCTTACGAAGTGCTCAACCTTGATCCAGTAAGCACAGTCAAAGCATACTTGTTTTTTTGAGCCATAATATATGTGTGTAACTTGATAATTCTTTCATCTTTATTCTTCAGGCAGCCTCTGTGTCAGAAATCAAAAAGCAATACCGTGTATTGTCTCTTAAATACCACCCTGATAGAGGAGGTGACGAGGCTACTTTCATGAGGATTGCCAAAGCCTATGCTGCGTCAGTGCCATTCTCATTTAAACATTTCAGTCTCCTATATTCATAGTCGTTTGGTTAATTTTTTCTGTGGTTTTATATAGTTTGACCAATGAACAAGCACGTGAAAACTGGAAAAACTATGGAAACCCAGATGGTCCTGGACGTGAGTCTACATGCACACTAGACACTTGTGTATCAATACATGTGTTTTAGACTACCACTCTATGATTTACTATAATAATGCTTTTTTTTTAGCAACCAGCTTTGGTATTGCTCTACCTGCCTGGATTGTAGACCAGAAGAACTCAATGCTGGTACAATTACCAATGTCCCAATCACATGACTTTACTACATTTTAATATATATGATATGTCAAAATCAATTGCCCTTTTTTCTTTTCTTTTTAGGTTCTTTTAGTGTATGGATTAGCATTTATGGTCATCCTTCCTGTGGTGGTGGTGAGTTATCATCATGAATTCATAATGAGTGCTTTGAATTCTCTGTATGTCCTTTACTGATAATGGAACTCATTTTTGGTTTTAGGGGACGTGGTGGTACCGCTCTATCCGCTACAGTGGAGACCAGATTCTTATCAACACTACTCAGCTTTTTATGCATTTTATGTACAAAACGCCCAACATGAACATGAAGCGTGAGTTTACATCCTGATAATTATGGCATTTATTGAATTATAAACCTGCCATTGGTATCTGTGCATTTTATTGGGTGATAATTTTTGGTTTCTGTGCTCTTAACTTTTATCTTTTATTATCTCCAGGCTTAGTCATGGTGTTAACTGCAGCATTTGAGTTTGACCCTCGTAGCAATAAAGAAGCCACAATACGACCGACAGACAACATTGTTGTGCCACAGGTAACAAACTGGGACAAACTGCTTATGAATCAGAGGAAAAGACACAACATTTTTATTTATTTTTTTGTTTTGTTTCAGCTAATTCGTGAGCTAGGGAATATCAACGTGAAGAAAAAGGAGCCTCCTTTCTGCTATCCTTACAGTTTAAAGGCCAGGGTCTTAGTTCTTGCTCACTTAGCTCGTATGGATGTCTCTGAAGAACTAGAGGAAGGTATCAGTTTAATATTATATTCAGGTTGTGTATTGAGAAGTATACATGTAATAACAGCTGCATCCCTCAACTCCAATGCACCTGTCTTTTTTTTTTTTTTTTTTTTTTTTTTTTTTTTTTTCAGATCAGAGGTTTGTGACAAAGAAGAGTCCCGCTCTTCTCCAGGAGATGATCAATGTGGGCTGTCAGCTGACCATGATGGCCAATAGCAGAGGAGGTACAGCCATCAGATTAAATATATATACTGTATAAATGTTGTTTTTTTTATCACAGTACACCAAGTGAGTATTTTCCTGCCCTAGTAGTTGTTGGAGTAATTTTTGTTTGTGCTTGTAGGTTTTCATGCCCCTCGGTTAGTAACCATAGAGAATTGCATGAAGCTGACCCAGATGATAGTGCAAGGTCTGCAGGAGTCAAAGTCACCATTGCTGCAGTTGCCACACTTTGAGGAAGAGCATTTGCGCTTTTGTATCTCAAAGAAGGTACTGTATCTGCACATTTCAAGACAAAAACCAAGACAATTTCAAGACAAAAACCTCTTTTTCTTTTGTAGTATAAAGTCCGGACCCTTCAGGACCTGGTGAGCCTTAAAGACTCAGATAGGCGTAGCATGCTGCGCTTTCTGGGGGAGGAGAAGTATGATGAGGTCATGGCTGTGCTTGGCAGCTTCCCTCACATCACAATGGACACCAAACTGCAGGGTCAGTTCTGCAAAATGTACACACACTAGCTTTATTTATTTGATGCTTACGTTTGTAATCAGTGTCAGTTTGTCAAGGAAACAGTGCAATTAAACATATAGAGGTAATAAAGCATTTCAAAGTGTGTAGACCTGACATTTTTTATTTTTCAGTTCTTGATGATGAGGATAGCAATAACATTACTGCTGGCTCCATTGTCACAGTTACAGTCACACTAACAAGAAAACGGATGGTGGTAAGAAACTAAATGCTTTGCATAAGTATACATAAATCTACATTCAAATAACAAAAATAATGTACTTTTTAAAGACTTCAATGATTTGTATGTTTTGGATAATATCATTCCAATGCACGTTCATGTAAGACCATTAGGGTGCGCTAGAGACTAAAGTTGGCATATACTGCTTTTTGCGTAGGAGGTGTTTGAAAAAGAGCAGGAGTCCACACCTTGTCCAGGAGAGGATGCAGGGAATACAGAGGAGGCAGTAAGGACAAAGCACATTATATACACTTTATTGTGTATACAGTATTTTCTTTAATGTATGTAATTGTTTATATATATGTCTTGTGTTGAGCAGGGGGACGCAAATAAAGCCAAAACAAAGGTCTGGCAAAATAAGAATAAAGGGGCTAAAAAGACAGCCAAATCCAAGAAGAAGAAATTAACCAAGAAGAAAGCCACTCCAGCAGCTTCTAAAAACAAACAAGCAAATGGCAATGTTGCAGGGAATGTAAGTTACAAGTTACTACTTTGCTTTCCATAAGTCAGTGTTTTTGTTGGTTTGTTTTCATCATATTTGTCCATAAATGTCCACAGGAAGTGGTAGCAGCGGCATCTGCAGCAGTCGCAAAGGAGGACGAGGATGAGGCGTCAGATAAGGGCAGTGAGTCTGATGAGGGTGAAGCCAACAAAGACTCTCCTAGTGAGAGAGAAGAAGACAGTGACAAACAGAGCGATACAGAGGCAGACGAGATGGCTGGTGACGATGAAGAGGTCAGACAACACATGTGATAAACTATACAAAAACATTTTATTTTCATTATATTATTACTGACCAATTATATGTCCATGTCAGGAGTGGGAGGCGTTGCAACAGAGCATCCAGCGGCGAGAGCGGGCTCTGCTGGAGACCAAGTCAAAGGTGACCCACCCGGTTTACAGCCTCTATTTTCCAGAGGAGAAGCAGGAATGGTGGTGGCTCTACATTGCTGACCGCAGAGATCAGACCCTTGTCTCCATGCCCTACCATGTGTGCACATTAAAAGACACAGAAGAGGTTAGTTTGTGTTCTCTTTCTCTATTTGTGCCCCTAGAAACATAATTACTTAAACTTAATTACTTGTTATTAAATTAAAGTGCTCTTTGAATGTGTATTTGTTTCTTTTGATTATTTTAAATGTTATATTATTTAGCTCTTGTAGATATCCAGCTTTTGGATTGTGAGTGTGACTGCATAAATATTGGTTCATCTTTTGAGATGATATTGATACTGTAATCTGTATCAATGCAGGTGTTTGTGCTGTTTTTCCGATTACAGTAATTTGTCAAACATGCTGTTGCTAGGCAACCTTTTTGTCATTATTCCTTTAGAGGGGTGTGTGTTTTACTTTTGCATGATTTGCACCTCTGGCCCTGGAGTTGTATTGTGACAATGAGATTTGACAGCAAGGTAAAGGCTTAATGAGGCCAGTGTGAGTCTGTGTGGCCTGCTGTTTCCACTCTTAAGCACTGCAATCACAAGCGGTGACCCTTGCATACTAAACACTTCAATGACTAGCAATCATTTAGTCTGGCACTTCACCAGTCCATTCTGTTGTTTGTGTTGTGTGACTGCTGATTTGCTGCATGTTTGACAGACGTGTTATTTGGGAGGGTAGAAAACCCTCTTTCATTAACAAGACAGGCCTGTGAATTGTTGCTGTGTTCACAGCTCCTTTTCTGCTCAGACACTGAATAATAATTAAGCTTGCTGCTGGTAATTAGCTGTTTGCCATATGAAAGTGAACAACCTAGTAATTAGTAGCACAGTAACACAGCCTAGTAATTCTAGTCTAATATTTACATATGGACCCTATCATAACGCAACAGTTTGCTCCTTTACTACCTACCCACTCTCTATAGGAGGTTAAATATCAGCAGCAGTGTGTCATAATTATCATTACTATATAACAAAATGTACAAAACATTTTCTGCTAGCAAAATTTACTGTGTTACATTTTGACTTATTAACAATTAATTGGTTTTTATATATGTTCATCTGCTTTTCTACAGGTGGAGCTGAAGTTTCCAGCCCCCTCCAAAACAGGAAACTACCAATATTCTGTAATCCTCCGATCTGATTCCTACCTGGGACTAGACCTAATCAAACCACTGAAGGTAACAAAAAATCAGACCCCTTCACAGTTCTTGGCTGGATAATGGCCAGTTATTGGCAGGAACACTCAGTACATTTACATGCTCAGCTGTTTAATTGGACTATTGTCTTTGTCCCAGTATACATGCACAAATGTGTAATCTATTTATTGTTAAAATTATGTCTCCTCCACTACAATAGGTGGCAATATGCACCATGCCATCTTGTTAGTACTGGGGCATTTCTGGTTGACCTACAATGTCACAGTTGAGGTGAACACCAGAACCGTCATGAGCGTTGTGAATCAAGCGACTTGAGTGTAGAGATGAGCTGAACTGAAGTCAGCTTTATGTAAATATGGAGCAACATTGCCAAAGCAATCGGCAATCGTGGAGCAAGCTTTGAAAGACACTCGAGAGGAACTAGTTCATACATGAAAGTCATGTCTTAAACTTCCGGCCCCTCGTCAGCGACATAAGGGAGACTGGCAATGTGAATAGACTAAACTGAGCTTAGAGAAGCAATTTTGTCGCTTTTGGTGTGCGTCTACCCTTAGCAGTCTTAGTTTAACTTCCGGGTCAGGATTTTGACGCAGAGCTCTAATGCATAAGCAGATCATCCAGTCCCATTCCAATTGGACTGCTGTATATACATGCAGGAGTCTGGAGTACCTACAATTCACACACACATTTATTTGTTAATTTTGATTTTCCAAGTGATCTGCACTAGCATGTCTTTAAAAAGTGTGAGAAGCAACAGTATAGTATGAGGAGGCATGTAGACTGCACACTGAGATTTTGTGTTGGCCACAATCTGATTATTGTGAGTCAGGTATGCTAACCACTTTTATTGATTAATCTTAATTAATTGTGTTTTCCCAGCTGGAAGTGCATGAAGCCAAGGCGATCCTGGACCACCCGCAGTGGGACATCCCGGACACAGAAGACGAGGACGAGGAGCCAGAGGAAAGTGATGGCATCGAGGACAGCGAAGATGATGATGAGGACAACGATTGAACGCTCGGTCCCACATACAGACCCACCAACGGCACTCAAGAGCAGGAAACAAGCTGTGCTAGGCCAAAACACAGAACGTCCTGGGCCAGTCTATAAAGAGTGAACCCTCTTCCTTCATCATTTTACCGTACAGAAATATGAACTGTGTCCCCTGCTTCCCTTTTCTACAATGACTTTTTCACTCCCAGTCCGTCGCTGGTGGAAAATAATTCTGTGACTACTACCAGGCCCATGTGTGAGTGGCTATAATTGTGAAGAGAGCATGTGTGTGCGCACTAGAGTGTGTGTTTGTGTGTGTTAGTAACCTTGTATTTGTACAGGTGTGACAGAGTGACACACTATGGACTGGAGGACCTATTATCACGACTCTTCTTTATAGAAGGAAGAGGGGATGTATTACAGCTAATTGTGATTGCAAAAAAAAAAAAATAAAATAACAGAAACACTCAACCTCTATGTAGTAAAATTTCTCTGGCTCCTAAATTTAACAATCTCTGCACCAATGTTTTCCACACCAATGATGCTTTCTCTGTAACTGTAAATGCAGAAGTCAAGCTTTAGCCCTGTTTGTCGGGGATCACAACAGATTTGACTATTGACATGTTTGCTTCGTTCAGCTCATTATTTTTGTCGTTTCACCAACCACTTTCTTTCACTTTCTTCTTTTTCTTTGCCAAAATATTGATAAAAACAGATCTCCAGTCAGACATGTCAATGATTTGATACTTTTTTACCCCATTTAATTCTCATCCTTCTGTTTTTTGTTATGAAGGCAGATAATCCCTAGATCAGTTGAGGACAATGGTAAAAACTTTTATTGTTTGTAGTAGAATATTTCATATTTTCAGATACTGACACATACTTGTCTACTGTATACAGAAGTAACTCGCATCGTTTCAACTGTAGCACATTCCAGATATACTTATTGTCTAAAAAGGCCTTATTAATGCAACACACTGACAATTCATTTCTTATGGGAATATAGAAAATGGATTGTTTTATTTACAATATTTTTTGGATTTAAATCAGTTTTTGGATACATATCATTAGTCTTTCTATCATCAAGCCACCAACAAGGGAGTTATTTCTAAATGCTGAAAAAGAGTCAGAATCCAGATACAGAACTCATCAAAATGAGTTGACATTTAAAAAGTCTATAGGAGGTCATATGTAATAAGACTAAGCACAGTCAGTCTGTCTTGCACCTTTTGTATGTGACCATTTCAAGCAGAACAAGCTACTGTAATTACAACTGCCACTTCATAGGGTTGGACTGAGAAATACAGAGAATTTGGTCAGAACTTTTCCACTTTTTTTTTCCTTTTTTTTTTCTGGTAGTTATGACATAATTCATGAGTCTTTGTCTTGTTTTGATCTTTTCTAACCTTGGTTTCAGGGCTTATGTGTATAGCTCTGTAGGCTATCGCTGCATGTGGCAGATTTGACAGTTCATTGTTAGGCTTAATTTTTTTGATCATGAGTCTTTTCACTAATAAAATAATAGGTATTTTTACAGATTTTACTCTTCTGCCTGGGTGGGAGAGATCTAGGGGAAGGGAAAAGGCTTCTCTCTACGCAACATACAGACTATACTGTTTTTGTGTTCAGAGCAGGTGTATGCTAACAGGTAACGTTGTACTTCGAGTATTTAGCGCTCTGCAGTAGAATGTAGCATCAGTTATTTGCGCTGTGTGGAAAAACTGCAGTGAGGATATAAGCGATGCCACCATCACTCAACACGCCTCTATGTCCAGGCTACTTTGGACAAAATACCCAACAAATATCTCCCACTTTTGTTTACAAAGGAACTGTCATTGTAAATGGAAAAATATATTATTTGTATTTAAAATCATTTCAAATAAAAAAACTTTTAAATGATGTATTGTTTTTGTCTCAAAACAAGTTCACAATTCAAAAACAAAATCATATACACATCAATGGTTTTTGAATGTGTAAGTCCTTGCTTGTTTGTCCCTGTCCCCTTTAACCCCTCACCTCATCACTGTAACCAAAAGCTCCAACAAGCTGAGACCTGTAGACCTGTGAGTTTTATCTTGGGTTCCATATAATCACAAGGTAAACGTGCTCATGTATGAGGGCACACATTTCACGTTTTCAGCCATGTATAATGTATAATCACATCCTGAATCTCGAGCACATTTCCAACATTAGGCTGATTTGTTGATACTTTTTTTTTTTTTTTTTTAATGGGTCTGAGCCTCTTGACTTTCCTCTGTCTGTCGCTGACCAGGCGCAGGTGAGATGCGGTGAGGTGAGCTGACAGAGAAATAAACCAAGCAGCCTCCGAGTCTGATTTCCTCATCTTTATTTGACAACTTGCGCCTTTAAAACTGGCACGGTCTGTTCCCCCGGTGAGCCTCGGGACGGTCCGTTTGACTGGGGCTGGGGTGTGTTTCCCGCCTGCCTGACTTCTACAGCGGTGTACCCTCTCGTCCTTGCGGCATCTGCAGCGCTGAGGAGCGGGCACTTTAGGCTCGGCGTCCCGTGGAGCGGCTTCGTTCATCGGTCCAGCCCGCAGTGGAGCTGTGGACTCAGGTAAAGGCTGCTCCATCAGCAAACAGCAGCACACACACACACAAGCTAACTCCTGGGCTTCGTCCATCTGCACAAGACCTGTGACAGTAAAGTTAGCTAGCCTGCCCAAGCCACTTCACAGTACAGTACTACAGTACTACAGTACCTCAGTACTACAGTACCACAGTACCACAGTACAGTAGGCTGCAGTAGGCTACTACCTTTCTGTGGAAGAATAATTGAAAAGAATGGCTGCTGACTCTGAAGTTGAGGCTTTTTCAAAAACACAGTTAAGGGCAAAACACTTTCACATTTCTTTGTACAAATTGTGCAGATTGTAGGCTACAGTATCAGATTTGTTACATTTCTCACACCATTTAGACTGCTGTTACTCTACTGGCTACGTTACAGCGTACAGCTCATTATGTCACATCCTAAAAAGTGGTGAAAAAGTTATAGCCTACATTTTTGTTATGTAATGAAGCTAATTATTAAGAAATAGTACCCTACCATGTCTACTATTATCTAGTTATTATCAGTAGTAGTATTTATTCATTAATTTAATAATTACATTTTTAAATGTCTGTGATCCTTAAGGGTCACCAGTCAGTTGCAGGGCTAACACTTTGAGACATAAACTCGCATCACATACTTGTCACAGTCACATTCATGTATCATGTGCAGTTTAGATTTATTTAGGTAAATCAGTTCACCATATAACCTTCTTGATGGGTGTTAACCACTCTGCCACTGTGCCCCCAGTTATTATAATGTACTGACTAGCTACTGCATTAAAATCTGTGAAATCTAAAGCTGGACCTTAACCCTCGCCGCTCCACTCGACTGCTTCTAGTCTATCTGATATCTATGGGAATAAACAGGAGCTGTGGGTGTGCTTAATTCTGTTAAAGAAAGCTCCCAAATACTGTAGCTGCTCTGCTGGCAGGGGTCCAGGCCTCAAGTGTTTTGGTAATGTGGCAGGATAAAGCAGTCTAGGCTCTCACGGACCAAGGGCTTTTCAGATAGAAAGAGTCCCTGCCTGTGTGTGGATGAGAGTTAGGTGGTTGCACTCTGTTACATCAAACTATAATGGTATTATGTATTATATGGTACAGTGATAGTAGTTATTGCTTTTGCATATGGTTATTTCATGATATTGCATTGATATGAAGTATTGTTTGTGTAGCTTGTCCCATTTAATTGTCAGTTCATCCAGAAAATAGAAGTTTTTCTTCCTATTTGACGCAAAACTTTATCAGGCCTTTTCAAAGTCATATTTTAGTTCTCTTGTTTGTCTATTTTATTCTATCGGCATACTAAGGGTGCTCAAAGGGAGAACAAAGAAAGTGCTTAAAAATTTGCAATATGCAATAATAATCTAAAATATTGTGATAACAGCATGACATAGACATATTTGGATATCCTTTTAGATATATAAATGTACTTCGAGTATTTAGCACTCTGCTAAATACTAGATTAGATTGATACTAAATGTTCAATACAATTTTAGATTAAGAAGCTTAAATCCTAATGTATCATAAAATAAACCAGTGCTAAATTTATGACTGAAAAGAGATGAATTTCTCAGCCACAGTCTGATTTGAGACTCTGTGTAGCTTAACAGTATATTTTTAAGTAGCCCTATTATAGCCCTATAGCCCTATTATAGAAAATAAAAGTGATTTGATGCTTAAATGGTGATCAAACTGTATTTATTAATTTAGTCATCTTTTTTTCCATTCCATCTATTTTTTAAACTTTGAAAAACCCATGATTTTTACAGAAAAGTGTGAATAACTTAAGCTATATATGTGCTAGTTATCCTGACAGTGAAAAAGACATTTCTGAGAAACTCTCCTCATATAATAACACACAGACAAAAAAGCAGCTTTCCATCAGCTTCCCTCTCTTCCTCTGTCTTTGTTCTCATTTTTATAGACGAGGCTAAAAGCTTAGTTAGCTCCGTTAATCATTAAATCCAGACCCATGAGGCCAAACTGCATTCACTGTACAGCACAATAGACGCATTGTGGCTAGTATTTTTGTCATTAGCAAAGCTATATTCTCCTATTAGCCTCCTGTTAGTCCTGTGACCTCCTAACACTGATATAAGTAAACAACCACCTCCACTTTTTTTTTTTTTTTGCCTCATTTGTCTGTCCTTGACAGTCTTTTTTTTTATATACTTAGATTTTATTCTGCCATGTTTGAATGTGTACAATGTATTTGGTAAGGAAGTGAATAATGTTGAGAATCAAATTATGAATATTGGTTTGCCATCCACAGAATGATTTGTTTCACCGGCCAATGAAGAGGGCATGAGACTGCGAGGAGGGCGGGATTTAAACTCTGACCTTGAGCCACATTGGGCCCATCCCTCGTCTCCTGTCTCCTGGTTGCCTGGCGTCCTCACTAAAGGGGTTCGGCTGCGCTTGCGTCTCGATCGCCATGGAAACAGGGGGCGGGACTGTTGGCACCTGGTGGACCTGGACGCAGAGATGAAGCCGGTTGGGCGGAGTTTGAGAAGCCAGGCTCCCCTCAGCTACACTTCAGGTGAGTTTACAGAGGTTAACCATAACCTTAGCATTTTCAGTGTATAAAGGGGGTTGTCCTTGTATACATTAACAGAGTGGTAAGTATTAAATGGTTTGTTTAGATAAGATTAATAATTTTTTAAGCTCTGTGACTAACTTGCCACTGTCCTGGGTATACCCCGGCTGAGGTCCATTGTTGCTGGGATTGGTTCCCGTCACCCCTAACCCAAATATGGGATAGATGATGAATGAACTGACACCTCCTAACTTATTGAAATGGTTATGATTGGTTGGTACAATCATCATGTCAGAACATGGGCTTGAATGAGAAAGGTTTCAGACTCACGAGGAAATGGTATTGGTCTGACTGTGGGCCAAGTAAAAAGTGGTACCTTTCTGGTGTGGAACAGGGAAAAAGCCAGATGGCCTGCTCCAGTGCTACACTGAACCATCTGGGAGGCTTTCATTGAAACAAACCACTATGATAGTAACAGTGTAATATAAATGTTATTGTAGCATTGTTGCTGTTTTTGTAAAAAGACAAGAAACCTAAAACCTGCCTGCTTGCCACACTACTGCCATCATTGGTTGACTACCAGTGGTTTGGACCTGAATGAACACATGTGCACCTGACAAAACTGACTTTTGTGAAACTGTGAACTCAAATCTTTTGAGTGCTTCCGGCACACTGTATGTGTACAAGATATTAGCAACATGTGACAATTTTTATGAATTGGCAAAGGAACAAATGATTGTGGATCTGGATCACTGTCTGTTATATGACTCTTGTCCATTTTACAGTACAGAAGGGTTATGTCAGTTCTTGGTGGAGGTTTGTGCTCTTAGAGTGGTTCTTGTTTTGTTAAGGCAGGCTAAGCCAATTTTGCATGTTTTTGTTATAAAGCAAGCTGTGATATAGTGCCATGGAGGCCAGATTGTCTCTAAAGACTGTTGAGCATCTAGTCACAAAGTCTGACTCTTTCGTGCTTTTAAAAGCCTGACCATACTGTGTGTTGCATATAGATATGATATATTAAATATTCTCATTGTTTCACTGACCCACAGCCGATAAAGAGAGCACAGCACTTCACCTTCCCTTTCTTCTGCAGTGTTGTGTTAAGAGGGGCCTCAGAGGAGATAAGGAGGGGCAATTTGTGTGCGTGTGTGCGTGTGTGTGTGTGTGTGAAGAGGCTTATTTAATACTCACACCGCTGCTTATGCGTTTATTTATTCCCACCTTACCACATGACTTTGGCGCAGGATCCGATTTCACCGTCTGTTA
This sequence comes from Bostrychus sinensis, assembly GCA_020698575.1. Classification (NCBI taxonomy): domain Eukaryota; kingdom Metazoa; phylum Chordata; class Actinopteri; order Gobiiformes; family Eleotridae; genus Bostrychus; species Bostrychus sinensis. The sequence goes on along the minus strand of CM036257.1, from coordinate 15,008,708 downwards.
CCATGGCGACGCCCTGCCTGAGCTGTAAATAAATTCAGAGGGTTTGTTACACTGCTACATTGATTAGAGAGAAAACAACAAATATGGTTTTCTACCGACTTCATTGGGGGTGCTTTGATGTTTTCGGTTCATATGCAATTATTTTTTGTCTCAAAAACAACTTGTGAGACCACTTGTTTTTTTCTGTATATTTTTGTCTTCCTATTGGTCCATTAGCATAACTCATTCCTATGCACTCTCCCTCCTCATAAGTGAAAACAGATACAAATATCCACCCCCCGAAGACATTTATTAAGTTATGCTAATCACTACTGATCATTGCTGCATTACTGCGACCATTACTACAGCTTCCTACTGATTTCAAATGATTTACAAATTCAGGGCGATATCCATTACCATTGTGTGGCGTGAAATTGAATGCAGGGGTTCAGTGAGTGCTTAATTGCTTAATTAGCCATAAACAAATTAGGCTGCAGTCCCAAATGTATTATGTTTGGGTGGGGTGCCACAGTGGGGCACATCTTACTCCCATTTGCCTGCTACAAATTCACACTGTTAGGCTTTGTTAATGGACTTTCCTTCTCATATCCTATCTTTTTTAAGTAAAAGATGATTATCTGCGCTGTGTGATGTGGCGGGACTGATTTAGTAGGAAGATCAGAATTAATCTTGGTTCATAATTACTTTTTATGATTTATGACTTCTTTTAAAGGCACACTCTTGCTTTCATAGTCAGCTCACAGTTGCTGCATAATTGGTCAGTCACACATCATTTGGTGAGTTTTCGCTATCACACAAGCACATTTTTACACTGTTTACAAAATATAGCATAGTTAGTATATGCTGCGTATTGGCCCAAACCTAGCAATATGATACATATCATAATATCAGTGTCACGATACAATGCATAATAATATAATAATTAATAATAACAGTATAACAACAGTATAACAAAGACCATATTGTGTTGTTGTTGTTGTTGTTGTTGTTGTTGTTTCAACAATATGATTTTGGAAAACGTGTATATTAACACACCACTATGTGCACAAAAATGTGGAAAATATATTTTATTTATTAATCAGAACAGTGAGTACTCCAGCTGATTTTCACATGCATGGCTTTTTCCAAATAAGCAACAAAATAAAACTGATTGAAAGAGTTATTTATTTATTTTGATAAAAATTTAAATATATTGCATTTGGGGATTTAGACGCAATACAAAAGTAAGCCGCTGATATCAATGTTTGGTTAGAAATTTTTTATTAAAAAATATATAGAATATATAGACTGCTTGTGGTAGGCGTTCACAGTACACACAGAGACTGTACAACACTGGATGAGGATAAACTTTCTCATGAGGATTTTAGTAATTATCTCCATAAATGATCATCCTGATAAGAAAAATGTCTCTAGAGATATAATTAGTACATCAGTACTATGTGAGTTTTTGGACATCCAGGTCATCATATAAGAAATACATCTGGTCATATTTATTCATTTATATTTTAATTATAGCTGTGGTTATTTTTGAAGAGGCATATCGCAGACTTTCCATGTCTTCTAGGACCCAATCTGCCATCCTCTGTGTAAACAGTCAGCTCAAATCAAACCAGTGCTCACAGTTGACGCATGATTGTCCTGACCTTTCTGTTTATTGTCCTTTTGATCATTATGTGTGAGCTCTATGTAATGAAACGCTGTGATTTGTCTGGGCTGTCACATCAGGTGGTAAAACTGGCTGTGAAGCTTCTACAGTTGACTCTTGACAAATCTCTTTACACGCCAGCAGCAGTCGTGAGCACGAGCCGGAGCGCACTGCACCCGTTTGATCCCCCCCCTCCCCCCGAAAGGTTAACCTGATTTTGATTGAGTGTGGAAACCCACCAGCACTGGCTTTCCTTTTACCACAAACCTGAGCAAAACGAATCGATGTGTGGCGGTGAGGGAATGCCAGAGTTTGCACTTGTACACTACAAGAAAAGCCACAACAGTATGGAGTTCTTCTTAATACTGGCACCATAGTGTGGAAAGCAAGTTTCTCTGGCTGGCCTTTTTGAGTGTTTACATGGCATACCTGCACACCTCAGCTGACACAAAGCATCAGAAAAGTAAAAATAAAAGGAAGCGCTGACATTATTTTGATCTTTTATCGCTCACTAAAATAGAAGAGTAATGCTGCAGGGCAATGCCAGACCTTTTGATGTCTCAGGGAAATCAATTCTTTTATCTTTTTGATAAAATCTAAAATTCCTTCTAAAGAAATGCACTATTTGAGATTCAAGCAATGTTCAAAAGGCAGTGGTTCTCAAACTTTCCACACTAAAACATACAATCATATGGGGCTTGTATATTGTAGTTTTTTAATTGGATATGTAGTAAATCAATATTATTTATCAATAGCTGTCTTACCCAATCTACCATCTGTATACCTCCAGCTGTACTGCTCTAAATGGCCTAATCAAGTTGAAACCTGGATTAAACATAGCACAGTATATTCTAAAGAAACAAGAAACATGTCGATGAGAACCATATGCATAATATGTATGGGTTAAATAAAGAAATAATCTAAATTTGCCCTATATAGTAAATGAGTGTCAAAGTAAATAGTTTAGTTTAGCTTGTCCAGGCTGTACCCGCTTCAGGCTCATAGTTGCTGCAATGGGCTCCAGCCACTTTCAATCCCTAATGGAGGGGCCACTAATAGGCGGACCGCGATCCGAATCCAGATCCAGGCACCGTCCCATCCGGACCCGAACCCATTTACCGCACCACGGACATGAACCTGTTCAGCCAGCCCCACACTCACTGGGAGCGCAGCGGCACCTCTCTCAACATGCAGTGTGTCCTGGCACTTTAAAGCTCTAACATGAACAGTGCAGGGTTTAAATCGGGTATGTTTTTAGGTTATTGTCCAACGAAATGACTGACCTAGGTCCAGACTATGTGTGGAGGGTCCGGACTGCTCGATTTACAACAGATAGAAGTTTTCTTTTTACGGATCAGTGAGAGGAGCTGGAGACGACACACACTGTGGCTGTGAGCGGTTCTGTCCCACAGCTCACCCCTCCCACCGGAGTTTGTCCCTCCGTCCCACAGTGGAGAGACAACTGCCTCGTATTTACCAGAGAACTGAGAGGTAACGTGTTTTGAGGCGCGGTACAGAACCCTTAAGTTTTAATGGGTGATACGTCTCCTGTGTTAAAATAGACAGCGAATCTTTGCATGTGACGCTATCAGCCAATCAGATCTGTGGATTTGGAAAGACAGAGCGGTGACTGTGAGTGAGACAGACAGTGGAGAAATGAGAGAGACAGATGTAGAAAGGAACAGAGGTCAGCTCTAAACCCCTGTGTCTCCTGTCTCTGAGTCAGGGACTATTATTAAGAGCATTTTTATTTTATAACTGTAGCTATTTATTTGATATAAGAAAAAAAGGGAACGCCTTGGGGTCCCCCCTGTAGAGCTGGAGGAGGTGTCTGAGGAGAGGGAAGTCTGGGTATCTTTGCTTAGACTGCTGCCTCCGCGACCCGGATAAGCGGAAGAAGATGGATGGATGGATGGATGGATGGAAGAAAAAAAATATGTCTGTCCCTCTTATTTTATTATTTCATACCCCCAAGTTTGTTTTAAAACTGATGTTAATGTTACGAAAATGTTATTTCCTATAATATACAATTCTACTGTATTTGCACTATAGACACAGATGTTGATGTAACCGCAATGCTTTTTTAAGGCACAAAATATCATTTTGATGTTCCGGACCTTCACTTGAGAAAATTTTCTCAAATTGGACCTCAGTGAATTTTAATTGATGACTCCTGCCCTAATGGAATCAGCAGAAGAAGATAAATTAATGAATTTTCTTTCTTTTACCAAATAATGACTACCGTATAGCCTCAGACAACTTGACTAATAATATAGCAGCTATTTCAAGGTGAAAAGGTGGTGTGTGTCATTTTAAGAAGTATTTCGCAATGTAAAAATCGTGTACTGTATATATTGTGGATTCTGCAGTTACCATAGCTGTTCTATATAATGTGCATCCTAAATTCAATTCATGTCATTATATTTGCAGTAGAGATTACAGTGTATAACCTCTAGAGCCTGTAACACAAAACACTGCACAGCTTGAATCCCTTGTCACCCGCTTGAGCTTCTTTTTTTTTTTTTTTTTTAAGACCAAAAAGAGAAATCCTGAGCTGCGGCAACTGTAATTACATTAGAGCCCTCCTCACACACACAAACACACACACACACACACTGCTTTGAGCACAGCACGTCCGCTGGCTGCCGCGGGATGTTAGAAGCGTGTTGCTATGGTGACTGAAAGGGGACAGGGAGGAGGAAGGGGGTTCGGGGCTGGCTGGTGTTTTTCGGAGGAGAGATTGGGGAGGGAGGAGGCAGAGTTACCGGCGTCTTGACAAGAAGAGTGTGTGTAGCAGCAGAGAAACAGTAGCGACAGAAGGGAAGACTCCAAACGTCAAGGGGATAACTGTGAAAAACCTGCAAGAGCTAAGTGAGGATAGCAGACGGCGCGTGCATGGTAGGCAAAAAACTCATTAGTACTGGCAACTTGTGGCTAAAACTGCATGAATTATAATTTTTATCTAATTGGTTGTCTGGGCTTCACTATCATAGAAAAACATGATATGTGATAACTATGATGAATATCGCAATAACAATATAACTGGCTATATTTTTGGTATCCTTTTTAAAATTTTAATACACTTTAAGCAGAAATGCAAATCTTTAAAAATCTTTCATATTTACTAGTCAATAATTAAAAACTAGATCTACCAAGCATTTAGTTTCTTGCCTTTCCTCATATTGCAATAACAGTATATGATAATATTGTGCAGCCCTAATCTTAACTGCAGCTTTTCAGACAAAATTTGAGTTCATTTTTGGTATAGGACTTTGCAAGCAAGGACATTGTGCATAGAGTTGTCCTAGGACAGTTTAGGTTAAGTGTTGCATGATTGATCAAAATTTTGGCATGCAACAGCAAAGTTATCTGCAGGATAATAAGGCTGCTATAGGTGCAAGTGTGTAGTGAGACTTGATTGATTGTTAGATTGTGTAGGAGTAGTCAGTCCCCGTGCTTTGTCTCTCTGTGCAGTAATGATATTTATTGCAATCTTTGCAGCTGGTGATGGGGGGATGGGTACAGTCAAAGTACAAAGCTTTTTTGCGGCTTTGTCTCGTACTATATTTCCCTTTTAGTTTCAGTTCTGTCTTTTCCGTTCCAGATGGAGACGTAGGGGCGACGCAGTTTCAGCTCACCACTTCCTGCTTTTTGAAAACACATCTAGTAATCTCTTTCTTCTGTCTTTCGAAGGTCGGATGAATTCGGTTTCTGTCAACTCAGATATGCAGACTCCTGCTCTAAGCCCACAGTTCATAACCAGCTCTCAGGGTAAGGTCCCAGGAAGGAAGAGAGGAAGGCCCCCCATCCGCAAACTGGAGTTTCAGAGCTGCTTCGTGGAGCCACTGACAACCATCAAGGTCCCCAAGAAGAGAGGCAGGAAGCCTGGCTTTAAGGTCAGTCACACATCAGTTGGTGACAGTTTCTTTTTCTATATGTGCACATTTTATACTACATCTTATGCACATAATATATAATTTTATATTTTGAACTATGTTTTACACTTTTATACCTTTAAACGAAGAAACATTTTACCTATTTGTTCCATTTGCAAAGTTGTTGGCATTGGCAAGTCATGCAGTCAGTCACATGCATGAAACAACAGTATATCTGGTAAAACATACTTTTCATGAGCTCTGTTGATGCAGTGTGTTAAAGGCATACTCTAATATGCATCATTACTATAATACTTTCTTTAGGTGCTCATCAGTGAAGAACTTGTTTTGAAAGAACTGTAGCTACCTGTCATTTTATTTTTTTGTTTTTTGCTGTATTTTCCTTTTATGTGTAAGTTGTGATTGGCTGAGAAACACAAATGCAAAATGTAAACAAATTAAGTTAAATGGTGAAATAAAGGCAGAGCAAACGCACTAACCTTTACACTTCTAGAGGGCTATAAGACTGAGTATATAATAGAGGCATACCTTAATGCACTTACTGATGCAACCTTCCATTTATCCGGGCTTTGGACAGGCACAAAGTGTACAATGGCTGGTGACCTTCTGTGATTGGATCAATAGAGATCAGTAGAGAGTGTAAAGATTTATTTAAAATTTTAATGAAAACCAAACCATGCATATTTTTAACTTTACCTAGCTACTGCTGAAACTGGCAACATAGCACAAGCAAGTGGTATATTATTCATTTTTCATAATTCATCCTTTTAGATGTATTATGTCTATCATTTACAGTTTTTCCTCTCTGTTGGCCACAAAAGACGCATTGAAAGTTTTATCATTGCAAAGCACTGGATGCATAATTAAAGGGATATGCGTACAAACATGTTTTTCCATTACAAATACACTGTTATTTCCCCTTTTTTGATGATGAAATATTTATGCATTCCTGTTGCTTTGTGTCAGAGAAACCCAATAAACATCAGTATGACTGTGAAGCCGTCTTATCTAATCTGATATATTCATGTGTGTGTGTGTTTGCAGCTGAAGCCCAGGATGGTGATGTCCCCGTTGGCTAACTCTCCTCCCAACAGCACTCCAGAGCCGGAGATGGGCTCCCTCCCACAGGACGCTGCCATTGTACCGCACTCTGCCACACCACAGGTCCTCACAGGTAAATAATAACACTGCAGTAATAACAGGACATCAGATTTATACAGGGTTTTCCCACAGAACACAAGACACTTAACCATCTAGACACACATAAAACACAAATTAGAACCCCAATTCCACAAATCATAGGACACTGTATAAAAGAAATATTTCTGGCAAACACAAAGCCACAGAGGTTTATTAGCTTGAATGAATGAAAAAGTATGGCCTTGATAAATGTTAATAAAAGATGCAATGTTTAATTCAAGATCCGCCACTTTGAGCATTTAGAGGTGGGATAAGGTGCTTACCTTTTGCACACACAAAGATCATCAGTCACTGTAAACGAGCGTTTGCTTCTTGTGTTTTGTGTGTGTTTCCCTTGATGCTGTATACTGAGAGGGTGTCATATATTCTGCTCAAATGTATGCTGCTTGTACATGTGTCACTATTGTTTTTTTTTTCATATGACAAACTAGGGACATGTTATGTTCAGGGATGCTCTTTTAGATTTATGGCTTCTGCTCTATGGTGATTTGGAATCAAAACAATTGCCTGTGGGTGTACTGTTTTAAGTTGTTTTAATAGAACATATATACCTTCAATAGTCCATTAAATATAGCTTCTATATAGCCTCTGTACTTTGAATACATTACCTGTTGAGAAGCTTTTTTCCCATATCTAAAATACGTTCCATTCAGTCATATTTCATGTCTCCCTCTCCACAGTCCGACCTGCTCTGATAATATGAATAAGCAAATATTTAAGCATAGCCTTAAGAGTATTTGAGATGGAGCAAGTAATCTCATATGTCAAGGACCAGAGCTTGGAGAGAAAGAAGTGTTTGATGTAAAATGTAGACATACAATCTCACACACAGACTGATGTGACCCAGTTTCGCTCCCTGTGGTGCCACCCAGACATACTGTTTATGTTATACACTCAATTGTTAAAGAGAGGACTAAATCAAAAGTACACCGGTCCAATAAAAATGTCAAAAGTTCTAAATCTCAGTGGAGTATTTTTAGCCAATAAATTTGTCATCCTGCAAATTCATAAGCTGCCAAGATCTAGCATAACCAGGAGGTTGATGCATTATTGACAAGCTGAAATAACACTGGCACAAAGAGACAGCACTGAGACAAATGACTGACACTCAGGAGTTTATTATTTATAGAGTTACAAGACATATTAAGCTCATTCTTCTTGAGTATGTAGTAGAATGTGTGTAAAAAAGATTTCAACACACAAGAGTTAATGCATGCACCCTTTAAACTTCATTGACTGACATTTGGCTTTTCTTTTTACAGCTGAGACAACTATGCCAGATGAGTATCTTTGTGACCCACCAGTAGACTCCAAGCGCTACGCTGTTGACCCCAGTGACTCCGCCTTTAATGTCATGTCATCCCAGTACAACCCAAAACGCGCCTATGGTTTCCGCAGCAGCAGTTGCCCAACACCTTTGGCCGTGTGTAGACAGGCTTCAGGTCCAAGACATTTTCAGGATGGAAAAAGGAATGGTGAGTGATCCACATTCAATCATGTTAAGTATTTAGTAGTTTACAGTAGCATGGGGTAGCCCTCAACAGCATCTGGTGGTGGCATTGTAGATTGCAATCCTACTTTTCAGTTCTTTCGTTTAATCAACGGTAATGCATGAACATTTTGTTGTATAACAGGGCAGCCCCAAGGTCTTTAAAGTATTAAAAAGGTATTAAATTTGATGTTGCCAAAATCAAAGCCTTAAAATTATTAAATCGTAATGGCAGGTATTAAATTTTGTTCTTTAAGGTCTTAAATTGGGACATCTAAGTCATACTTGGAAAGGAACTTTTTTGCGAGTTAGATGTGAATTTGGCAACAACTTACGAATATCTTAAACTCACTTGTGCCTTTACTTAGTTTATTTAGTTATTATTTAGTGTTTTTTTTTAAAGCATGGGTTGTGATGCAGGGCATATTTTTTGCAAAAGCATCTCCACAATTTGGTTTTTTTAAAAGTAGAACTGTAGTTTTAAAATAAAACCAATGAGTTTCAGAGAGTAGTTTTATTAGCATACAATTTATACAGATTATTGTTCTTTTGCTGACAATCTTGGCATTAAATTTTATTCTAAGTGGTATTAAAAAGTCTTAAAATGTCTTAAATTTCACAAGAAAAAATCTGCAGCTACCCTGGTATAAACATATCTCATATAAATCCATCAAATGATTACTCTTAGAATACCCATTTTGGTGCATAAATGTATTTATATAAGAAACAAAACATCAGTGTGCTTCTCCATCAGCTGTGCTCTGATGCTCTAGAGGTGGTCAATGCAAGGCTCAGTAAACAATAAAATTATTAACCAAGAGCAAATCTAACAAATAATATATATTTACAATCCAACTATTTATCAACAGTGTTATTTGGATTAGCAACTCACAAAGCAACTTTTTGGGTATAGACCCCACTGATAATGATGTTTGTTCATATTTCTTTGTAACAGAAATCTTTTTAATTGAATCCCTTAATTGTTATTGTATCCAGGGTACAGCCCTATGCGTGAGGCTGGAGAGAGCAAACGTCCATCAGACAAGGACCCGTCCAGCTGGGGGGTGGAGGAGGTTGTCTGGTTCATCAAAGACGCTGACCCTCAAGCTCTGGGTCCTCATGCAGAGACCTTCAGAAAACATGTGTGGCTATAACTATAACATGTCAAACATAACCGTTAATTAGATGACAAACTAGAACAATACTACAGTGCTGTACTAATCTTCAAGTTCTGTACCAACACATGTCTCAACAAACTTGTAATGCATTGGGAAAAGTGCTATTGTTCCTGTTTGTAATGAAGATTTATGATTTGTTTCAGGAAATAGATGGAGATGCTCTGCTCTTGCTGAAAAGTGAAATGATGATGAAGTATCTTGGACTGAAACTCGGGCCAGCGCTCAAGCTCTGCTACCACATCGATAAGCTTAAACAAAATCGGTTGTGATTTATGTGGGAGAGGCCAAACCTTCCACCACTGAAACTGTGCCAGTGCCAGATCAGAGACTGTCAAGCAGTATAGACCCTCAAAGGCCCCATTCATCATAGACACTTTTGGAATTGGAAATTATGTTTCAAACTGACAACAAATGGGACTAACGGACTGAACATATTCATATTAGGAGAAAATGTGTGTGAGACAGACCTTTGACTTAATGGTACCTGTGCTACAATGAATGGAGTGGTCCCATGTTGTGTAATATAACATACATTAAACCAATCTGTGCTACCAACAGACAACACATCAATACCTCAGAGCTACAATATAAGAAAAATAAGATCAGAATGGTGCTTTAAGTTATTGTCATATTTGACATATTAAGGTATTGTAAATACATTTTCAGCAGTTTACCTCTTTATTTAATACATTTGTATTGTAAAGAACTTTTTGAACTCTTTTCTATACATTCACTTGTTTTGCCACTGACATAAAGTGAATTTATTGCTACAAAATATACAAAGATTTACGACAAACGATAGCATTAAAACATTAAAAATGTAGCCTGCTCTTGAGATATTGAGATTACTTACATTGTCAATGTGTGACCACAAAGCAGAAGGAAACTAACTAATGGCTTTCCCACAGCAGAACATGATTCATAACAGGAAGAAGATCCTCTCATGACTGTGTCTTATCAGCAACAGCTTGACTAGTACAGTTATTAGGTTTGTAAATTATTCTCAGTTCTGGTCTGTTGTCCTTGTATACTGCTGTACACAATCCTGTACTGTACAAAGAAAGGACACAAAGAATAATTCTGCCCTGCACAATTTAAACCAACAATATACAGAGTACTGTAATTACATAAATCTTCCACTATTTACTTTGCTGATATGAGTCTGTGCCACAGACCTAGATGCAGCATGTAGCCTTTATATAGGTTTTGTATCTCATGACTGTCTCGAGCCATTAAAAAATGTGATGTATTAAACAAGTCTTACTGTCAGTTATCAAGTTTTGTAAAGATTACAAGAAAAAGCAAAGTACATCATATGTATTGTATTTCTTCATAGCTTTGTTAGCTGTTTCCATGATTGAATACTGTAACCAGAAATGGATACAGAACCTGACTTCTGAGTATTTATATTTCTTAATTTATTTCCTTAATAAGTACAGCAAGCAATAAGGTTACAAAGTTAAATAAGTAAAGGAACTTGTAGTCTAATAAGCTCTGTTTCTACACTTGGTATTTTTGAAATGTGCCAAATCATTAATTAACAAAAAAAAAAAAAAAAATTGTGTAGCATAATGGCATCTTTACAGGGTACATTTAATAATATATGTATCTTTATGAAGGAGTCTTCGAGAATCCCGTTCCTTCTCGCGTGAGTAGACACTTCCTGTTTGAGGAACAGTCTGAGTGTTGCTCACAGAAATGCGAGCATCTGTCAGACTGAGGTGAACATGGCCGAGGTCTCGGAGAGGACACTTCAGGTCGCAGTGGTGATCTCGTTCGCTGCGGGTTTTGTGGCGGGCTGGCAGGCCAACAGGATGAGGAGGAAGTTTCTGGACTGGAGGAAGAAAAGGCTGCAAGACAAACTGTCCGAAACGCAGAAGAAACTCGACTTGGCCTGAAGGGTAATGTAGGCTACTGTGTGCTCACATGTGTGGGCCTACTGACTGTGACAAGTGTGTTCAGTGTTCACTAAAATGTAGGCAAGGCAACGTGTCCTGGAGTTAGATAATTGTCCAGAACGACCTCAGTCCTAGCCTATAGCTTTTATAACTTTTTATAACTAGGCTAGCTATTTATAAAGGTAGTGGACTACATGTGCCATTTGAATTTTTCTTTATTTACAATTGCATTTTCTTGCTTTTCTTGAGCATCATGGGATTGTACTGAATTATATTTGACCTTTGTGCCATTTTCTTTCCTAGGTTCAGTGCTGTCTGGGATGGCTAAACTGGAGCTGGTTGGTTGACTGACTCTAAGCCCGTGGACTTTCATGTTGGTTAGTCCTGTGACAGGACAGTGGAGGGATCTCTGGACGATCATTCTTATTCTGTACATATGTCATTGTACTGGGCCTGTTTAATGGCCGTGTGTGACATGTCTCAGTCTGTGTCTATGGAGTTGTGAACCCATAACTGCTGCACACACCCCTCTAGTCATAGACACTTACACTATTGGGCTATGGTTAATATCCATCCCATGTCTTTTCTAGCTGAGGTCAAATAAATGATTGTTTGTCAAGTTTTTATTTTGATGTTGTTTTATACTGCTGTTCTAATTACTTGAGTAAAGAGGCCTACACTTTTTGCTGAATGCATTAAACAATGTTTTTTTTAATAGGATACTGAAACCCCAATCCACACATGCTGTGTATTTTTAACAAGGATAGTTATTATCTTTAAAGTTTACGTGGTGGCTCCCTCTGCTGGGTGAATTATGGGAGTACAGTTGTGGAAAGAATAAGACACCTTCTCATTTCTCATTCTTACCTCTGCTTGGCCATTAAAACTAAAAACACCCCTACAAAATAAAACAGGCCTTAAATGTTGGAATACTCTATACTCACTGTAATCACATCAAAATATATAATGACTATAAAAATAATAATGCAGGGTGTCTGTGGGGTCTTAAAAACTGTTAAAAGTTGATAAATAAGTTTTGGGTAAATTGAGGCCCTTAAAAAGTATTTAAAAGTCTTAAATATGATTTTATGAGGAATTAAATTTTGTTGTTATTAAAAATTAGTTTAAAGAGAGTTTGACTGCAAAAGGTATGCATTCATGGATTCATTCTCTAATACATGTTCACACAAGAATCATTTAAAAGCAATAAAAACAGTTTTTGATTTTATGGTAAGTGGTTTGAGAAACATTGCTATTTATTTTTGAAATAGGGATATTTACATCGGCCATTATTGGTTATCGGCCACAAGAGTAAGATTGATATCAGACATCGGTATCTGATAAAAAAAATTATATCATTCTGTCACTACGCAAAAGTTACGTGACATGATTGCAAAGTACAAATGTTTCCGGTTTGCTTGAAGTGACAATGAGGTCTTAAAATATTTTGGGATGGTCTTCAAAAAGTCTTGAATATGTTGTATTGAAATTAACCTCAGGATTCCTGCATATTCCCTGTGATGGATTATTCATTCACTTCACAGTCACACACTGGTGGTAGGTAAGCTCCCCCCACAGCTCCCCTGGGACAAGCTCTCAGAGACACGGCAGCCATACCGCGCTAACGGCCTCTCCCACCACCACCACCAAACACACAGGCTCACCAGTCTATCAGACACTGGTGCATGATGGGAGAAGTGTTACCTACACATGCATTTATCTAAAACCCACATAACTAATTACAGCTCCATAGAACTCTGTGGAAGTTCCTTTACTTCCTGACCATATTCATTTATTATGTACAAATAATCCATAGAAGTCCAAAACACATTACATTTCAATCCTTTTACTGCTGTAGCTTTAAGGAGATTATGAGGATCTGAGAGCTAACTCCAGCCTGCTTCAGTCTTGTTGTTGATTATGTTGGCTGTGTTGGCAGTCCATGTGAAGCCTTTTGATATGCTGCCTACAGTTCACCCTCAAACTAGTGTACTAGAGTAGATTTCCCTCCTACTCACAGATGTTATAGTGGGGATTAGTCCCAGCACCTCCATGTCTTCTGCCAGCTTCACATTATGATTGCTTGTAGTAGTGCATACATTATAACAATATACAAACCTTGATACATCTCTTCACACCAGTAGAGATAGAACTGAGTAAGTGCAGTGGAGACGACCAGGTTAGTGACAAGCTTAGATCTTAGTGTAAAAGACAAAAGAGGCATAATTGATAGTCTTTCTCATTGTCCGAATTTGTCAATAGGTGGTGCTACAGCTCTGTGACACTCTACACAACATGTTTATGCCTCAGCAGTCTCAGTGTTTCTGAAATCATTTCTTGTGGGAAGATTTCTCTTTCCCATCACCACCCAGGCATATTAACACAGGAAAAGAACCTCCAGAGACTTGAGATGACATGGATAAAAGACTATTTTATTCTACTCTTTTTTTTTTTTCTTTTTACATGTAATAGTTCAATAGTGTTCATTAGCATTAACAGCTTATCTTAGCTGCTCACAGGCTTTAATAAGGAAAGGTTTGCAACCACTTGAAGTTGCCAAAAACTACACTTGCCCTAAGTTTATGTAGCCTGCTGAACCTATAGAGCCACTTCATTGCTAAGTTATAAACAACTGGGGAGTTGTAGCCACATTTTGAGAACAACATGTGGTGTGAACACTTTAGCCTGAATTAAAAGGTGCTCGAGACAGTGCTGACAAATGGAGGGGGAAATGAGTGCCATGGGAGGAGAAGTGTCTTCCCGGTTGTGTTTTGTAGAGAGGCTGTGATTGTCCCTCAGCGGCTAATGCTCGGGCTAAATTGTGATGAATAGCTCACTGGAGTGGGCTCTCAGTGTGTAAACTGTCTAGCTCCTGTTTATTTTTGTAACAAGCTGTGTGTGACTGTGTGCAGCCGAATGGTATGCCAAGGAGTATTTTCAAAGGGACAGACAGTGACTAGAGGAGATAATGTGCAAAGCTACAAGAGCACTGTGCTCTGGCTCTCTGACTTGTGCGAGTTCCCCATTTGTGGGAATCTCGACTGCATCATTTCACTGTAATTTGTCTACTCTGTTGCCTCATGACCAGAAAGTTGCAGGTTTAATTCCCAGAGTCCAAGTGAGGAGCAGTGGAGTAAAAGGAAGGAGTTGGAGGGTTGTTGTATAAAACAACCTATGCCATTCACAATATTACTTTAACAGATGTATCATGTATTTGTAGTGGTTGTGTGCCGTGTTTAAAGGTCCCCTATTATGCTAAATTGACTTTTTTGAGCGTTTAACCATGTTATGATGTTGCTTGCACCCCAAAAACATACCTGGAGTACTATTTTTATTCATTTACGCTTTTTTGAGTGATCCTGTATACTGAGCCCGTCCATTTCTCAAGAGCTGAAAACACTCTGTCTCACTGCTCTGTGTAGACACTAGGGATGTTTGTGGTTAATTGGTTAATTGATTAATCAGCATTATGTCCATAATTGATTGAAAGAAATACTAACAATTAATCATTATGCTGTACAGAGTAAAGGTACAGTACCATTGGAAAGTTAGGACAAATTAAATATTAAAATTAAGCAACTGTTTTCTAAAATATACAAGCCTATAACTTGTCTTTAAAAAAGCCACTTTTTTATTATGGTTCATGACTCTGAATATAATATAGAGCTGTTTTTATAAAACATAATGAGAGGTGATGTCAAGCCGGTGGCTAATTAATAATCATTTGTTAAGACTACCAATTAATTGATGAAAGAAAATTAACTGAATGTGCATCCCTAGTAGACATGTGAAAATGGAAGTGCTCCTGTGGGTTTCTAAAGTTCATACACTGTCCTCAGACTCATTCTGATAATTTCAGAACTTAAATTGCAGTCACTACAGAGCAGTACGTTAATTTATTTATCTGTTACCATTATGTTGATAATAGCTGTGATAATTAGGTCTTTTATGCTCTGTCTATTCACCGCTGTTGCCAGCAGGGGGCGACCGACACCTAATCCAAGTGTTCTCAGCAAACTGAAAGTAACAGCTCCCCAAGGACATGTCATACATCATTGTACATAATTTTTTGTTATAAAATGTGAAATACTAATGCAAAGGTGTCCCAAATTATTTAAAAAAGCTTGAAAATGCACAATATATGACCTTTAACAAATGGCACAATATGTGGTCCATACAAAAGCATAGAGGAGCGACTTTGTTTCTGGGTCTGGTTGGTTGGGCCCAGAATGCCCATTGGATAATCCGGCTCAGGCAACAGGGAAAAGATTGGGAACGAGGACCGACATGAGGAGGAGCTCACGTCCACAGCGATGATTGATCCGATTTTCCTAATTGGCACGAGGACCTCGGAGCCTGTGTCCTTCGCCTGTATTGAGTGTGCTCAGAGAGTGTCATGTTTAATAAGCTTCTTGATTGGCTTTCTGCTCGTATGATTGTGCCCTCTGGCTGTTGGCTCACTGCAAACTGAGATGAGAAGAATACAAGAGAGGCTTTTACTTTTGAAAGAAACCATGGGCTATTAACAAAAGCACACATTTACGTAGAAAATACTTGTACTGCAATGTTTCATTGATGCTTTTATTAATATTCAACATTATTAGAAGCTCTACAAATGAGTCAAAACAATGTAGTGTGTTCACTTTAAAAAACAATCCTTGCAATTGTTTCTTTGGAAAACAGTTCATGTTTTTCTGTTATTCAATGTAATAATGCATTCACATGTTCTTGTTGGTAAACACCTGCCCTTCCCTTTTATGTTTCTCATAAAGCATATATAACGTCAAAGAACAAAGGAACATACATTTATTTTAATTCAAAACATTTCAAACACAACTGAATGTTGAACCACTGCCACTGCTTGCAACAACATGCCGCTCTGATTTCCATTTAAATGCTGATGTGATTATGCCTGGCTTTAGTTGATTGAGCTCGTTTCATAACATCCTTTTTTAAGGTTTTTACATAAACCACCTCCGACCACTCAAAAACAAAAGGGGTACACACAGAATAGGCATCAAACACACGTCTCTAGAGCAGATACTATTTGAAATGACCCTTAAATACAATTGCTTATTTTGTTTCATAGCAATAGGGATTTACAGGCTTCTACCTAATGTCTCTATTACTTGTATATAAAGCAGTCATTGTAGTGGGTGTCCTTTGATTCACATTTTCCGTCTATCAGGAGCATAGTCTCTCATTTCAACATTTGTGGAAAACATTTTGCTGCCCTGTGAAGCAATAATGGAGGAGTGCGGTAGTGGTAGCATTGCAGGGTTAGAGCTTAATTTCCCACTGGGAGCGTCAATACAAATGGATGCACTTAAGATGCTGTGGATAAAAGCGGGAGAATGAATGGCGTACTCTGCACAGGGCTGGTTCACGCTGTCTGCGCCATGTATCCTCTCTGTCAGTATTTTGGTCAGAGTACACCAAACAATCTGGACTCACTCACGGGACTGCTTGTTAGTTGTTTACATGCTAAAATTATGAAGTAAACAAGATTTGAGAGCCACATGCTTCTGTTAGCTGATGATATACCAATGCTACCAGCCAAAAGTTGTTCGAAGTAGGATGTTCTTGAGCTCTGAAAATGTAAATACTTCAATATAGAGAATATGTCTCACAGTACAGTTCAATACTTATTATTGACATATTTGTTTAGTTTGGTGTTTGGTTTGTTAGTCTGTGTGAAGAGAACTCAAAAGTAATCTGATCTGACCATTACTGACCATCTGGGCCCCAGACTGTTTTAAAGCATTATGTACCATTGTGAGATAGAGCAAAAGATACTAACTCCAGCCACAAGGGGTCAATATAACAGTCCCATTAGACACATGTATAGCCTGTCCATCCTTGGAGTGTAATGTATCTGTCTTTAAATGTGGTTTTCCGTACATTTTTCCCCTATAGCTGGGTTATTTTTAGGGGTTTTTCCTTACCGAGAAGGAGGGTATAAGAGCAGGGGATGTCCTGGTACTGTTTAGTTATTGTTTATGTTAGGCGGGTGGCACTGGTGACATAGTGGTTAGCACTCCTGCCTCACCGCAAGAAGGTCACGGGTTTGATTCCTGGACCAGGTGGGGACTTTCTGTGTAGAGTTTGCATGCTGTCCCTGTGTCTGCGTAGGTTTCCTCTACCACCAAAAACATGTACAATAGGTCCCCCATAGGGCCAGGACCTATTGTACTGCTATGACTGATTTGCATGCAGATCAGAACCTTTCTAAAACTAAACTGTATTTTATTACATTGGTAGGCTCATTTTTGTTCTTCCCTCATGCTTCCATTCATACAGCTTCTCTCAACTCATACTAATGTTTAAACAGCCATTACAACATGCCACAGTGTAGGCCCACAGCACATCTGACATAAGGACAGGATGACAATGGCTGTTCCTCACACAGCTGCTCCAAGACAGAACCCATCAGCCCTGCGTCCCACTCCAGTTTAACTCCGCCTAATGTATCTGGATCGAACACAGTCTTGCCCCTGAGGAAAATCCATCATATTTAGTGTATTCAGTATTCTGTGTGTGTGTGTGCTGCTGTGTTACACGTTTCTGCACATTTGGCACTTTTTGCTTTTAGAGAAAGTTGCATTTTGTGGCTGCATCTAGCCTTGGTAAATTACTTCAGGCTGAGAATTAACCTTTTAATAGGAGGACGGGATATGTGTGTGCAGGCTTGTTTTTCCTGATAAACATTAAACATGCGTCACACAGGATGCCAGCTTCGGCTCGTCAGTGGAAAACTGCTTATTCCGGCTGATGGAGTGTATAATTCCAGAGTTGGAATAGTAATGATGGCATTGTAATTCAGATGGATAGAGGAGAAATTAGACTCCTGCCTCATTTTGAATATTGTCATTACGCAGTTCTGCACGTTTTCTGCTGTGTGACATGAATTTACATATATTTGCCTTGCATGCACAACACCTGGAAATATGTCAAAATGTGTCAAAGTTAATCCAAGTTAGATGGTTGCTATCGCCTTAAACACATTTTGAATTACTGACAATATTTTTTAATAATACTACTCCTAATGTCACCTGACAACATGCTGTCCACCAAGAAGATTATGTGTAAGCATTTTTTACTTTTATTATTTTGATCTATAGTTTGAAAACCATCTGGATACACGGTTATTTTATTTTTTATTTTTTATTTTTTAATCTTTTGGAGGACCCTTTTTTACTTATTTAGGGTTCCCACAACAAACCAGTTACACTGAAAATTGGCAGGTTTTTATACCAGATGCCTTTCCCCAGTGCTTAATTTGTAAATCAAACCATGCCGGAACGAAAATTGCACTTTGACACCAGAGTCCATAAGGCCAACACTGATACCGGAACATACACACATCTAAATACACAGGTGCACACAAATGCCAAAATACCAAGCAACTGCTCATTTATACTCAAGTTTTAAGTTACATTTTAACATATTTGTTAATAACATTATTACACACTATAGCTACATAATCCTTTATTGTATCGAATTGTTTAATACATCCCACACTGCAGCCATGTCCTGTGACTCCTCCTCCTCCCTGCATCGCACTTTACTCTGTGTGTCCAGGGCAGTCCTGTGTCCTTTGGCCACCCATGACTTCACATAAGGGACCAGACTGAATTTGGACAAGGGGGGTCCGACAACATTGAGAAAGAGTAACTGGGGGATGGTGGAAGTGTGCAGAGAGGCTCGGTTGAGGCTGCAAACCAGCTTCATCTGAGAAATGTGTCTTTTTGACTTTTTGTGCCTTTGGTCTCTATATGTGACTTATGTAAATTACTGTAAATTATTAATATATTTCTCTTTTTATCAGAATGTCTATAAATAATAATAATCCAATTTATATTAAAGACCTGGATTGAATAATTGTAAAACTGATTTAGTTGTTTTATTTTTCATATAATTTAGTGTTTATTAAGTCATTGTCCATTAGTTTAGCGGCCCTGAACAGTAACTTAGTGTGTAGCATGGCTCATATTTATAAAAATATAATTTAATAAAATAATAATTAAATAATAAACGGTT
The DNA here is from genome assembly GCA_020698575.1 of Bostrychus sinensis. NCBI lineage: Eukaryota > Metazoa > Chordata > Actinopteri > Gobiiformes > Eleotridae > Bostrychus > Bostrychus sinensis. The sequence continues at coordinate 14,989,362 of CM036257.1, read as the reverse complement.
TACATATCTGACCTTCAACATAGGTTTAGGAAATCAAAACATCATCTGTTGTTCTGAGTTGTGCCTAAGTTACTGGATCCAAGCAAACAGTTACTGGATCGCATTCTGTCAAAATAAGAGTTTCCAAATCTTGTTCCAGCAGGATCCAGCTCAAATTAAGCTCTGATCCTCCTGTCACAAGTAGGAAATGTGTGTGAAGTGTCTTGCCTAGGGACACAACGACAGTATGTGCTCCGAGCAAGGTTTGAACTGTGAGCGAATGCTGAACCCACTGCGCCACTGTCATCCCACATGGGGTTAGTAAATGAACAAATTAGTGGATTGATTTTGGTAGATTCTTTACCATTGAGAGATGGAAGGACATTGTGGTTCAATGGAAAGAACATTTACCCCTGAACTAAAAGCTCTTTGGTTTCGAATCAATATCTTACCACTAAATAAATACTATATTTTTATTAAGGCGATTAAGATTAAGAAAGTAATTTTAACCATAAAGCACCTTTCCACTGGATCGCTAATGTACTGTAGTTGGCAGGGGTAATATGGCAAAAAGTTGTTTCCAGAATCCAAAGTTTTAAGAAGTGTCCCAAATTAGTGCTCATACCACCTCAGCTATATTTCCAACAGTGTAGAATAAAATTGCTGAAAGGAAACATATATAGGGCTATTTTGAAACTGTGAGAACATCCTGTCACTAGACCGTGTTATAATTTGAAGATGGATTAGTGTGCTAGAAGTATTGTCCAGATTTGTGCCAAAGCTGTGACAGAGGTGATATTTGTGGGCTTTCAGCAACAACTACATCTCTTTCAGAGTTTGTCTTCATTCTGTCACGCAAATGCACAGCTATTATTCTAAACAGTTTGCATCTGTCTGGATATCAGCTTTTGCACTTTAATATAATCTCAAGGTGACTGGGCATGCGGAAAAGCCTGTTCAATTTCTGAAAATGGACTTGTGTGATGTCTTTAGGCCAAATGCTTGAATATGTTTGGTGTGGGGTTTTAAAGCTGGCAGCTTTGCAAAGGTCAAAGACAATTAGCTTGGCGCCTTTTACTGGGAAATGGGCTCTGTAAAGCTTGAATGCTCTTTTCTATGTCATTCACACTCCATATTTCTAGGAAAAAGACTTCAGTTGTGTTAATGTGAAAGCTTGGAAACTTCTCTGTTAGCAGGCATCAATATGAAGACACCATTATAAGCCACCCTTCTCAAACAAAAAATGTGGCTTGCCCTCTCCAGGTTGGTGGAGAGCTCCTGCCTCAAGTGGAGGAGTTTAAGTATCTTGGGGTCTTGTTCACGAGTGAGGGAAGGCTGGCGCGTGAGACTGACAGGAGGATCGGTGCAGTGTCTGCAGTAATGCGGCTGATGTATCGATGTGTTTTGGTGAAGAAGGAGCTGAGTCAAAAGGCAAAGCTCTCGATTTATCGGTCCATCTATGTTCCTTCTCTCACCTATGGTCATGAGCTTTGGGTTGAGACCAAAAAGACAAGATCCCAGATACAAGCGGCTGAAATGAGTTTCCTCCGCAGGGTGGCTGGGGGCTGCTTTAGAGATAGGGTGAGGAGCTTGGTCACTTGAGAGGAGCCCGGAGCCAGCTGAGGAGGCTTGGGCATCTGTTTCTGATGCCTCCTGGATGCCTCCCTGGGGAGGTGTTCCTGGCATGTACCAGTGGGCGCAGAAGACCTAGGACACACTGGAGGGACTATGTCTCTTGGCTGGTTGGGAACGTCTTGGGATCCCCCCCGGTAGAGTAGGAGGAAGTGTCTGTGAAGAGGGAAGTCTGGGCATCTTTGTTTAGACTGCTGCCCCCATGACCCAGCCCCAGATAAAGTGGAAGAAGATGGATGGCATTACAGTTATGTAGGACCCACATACATGTATACAACACAGTGCTGAACAACACAAAAATATCAAACATTATTGTATTTAAACTAGTGGTGGGACTCGATTAAAAATATTAATGTAATTAATTACAGGCTTTGTAATTAATTAATCGCGATTAATCACATTTTTATTAAATAGCAATATTTATATGTCAGAAATAAAATATAGGAGCTTATTTGTATGTTCTGGCGTATTTTAATTTGATTTCAAACAGGGCAGAATTCAACATTTGTGAATCAATTTCCTCCTCCCAGTGCACGTCGTCTCTCCTCCTCTGTGCTCTGCGTGTGGCCTCCGCGTGGACCTGTCCTCTGTCCTTAGCGTCTGAACCAAACAGACCGCTGTCCCCTGTGTGTGTCAGTCAGCTGTGAGAACGATCGGAGAGATGATGAGCAGCGCCTTGAAGCAGCGCATTTGAGAATGAAAGAAAAGTGACGCTGGTTGCGCGGAGGCGGTCGACCTCAGCCCCGCAGTTCCCTGCCGTGCAGTCTGTAGGCACACTATCCAACTGTTCACAGCTGAAATCCATAGAGATTTGTTGTTCTGGTCAGTGTAGATGTCCAGCTCTGATTACTGTGCGCCAGAAACTAGGTCACTGAGAAAAGTTCAGTGTTGTCATAGATAAGTGCAATTAATTGCGTTAATTTTTTTAACGCGTTAATTCTCTGTAATTAATTAATCGTGATAAACGTGTTAAAGTCCCAGCCCTAATTTAAACCCATCTTAAATCCTTCAAAAGATGGTGCCTCACCTAGAGCACATGCCATGTAGGCCTACTGGAGCAGCTCAAGTTTAACTGATGGTCACTTTCTGCTCTCTCCCTTTTCTGTCTAACTATTGCCATTTAATAAAGGCTAAGAAAAATTTAAATACAAAACTTGCAAAAGCAACAAATACACTTGAGCCACTTGAATTTCTTTTGCACCTTCTGATACATGAGATCCATATCCATATCCCATTGTCTCAGTTCATCTTTGTTTTAGTTTTTCCATTGTTTAGTTGGGTCAGTGTTGCATATCGAAGGAGAAAATAGAATTAATGAGCCTCTGGCTAAATAAATTGATTTTGGCATTCGGCTCTCCATTGTGCTCCCTGTTTCACCACAGTACTGACAGTTTAATCACTTCTCCATTTAATCATTTAATCAACCTTTTTGAGCTATTTTTCCTACACCAATTGCTGCAGTCACAGAGTTTTCCCATGGTCTATGTTGTAATAACAATAAAGCACTCTCACTTCAGCTAATCAAAGACTCTCTGCAGCTCTTAATAACAAGACAGGCACACTGCAAAGCATTTCATACTCACCAAAATCACAAACTGTGTGCAAACTACTTTTAACAAATAGCAAACAGTGACTAGGTATGTTAGTGTCAGTGTCTGGTTAAAGAACATTAGCAACTCGCTTGATATACAGTAGCTGTTTGATTCACTGTTTGTGCTACAAATGCTAATGGCGACATGCTAAAACACGTCTCTACGGTATGCAGTACAAGTACAACTGTAGTCACAGAACCATAGCCAACTAAAAGAGTTTGTCATCAATTTATGCATTAACTCTAAACCTAACCCCAAAGAAAGAATGTTTCCTTAATGTGCACATGACAATAAACACTTTGAATCTAAAACCTTTGACTCTTTTCCTCCAACACTGTTTAATAAAATCTTCACAAGTATTATGGTTTGCATACCGTACCTGGTTGAACATCACAGCTTCTGAAGGTGACACAATTAAATTACAATGTATGGAGAATTGTGTAACTGAAGTGATTTGTAAAAGTAAGACCCTCTTAAGTTTGACCTTGAGGGCACCAGTATCAGGTGATAAAAGGTTGATCGTGATTAGCCGGAGATGTGACAGCGCCGCAAATGAATTACGTGTAATCACGCTCTACTGTTCGCCGGAGGGGAGCACATACTTTGCACCAGCGCTTTGGTAATTTATGCACAAAGGAAAGTCTTAATGATGTTTTGCAAAATGGCTTCTTCTGGATGAGGCACAATGAAGTTAAAAGTTGTTCATGCCCTGCTGCAGTGGTAGAAAAATAGCTAAAAGTCTTTCAAATGGATTTGTCGTTTCTGTCCTCTTTCATTTTTTTTTTGTCACTTTTTGCTTTACCTTTAATCCAGCAGGTCTGACTTTTTGCTGCTGTTTGGCTGCAGCCTTTTCACCTGTAGACACAAATGCAGAAGAAAGTGTAAGGCTTTAACTCAAAGACGATGGATGTAAACAGTCATCCACAAAAATACACACACTGTATCTTCTATGGGACATCTGCTTGCCATCAAAAGTGGCATTAAAGGTCGCTTGTTACTTTTGGATTACATTAGCTTTGTGATGTTTCCCGGCTTTGATATGGCTCTGGTTCGCTGCCCAAAAACTCCCCAACAATACTGATGTCTTTCTGGCTGTCTGGCTAATCAAATGAAGACAGATGATATGCCAAAACTCAGGCAAACATTTCTTTCTCAACTTCTCAAAGTTAAAAGCTTGCATTGCCGTGCTTAATTTTGCACGCTGTTAGAGTTCGTCCAGGGTTTTCATAAGAGAGTGGGCTTAGTTTATGCTTATCATTACTGACGACAGACATTAAGTTTTACTCGAGGAGCTTAAAGGTGTTGGTAAAAGATAAGCGCCACTGTCGTTTTTTTTCTTTTTTTTTCTTTTTTTTTCTTTTTACAAATCGCATCATGTCACTTTACACAGAGCACATCAAGTAATTTGTAGCTGTTTACTGCCACTCACTCATTTGGCACTTCCACATTTTAAGAGGTTACAGAGGCTGATACCACTTTTATTATGCTGAAATGACTTCATTAGCTTCTCCATTAGTCTTTTAGCAAATATATCAAACACTGACGTCTGTTCTTCAGATCCAGGTATGTTGGAGAATGATTTATTAAATGTTGCTCTTGTCAAATTAGGTTTTCATTGAGCTGCTGTAATCTATGTAATTTATACTTTTGTCATATTAAAATTGGCTCGGTAACATCATCATCTGCCATCTTGTATGTATAATGACAAATAAAGCACTTTACATTACATTACATTAAATCCAATAAGCAGCAGGTGTAAGCAGAACATATCACATCACACTGACACGCATGTTAGCTCATCATAGGACTACTGATGTCCACTGGGACTTTAGTGGCGTGTGGTAATTACATGGCTCTCTTCAGATGTTTTTTTTTTTTTACATGAATATTTCAGTATGGAGCAGATAGCGTATGAGGAGATGAGGAGACAGACCTTGTCGCACAGGGCTTTGGTTTGCTTTGAGTCTGCAAATGCAAGATTAGCATCATGTCTTCACTCTCCTGTGTTTGTCCTCTGACTGCCATGTTGAATATGTTATCTCTATTACACTAATGCCATGTATGAATAGCTGGAAGAAAAATAATATTTAGGATTGACTGAACAATTTGTAAAGATATACTTGAGACTTAATGAATTGCTGAATGTAAGGCAAAATATGATATTTTTTGCAGTTTTTTTAACATTCTTTTTATTCTATTCATTCACTATTTGGGGCCACCCTTTTTATGTGGGATCATATTAAATTGCCAAATTTTCATGCCACCTGGCTGCACCTTCAATGCTGATCCAAGCATGAACTGATAGCCTTAACTTGAGTTTTAAAGTTTATAATGCCCAGTGTTGGTTTCATAAATTGGTCCCACAGACATGTAGTTCAGCTGAAAAGATTAGTTTTCTATTGGGAACCAGATATTACAAAAAATAAAAAACACTATGGTTGAATATCTGATCACAGAACACGTTGAATAAGTCCTATCACAAAATACTGCTCATCATCTATTTTCAAACCTTGCCAATGTATGAAAAGAAAATGCTCACAGTATGTATGCAGCAGGCTCTTACTGCTTCTGGTGAAGGGGGGTGCTGCTTCAAGTACATGGGCAGCATCCTTTACAAAAATAAACCAACAAAAGCAAAAATGATGAATGCACAGGCAAAATGGAGGCCTAATTTTCCCCTCGTATGCACTTTGTTTGCCTAATTAATTTGTTTTGGTTCAGGCACTTTGCCCAAATGCGGTTAGATACACAGAATTAGTGAAAGATGGAAGGCGGCGGGAGACTCCACTTAATTGTGTTGTTTTTGACTGTCGAGGTGTATGTGGGCTTGCGTACCACTGTTTTTAGTGCTCCCCCTGGGGTTTCCATCTAATAATTCGCTGACAGATCGATTGATAAATAATTTTGCAGACTTTATTTTTTTCACTCATGAACAGCAGCGCTTCAGTGAAGGCGTCTTGTGGCGTTGTACCGTTTGATTCTCTGTGTGAACGCTGATTATTTCAGTTTGAGCACCTACAGGTTCGGCATCAAGAAATCCTTTTCAAGAAAACAAGCAGAGAACAAACGAAAAGGTTGGCACAAATGAAATTCAAACTAATTACATCGAAATGTAAACAGTTCTTATTGCTTTGTGAAACACTTGTATGACTAATGTTCCTTTAATGAGGTGATGAGCTTTCTTTTCCAGCCAGAACTAATATTTGTTTAGTGAGTTACACAGATTATTTATAATGTTTAGATGTCATTTTATTATGACCTTATGTAACCTTGAGTTGGTGCAACAATACAAAATGTAACTTGATAATCCAGTCCTTTTCTATTGCACACTGAAAGATGAGAGCTCCTTTAGTTTTGTGTAAATGTGCATAGGAATCGGATCCAATCAGACAGCCATGTGTTGTTTTTGTGACTGCTGCAGAGTTGCTGCCTTCCTGCTGACTCCAGATGGAAAATAATCTCAATCTACGTAAACATTATTATGAATTTAGCAAAACAAATGAACTAGACCATAATTTTGAGAGTGACATTGAAGCAACATTAAATCACCACTTTGTTTTTGTTAATGATAAATATTTTCAGGGCAGAACCATTAAAAAAAACAGACTTCATTATGTAGTCCATCTTTGGGTGACTAATTGGCATTTTTGTATGAGCTAAAATTTCCCTGTAAATACACGGATGGAGAAGTTGCAGAAATGAACCATCCCATTATATAAAAAAACCTAATCATAATCCTGGCAGGCCAAATCCTGCAGGCGCAGCATGTGCAGGCCTGTCCTGGGAATTGAGTGTACTGGTTCCCAGTCCCTAAATGAATTCTTAAACAGCTGCACCACTTCAGAGCTGAGCTGACAGTCAGCGCTGGCAGCACACTGCAACTGAATATTCAACAACTGTTTCCACAACAAAGGAAGCAATCTCTATGCACAACGTGATCAAACTATATCACAGAGTGAAGTGAAAAATGTGTTTAAAAAAGGTATAACTTTAGTCCATCAGGAAAGTACAGAGTCAGCACTATAATCACACAGAGGAACGCTTTGGGATTTGAATGAGACATCAGGCAACTCTTACTAAACTTTATTAAAGTGTGCTTTACTTTGCATTTAAAAATGAACAAAAACAATCTGGAGGCTATGGGCACATGGTTAAAACCAAAGATCAGCTGTTAGTAAAAAATCAGCTGTTAATGGAGAAAGTTGGTGCAATGTTGCTCCTCAGACATGCTTTGTGGGATACCTAACACTACCTAATTAACTTCAGAACTTCAGTCAAAACCCACAAAAAATGGTTGACACCACACCCATTTCACTGTGAAGGGGATGGTCTATTTACAGTATAGTTACACATATGAGGAGATGTTATTGTAGTAAATTAATAATAGATGATTACACAAATCTTGTATCTAAATTTCATTGTCTAACATGGCTGCTGTTGGTCCTGCACACATATTCTACAATCTAGTATTCTACAATCTAGTATTCTACAATCTAGTCTGGTGTTGTAACTGTGCAGATATGCCCACCATGGGATGTGGGTAGTCTTATTTTATACCATTAGTCATTGCACTAATTAACAGCTCTGTGCAAAGTTCAACAGCAAAAGAATTCAGCATTTGCACACATCAATAAGAATCGTGCAAAACATCTTAAATAGTATTAACCTAGTAATTAATATGAAACCAGAGATGTTGCTAACACATTGGTGTTAAATTCCATTCTCCTTTTCTCTCCTCCGTCCAAATGCCCACTCCCAGTGAATTGCGCTGGCTATTGATTCTCCCGCAGGGGATGATTAGCCCTAACCTGTGTCAGAGCGCCGAGTCAGGCCAGTGATAATACCTTCACTCAATGCACAATAACAACTCAGGTGCCCCAGGAGCGAGTGCTAGCCGCTCGGCCCACGATAGCATGCTAATTTGCCGGGACTTGTGATAAATGCAAGCTGTCATCCCCCCTGAACAAAGTCAGCCTCTCAGCAGTGCAGCCGTAGGGCCGATCCGATAAGCTACATCAAACAAATAGGACATAATGGGATTGGTTACGGTGCACCTATACACAGTGCAGCACAGGTATATAGAGATACATAGACGCTAATCCACTTTAAACAATGGAAAACTAGCTCTACATTTGTGAACCCATGGTGCTAAACAGGCTGTAACCACACGCTAAACCCGGGACACCTCATTAGTCTTCATGTTGCCACCAAACCAACTTTTAGCTCCTGGTCACACTGTGTATATTCCTGAAGCCAACAGCAGCATTTCAATATTTTCTATGCATTTGGTAACAAAACGCTCCATGAACAATACTGTAACACGAATTATCTGTGCTTTATTATTTTTTATAAAACTGCATTTTTAAAAGTTTAAATTAGGGTAAATTCATAAGTTTTATGTTTTGTATTAGTCCAATTCTATATATATATTTGTTAATCAACGCAAGAAGTGTAGCTATAGGAGGTGCAGGTGGGAGAGACACCAGAACGTGTAACTGTGAATTTTAATGGGAAAACAAAAAACATAACACAACTTACAATATCATCTACTTTGTTGGCAACAGCAATGGTCTAATTATTGTAACTTTAGCACAATTAAAAAAATACCTTGTTTTTTGGGGTAGGCTACATGAAAAAGTAAATCTGTTGATAGTACAATACCTATCTACACACTTTTATCTTTACATTGTATCTAAAAACTGATGTTAAAATCAGAGCTTCTAATGTTGAATTTTACTAAATACCATCACTGACTGACTTAGAGAGGGGGCTTCTATTTACAGCTACATATATTCAAGTAATTATGTGGAATACAAAGTAAAGCACATCTAAGTTAATGCTACGGTTAAAAGTCTTTGTCTAGACGTCCATTTGTGCATTGTTGCCTAAAGACAGTATTATTCTGCAAATCCTGTCCAAATCCACAGCCTTGTCATCCCACGTTAGTTTGATCAAAAGTCCAAAGAAAGAACTGTTTTTAAATATCGTGGCCCAAAAACTAAATTCCCATAAAGTCTCCGAGTCACCCTTGCACTGGAAATATACAAATATCAACAGCAGTCATGTAACCTTCATACAGCATGAGTTACTCAGCCATCACTGACAACACATTCAAATCCTGTCTCTCTTGATAAGACACGCTGTTAAAAATGTTATATTGGTTGACATGTAAACAACTGCTTGATGTTTTAAAGCAGACTGACAACTCTGACTTGATGTGAGCACATTTCACTAGTTTCCAGTGAATGACAAGGACATAAATCTCAGAATATGAGAGATGCTGTGCTATGATGCTACACAGTGGATAACAGGGTCATAGCGAGGCGACTAGAACAATTTGTCTGTTTGTCCTTTCAATTTTATAACAGCGCTGGTCCACAATAATGGCTTTAGACGATGCTGCTTATAGTGACTAATGTGTAATATGCAGAAAAAAAGATGAAAAATAGAATTAGACACATTGAAATACCATTGATTTTAGCATAATCTCAAAATTCAGTGTTACTTAGTATGTCAAATGAGTCTGGTAAGTATGCTAAAAAGTTTGCTATTGTAAGTAATGGACAGAATATGTAATATAGTGATGAACCAGCAACTTCCTAACTTTAAATTAGGGGTGGTCTGACAGGACAGTGACCTCCTGACTCCAACAGACTGTGATTCTTGCAATTCTGTAAGTTTATTGCAAAGCCACGCTATGCAATACTGAGAAAAAAGTGAGATACCTGATGAGTAAGTGGGCTATGGCAGGCAGGTGGAAAAACTGAGCCAGAGTTCATGCACAGTGGCAAGGGGTTAGCACTTCTGCCTCACAGCAAAGAGATTGGGGGTTTGATTCCTGCGCAGACCACCTGTGTTACTGTAGGTTCTCTCCCACTGTCCAGACATGTATGTAGCTTTTGGAGTGGTTTACATGACAGTATCCATTCACCATAATAATAAAAGTTAGTTTTCCTCTCTTATTTCTCCATTAAGTTATTAAAATACATGTATCTACATATAGCTCTCATCCAGCCAAGAAAAGATCAAAGTATGCTCAGCAAAACTCTGGACTCCATTAGTTTATGGATTTGGACAACTGCGTTACAAGCGTTTGAGCAGTGGTGTAATGGACAAGTACCGGGTGTGGGTTTCTGTACAAACACATGCAGTAACAAAGTGGATCTGCTGGCAGCACTGGCACTTAGCATCAAAAAGGATGATGGGAGCAAAGCTTGGGAGAGAAACTTATGATCCATCCTACTCGAACAAAACACAACAGACAACAGTGTGTCAACTGTAAAGTGAAAAACAGCTGATTACACCTTGTGAAGCACATGCACAGCTAGTCAGTTGTTCTCTTCTTGGTTGGCTCACGTCTAAAATGAGACAAAGAGGGAAAAGGTGGAGGAGGGGAAAAAAAGCAGATTTATAAGGCCTTGTTCCAACACCGCTCAGCAACTACTCTCTAACAGTGACGCTTCATCCATACACATCGACTTTCCTCCCAAGTATCAAAACCCCCACCTGCTACCTGGACCCCATCCCCTCTGCACTCATCAAAGTCTGTCTCCCCATTATCTCCCCTGATCCTGTCAATCATTAACTCTGACCTCTGGCATTGTGCCTCAGTCTCTCAAGCTGGCAGCTATCACTCCCATCCTCAAAAGCCCTGACATTCTCACACATTTCTGGCCCATCTCCAACCTTGCCTTCCTGTCCAAAATCCTTGAATGTGTTGTAGTTACCCAACTCAAAGCCCACCTGAACTCTAACAGTCTGAACCCTTCCAGTCCGGTTTCTGCCCTCAACACCATCAGTCACTCCATTCTCCTCTTCTGCCTCAAGCCCTCCCTTAACATTACTGGCTCTGCTCTGTCATGGCTCAAGTCATAGCTCACAATTAGACAACAGTTTATCCACATCAACAACTGCTCCTTCTTCCTCCCCTGTCACAATTCGTCCCCCAAGGTTCAGTGCTTGGTCCTCTTCTATTCATCCTCTACACCCACCCTCACTCACTGCCTAACAGAAATCAAAGACTGTACTGTAATAAAACAGATATAATCATCATTGGCCCAAAAACCATCACTAAATCCATCCATTATTTCTCCCTGAACATCAATAACACATCCCTCTCTCTCTATGCCCAACCTCCTGTCCGTCCCCTGCAGGCTCCAAACCTGGGGGACAGAGCCTTCTCCATTGCTGCCCCCACCCTCTGGAACTCACTCCCCAAACAGCTCAGAGAGTGCTCCCCATGGTGCTAAGACGAGCAGGAGGAACTGTGAGGTGGATGGAGGAGGAGGACCTGAGTGAGCGGGCGTGTGCAGTGACGTGAAGGAGTTCAGTGAGATAAGTAGGAGCCAGGTTATGGATGGACTTGAATGTGAGAAGTAGAGTTTTGAACTGAATGCAGTAGTGAACGGGGAGCCAGTGAAGCTGTTGCAGAACCGGGGAGATGTGGTAAATAGAAGGTGTTTTGAAGGAGTTGTAGTTTATGAATAGTTTTTTTGAGGAAGACAGCAGGAAGATGCAGTAGTCAAGACGTGAGGTGACCAGGCTATTGACAAGAATAGCGGCTGTGTGAGGGGTGAGTGAAGAACGGAGACGGTTGATATTTCTGAGGTGGAAGTAGGCAATGCATGTGATATAGTTAATGTGTGACTGGAATGAGAGTCTGAGAATGAGTGCTGTCCAGGATTACACCCAAGCTCTTTACCTGAGGGGAGGGAGAAATGGAGGCGTTATCAACAGTGACTGAAAGGCTGTCTATTTTGTTTAATGTAGATTTGGTACCAAGTAGGGGGACTTCGGTTTTATTGCTGTTTAGTTTTAGAAAGTTGAAGTGGGTGAGGGAGGAGGGTGGGAGGATGTTAGATGGTTTGGAGGAGATATAGAGCTGGGTGTCGTCTGCATAGCAGTGGAAGTGTATGTTATGTTTTCTGAAAATGTGACGAAGGTGGAGGAGGTAAATGATAAATAGAAGGGGACCAAGGACTGAGCCTTGGGGGACGCCTGAGGAAACAGGGGAATGCTGGGAGGAGTATGGACCAAGTTGGATGTACTGAGAGCGGCTGGAGAGATATGAAATGAACAAGTGTGTGTGAGATGCCAACAGAGATAAGTCTGTCAAGGGTGGTGTGAGAAATTGTGTCAAAGGCTGCACTTAAGTAATTATGTAGTATTATTATTATGCTTATTCACTGACCAACCAGAGCGTCTTAATGTTGACTGCCATCTTTTGTGGTAACTGACATGAGATCCTGGCTTTTTCTTCACTTGATATACCTGGCAACTTACCACAGCTCTGTGTTTCAGCCGCTTATATGTGTCTGCTGTATGTGGCTTCTTCTATGGTACTTCAGTGTCCATGGATTTTATAAGTGTCCAAGCCCTTGGGCATTGCTTGGGGGACAGACAGCATATGACAGCATCTGTGTAAGAAGGGTGGAGCTAGGGTCTCATCATCACAAGCCTCTCTCACCAGGTCTTTCTGAATCTCCCAAACCCTGTATGATTGTCTTTTTCTTTCCTTTTGTATGTTTGCATTCTAAATCTCTTGCATAGTTCTTTTGTCATCACTGTAATAAGCAAGTTCAGTCTGCACTCACAAGACGATTACATCTCTTGATCCGTGACAAATTGTTCTCTCGACTCTGTGTGCATACTGACCTTTCCTTTCTCAATCTAAAAGAAAAAAATAATTACTGCATTGCGTTTGTCCTCACACTGAAATAAACAGATTTGAATAAATAGCTTTCTATTTATTATTCAGTTCTGTGATGGCCATTCTCTTCTCTGCAGCAAAGTCAAATGCTTCTCATTCATCTTACAGAACGGGCAGATCCATAAATAAAAGCTTTTGAACCACTGGCCATACCAGTCCTTTGGAAAAAAAAGAAAAAAATGAAATGTTTAACTCTTTAAGACAGGTTTTGGGTCAAATTCATGCATGTATACATTCACAAGCTGAATTTATGCAGCATGATTCTTCATCAAAAAGATTTAGCAGAAAGTTAAACACATTGCTCAGAAAAAAATGTGACACTGAATTGTGTTAGGATCAGATAGAAACATTGCACATTATCAAACAATGTTATATCAAATGAAAAGAGGATGCCTTGGCAGACAGGAGGCAAGAGGCTTAAAGTGGGTGTCCATAGCAGCTGTATTTTGTGTACAGCTCAATTTACCTAGCATCTGAAGAGCTAATCCTGTTATGGAGGAGGAGGCCCGCTGTCAGGAATTATTCTTAGATATGATAATCACTGATGGAAATGTATATATATAAAAAAGGGATTTAATTCTCCAGAGAAATGGTCCAAGTACAGACATGATCTCAGTGGGACGCCATCATAAAAAACAAAGATGGCGTACAGAGAGACTATATAGAGCCGCATCTCTACAACATAAACAACTGGGATTTTGTAATATTTTAAGAAAAATATTACCAACAATAGAAGACAAAAAGTCTTCCTTTGAAGGCAAATGTAGTTCCACTGGGTACTTACTGAACAAAACATGATGAAAACTATTATTTTTCACTGTCCTAATTATATCGTATATTAGAAAAACAATGAACATTAAGTATGAAAGCACATTAGTAAGAAGTTGTCTTCTGCTAAGGTTTGGTACAGGATGGTTTGGCACTGGTCACCTTTTGAGAATCCTTGCTTACAGTGTCATCAGTACCAGTCAAGGGAGATATAAATCTATTGGTCAACTTTAATTAAAAGTAAAGGAAATTACAGTTAAACTATTTTCAGTGCCTGGGTTTAGACCATTGTAATTCTATTTTAAGAATTAGTATGATTTTTTTTGTATAAAGTAAATTTTTTGGCTGAACAAAAGACATACAGTATTTGCATTTGAAAGCAACTACTGTACAAGGACATGACACCACCATTCATATTTCAGGGGCAATGCCAAAATATGCAGGACCAATGGTGTTTGAAAAACAAAAACATCACAAAAAGCAAGACCTCAGACTTTGATTTGGATCTTTAAAATGATGACTTGGACTCAAACTTGTAAACCAATGAAGCACACTCAGACTCAGGCTTGGACACTTGTGAGTAACATTTGAGTCTAATGGTTTTCTTACACTGAAAGCAAGTCTGAGCTAAAACCAACATAAAATGAATTTATTCTGGTATGAATTAGTTCAACTTGAAATGTTTTTGGTGACTTGGACTCCTGAGTGTTATTGACTCAGACTAAGACTTGAACTCAAACACTAAGGACGAGAGTGACTATGACTTAAAACCAGATGACGTGACAATGACCTTGCTACCTGGATGTAAACTATCCACCCTCTAAAATGATTAAATATTCGTTTTTCGTCAAATTTGCATAATCCCACTCTACTGACTCACATTAAAATGATTTCTTGCTGACGTGTTTTTTTGCTCCTTTAGAATTTCCTCCTGCCTCAAAGTTACTCTCTACTGGAAACACTTCAGACTAACTTCTCCCAGTAGTGTTTCTGTTCTCTTAAGACATGTCAGAGTCTGTCTACAGTCAGACTCCTCTGAGGAACGCCACATACACTGGAGTTTTCTTATTAATCAAACACACTGACAGACCGGGAGGTAAACAAACACAACACTCATACACACTGAGGAAGTTTGGTAACTGACATTGGTTTGGTTTTGACTGAAAATAAATATTCATGTCCAACAACTTTCCAAGAGACAAGGGAGGTAAGAGAATTACTGAATGAAGTTAAGAAAGTTGGATGTGCTACAGCAGAGTGGTTAGCTTCAAGGGTGTTATAAAATTTAATATCAGTGGCAATTGCTGCTATGGGTTCTTTTCAAACATTAGCTTTGCAATTAACTGGTGATTGTTCGGCCTGTACCCTAACCCTTTTTTTTTTTTTTTTTTTTTTTTACATTTAGCTTAAGAAGCAGACAATCTGAGACAACAAGTACATCACAGTTTTTATACTTGGGTCACTGAAAATCCAAAACTTCCAGTCTTGTCATTACTCAGCATCCTTCTTTATGAGTAACAAAAATAGAAACTGCAGATGCATCAGTTCCTACATAATGATTACTCAATGTTTATCACATCCACTTGATACTAAATCATTAAACCTGCATTTCTATCTTTAATACTTTGCCTGGCAGATAGTTCATTTGGAAATTCTGCCAAGTTCACCATGATTTGGCCCTGGGTTTTTATTTAGTGCGGAGTAAATATAGCTCAGATGCTCTCAGACTTCTCCAGCTCGGTCTTTCTGTTCGTCTTTTCTCTCCTCTCCGAGCGATTTGGCCTGTGGTTGTTGCAGGCCTGTGTGAGTGAATAGAGCTTCGCCTCGTCAATAAAGCAATCATTAGAAGCAGATAGAGTTTGTGCTTGTGTACTGACACCACACGGCCGAGAGAATGGAGGAGGAGAGAGGGACGCTCGTGGTGAGATTCAATATTTTGATGCACGTCGGCTGAATCTGTCTCAGGCAATTTAAGTGATGGGAAACACTCATGCTGCTATTGTGGCGCCCATATAAAACCTAATGCAAGATATTTTACAGAAGGCACATGCTCATCTATAATCCTGGGGCTATATGTTTCAAGTGGTCACAGTGATATGTCCTCTATCCTCACAATGGGCATGAGAAGGTCATGATAAAAAGAGAAAGCTGGACGGCATAGTATTAAATATGCAATATGCGATAACTTTGTTGAAAATTGCAAGATGGCCACTTTGAAGTTCATTCATTGGGCTTATCTTACAGTGGTAAAGTCCAAGGAATTCATTTGTTGCTTAGTCCATTACCTTTCAAAATCCAGGGTCAGAATACTTTAAATATCCTTCCACAATAAAACAATATGAAACAATAAAAACTTGATGATAAAAGTAGAAAATACATCTGATTTTGCTGCACAACCTTTTTTCCCGTCTCCTCAGAAGCTCCGTGAACTCACCCACCCCTGGTTCGGGCTCTGTGCTGTGGACTGCGGGGTTAGCCTCGGTCAGTGCTCAGCTGTGGATCCACCGGGTTTGAAACGCAATCAGTCTCAATTCTCCGAGCTCTCTATGGTCCCAGACTGCAGCAGCATCGCCGCCACCGCAGGCCGCCGCTAAAGGACAGCATCACTCAGAAGGAAGTTGAAAGAAGTCTAGCAGGGTAAATCTGTGGCTTTAAATTGCTCAGAGGGAAAAGAAGAAAACAGTGGAAAGTCTTCACTAAGATGACATTATTATTCTAAATTTTCATTCATTTGATGTGACTGACGATCTCTCTCAGTGGAGTCTTCATGTCTTTGCCCAGTTACTGTACCAAACAAAGACATAGTCCTGCATGTGTAGGTGAGTTGTAAATCTAAACTGTCCCCAGTGAGTAAATGTGGGAGTGGTTGTCAGATTTCCATAGTGACTGGCCACTGTCCAGGGTGTACCACACACCCGTAGTTGCTGGGATAATCTCCAGTCACACACAACACCTACTGGGAAAAAGTGGAGAAGGATGAATCTTTTTTTTTTTCATTCATAATCTAGTCAAGTCAATTAAAAACTTACAAATAATCTGTTAATTCCATGATTGCCATTGCTGTAGAGTGATTTGTCTGAAAACCATACTGACTATTATTTAAAATGTTTTGTTCTTCAATACATTTATCCAACCTTGCCACAAAGACTTTTTCTAATATTTTGGAAACCTGTTGAAGCAACGATACCAGTCTGTAATTTGGGTTAGGGTTAGTTAACTTATGTTTATCCCCATTTTTGTGAGTGGTACTCTTTTGGCTGTTTTCATTCTTTCTGGAAAAACTCCTGTTGATAATGAGAGGTTACAGATGAAGGTGAATGGTTCAATAACGGACTCTGTTATGTTTTCATCATGTCCAAATCTTCATAGTCAGTTCATCTTTTTTTGTTTCCACATTTTTTTTATTTTATTTTTTTACATTTTTCTTATCTCTGCTATTTCCACATTGTCAAGAAAAATGTTATTTACAGTATCAGTTATTGTATTTGTGGTTGTTGTGTTTTCTGTTATTTTTGGAATGTTATCTGCAAGACTGGGACCTACTCTGGCAAAGAAGCCGCTAAACTCATTTGCATTTTCTTTCTCCTCATAAATGTCTACATTTTCTTTCACAAAGTAATTTGGATTTATTGTTTTAACTCTATCACTTTTAATCACACTGTTTATTATTCCCCGTGTAGCCTTTGTGTTCTTATTGTTCTTATTTAGTAATTCATTAATTTTTTTTTCTTTTTCAGATTATCTCCAATAATTTATTTTTGTATTTTCTATACTTATCTTCCACTTCTTTTGTTTTATACAAGTTTTTTTTGCAAGCATTTTGTATTCATTTGGTCATCCATGGTTTGTTATCTTTTTTTTAAAATTCAAAGTCATTATTTTACAGTTTTTGCTATACAATGTTATCACTGTTTCTATGAAGGAATTATATGCTGTGTTAACATTATTAACTTCTTGCCAAGACTGTTTCTTAAGATCTTCATTTAATGCTTCCAGGGCTTTCAATGATCTATTCCTTCTTAAATTTTCAGTAATATTTGGTTTTATCTTATGTTCATGTCCAAACACTGTAAAGACAGGTAAATGTCACTAATATTTGTCATCAGGATCCCACTCATTTCAATATTTTCATTTATATTTGCAAAGATGTTGTTAATTACTGTTGCACTTTGTGATTTGTACTTCTGGTTGGTGTAGTTATTAATGGAAAGAAACCCAAGCTATTCATTGGATTTACAAAATCATTAGCTGGTCTCCGTTCCTCTAATTTTTCTAAATCAATATTCAAATCTGCACACATGAACCGGATCTTGTTTTGAATTCTATCAAATAGCTCGATTATTTTGTCAGTGAACACACAACCCTGCTGCTCTGTATACACAACTATACTTTTTTCTATTTTGTTTGTAATTTCCACGGTCACAATTTCTATTACATTGTTTTCTATTATTGTCATATCTTCAACTATTTTACTTTTCAGATTTGTATTTATGTACAAGACTACCCCTCCACCTTTTTTATTCCTTCTGTTTGCAGAATATAGCTGGTATCCCTCCATCTGTACCTGATCCATAACGTCATCCTTTAGCCATGTCTCTGTGACTGCAGTAATATTGACTCTCTTTTTAAACTGATTTATGTAGTCTTTTATTTTTGGTAATTTACTATATAGACTTAGGCTGTTTAAGTGGTGAGTGATAGAGTTTCATCTTTTATTATTTCATTATTACATTTTTTCTTCATCATAATATTCACAACTCTTAGTTAAATTAAATATGCTTTCATCTATTTTATTATCCATATCATATATTTTATCATCTGATTCCATATCTATGTTCACTGTTTTAAAAACTAAATCAACCAAGTTGGATTTGTAACACAAACTCTGGACCATTGTCATACTGTGCTTATTTATATTTAGTGAGATCATGTATACTTCTGATTTGTATGGCATTAGATCCTTCTCTCACTCTTATCCTCATTCTGTGATTCCAGACTCATATTGCAGCAATGTGATTTTGCTTTTTTAATAGTCTTGCTTCTCTTGCAACATCTGCATTTTTTTTTTCATTGATGCCTTTTTGCTCCAGAGCCCTGGAGTTCCTCAGGCGGTGCATCTTCCTGTGGATCCATTAATGAACTACTACCTTTACATGCACTTTAAAAATCTTCATGCAATTATAACTAAATTTAGGCTTCAAATAATCTGAATATCAGTACTATAATCAACCTCCCTGTGACCCACTTTTGGATCCCCACTCACTATCTGGAAATCACTGCACTACATAACACTATAAAAAAAAAGCTTCATTTTTCCAGTGTGTTAAAATATTTTTTCATCACTGCAGTGATTTAATCAAGCAACACTGCCTCTATGGTTGGAGCCAGTAGGTAGGACCATTCTGTCATGGCTCTTCTCTATTCCTCGACTGATTAAAGTCAAGGGCACTAGATTTTAACAAACAAGTGTACAACTATCCACTGTCTGTGTTTCACACCTAATCCTCACACTGACAAAAGTGGAGATTTCACACAATAAAGAGCACAGAACAACAGTTTTTGGAGGGGGCTGCTGTCATTCACAATCTCCAATAAAAATGTGAATTGTGATTTAACCAAAGAGTTAAGGTCCCTCCTCTTTACAAACCTTTTTAGCAGCAGATATTCCAGATTGATATAATGTTAGCTAACTCTTAATGTTATATAAATCTGGCTTTTGCCAGGTTAAACTGAAGCTTAGTATATGGTCTATCATTTAAACCACAAAACTTGTATATCTTGCAATTGTAAAGAATTAGCCTGGTGGCTGGAGTCAGTATGTTTGTCTCTCTTTCACACTGGTAGTCTAGAGAATCCTTTTAGAAATGTGGATACACCAGGATCCAAACATGATCTAAACAAAGAATGAATCATTTGTACCTTGGCATATTATTGGCCTTTCCTGACTATTTTATACAAATTCAGCTACACATTTTTGAGTTATTTTGATTTGAAAATCAAATCAAACAACAAACAAACCAACACACACAAAATCATAACAACATAGGGTAAGTGCTTCAGGACATGTGTTGTACCCCGTTCTTGAACATGGTGCACTGTCTCTGTGTCTGTCATTCTTAGATCTTCATATTCTTGGGGCATATTACAGTGTTGTGTTTGACAATACCACTAAGGACATGAACCAGCCATGCAAGGAAAAGATGTAATATCGTCCATGTTTTATTCATGATCATAATTAAAAGTTGTTGTGGAATATTTTATAGAACACACATCTGTAATTTTCAGGTGATGCGTCCCTTTGGAGCGTCTGAACGTTAAATCACACAGAATGAGTGTGTATAACTACCATTAATAAATTAAGCTTGGCGTTTATTATCTCCCTCAGGTCGACCTCATACCTTATACTTTATTTCAGCTTGTTTAATGACAACTCTTTCTTTAGCTTTCTTAGGTAAGTTTCTGCTGGCTTTTTTAACCATAATGCATCACACCAGGGCAATGATATGAAAAACTGGCATATGCGCATCCGCCATTCCTCCCTATCGGCTCTTTTTCACATTCCATTAGACATGAGTGCAATTTTTACACTTGTGTACTACTATCTTGTGTGCATGAATAATGTGTCTTTGTGGATATAACAGACTTTGGGGGGAACATGTCTAGCTCACAACGGCAATGGTGAGCAGCGGCATGGGTTTGACATGTTCATTTCTTACCTCTTACGATCAGTGTTATTGCATGAGAGCCGTCTGTTTCTGCTGGGGGCCCGGCTATACTGCTTTAATGTCACGGCTTTAGTGTAGATGATATATGAAATTTGGATTGGGAATGACTCGTAAAGGGCACTGGGAAATGTAGGGGGCAATAGACACAGCTAATGAAAACAGTTACCCTTTTGGTTTTAGTATATTATTAAACCCTTAAACCCTTTTAGAGAGCCTTTCATTTAATATAATTGGCCCTTTCATGCTGTGCTAGTACCTTCTCCAGAGCAGGGATTTTCCAGCCAGCGTAGGAACTAGTCAGTATTTAGAATGGTAGGTGACCTTTTATAAGTAAATATGTGATAAATATTTAACATATTTTAATATTTACTTATAACACACATGTTCATTTTAAAGCTACTTACCCATCATATTATTTGTGGATGCTCGAAGCACAAAAGTCACTGATCCAAATGGACGTGATCAGACAGGCACACGTGGCTTTTGTTTACATGTAGCTCTCTGTACATGGTCGTTTTCTCATGACGTAAACTCTCCATCTGTGAACTGTGCAGGTTGCTGTCAGATATGTACTGCACACACAGTGCACTCGCTGTAGGTACTGCACATTCAGCAGAATATACTGTAGTTTAAACAGGAGGCATGGGATCATTGTGAACTGTGAAACTACGTGGCAAAGAGCACCATTTACCAAAACCTAATTTAAAAACCTTAGCTCTAAGTGTTCATTTGTCAGCACTATTACCAAACGCAACACATTTTCATCTATATTTCATTGAGATATACCAATGATGCCAACAGTCTTTGCAATTTATCCATTCCTATCTCTAATTATATCCACTAACCTGCCTCACCAAAACACAATCATTTCTAAAGTTAGATTTGTCTGGACATGTGTGTAATTGGCTGGTTAACCCAACTGGGAGAAGCAGCTCACTCAGCAGAAATATCAAACTTCATTTATTACCAAAGTCTAATTAAGAGAATAGTTTTAGTGATATTCTTCTTATACTTCTTTCAGTGGTTTGTATTCAACATGGTGTCATGTTTACAGGAAGTCAGTGTCATTCACCTGAGCTGCCCTGAAATATATTCATTGAAAAAAAAAAAAGGAAAATAAATGTATAAAGTAGGCAGCAGGCACACTATACAGTAAAAAGTACAGAAGTGAGAAGAGTTGAGAAACAAAACAAAGCCTTAACAAACTTTTAATAACACTATTGTCACATAAGTTCACCTCTATCTAAATAATGGTGTTATTCTTAGAATTAAAAGATTGCTTTTGCAAACAAGATTACAGGTGTCAGCAACAATATACTTAGATTTAGTAAACTGTATTCATATCAGTTATGACATAAGGCCATGTTGTTAGTAATTGTTATTGTTAAGTTGTTGTTTTTAAAGCAACCACACATAACTTTACAGGATGTGCTGCAGCTGCTCTGCTGCAAACTCCAGACTGTTCCACCTATCTTACAGCTTAGATTGTATATTCTGAGCAGGGCCGTACACAGGATTTTCAAAATACCGAGGTCCAACAAAGCTGCTTACCCCATGGCAGAGAAGCAAAGTTAACCGAATATTTGTCATGAAAAATAAAAAAGTGAGTGAGATTTATGTTTTTTTTTTTTTTATTATTAGATTAGATTGAACTTTATGAATCTCACAGTGGAGAAATTCACTTGTTCTATATAAGTAAAAGTGCTAAAAATGCTTTTTTACTCCAAGTATGCCGGCATTGCATACTGTCTTTGTGTCCTTGGGCAAGACACTTCACCCACCTTGTCTGTATGACTGTCAGTGTGATTTTTGGTGATTGGAGGGGCTGTAGGCACACAATGGCAGCCACAATTCCACCACTGAGTGTGACTGAGGAGTGAATGAATAATGCACCAAATTGTAAAGCAACTTTGAGTGTCTAGAAAAGCACTGTATAAGACTAAAGCATTATTTTTATTATTATTATTATTATTATTATTATTATTATTATTATTATTATTATTATTATTATTATTATTATATACAGCAAGTTCTTAATTTGTTTTCATCACTTCTTTATCTGTTAGTGTGCTGCTGCTGCTTAGTCATTTCCTTTCATTACACTTGGACTGCAACAAAGTCTGGCTTTGCGATGGAGCCAACAATTTCCTGCAGGATAAATATAACATGGTCTGAGTATTCTTTTCTATGTCCCTCTATACCTACACTCATAGGCTTCAACTTAAATGTTTTTGTCCTGACAATATCATTTGCACTATGTCTTCGATATTGACAAAAATATAGTTTACCAAAGATGGCACAACAACTTTTGGGTTTCAAAGGATGACATCTGTTCCTTTAAGTGCTCTGAATAACAAAATGTCTGAGTCATCTGAAATGCCACCAGTGTTTGTAACAGTTTGTTCTCAGGTCTGCACTGGCCTTCATGTTTGTCTGGGAAAGATGTGGTACACAATGGGTTTTCGACAACAAAGTTTTTCAAAAATCTTTTTTATAAACCTGCATTAAAATCATAATAAATGTGTTATCTGGATTGTACATTCCAGAAGCAGAAACAGAGTACAAGGCGTTCTGATTTCACCAAATCCAATGTGACAGTACAACATTAAATTTCTAAACTAAACTTCTTATGAGGACAAAGCACAAACATTACATAGGCGTGTTTTACCATTGGCTGCTTTGCGGGTCTTATGTTTTTTGTACATTTTCTATCCTTTGTGAGTAGTTTTAGGGAGATAATAAGCCATTTGTAATCACCATACACAAGCTAAAAAGAATAGTTTTATCATCCACTTTGTGAAGTAGTTCATAATCCTAAACTTAGAATCTACCAAGTTCATGATTATTCTTGGACAGTGGAAGAACAGGAACATTAAATAAATTGTGGTCACCTTGAGAACAGCATTATACTTTTACAACCTTTAAAAACATTATGTGGCTAAAAGATAGTGTTTCCACTTGACTACTGCCATAAAGAAACAGAAACTTTTTTTTTTAAGAAAAAAAAAAAAAAGCTGTGAGGAAGCAGTGGAAACAGAGCTGTACAGAATTTTTTGGGATAAATGAATGAGAGCAGACTGGATGTAGAGGGATTTTTCATTGGTCAGTGCTTCCTGGAGTAGACGGGGATTCATGGGAAAGGAGGAGGCTTGTGGAACCGAGCATTCTGAGGCCTCAGAAACTCAGTGCCAGAAAATACAGGATTGCTCAAACAGGCGTGAATGAAACAAAACACAACTCCATTTATGTTTTTGATGAGGGAACAACAGTGGTTGTAATCTACATAGGGTTCAATATTTTGAGGTAAGAAGACACAAAATGTTACAGAAGTTACAGTAAAATGTAATGCCACACACAGTAACTACCACCATCAACAACAGCACTGTCCTTATGCCAATCTCCTTATGAAAGAGAGAGTTAGTTTGTTTAGGCCAGTCCTTCCTGACACAGCCCTCTTCATTTGTCTGTACTTTGGGCCTCGGTCCACCACATGAGAGACAGGGATACTCAACACGTCACTAAAACATGCCCATCTACACAGTGCTGAAAACTATGCTGACAGAAAATAAGTCCAGACTTTTCTGCAGCCTCTCTCCTCTCTGTCAGGTCCTGCTCTGACCGCTCTCTCACAGACTTGGCACATGTTGCTGTTTCTACCTGCTGATCTGTTTTCTTCCCATGGCCGTCTTTCTTATCCTCCACAGATTTTTCTGAACTCCATCACGTCTGCTCTATGCAGAAGGATAAGCCTCCATTCTTTATTGCATCGGTCCTGCAATATTCCTGCGACTGACTGCGCCAGAAAAAGTTTCTCTATCCACCTAGATGAGTTTTTAGATTGCGTTAGCTTGTATTTCCGAGTTTCGGAAACACACACGGTCACAGCAGGATTTGTCTCACAATCCTGTGAGCTTGGCCTGCTGAGTTAGTCATAGTCTGTGCAGATGTTATTGAACCTCGCAAAGCAGGTAATATAGGGACAAAGCCATTGGCCTTACCCTTGTGACCGAATTTCATTAAGAAACATGCAATTTCTCTTTGCCCTTTCTATAGCCATTCAGATAGAAAAATATTATTAGGATCCTGTGCTTCTCTTGTTCGCTATCTCGCCTATTCAACATGCCATGTTGGATGAAATGTCAGGGAGTGATTGGGTGATGCAATATCAGTGAAATTTCTACACAAATCAATTTGTTCAGATGGCAAAATGATACCTTGGTTCATTACAATATCAAACCAATATTGAACAGCATTATACATAAACTCAACTCTAATAATCACAAAAAAATACCAGGCCTCAGTACACAATTTGTTCCTTGGCCAATTACTGCCTTCAATCACTGCTTTCTTTCTTTTTTTTTATTTTTTTTTTTTAACAAAAGCTTGGCATTTTCCACATTAAAAACTTTGATATATTAGCATAAGGGCAAACTAGAACTTTAAGCCATTAACGTGGAATTTTTAGGCTGGACCATAGAAAACAGCTATCCAAGTGAATGCAGGCCTTAAAGATACAGTACATGGTTAACATCAGTAGGAGGTAGGAGAATGCTGGGTCCTGGCTTCAGGACCTAGCTTCACCCTAAAATGACATGACCCAAATAAAAGAGATATTTCAACTGATCAAATGTATTAAACCCGAGACAGAATCATGTCAGAATATCACAATACACCAACACAAAAAGGACACATTAAACAACAAGTGGTGATCCCAGAGAGGGAACTATTCCCTTCTACGTTCTGTTAGATGCAGATTAAAACTAAAATACATTAAATTAAAAAGTGCAATTTAAAAGGATTCAAGTATACAAAATGTACTTTTCCTCTGATGACCTTTTCAGTGGTAAATACTGAAAGACTTGAGGAGAATTAAACAGCGCTCACTTCAACCTTAGGTGTAACAAAAACAGGACTTTTTTTAGGAGTTTTTCTTTACTGAGAAGGAGGGTCTAAGGACAGGAGTGTCCTGGGTCTGTTTAGTTTAGTGTAGTTATTATTGGTGTTGATTTGTGTTCTGTCTGATTGTATGTTTATGTTTGATTAACTGTTTGTGAAGCCCTTTGAGGCGACTTTTGTTGTAATACCTGGTTATATAGATAAAACTGAATTGAAATGAATTGAATTATTAATCTTTTTATTATTATTTATTTTTGGCAAAGGCCCACCACTCACTGAAAATGGTTCCGTGACCCACCTTTGGGTCCCGACCCACCAGTTGTGAACCACTACCATAGAGGATCCCATGTCAAAGCACTATATCATTACCATTGTGAGACAGGGCCAAAGTCAGAGGTCTACAAATGTTCTAACTGTATATGTTATGTTTTTGTCCTTTTTCCCATAGCATTTATTTATTTATTTTGGTCATATTAGGCTTTAGAAAAATGTATGCAATAAAAATGATAAAAACACAATAAAGGGTTTGAAGAATGTGAGCCTTTCCTGTGAACAAAGCAGCAGGTTATATTTCCAACACCTGGCTCCCGACCTCCCACTAATCGTCCATGCGCTTTAGACAAATAACCCTGGCCCTGACCACCAGCACTCTGCTCCCACAGCCATGCATCCCGCTCCAGCCGGCCCGCACACTTCCATAGACAATAAGTGAGTGTGCCAGATGGAGCAGGGTTAGATGGGATCTATAGCAGCCCGCAGACTGACAGCTTTCCCCAGTGGACGGATCACCCACACTCTGGACAGTTGCACAAGGGAGCGCTGCCTCCTCTGCTCCGTCAGCCTCACTCAAACACATGCCACTCAAAAAAAAAAAAAAAAAGTACACCAGCCAGTCAGATATGCTTTACCTAAAATAATGAGGCAAGAAAATGGTGGGAATATACAAAGCTGAAGAGTTTGACAATTTGGCATGAACAAAATCACTGATGCAGATCTGTCTTATTAGTGGTTTTTGCACTAGAGAATAAGACACTATAAATACTTGTATCTTTGCTGATGTCTAATGGAGAGTGTAGAGCTTGCAGGTGAGGTACTAGACTAGTGCATGCACATATGCTTTGTATGTCTCCAATTCCATGCACAGTGAGCAGCAACTGTCGGCAAAAGATAAACATTGTTTTAACATTGGTTCAAACCTGACACTAGGTCAGAACACAGGGGGAAAAAGGGACCCAAAAATGCAGGACTGTGAGGTGGTGAAACTTTAATAAGGTAACAACAAAAACTTGAAACCAACCAACATAAAAATCCAAAAGAACAAAAACTCAGGATAAAACACAAAAGTTAAAATCCTAAAAACAAAAACTAAAGGCAGGGCAAAAATACAAACTCAGACTCAACAGGGACAGGGACAGGGACAATGGACAAAGGACTGGGGAGAACACAGGAACTAAATACACAATGGGAAAGAGGCACAGGTGAAACACTTTGGGGCGGGGCAGGCAATCACAAAGGCATAGAAACATTGAAGGGCATGAAGTAAACGAGAAAAACACAAGGACTAACTAGACATCAAAATAAAACACAAGGGAAACTAGACATGAACAAAGACAAGACCATGACAAAAACAGAAAATAACAAATCAGTCACCAATGTTTTTGATAACTGACTGGACTCTACAGTGTAATTCACTCTGATTCATGGGCTGATCCAAAACGTTTTGCTTATTTCCCAAATATAGCTGTAATATAGCTCATAATTTGTGTATAGTTAGAATCTTTAACTGATCAGAGTCTGTGAGAATGAGAAAATGAGAGGACTGCACACAAAGTCCACATAACTTTACGTTATAACGTTATACTGTAAAACTATTTTACTGAGTTATTGTGAAAGTAATTTACAGTAAGGCAGAGTTTTGAGACGGACGTTTGTGTACTGTAGTGGTCACCAAGGCAGTATTTTTTCATCCACACATTTTAGTGCATTTGTTTTCAACCAACCTACATTTATAAATATTTTCTGTAAGAGTACTTTACATTAATCAGCTCATATGTTTGGTTATACACTCCAAATGATATAAAATAGATACCAAACTGAATCATAAATTATTCCCATGGTTTTATTGTTTTACTGTATGACATTTGCATATTCACCTCCTCCAACAGGGAAAAAAGTTGAATAAATGAAAGTCTGTAGGCTCCAATTAAACCCAACAGATCCATAAAAGTTGCAGTAACGTTTCCTTTAATCCAGAAATAGCTGCACAAGTTCCCTCTGTTTTTTCATGGCTTCTATTCTTGCACTAAACTTTTCCACACGTGCACAGAATTTGTCTCCCTCCCTGATATCTCGTTGCCCTCTGACTCATATCTGTTAAATCCATGGCCCGGACCCCAGACCCCCCCTCTCTGACTCATGAGCCCATCTTCATTCTTCTCAGCCTTTTAGCCACAGCGGTCAATAGGGCAGCTCCTCCCTGGGGCCCTACACGCTCATATCAATCCAGTTATTAATATCACAGGTGATGGAGACCTGCTGAAGACAAAATTGATTTTTTTTTCTGCTTCTTACCTTACATTTCTGTATCCACTCACTCGCTTACGAAGCAACTTGACTGAAGCAGAACCAGAATAGTTGGAGGGTTAACACTGTTATCTGTCTTGTTCTTTTACTAAAATGTGTGCTATAAAGTAGTTTTTATTCTGACTTATTTATTTTCATTTTAATATTGCATTGTTCCTGAACCTGCAGTACTTTAGGGAAGCACAAGCTGTTTGTTTTAAATGTCCTCTATAAATAAACCTTGACCTTGACCATGACCTAAACCTTACAAAGGCTAAATGACAAAACATATGCAGAACTTTCAATTCTCACTTGTGTGGCACTTTGGCTCACTTTGTGCTTTTCTTTTACACAGGTGTCCCAGGATTAGGGTCAGCGTCAGACATTTTAAGAAACACAGACAGTTTTATTTTATGTTATTTTATTTTACACAAATAATAAGGGACTTATTCGTCAGGATTTAGCACTGGATGTTGGCATTGCATCTTATATTTTTATTTACTTCCCAAACCTTTCTAAGGAGACTCATATTCCCACCTATATGAAAACAACTATGTGCTCTGGTTTGGTTGAACTGTATTTCAACATTTCACACATCTGCATCTTTGTTTATTTTTCAAGTCAGTGCTACTTTACCACTGAGTAACACTAATAATGTCTCTCTACCCCAAAACCTCAATAGTGTATGCAGCATCTGTTTCAGCTGCAAAATTTGTCAGTGTGGAGTATGGATGATGTTGATTTTTTGGTGAGTGAGTATGTTTTAGCGCTCTAAGCCTTATGGCTAACCGACTAATCCTACCCATGCTTCCCTCAGCTTTTCTCATGGACCATGCCTGAGCGAGGAATAGGTGATGAGCCTACAATACGTGGAAGCCCCCAGGAACATTTCCACATAATCTAACTGAAGTACTGGTGCGGAACATCTCCTCGAGGCAAAAATATCTCTGTTTTTCTGCCGTTGTCAGACCAGATATTCGCTCTACCTGGAGAGAAGCTATACCAAACGGGAATTCTGGATTTTTTTGAGGAATACAGGATCCTCTTTATATGTATGTGAGTGTGGAAAGTGGGTAGCCATTGGCGAGAGATGGAGATATAGTGGAAGTCTGCAGCTGTGCGTAGCAAGAGGGTTATTACAGTAATGAGGATGGATGTGTTTATTATGACTTGTGTATCCCATTCTGTTGTATCCTCTCTCTGGTTCACTTCAATGGTCTGCATCCTATATCTAGTGGACCGGGACCTCATCTCGTGGCTTGTCTCAAAGAGGGTGAAAGAATTTAAGGTGTTTTCTGGTGTTATATGTGAATGTCAACCTCTCTAAGCCTTGCCGTCCACCTCAACAGGCCACGGCGTAGCTACTGGGGGTTAATGGACTGTTGAATTTCAGGGCCAGAGAAGAAGAGCCACGTCACGACCGAGTGCATTTCCTGACAGCACTGCCACACCTGCTCACGCTCTCCACTCTGTCTCCATTTTATTGTTGTTGTTGTTTTTCTTTCTTTTTTTCTTTAGGAGGAGCCAGAGGAATAGAATTTGCAGGGCGCCTTTTTTCGCGCATCCTTGTGCACATCCATCGCCTGTCCATCTAACTCTGAATCCCAGAATCCCCGGCTCAGCTCTGTAAGTCATTAAGTCCGCAGAGGATTCTGACGTTTGAGTGACGCACGGAAAAACATTTCAATATAGCTCATTATGTGCTGATGTTTACTGTCTAAGCTAATTCTCTCTATTCAAGTATATGTTTTTATTTCTGTGTATTCTGTAAGTTTACCTGCTAATACGTATGGTTCACATGATCGTTTTACTTTGAAAAGTACAGGTTGTGTTGCATTGTAAATTATAAATACAAATCTTTTCACATAAGAAGTTACCTGAAATGTGTATTCCTCTTTTTTATTCTACTTTCATTGATCAAATTGTGAAGCAGCAAAAAGAGCAACTAAGGAACCAATTCCTTATGCAACTTTAATGTGCACGAAACTAACAATGTCTTTTACTTTGAAAGAACCTATTGTACTAAATCAGAGAGTGTGACTCATCTGTCCAAACACTTTTAAAAGAACCTGAGTGCTAGTCTGATGTTAGCGTCACATACTATCACTTCAGTGGCACAAATTAAATCACACAATATGGCCGAACGCAGTGATGCTAATTTATATGGACCACTGGGTCAACAGATCGATACTGCACCAACACACTCAAACACAAACTTCTTCAACTCTCACGTTTCTCTGTCCTCTCGGCAGCCTCTTAGCAAAATTGATTCCGTCGGCTTCATTGGTTTGAAATAAACATTTGCCTAATGGCACTGAAACAACAGAAGAAGAGGCATGGAGTTGGTAATGAGACATTGATCTTCCATTTTGTCCTGGTATCATTGACCTGCTTGTCCTTCCCAGAAATGTGGCTTCATTGTTAGGAACTCTCTGTCACATCAGTCAGTTTGCACTAAAATGACTCACATCGTGACTCCATTGGTTTCTCACTTGTCTTTCAAAGTTATAAGTAATTACAACCACAAATACAAAAAAGATGGGACAGTGTGTAAAATGTAAACAGAATGCAATGATCTGTAAATCTCATGAAACCATAACTTATTCTTAATATAAGCAAGACAACATATCTTCTTCTTTCCTTTTGTCTTTTCCCTTCTGGGTTCACACAGCAAATCATCAATAACATGCAGTGATTCTCATATTGATCTGAAATAGTTTGCCAGGTACACTTCCTGGTGCAAGCCTCTTCATTTATCCTGTGATCCCCTGAGGGTGGATTAGAACCCAAACAATAAATCAGACATTTTACCATTATGTCAAAACAACAAACAAACAAACATACATATATACAAAAACGATTGCTTTTTAAAAAAATGTGATGGCAGCAATATATCTAAATAAGTTAAGGCAGGGACAACAAAGGCAGGCTTTAGAGAACTGCATGTAAAAAGCCACATTTCCCGATCTGATCTCTGTTCATTTGGAGATTATTCTGAGATTAAACCAAGGTTGAAGCACAAAAGTCACAGAAACATATACTTCAACCCTGGGTAAGGACACTACGTATATAAATACTGTCTTTTTACTCAGGTTTAAAGCTGTTCGATCTCGTTTGTGGCCCCGTGGCCCCAGTTAAGACATAATGTTTACATGTTGATGTGAGCGAGAGGCTGCACAAGCTTTTTGATTTTGATCTCGATCCTCTTCACTGGTCCCGGGTCTGACTTCCTGCCTGGCTCAATCTGCTCTGTTCAACTTTATGCATGACGGCTCTGGCATCCGACTGTCAGTGCGCCGGACATGTATGTACCACAACACAGCCATGTGAATGCCCACATTGACTTATATTGGGTCTATTTTTTGCAGAGGTCGCCACGTAATGGACACGCAAGGGATTCAGTGTGAATTAGGCGTGAAAGCAGAACTCAGTAACTTTTTTTACCTTCAATAAACAGAGTCTCTGTGATGGTTAAATCAGTTGTTCTGCTTTAAAACAACTTGCAAACTAATACATCTGGTATTTATTTAAATTTAAGCAGTGTCCCAACTTTATTTGGAATCATGGCTCTACTTCTAAAGTGAGAAGTAATTAGTCTGTCTAATGACTGTATGTGCAGGGGACTTATTTCTGTCTTTTCCTGGAAATGACCAAAAACTTCACCACACACTGAAGTGCTAATCAGCCGCTGTGTGATTAGCTTTGGATGATTATTAGAGAAAATGGCTGTACTTTATTGTGGATAAGTCGAGAACTGACGTGCCCTTGACATCAAGTTGTTTGTGAAGAAGATTTTAACTCCTTAAAGCACACTTTACAGGCAAATGAGTGAGATCACGGTAGTAATTTACTACAAAAATTACTTGAAACAGCTTAAAAACTTATGGAGAACAACTTTTAGCAAATCTAAAGCTCAGGCTGAGGATTAAACGTGATAATTAACCACTCTCAGCAAAGTGTCCTTGAATTCATCCGTTACTTTAAAAATGTTGTCTTCGTAAAGTGTGCAGCTTGTAGTATATTGTGAATATTGTGCAGACCACTGAGCCGTTAGCTAACAACTAGTGCCTTTCAGAGTCTTTTGCTGTCATGGCGTGATGCACCAGTGTAATCTTCGCCTCAGACTGTTTGAGTTACTGTGATACTTGAGTGTCATGGCCGACTGAGAAGGTTGGACTCCTCGGGGCTATGCCAACTTATGAAAGACAGATCAGACACGCGCTCGGCGAAGAGATAGAAAGGAAAATGGTCTGGTTAAGTCAGCAGCCGTACGCTCGGTCACAGAGTGTTTAGTGAGAGAAGGGAAGAGGGCAACAAATGTACCAAGAACGGGTTTGGAAGCAGAGGGTTGTTGTGTTATTCTCTTGTTTATTGTTGATCACATTTTCAATACTAAAGTGCTACCATATTATGAATTGGGACAGAACTGAAAGCATGTTTTCCCCATTCATAAAATATAATATTACCTCTAAAAAATGTTAAGTGGACCCTTTAAGTGGTGATAATTGTGAATTTATTGAGCTGAATTCCATGTTGTTTTAACCCAGTTGGAGGTTATGCATTTTTCATTTTCTCTGCAGATTACATTTTCTCTCAGCTGTCTAAAAAACCTTGTATATTTTGATAACAACTTCCTGTTGCTGTGTAATTGTGCTGAGCAGGTTACTGTTTCATCTATGTTGCCTAAGGTTAGTGTTTTAGATTCTCCAAGTTCCTCAAGACACAATAAAATGTACATGTCTATAGACCTCAACAGTGACTGGCCACACTCAGTTCTGGAAGTAAAATTCTCATACATTTTTCCATTTTACTTTTTGAAAAATATAGGGTATCCCCAAGGTCTTAAGCATTAAAGAGGTATTATATTTGATTGTGTCAAAATCAAGGCCTTAAAAGTATGAAATATTATGAGAAGGTATTCAGTTTTGTTCATCTAGGTCTTACATTTTTTCAAAACCTTATGGTAATATCACAAAAAGTAGAGTCACCACAATGACAAAATATGTTTATTGAAGAAATGTTATTCAAATGCCTGATTCATTCTTTATGATTTTTTTAAACTCTTAATATACACATTTTAATTATTATTATTATTATTAATTTCATATTAAGAGTTTAAAAGCATGTGTTATTCCATGAATTAATACAATGGACTGGATTATTGCAACAAATGTATTTATTTTACAGGCTAGGGCAGAGGTCATTAACAGGCGGACCGCGGTCCGAATCCGGACCCAGATGCCCTCCCATCCGGACCCGAACCTCTGTCCCACTCCGCGGACCCGAACCCCTTCAGCCTGTTCACTCCCCGGGAGCGCAGCGGCGCATCAACAGCATCGTATCCTGGTGCTTTAAAACTTTAACATGAACAGTGCGGGGGTTAAATCAGCTGTGTTTTCTGTTACTGTCCAACAAAATGAGAGGAGTAGGTCCAGACTGAGTGCGGAGGGACAGGACTGTTCCATTTACAACAGACTTAAGTTTCGTTTTTACGGAGCGGCGAGAGGGGAGGCGACACAGGCTGTGAGCGGCTCTGCCCTCTCGGTGTCTCTCTGTCGAGGCTCACCCCTCTCCTCTCGGTGTCTCTCTGTCCCACAGCTCACCCCTCTCCTCTCGGTGTCTCTCTGTCCCACAGCTCACCCCTCTCCTCTCGGTGTCTGTCCCTCTGTTCCACAGAGGACAGAGCTGCCTCATATTCACCAGAGAATTAAGAGGAAACCTGTGTTTTGAGGCGCAGTACGTTCCTCTTTAGTTTTAATGGGTGAATCGTCTCCTGCGTAAAAGCAGACAGAAAATCTTGCGTGTGACACTATCAACCAATCAGATCTGAGGATTTGGAAACATATGGAGCGGTGACTGTGAGACAGACAGCGGAGAAATGAGAGAGACAGATGTAGAAAGGAACAGAGGTCAGCTCTAAACTCCTGTGTCTCCTGTGTTCTGAGCCAAGGACCATTATAAAAGCATTTTATTAGATTTTTTTTAACTGTATTTGATTAACATAAGAAAAAAAATAACTTTTTTATTTTATTATTTGATATCCCCTAGTTTTAAACTAATGCTTATGTTAGCAAAATGCTATTGCCACAATGTAGACACTGATGTGACTACAATGATTTTATTTATTTATTTTTGAGGTACAAATCAACATTGTGATGCTCCAGACCTTTGCGCGAGAAAATTTTCACCAATTGGACCTCGGTGAATTTTAGTTGGTGACCCCTGGGCTAGGGTAAGCTAATTTTAGCCATTTTAAATCATAACGACATGTATTTAACATTTACAAAAATTTGCAACACAACAGACTTGCATGCATTTGCAGACAGATTTGCATGTTTGTTTCTTGTTTTATTCATACATGGTGTGCAGAGTTTGAATACATGTTACAGTCACCCTGTTCTTCTCCATAAGTCACATAATATTGTTTCATGATGTGTTGTCTGTTGTCTGTCTAAATTTTCTTTTGTAATTTAGTTCAGTTTATTTACTGTAACAAAACATGACTAAATCCTGAGACCAGAGTATTATACTTGGAAACAGAAATAGGAAGCAGACCAATATGACCAATATTACCACTGGACTTGTAGTAGTGAGTCATTTTTTTGCATTTAAAGATAGAAACTATCCATCATTTCACAATAGTCATGGGTGGAGTAAAAAAAAAAAAATACTACAAATGTGTTTTGACACAGATGTGCGACTTGTGCTGCTTGAGTTATAAAAATACTCCACTGTAACTAATGGTAACCACTATCTGCTGTGATAGGAAGGAGATGTTATTCCACCAAGCGAAGGCTAACACTAAATTGTTTCTGAGCAGCGCTAATAGAATGAAGAATAGAAAAATATTGATCCTGGTGAAAAAAAAAAAAATCCTCTCTTCATACACCCACCATGATGAGCTGCTAACACACCTATCCCTCTCATTTTTAGCTCATCTCTTACTGATAACACTGTAGGCTGGAGATTACATACAAAGTAGGACGGTAAAAATGTTTGTGTTGTGCAAGATACAGCTGCACAATACATCTCAATATTTATTGTTATTACAGTATAAGCAACTGCAGTGTACAAAAACTGCTTGTAATACTGTAATGCTTTTTGGGGTAGCCTGCTCAACCAGGAGGTCATGGATAGTTGTAGCAATTGTAGTTGCAGAAGTAGTAGTTTTAGTACAACAGTGTTAGTAATAATGCCTGTAGTGGTGGTAGTAGCAGTAGAAAATTCTGTTGTGTAGCGGACATCAGGGGCCCCTTTTGTAAGCTTCTGACTGTGTACTTCAGCCAATTAGTGGATGTGTGTTTAAGTACCCCCCGCGAACGATTAGTGCTCTCAGTTCTGGCTGGTGGCAGGTTGGTTTTAACTCTTCCTCTTTTAGTTGTGTTTTTTTTTTTTTTTTTTCTGTTTTTAATTGTTTTATCCTGGTTTAGAGCTTACAAGTGACCAGTGGCAGACTATTCCCCTGCGATAAACCACAATTTTAAGGTGGGACAGGCATTTTATTAATGTTTTTAAAGATTGTAACATTTTTTAATGTGTGTCCTCCTTTTTATTGCAGGATTAGCCCGCTACTGTTCTGTTTTGTTTTGTTTTACTGTTTGATTTAATGTTATTGTTATGTTTTTTTGTTCATTTTGTTTGGTTTAATAACATTTTTGGGGGGGTTAGTTAGTAGTTTTAGTTTTCCCGGATCAGACTTGGGAGGAGATTTAGTCCATATTTCTTTGTGATTACCTTGGGTTTGTGTGAGTGTTGATGAGAGATGTGTGGGGTGCACTTAGTTTTGTTTTGGGTGGGACTAATCACCTCTCAAGTCTTCTTTGTTGGTATATTTTTCAAAAACACTTTCCTCTTTCAGTTTCTCCACCCAGGGGCAGCATGGTCTTATGCTTTTTAAAGATGCACTTATAATAAATTTGTCCATTTTAACTTATTTAGCCTAGTATTTAATAAACTTAATTAATTACAAATTTTGCTTGTTCTTGTTTTTAGACAATATTCAGTACATTTTAACTACGCATTTTAAAGTTATGTCTACATACATATTATTTCTGATACCTCGGGTCGGACAAGTAGCATAACCAGTAGAAGTAGCAGCAGAAGTAGTAGTAGCAGTGGCAGTAGTAGTGGTAGAAGTAGCATTTTTCTTAATATTGTGCCAGCATACTGCAATATATTCAGAGGGAGACTGCTGGTGCACTGTTTGATAGTCTGTTTGAATGTGTATGTGTGTATAATAGAGAATAATAGGCGAGCCTGTGGAGAAGTGTCCTAGCTGTCGCGGGATGGTGACAAATGACGCCCGAGTGTCGCCTCACGATGATGATGATGACATTAATGCATTCACAGTCCGTTTGCCTCGCTCTGATCTCCACACGACCCAACCAGGCAAAAGGGACAGGCCAATAACACCCAAACATTACAATATTAATGCTCCTGGGCTGAGGTCTTATCCATCTTGGGACGGTTGTTTTCGCAGGGATGAGTGGTCATTAGCTGGGGACTCTGATATAATGAGGCTCATCTTCTCTCGTGAAGGACAGTTTAATCCAGACTGAGAGCTGCCTCTAGTGCCTAAGGGTGAGCACATTTACCATAATGTAGAAATACCAGTCATAAGGACACCCAGGAGAGTGGAGTGTGCCCATGCAAAAACTATTCGGGCTGTGGTTTCCTTTTTTTTAATCTATGTGATGTCTTTGTAAACTACTGATAAAGTAATTAGCTATGACTGCATAAGGTACTAAGACTCTCAGTACAAGCACCTACTAAATCATCTGTGAACCAAAACTTTAGTGAACTTCAAAAAGCCTCATTATTAAGAACTTGTATAGATCAGAATGTTAAACCCATGATGCCAGGTCTGCCTGAGGCAGGCTCCCATTGGCTGTTGGTCTGCCTGCCTTGTAAACATTCTCTCAGAGTCTGATGTTGAAAGTCTGATGTTTTGTCTTTTCATAAATCAGGTTTGCAGGTGTCAGTGTGGAGGGATAGACCTTTTTTACACTTCCACGTTTTCAACCAGAAGTCATGTCGCGATTCTTCTGGTTGTGGCCTTTGTCCAGTTTAGTTGTTGGCGTCTTTCCTCTGTGTATGTCACTACGTCTGCAAACACAACATTTAGTAAGCTTGTTGAAAACACTCACTCCATTTTTCCTTAGACAAGTGGTAACCGGAAATGGGATAAGGCGAGGAGTAGTTACTTCCATTTTTTGTGAAAAAGGTCTATTGAGGGGAATAAGGGGTTGAGTGGAAGGAGTTTTTGGGTAATGCATTTTGAATAAATCCAAAAGTAATCAGTATTCAAGTTACATAAATACATAGCCTGGAGATAAATAAAACCATAAAATTTACCCAACTATACTCCAACCTATTGCTGAAAGTATTATGTCACTTTAAATGTACCAGCATACAGGTAATGACATGTTTTTGTTCAGTTATATAAAACCATATACACCAGTCTGCTAAATGAGGTACTAATATATCTTATAATATCTCATGTACTAAAGAGATAGCTTAGTTTTGGATGGACATGGACATTTAATTCTGAAAACATGTTTAAAGACCAGGCTTTAACTCCTGGATATGAGACTTGGCTGTGTTGCAAGAAAGAAGTACAACTTTTGACCCCTGTGGTCATAAGTCTAATTTTAGCCACAAACTAAATTCCACATTACAATTACTACTTACAACATAAGCTAGACAAATTTTTGTTTTAGAATTCGCCTAGCTTGGTGATTAAGACCACAATGTGTCTGTAGATGTTACCCATTCCGAGATGTGGACACACAGCCATTCACTCTAACATTCCTGCATGTTTTTGAACAGTAGCCGGAGGACCCCCACAGAAAGCCCTGTGTTGACACATCATGTAGATTCATGTAAACAGATGTAATCCTGGAATTTGCTTGAAATTATAGAAACCATCCAACAGCATTTTTCATTTCTTCTTCTTCTTACATAAATATCCCATTCCTAATGAGAGCACATCACCATTCAACACACTGTATTCTCGACAGATTCACACCCTTTTATTTAGCCTCTCATTTACATTGAATTAAACATTACACATGCTCCTTCACTGTGAATTTGTTTCTCGACATTCCCGCTCCTCTCGGCTCATTCTCCTGCCGACTGCCATGGCTGTAGGTGTGTGTCAGAAGTCTAGTGCTTCCAGCTGAGAGCTCTATCTCCTGTGAGAGCTGCCTCTCTGAGCGCCACAGATAAGACCTTCTCAATACCACAGGCCCTTACCACACAGCGGAAAAAACATATATTCACAACACGATGGTGACACGCACAGCTGGGAGCATGTGAACTGTAAACAAGCTCTTAATCACATGCACAAACCAGACAGACGCTTCATTTAGAAGAACATGGAGGTACAATATGGATGTGGGGCCGAAAGCACACAGACAGACTTTCTTAGTGTGCAACAAAATTCCTACTGCTTCAATTGCAAGGCAATTATGTATAAGAAGAAAAAATCTAAATTAATTAAATAAGTAAAATTAATTCATTTATACAACAGAGAATAAGGGCCACTGTTAAAAAAATGCCACTGTGAAAAAATGCTTTTTGGTGGCCCTGTAGGGACATTCTATTGCATATTAACAAACTCAGTATAACCCAGTCACAGGGGCCACAAGCCAATGCACTCCTTGTACCTGGCTACATAGAGAGGGTTGCGTACACTATATTCCAAAAGTATTAGCTCACCTGCCTTTATACGCATATGAACTTAATCCATAGGGTTTAATATGACGTCAGCCCACCCTTTGCATCTATCTACGTCAGACATCTACCTGTCTGATGTTCTCATCCAACGCTAGACACTGATGTTGGATCAGAAGACCTGGCTCGCAGTTTTCACTCTAATTCATCCCAAAGGTGTTCTGTCGGGTTGAGGTCAGGACTCAGGCCAGTCAAGTTCTTCCACACCAAACTCATTTATCCATGTCTTTATGGACCGTGCTTTGTTCACTGGTGCAGTCATGTTGGAACAGGAAGTGGCCATCCCCAAACTGTTCCCACAAAGTTGGGAGCATGGAAGCATCCAAAATCTTTTGGCCTGCTGAAGCGTTCAGAGTTCCTTTCACTGGAACTAAGCAGCCAAGCCCAGTATTACGTTTGGAAGCACACTTTGTGTATTGCACCTGACAGGGAAACAAATTACACTAAGCACGTAGCATGTGCTAGCGGATCTCCAGCCCAATCTAAAAAATTATAATACACCATGTTAGGATATCATCGTCACAATAAGACTAGCACCATCAAACATCACAATGGTGTCATAACAGCCCAAGTACAAGTGCATCACCATTCATTGCACAAACAGAGATAACAAAAATAAGCACATAAACAAAACTAACAAAAGGATTACAGAAAACTGACCTTTTCCCAGTGGGACAAATGCAAAGGGAAGAGGGAACAGAACAGCTCAGTATAGGCTCAGTATAGGCTCAGTATAGGCTCAGTATAGGCTCAGTATAGGCGACGACATTTTCAGAACACATGAAGAAGAATGCAAGAGCGGAGCTGGAGGACCTAACCCAAAACAGAACATACATTGGATCTGTCAGGGATGAATTATAACAAACCAAATGAGCAGTTCTGTGTAATTTTACCAGCAGCTATAGGAACCAGTTACATGTATCCAGTATAAAACATATGCCAAATGAAAATATGAATCACTAAAAGTGGGAAAGCAGATGATTATCTGTGGTGATCCCAAAAGGGAAACAATGTAAAGATAAAATGATTTGGCCTTTACATGTTGTTTTAAGCCATAATCAAATTTATGTTCAAAAAGAAAAATGTACCCAGTTTGTGTACTCTGTGCAAAAATATAAAAAAATAGATTTGCATATGTTCCATGGTTCAGTGGACTCAATGGACACAGTACACTGAAACATGTATGTGATACTTTTTTTTAACAATGCTTGCTTTGCGTTTATCTGTTAAGTTACATTTAGGATTTAGTTGAAGCACATGCAGAGATCAAAGCAAATCAATCAAAACACTGTGGATCTATTTGTAGTTTCTTACACTTCTGTATGTTTGTAGATGTAAACAATGGATGAACTACTTCTAATCAGGAAAACAGCTAATTTACTTAATAAGCAAATTAAAGTGTTTGATGTGTGATGTTTTTGTGGAAAACATCATTTGGACTAATGTGTTCATCTGCTACAAAATCTGCACAGTGCACCTTCAAGATATGTTCTTTTATCAATATCTACACATATGTAGACTTGGCTTTAATTCTATATATACACCCCAAAGCTAACACCGTTTATTCTTTCCTTTTGGCCTAAAAAGCCTTTGTGAGAGAACCTAGAAAATACCAGATGGCAACTATGTGTGTTTGTGCAAATGCGTTTAACTTTGAAATGTAAATGGAGTGATTCACTCTCACTGGGTGCCAGGTACAGTGACAGAGCACATGGCACTGGAAGTGCACCCAGTGCCACTTAAGCAGGTCTCTGTACACAGCTGCTAAAGACACAGGCCGCTCCAGATTAAAGCAGCATTACAAACAGCCAAAGGCAAAGAGGCATTTTATTGAGTGGTGCATCCAGTGGCAGGTCACCGAGAGACTGCATACTGGTGTCATACTTTCACAAACTCAGAGATGTATTTTGAGAGATTGTGCTCCACAGGGCCGTGACTTCAGCTCAATACCTGCCAAAGGGATTGAAACATCCAAACGTCCTAATACAGCGGGGCTTGAGTCACCCAGAGCATAGAGCTGCAGGTCACACACAGCTAATCTTAGATGGCTTTGGACAACTTTTTACCACCACAAACAGGTAGAAACTTGCATTATGTGTCACAATACTTCTAATATATTGTACTTTTTTATGTTTTTATCTCTGCCAAGGAGGTTATGTTTTCACCTTTGTTGGTTTGTTGGCCTGTTAGCAAGATAACTCAAAAAAAAAACAAAGTTCAAATTTTTGTTCATTTTTTAGAATAACTATGTATCGAGCCAAGGAAAAGATGATTCATTTTTGGTTTCGTTTCCAAACACCATCTGGATCCAAGAGGAAGGATATGTTTTCTTTGCAAGAATCCAGCCACAAAACGTCACAAGCCAGTGTTCGCTTTGTGCCAGTCCCAAGCCCAGATAAATGGAGAGGAAGGGCATCCGGTATAAAACGTATATCCCTAATCATTATGCAATTCACTGCATGCTACAAGGCCAGTGATTTGCTGTGGCGTATCTAGCTTTGGAAGAGAGAGTCTAAAGTCACTAACTCCAGCCACAAGGGTCCAGCAAAAGAACTAACTATAACTTTTTGGTTAGGATCCAGATCTGAACTAGCAGATCCCTGTTCAAGTCCAAGGTTAGGGGTTTGTTTTTTGTTTTTTTTGCAATTGTGCCAATGCCGATTTCCAAGTGCTTCTAGTTTTCTGAGAAAAAAATAACTTTGAGTACTGTAACATATCCAATGCTATGTTGGATGTTTGGCCATATGAAGGAATACATTTAACTATGGTCACTGCATATATGCCAATATTCAGCAAAAACTAGGCTTGTTTTCATTCCAAAAAAATTAAAAAACATTATTCCTCCCCTATGAGAATTTTGGAATCACTCTCCTGTCCACACATCCTGTTTTTGAGTAGTAGATGGGGAGTGCCATCTTTTGTTTGCATTTAAAAGACATTCTTCATTCTTGAAACAGATTTCAAAGTCAAAAATAATTACAATACTGAGATAGTTAATAAAATATCTTCTTGGACTTTGGTAAAAAAAAAAAAATAAAAGGTAGTATTGAGTGGTTTGGTTAACAAGATGAAATACAGCAATTATCTGGAAAACATCCAGTTAGCACCTGGTGTGTGGTCGAGTGTAAACACGAGAAGAGAAAGTCACATTTTAATGTGGGAGCTCAGACTGGATACAGAATATGTTAATTTGGCCAGAGTAGAAAAATACATTTTACACATAATATAATAACGTTAAAGGAGTCCCTGTTAGTGATATGATTAGTGCCCCCACCTTTTAAGCGGAAGGTCAGGGGTTTGATTCCCTGACATAAAGCCAAAAACTCTAGGCACAATATGTTCCAGCCCTGCGTGGATAAGTGGAGGAAGGTTGAGTCAAGAAAGGCATCTGGTGTAGAAATCTATGCCAGTTTACCTTATAGTAAATGGTGTACAGTAAAGCTGTGGCATCTGCTGAAAGAAAGTGAGCAACCCAAATGAACATTAATGACTTTCTCTAGAATAAACGTTATTTGTTTGTTTCTTAAAAGTCTACATTATCATATCACATGAACCTGAATGTAGCTAGGCCCATAATGTCACGTATGCAGTGAGTCATAAGTGCTTTTAGTCCATGTCAGTCCATGAAAGTGTAATCACACCTGTGTCTAACCTGTCAACTCTGACTGTCAGGTGGTCTTTAGAGAACGAAGTACATCAAAATGGATGATGCCCACTCTATTAAAAGTTCAAAAAGCTCTGAACTACAACTGATATATTTGACAATGTTTTTCATCTAAAATGTTGACTTTCAAGGGTTCAGTGACTGTGTTTAAAAGGCACATCATATTTTGATTAAGGTCCAAATAGAGGTTAAGATAATATTCCAAATAAGATGTTTACATGCACAACAGCATTGTGACGTCTGACACCTGACTTCATTCTGTTGGCCGTTATTTGCTAATACTAAAACACAGTTTACTGTCTACAACATAAATACTCATTAGTCCTATGAGGCATATTAATTCAAGCAAGACAAATGTGCAAAAAATGGCAGCACTAAGAGTTTGGATGAGAGTACCCAGCTAAACCTGCCAGACAACAGTCACATGTAACATGCATGTCACTCCCCAACACATGACCTCGAGAGAGAACACTGTAAAACTACTACAAACTGCATTCACAACCACTTGCTTAAAAAGTACTTTATAGAAAACAACATGGGGCTCCAGTCATAGTCATGCAGAATGTATTCATTTACATATACAGCAGCATGCTCCTAATGAATAATGAAATCTAACAGCCCTGAAGGAAATGAATCTTTAATGCTTACTGTATTGTATTAATTTTCACTTGTGCTGAGTTGCACGGCTTACGGAGAAAATCAATTATAAGAGAAAGAAGAGACCATAGCACAGTTTTGTTATGATAAGGAAAGCATTAGACACAGACAGTAAGAGCTAAGTCTGGGACTGATAGCTCTGAGGTATTTAGCCCTCAGAGGTTCTATAAGGAAAGAAAGAGAGGATAGACAACATTTTTTTCAGAGCCTATTAGCATAACACAACAGTGATTTAAAAAATTAAAAAAAATATTTAGCCATAAGCATTGTGCATTTAGTATATTTTTTTCCAGAAGAAAAGGTATTACAAGCACTTTTATGTTAGCCTTTTCCTCAGTCTTTCTTCAACAGCAATTATCTTTGTGACCTGCATGAATTAAAGTAAGTTCTTTGGGCATATACTATGGCAATGGCCTATCTATCTGCCCAATTGGGAATGTATGATTATATTATTATTATATTTACTAAAGAGGTATGTTTTTGCCTAGTGTTGGTTTGTTTGTAACACCATAATTCAAAAGGTTATGGTCAGATTCTGATTATAATAAGGAAAGGTCAGTAATGGGCCTGGGAAATAAAGACTGGAACTGTAATGCTTCAGTGCGGGCCAACACAAAAATGCTCCATAGGTGCAGCTAAATGGAAACTTTCCATTTCAAATACTGTTGCTGTAACACTTGCCAGGGCTCCAGATATATGGATGTATTTTAGATTTTTATTTAGTGAATTTATTTACAATTACCACTACTTCCTATCACATCATCAAAGCAATTTAAC
Organism: Bostrychus sinensis; assembly: GCA_020698575.1. Classification (NCBI taxonomy): domain Eukaryota; kingdom Metazoa; phylum Chordata; class Actinopteri; order Gobiiformes; family Eleotridae; genus Bostrychus; species Bostrychus sinensis. Next base: position 14,945,667 of record CM036257.1, on the reverse strand, counting down.
CAAGGTATAACATAATGTAAATTTAGGTTTGGTTAGCAGCCATCACAGATAACAACTTACTTACTTTCTGGCTTTCCCTGGATTTGGTATTAAACTGTCGCATGGATGCGTAGCAATCGTACACATGGTAACAATCTAACAGTCTCTCTTTCCTGGCTAACCTGCTGATGTAGCTTTCTGACTTGCACTGATGTAAATATACCAGAAGCCGAGTGTAGAAGGCTGCATTTTGATGGGCTCTCAGAGGAAATGCTATACATGTGCTGTATAATGTGTCGTCTGCCAAGTCGCCATCTGGAAGAGCCAGCCAGAGCCTGTCAGTGGGCAGTATGGGAAAAGATCCACACATATAGTAACAAGCCGTCCACACTGTGTGTGTCCAGAGATGACGTGGGGGATACAGTTTCACTATAGCTGGCTGCAGATACTTTAGCCTCATGTCTTTCTGCCAGTCTAGAATTAGTTTCACGGTGCAATAATGATCTATTTTACCGCAATGGTTACAGCTTTATAAATCATAGTGTCTCACAAGAATAAAACCTTTTTCCCCCCGAAGTTGAAGAGATGTGCAAATGGAATGGAGATGATTTCACAGTATCTGAAGTGTGGCCATGTATTAGTCAGAGTGAGATAGGAAAAGGGTCAATGCTTTTAGTAGTAATAATGAGAAATTACACCTGCATAAAGGTTTGTGGAAAGCCTTGGTATAAATGCCCACGTTGGCCATGCAATTTCACTCAAACTACAGCTGGTTCAGACCAATAATGTCAGTTTTAAGGGGGCAGGATGACAAAGCAGCCATTATACAGTTACTAACTGTTAGATATTTTATTAAATTTTTACGACAACAATTTGCCAGCAAGTTACCATAATGACTGCCTACAGTAGCGTTACTGTAATATTTTTTACAGTAACTCAGCCTCACTGTAAATTACTTTTATGATAACTCAGGCTTTCAGAATATTATTTTTACAGTAACTCAGGCTTGCTGTAAATTACTGTTACAGTAACTGAGCCTCACCATAAATTACTTTTACAGTAACTCAGACTTGCTGTATAATATTTTTACGATAACTCAGCCTCACTATAAATTACTTCTACGGTAACTCAGGCATACTGTAAATTGTTATTATGATAAGATAAGTCTATTTGCTGTATTCACACAGACTTTCTACATATTCGTTCTTGTCTTTAATAGACATATCCAGGTTTGGAACTGGCCCTAAGAGTACATTGTAATTCTCTGTGGCTGGATTGCAGACAGTCATCTATTAAAATTAAGGCGACCATATACAGAAATGTCAAAAATATGATATCAGATGTGAGTCAGATATACTGTGATGTCCAGTCAACTACAGAGACATTTGACTGCATTTACAGTATCATTACTGTAATATATTTTATGGTAACTGTGCTATATTTTTAAATTAGTTAATGGTAAATGAGTCTTACTGTAATGTAGTTTTATGTTTTTTATTTTTTTAACAGTATGTTCTCTAGAATACATTCACACAGACTGTAATCTATTGAAGGTAATACTAACAATACACAAATATGAAATACAACTGTACTTAATATATTGAAGTTAAATTAAGTGTAGAGTCATGGTGTTGTTTCGACTGGACACAGTTACCTGGTGATTGACCGTTACTCACATGTGGTTCATACAATTATCTACAAGGTACATCTCTAAAAGATGTGCCCTCTGGTTTGGCAACAGATCATCAGGCCAGTCAGGTTACATTTTTGGCAATGGAAGGTAAGGCGACTGCAATACATTCAGCAGCTTAGACATAAACTTAAACATACTGGACAAGTAATAAACAAAAGAGCATAGAGTGTTAGATGGTTTCAGGTTTGCTTGAGCATGACAAGTAATTGGATACCTAAGACTTTATGTGCGGACATTTGGATAAGAATAAATGCGGAGTTTTGTGTCAAGAAGGACATCCTCAAACCTGCCAAAAAGAGCAAGTGGGCTGCCAAACTGTGCTTTCTTTTTAATGGATTTAACGCAAGTGTGCCTTTTAAAAGATAATTGATCAACTGGTGTGGCTGTGGTGGAGTGGAGCTTAGTTCATGAGTCAGTGCAGGTAGTAGTAGACTAGTATTAACCAATGGTAAAGCTATTTTCTTTGACACACAAATGGCCATGCTGATTTCCAGAAATTACTGACACTTCTATCGTTGCATGAAGAATTTTAAAACCATTTTAAAACCAGTGCAACAAAAGCTGTCATTAACAGAGAAGTAGCGCAGTCAAATTTCTATAACCTTTGGCATTTAATTACTTTCACAGGAGTCTTTTTTTGTAGCAAGAAAAACCATTTGCAGAGCAGCGGCAGATGAGAGACAAGCCCTTTGTTGCTCTTAGATCTGTGCGTATGGGTCAGTGAAATGCATGTTGTATTGATCGAGCCATAAATCAAAAGAAACCATAGTAACTCTCTCCAAACACCAGATGAAAAAAGCTCCATAACAAATCTCACTTATACAGTATATAACATGTAGTGTTTTTTTTTATACTCTAAACTCGATAATGGTTTCGACCTAATACACAATTGATATTCATGCCTGCATCTTTCTATTCTGTGTGCTTTTAAATAGGTTACCTCTCAGGCATACACGCACACGGGGGAACGCTGACTTCCCCATGAGTGCTTCCTATTTGCAACATAACATATGCAAAAAGACCGCAGAGAGAAAGTTAAAAAAAAAAAAAAAAAAAAACGGTGAGCAGGACTGAGGGGTATTGTCTCAAAGTAGGTCAAAATGGCCGAAACTGCAACTCTTTTGGCTCCAGATAAGAAGAGTGGGTGGACGGAGAAGATAAAAAGAAAGAAAAAGGGGAAAAAAATCAAAAATGTCACCTTTGGCAGCACATGGATAGAAGCCAGATCCCATATAGCCAGACTGAATAGGGTTTCTGAGCCCACAGAATTAGATGTATTTCAATGCATTTCCTGCTTTTCATTTCCAATTCAGCAACATCTTTCGCTGATATAAGCCACTTTTCTTGTGTTCTGTTTTCTGTCTGGTTGCAGAAAGCGTCGTCGCTGACAAAGGTCTAGAAAACTGAGTCCGTACTTTTGTGGTTCTAACACACAAAAAGGCCGTCTCTGAAGCTATAGTTGCTGCGGTGGTGGGAGATAAGAGCACCGAGACTACTTTTAAATAACAACATTGGGAGAAAGTCACTGTCTTGGTTTGTGAGTGTGCAACTTGTATGGAAACAATAAGATGCAGAAGTCGTCCTGTATCAGCCCAACCCTATGTTAATAACTCACTGTTTTGTCTGAGTGGATGTCAAACTAAATGGCGGCAGTAGCTCAGTTGGTAGAGACATTCACCCAATAGCATGGGCTACTCTGGTTTAAAATGATAAAATAAAGTAGACACCACTTGAATGCAACAAACAACATAGCTTACATGTTGCATCAGGAAAACGCTAAGTAAATGTTGTGTATTGTGTGAAAAAGGGAGCAGCTGAAAGGACATCAGCAAGGTCAGAGAGTGATCTCCACCAAGGCATTACAGCTTCACCTTGAGTTCAAACACTATTCTGGATCCACACCAAAAACTAATGGCTTGTTTCTGTCCACGTTTGTGACCTTTGCTGCAGGTTACATAACAATCTGCAAACAAACCAGTGCCAGAAAAAAGCTTTTTAGTTAGAGTGAGAAAACATTTACCAGGTGCACATGTGCCCAAACAAATCCACATGACAGTTTTCATGTCTGAAAAGTCATCTTACAAGATGTTGTGTATTTTTTCCTCTACAGTAGACTTGATTTGAGAAACTAGGGTATAAAAAATCTTTTTCAAGTTGAGCACTTTTCTTGCAACAAATGAAAAACCCACAGCTTCAATGCAGTAATCTCCTTTTTGATATTAGACCAAAAAAAAGCCACATACTTTCACCAAGTATTGCTCAACTCCAAAGAGTGTAGAGGTATGATTCAAGCACCCTTAAGAGTCACTATTACAGGACCAAGCGCCTTGTGTGGGCTGAAATAGCTCTGTGTATCTCTCTCTGTGTGTGTGCAGGCTAACACACACTTTAGACAAATGCTGATTAGTCGAGTGTTCTCCAAGTGCAAGAGCATGGTGCGATAATACACGCTGTCCACAAGTCTTGTCGAAATTAGAATTATTTCAAATTAGACCTCAAGCCTTCTTTCCTTTGGTTGGGGATTGCAGGCTGGCCTCTTGGCTGGTAATTTTCCTCTTTTCTTCCCATTGGCTCGGAGTGCTCGGGCTAACGGGGGTGATTGTTTTTCAGCCGATGCAATCAGTTTGTGTGTGTTCATTTATAATCGCACTAATCAAGTCGCTGTCCCAGCAGGCCGAGGACCCTGCGCCACTGTGACATTCACCTTGATTACTGCTGCGCGGCGCTTCAGAGGGATCTAAAGGGTTAGTGTGACATGTGATCCGTGACTCACAGAGAAAAAAAAAAAAAAGCACAGTCGCAAACACATCTACACCCACATGCTTGTTTTCCAGCTCCAATATTGCGCCGGTCCACTGCATCTGTAACTACAATATGGAGACATTACCTTAGCTAATCCACAGCTGCCTAACCAAAGACTTTCGCTCACAGACACATTACACACTCAATATGGCTTCATCTCTTTGGTGGAAAATGGTACAATTTTAACCGGGTTTCTCCAGCTTCTTTCTGAAGGAAAAACCATTTGTAGACGTTCACAGCCAACCCTGGCCTTTTGACAGGTTGTGCTGCCATTTCAATGCTACTTCTATTACTTTGGATTTTTCAAAACAGTTAAAAAGAAGCCATCCAAAAATATTTTGAAAATTTGACGACATTTTGTTCCTCATCATTCTCTTTCCTTTACTTGCTTTTTTAAAAAGTTGTGAAAACCTGGAATAGGACATAGATTTTCTGAATTATTTGGTGCAGCCACTATATATTTGAACAAAATGGAACACAACGTTTCAAGAGTATATGTTTTTCCAACACCTCTTCCAATATTTTTTATATACAGTACTGTACCAAAATAACACTTTTTACAGTTAAAGCTCCCTTTGGAATCCAGTTAAGAGTCCGTTACCTCACATTCTTGCATACTCCTCAGTCACGCTCTCTTGCATAAACGCTTTTCTTTATGAACTATGTCCTGATTTGGTCGTCTTAAAGTCCTCAAAATAAATTCCTTATTTAAGTTACTTCTACAAGATTTGCTCACAGAAGACAATGTCCCTGCAGGGCTACCATAGGTGACATCAGGTTTGTGTGGTGTAGAACTGCACTCTGAAATGTCAACAGCTTATAGCTTATACTGATAAAGGTCAACACACTGCAACTTTAGGATTAGGGCTCTGTGTTATTGAATTAGATAACACATTATTTTTATAAATGCATTCTTGATATTTTTTCATAATAAAAAACAATTGTATATTTGAGGGTACAAAGATAGCAATCTTAATCTAATTTGTTATTTTATAAAGGATGAATCTGGTCCCCGGGGTCGACACAATTTGAAAAACATACAACCTATTACATAAAGCTTGCTCTTTTTAGACAAAAGGTTGGTCAGGAAGCATTTAACAGAGGTAAGGTTGAATAGGAAAGGTTCCAGTTCCCTTTTCTAAGAGAGAGAATGGGTCTGGCTGGCCAGGCTAGCATTAATTAATTAATTAACTCAGCTAAGGAGGTTATGTTTTTGCCAATGTTAGTTTGTTTGTTGATGGGTTTGTTAGACTAAAACTAAAAATCATTATTGGGCATTTTTGGTGTGGATATGAAACACTGTCCAGGAATGTTTTAAAGGTACCATTGCCAAATATTCCAACTACAGTCCCAAGGGGCCAGTAAAGGGATATATTATTGCTGGTATGGAACAGTATAACTAATTGTGAGATAGGGCCAACATTGTGGTGGTTTGTATTCTCCTCTGATTTTCTAACCTGTTAACCTGTTGCTGTTGTCTCTATGGTGCTAAAAGGAGTCCCGTCTGTGTTAATAGGATTCACTGTTTGTAGTCTTGGTCCATATGGATGAACCTCCCTATCTTGTCTGTGTCATTGTCTCCTCTCCTTATCTCCCCCCAGACATCCACAGGCCACCAGTTCCTCTCAGAGAGTTTATCAACTTTTACCATGATGCAGCTTGTGTTTGTACGGTCGCCTGGGACTGTTTGTGAGGTTGGCTTGTTGCTTTTTTTTTTTTTTTTTAGCTGTCCCCCATGGTCCGCATCGTGAACAGGTTAGAGAGAGGACACATGAATAGCGGAGTACTTTGCAACATAGAGCCAGACACTGTTCTAGACTCACAGATATAGCACAGTGCAGTCTCTGATGGCCCGAGGCAGGGACATGTCATTTCTCATATATGTGAAGGACCAGAGGGTGTGAGGGGGACAAAGAGAGTGGCAAACTGAAAAACCGGGAAGCAAGAAGAGAACAGAACGACAGGCGGTAGTTGTCTTCAGGCCCGGAACTATACAAGAATAATGTTATATTGAAGCAGACAGTTAAAGGCATCAACTTGTAGCTAATTAAGGCTCCAATGTAGAGAAGAGGAGACTGGACTCTGGACTCAGCGCTGAGGAGGATGTTATTAAATCATAGCCAGTAGTGAACAAGAGCATGAAAACATTCAAAGTACTGCCCTGAGCCAATGGGCTAGATTTAGATTTAGAAAGTAACTAATATGAAAAATTAATTAGGGCTCTCCCAACGTTACAGGGGTGTCTGTACCACTGTTTTGTTCTTCAAAAAGGAACTCCAGGAGCCTCCAGGTGACCCATCAGACCAGGAGAAAGACATGTAATGTATATAATAGACCATGGTGTTATTGCAACATTTAATACTTGTCTAAAGAGGCAAAAAGATTAACAGCAGCATATTATCTCTGGAGTTTAATATATTCTGGAAGTATTGGAAGATTTAAAAGTTTAAAAAGTATGTGGTACAGCCTTTCCATTTTAAGCCACTTTAAATGGAAAGAGAGAGAGAAGGGAGAGGTCATGTAATCGATGGTTGGAACAACATAAGTGCACTGAGGCATTAGTGCCTTAGTGAAGTGAAGAGAATGCCAAATTCAAAAGGAAAAGCAAACATTTAAACAATATTAATTAAAAAAGACAAGTAACAAGGCTCACATGGTTGGGTTTATATTTAAACATCGACATACAACAACAATGAAGGACACATTTTGGTAAGGATAGGGCTTTTCTTACTTTGAACAGCAAGCAAGATTTGTGAGTTCACAAAGTCACGCTCTTAACTGGGTCCACACAACAGGTTTTAGGTTAAGCAACAAGCACACTGAGCAATACTTGTAAACAACATGGTGAAAAAAATAGCACATGCTAATATACATTTACAAAAACAGCTTATTTTTTACATTGTTTTCCTGTCATAGTGGTTCATTGCTTGGCTACATCACAAGTTGTTGCTACTTGCTGAAACATTTAATGGTAGTCAGTCACTAGCTTCCTCCAATCACCTACCACTGAAAGTTCCTCCCTTTGCAAATGCTTTCAACAGAATCCTTCCAACATAGTTTGTGTGTAATGTGAAAGCATGTTTAGCTAAAATTCAGACTTTCGAAACCAAATCAAGGAAGTAACAGACACACAAAACACACAAAGAAGAACAAATGTGGGAGAGAGGGAAACAGATTAAGGTTAAGGTTAAAGTAAAACTCACGGATTAAACTCCTCCACTGCAGCTGGCTCCTGGTCAGAAGCAAAGCATTAATGTTCACTGTCTCTATAGTATCTCAATCACTCTGGTTGTTACATGCAGCATGTTTTATCAAATAGTAAAATGACATGACATTTCACCACACTGAACTCCACGTTTACGAGGTTGTCATGACGAAGGTAATGGTAGCTTCAGGGAAAGTCCGATAGTGCAATCCAAACAAAAATAATAGAAGAATTAGTAAGTTCTACGTGTGGACCATGGTGCGGACTTTCAGATGTGAAAATGCCTGTGTGAGAGATGGGCTATTTTTTTATCTTGTCATTGTGGCTGCAGTTTGAAAACAAAAGGTAAGATTAGCATTTCAGTCTGTCTACATGTTTCACAATGTATTTTAATTACATTACTAAATCTCGTTTTGTTACAAACTGTAATGATTGCACATCATGCATACCTTTAAGACACCCTTATTTTGACTTTTGCATGGTACATCTACTTTACCTTCCATTGCGCTCTCTTCTCTTTACATAATTTATCTTTTTTTTTCTTTCAGAATTACAGTTCAAAGAAATACTTGTATGCTGTGTGCTTCTTCCAGATAAATCACTATTTAGGAAACTACAAACCTGTTCAGCAACCCTCTCATTCTCGGCCATGTATCATGTTGGGGCTTTTTATGTACAGGACTGGATCTCATGAAACGTGAATCTCAGCAGGAGCTAAGAAAACCATCAATATAATGTTTCAAATTATTGACTGCTGCAGTGTCTATTCTACTGCTGGCTATGTCTCATTACACCAGGAATGAAACATAAACATTAATAAAAAGGGAAGGAAAGTGAAAAGCAGATAAATACTGGCAATGGATTTACCTTAAGGTTAAAGAGGTAGAGTTCGAAGTTTAAGATGCACTCTATACTTTGTTGTATTCAAATATTTATATGACAATGAACTCATTATGAGATGTTGCTATTCTAGGATTGACCACTGTAAGGCATATAGGTCTTGAATGCAAAACCCGACAGTGTATAATATATTATTCAGGAGTTCAGTTCAAAATTTATTGACTATTTCTATAAAGTAAAGCTGCAGAAACTTAGAAAAACACTTTTACTGATAGTGTATGTGGCTATGAGCTGATGTGACTTTTCACCTACTTTAATAACTTTGAAAATATGCAAAGAACTGGAATATAAATTGACTATGACAGCTTTTGTGGCTTATTTATTTGAAAATAATTATACTAGGAAATTGAATATTTTAGTTTGAATTTTGAAGACGTAAACACAATGCTTTAGAGTCAGCAGGAGTCAGAGTGGCATCTGTGAGTCAAAGTGTGCACTATTAGGGAACAAAAGAACAAAGCTACGATAGAAGAATGCCTTTCTGTTGTCGCTAAGAAGGAAGAGAACATTATATTTTTTCCTCTCTCATCTTTGAGGCTGAGCTCCACTGAGGCCGATGATCCAAAGGGCTGCTCTGGAATGCCGGGATAATCCGTGCCACTCGGATCCGTCACTGTCGTGATGGGAGACAGGGAACAGGCAGGAGAGGGCCAAAGGGGAGACAGTGCAATAAAGACTTAATTGACTTCTAGAAACAGAAATGTAAACACAGAAAACCAACATCTACCGGGTATATGGTGGGGATTTATAACATACCCCCCCCCCCCCCCCCACACACACACACACACACACACACACACACACACACACACACATCCTCTCACACACCAATATACTGTATGCACACAGACACACACACAAGCATTACAAGACTAACATGAGACTGAGTACAGAGGAGCCAGGTGAGGAAACACTATCGCAGGGAACTGTCTGCACTGGGAACCGCTCACAGACCACAGCCACCAGGGTATTGACCTGGGGCACACAGTAAAGTGGCAAGCAGAGAAGCCACCCAACTTGGCCAAAAGAACCCACGGGACAGTGTCACAGCAGCTGCAGCTGATCACAGCCCCTGCTGTAGAGAGCCCCTCTGAGAAAACACTGGAGATATAACATAATCATAATATAAATAGAATAAAAGAATAGAAAAAATAACAATGGGATCAAATACGAATATAAGTAGAATAAGAAAATATAATACATTTGAATAAAATGAATAAATATTAGGTAAAAGCCTAAATAAATAATAAAAAAAAAAATACCTTTGTGGTACTGACCAAAAAGCTCCGGTGCATAGTGGTATCATAAAAATTATTTAGTTTTGATACCAAGTTTTGATAACTCGCAGGTCCAGAACAAGCACAACAGAAAGCTACAGAGCAGCCGCAGCACATTTAGCTCCATGTTTTGAGCTGAGTTTTCAACTTAAGCATGTGTTGTGACATAGACAGGATATAATTTAGTTCCAGAGGACAAGGGACAGATCTGAAGATCCACACAAGAGTGTTTGTTTACACAAAAACACTGGAACTACCGCTAACCCACTGCTCCAGGCAGAAGTCACAATACATGGCCAACTTTTACCATAAACTTATTTATCAACTGTAAACTAATTGATTGACTTATTCAAGTGATTCTTGAATATTCTTATGAACTTATGTCTTTAGCCTAAAGACACCACAACAATAAAGCATAATTAAATACAGTAATTAATCCACTGACATTAACCATATATTTAATGTTCCTGCTATAAATTAAAAAAAAAAAAAAAAAAACACTTACACAAAATAACACTATACTCCCTATAACCTAGAGATTAGTGTTTTGTTCAAAGTTTTGTGTGAATTTTTGTTGTTGTGAGTGGAGCAACAGAGTCAAGGCTTTTCTTCAGTTTACTTTAAAATGTTCAATAACAAAATCACAGGGAGCAGGTAAAATCACAGGGGCACATTTATCTAGGACCTTGATAAAATTTGCAGCCACTTCAGAGGTTAGATAGCGCTTCCTCACAGTTAAAAACCACACAGTAGTGGTCAGAGACAGCTAAGTCAACAACAGAAGACACACCAGTGGACAGGCCGTAGCTAACAAGACAAGACAAGATCCAGGTTGTGTCCTCTTGTGAGTTGGCTGTGTGTTGGCTGTGGACATGCTGTAAGCCAAATGCCAGATTGGTGGACAGCAGACGGCAGCCTCGCGTGTTCAGGCGGAGCCGGCCCACACGTGGCTCTGGTAGCAGAATAGTGGCGGTGACTCAGACCTTGGTGGCACAGCAGGATTTAGAGGGCCAGCAGTTGGAGGAGGAAAATCCCCGGGATCCAGGATACTGAACTTATTTTCCAGTGATAGTCCACCGGTGCCAGGAGAACACGGAAGATGGCTTCCCTGGGACCTTCTGCAGCTGTAGCGGTTCCTGATCACTGTCCACGGCTCCAGCTGTAGTGAAGTGGCGCTGACCAGAGCTTTGGGTCTTGCCCTGAGTTGGAACCAGCGGTTCTCACCTGCGGCAGGAGTACCAGCAACGCAGGACGCGGATGTGGTTATGGGTCTGAGTCAACTATTGCCGGTAGCCCAGGGCATAGTGGCCTGGATAGTGTGCCATGTCGGCTAGCTGAGCACTGGTAGCGGCGGATTGAATTTTGCCGAGGAGGATTGTATCCAGTTCGTTTTCAGCCTCCTCGATTTGGTGCAAAGTGGATATTCTCTGCTCCAGCTCCATCTCCATCACTTTCTGGCTCAGGTTAATGCAGGTTTCACAACTGAATGTCAAGGTAAGTGGAGCCACGACTCACCGGTAACCAGGAAGCAGGTCACCTGGGCCTGTGGACCATTTGTTTTTAAAAAACTGTAAAATCTTGGAATCCAAAGGTTAAAAGCATTCATCTAATTAAAAATTATGCTAAAAACTGCCACAGTCTTCAGTGTTAAATATAAAAATGGCCTTAAAACCAGGTTTAACAACATTTGTTTGGGAGCTTGTCTGACTGATAGTCACAGATGCCGGAGCATGTGCATCATCAATTCAGGCAAAGTGGGTGAAGTGTCTTGCCCAAAAACATAACAGCAGTATGCAGTATGCTTATTAATATCATTAAGACCTTACAAAAGCTGCAGTTTTGGAAATGCTCTGACCCAGTCTCCAGCAATTTGATCAAATCCTTGCACTTGCCTATTTAAAAAAAAAAAAAAATAGCATGCAGGAAGGATTTCAGGCATATATTTTATAAGAATGTAGGCTATTGAAAACCAACCATATACTTAGTTGGTGTATTCATGTAGGTAAGAGGAAGCCAGCATGTATAAGCTATGTATGGATAAACAATTTGAATCTTGCAGCTGATACTTTACAACTCTGGGTAGTTTCACAGGAGATTTATACAGAGGGTTCGTATGCTTTTTATGTATAGTACTATATAATAAATTGTCTTACAGAAAGCTATACCAAAATCTATTATCATGCAACATGTAGTGTTATTATTAGTATCCAGCTCACACTTACTTGTATTTACTCAGTACTAATTACTACTGACAGCTCTGTAATACAAATTTCCTTTTACTGAGACTCTTCACCCAGTAATTAACAATAGGACACAGTGCTGATAAATACCTTTGACTCACGGATGTCTCTGTGTTTAAAACAAGGTGGAAAGCAGAGAAGATCAGTGAAGCCTTATTAACATGTATGGTGAGGGTAGCACTGTAATCACCAAAGCTCCCTATCAGCCCCTCTGTGCCCAAAGATAGATCATAGCCAATAACCAAAGGGAAAACTTCTCTCCAAGGATCCTGTTCATTCATCCTCTTATCTCCTTGGTGACTTCTCCTTCGCTCCTTGCCGTGGCTATAACAATCCTAATGGAACCAGATGATCAATCCTAATTGGTCTCTTCAGAGTGCCTGTCCACTATTTGTGAATGTGATTGTTATCTAGTGCCTCGGCCTCCAAATGAACTAGTCATCTGGTGTCGGCTCCTGAAAAGGTCAGCATCCTCAGAGGTCTCACATACAGCATCTATACTATAACTATAGACATGAACATAAACACACCAAGAGTCAACTTATGTGCACATGTGAAGATAAGGGCACCTTTAAATGAAAGCCATGTACACAAAAGGCATCTGTAATTGCCCTGTATATGCACTGAATGCTCTACCAACTGAGCTGTATTGCTGTGTGATTGTTAAACTGCACATAAATGATATAATGCATTTGAGACATTCACATTTCCTATAATGGGACATTCAAATTTCTTATAATCACATTATCAATCAAATGTACTTAGACTCAACTATACAGATTAATACAGTAACAGTACTGTAAACCCACCATTCTCAAACTGGGTTGGGGGTCTGCGACAAAAATAAAAAAAGCAATTAATTAATACAAATTTTAAATAAATTATTTTGTTATAGTGTTTAATTTTAAACATTTATAAATGTTCACTGAAACCACTACGTCCATAAAATAAACACTCTGAGCAAAACACCCTCACATAGCCTATATGTTGTTTTAGGACATTTAAAACTCTTAAAATGATTGTGACACACCACGCAAGTCACGTTGATTGGGAGCAGAAAATGCTAGAAGGGGGGTCCTTGGGATTTTTTTCTCTCCTGTAAGGGGTCCCCAGCCCCAAAAATTTTGAGAACCCCTGTAAACCACTCAAAAAAGGTCATTTGAATCAGGAAGACTGTCTCAAGCCATCCTGCTGTTCAGCTACATGCCGCAACACTCCTCCGCCCCTAACTCCACTGCAGCAGCAGAATCATCAGCCTCCTCAGCCTCTCCTTCTCACAACCCTCCTCCACCCCATTACCACCTCAGCAGAGGAACACATCTTCAGCATCAGCAGCTCCCATCACCTCATCTCATCACTACCATCAGTGTTAAGGCTCTGGGGGATCACTTTCAAAAATCATATTCTGCTCATGTACCATAATCTATTGCACAGGCTTCCACCCTTAAACATGCCAAAGTCAAGAAAACCCAATTAAAAAATGATCAGATTACATGGGTTTGTGTCTTTACACTGAAATTAACCATTCAGAACATCCGCTTATTCTAGCACCTATGGGCCTTAGACAGTTTTTTTCATTTCTATTCTAATCCATCTGTTTCTGTACGAGTCTCTCCAGGTTGAATTAGCTTTATTCCAACAAAGCCAGGAGTATAGTCCAAATGGTCTGCATGTAAAACTGATTGAGACCAATGTGAACAATGCCAGAATGTCTACTCTGAAACTCATAATGAAGTGAATATTATTTGCAGAACTAGTAGTGCCACCGGAAGGGCACACAGTTTAGAGATAAAAGCATGAGCAGCACACTGCACCCACATTGTCTGAGTGACTGCAGAGGAACACAAACATTACTGATTCGAGCATGTGTTCGTACTGACCAAATGTTCGCCAAGCATTAACTGGATGATGTAGGCGTGTTATGCTAATCGTGTGGCATAATCTCGCTTTCCTTGAGTTGTTTTGCCATATGCTGAGACTAGTGCAGTGTGGCATTTAGACATTACTACAGTCACCCACACACACAGAAAATTACATAAAAAAGACATAGTGGCTGCCAGGGAGTGTGAGCAGCCAGTGTGGTGAACCATGAGAGAAATAACATCAAAGATAGAACCTGCTGATATCGAGGAGGAAGCACAGTCACGTGTTTGAGTCTAGACTCTGAGGAAGTGTCAGGCTGTGGGCGACGCGGCTCGTACAAAGGGAAAAAAAAACATTGCTACTCTTTCCACTTGGGTGGCAAAAATAAGGATTTGGTTTAAGGGGAGAGTGAGAGAAATCCTTCATCAGAACTCACACAGGCACAAACACAAACACTGGAGTCCTGAGTTAATGTAATGCTTCAGTGGCAGAAGCATTAGGCGCTCGGGGCATGACCAGCAAACAGGTTTTCTTTCACTGCAGAGGAAGAAAGATCTGGCAATATTACCCGGCGAGGAAAAGCATTCTTGTAACACCTCCCTCCTCCAGTTTCTTCCATCTACTTTTCCTCCCTTTAGGGTGCTCTCTCTTTCCACCAAAACTCCCCACACCACCTGCCTCCATCATAGTCCTATTAGGGGTTTGCATATTTAATTTGGCCTAGGTTTTATGCTGGAGCCCCTTCCTGACTGACTTGAAGCCCCTTGTGGGTGGAGTCTTCCATACTTGTTTGTCTTCAAAAAACAGGCATTCATAACCAGATCACCCTAAACAAAATGTGCTATTAGTTCCATTTCTTGTTTGTGCTTGGTTTGTCTGTCCAGGCAAGACAAACTGAGCACTACTAATGAAGAAGTGCACTGATGTTGCTTCAAGGCTACTACCTACAGGTACAGGTACTTTAAAAACAGGGAAAGTCCTTTTGCTTTTCATCTAGCCCTATAAAGGTCAGGTTTACTAAAATGTAAATTTACCATGTTGGTGAGATTACTTTTCAGTTCATTCTGCTTAAATTTCATGCTCAAAGAAGAGTTCTCAGTAAGTGCAGACATAGTGCATCATCTATTATTCCAGCCACAGCCTCTGGTTTTGCTCCACGATTTGTGCAAAATTCTTCTTGAACTAAATCAAAAAATTGTGAGATTCTTGTCAAGTAGGTTTTTCTACAGATGCAGATTAAACTACATCTGAATGCAACTGGACAGACAACCAACCAAACTGCCTCTGGACTGATGCCATTTGAGAGACAGACAACCAATGAGGAGAACAAAGCATTGATTATTTCCTGCCTCCTTTTAAGTAAGGCGTCACGATAGGATTGATTTCAGGTTGAATGGCATGCCCAGGTTATAGATATGTCGTTATACAGACCACTTATTGTCATAGTGAATTTTGTAAATCTGACCTTAAGGGCCCAGGGGACCTAGATAATTATGACCCTTAGCCACTCACAACATCACATCTAATTAGTGTAAGTAGATTTATGTAGTAAGGTATGCAGCTATTCTTAACTAGCACTTATTTTCTCTATTGCTGCACATAAATAATTGTCCTTTTCATAAAGTAATAAGACTGATTGTTGCAAATCTCCTGAACCTGCCAAATGGTGGCCTCTGCTGGACAGGTTAGAAATTGCAGCCTGATACACCTAATTAAGTTGGAGATAGAAAGCAGGTGTGTTGGGACTATTAAAGGCTGAGCTGCAGTAGTGAAAGCACTGCTCTCCACCAGCGCACACACCAAACTCCAAGCCATGCGTCTCTGCTGAAGTAAGCCTGTTTGTTTCTTTATACTTTATTTGAGGGGATTTAGCTATTAAGTTACATTGCATTTTTCTTATTCTGACTTTATTGTTTAGTTACTAATTTCTGATGTTTGTTTGTTTGTTTGCTTCAGAAAAACCATGGCATGTTATGTTTGGACCAATAAATCTAAAATCAATGGAATCTATCTCCAACTGTGTCTCTTTGATTTGAGAAGCTTTTGTGGTCAGCCATATCACAAACTAAAATAATTTAACACTGATACTTCAAGACCTCAATGCAGGAGAGTGCCCAACTAAAATATCTATTTCTAATGTAATGAGAAGACTCTGATATTTGTATATAATAAAAGAATAAACTCTACCAATTCCACAGAAAGCATCTGCACTGCAATTTTATCTCCCTGTTTATATTTATTAATAATATACTGTGCATTATGGGATGTCTCTTTGATGGGCCTCACAGGAAATTGCAAACAAAATACAAGGAGTCAAAACAATTTGTGCTCTCCTTTATGATATACTCAGACATCTCGCTGCTGCGATTGTATCCCTCTTGAATTAAATTATGCGGTAGACAGGATAAATAAAATGTATTTTTTACATATATGCAACCATAAACAGAAATCGTGACAAGCGATGTGCACTTATTAAATCAGAAAAGCACAATCAAAGCCAGTGTTTGTCTTAATAAAGTGTCTGCAGATGACAGGCAGCAACACAAAAGCTTGCAGTGATTCAGTTTGCCCTCTTTCCCACTAAATCTCTCTGATGATCATTATTCATCTCTTATGTGCCGCTGCCTCCTGCCTCTCTGTCCATCTGTTTCTAACTATACCACTCAAACTACACTCTTATTGTTCATTTTCAACTTCTAAGACTTCCCTGATTATTTCCACAGAGTTGTCGACTTTAAACTGCTTTGAAAATGAGGCCCATTCAGTGGACAAGAGAAAAAAACATCAAAAGAACACTTTTATAAAATGAATGACAGTTTAAACTGGAAATAAAAAGAAAGTAAATACACTTTAATGGATTGTTTTAGTTAGCTTTGAACCTTTTAGGTAGTAGTAAATGTTTACTAAGCTAACAGTAGCTAGATCTGGTCACTATTTTTGATCAAAGTAGCCTAAGAAACTAAAAACAGCCTAAAAAGCACTAAAAACATTATTCCATGAGGTAATCAATACAAATCCAGCCCCAAGAGTCACAAGCCAGTTTACTCTTTGTGCCAGTTCCAAGCCTGTATAATTGGGGAGTGTTCTGTCAGGAAAGGCATCTGTACAACCCAAGCCCACACTAGGAGGTAGGTGATCTGCTGTGGTGACCCCGGGAGGAAAAGCCAAAAGGGGAGAAGAAGAAACAATCAATACAATTATTAACTTGCAGCAGTCAGAGAGAGTAGGCCTCAGCAAAGGAAATACACTTCCATTCTGTAATCCACTGAAAAAATGGACCCATACCAAAAACAAATAACTTGTTCCTTTTCCCATTTGTGACTTATCCTGAAAATGTCATGAAAACCCACCAGTCACATATTGAGTTATGTTGCTAACAGAAACTTGCCATATCTCAGTGATAAACAATCCTTTACCTTTCCTTTCAAGACCAGACAAATACCTACGGCAGCCCTGGAGGGACATGCTGTTGTCTATGAACTAATCCAGTGAATCAGCTCAGAGATCATGAGATACTATCAACATTTAGAAACAAATTCCATTTATTAATACATTTATATTCTAAGATGTCACTCAAGGTTGTGAATAAAACACAATTGTGCCTCTTCCCAGTGTGTACTCTGTTTGATCAATGTACTATATATATTACAAAGGTTTGCACACAACACCTTTAGGTTAAAGAACCCTGTATTTTGTTAGATGTAACCTTGAAGCTTCATCTTTGAAAAATGACGATTCCTTGATTCTTTGATGAAGGACTAAGTGACATTTACGCACAGAGGCAGGGTACACCCTGGACATTCATTCACTAGGGTCAATTTAGAGTCACCAATTCACCTAACACATGCATGTCTTTGGACGGTGGGAGGAAGCTGGAGAACCCGGCGAGGACCCATGGTAACACGGGGAGGACATGCAGACTCCACCCATTTTGTGTGATGGTGTGTTGGTCAGCCTGGGGCTCGAACCCACAACCTCCTTACTGGGAGGCGAGAAAGCTAACCGCTCTGCCACCGTGCACCCTAACCTTTATTCTATAGAAGAAATGCATGTGAGATATCTGTCCATGAAATTAATCTTCCCCATGTAGGATTAATCTTTTTTTTTCTAAATTTGCATGAAATGAGTGACCTTGGCATTATTCCCTGTTGGGGAATAGTTGGGCGTGTTATATTGCTGGACAGTATGACAGCATCTGTGCTAGCTCTAGTGCATACTGCACTGTGTCTCTGTCAATTAAATTCTGTTATTGAGCACTGTGTTGTCTTCACTTGTCATGGTTGGGACTATAGTACTATTTGTTTTCGAGAGATGTGTTCACAAGTCCCATGGGGTTTGTGCTTCATCTCTCCTTCTCAGATTGAACTTATTGATCTACTGTTTCGTTTGTGGTTTCATCATATTTTAACACAGGAGATTTTTCTGTTACATGCTCAAAAATAGAAATAATTAAATTAAACCCGCCAACCACATTTCTTAAAGGGACAACACACCATTTTTTATTTCATAAAGAAGGTTGTTAGCAACACCCATGGCTTGGAAAAAGTAGAATGAAAATGCAAGCACAAGAAATAAGTGACTCTTGATTGATTAGATCAATATTTGAAACACTACTGCCTTCAATAAGAACATATATATACAGCCAACACCATAAAACTCAAACCAGGCCAGCCAGACCCAAAAACTCTAGCTAGGTGAGAGAAGTAAACTGGGTCAGGAATCCCTCAGTGTTTCCAAGAGACAGAATAAACCACTGAATGTAATCTGATTGTCCGAAAACAAAAGAGTTGGAAGAATTACTTAACTACTGTTGTACTCTGCTGCCACTATTGTAACAACTGTTACTACTACTACTGCTGCTACTACTGCTACTACCACTATTACTATTACAGCTGCCAAAGTCAAAAATACTAATTTAGAGACATAAAAAGAAATAAAAATTGACATGAGTAAAAGTAGGTTTTTCGAAAAGCAAGTACTTATAAAGTAGTAGTATTAAAAAAAATGCACAGCATACATCAAAATGTGTATTCAAAGTGATGGGGTCTAGCTGATTGAAGAGCTTCAAGTCTACAAACATGCAACTTTTATAATTTTATTACAACCTCATAAATTTTATTTCATATTTTGTCTGTTTTGTTTTTTTTGGCAGGTTCATGACACAGTGCATTTCAGTCATTAAATGATGAAGCTCGTGTCCCTGAGAGCCATCCTTTCCACTGTGTGCTGTCTGTTTTTGCTCCCTGATGTGTAAGTAACAAATGATAAAAGCCCTCTGCTCATTCCCTCATAATTACCACTAATAGCTGCTGCCTCTCGTGACCTACAAAACTCTGCAAGCTTTTGTTTGAGAAACAGGGGTCCTGCGAGCACAGTCACAAGGCCTAACCTACCACAAGCTTATTAGGAAAAAAAGTATTTGTGTTTATGTATTTGTGTGGCGACCTCGGTACATCTACACAGAGTCTATGCCTGTGTGATATCAGCTCTTGATCCCTAAGCTTTCATAAATAAAATCAACTTTCTATTTACATGAGGAAATGGGAAGATCTGTTATCTGTGCACCACAACGGAAAAAGCAAAGTGACAATCCCCAGGTGAGAGCAACGCTGGGGTGGCTTCAACACATTCCAGTCCATTATTTGATATAATGAAAAATATTTATATGGATGATGATATGCTTTACAGTTAGGGGCAAAAAAAAAATCCCATATAGGCCTGATATTTTCTACCCTGTTGTGTGGCTGTGCGTCTTGTGGTTGCCACTATAATTGGGTTTTGATTGAAAAGCCCTCAAACCCAAACAAACCAGATCGCCTTTTTAAAGAAAATGTTGACGAAGAACGCAACAAAACAGACAAATTAAAAAAGTGGTAAATCATTAAAAGGTGACATGCCTAAAAAATTGTTAAAAATAGGGACAGTGGTGAGTCATCTGTTGTCGTAGTGAAAATGACAACAAAGCAAAGAAGCAAATGAGCTGAGACATTAAGACTAATGAAGAGCAGCGTTAGGACAAGGCTAAATGACTTGTATCGTTAACAGACGTATGACTAATGTGACAGCAGTGAAGTATGATAAAGCTTTATTTCATACGCAGACATGAGGTGATTACTTACCTGGGTTAGAGGAGGTCCCAGGTACGTTATCATCAGCATGACTCCTGGGTCTTTACTTAGCATTAAATTAGAGGAGGAAATGGGAAGGTTAAAGGTTAAGTGTCTTATCAGTGATGTTGAAAATTAACACATTAAACAATGATATTATACCTACTCCTCACCTGTGTATTTTGCAACATATAAGGGTATAATTTAGACAATTTTATAAAGATGCAACCAATAACAACAGGCAGTAATGTAAACATTGATAAGCACTGTTCTACAAGTGTTACAGTAGATCAGTACCTTTATGAAAATCAACACCTCTATGGGCAGTTGCATGCGTTTGTTTGTTCTGCCTCTTGAATTGTTCAAGATATGGTCACTTCTAAACTGTGACATAGTGGCTTCTCCCTCCTTTATAGCATCAGACCATATCCATATATAACTAGAAGCACTCAGAGAGTGCAGACCTCCGCCAAGCCATATGGTCACACACCTGAGAAAAACCCCTGAAGAACGGTGTCTAACTCAGTAAGTAATAATAAAGACACATCAAACTGAGAGAGAGAAGCCTGACCTTTCATTTGGTGTTATTTACAAGTGTGTAGCTACATTTGTTGCTGTGCAATATCCAATTTCATATGTAGCCCCTGTATTTAGGACCTCCTGGATCACCAGAACCAGAATATCAACATGATCTGGGTCAAGCTATGTCAGATTATAAAATCTACCAAAGAATCGTTTAAACACATTCTGGATCCAGATGTTGATCTGGATCACTCCCAAAATGTAATCACTTTGCTCCTTATTCCATTTCTGACAGTTCCTAAAAATTTCATCAAAATCCATCCTTCACTTTTTGAGTTAAATTGCTAACAAACAAACAACAGGCAGACAAACCAATGCTGCCGAAAACAGCGCCTTGGTGGAGGTAATAATAATAAATATAAAAATATATAGTTGTCCACTGGACACTAAATTGCCCATAGTCCAGGAATGTGATCTAGGAATGCCTTAGTAATTCCCCCGGAAGAGCTGAAATAGGTGTCTGGGGAGAGAGAAGTCTGGGTGAACTGATGATTGGCTACAGCTGTACACTGCCTCACACCCAAAGCAGCTGGCAAAGGTGATGGCAGAAGATGTTGAATAAAAAATGTATAATGTATGTTAATATTTTAGGAGATTTCAAGTAGAACGAATGTGTTGGATTTACAGCCTTCAAAAGAGAAATAAAGAAAATCCTACTCTATTCACATTTTATGCAAAACAGATGTGCTAGAAACAGAAGTATGTTTCATGCATGCAGTACCATATGGGGAAAAGGCATATAAGGCCCGAGCTTCACTCTACAGTAACACCTGGGCTGTGTACACATATGAAAAGCATTACCCTCTGCAGGAAACACAAACAATAGACTTTTATTTTCATGCAGAAAATGCATTGCAATTATTTACACATGGGTTCATGGTAACTATTAGTCACTGACATAAGATGGGGAAAAATTGCTAATTGCAATATCTGATGGCTCAACATTTGCTTTTCTTAACCTAGTACAAAGACAAATGTCAAAATATCCTGAGCAGTGTATAATTTTAATTTGAAATGACAGACTTGCATGAGTGACCATCAAAATGAAAGAAAAGTTGAACCACATACTTGTAATTGAACCTAATTACTGCCAACTCATTGACCAAACCCAGGCCTCTGCTGGGGAGGTCAAACACATTAAAATGCAAATTCCACACGGAAGGCAACTGGTGTAAGTTTCAGGTTTAATTCTGCCTTTTTGCCTCGAACTGTCCTGTGAGTGACGACCTGGCTGCAAACGGGGAGATTAGTGATGTCTCATTGTCCCATTCCTTCTCACTGTCATGGTTGAGTTAAAAAGGGACACACAACACGAGCCATGGTTTCTTCCTCTATTGCAATCGTCTGTGCTAAATGTACAATGACCTGTAGCTTATAGTCATGGATCCAAAAACAAATACATCCAATGACACAGAGACGAGAGTGTACAACCCCTGTACTGTAACACACATTCTTCACTGCAAGCAGCACCACAAGGCAATCTCTCCTGGGATATTAGAAAGACACCGAGGGCCTGAGCGAGCTGAACTTGCTGTCAGTCGGGAGCATCCGTAATGAAATTGCATATGCACACAGAAGCATAGGGCACAGACGGCCAGAGCTGACAGAGAAGCAGCAAAATGTCTGACAGGCACGGACGGTGTGGATGGGAAATACAAAGAAGGAAAATAGAATCCTGAAAGAGACAAAGAAAGGCAGAAAGTCACTTAGAGAGCACTGTGTCCCTGAACAGATATTCAGAAATATGTGTAATCTCACTGGGGTAAAGCTATACAAACAGCACACAGCCAGGTATTAAACTAACACAGACAGACCTATACATAATCTCACCCATAGTGCCGAGGATGGTGACTTGAATTCAACAGTTATTTGTGCAGCATGCATTAGAAGTCAATGTCAAAGAGAATCATTTTATAGTAGTTATTGCGTGGAGAATCCTAGAGAGAATTCTATGGAGAATGTATATGCTGTAGTCATTCAATAAATTTCAATATTATCAAAGTGCTGTAAAAGCAAGATTTATCCTGGACCAAGAATAAATGAAATATGAAATATGTTTTTCCATGGTATAGAAAATGTTACTACGATACATAGAAGCCATATTATCTAGGCATTTACAGGAATTTTGATTCGAAAATCTCGTTTCAATAAGTATAATATAATATAATACAGCAGCTGCTAATAAGAGGATGAGTCTTACTGCAGAACACCAGGGTTTTTTGTTTCAGTTAACCAGATAAAATGTCTTATAGCATACAGTGTCATTTAAGTTTAAAAATATATATCTCTAAAATGTATCTACAGTGTATAAAAGCATGAGTGTATAATAAGCATACATAAAAGTTACAGTATACTATTGTTTTCCATCGTTTTAGAGAGTTTTTGAATATACATATCTGTTCTTTTCTACAAGTCATTAGAAGCTTATAAAATGCAAGCAATGAGTTAATGGAGGACATTGCTGTACTTCTGGGGTACCTAGATGCAAAATGCATTCAGTCTCTGGGAGGCCATGTTGACTAAAAAGCAAGGTCAGAGTAAGAAAATGTGATGCTTTATTTAACAGCATCAAAGAAATTTGGCCAGTAAAATGCTTACTTATTAGTGGGGCTGTTCCTCAAATAGGGGTCACCCTCATTGACAGATTGGTCTACACAACTTGTCAACAATGGATCAAGAGTGGCAGAAAAGCTGTGAACATGACTAAACCAGTGTCGGCAGGAGAGACACAGGTTAGGTTTGCCGACAGCCACAAGCCTTTGAGCTAGATTTGTTAACAATATGGCAATGCTGACAAATAGGGTGACCACCTGTCCCACTTTTGGTTGTACTGCACAGCCATTAAGGGCAACTGTCCCTCCGTCCCACTGATTCAGATGATGTACCTCTTTTTCATTGGTGCTCAGTGGATTTGATGATTGAAAAAACAAATAGATTCAGGTTAAGAACAACAAGGTAAGATCAGTGTTCCTGTTGTAAATATAGATCAAATATCTGTGGGCGTCCCATCTTGATATGTTCAATATATGGTTGGTGTGCTGTGGCCCCTGTGTCTCAGGACAGGCCTCTCCATGGAGCTGGGATTGGTGCTGCTGGATTGTTTTGAGAATATACAAACAGAGAAATTAGATTTTTTTCTGTTTCATCCTTTTTCTTCTAATGGAAATTAATTCAGTAAAGACATTACTTTGCAAAATGTGTGTTTTGGGGATGAACACAGCACATCTGTTTTTTGTTTTTTTGTTTTGTCCTAAACTGAAGCAACTAAGTGAGTTTGTTAGATTTGTATATGAAATGATTTATTTCTTGAGTCCATCCCTCCTTGTCCCACCAAATCGCACAACTTGTCCCACTTTTTGTACCTTCTGAGGTGGTCATCCTACTGACAAATGTAACGTACGCTGTGCTAAACATTTAAGAAAACAGCAAAAAACCTCCAACAGTATTTTTATTACACTGTTGTTAAGCTATGAGCAGCTGCTAAGAAATGATGGCAGCTCCAAATATTGTACTTAAAGTTCCTCCCCTTTATAGATGTTGTTGTTGGAAGCATAAAGAAGATATTTTGGTTAAGCACTGAATATCATAACACATATACCAAAGATAAAACTCTGAAAATATTAACATTTGATTCTTATTGTTTTGTTTTTGAAGCAAACAAACCTACGGCATTACCTGAAGGGGGTCTGACATGAAAGGACTGCAACTGTTTGAACTGAGTAAATGTGTACTTTGTGTTGTGGCTGTGGGTATTTGTATAAAAGGTTTTAGCGAGCAGGTGTCATGGCAGGTGCAGACCTCAGGAAGTGGCTTTTACTGGGAACATTTGCTTCAGCTAATGAGTACCATTAACTACAGCAATAACACAGGATACAAACAGGACAATGAGCCATATTGTAATTGCAGAAAATTGGTTATTACATATGATACAAGATAACCTTTTATTTCATGGATGCAAACATCAATATTACAGTTTTTTTTTTCTGTATTCATAAACCTGGCCACTTAGTTTTTCCTCTTTGTATTGCAGCCCACTTCAAAATGAAAACTGTTGTGCAAGTTTAAGGAATAATTTATATTCACATTAAAAGGCGTTGCTTTTTTTGTAGCACTTGATTTTGCACAGGAAAAGTCCATAACACTATCTTCATAATCTAGGCAGACAGTGAAAAAACGTGCTTTTCATATTCTCAGCTTTATTGTTTGAATAAACCAGGATTCACCTTTTGTGGTAATTTTTTTGGTGACTGAATTCATATTCTGCCATGTTCTTCCTCAGCTCTTTTCACACGTTTAACAAAGACTTCTTTTAGCGACAGATGGGGAGTTGAGAAAGAGGGGTGCTATGGAAAAGCAGGAAAGGGGAAGACGAAACATGCAGTAAGTGAATGATACCGCCAGCATATTTTTTTTTAAAGTGCATTCAGAGAAGAAGCCGAAATAAATAGGAAAAATTGGAAGTGGCTGTCTGGTGGAAGTTTGGTGGAGTATAAAGAGGGGAGAGTACTGAGGAAGCCAGACTGAAACACTCAAGACTGCAGAAAATGGCAAGCCTTTTTAGCTTCAAAGAATGCGGTATATGGCAAGATTATTGCCTGCAAATGTCAGCTTGGAGAAAGAAAGTATTCTGAAAGAGGAAGAAAGAGGGAAGACATGGTGTAGGAAGGAGAAATATAACACTTTACTTTTTATAAACAACTTGGAATGAGTTATGCTAGCTAATGGGCTGAACTAAATCCATTTTTAATAGAGAAATGATTCACACAAAAAAAAATCTGTTTTAACAGGATGACTGAGGTAGCAATCCACTGTTTGCAGTAAATGGGTAGAAAAGATAACTCGGCCTTTACATGCTATAGGCTACATGCATTTGGGCTACACCAGCTACTGTCTATACCACCACTTATCACTCAACCTGTCATAATGTGAGGCCACAGGGAAAAAATGGACCCAAAAATGCAAGATTGCAAATAAGAAACTTTAATAACAGAAAAGGGTCAAATATAATATATAATATAATAAGTCCAGAAGGGGAAAAAACAAAGTTCAATATCAAAAATCCAACTAAACCAAAAGACTAACCTCTAATCCAAAAATCAAAGCAAAAATACAAAAATACTAAAGTAAATAATACTAAAGTGACCATAAAAATGATGCGATAAAGAACTGGGAAAAACACAGTGACTAAATAAACTAGGAGTACACAGGTTAAACACATTGAGGTGGGGCAGGCAATCACAAAGGCGAAAAACAGGAAACACTAAAATCCATGCATTTCACCCAGGTAGGTGTGGTTTGGCGGGACGTCGATAAATAATGATTTATTTGTCAAACTTGTTACATTTAGTTTTAGTTAGTCCCCGGGAAAAACAGGCAGATATTTAGAAACAGAACAAAGAATAAGAGTGGGTTGGGGGGTTGTTGTTGTGTGCTGTGTTGTGGGCCATTTGTCTTCAGACAAATAGCCTGGTTTCCACTCCTTCCAGTACAGTAGGGTTATTGTTTTCACATTGACACAATCTAATTGCATATTAAGTAAAATAATAATAATAAAGACTTAATTTATAGCATAACACACAACCTTTTAGTGTGTTGTGCATGTATTCTAGTGTATTCTGTGTGTGTTGACGATTTGTATAAAGACTGTATATGAGAAATATTGCATATTTTGTTGTCACAGTGTACTGTATGCGCATCTTTCTTTGTGAAGCAGTCTCCTGTATATTGTGACAGTAAAGCAAATGTGTAAAGAGACTCTGAGTTGCCTTTGAACAGAATTGGGATAGATTTGAAGGAGAATAAGGACAAGAGAGAGGGGACAACTAAAGACATCATCAGACAGTACATGTGTCAGAACACAACATGGGAAATCTTCCGCTGTTTGTACGTGGCTGTGTTTAGCCTTCAGCGTTTTTCAAGCGACTACACAGAGCCCAGGGGAGAACAGCAGCTCCGGTTCTATCTGTGTAAATATCTGTTCAGGCACTTCACATGATGACCTCCAACTGACTGAGCAGCCATTTTTACCCCAACTCTCTGGGACAAGGGCCTCTCTCTGTCCTACATTTCACTGACCTTTTCAGAGCGGGACCAAACCAAAAATGGGACATGGTAATATACAATCATTTCTGTTGTAAAATGAAGGGCCTGGCTGGTTTTATACATGCACATCCATTTTTCAGGATACAGCAGAGATGTGTAGATGGACAGCACAGGGCTTTTAATATCCCCCCTGACTGTTGACCGTCTGGATATAGATCCTTTTGTAAATAATTCAGCTGCTTCTGGTCCTAAACAATGGCGCCATGAGCAAAGCAGACTACAATACACTTGTAGGAGACATGTATAGGTTGGTGCATAGGTGCACTGTGTGTGTTTGTGTGAGTGTCTGCTTTCCCGGTGAGGCGGGGGGTCACGTGGGCATAGGTGTGTATGGGCGGAGGTTTGAAAGGACGCGCACTTACCTGTGACAAGGAGGAGGAGAGAGGAAGAGTTGGGTAGCCGTAATTTTTGTTGACCGCTTCTACTCTGGTTTCATCAGTCAAGTATTCATATTTCCAATATGTTAGCTGTGCACTATCCTCTTCGCTGTGATAGCTGTATGTCGTTTTAATAAACCTACGGAAACGCATCCTGGATCCAGCCTCTCTGTTTGATAACAAGCCTTCCTATAGCGCGTCGCAAATTTATGTACAGGACCCAGACTCAACCTCTCAGCGGCTATTTAAAAGGATTTATTTGGAAGCCGCTACAATTAGTCAACAAAAAAAGGCATTCCATGAAAAGCATCACGCCGCACGAGCGCCAAAGGACCAGGCCACAAGCCAAGCGTTAGCAGGAGAACAAAGGAGTAGCTAAGTACCACACACCACGCCATTCATTCACCTGAACACAGGTAAGCTTACCTGTTTTTTATATATCTTTCTGGATTGAGGAATCCAGTTGATGCTGATGGGCAGTGTCTGAGGACGTTGGATGGAATGGATGCGAGTTGCAATTAATTAATGCACTAGTGGCGGCGCTATTTCTCCGTGTTTGGTTTGGTGAAGCTGATGTCGGAACTTTGTGGTTTTAATGTGCGGCGTTGACGTTGTCTGGATACCACGCTGTTGAAACGTTTGTATTTTAAATGCAATGTGCACAAATTTTGGATGAGCTTTCTGACTTTGATTGCTGTGGTCCATGTGAAAACAAGTCAAAAACGAAATGAGTCCAACGGGTAATACTGCCAAATGTCCAAATATGGAAAGTGAAAAAAGGGAAGTCAAATTAACTGCAAAGGCGCTGGAAAACAAAGTTGAGAGGCTTCAGAATGAGCGCAAAACGGTCGTCAATAAAATCAAAGCGCTCATACCACAAATAAAAGCCCAAATGATATCTAAGGAAAATGCTTCACAAATCTCCACACTTTTGGACAACGTGAACACATTGTGTGAAAAGGCCACCTCTCTACACAATGAACTGCTTCCACTGCTCCCAGAGGTTGAACTGGAAAAACAAAAGGAATGGTTTTCCAGTATTATGGAATATACTGATGCATTTAAAGACCAAGTTAAAGTATGGATCCAGGAAAACTTGCACACTGTAAATGACAATACTAATGATGCTACAAGCACAGAGTTGCCTTTAGGTACAGATCATTTATGTATGCTTCTTCCCTTCACTGAACATGACCCACAGGATGATGTGCAACCTAGTGATAGTGTCTCAAATACTGGGAGCAGAAGGACACGTTCACATCATTCAGCTGCTTCCTCGCGTTCATCTGCTCGCTGGAAAGCTGAAGCTGACCTAGCAGCTTTAGCAGCTAGACAGAGACTGCTGCAAGAAAGACATGCATTGGAGGAGGAAGAAGAGAGACTACGTAAAAGAAAGGAATTATTTCAATTGGACAGTGAAATAGCTGAACAAATGGCCAAACTCAGTGTAATAAAAAGCAAAAGCAGCATTAGTAGTAAAAAATCAAGGGTCTCTGATGGGATGAATTCATATCTGGAAAAGAAAGCTTCAAAACAACAGCAACAGCTTAATGTCAAAGCCACAGAATTCATTCCCTCACCCCCTGTCAAACCCAAGGAACATACATATGCTAGTACAAAATCAACAACACGCCTTAAAGTCACTAGCTCATCTGCACCAGACGTGTCACAGCCTCCTGTACCTTTTGAGCCTCAACATTATTCATTATCTCTTCAAAACCCAGAGACCACTCTGACACAGCATGGCAATGTGTTTTGTGAAAATGTTGGATTAATAAAGGATAATGGTGTTCTGGATATAATGAAAAGGCAGAATGAAATTACATCACTTCTCATACAACAGCAATGCTTGTCTGCTCTCCCAAAAAGGGAAATTCCAATATTTGATGGTAACCCTCTGAAGTATCATACCTTTATGAGAGCCTTTGAAAATGGGGTTGAGTGTAACACAAATAATAACTGTGATCGATTATATTTCCTCGAGCAATATACAAAAGGACATGCAAAGGAACTTGTGAGAAGTTGCCAATATATTGACTCAGACAGAGGATACACCAGAGCAAAGGCTTTATTAAAGGAGCATTACGGGAATGAGCAGAAGGTAGCATCTGCTTATATGGAAAGAGCCCTGTCATGGCCTCAAAACAAAACGGAGGATGTAAGATCCCTCCAGGAGTACAGCCTCTTCCTCCAAGGATGCTGCAATGCTATGGAAGATGTGCAGTACCTACACGATCTGGATACCCCATCTAACATGCTGGACATCATAAAAAAGTTGCCTTACAAGATGAGAGACCGGTGGAGGAGCCATGCCTGTGATCTGCAAGAGAAAAACAACAGGAGAGCAAAGTTTATTGACATCACAAACTTTGTTGGAAAACAAGTGAAGATACTCACCGATCCTGTGTTTGGTAACATACAAGACACACCTACATCAATTAAAAGTGTGAGCAAACCCAAGTCACAGTCCCGCTCTGGAATAAAAGGATCCAGCTTTGCCACCACTATAGACCCTGTGGAAAGAAAGCCTCAGTCGGGAAACAAGGTAAAGGATACACACCACGGAGGTAAAGGTACATGCCCCTGGTGTATAGGAGGACACACACTGGAGGTGTGTGCACAGTTTGAGAGGATGGCACACAAAGAGAAGATAGGCTTCTTGAAGGGGAATGGCTTCTGTTATAGCTGTCTGTGTAAAGGACATATCAGCAAGGAATGCCATAAGAGGATCTCCTGTTTAAAATGTGGCCTGAAACATCCAACTGTGTTACACAAGGACAATGTGAGTAATTCTGACCAAACTGAGAGGAACAACAGAGAGGCTGTGGGCAATACCTTGGTTTCAAGTGGTCTTACAGGGGCTGGAGAGCAGGACTGCAAGCTACCAATTGTGCCAGTCCAGGTCAAGGCCAAAAAGGGCAGTAAAATCATCAATACCTATGCCTTCCTGGACCAAGGCAGCACAGCAGTATTCTGCACCGAGGGCTTAATGCACCGGCTCCACCTGACCGGAAGAAGAACTAGCATTCTTCTGAGGACCATGGGCCAGGAAAAGGTAGTCAGTAGCCACATTGTACCAGAGCTGGAGGTTGCTGCACTTGAAGGGAAGAACTTCATTGAGTTGCAGAGAGCCTATACACAGGAGTCAATGCCGGTACACCAGGGCAATATACCAACAGAAAAGGACCTTAGAAAATGGCCGCACCTGAGACATCTTGCCTTACCTCAAATTGACGCAGAGATTGAGCTGTTGATAGGGACTAATGTACCCAAAGCCATGGAGCCTCTGGAAGTAATCCGCAGTGTGGATGATGGGCCGTACGCCATAAGGACTGTGCTGGGCTGGACGGTGAATGGACCACTGACAGGGAGCAGTGGACAGGCCATTGATTGTGAGCCAGTGACGGTAAACAGAGTATCCGTTATAAACCTGGAGGAGCTGTGGCAACAACAGTTTAAGAACGATTTCCCTGAATCCACCAGGGATGAACAGCCAGGACTTTCTAGAGAGGACCAGAAGTTCTTGGAGTTGGTCACCACATCTGCCAAACATCTGGATGGTCACTATCAGATCTGCCTGCCACTGAGAGAACCAGATGTCATCATGCCAAATAATAAGAAGGTTGTGGAACAGCGACTGCAAAATCTGAAAAGAAGGCTCCAGAGAGACCCACTGTTTTATACAGAGTATACCACTTTTATGAACGACCTGCTTATGAAAGGCTATGCTGAAAGGGTACCTGAGGGAGAGCTGGACCGCAGTGATGGCAAAGTGTGGTATATACCACACCATGGTGTCCATCATCCTGTTAAAGGAAAGCTGAGAATCGTGTTTGATTGTGGTGCCAGTTATAAGGGAAAATCTTTGAATGAACAGTTACTACAAGGCCCCGATCTTACCAGCTCACTGATAGGAGTTGTGACACGCTTCAGAAAGGAGCCTGTTGTCATCATGGCGGACATCGAAGCAATGTTCCATCAGGTAAAGGTCCCGTCAGAAGATGCAGACCTGCTGAGATTCCTATGGTGGCCACAGGGAGATCTAAGCCAAGCACCGGCAGAGTTCAGGATGAAAGTACATCTGTTTGGAGCGACTTCATCCCCCAGTTGTGCCAACTTTGCTCTGAGGAAGTGTACAGAGGACTTTGGACACGAGTTTAAGAAGGAGACAGTGGATAAAATACTGCATTGTTTTTATGTGGATGACTGCCTGGTGTCAGTCCAGACAGAGAAGGAAGCAGTCTCACTGTATAGTGAACTTGTGTCTCTGTGCACAAAAGGTGGGTTTTGCCTGACAAAGTGGCTAAGCAACAGGCCAGGGGTCCTTGAAACCATCCCGGAAACTAACAGAGCTAAAGGTGTGATGAAGTTGGATTTTGAGCAGCTATCTCTGCCCGTCGAGAGGGTGCTTGGTGTTGAATGGTGTATACAATCTGATATGTTTAAATTTAAGATTGTGCTAAAAGAAAGACCACTTACACGTAGAGGTATCCTCTCAACTGTGAGCTCCATTTATGATCCTCTGGGGATGTTGAGTCCTGTTGTTTTGGTGGCAAAATTAATTTTGAGAGACCTGTGTAGAAGAGCTGTGAGCTGGGATGAGCTAATACCTGAAACTGCTTCCAGGGATTGGCTGAACTGGATACAAGGGCTCCACCTGCTGGACAACTTTAGGTTGAACAGATGTTTACAACCTCTGGAGTTTGGGAACGTTATTACAGCCCAGTTACACCATTTCTGCGATGCCAGCGAAGACGGCTATGGTTCAGTTACGTACTTGCTGTTGCAAAATGAACACCTCCAAAAACACTGTGCTTTCATTATGGGAAAATCTCGTGTTGCCCCGTTGAAGGCTGTAACCATCCCTAGATTGGAGCTTGTGGCAGCAACAATGGCTAGTCGTATCGATGTCCTGTGGAGAAAGGAACTACACATGACTCTGCAGGATTCAGTATTCTGGACTGACAGTGCATCGGTTCTAAAGTATATTAGGAACAAAACAACCAGGTTCAAAGTGTTTGTGGCAAACCGTGTTGCTGAGATTTTAAAATCATCGCGTCCAGACCAGTGGAAATATGTGAACACTGGGTCTAATCCAGCAGATGCAGCATTCAGAGGGGTCAAGGTGGAAAAATTTCTCAAGGATACAGCATGGACGTCAGGACCTCACTTCCTCTGTCAATTTGAGAAGGAGTGGCCTGTGAGCCCTGAGACAGACAGCGATCTCTCTCCAGAGGACCCAGAACTGAAGAATACCATCACAGTGAGTGTTTTAGGGACTGGAGAAGATCCAACAACTTACCTGGTTCACTATTTTTCCTCCTGGGTTTGCCTGAGAAGATCTGTGGCCTGGATTCTGAGGTACAAAGACTGGCTGTTGGCTTGTCATAGGAAAAGGAAGCAACTAAAGGCTGCATATGCTCAGGGTGACCTCAGAATGGAGCAGCAGAACAATTTGGAAGAGGAAATGAAGTCAGTTCAAGGGACTTTTGTGAAGAGGTGCTTAACAGTGGAAGATATTAATGATGCTGAGCTGGCAATAATACGGTTTTGCCAGGAGAAGAGGTTTCCTGAGGAGCTCAAGAGTCTGAAAAGGGGCCAGAGCATTAGAAAAACTAGTCACTTGTACTCGCTATGTCCAAGGCTGGAAGACGGCATTTTGCGAGTCGGTGGCAGGCTCAGTAGATCATCAATGCCTATTGAGTCAAAACATCCTATTATTCTGGCCAAGGAACTCCATATTTCCACTCTGCTGCTTAGACACATCCACAAGGAAGTAGGGCACAGCGGGCGCAACCATATGCTGTCCAAGCTTAGAGAGAAGTACTGGATAACAGGAGTGAGCACTGCAATAAAAGGAATTCTTTCAAAGTGCACTGTCTGCAGGAGACAAAATGCTTCCCCAGTTTGCCAGCAGATGGCAGACTTGCCTAAGGAAAGAATCCAGCCAGATGAGCCTCCATTCACCTGTGTTGGAATAGATTACTTTGGGCCTTTTGAGGTGAAGAGCAGGAGGAGTATAGTGAAGAAGTACGGTGTGATATTTACCTGCCTCGCTCTAAGAGCTGTTCACATCGAGGTGGCGCCATCTCTGGACACCGACTCCTTTATTAACGCTCTCAGGCGCTTTATAGCCAGAAGGGGACAGGTTCGTGAGCTGCGCTCTGATAATGGCACAAACTTTGTTGGGGCAGAGCGGGAGCTGAAACTGGCTATTGAACAGTGGAACCAGGCACAGGTCAATGACATGTTATTGCAGAAGGGCATTAAATGGACCTTTAACCCACCTGCAGGATCTCATCATGGAGGACCGTGGGAAAGGCTCATTCGGTCTGTGAAGAAAGTGCTGAACTCAACCCTCAGAGTTCAACATCTCGATGAAGAAGGCCTTCATACAGTACTTTGTGAGGTTGAGGCAATCATTAACAGCCGGCCTATCACCAAGGCGTCTACAGATCCTAATGACCTGGAAGCTTTAACACCAAATCATCTGTTATTGCTGAAGAACTTACCTTCTTTACCACCAGGGGAGTTCCAGGCTACAGACCTCTATGCAACAAGAAGATGGAAGCAAGTTCAATACATGTCAGACCTATTCTGGAAACGTTGGACCAAGGAATACTTACCGCAACTGCAAGAGCGCCAGCGCTGGACAGGAGTCAGGAGGAACCTTATCCCAGGGGATATTGTGGTTATCATGGATAGTACTGCACCTCATAACTCTTGGGTCCTGGGACGAGTGTTGGAGACCTTTCCGGACAGAAAGGGATTTGTTCGCCAGGTCCGGATTAAAACAAAGACTAGTTGCCTGGACCGGCCTATTTCCAAGGTCTGTCTGTTGTTGGAGGCAGAGGCTACATAAGGAAGTTGTTGGCCTTTATATTGATTGTTTTTTTTGGACTTTTCTTGGAACGTTCCTGGAATTTTTTTGAGACATTGGGACAATTTGGACTGTGACTTTGGACCACATTTACTGTGGACCACTTGGTTTACTGACTTGAAGACAAGGATTCCCATGTGGATTTTTTTTACATTTCATGGACTCTCTATTAGTCTTGTGGCATTTGCATTGTTTCATTATGTGGTAATATGTATGTCTCCTAATGTTCATATGAGTAATTATTGTAGGACTCAATAATTAGGGGCTGGTGTGTAGGAGACATGTATAGGTTGGTGCATAGGTGCACTGTGTGTGTTTGTGTGAGTGTCTGCTTTCCCGGTGAGGCGGGGGGTCACGTGGGCATAGGTGTGTATGGGCGGAGGTTTGAAAGGACGCGCACTTACCTGTGACAAGGAGGAGGAGAGAGGAAGAGTTGGGTAGCCGTAATTTTTGTTGACCGCTTCTACTCTGGTTTCATCAGTCAAGTATTCATATTTCCAATATGTTAGCTGTGCACTATCCTCTTCGCTGTGATAGCTGTATGTCGTTTTAATAAACCTACGGAAACGCATCCTGGATCCAGCCTCTCTGTTTGATAACAAGCCTTCCTATAGCGCGTCGCAAATTTATGTACAGGACCCAGACTCAACCTCTCAGCGGCTATTTAAAAGGATTTATTTGGAAGCCGCTACAACACTGTTAGACTTTTCATTGTGATTTCATTGTGAAGTCTTGTACGGTTTCCGTTAGCCGGCATATGCATATAAAATTAATGGCCCCTAACCAAAAAATGTTTTAGGAAAAAAAATATATATATATATTTTGTAAGCCATAATATCCAGTCTGTTGGTTGTTTAGCATCTGGAACAATGACTGACACCATTGGAAGAATAGATTGTGTCAAAATTATAATAGATAGTCTAAAAAAGCTAAAAAAAAATAAACAAAAACAAAACAAATCTCTGTCGGATTCTTCAAAGGAACCGTGGTCTACAGGTACAGCTTACCTTTATAAGAATGAGTGAAGATTATTGAGCTACTATAAATCTGTAAAACATGCAAGTTAAAGCAAACTGAAGCGGTCTCCACGATGTGTCTCTGTGCCCTGACCGCTCAGGAAAGTACCAAAGCCTGGCTCCGTGGGCCGCGCAAAGTGCCACCAGGTTGAGTTGTTCTTTTTGGCATCTGCAAGTGCTACGTGCTTTTACAATTATTTTTAATTTTAACAATTATTTTAGCAACAAAGGCACCTCTCTTGTTATGATTTATTATTGTTCAATTTGACAAACTCTGAGATGAATGAGTTGATGCACAGGCACTTTTTCTTTTCCGCCTGCACACCCCAGTGATGTTGTGCGTCTGGACTATCATGCGCCTGCATTATCGTATTTGTGTGTAAATTAAGGCTTTGCCTGATAGTTTTATTCACTCACAAATGCGCAGAATGACTGTTTTATGTTATTGATTCAGTCACAAGTTTGGACCTGATTGTTATTCTGTTATTTAAATGTATGGCCAGTAGATCTCGTTAATGGCTGGAATTTTCAAACACTGCCAGCCAAACAGACCGACAAAATAAAAGTCTAGCGGAACCTCTGACCATAAGTTTATCTTGCGGTAACTATACCTTACCGCAATTCTTTGTTGTGGTAACTAGGCCTTACCGCAATTTTATGTTGTGGTAACTAGGCCTTGCCACACCTGTACCTCAGCATGCTGTGTAAGTGTTTGCCGCTGGCTCTCGTGGTTTTTGTACCTTGTACAACACAGGGGTAGCCTGTTATATAAGCCCCCAAACAAACATATAATTTCTCCAGCTAACTTACAAAAACTACCAGAGCAGGCGGCGAACACCCAAATGGCAGCCCAAGGTACAGCTGCTCTCAGCGGGGGAAAGTTGGAGGACAGTACTTGTGGCTTCGGACACGCTGAACCGACACATTTTCGAAACAAAATTCTTAAGTAGGGTCTATCTTTGTAACTGGTGCCCATATTTGTCAGTAGAATAATAAAGTTCTTGCCTGAAATTGTCTTAAAACTTAATTTTGTTTCACAATAACTGTAAATTTAAGATATTTAACTCACCGCTGTGTCTTCCCCATGTCCCATTCAGCCTGCCATTGCATTTCCGGTCCCTGGTAACCTAGCAACCAGATAACCAGGCAGGACAGACAGCATTTCTGTGACAGAAATCAAGCAATAATAAATAAAAGAGGAAAGAAAAAATATCAAATATAGAAAAAAATAAATGAAAGCACAAATGAATTATATAAAAAAAAAATTAACCAAAACTTACATCTGCATTTTAAAATATATATCTTAATTTCACCATTTCTTGTCCTGTTTAAATAATTTATTTGGCAATAAGAGCATTTATTTATTTGTTTATCTATTGATTGATTTGGCAGTTTTGGTCCTCAATAAAAAAAACTGCAGCAAATGGCAAGTTGATCTAACAATGTAGATTAAACACACACAAAAGATCAATAATGAACCTGCAGATACCTCTGTACAGCATTATGGGAATTAATATAATCTTTTAGGTGATATTACAGAGCAGTACAATGGTAACAGTCTTACTTCAAAAAAATAAATTGGGCACCAAAGCTAGCTAAACTGACTCTAAGCTAATGTGAATAGTAACGAGTTAATAGGTTGGATAATAAGTTAATAAGTTGGATTTGAAAAACAAAAACATGTAAAACACTGAACTGATTCTAATTTTATCAGATGGTTTTAACACCAAACTCAATATGCTAAGCTAGGATTTGAAGCTAACAAGATGCAGAAGCTAACAGATAAAATAGACTAGCTAACAGCTTTTGAGTTTTTTTGTTTTTTTTTCATTTACTTAGCTAAACCTTCTAAGCATGTACTTTAGCAACATAATAAGATTCCCTTTTGTGTTTATCATCTAACGTTAAAGCTATTTCTCTCTGAAATTAATATAGCAGCATAAAATGGTGGCTATCACTGAGCATATTTTACTCACCCTCTCTCCGATGTCTGATGGTGTAGATTATCTGAATCATCGCTGAAAGGACTTTTTTCAAAAGTGTGCCTAAACAGTGTGTCCAAAATGCAGCTCCAGATGACAACAGACTGATGAATGTCTCTGACTTCTCTAAATGTGCTCTGCTTCATGGCCTCTTTAACGTTACTCTGGTGCAGGAGTTTGTCAGTTATTTATTTATTTATTTTAAAGTACCGTAAAGTCTTTCTGCAGTAACTTAATGTAAATCTTTTAAAAATGCAGTAAGTTACTGCACATAACGACATAATACGCACAATGCAATGCAAATTACAGTAAGTAAGTAAAAGCACTTTGAATTGCTCTGTGTATGAATTGTGCTATACAAATAAACTTGCCTTGCCTTGCCTTGCCTAAGTAACCTTCAATGTAAGTAACCACAAAGATAGATTGCAGTACATTAACAGAGCATTTTGTGGTAACTTACTGGGAAAATTACAGCAAGGGCTAACAGTGTACGTCATTTTCTATGGCGGAATAAGCATTAGTCATAAAATATTGTAATTTATGAATAATCACGATGAGATCAAAATTAGCTTTTTCAAGTCAGACTAGGCTTTTTTTTCCCTTCTACATACAAAGTAGAAATTACTATGTAGTATTGCACAATATATGCTTGTTCATGTATTCACAGCATGGGATAGCCTACACATAATGCCTTAGCATGTAAAAAAAAAAAAAAAAAAAAAACTCAGCTGGTTTTCATTGCTTGTTTCTTAGTGTCTAATATGATACCGTTGTTGTCACTTTTAATGTAATTCTGTAAAGGCACAAGATGTAATTACTGTCACTAATCAGTCTGTTGTTCCTGAACAGAAGGCAATTTGAGCGCATTTAGTTCCTTAAAGAAATATTATACTCTTGTAATGAGACTTGATCCAATTCCCTCTTTAAAATTCTAATTAGCAAAAATGAGGTGAAACCTGAAACAAGGAGCTGTACTAATTGCAGTATATGCAGATAATGAAGACTACAGAACAAGAGATAAATACAATCAAACACACAGTCATTAACCTAATCTATTAAAATACTCACACAACAAATCCACCAGAGAATTGCATGTGTTCTCTAGGTTACTTATCTTCAGATTCCATTGCTTTGAGTGAAGACAGGGCAGCCCCAAAATCTTAAAAGAATTAAAAAGTTAATTAAAGTTAATATTAAATTTGTTGTGGTCAAAATCAAGGCCTTAAAAGTATTCAATATTATGGGCAGGTATTAATTTTCATCCATCTTTGTCCTAAATTTTAAAAAAGTATTTTGGTGTTGCTGGTAATATATAGATCAGTGAATACATGCTTAGGAATGCAAAAATAAAAAAATAAAAAAAATAAAAAAACTGAATATTTTAAATTAATACTTCATAACTAATAAGAGACAAGTACAGTATGTATTATTATGTATTACTTGGGCATTAAATTTGATCAGATATGGTTTAAAACTGTCCACTCGAATGTGCCTTTAGTTTGTAAGTTTTCAAATTTTTTTGTTACATGTCTGCTGTTTATGGGCTGCATAATGTTGCAAAAACATCATCATAGTACACTTATTGAAGAACATTTATCAGTGAAATGTATGCTTCAGTTTTTGTTTTTGTTTTTTGTTTTTTAATGCAGAACTGTTATTTCCTCAGTATTAGGCTTTTAAAATAAAACATTTGAATGCTTGTTGAGTGATTTTTCACAGATTATGCCTTTTATTATTATTATTATTGTTATTATTACTACCACAATCTGCTAGAATGTGATTAAACCATCTTCTTAATTAAAAGTTGCATTCTTTCCCGTTATAGAAATGGGAGGTACAAAGGCTTTTCGGAAATGCCTTTGGATGGAATGGATGGCATTTACTAAATCTGTGAGCATGAATGCCATCAATATTTTCATGTAATTTGATGTCATGGTTGTTCTTAGAAACAATGTGGACATGCACAAGGCGCTGGTGCAGACGTGTGGAAACTTGTGACTTGAGTGAGAGGCTGTGAGTCAGGGACATTTTTTTTTTAAAGAAACTTATCATTTTATATTTCCTTCTGAAAAATCCTTGGGACTCAGGAGCCCCAACACCTATTGAATAAAAAATAATACAAATCTCACATTGACAAAAAAATCCTAAAACATACAGAAATTTCAGCAAGTAAGGTTCTAAAGGTAGTGAAGGAGATTTGTGTGCAGTCGAATGAATGATGGTAGTCATTTTGTTTGCACTCATTATTGCATCAAAGCTTGAATTTTGGTGCCATTCTAATGGAATTCAATTTGAAGTCTGTATTGATTTGTATTGAAGCATTTATTTTAATGTTTTTGAAATACAAATACTGTATTGAAAGGTAGAGGGGTAGCAAAGTTTAAAAATACTGCAATCAATGACAAATTTTACTTATAAACTAGTCAGGCCAGTAGCGGTGTAATGATACAGTAATTATATTAATGTAGTGATTTTTTATTCTTACGATACAACTATATCAATACACATCACCTTGTAACTAATTGTACTGTTTTCTAGGTAGTGTATATCGATATACATGGAAAATCGATCAATAATATCGTAAATATTGAAACTAGAAAGGTGCATCTTAAAATAAAACCACATATGTCTTTTTAGATGTCATTTTTGTGTTTTTAATGAAATAAAATTCTATATTCAACTGTACCTTACTGTCCGTCTGCTGGACATAATCAACCCTGGCCGCGATGCAAGATTTGAGACTATACTTTATTTGAGACTATGATTTTTGGCATAAAGTTGCTGTATCGAATCATATTGTTCTAAATTAGCCAATATTCTTGTATTGTATCAAAACACTTCATTCATTCATTCATTTTCTACCGCTTATTCCCGTTAGGGGTCGCAGGTGACTGGAGCCTATCCCAGTAACTTTGGGCCGTAGGCGGGGTACACCCTGGACAGGGGCCAGCTTGTCGCTTGTTGTATCAAAACAATTCTAATTGATATGTATCATATCGTTGCAAAAACATATCATTACAACCTTACCAGCCAGTCAGACACATACAATTTCTCAGTGTAGGTACAGTAAGTGGGTCTGGAAGCCCTCTCATTCAAACCTATTTTCACAAAGAACAATCCTGACCAGTCTTAACAATTTATCATTAATTAATGCCTTGGTTTTCTGCTTGATTGATTTAAACAGTTGCATTGGTCCACTGTTTAAATCAATAGTGGTAGTGCCTCTATTTTCTAATTGGTTGTATGTTTATCCATTTGCATCCAACTCTCCAGCAGAGGTAGAAATAAACTGCATACTGCACTATTGCTTTTATTTATTTATTTGTCACAAAAAACATGACAAAAAAATCTTCAAAAATGCTTGTTTAATAACTTTTTGTTCCATATATACAGATCCAAATTGAAATATTGCTGGTCTGGTGGCGACAGCTCTACACTGACAGACATCTTTTATTAGAAGGTGCTGCTGTATTAAACCCACCAGGAGCAACTGGAGGAGGAGATTACAGTTCGTCACAACTTTACCCATGTGGTAACAGGTAATTCCACAATACACCCCTACTTTATTTGTCAGCATGTGGCGTGCGCAGACAGGCATGCAAAGGTACAACACATAACAGCGACATACAGCTACATACAATGATCCATAACAGGAACACCTTGCCCCTGATTTGAACCCTTTACATCACACCTTATTGTTTTGCACTTGCACACACACACACGCACAAACACACGCACACACACACACACATACCACTGCAGACTAATCAGTGCAGGGCAGCCACTGTAGGAGGCAAAAGGGCTGTGAGTCTGTGTGATGGCAGATTAGGCCGCTGTGTCCGACAGGGGACCGGGCCCACTCAGGAGACAGTCACATGCTTCAAGTACACACGGTCCAAAGGAGGAAAATATGTGTGAACTAATAGCAGTCTCTGAAAAGAGCAAACCAAGTGCACACTCTCAGCTTTAGAAGTAGATTTTTGCACTGGGAAAATATGTCCTGTAAGTCCAAATATTCAGAAGTTTACTCAAACTAATGGCACAGTCTGTAAGTTTTCACTTTAGTAGCTTTAGAATTTTACATGGACTTCCACAGTGTTTTAACTTTTGCTGAAGTCTTTTTTTTTTTTTTTTTTTTTTTTTTTTTTTTAATGTAGCTACACTCCATAAAGACA
The DNA here is from genome assembly GCA_020698575.1 of Bostrychus sinensis. NCBI lineage: Eukaryota > Metazoa > Chordata > Actinopteri > Gobiiformes > Eleotridae > Bostrychus > Bostrychus sinensis. The sequence continues at coordinate 14,904,487 of CM036257.1, read as the reverse complement.
TGGAGAGCAAGTTTAGTGTGGAAGAAATTGACTGGCCTGCACAGAGTCCTGTCCTCAACCCAACAGAACACCTTTGGGATGAATTAGAGAGCCAGGCCTTCTCGTCCAACATCAGTGTCTGACATTGGACAGACATGTCTGACGTAGATGCAAAGGGTGGGCTGATGTCGTATTAAACCCTACAGATTAAGAATGGGATGTCACTTAAGTTCATATGTGTGTAAAGGCAAATGCGCTAATACTTTTGGAAATATAGTATATAGCCCTTCTTAGCTTGGCTGGTCAGATGGCCTGTTCCACAAAACCATCTGGCAGGGCCTCCATGAAAACTATTTGCAAAAGGCAGGTACTTGAGATGAAAAGCTGACCTATGACTGGATAAGGTAGGGGATTTGCATTTGTCCCATCCTGTCAGGAACAGTGGGCGACCGCTGTGCAGCACCCAGAGACCCTTCTTCAGATCTTAGTCAGGAGTACTTAGCTGGAGGATTAGCCTACTGCACATGTTTTATTAGGTTGATGAGGGAAGCCAAAAACCCAGAGAAAACCCACCCACAGAGAAGAAGAGAGAGACAAGAGAAGAACTTGCAAGCTCCACAAAGAAAATTAAAAATCGTATAGTAATCATACTGAATAAATCCTCAAATTATCTTGTAAAATATATTCTGCTAAAGTACAGCAACTTCCATTTTAGCACTGACACTCTACCAACTTCTTATGCCCCTTCATCCAGGACAAAGTCTTCTATAAATACATTAATTGGCAGCAGCCCTCACCTTAACAATGGACAGTCCTGTTCACCTCTCGGCAGGATACTATCACTGCCATCAGTGTCTACAGGATATTACTTTCTATTCTTCCTAGTTCCTCTATTCTTCCTTTGTATATAAAGACAGCTCACTGTGTAGTTCAAAGACATGTCTCTTTATTCTGTGTCCTCCCTGATTGAAATAATTGTTCCACACATTATTTTTAAGCCTATATTGTTAATATCCGTTCAAATCACCACGTTCAAAAGTATAAGATTTAGGAGCTGTTTTGATGAGAAATTCTTCCTAGTTTTCTGACAGATAGACCAGAGGCATTAAAGTGTTTGTAAATGTTGTGGCTTATAGTAGATTTGGTTTGGCCCAGCATGAGTCACGATCTTATCACCGTCCTTACTCTGACTCAGTGAAAGTTGTGCACGCTGCATTTCCTGATGAGAACAGTCTTGAGAACAGCTGCCACAAAGCTGCTTTTCTCCCCTAGGGGAACTCAGTGGACCCATACAGGAGCTGCAAAATCGGCACAAGTAAATACATGGCACCTTCAAAGTAAATTAACTTGGGAGGAGATAACAGCTCTGCTCACTGGAGTGTAGGGGGTCTGAAGAGAGCTGCAGAGACACAGCTGATGATTTGTGAAAAGCAATAGCAAATGACAAAGTTGACAGTGAGGATGCACAACCATGAAAAGTGCAGTTTATTGCTGTCAGGTGTTGCATATCTGTGGAAGCAGGCAGCTCAGGGTTTCATGTTTCGCTAACATGGGGCATTGAAAAGTTTTGTTGCCTAACTGTGGAACTTACTAATGCTGTTCTATAAAAAGAGTTCATATATCCTGCAGGTTTTTGTCATAAAAGCCACTTTGTCTTTGCATTACAATTCATGATTCATAATTTCTCTGTTATAGTGGAATATGAAAGCTGACTCATGTACAGTACTTGACCTGTGGATATATTTACATTTTAAATGATGTTTGACATAATGAGAACATCACTAAGTGTAGTTTAGGACTTACGGTTGCTATTGGTAACAAGGGTGACCACCTCAGAAAGTACAAAAATATTTACCTTAGCTGATCTTACCTTGTTGTTCTTAACTTGAATTACTCTTTTCCACTGAAGATCCACTGAACCCCATTGAAAAAGAGGGACATCATCTGAATCCGTGGGGCAGAGGGACAGATCCCCTTAATGGCTGTGCAGTACAACCAAAAGTGGGACAAGTGGTCACCCTATTGGTAACTTACTAAAGATGCAGTGCATATATAAGAGCATTCAGAGTGACTTTCACCAAGGCGTTAGCTCTATCTCACAATTGTAACAATGAGCCCGGACTGGGACTCGAACGGGGAATCTTGTAGTTCAGGGGTAAATGTTCAATTTATTGAGCCACAAAGCCCTGACACCTCATGAGAGTAAAAAATCCACTACAACTATTTTTTTTTTTTCTTTACTGACTACTTGTTACTGGAGTTGGTGTCTTTGGCTTTTGCAATGGTAAAGAATTGTCTGGATACAGATGGAGTTCTGGGGCCAAGGCAAAAACTAATAATTTTTCTCTTGGCCCATCACTGACCTTTTCTAAACATTTCACCAAAAACAAACCCTTTTTGAGTCATCTTGCTAACTGACTAACTAACAAACCAATTCCAGCTAAAATAATTACCAACATTACAGATCACTGGAGTTTACCCTTTGTTCCCATGACTTTTCACCTTCACAACAACACACCACAATCCCAAGTTGACTTCAGTGACTTTTACAAACTTAATTGAGCATAGATAAAAGTTCAAGAATAATGGATGCACTTTTTACAAAAAAGCAGAGGAGGATAATCACAGATGAGGCCGCTGATCTCTGTGCATTAATGAATTTAACCTTTCTGTATCTGGACGAGGTGCACTTACAAGCGTTGACACGTAGGAGTTACCAACTGGGTTTAGTCATCCACTCAGCATGAACCAGTGGACTAATGATGCACTCGCCTGCAATTTTGACTGTGTACTTTTCCACATGATGTTTTTTGAGAAATGGATGTTGAAGAGCCCCTGTATACAACACACTTCTGTCAAAATGTGCATGATGTATGAATGTGAAATCCCTGACTAGTTGGTATACTTCCAGAAATGCTGAAAGAATATAAAAGAAACAGGAAATTAGCTGCAACGGTGATTATTCTGCACAGCCAGCAGTGCCCAGGGAATAAAATGCACTGGAATAACATTTTTGTATGAGACAATGACCTCTGCCTGCCCTCTCTGATATTGCTCCCTTTGCCTTACACTGATGCACACACTCGCACATAGACACACTGTATAGACATGGTCTGGTGGTGCTGCTGAGGTTGGCACATTTGAGCTCTGGGACAAGATCAGCTTCATTGGCACTGATTAGTGCTTTATCCTCCCCCAACAAACTGACGCCAACATCCCCCTGCATACCAATGGAGAGGTACAACCAGGGACTGATAGAGAGCTGCAAGGAAGAGGCAGGATACTAATAAACCACACATAACAGAGAGGGATACAAGAAGCTAGAAGTCAGTCAAACGTTAAATCAAACATGTCCAAAGTACAGCCAGGAGGCTAGTTTCTGTATAGGGATGATTTCATGTGGCCTTCGGCTTTTCTCATAACATGTATTGTTTATCTATAACTCATGAACTCGCATGAGGCAAACACCATCCCTTCTGCCAGTTTACCTGTGTCTTTTAACTATAAGTTCACAAACAAGAGAGGGGCAATGGATTCTACAAATAAAAACAATCATCAAAGGAAACACAAGACACTGAAACTTTATGCCATATCATTAAAAGCATGACAGGGTTTTGAACAGTTTTGTTGTCTCTGTTTGTCATTACTCTGAAATTTTTAAGTTAAGTTTTACTATATGTAGTGTTTACTGCTCATTAAGTACCTGGTAGGATACTTTGGTTTAATAAAAACTAAGTAGTGGACACTAGAGACCCAGAATAATCATATTAGAATAGTAGTTAGGTCCCATGTTAGGCTAAACTTTGCACCTCAAAACATACCTGCAGCTGTATTGTGTTTCATTCACATTTGAGTAATCCAGTTTCCTGAGCCTGTCCCCTCCTCAAGAGCTAAATATGCCCGGTCTCACAGCTCCAGGAAGTGCTCCTGCATGTTTCTAAAGCTAACTGTCTCCAGACTCATTATGATAATTTCAGAGCTTAAATTGCCATCGCTATCTGTTAGCATCATGTTGCTAATAGCCATGCTAATTAGTCATTTTATGCTCTGTCCAGTCTCTACCATTGCCAGCAGAGGGCGTCAGACATGTAATAGAAGCATTCGCTGCAAATTGAAAGTAACAGCTCCATACATTACATTATTTTAAGTTATGAAACAGCAGTAGCTCAGTTGAGAGAGCTGTTCGCCCACTGACTCAAAGGTTGGCGGTTCAACCCCCGCTACCATTATTGCATACTGTTGTTGTGTCCTTGGGCAAGACACTTCACCCACCTTGCCTGTATGAATGTGTCAGTCTGCCCCAGGACAGCTGTGGCCACATATGAAGCTCACCAAGTGTGACTATGGAGTGACTGAATAATGCACTAAATTGTAAATTGTAAAACTGACTTTGAGTGTCTAGAAAAGCGCTATATAAGACTAACGCATTATTATTATAATTATATAATATTATATAATAGTATATGGTCTTTAAAAACTGAATTTATCAGAAGTACTATGCAATATTAAATCACATTTCTATTGACAACACCTAACTCAAAGTCAATGTATTTAATGCAGAACATTTGGTTAGCAGAATCCTCCATGACCTGCATCACTGCACTGTTCAGAACTCCAACTGTCTGTTAACTCAGCATATTGGGCAGCAACACAGTGATTTTGTTAGGACTACAAGACCAGACAGACTTCAGTTCAGGGCAGCAGGTTGTACATTAGAAAGGTGCAGGTATTTTTTCAAAGAGCAGCAGTATGTTAAGGAGAATCTGACCACGTTAACATTCATAGCCACATCGTTGGGCTTCAAAAGTGTCAGCCAAGGGCCCTCTGAATGAGTCACAGTCCAGGGCTGAGGAGAGCTGATAAGACCTGAGGAAGATGTGCTTTCAATGGAAGATGGATGGGGCAGCAACACACGCATGACAAACATACAACATGGCTGAACATGTACTGACAGAGGGGGAAAGTGTAGCATGTTAAAAGTACTCAAATGGTCCTGGTACCAATTCCAAATCTCTCTAAACAACAGCAACTTTTTCCTGCTTTTTTGTACTACAACTAAAACTGGACAGATTTTTACAGATGACTCCAGCCACACCATGCCAAGTATTAAACAGCTTATCTCAAATACAAAAAAGAAATTTCATATTTTTAATTGTTAGCGTAAAGATATCAAATATGTCTTGATTAACAATTTGGATACGCATTAAATACATGAATAACATGAACAGATGACAATAATTCACAATGTGCTAAAAAACAAACCACTCTGCCATAAAACTCAACTTCTGTTTCCTCAGATGGACAATGTTGCAGTGTATCACAATGGGCCTGCCAGCTGTATTTGGAGGACGAAGGAGAGTTTTGAAGACTAACACACATTGCCAATTCAATCCTCTGAGTTGGCAAAATAGAACATTTCGTGACCAAACTATTCCAATTTTTGTCCCTTGTTGAAAGGCAAGTCGTCTTGGGACAGCTTGGTGCCATATGTGACGGGCTGGATGAGCACCAAGGTCTTTAAGCCAATAAAAGGCAGTGCTGTTTAGACATAACTGAACATCTTAATTAAAAAATACTGAATCCAGAGACATGCTCAGTTCATAATCGACTAACAAACAGAAACAATGTCATGATAAGTAAATACAAGATGATGCAAACAGTGGGTAGACAGTCAAGTTACCTATATGCAGTGGTGGACAAAGTACTCAACTTCATTACTTGAGTAAAAGTAACTCCTGGTCAAATATTCTCCAATACAAATAAAAGTTGCTAAGTCAAATTTTGCTTGAGTTAAAGTGCTGGAGTATGTGCTTTCAAAAATACTTAAGTATACTGTATACTGTTGGCATAAGTAATGTCTTTTTCCATGTAGCCATACAGTAGACTGGTTTGGGGCCATAACAGAAATACACATAGATAAGAAAGAACAAATGCAGTAAAGCATGAATGTAATCTGAGTCTTCTGAGTCTCAACACAACATCTACCTGTTACCTGTCACTGTATGTAGCAGATACAATAAGAGTATGAGAGAAAGGCAAGGGTCATAGCTTTACATACAATCCATCTTCACCCAGAGATGTTTACATGGTCAATTATGTGACTGTGTGTACATGTGGACCTTCAATGGGCTGCACTCTTACGTACACAGTGCTTTCTTTTACATTCACGCTCACATTCATTTACTAAGGGCAATTTCAATTCACCACCACACATCTATACGTACATGTCGTTACATAGTGAAAGGAGCTTGGAGTGCCTGCAGAAAACCCTGGTTACACATGGAGGAAACGCAGACTACATGCAGTAAATTTAAGTCGCAAACATAATAACCACAATATGAACACTGTACAGCTACAAATCTATGCACAATTTGCAAAAACACCATCTCTTAATGTCATATTTAATACGCTGGGTTACTCCTATGGAATTTATCACCATCTATCTTATTATTAATGTTATCTTTTATGGTGTTGATTGCATTTGTAATAAAATTCCAGCCTGGAAGTATTGACAGAGAGATTAAAGGATGATAGCAGACTGTACCAGCTGCATTAATATAGCCTTCGATACAAGGATGAGAAGGGAGGCTAATGAGGAGGCTAATTGCCCTGAGTTTTACACCCTCACCTCCTCTCACAAAGCATTTAGCCAAACAATACATTACAAACTAGCCTTTGAGCAAAAGAAAAACAGAGACGTTGTGGTTAAATAAACTCTGATTTTCTTTTGTTTTAACATATTTAGTGCAGCGCTAGTATTTGTGTTTACAGTGCGATCACAGGTCAGCCATGCAAAGACATTTTAACTCCCCACCAAGATCACACACAAGGAATACTGGGATACAAGATCTCCAATGTAATTAGAGACAAGTGATGATTATGATGATGATGATGATGATGATGATGATGATGATGATGATGATGATACCAGCTGCTGCACCTAAGCTCATAAAATACCAGCTGCAAGAACCTAAGGCTAGCTTCTGGAGATCCCACTGGAATGAAAGTTAGTGGGGAGAATATATTCATTATAGTAACCTTTAAGTCAAAAATGCGTGATAATAACATAAATTCTTTTTAATGCTATTGTGCTGACCTGAAAAAGTAATTGTTGTACTTTGACAAAATGTTCATGAAAGGTCAGTAAAGTGGCAAGGAAGAAATTATTTGCTTTGGTTTAAATCAGGAACACCCTCTGGATCCAAGGTCTTTGAATGAAATACTTAAGACATGTATTTTCTGCAAATTTCAAAATCTCACAAATTTCAAACTGTGTTTTATGAAACACACTGAAATTTTTAATTAGACAAGCAAACTATATTTATACTATCCTCCTCATTGACTTTCATTCAAAACATTTTTCAATTTGGTGAAATGGTAGCCTACAGTACACTTCAAGCTAGACACAGCTTTTGATGGAAACTATTTTAATTTGCTAATTTGGAGATGTTTCAAAATTGTGCCTCAAATTCATTTCCTGTGATTTTAGCTTTTCTATTATTTCTGAAGTATTTTGAGTTTATTCATAATCATGCACTGACAAAAATACATTTCAACAGAATATTGCTTGTATTAAATATTTTGATCATTCTTATTTTCTTTATTATGAAGGGTTTTGACATATAAATTATCAAACTATTTGCCAGCAGTGTTATTAGTGACATATAAATTACAGTACATGAAAAAATAAAACTTTTTTTTACCATAATAAATGCATCCATAAAGCATCTAAATATATGCACTTGTGACTGTGGTGAGAATGGCTGCTGTGTACATTCATGTCACACAGAGGCCATAATTGTAGAGTAATTGTCGCTGCAGCTGTAGCCTTTCTACACAATTCATTTGGTTTTAGCACACTGTGTTCTGCCTTTCAACCAATTCATCACAGAACTGTTCCTTCTCGTCAACCTAGGAGAGCTAAACACATTTTGCCTGAAAAAATATATTCGGTTTCTGGCATTAAGGGTTGGTTTAGTCAGTACTATTGTGCGTTTGACAGGCTTTGTGGTTCAGTGGATAGAGCATGTACCCCTGAAGTAGAAGCTACATGGTTCAAGTGAAAGTCTGGGCACTGTATCTTTATGCTTTTATGTGCAAGTAGAAAAATGTGACCTTGAAATTGATACTGTCTGTATAAGCAACATAATGTCTGCAGGGTAATTTGGCGAGTTTTTTGGTGACTAGGTAAAGGGTAAAAGGATAAAAGCTGTGAAAATATGTCTAAAATGCACTGTTGAATAATTTAGTTAAAAGTGTGGTATTATTTTACAGCTTAATTGTTACTGTGGTTGTCACATGACTTGAGTTTGTTAGTGCTGTAACTGATGCATTATGGGTCAGAATGTACCCACATGGTGAAGAGTAACATGGCCCTGCAATTATGGCAATTCTGCACTTGGTTTACTATGCACAAATAGTAAATATCTTTACTTGCATGCACTATGGCAGTGTAATGAATGTGTTTATGAATATGGATATGAGAGTTGAGAGTGACACCAGGCCTGTTTTTGTGTTCTTATTGTTTTCACGGTGTCAAGAAGTCTTATGGTCAGAGCGTTGTGTAATGGCACAGTGTAATTAAAGTTTCCAAGACATCAGTATCAGACATGGGCCTTCATTTTGTGTGATAAACCGATGCAGCTACACCCACTTTGCTGCTAAAGTCAAACAATATTCATTTTGAATTTTTAAAAATTCCTTTGAAAATATGTTTTTTCCTCAATAACTGACCTAAGTAAAAATAAAGCTATGTATTAGAAAATGTACTAAAATGTACAAGGAAAATACACAAACACATACACAAAGTTTTCTTTCAAAAATGTAATTGCTTTCCCCCACTGCGGTGTGGATACTGTAGTTGTGTTCTCTCTTGTGCATGTAAGTTTGGACAAAGTCCCATGTGACTGCTTAATGAGCATAGTCTGCTTATGTTCTCCTACATTAAAACATACTGACTGTGATAAGAATGTCAGGGTCGGTTTAGAGAGAAGCGTGCACAAGAAGTTAGATTTTGTGTGGTCCAAAGCATGTAACCTCACCATGAGAGCCACAGCGGCACTTCCCAAAAAGTTTGTATGGCAGACAATGAGCCATCGAAAACACTGGATGGATCTCTGTTGGTTCATGATAATTACTGCTGGGCTGGACACTGCTCCAAAGCCTTTCTCACATTTCCTGGTGGGAAACAACAAACAGACAGATTATTTTCACCACAGGGATCAATACAGTATCAAAAAGTGCTTACGGTGTTGTTCTGCTGCTACACTGTTTTCTATAGAGCATTCAAAGTGCCTCACTAGTATATGTGTTGTCTTTCATTTATCTCTCAGAGCTTTTGCATTGTGCACTTATGCTTTGTTTGTATACGGTGCGTCACTCCAGCAGCTCTACAAACACCTCTTGTGCCTCAAGGGTCTATGAATTTATGAAATGTTGTTCCTTATATAAGGTTTGCACTGCATGTTTACACTGTGGACAGTGAATTTACAGTAACACAATGGAGTCAATCAAACAACTTCCACAAAAAATAGACCCATTTAGCCAGCCAGTTAAGTGAACTATGTTTCTGTAAAGTTCTGTTATTATTTGTTAATTTGTCCATTTCCAGACTCAACATTCACAACAACAAGAGGTGAGAAAGAGAGAAAAATCATTATTTGACTGTAATTCGAGTAGAGAATATTGCGCTGATTTCATAAATAATTCTCCACAAAATATCAACAAAATAGAAACTCAGAATGCAAACCTTCGCAGAGGCACTCATCCTATCTCTCAGTGATAAAGATATATAATGCCCAGACCTGGAATCAAATCGGGGATCTTCTAGTTCAGGGGTAAATGCTCTATACACTGAGTTTCTAGTCAAAGCCCTTAAATGTTACATAGACAATACCAACTAGGGGCAGAATTTGAAAATAGCATATTTGTGGCATTTTGGGCATTAGGCAAAAAACACATTGGGCAATGGCCATTGAGTTCCCAGGCCAAGACTTAGAGCTGTACACTGACAGTCTTGCATTCTTTCACTTATTTCAACACACCACCTCACCTTTACACGAATGTCTTTAGACGTGGGAGGAAGTACTTGGAGAGACCCCATGATTACACAGACTCCACTCTGATATTGTGTATGAAATGATGCAGTTTTGCAATCATTAAAAAGTGGACAGGAAAAGACAGGTTCACATTAGCACACATTTATGTTAGCTCATGTGTGCTTGTTTTATTAGCTCGGTATGGCGCTGCAGTGCGTATGATTTAGTTTGTAATTAGGGAATAAAGACGTATCCAATTATCGGGGTTGTGAAATATCACCCTGTCTCAGCAGTTATTCCAACAGAGTGTGCCATATTAATACACCACTGCTGTATGTGTGATTAGGCTTATGTCTGGAGTACAGTAGCTTTGTGGCCTGAAATGTCTTTTTTAGAAACTTATTTGGTTCATTGCTAATGACCACAACCACAGCACTTCAAGACCAATTCCACAGTTTCATGTTTATATATAGTTTCTTCTTTGCATGCAACAGCTATGACTTTTAATAGATTTGTGAAAACTGTGTTCTCAGGTGAGTTATGGAAGTGTTATGCAGTGCCACTATGGATCTGAAGACTACCATCCAAAACTCAGAACTGTGATTCAGACTTTAACCTTTAAGCAGCCCTCAGTGCCTTTAGTACCAAATATGCTGAACTCCCCAAAAGTGTCATTAAAATAACATTCTTCTAACCAACTTCATTTTTTATAAAAACTATTATATTTTAATATTTTAAAAATATTTTTAACCCTTTAAGTGCCATTTTGCTACTATAAACCACTATCAGAAAAACACAAAAAATTAAATATTTTGAACATACTAAGTGCTATGTGAATATTTTAAAAACATATTTATTTGGTCTTGGACATTGGTCATTGATTGAAACCAAAAAATATTTTGATGAATTCTTATTTTTTGTAAAGGGTTTTTTTTTTTTTTTTTTTTTTTTAATGTACCAAAAATGTTCACATCATCAAGATATTTTTTCCACTTTTAATCACTCAAATATTTTAGTCAACTTGAGTTCTGATCATAACAATTATATTTTTAACATTTCTCACATCAGTGTTTGTGTGAGAGCCTCTAAAAGTGTGTAAGTCTGATTTTGAGTCAAGGACTCAAGAGAGGGCCGTTAGAGACAGGAAGTGAGAGTCAGGTGATAACCCAAAACAATTTTTGTCTCTCTTTATGCCCCCCTCTCCACCCCCCCAACCCATACACCCACATACACCCACACCCCTCCCCTCCATCTCCAGGCCATTTACAGTAGTGGATAATGCAAGAGAAACCAACATAACTGAAACAGTATATAATAGAGCTCTTAGCCATATAGTTAATTTTAATCTATCTGATGACTAATCTTATTGAAATGGTCGTCACCAAAGTACAATTTTATTGTGCCACTACTTAAATCAAACAATGAAGTTTTAATGGAAGTCAGTGGGACTAAAATGGTCCTAAAGACCATGAGTGTAACAGTTGTTTGCAAACAGTGCATTATAAACCTAAACTGACAAATGAGACTAAAATTGGAAACTTCCCATAAAAATAGTAACCCTGACCAAATTTGGTAAATTTTTCAACATTTTCAATGACAAAGTGCAAAAAGGTACCAAAGACAAAATTAACCAAGGGTTAAAAACGCCCCTTATATACTCAGACATCCTACTAAAATGTTGCTAATTAACCCAACCCAACATCAAAATACTTATATAACTGTAGTATAACCTAGTATAACCTGCTTTTCCAGATTTTTGTTGCCCATATCCCAGCTTATTTGAGACATGTTGCTGCCATCAAATTCAAAATCAGCTATTCAAATTTATGAAATGGTAAAAATACTGTAACTTAGTTTCAACACCTGATATTGCTTATGTTCTGGTGTGAATAAAATATGGTTTATATTATTGTCTTATTTTCATTTTAGAGTGCGTCCCAACCTTTTTTGGAATTGGATTTGTAAACTTTTGCATGATCACATCTCACCCAGCAGCAGCGCAGCATGTGCCTGTCATCAGTGGAAACAAAGACCTGGGAGCTCATCTTTGTCACCAGCTCCAGAACTGCTATCTCCAACCATCTGGAAGACTGTGGTGGAGCTCTCATGAGGCTGTCAGGATGAATACAAATATGTGGAGGTAGACCGTAAGACTCCGAACAGTGGGATCTGAAAGAAACAAAATGCTTACAGTAAACGAGGAAGTAAACAAACAAGATAACAATCAGTCAGTTTTGCCAACCCAGATTCATATCTATAACTGTATTTGAGCGAGTGATTTAGCTGCATAATATTACTACTGAATGTGTTTTGAGTTGAGGCAAAAATAGCATTTTAGGGAAAAATATGGGAAAAGTTCATATAATAGCTATGTTTTGATAAGGCACTGTGATTGTCAAAGTTTAGTAGATGTACTCAGGTAAAACTGAATGTAAATGTGGTTCTATTAGATGCTTTTAATGTATTTCATAAACTATGTAATTGTCAGCACACACTCACCAAGTTTGGAGAAACAGACAGGAGCAAAAACACAGGAACTAAACCATGTTGCTGTAAAAAAAAAAAAAAAAAAAAAAAAAAAAGGACATTTAGATAGCAATTTCTACAGGATTTACTTCTCCCCTGTCAGGAAGAGACTGCGTCTGATTTTGCCACATCAAATCATATATGTAAGTATTATCTCAGATGCCCTTCCTGATGCAACCCTCTCCATTTATCTGGCACAACCAGTACACTGGCTTATGAACCTCTTGTGGCTCAATTGATTTCCATAATATGTGGCTGAGATATAAGTGTTTGTTACTGCAGAGTGCTAAGATCCTGGGTTATCAAAATAACTAGCAATTAAGGCTATTTTACAGGAATTACATTTAAAATAGCCTACTGCCACCTGGTTTGTTGGGAGGGCACAAGAGAGGCACAGTGAGAATCCTGGTACTGCATAATCCAAAAGTTAGTGGCTTGCATTCATTTCTCGGTAGACTCTTTTGTCTGGTTACAATTCCCAACCATAGCATGTCTGCCTCCACCTCCTCCCTATGGTATCTAGGCACAAACAAGCGCTGACACATGAGAGAAGAGCAAGTGATAATAGTCATGCAGCAGATGTAGGAAGCAGGTGGAAGGAATTTACTATTTACACATGGGAGCTCGAGTACAGAGCCTAATGTATTCAAAAACTGAGAATACACTACTTCTTCTAACAGGGACAGTAGTAGTAGAATCACATTAAAATGCAATATAGCCCTACCCTAAGCCTTTCTTGTCTGCTTCTTGGAGATATACAGCGTGTTATCACTGCTCCCTTCCGCTGCATCGACTCTTACGCTCATGTACAGGCTTCCACACCGCTCCAACAACAAACACCATGCCACAGTAACAGCCGCCTATCGCTGCTGGCCAACCTGCCTGGCTCTAATTGGATAATCCTCTTAAGTGACACACGGCGCGGCGCTTCCCATTGGCTGCGACGCTGCTGGAATCCTGAGCGCCGGCCAACGGAAGCGCGAGAAGGCGGAGCTCTCCGTGGTCCTTAAAAAGGGGGCGAGCTTGTGCAGAGGGAAGTAGTAGAGAGAAGCGGAGTAGCCGTGTGAAAGTAAGAGATTAAACGAAAAGGGACATATTAGGGAACCGAACAGGGGGAGTGGACTTCCCGCTGTTCTCATGGATCACACGGATGTTTAGGAGTTTGCCACAGGTATAAGATTAACTCAGGAAAAGGCGGAGATGTTGTTTTTTAGTGTGGGAACCGGATCTGTTTACTTTTTGCAGGATAAATGATTAACCAAGGGGGCTGTAAAAGGAGCAGAGCCATCATATAGCTTCTTCACTTTTGTCTGAAGCTGATTTTTTACGAAGTCAGCGTAATTGTTCTGTGGTTTTGACGCTTTTTGTTTTCTTCTCCTTCAGACAGCGCAGTCCATGCCTCTGCCTTGCAGGGTCATTGATGGGAAACCAACTGGACAGGATCACCCACCTCAACTACAGCGAGCTGCCCACTGGGGATCCGTCCGGCCTGGAGAAGGACGAGCTTCGGGTCGGCGTCGCCTACTTCTTCTCTGACGAGGAGGAGGAGGTGGACGAGCGCACACCGTCCGACTGCGGCTTCAGCAAAGAGCAAGAGGACGGGGACGAGGAGGAGAGAGGCCCCTTCACGGTCAGCGAGGTGGAATACTCCGCTTTCTGCTGCCAGGAATGCATCTTCTCCAAACTGCGCGAACACGAGGACTTGAACGTGTACTCGGTGAAAAGTTTGCTGACTATGTGCAAACCCGGCGACCTGCTGGAGCTCGTGGGTACGGCTCAAGCGCCGCATTGGGTCATCTACGAGCAGGACGACCGGGTCATCCACCTGCACAAGGGGGAGATCCGCAAAGACAGCCTGCTTGAGGTCAGCAACGGGCGCCATGGGAGGATAGTGAACAACCGCTACCGCTACCGGCCGCTTCCCGCTGATTTGGTGATGCAGAACGCGGTCGGTCACGTAGGGCTCAGCAGCGAGGACATATGCTGGACCAACTCGGAAAGTTTTGCAGCTTGGTGCCGCTTCGGGAAACGCGAGTTTAAAGCCGGGGGAGAGGTGCACTCCGCGGAGCAGCAGTATTTCCTCAAAGTGCACCTGTCCGGCAGCGGCGTGCACACGCTGGTGTTTCGCAGCCTCGAGGACATGATCCGCGAGAGGAGGCGGGTGGACGCCTGTGGGATTCTCAAAGAGCTGTCTTTGGTTAACGGGGGCAAAGAGTGATCAGGGATTCCCTTTGATATCGTCCCCTATATCCCCCCCGCACAACCTCCTATTACATCTACACACATAGCGACCTGTTGGTTTTGACTGCGCCTCTATCCTGTGCCATGCGTCTGGACGTAAAAGACGCACTGTGGAATTCCAAAAACTGAACAAGACAACGCCCCTTCTGAATCGTGCAGCGTGGGACACACTATTTCTATTGTTGCCATAAACATAACCAAGCCACACTCAACTACAGAAAGGCTTTTGTTTCCATCGATGGGATAAATATCATGGATTCTGCATTGAGTGTGCTGTTACTGCGGCACGCACGGTGAGAGCACATGAGAGAAAGGATCTGGGAAAGTCTATTTTTTTACTGTTAGCTTTAAGACCGGGACTGAGCCACACACAAAAGCCACTAAAATAACCCCAGCGGACCTCTTGAAACAGTCCCAATCTGATGCCTATAAACAAACCATTCGGCTTGTTCTAAACCTTTTCTGCCATATCAAGAGTGTTGTCATGTCACGATGCTGTCTGTCTGTCATCCTGCTCCACAGCACTGGATGTATGTGTAAAGTGTATTCATATCTTGTTTTCAATTTGAGTCTCTTATTTTTGTATTTGAGTTGAGTGGATTTTTCTGGTTTGGAAATAAACAGAGGTTGAAATATGAAAACGAAAGGCTTGGCTCTAGCAGGTGTTGTTTAAGCTCTCAGTAGATGGAAGACACCAGCATGATCTTTCACTTTCACACAGCACACATATGAATTATTGATGCTCCAGTGCCTCCTGACCTGCCTTAAGCCAAATAGGCTTCATATATCTCAGCTGTTTGGAGCACAGTGAAAACGGTCATCTGCATCCGAGCCATAATGACTTTATGAAAAATCTATATGTGATCTGCGAGCTATAGTGTACTATCAAGTCAATGGAAATGTGAAGTATCTTGCCACAGGCATTGTGTGTGGGTTTTGCTCATTCAAATGCACAGTCTTGAAATGTCTTTTCTTATCCAGGAGCATTGATTAGCATCTGTAGTTTTTCCTGTGGTGTCTTGTGGTATTTGCTGAAATAGACATTTTATTGGCTGTAGTTAGGCGTTCAATATCTAGCACTGCATACCAGCTCAGCATATAGCATCTAATTGGAGCATTGTGTAGCTTTTTGTTGCTTTTATAGTTGCTAATGCTGAGTGTTTTCACAATTATTCATTCTGATTGTGTATTAAAAAAGATAGACGGGCATATTAACATTGTTATTGTTGATATTTGACTGTTTGGTGGCCTGTTGCTATGACTAACATCAAAGATGGTGTACCATTCCCATTTTTGCCATTATTGATTTGTTGTTTTTTGATCCTGGTTGTTGTTGGTTTGTTAGTCTGTAAGCAACCTAAATTAATAAGTAATTTTGATTGAATGTTAGAAAGTCAGTAATAAGCCAAGGAAGAAATAATTTGTTATTGGTGTGGATCTGATACACTGATAAACTGAATTTTTTTAAAGGCTTCTGTACCACCGTGAGATAAGGCCAACTCCAGCCACAAGTGGTCAGTAATAGAACAAGTGATACATTTTTGGTGGATTTGTTACAACTGTAAGATATAAGGACTTGGTGGTTCAATGGATAGAGCATTTATTCCCTAACTAGAAGATCTCCAGTTTAAGTTAAGATGCAGGAACTATATCTTTACCATTGTGTGATAAGGCTTCGTTTTTCATAAAGTCTATCTAGTAGCCTGTTGAAGCTTCCTTTATTGTAACCATTTAAATGTTTTATTTACGAAATGCATTTCAGAAGCAACAGTTTGTCAGATGTAGTAAACAGTGGCTCTTTGTTGAAATGCATATTTTCAGTTTTAGTCAGAAATATGTTACAGTCTTTATAAATATGCACTGTTGAAACTTAAAAATAACATGACCGCCAATAGAGTTCATTAGCATTTAGCGTTAGCACCTTTTGCCTTAATTGCGACCCATTTGCATACTATTTTGGTAGGAATCATTTAGAGGTGATTAAATTAGGAGCATTTATCCTGTGGTGAGTGCTAACACAATCTCTTGTTTCGCCTCATTGTTTTGGGTGTTCATGGCCAAACCAGCCTCATGTTTGGACTCCTAATGTGGTCCTAAAAAAAGAACGTGCAGCCAGAGGAGAGGCAGACAAAGACTTTAGTGTTTTTGTCTCACTGAGCCATAGAGATTGAGCAGATGCAGTAACAGCAGCATGTGTGGGACTGCCTCCTTTGTGCTGCACTGTTTGTGATGCTATTGCCACCGCCGGGCTCAATCTCACATTGTCTATTGTGTATTTTGGATGTGTTTGTGTGTCTGGGTGTGAAGACATTGCTACACAATCCTTCAGACATTAAAATATAGTCTAATAAGCTCTTGTAAACATGCTCCAGAGCGGATTTAGTACAAGCCAAAGCTATTTATTGGTAAATGTGTATTAGCGCTTTTTTACAACTAGCGCACTGACAAAAATGTACGGTATAAAGAGTAATAGAATAGGACTGCCCCACAGGTTTCCATTTAATAATAATAATAATAATTCATCGAATTTATATAGCGCTTTTTTGGACACTCAAAGACGCTTTACAATTGATCAATTATTCATTCACTCCTCAGTCACACTTGGTGGTGGTGAGCTACTTCTGTAGCCACAGCTGCCCTGGGGCAGACTGACGGAAGCGTGGCTGCCAATCTGCGCCAACGGCCCCTCCGACCACCACCAAACACAGCCACACTAACATTCACACAGGCAAGGTGGGTGAAGTGTCTTGCCCAGGGACACAACGACAGTATGCGCTTCAGATGGGATTCGAACCGGCTACCCTCCGGTTGCTGGGCGAATGCTTAACCCACTGCGCCACCATCGCCCCATTTAATTTTGCTCTAAGCTGATGCTGCTATTGCACAATCTATGTGTTGATCTTTTGTGATGGCAACTGTGGGCAACTGAGCACTCTCTCCTATCCTATTGATTAATCAAAGATATTATACAACCTGAATTCATTCTGGTGTTTGGTGCAAAATTATTGACAGGTTTATTCTATTGTGTAGAATATATAGACACACAATACTGCAATTTAACAACACCTGTCTCCATAAACAATGGTAGAATAGGATAATCTGTTTGTTATCTGGTTATGCAGTACAATTCTTGCTTATTTTAGATTTACTAGCATTGTCTTAGCTATGTTATAATCTTATACTAGAGTGGGCAATGTGGGTGAAGTGTCTTGCCCAAGGACACAACCACAGTATGCATTAGTAAGCACAGGAATTGGTAATAAGTAATCGATTGACATAAAAAGGTGGCGATGGTAAGGCAGCTGCTTGCATAAAAGCATGTAGCTGCTTTTCACCTGTGTAAATTGCAAAGTAACTCATTCACAATACTGTAGCATATATAGTGTAAGAAAATACATTTGCTCCTCAGGTTATCCCTTTAAATCCTTCTCCAGATGCCTCTATTGTTCTGTGCATGTGTTGCTTTTATGTGATGAATATTCCACCATTTTTAGTGCTACCTCTGTGTTAAATCAAGGCTGCCCCAGGTGGGCAATTGAGCGCGTCTGTTCATGCGTGTGTCTAGACGTCCCATGTGAGTTCTCAAAAATCAGGGTAGTGGGGCAACCGAATGTTCAGGCTGTGTTTGTGGTGTGTGACTAATAGGCCCCACATAAGGACGTTAGCGTTGTGCGTGCGGTTACATTGTTAGCTCGAGGAGAGGCTCCAGCTGTCTGCCATGGCGCTGGGAGAAGTGTGCTTGGACTTCCTGCATAGACATGAGCGTGAGACTTCCAAAGTGGGGGCTGTCAGCTTGTCTGTGCCACTGCTATAGGCTATATTTAAAGCATTAGATTGTATGGCCATATGCTTGTGTATTCATGAGTGTCTTTGGCTGTGTGGTAGCTGTTACCAGGGAAACTTCAGTCTATGTCAGATCTATGCTGGTGTGTGCACTAATGGTTAGTCCTAATAGCTGCTCATGTAAGGTATGACAAATCTTCCTCTTTGGCCCATTGTGTATTATTAAAGAAGACGGTCAGTATATTAGAGGTCGACTGATATCGGGCTGATTTATTCCTTTTTTTTTAGTCACTCAGGAATCCAATGATTCATGCCCTTTAATGCCAATTTTTGGTCAGGCCCATGTTCAGGCAACCATGTGACTGAAGGATCCCAGCTTTCCCACCCATCTGGTAGCAGTTAGGAAACATCCAAAAATGCTTTATCTCAGCCTGAAAAGCTCAAAATGGCAATAAAAAGATTTTGCTCATTTCTCTGGCATAGAACCTCATAGAACAAAAATTTAAAAAGCATTTTGTAGCTCCCCCCAAGCTCTAAGCCCTGATTATTGGTTTTCTCAAAAAAACTTTTCTTTAAATGTTCTCACTGTCCAATTCTAACATATTTGTTTGTGTTTTAATAAGTATTACTAAGACAAATAGCTATATAATATTAATTTCTTTCATTAAAATAAAATTAAAATGGCTCTACAGTCCGCCAAAAATTGGCAGTGTTTATCGGCCATTGGCTGCTCTGAATTTTAAAAATCAGCATTGGCCTTGGCCATAGAAAAATCCATATCAGCTAACCTCTACAGTATATGACATACTTATATTGACATCTGACGGTTGCTATGACTAGAAACCAGCCACAACAGGTTACAAGCCAGTGTACTCTTTGTGCCAGCACAAAGCCTGGATAAATGGAGAGTGTTTGCTTCAGGAAGGGCATCCAATGTAAAAAAAAATTATGCCAAATCAACATGCACACTAGCTGACTCCAGACAGGAAGACTGTTGCCATAACAAACATTAAAGCTGCGGTAGTCAATTTCTGTAGACCTATTATTATTATTGATCATTCCCATTCATTGTTTTTGCTGGCACTGTTTTGTTGTTGTTGTTTTTTTTTTATTTGTTGGTTTGGGAATCTGGGAGCAATGTAACTTAGTAATGGTCAGATTTTGATTTAATAGTGAGAAAAATCCAGTTATGAAGAAATATTTATATCTGGAACTCTGCATGGGTCCATTTTTTTTAAAGGATTGTACCTCTGTCAAAAGTGTGATCAAGGTGTTTTTATGCTGTGATAATGTAAGATCAACATACAGTTGTTTTATTTTGATTATGGCTCACTCTGACTTTAATCTGGTTAAGATAATTGGAAAACAGAGTATTCAGAGTCAGATCGAAGGTGGTGCGTTCTCTGGTTGTTAGCCCTTATATCTACTCATGTAAGACTAACATATGACAGCCAGATCGCTCTCTTTGGCCCTGTTATGCTTGCTCTCTAGGGATTGCTCCCTTGTGCAGCTGCAAAGGATGTATTCAATCCACTTTGGGGCTTGTTTCTTGTGCTAGAGGAGGATGCAGGCTAGCATGCTGCCAGCGAAATCAGTGGTCTCACAGGAGATGTTGTGGGGAGGAGGGAAGACAGAATATCCTGTCAGTGCCATGCCTTTAAGAGGCTCTTGCTCTAATCTAGATACTGGCCCCAACTCCCAGTGGAACTCCATGTGTTTGTTTCTGTGATTTTTAAGTATAGGCTGCTTTCTGTTCGGCAACAATGGCTCCACAGCTGTCGGTCTAAATGAGGATGTGAATAACATGATGTTGGTACAGTGCTTTCCCTTTACCATGAGCTGCGGCCGAATGCTTTGAATGCGCGGCTTGACATTTAGATATCATTACACCCCACACACATACATTTGAATTACATGGGCACTACAGCTGCTAATCAGTGCCCTTGAAGCATTAACATGTAGAGTCTGATGGGGGAATAATTACTGAGCAAATAGGTTTGAGTGGTCCAGAGTAAATGAAATGGAATGTAGAAAACAAAAGCATGGGGACAGAGAAAGATACTTCTTTGTTCAATGAAATGGCAACATGAATTCAGAAAGAGTCACAGCCATTAGCCAACTATTAGCCATCTGAAGTTGGTTCACAGGTTCAATAAGGTGCACTAATCCCACATTCTGTCCATCCATCTCACCAGTTAGTATTCAGTTAGTTCAGTTAGTTCACATGAGAACAAACAGGTTTATCACACATTTTCACACATCCACTGTTTGTTGTGAGAGTGACTGGTCCAATGTGAGTTTGGAGCAAACTTTTGGGCAAAAGTTCCCCAAAGGTGGCATAGTGTTGTGGTAACAATGTGAAGCTTAAACCACAAAAGTAAGCCAATCTGACACAGTTTTTACAGTATAAAGCTGGTCTGGAACTCTCCTTATTATACTCAGTTTTTTTCAAAATCAATCAAAAGCGTTCATATGGGAAGGCGCTTTGTTTCTCTGGTTAGTTGTTTGTCAATCCTATTGCATTCAGAGGTAAAAATCATGTCCATTTGTTCTCCCCATTGGAAAATGAACTTTACTTGTCAGGGAACAAACTAATTGAAATGAAATAGAGGATTTAGGATAGATGGACATTGTGTGCTGGTAAAAGATGGCTATTTTGGGAGAAATAAGTGTTTGGTTTTATGGTGGGATCACAGATTATTAAATGAATGTTGGTTAAAATTAGTATTTAGATTTTAAAATATTACTCAAGCAGAAGTAAAATTAATAAAAGTAACCAACAAAATGAGTGTAAAGTTTGAATGAATACTTTTACTTACTGCTTCTATCACCACTAGTACTACCACAACTAATATGATTACTGCTGCTACTACCAATGCTAACACCACTATGGCTACTGCTATTACTATAACTGGTACTATTACTTTGTCAGTAAAGAAAAAAACAACTTTTTTCTTATTTTTTGCACAATAGGCTAGTCATTCCTTATCAGATAAAACAGTTGGAACAATCTAGACAGATTTGTTGCAACAGGTGAACCAACCGTCATGCAAATAACCTGCTCTGTCCAAACATGAGGCTTTGTTTGCACCTGTCTGCTGTTGATAAGACACGCCTACTGTTTAAGCCAGTGTGCCCAATTTATACAGTATTAGGGAGCAAAGAGACTTCTCAAAACATTTCCTGTAGTGAATAATATATGTTTATTTCAGATGCAGCTTGTAGTAGTGTATGATTTTTATTTTGTCTTGTTTTGGAGCAGTGATGTAGCTGTAATCAATAAGACAATGGCTTCTGTAAGTTCTTAGTGGTGCAATGTGTCTTGATAAACTTCTAAAGGTCAGACACATCAAAGACACTTTAAAAGATACAGTCAGGAGTGTTGTTCAGCACAGCTCATATATTTCTCCATTCTGAGGACAGTGTCGTAACGTTTGACTGGTCTTCAGTGAGTTTAGGAACTGCATCGCCTCAGGACCTGTTCTCCACTGCAGCTGCTCAGCCCAGTCCCTCTGAGCATACACGCACACACACACACACACAATCACACACACACAGCTAAATGTCAGATACAACAGTTTCAAATATGCAGGGACTAAAACTCACGGTCAGATGAAAGAGTGGCAAAGATACAACTAATGCATGATACAAATTTGTATTCTTTAAATGAGAAGAGATGCTTAGTGTGTTTTTAATAACTATGACAATACAGGCATAACATTATGATTACCTTATATTAATTCAGCCCCATACGCAACCTTTCTATCAGATCCAGCATTAACTTTAGTAATTTGAGCCACAGTAGCTCATCTGTTGGATCTGACGACATGGGCCAACCTTTGCTCCCATTATCCATCACTGGTCACTGGTTCACCACTGTTGACTTACTGCACACTGGAAAAACAAGAGCTGCATTTTAAGACAGTGGTTCCCAACCTTTTTTGTTCTGTGTCCCCCGTGGGCTTTTTGTCATACCACAAGTACCCCTCACTCATATCTTTTTTCAAAAAGCGGTCTTAGAAAACATCTGTCCCTTGTCACCAAATGTTTACTGGCTGCCTAATATATCCCACCCACTAACAGGAGCAATGATGAAGAGATAATGTGTGTTCCTCATTTACCTGTCTGTGGGCATAATGTCAGGCCTGATTAACAAATAATGTTTTCTAATTTAATCTAAACAAGGTTAAGAAAGTAATTTTCCTGATTTCTTTTGACCTCATTTGGTTCTTGACAACTTCACAGAGATGAACGTTAATCTATCTCAGATCTAGAGTTTGAAGAAACACTGAAGTTCCCCTCCAGACTAAAAGTTGCTCAGATTTACTATAACTGAACACCTAATCAGATTTTGAATGGACTTGGCCACTTTTTAGACAAATTTTAAGCATCTCCTTTTATTTTCAGTCTGGCTCCTTTTTGTATATGATAGATAAATATTCCAGCTTCTAAAAGGGTCTGAGGCCAAGGTCTGGCTCAGATGTAAAGAGAAAGATGCTAATGGAAAGTAAACTGAAGGTGCGTTGTGTAAAACTTTGTAATATACAGCTGTAATCACTAACTTTCAACTCTATAATGTATATTTTAAAAGACACAGCGCCATTAAGTACCACAATAAAAAGAAGCCGAAAAGGAGATTTTACCCTTATTACTTCCTCTTTCTACAGCTGCACAGACTGAACAGAGCACTACTAAAATACTATTATGCATCAAGGAGTACAACTTTATCACAATAGTTTAATTGTACTTTTAATTTAAGTTAAATCATTAGACCATGGTTTCTCAAAGTAGGTGACGTGATGGGGGGGCTTCATGAGATCTTCAGCCATTCCACTTTTCCTAATATTTATTACAAAGAAAAACTTTATCCACACATTAAGTGGACCTTAATGGAGCCTATTTTCCAGCTATTTGATGGAAAACAACACTCGTCTCAAATGTTTGCAGCTCTAGTGCTCTCCGTCACGGGCCTGGACCAGAGGTTGACTGGCTAAAGCGCCTATATTTCACCTGTCTGTCCGCCGCCTTGGCTTCTTTATGTGTGTGTGGCCCTGTCCTCCCCCTTCACTCCGTAACGAGTGAGAAGAGAAATCGCCTGAGGCTGTGGCCCGCCGCAATCACACTTTGATTAATGGGACGGACCCGGCATAGCCCCATCCGTCCATCGCCGTGGTTTTAACCCTTCTTAAAAAGTCACGAGGAAAGGTTACTGTAAATGCCACTATGAGCCTTTCACAAGTGAACTAGCAGCCACTAAATGTCATTCTCTTAACATTTTGCCATGTTATACTCCAGAGAATATCGCCTCCCATGCTTTTTTTAATGCTACTCTTTCGCTCAGATTTCTCCTACATCTTTTAGCAGTGTTGAATAATGCCCTGTGTGAATTCATTTCATAAAAGTCGCTGCTTTATTTTCCCTCTTTCAGGCTCATAAATTTTTTTGTAATCTCACGGCCTCTTTCAGTGCAGTGGCAATAAAACAAGCGTGTGGTCATTTGACTGTCAGTGTGTGTCCTCCCTAAGCTGTTGAGGAGGTGACTGGAGGAAGGAGAACCATATTGCTGGCCCGTTAGCATATTTACACTTCATTTGTTTGTAGCATGAGAATGCACTAGAGATAAACGGCTACGTGCTCTTGGTTGAAGTCAAAGACAGCTTTCACTCTTGTAAATAATAAATGAAACAGAAGTGGAGGAAATAAACACCTGTAATGAACATTATCGAAGCTAGTCATGCTTATCAGGGAGTGACGCTACCGTTAGCACCAGGAGAAGGATCACAGCACACGTACACATACTCTATTAGTACTGTTTAACAGATGCTAATGAGCAACATGCAAAGCTGGATAGCGCTTATTATATTTATAAAGGTAAACCCAAGGCTGTTAGAGAATAAACCTGACAGAAAAGATGTACACATTCTGACATACATATGCTTTTTCAGACTTTTTGAAATCCTTTTGGACACCTTTGCATTAGTATTTTATGTTTTAGAACTTAAAATAACATATAAAGGGCTTGACATTAACACTAGCCAACTGTCCAAATACAGGTAGATTTTTATTTTTATTTTTTATTTTTTGTTTATTTTGTTTATTTTTTTTTTTTTTTTTTTTTTTTTTTTTTTTTTTTTGCTAGTTTGGTAAATTTTGTGAAATTAGGATAGGCTAGATTTTAGGTCTTTATTGTAACTGCCTTTGTACCTCCTTAAATACAGACAAACTCCAGGATATCATATGCTAATGCTAATCATAGCATATTGGAAATTTGCCTAAATGTACTTATTATTTATTGAGCTGTGTAGGAAACTCTGCAGCAGAAGTATCAAGGGACTAGACTGCATCTAATTTTAGACATTTGCCTTCTATAAGCTAATCAAAAAGCTTAAAAAAAAAAAAAGTGAGCCAATTAACTTCAGGAGCCTATACTTAGTGCATGTAGCCAATGATTTAGTCAACATTTTACATTGCAGTGCCAGGCTCTCACAATAACAGAAAAGGTCATGTAAACAGCTTTTGTAGAAGGCATGGATTCCTCAGGACGTGTATCTTGGAGAGGAAATTTTAAACAAAACGGAATATTATAAGGTTGTGCCCCCTACAAAACACATTTTTGTCACAGCCTTGAATCACAGACTGATGCCAGAAATAAAAAAGGTTGAACGCCTGCCCTTCCTGATATATTGTGGCCTTCACACATACATTTCAGCACTCTCTATCAAAAGCTGTCTGCTCGTGTTCTCTTCAGCCGTCCACACTCACCTCCCAGTGACCCATGCAGGGCTTTCTATTCTCGCCCACCATTGCACCCGCTCCACACCAGAAGAACACACTCCGCTCTCAATCTCACACCAGCTTCATCTGTCCACATGCCTCCCAGCAAAGTACACTGCTTTTAATATGTATTCTGTATCTGTTCTGCTAATGGGCGTGTCCTTTGGAATATTGAATGTAAGCATATTAAAAGGAGTCATTTAGGGGACAATGGGTGAAGAACATGCTGCAGAATGCTTAAAATATCAGGATAAAATAAGGGTTGTGCTCAGCTTATGGGTTTAACAATGGTAGATACAAGTATGCATGGAATATAGCGGAAAGCAGAACATACAATGTACTATTAAATACACATACAGTGGCAAACAAAAGTATGTACCCCCTTAGCATTTTTCCTTTATTGTTGCCTTACAACCTGGCATTTAAATGGATCATCAACAATAAAGGAAAAATGCTAAGGGGGTACATATTTTTGCTTGTCACTGTAAGTATTTAAGTCTATGTTGTTTATGCATTCACCTTATGAACTCACTCAAATTCACTAGTTCATCTACAGCTTATTACTGTTATATAGGGTTAGGGTTCTATTGTTTTAGCCTGTAACAGGGTACACCCTGCACAATGATCAGTCAATGGCAGAGCTGACTCATACATTCACAGGTAACCAATCACTCTCACATTCATTTATTATAGGCAATTTACAACTACCAACACTGTAAAAAAAAAAAAAAAAAAAAATCTGTAACAATTACGGTAAAATATTGGCAGCTGTTGTTGCCAGAATTTTACCGTAAAATAATCTGGTGACTTTTACATTAAACTAAGCACTTTTTCTGCCTTGTCTATGACTCACTGTCCCTGATCTACATTAAAAAAAACATTGTTTTACGGTATTGTAATGGAAAAATGAAGGTAATTTGTTTTATATTGTCACCAGAATTTTTTTACGGTAAAATTCTAACCACAGCCGCCAGAAATTGGATGTCATTTTTTTTTTTTTTTTACAGTGAATTTATTGTGTAAATACACTGCCTGGCCCCCCAAAAAAGTCACCACCTGGATTTAACTGAGTAAATAGTTAAGAGCCTTCCTGTAGTTGGTCAGGTCTGGGTTTAGTAACATTATGTGCCCAAAGAATGAGGTCAGCTGACTACCTGCATATACTGAATGTTAGTTCATCGATGTATTTTTTCTTCCCTGATGGCACGGACTTATTCCAAGATGACAGTGCCAGGATTCATTGAGCTCAAAATGTGAAAGAATGGTTCAGGGAGCATGAGACATCATTTACACGCATGAACTGGTCATCACAGAGTCCAGACCCCACTGAGATTATTCTTACCTATTTACTTATTGGGCCAGGCAGTATATTAGCATTACTAGCAAGATGTTACTTACATTCACAATATTACAGTTATGGTTACAGTTTTTTTTTTTTTTTTTTTACACATCTATGTTCTTTATTTTATAGCCCTTGTATGGCAATAAATATTACCTTTTAACTTTAGTTTTAGCATTTAGCTTCACCTTGCTAACTAGTAGCTACAAAGATAATGAAAAACAATGCATTATGGGCTACTGTATTAGCCTATGTATTTGTGACAGAGAGCACCGTGCCATAGCAGGCCTTAAAAAGAGACTAATAGTCTGATTTGATGTCATTTAAGAGGATATATTATGCTTTTATTTATATTTTTCCATTTTTCGTTTGTCTTGGTTGCCTCTAGAACAGCACATTTTACAACCTTTAAAAACATTATCAGACTATGAGAAAATGTGTGTGAGTGGGCAGGGGGTTCATGGGAGAGGTGGAGGTCAGTGCAGCTGAGCGTTTTGAGGCCTCAGACTAGAGGTTCACTTAAACATGCATCACTGAAGCAAAACACAGTTACAGGTATGTTTTTAACATGATAGAAAGCTCAGAAAAGTCAATTTTGCATAATATAACTCCTTAAATGAGACTATAAAAATCTGTGTTTTCAACCTAGCAATAATAAATCTAAAGGTCTGTATTTAAGGTTAATGTTGAATTAGATTCCTGCCAACAACAAAATAAAACCTTAACCAGACTGTTTTTCTAACTGAATAGCAAATAACCTTGAAGAAAAAAAAAAAAAAAAGAAGCAAATTTAGAAAAAAAAATTAAATAAAATCATACATACATACTTTACAGTGGGCTTGTATTATTGAACAGTCTTCCTGGGTACAAAGTCAAGCCTTTCTTTCCACAGGCTCCCCATACACTTAGGAGCTTCAGAGGCAGTGGCTCCCTCACTTCCCATGATGCAACTCCATATGACCCATTGCCTGGAATAAAAGCCCGGATCCTCCAAGCCCTCACACAAGCCCCTCACATGCAGGGTACTAAACCATCTGTCAGTCTTCATGGCCACAGAGGATGTGTAAGTCATGTAGTACTGCACTTCTCTTCACAGGGATAACATCATAACACTGTGGCCTTGTGAAAGAATAGCAAGAAACATACAGTGGTACAATTAACAGCATTTTTTTTTTTTTTTTTTTTTTTTTTGTGCACAATGGAACCCATACAGAGGAATATGGAGTGAAAACATTTCTATTTTCACTCTGTTGTTTAAGTTTTTGAATGGATTTTTTATTCATAGTACCCTGGTTTCAGTGTCCTTGGCTTGGAGTATAGTAGCAGCACTTGTAGTAGTAGTATTAGTAATTGTAGTAACAACAGCGGTAGTAGTGGTAATAGTAGCAGTAGAAGTAGTAGTAGTTTTTATAGCAGTAGTATTACCATTATCAGTAGTAGCAAAAGCAGCAGCAATAACAGTTGCAGTAGCAATAGTGCTACTAGTACCAGTAGTGGTAGTAGTAGAGGTAGCTTTTTCAGCATCAGCAGTTGGAGTAATAGTAGTAGTAGGGATAGCAGTAGTGGTAGTAGTAGCTGGTGTAACTACAGCAAATAGTAGCTGTACTAGTATCAGTAGCAGTAGTAGTGATAGTACCTTTAGTAGTAGCAGCAGAGGCTGTAGCAGTGGTAGAAGCAGTACCATTATTATTATTAGAAGTAGTAGCAGTAGCAATATCAGTAGCACCAGAAGTATTTATTGTAGTAGAAGAAATAAAAATAGCGTCAAAATTCAATTCAATTCAGTTTTATTTGTGTGGCCCAGTATCACAACAAAAGTCGCCTCAAAGAGCTTCACAAACAGTTGATCAAACATAAACACACAATCAGACTTAACACACAAGCAACACAAACAATAACTACACTAAACTAAACAGACCCAGGACACTCCTGTCCTTAGACCCTCCTTCTTGGTAAGGAAAAACTCCTAAAAAAAAACCCAGCTGTGGGGAAAAAAAGAAGAAACCTTATGGAGCCCAGATTTCACTGCTGTACATAAGTAAACTTTATATTCTGTACTGTTACTTTTACTCAAGTTCGGCTTTTAACTACTTTTATTTCAACTATTATTTTGTTGTAACGGTACTTTACTGTAGTATTTTGAGCACTTCCACTTCCATCTCTGACAACTGTATACCAGCTCACAAAATTCATTTAAGTCTTCTCCTTAAATGGATGAATGTGCCATGCAGAAGAAAATAACCGTGATAAGCTGTAATGGAACATGAAACCAAGCAGAAAATAGCGAAAAGAAAGAGAGGGGATTGGTCTCAGTGCTGATAAAATACAGCTCCTCTTGTGTGTCTATTAAAAACAGGCAGAGCGTTAATGCCCCTGTAATCACACCTTTATCCAGATACATATGAAAAACACAAACACAACCACAGCACGCCAGATAATGAAAAGTTAGGCCACAGATAATTGGCTTCCCTCAGGCATCAATGGCCAGTATTCAGAAATTACTATTATGAAAGTGTGCACGTCTAAGCTATTAAATAATTTATATACAATAAGATATATCATATTATTGCATAATATGATATGGAGTTTGCATAGTGGTGCAAGTATTTAATGATACTCATATTTCACCTAAGTCTAAGTATTTGCAACCTTAGCAAAATAAAGAAGGTCTGAAACTGTCCACCAAGATCTGTTTAAAATTAGGCAGGGTTTATGCAATGCTTTGTTTCTCTAATTGACTGTATAATTTGTAGATAATTGTGTCGGACATAGAGCATAGAAAAAAATGGGAAGGTTTGCAGAGCTATTTGAATTTTTTAATTCAATGAATCAAGGATTCAAAAAGCTTTATTGTCTGCTCAAAAAACAGAAAATTTTCATTGACGTGCTCCAGAAACATACATTCATTAAAAACAGCTCTCAAAACAGCAATCCAATCTAGTACGTAATCAATAAATAAACAAATTAGGATAAGAATGTGATTCAGTCTTATTTAAAATTGTTATGGCAGTGGGAACAAATGAGTTTTTATAGATATTTTTCCTGGCCCGGGGACTCTGTAGCGACGCCCTGACGGGAGGAGCTGAAAGCACTTGTTCAGAGGGTGGGAAGGGTCATCAGTGATGGCTTTAGCTCTCCTCTCTGTTGCCTGACTGTGGAGTTGGGTCAGGGTGGTCTGGGTCTTTCTTGTTATTTTGTTTGCCTGATTGATAACTCTGGAAAGTTTGTTTTTATTTTTAACAGAAGTGAAAGTGAACCAGGATATGAAAGTGAACCAGGAAAGTGAGATGATTTGATGAGTGTCTTGTGAACAGTTGTGAAACTGTCCTGACAGACCATAAAGCTCCTGAGCCTCCTCAGCAGGAACAGGCTCTGCTGTACCTTCTTATGCACAGCATCCGTGTGATGGGAGAAGGTCATGCTGGTGTCAAGCAGAACCCCCAGGTCCTTAAAGACCTCCACCTGTTCCACTGTTTGCCCATTCAGCCTCAGACGTTCAAAGTAAGGCTGGGGAAAGACAGATCTTTGTCCTCCACCACAGCACAGCTCTTTGGTCTTGGAGATGTTCAGTTCCAAGGAGTTCTCTTTAATCCATGTCATCAGCGTGTTAACCTGTTGATGGTATGCAGACAGGGAGTCGTCATCTCTGATATTTGCCACAAGAGCCATGTCATCAGCGTACTTAAGCAGGGTAAAGTCATTATTATTGCTGGAAATGTTGTTGGCATAAATAGTAAATAAAACTGGTGATAAGACACAGCCCTAGGGTATGCCTGTGTTTATGATTATGTTCTTAGATTTAACACTGTTTACCACAACAGACTGGGATCTGTTCTGGACGAAATTTGTAATCCACAGGATGAGTGATGGATTGACTTGCAGCTCCAGAAGACTGTTGCAGAGGATGAGTGGGTCAACAGTGTTTTGTATCACATTTTTATTAAAGGCTCTCTTTGCTTATGTTAACATTGTGATTACAATAATTTTGTCCCACCTATTTAACTGGGTTTGGCCAAAGACAACACCATGTCCCTGCAGGGCCACCATAGGACTGGCAAGGAGCTGTAGACTTTCTGAATGCTATGAAAGAAGTACACACCGCACATTTAATGTCACAAAAGCCAATGTACAAAAGGAACAGCACTTGAAGACTTACCGATAACATTTAAACTTTTCAATTACATAATGGAGTCCAGAAATTTAATAAGAATCAATACAGTAAACCCCGTACTGCTTGGCACAGAAAACGTACATTGCATTATAAAAATTTGCTTTATTAGATTAAATCAACTTCTATAAAGTCACATATTAATCCTTAGTTCTGAGGTCATGATTCAATTATATTGTTTTTAACCAAATGAACCATGTTGTACTGTAGGAGGCTAAAGTAGAGATGGAGTGAACCCAAATGACCCTGAGAGCTCGTTTCTGATATGAATAAACTCCTAAAAGACAAGCAAAAAAAAAAAAAAAAAAAAAGGAAGGAAGGTAAGAAAAAGTAAAGTAGCTAACCAGCAAGGAGGTTGTGGGTTTGATCCTCGAGCTGTCCCATCATGTTACCTCTGAATGCATGTCTTTGGATGGCTTCCGTAGATGCTGAGACGCAGCTACTCGGGACTTTTCATACTACAGACACCAAATCACCCCTGGTTTCAGTGTCCTTCCCTATGGTAGCAAAGTGGGTGCTAGCAGAAGCAGCAGTTGTAGTAGTAGTAGTAGTAAGTGCAATGGTAGTAGCAGTTGTTTGTTATGAATGTATTACAGTACCCCACTGCATTCATTTTGAGCATTTATTATTTTCATAAAAAGTGGCCTGGTTTTGTTGTGCTTCTCTATTGACCTGAGAAGATCTATGCTAAATGCTTCTAATTAGTTTAAACATATAGAGCTAATTAGACATCTGTACATTGTTCTTATGAATGCAGAGCCACTGTGAGCTAAAGTAATTAGTCAAACAAAGCTTGTTTTCTCACCGCTTGTTCTTGACCTTGAAGGAAGCCCATAAATGGACACAAAGAGCGTAGTAAACTGAAAGTGTGCCACCCGCTGTTATGTCCGTCATAGGTTAAACGATAGGGTTCGTGGATTCGGGCCTGTACGCCACTATTACACTGCTCCACATGGGACCTGCGCACTCTCACCCACTTTCTATTTGTGTGCTGTCATTAAGGGCTGATGGGCAGGCTGGAATGGACTCTACAGGGAGGATATAGATCTGACTTTACTGCTGGTGATGATAGACCCCACTACATTCACCAGCCACAATGGAGCGACCTGCCCTTGACCTTTGATTTATCTCAGTAACTGATATGTCCTGGACAGTTTCAGTGATGGTTTAGTGTGGTGAAGTGTTTAAAGGTGCACTAGGTAAAAATATGTAGAGTATATGTACCGCTGTCTAGATGTCAACCCATAAATGTGATGTGATGTTGTAGTTGTTGCTTTTTTTCTTCCAGAATAAGCAGAACAATACTGCACCAGTGAATGTACCTGCTCATTTGCTTTTACACCTAAACTGGGAAAGTTAGCCCAAAGGTAAGAGTCACTTACTTGTACTTTTAAATACAGGTTAAAAACAAAACAAATGGCCAGAGGATTGCTTGCAACCAGGTGGCAATGGCAGTTCCTTTATAGCACCGCTGCATGCACCAGAGCTGCAACTTATACGGTCCCACTGGGATTGCAGCCAGCCAGGCCTTCAATGGCATGTGGTGGAGCATAGATAAAACTGAGTCTGATGCCCGGAGAGGACAGAGCGAGTGAAATATTGATGAGGACTGTGCGGCACCAAAATAGAGCAGCTCTGCATTTCCAACCAAGGGCAAAGGACAAAGGAAGAAGAAAAGTGTACATTTAAATAAGTGCCGCAGCATTTAAGTGCAACATGACTCAGCAAAAAACTAGAGAAAAAAAATCCCATGAGTGGACTTTAATATTCTGTAAAAGCATCTGGCACGCTCCCAAATCTTTCTTGTGTATATATTTGTTGTTGCTTTCATATCAGAATGTATCTCTGTTAACATGAGGTTAGGCCAGCCGATATACAACAACCCACAACAAAAGAGCACTTTCGGAGCCCTGCAAGACCTTGGAAGCAGTCAATAGAGGCTAAGAAAAGAAAAAAGAAAAAAACGCAAGTAGTTACCTGAACAAAGCATATCAAGCTGCCCACATCCACTTCCCAACACTTTCTATGTTTGTTTACTTAATCCAAATGCCCAAGCGGCCTTTAAATAACCATTAGGCCTAATTTAAACTTAAATGCCAGCAAAATTTAATCAGTTTTGTTTTTATTATTGTTTCATTCCAGCCCCCACCTTCAATACTACCGAGTAATTAATTTGTTTGCAACAGTCTAGGGCTGATAAAGCCCTGAGCTGCAATTTAGAAGCCACTGGAGGAAAATGTAGACTGTTTTCAGAGCGGTAATATCACGCCCCTCTTGGCCACTACACTGACCTTTAGCTCTCACCTGCAAGTAATGTTTTTTTTACTGTTGGTATTTTCAGTGAAAAAGTAACTGTTTGTGCCTGTTTATAAGCACAACGTGGTCTTAAAGGGGTACCTCACTCTTGTAACAAAAAGCTAACTTCATACACTAAATTTGCCACTTTATTTCTTTTATTTGTGGAAAACTGGTTTAATCACCTGATATATTGTAAAAGGAATAAACTGTGAACATTAGACCACTGCAGGAGGGTGGATGGAGCAAAGAATACTGTTTTATTCACTTTAGATCAGCATTTGAATTCATTTGTGTCAAGGAAGAACAGGGCTACATTTTCAATTATTTTAATTACATTTTCAAAAATAAAAATGTTATTTTGGTTAAAGGTTGCATATTTGGTTTTGAATACATATTCATAGTGCACGTGCAAAATTACTTCTTGCTACAAAGGCAACTGAGAATTGCAAACATGAAAACACAAAAGAATAAAATATTTAATTTACAATTTAATTTAAGGAATGAAACAGCATCACAGAGAGACTTCTGTGGTGAGCAATATTTATTATTGGAAAAGAATCAGTACATTTTAACACCCAAAGACAAATATAAATAAAGCAGGCCCTTGTGTGTGCTTTATGCAGATGAAATAGACTCTATTTAACTGTATTTTCTTTTAGACAAAGCTCCTCTTAAATGACCTATGCTTAGGCTGCACCAGACAGTTGACCTTATCTTGCAATGATAAAGATACTCAGACCTATCCCACAATTTTGCAATGGTAAAAATAAAGTGACCAGACCAGGACCAAGGACCTTCTAGTTCAGGGGTAAATGCTCTGTGGCTGGGGTTAGTATCTTTGGCCCTATACCGTAATGGTACAAAACATTTATTATGAGATACCACTATACCTATATAACCTACTTGATTCAGGTAAAAGCTCATATAGAGTCCATCATGATTTTATAAAGCTACATCACAATAACTACTTGTCTATTATCAAGCTAACCCTTTGTCCCACATCTGAAGGTTTTTCATTATATTATCAGTGTTACATTCACACAGAGAGTCAAGTTAGACTTTAACTGTTACCCAACACTGTTAATGTTAGACAGAGCCAGTATAATCTTTGATCTGTTTGAATTCTCAGTGACTCCAGTGTGCACCGTTGTCTTTAGCACTAAAAATGTGAGCCCACAGACCTATTACTGACAACCGCTGGTCAAAACAATAACTCACTGAACCTCACACGCACACATACACACACATCGTGATGGAGGACAATTCCCATCCAGCCCTGGCCAATTGCACTTGATTGCTTGTGCGAATGACTGATTGGCCCTGATTTTTACCACACAAAGATCTGGAAAGAGAGGATGGAGGAAAGGAGGGAGAGATGAAGAGATAGAAACAAAAACATCAACCTGTCACAGAGGGGCAATTAACAGCTTGATTAACCACGATCCAGGATTCCCCCGTGCTTCTCTATCACAGTGTGCACGCCAACAACATTACCTCTGCAATCTGGACAAAATTATATATAGGAATACAGACCATAGAGCTACTGCATAAAGTCATCAGCACTGAAATCACTTCGCTTTTTTTCGACAAGAAGTTGAGCAGTTGTTGTGACCTGTGTGGAAACTCATTCCGCTGTGTCACTGTCTTGTTTGTCGAGTTGAACGGTGGGCGAGATAACAGGCAGCCGGTCAGTAAGTGAGGAAAACTAAATACAGAGTTGGCAGGTGAATGAGCAGGTAAGATAGGATGATGAGACTTAAGTAGTAGCTACAGTGAACTGAGATAAGACCAGACGTTAAGTGGAGATGGAGTAGAGGTTCATTCATCTTCTGCTTATTCCAGTTAGGAGTTGTATAGCTAATACAGGAGAGCAATCTACCTTCATTTCAGCACAAATGAGAGGCTCCCCAAGGGTTCACAGAACTGTCACTGGACTGCATGTAAAACCTAGAAAATTTTAGGTAAAAGGTTTCCAATTGTTCCACTAAAATTCTACATTTTGTTCATTTTTACACAATACTGGCCATTAGCACCCACACCTACCTTGTACTATCTGATGCTGCCAATTACAACAGTCACTACAACCATTAAGCAAAATGTGTTAAAAGCACATATTGTTATACTATCTGCTGAAATGTTATGAATCAAACAACAGAGCTAATGAAAACATGTTAAATGTGCAGCCAGCAGTTTGTGGCTATCATAGGTAACTGCTGTTACTCTTCCCACTAATTGAATGAATATTAATCATAAAGTGTGACCTGTCTGCTCCAACATTTTTCTCTTTATCAGTTGAACCAAGATTTTCATTATCTAATTTGATATGCAATTAATTCATACACTTATAGAAAACATTCTGAGAGCTAGTTTAAGCTCAATTTCCTTATTAGCGTATCTCATCATGCTGTCTAAAATGAACAGTTACCAGGTTTTTCTACTAGAGTGATGCACTAGAGTGATGAGTTAACATAATAGAAAACAGTAAGGTCAAGGATAGAAAGGAGTGACGAATATGCAAGATTAAGTTCAGTACTTAACACTACTAAAGAAATAAAGCTAGACTAAGGTAAAACGTTTATGGAGTAATTATGAATATTTTCATGATGATATACATGCTCCTTATTAACTTATTAAGTATCAGATTTAGGTTATTTGGGTTCAAGTCTGAGCATCTGCCATGTTTCCAGAAAAAATGTCTCCTGCATCCTTAAGCCTATGTAGTGTTAATTGAATAAAAAATTAAAGCACTAAATATTGAGCCACTTGTTACCCTGTCACTGACATTTAATACATTTGCTAACCTTTGACAAAAACATTATTATGTTATTTATGCACAATTTGCAATTTATGGTGGCTTATACTAATTTCTAACACTAATTTGTGCAGTAAATGTGTATGCTACATGTGTATGCCATATGTGTCTGTTATTTTCTTCTAAAACCAGAAACGTTTCATTGAAAATAAGAAACATCTACTTTCCTTAGCCAATGGTTAGAATTAACTGAAATGATTGGGCATATTGGGCAAAAGTACAGAACAAAAAATCTTCTCTTTGAATATATACTTCTCCCTGACCTTTGCACAGTATATTCAGTCTTTGTTATTTAGGTGAGACTGCCGCTAATGAGCTCGGGAACTGCTCCATACATACATCTAGTTTTAGACTTCACACACTGTCATTTACCCAGAGCTATACACCCCCAATTCAGACACATTTCAACATCAAACCGGTGAGTCGAACACATGTGTTAGATCCCAGAATGATAGAAAAGGACTGGTTACCTTAGCAACCTAGCACCTTTCGCTTTTTTCTCTGTAGCTCTGTGAGAAAATGTTGGGAACAGAGAGTAGAAGTAGAAGCCAGGGCTGATCCGCTGACAGTCGAGCAGACAGACAGTTAAACCAGGCTGGAACATCGCAGAGAGAAAGCCTGAAAAAGTGGCTCCCAATTAGTGCAGAAGACACGAGGAGAGCCCTGGTCACTGATGCAATGTACAGCCACATGTGGAAGAAAACAACAGCTCTGAAGATGTGGAGGGCAAATGGGGGAGAGTGAAAGTGTGCATGTATGCTGTGTATGGGCAATACGGGTCTGTCTCAGTCTATGACAATGAATTACTGTGTCTAACTAGATTTTAGGTGTAAAGTTTAATGGAACACATCACACCAACTATAGTTTCAGCCCTAAATAATCACTTTGGAAAATATGCATTCAAAGCTCTGTACCATAATCTAACCAATTTCTGTTATTCATTCACAAACAGAGCTTCAATCTTTTGTGTAACAACCTGAATCATAGGACAATCTAAGAGGGCCTTCCCCAAAAAGCACTATGCAAGTACTTTAGATACTGTATATACCTCTGAGATGATTGGATGAGCCGCCTACTTAGCAATGCCATGTTGTTTACATTGGTAACAGTACATAGGAGAGGTGAACATGGATTTGTGTTCGACATTAAGATAGGTGGATTAACCCTGCACTAGCTTAAGGGGTATCTTTCTGACAGATACCATTTTGTTATTGTAAAGAAGCAATCCTTAATGCACAATAATTAGCCATGGAGTACCACAGGGCTCAAAACTGGGACCCATTGACTTTTTGCTATACATGCACTTTTAGGTCAAATAATAATAATAATAATAATAATAATAATAATAATAATAATAATAATAATAAAACATCGTGATACCTCCTCTGCAAAAAGACTAAACCTCCTGAACCAACATGAATATTTTTTGTGGCAAAATATAGTTTTCATTTACCATTGTAGATTTGTGGTTGGAAAAGTGGAAAAATAAAAGTGTAAAAGCCCTTTGCTTCAGACACGCTTTGTGTCCAGACACGTCCTGCTCCACTCTGAAGCGCTCTCACACATTTGGTGAAAGCCCAGTGGAACGGTGTCTAGCGCAGCTCTGTGGCCTGTTATAAATCAGACAGCTTTCAGAGACTCACACCTGGCAAACAACTGATAGCGGAAGAAAAAGAAGCCGAGCCCTAAAGAGCACACGCAACAATAGATGAGCTGTAATGGAACAACAGATACAAGAACAGAGGGGAGCGGAGGAAAGGGCAACATCAGGGGGAACTGATAAAACACAGAGGTACGCAGGGAGCAGCGACCATGTTACAACAGAGGACAACTCAATTTCACCAACTGGAGGTGAGAATGTATGGCATATATATAAAACGCCACAAAGCCATAGCGGCAACAACTGATACCTGACAACAACAACAAATACCTGATATGTGCTCCATAATGTCACTCTCCATGTTCAGGTTATACCTACACAGCAAACATATA
Source organism: Bostrychus sinensis (assembly GCA_020698575.1). Lineage (NCBI taxonomy): Eukaryota > Metazoa > Chordata > Actinopteri > Gobiiformes > Eleotridae > Bostrychus > Bostrychus sinensis. The sequence continues at coordinate 14,866,538 of CM036257.1, read as the reverse complement.
GTGCAGCTTTAAGTCTTCATCTGACACTGTGGTCTGCTCTGGGACGTTCCTGCCTGGCTCCATGTCTTGCAGAATCCCACTCCCAAAGCGTCCCTGCTCATTACACCAGAACCTTCACATCCCAGCTGCCATATCCTCACATTTTTACAAGGGTCACTCCTCTATCTGCCTCCAGCTATGACTGCACCTCATGTTTTACACTGCGCTCAGCCTGATGGGAATGCTGCGTCTGCGCTTCTGCATGCTCGGAGTAGAAAGCAATTATTAACTCCTATTAATTTTAAGTGCATGACATCCCTTATTTGAAATCACACACATTTCTGGCTAAAAAAACTTACATTTAGTCCATACCTGACACACTAACTTCAGAGGCGTCGTGGGAAGAGAGCTAACAGTATAATTAAATCCAGACAGACTATACCAGAGCGAGGCTGCAGCTGCTAAATGGCCGTCTTATCTGCTCCAGCCTGACAAACTGTCAGTGGCTCTTCTCCATTTGTACATAATAGGACAGCGCGGGCCAATGACAACACAATGATAGGTAATTGTGAGGAGGAGGGAGCGCACATGTGGGAAATGTCAGCACCAACAGAGCAAGAAGATAGACAGGTGAAATGTGGAGCTACAGGGGAGAAAGGATGGAAAGAAGTTACTCTGGACTGCAAAGCTGGGAATAATTCTACCTGCATAATTCATATCATAACCCTATAATATTGATTAAAATGAAAATGGTCAGAAAACTTGAGGATTTTTCTATCCATATGCACCAATCCTGCATGCGCTGCAGGGCTAGAGCACCCAAGGTAAAATTTCCTGATCACACATAGCTCAATTCTATAGTCAGACTTGACGGTATTCCGGGGCAATTGTGCAGTCTGTTTGTAAAGGGCTGTGCTGTCCCCCTTCTGTGAAAATGGTTTAAACCATCCTTGTGCAAAGTGTGAGATCAGAAGGTTAACTTGACTGAACTGTCTCACGAATACTGCAAGACTGCATTTTGTCTTGGTTCAATCACAAACTAATTTAAATGTGTCTTAATTTCAGTTTTGTATTACCTTACCTACTTTTTTTTTTGTACATAACTCCCCTTCCTGACACAGCCTTCTTCATTTATCTGGACACTGGACCTGCTTTACAGTGACAGCAGAGGATCTAACCACTTTGCAATGGTGGTGAACTTCAGATTGTGAGCTAAACAGTTTTTTTCTTTTTCATTGTGACAGTTTTTCCCATCTATTTTAGTTGGCTGCTTTGTTAGAAAAGTCACAATGAAAAGAATAGTGGATAATATCCTTCAGCAAAGTCAGGCATGATACACACTCACTGGAAGAGTGCATAAAGTGCACAAGGGGAGTTTTTTATAGATCCAAACTATATATATATATTTAGAGAGAGAGAGATTTTACAGTAAATTGAGAAAATGTTTTTTTTTTGTGTGTGTGTGTTTTAGATAATTGACAGTAGCCGTGGTAACTCTATACAAAGTTTGACTAAATCCAGGTAATCAAAATATAACGTAGGCTGTGGTCAGTTTGTTGATTTTCAGTTTATTGGAGACAGGTGTGAGAAATTTTCAGTACCACACAAAAGAAAACAAAAAAGGTTGACCCATTACCTGTTTTACTGTTATTACTCTTTCATGTGTCCAATTTACTCTGATGCCTGCACTATGAAAAGCATTCAAACAAAAGAGTCGCACAGTAATCGCACATTTTTTACCCTTGCAGCAAAAAACTATGCTAAAATGTGGCCTTTCACACAGAGGTCTGAGAGACAGAGTTGAGTTGTAAATAACAGAACAACATTTCAGCAATGCCTTCTTTAAAAGTCACGGCCTGAAAATACCACTTTGTATTAACATTTAACACAGGGGTCTGAAGTCAACATCAGATTTAGTTTAGCATTTATGCCTCTCAATTTCAATTTCTCAGTGTATTTGGAGAGGACAGTACATGTAATGAACATATATTAAACATAATGGGAACATGTGCCAAAAGCTAATTTCACAACAAAAACTTTCCTGAAAATTTGATCAAAACCTAACCACACTTTAATGTAACAAACAAACTAACAATCCTACCCAACAACTCTGGCAAAACTATAATCTGAAATAAATTCAAATAGTGTTGCTTTAATGTACATTTGGGCATATAAAAATACAGCATATGCATCAGGATGCACTAAAACACATCCATGGCAGGAAGAAGCTTTGGTTAATTATTTATGTGAGTCAATAATGAGCTGCAAATCAATTTTTTATTGTGTTTGCCTCCTGTATTAATCAGATATTTGATTGGGAGTGTGTGAGGTGCCCGGGTGAACTTTAGCAAGCAAAAACACACAGAGATATGGAGGGAATTTGCATAAGGGCAGCTGTAGAGGAGAAAATATAAGTCATGGGCTAAATGCTTAGGGCAGTGGTGACAGGATACTTGCACTGCATACAGTACTTTATATACAAAGTTCAAACCTAGCTATTTCACAGACTGCCACAGTTGGGTGTCCCATAATTATTATCATAAGCATATACATTATATTGCTGGCGAACAAATTGCCAGTAATAACCACCTACAGTACTGAGCATGCAGGAGATAACATCTTATTTTTCAGTGTGAACCTTGCTTTTCTGTGTCCAATTTAATTTGATTCAGAGCAAGTGAAAGGATTAAAATAAGATGAGCCTTAAAGTAATCAGATGTTAAACTGTGGTCTTTCTGTCTGACCACAGCGATCTGAGAAACAGTGTTGAGTTGTAAATAAAGAGAACAAACACATTTCCCAAATCCATTCTTTCAAAGTCATATTTGACCTGAAATAATCATTTGACATTAACATTTAACACAGAGATCTAAAGTAAGATCAGATATAGTGAGTGACTTGGGAATGGCAGAGTTTGACTGTAAATTAGTTTTATGGTAACTTGATTTAAAACTTTTTTCAATAAATTAATGTATAAAGCTTTAATTATAGGACCATAATATGTTTAGGAAAGAACAAGAAGTGCTGTTACTCATTTGCCTCAATCACAATTCGTCATCAGTCACATCAAGTTGGAAGATGATTTGTTGTCATTATCTTTACCGCAGCTGCTAAAATGCATAGCTTATTCCTTTGAGCTATACTTAAGATCTCAGGGTGTTTGTGGCTTTAATGGGGACTGATACTGGCTCATCCTCATTTAGCTAAGCTCTTACCAAACAACATTAAAACAAAACCATTAGACACACGGCTTTGGATTAAACTTTAGCAAAACTTCCAAAAGCCAAACCAAACAGTCAGGGTCCTGGGGAGGAAATGTCACCCGGCTTTTATAGTGCAAAGACAAGTTATTGAAAGAGTTGGTGTGACACAGTGTTTTAATTTTCCATCTAACTCGTACCTTTGGAAATGTCATGGCTGTGTTTGGGCCTTGTGTGATAGAAAGGCACTGCTTGATTACAGTCATCATCTTTTCAGCCCAGAACTCGAGAATACAGTCACTGAAATCTAGTTGACACACACAAAAAGCCCATATTCAGATATTTCTTAATCACATATTCCACATATCAGTTTGATCCGGGAAGTGTAATTATTCAGAATGAAACTATCAAGCTGACACACAGTTATGGTTATGTATGAAAACGAATAACATAGACTACATTAACGTAGCCATGAAAAGCAAGCCTATGCATTTTTCCTCTTGTATTTAAGCATACTGATTCATCTTTGAAAACCAAAAATGTAAATGAAGAGTTCAAAAGTCTGAATATTGCAAAATGCGTTTTCACACCACACATGAACCAGACCTTTGTCCAGATCAGGACTGAGATGAAGCAAAAGAGCAGCTGTTTAGTTTGAACATAGATCTGACAGAAAAGTGCCTAAAATGATTTTAGAAATGTGGGAACATAGGGCTGTGGGAACATAGAACTGTGGGAACATAGAACTGTGGGAACATAGAGCTGTGGGAACATAGAACTGTGGGAACATAGAGCTGTGGGAACATTGGGCTGTGGGAACATTGGGCTGTGAGAACATAGAACTGTGGGAACATAGAACTGTGGGAACATAGGGCTGTGAGAACATTGGGCTGTGAAAACATTGGGCTGTGAGAACATAGAACTGTGGGAACATAGGGCTGTGGGAACATAGAGCTGTGGGAACATAGAACTGTGGGAACATAGAACTGTGGGAACATAGAGCTGTGGGAACATAGAGCTGTGGAAACATAGAGCTGTGGAAACATAGAGTTGTGGGAACATAGAGCTGTGGGAACATTGGGCTGTGAGAACATTGGGCTGTGAGAACATTGGGCTGTGAGAACATAGAACTGTGGGAACATAGGGCTGTGGGAACATAGAACTGTGGGAACATAGAGCTGTGGGAACATAGAGCTGTGGAAACATAGAGTTGTGGGAACATAGAGCTGTGGGAACATTGGGCTGTGAGAACATTGGGCTGTGAGAACATTGGGCTGTGAGAACATAGAACTGTGGGAACATAGGGCTGTGGGAACATAGAGCTGTGGGAACATAGAACTGTGGGAACATAGAACTGTGGGAACATAGAGCTGTGGGAACATACAGCTGTGGGAACATAGAACTGTGGGAACATAGAGCTGTGGGAACATAGAGCTGTGGAAACATAGAGTTGTGGGAACATAGAACTGTGGGAACATTGGGCTGTGAGAACATTGGGCTGTGAGAACATTGGGCTGTGAGAACATAGAACTGTGGGAACATAGGGCTGTGGGAACATAGAGCTGTGGGAACATAGAACTGTGGGAACATAGAGCTGTGGGAACATACAGCTGTGGGAACATAGAACTGTGGGAACATAGAGCTGTGGGAACATAGAGCTGTGGAAACATAGAGCTGTGGGAACATAGAACTGTGGGAACATAGAGCTGTGGGAACATTGGGCTGTGGGAACATTGGGCTGTGAGAACATAGAACTGTGGGAACATAGGGCTGTGAGAACATTGGGCTGTGAGAACATAGAACTGTGGGAACATTGGGCTGTGAGAACATAGAACTGTGGGAACATTGGGCTGTGAGAACATAGAACTGTGGGAACATTGGGCTGTGAGAACATAGAACTGTGGGAACATTGGGCTGTGAGAACATAGAACTGTGGGAACATAGGGCTGTGGAAACATAGAACTGTGGGAACATAGAGCTGTGGGAACATTGGGCTGTGGGAACATTGGGCTGTGAGAACATAGAACTGTGGGAACATATAACTGTAAGAACATTGGGCTGTGAGAACATTGGGCTGTGAGAACATTGGGCTGTGGGAACATTGGGCTGTGGGAACATTGGGCTGTGGGAACATAGACAGCCTCCCTGTAGTTGATTATTAGAGTATTTTTTTGCTAACCTATAACCAAAAAATATTCTGTATTCAACTCAAATGTAATTTTATAAGAGCAGCTTTAATACATAGATCTTGGTTTATTACAGGCCCCGGGTTCTGGCAGGATACACTGAAAACACATTTGTCTATGAAAGATTAAAGGCTGTACTTGAGCGAGGACTGTGGTGTTGTGTACCCAGTGAGGGGAAAGTACTGCGATGGTGCCCTCTCTATTAGTCCTCATAAAACCTCCTTTGCCGAACAAATTGACAACAAAATTGCTGTTTACTTTCATTTCGGCTCCTAATTTCACCCGATGAGAACAATGATTTGATGAAGTACCAGTGAAATTGTTTATGCGCTCAGTTACTATGGCGATGAATGGCATGAGTAAATTGATAGAAAGCTTTTGCATTATCGTGTCCATTGCAGAGAGGCAGAGGCCCTGTTCGTCTGTGATGTGTGCTGCAAACAAGAGAAGAAAGGCTGACTTCTACACAGCTCTATACACACTGGGTACATTTGCCATTCATTACTGAGAGCTGTTCATTAACTATGGGAGTATTGGAGAAGACTAGTGCATAAAGAGTGTTTGGTTAAGGAGGAGTACAAAAGCCACCACAGATGTTGGAGTAATGAGTCGCCAGAGAGATGCAGTAACGGGGCTCAACTCAATTTCAACTTTTCAACTGTAATCGACAAATGTTTTCACAAAATAGACCGGTGAGTATTGAACTGGATTTGTGAAAGCGAGTGTCCTAATGCTGCATAAAAAGATCATCACTCTCATGTCACTTCAATAGACTGTTTTATAAACACTGAACAACAACAAATGCATACAGTAATTCCCATTAATTTCTCTAAAACACTGAGCACATAACTCAAAGCAATCAGAAAGCTCATCTGGAACTGACTCTGTCTTGCAATGGTGAAGATATATTGCCCACACTTTAACTCAGACTAGGAAAATAAATCACACACTTTTTTTGTTTTTGTTTTTTATTAAGACTGCTTGTGACCTAGCTCACAATTTTATCAAAATCCATACATTACCAACCAGTGGCAGCAAAAACATAGCCTCCTTGGCAGAGGTAATATTACTAAAAAAAAAAGGGGACTTTACAAGTGTTATGTTATTTGTAATTCAGCATAAAATAGTCCAGAGCACCCAGAGAGTAGCTCTTATTCTTCAAAGGATGTACTACAGGAGAATGTTTAGGTACTGGCTAATATTCTCTATGCACTCACTGTTTTCTCTTTATTAATATTTTGTGGGTTTTTGTTGTTTTTTTATAGTTTTTTTTTTTTTTTTTTTTTTTTTTTTTTTGTAGTTTTGTTTGTGTTTCAGGTACAAGCTGCTCTGCTCTTTATTACTAAATTGGTAAAAATCTATTTCAGTCCTACCAAAAACTAAAACAAAAAGCACCACCATAAGGAGTAGTGTTGTATTGGATTTGTGAAAGTGGGAAATATTTCTCTGTTCTGATCCCCTCATGTTTGAATCGTGTCAAGTTAACACTCTTTGATTCTCTGCAGCTCCCAGAGGAAACCAAGGCCACAGCCTCAGCCAATCAGATGGCTCGTTTTGGTCATGGACCTACGTCTGGCCACATTTCAAACATGAACGTGCATTGAGCTGTGGAGGGATGTGTTGTAATTCAATGTGCTCACGTGAAGTGTGCAAACAAACAGCACATTGTTAAGAACCACTTTTTTTCCCCAATTATTGTCACATTGTACCTTATTTGAAAAATGACAGAAGATTATTATTGACTTTTTCTGTGTTTTGGTGGCTAAAATAAATCCTTTTCTTCATTTGACTGAATTACCTATAACCAGAGAAAGCAAACTGCAGAAAAAAAACCTTTATACTTCAATCATGTGTGCTGTTAATGGTGATGAGTAGTTTTTATTTTAGCATTAGAAAGTACTGTTGATAGGCAGTATATGGGGTCTTCAACTGCTTGTGCTACTGATGGAAGTCCTTGTTGGTCTGTGTGAGAGGAAAGCCAGCAGCACAACATCTTAACCTTGAAAAACACAAGCTCATACAAAAGCACTGCAGCACTGTGGGGACGGTGGAGCACAAGACTACACCAGCACTAGGACCATCACCAAGAGCAGCTCACCACCACTGACTGTGACTGAGGAGGGAACCAACCAAACTGTAGAGCAACTCAAAGACTAATGCATACTACTACTACTAATAATAATCATAATCATCATAATATTAATAATTATGATAATTATGACAAACCAAAACAATATGAATGCCTATGCCAGTGGTTCCCAACCTTTTTGGTTTTGTGTACCCCCAGAACCTGATTTAGTCCTGGTTTGGACCCAGCTTAGCCCTGGTTTAGTCCAAGTTTAGTCCTGGTTTGACCTGGTTAAGACTTGCTTTAGACGTAGTTTAGTTCTGATTCATTCCTGGTATATTCCTGGTTTTCAGCCCTGTTTTTGTTTTGTTTGTTTGTTTGTTTTTTGTTTTTTTTTTCCTGGTTGAGTTCTGGTTTAGTCCTGGTTTAGACTTAGTTTAGACTGTGTTTAGTTCTGGTTTAGACCTGGTTTGTTCCTGGTTGAGTTCTAATTTTAGACCTGGTTTAGTCTTGGTTTAGATCCAGCTTAGTCCTGGTTTAGTCCTTGTTTATTTCTGGTTTTAGGCATGGTTTAGTTCTGGTTTAGTCTTGGTTTGACCTGGTTTTGACTTAGTTTAGACCTAGTTCACTCCTGGGCTTTGGGCTGATTTTTTTTCCTGATTGAGTTCTGGTTTAGGCCCTGTTTTATCCTTCTATAGTGTCCCATCCCTCTCTATAGTCCTGGGTTAGTCCTGATGTAGGTTTATTTTAGTCTTTGAAAGCCAAATATATTAAGGCACTATAAATGATCAAATAACTCCACGTACCCCCTGCAATGTGCTCACGTACCCCTAGGGGTCCCTGTACCCTTGGTTGGGAAACATTGGCCTAGGCAACTACATACAGTATATGTATACTCACAAGCAAGGAAGAAGTTTATTTTTTAGAAATGTTTAGATTGGCACAGACAGCAGTCCCATGGATTCTATAACCGTGACTGAACTATGACGTCTTTTTCTCTGCAGGAAAATTATCCCAGTGGTGCACATTTAAACCACCAAAGCTGATACACAGATGAAGTCAACTACTTATTTGACACTGGGGCAACACAAACATATCACTTGTCACTACGAATGACCAGGAGAGGACAGGAAGTGGCAGTCGCAGTGACGCCTATGACAACTGCCTCAAGTCGCTCTTCGGGATACACACAGATGCAAATAGACGTGATCAGTGAGCCGGAGAGGTCACAGCAAACACCAACGGTCCAACAGGACGAGATGACCCAGACGTGGACTCAGACAGACGGACGAGGACACGGAGGAGCACAATGAGTGTCTGTGTAAGTGCAGAGAAATGACACACACACAGACAATATGAGGAGGCTGGGTAAGTAAACGTGACATGGCAGATGTAGTTTGTCAGGAGAGAGACAGGTTTATGTCATTAGTCTTTTCTGGTAATACTGTATTTTACTTCTTTTTGACTGGCACTTAGGCAAAGTGCGTCACAGCAAGAAGGTCCCAGGTTTGATTCCCAGACTGTGTGGGGTTTCCTCCAGGTGCAACGATTTCCCCATCAACCTTAAAACATGCACAGTAGGCTAATCCTCCAGCTAGGTACTTCTGACCAGGATCCTGGATCTGGAGAAGGGTCCCTGGGCTGCACCGGGGTCGCCCACTGCTCTTGACAGATTGCCCCAGCAGCATTAAAGAATGGGTTAAATGCAGAGAACAAATTTTCTTACTGCGACAATGAAAAGTATGCCGTACCTCATCTTTGACCATTGTTACTTCTACATGGGCAGTATTTTGAAGTAACAGTACTTTTAATGACAACAGATATTTTTCACTTCTTTCACCTCTGCTAACAGGAAATCTTAAAGGCCAGCTACCTGTATTTAACATCTTTATTATCTGACAGGTAAGGATAGGATGAAATTTGGAGTTTATAGAGGAGACTGACTGATGAATCACTCAGTCTTGTAAGAGTTGGACAAAGTCAGACTATTCAAAACTGCTTCTCACACTTGGCTAAGGAGCAAAATTTTGGAGCACTGAAAATATAAAAAGTAGCAAAATGTAATGGAAACCATTTTGGGTCATGAACCGTGACTAAAGTTGGGGACAGAGAAGTGAATGGTGGCAGATGAAAGCAGGTAAAATGATTGCACTGATGATATAACTCTTGCAGGACACTGTAATATGGCTTGTGCAATACACAATTTCTACTATAAAGAGATGAAAGAAAACTTTTTACTCCACTTTGTCCTTATATCCTTTAGACCAGACAAAAAGTTTCACAGAGAAAGTTAGGTAATATTGTCTATTGGAATAAATATTTAATCTTTTACAAATTAGTAACAGTAAACACTAAGAGACCAAAAGAATGTTACATATAAAATACTGGAATCTTGTAAATCCACCAGATGTACCAAAGTACAAAAGGTATTAAGAGCCAGGATTTTGTAACTTTTTAATATTTTTATATGTTCACTGAATTACTTTTTTAATTTTTTAAAGTTGGGGCCTTATGCCCCAAGAACATGCCATGTTTTTTGTTCACTATCCATCTAACCTTGCTCAGAAATGCTATTGTGAAGGCAGAATAATGAACTTTGACTTGAAAACTCAGCCCTCACGTTTTTTTTTTTTTTTGTTTTTTTTTCTTTTTAATTGGCAAAACTAAACTGTTAGAGGTGGTTGGAGCTTATCCCAGCTACTATGGGCCCAAGGCCCTTGCCACTCAGTAGCTGGGCTGACATAGAGACATGCACTGACAATCATTCATTCATATTTATTCACTGCATTCACTCTTTATCAGTATTCAGATTCAGCAGATCCAACACATGCAGTGTTGGAGGGTGAGAGGAGAACCTGGAGAACCTACAGTAACACCGGAAAAACATGCAGTCTCCACGAGAGAGAGCACTAAATATCTGAAAAAACTTTATATTAGCAAACCGATGCAAGCAAAAAATAAGACAAATAGAACCTACTTATGCAAAACAACCAATGAAAGTAAATTGTTGCAGTTAAGTTTGATGTGCTTTTAATTATTTTTACATTATGTTTTCTATCAGCCGTTTTCCTGATCACTTGCACACACACTAGGAGCAGCTTTCTTTTCTTAATTAGCCTAAAGCCCTGATGTCTGCTCCTCTCAGTGTGGCGCCAGCACTGGTGTTACTTAAGATTTCAGCTCACTGCTCTCGTCTCCCTCTCAAACACACACAAATCCCTCTCCCTTACATTTCCACATGCATCTTTTTAATTTCTCCCCTCCCAGTTTGCTCGCTCAAGGAATGTGTTTTCATCTCTGATCTCTGTCTTTATCTGCCATTTAAAGATGCATTAGAGCCACGGTGGACCTATTTGAGTCTCTGTGCTTTTTAATACTTGAGTTTTAATACTTTCTCTATACATCTTCCTGTCTGTTTGCCCATAGCAATGTCTAAAAGCATGAAGATTATTCACTTGTGCATGACCAGAACAACTCAGCAGTGGCTGTTGACATTCAGTGACTTTGATCTGTTAACAAGTGAAAGAAAGAAACACAAAAGGCATGTTGCTACTGGAGAAGGGGTTACATACAAGTGTACTCATTATCCCAGTCCCAAGCCTGGATAAATAGCAGGGGAATATGGTATAAAACCTATTTAAATCACTGCACACTGGAAGGCAGATGATTTGCTGTGGCAATCCCAGCTGAAAGGAAAAAAAGATGTTTCCGCTGGGATGGTTTGTCACGGGTCAGTGTGAGTACATTTCACCTGGTTCTGACTCTGTTGGCTTTGAGGTGCAGTTCCACATTAGACTGTATTTTGACTGGATGTAAGACAGTCTTCACTTGAAGGAGAATGAGAAGCAAGAGACGAGTTTGTAATTTGCATATTGATTTGGCATAGGCTATTACACCAGGTGCTCTTTCTGACACAGTCCTCTATATTTATCTGGGCTCGGGACCACCACAAAGACCCCTTGTGGCTGGATTATTAGATGGTTTGCTAAGATGACCCCCCTCCTATTTGCACATACCACAGTGGAAACACAAGCTGGGCCAAACTGACTTGACCTGTACCATTCTCATCTGCACCAAACCACAAATACTTTGCACAGTACAAGAAAAACAAAACATTAGGCTTTTATAATTCGTTCTTAGCTGTAGTCTCCAAATCTCTTTTTCCTGTTTATTATTCACTAAAAAGCACATTCTCGCTGTTTATTATGTTTGTTTACTCAGAAACCACATTAGACCACAGATTTTGTGTGAGAGATTTTTGGTTGTCTGTTTGTGTGTGGTGTGCATTTTGATAACAGAGCTACAATCAAAACACAACAGCAGCATATATGATCCTTCTGTTGCAAGAACATATTTACTAAGTTAAAATTGTTGGCACAGGTTTTGAAGCCAAACTGAAAAACATATCCATAAGTATATTTTAGAATGATTCATGGACCAATATGAAAGCAGCACCTGTAAATACTATATTTGTTAATTAATGTATGTAATTACCTGTTTGCAGTTTCTTGTCACAGCTAAAATAAAAATAAAAAAAAGCACCATATTGGCAAAGACAGAAATGCATTACACATTTTAGTTCCATAAGTTATGCAGACTGCAATATTTAGGGGACAAATTAGCAATAACAACCCAAATCATAATATTTCCATAAATAAGAAGGTTTTGGCGTGTGTAATGTCAGTGCTTCACCAACACTGTTTACAGTGGGGTGGGGGGCTGTTGACCTCGACTGGGGCTGTCCGGTCCCTGTATGAGCTGGGGCTTGGTTTGCATTGCCAGCAGTAAGTCAAGCCCTGCTCCCAGCGCAGGGTTGGACTCTGACAGTGCTGCCCTTGTGTCCTCTGCAGGGTGGCTGGGCAATCCCTTAGAGATAGGGTGAATAGCTCTGTAACCCAGGAGGGACTTGGAGTAGAGCTGCTGCTCCTCTGCATTGAGAGGAGCCAGCTGAGGTGGTCGCCTCCTTGGACGCCTCCCTGGAGAGGTGTTCCAGGCATGTCCCACTGGGAGGAGGCCCCGGGGAAGACCTAGGACAAGCTGGAAGGGTTATGTCCCTCGGCTGGCCAGGGAACACCTTGGGCTTCCTCTGGGGGAGTTGGAGGAAGTGTCCGAGGAGAGTGAGGACTGGGCATTCCTGCTCAGACTGCCCCCCCACCCCCACCCCACCCGACCTGGATAAGCAGAAGAAGATGGATGGTGTAATGTCAGTGGCTGGGTAGAGAACATTGGCTCCAAGATTGACATTTAGCCATTTCATTTGTAGGAGAAATGAGTGCAACCTAAGCTAAAGGCTACATGCTAAATGATATCCTGGAATACAAAAACATGGCTGGCCACAATAATCTGTCAATGACAAAAATAATATTTTTTAGTAGTTAACTTTGGCTAATCCAACTGACAACTAGATCCATGTGCTATTATTTAGTTGTTTTTTTACAGATTTAGTAGTTTGCTTCCTTGTTGAAATTAATATGAAAGACCCACACTTTTTTATTAAAAAATATGCAAAATTTTTTTTTGGTTTACTGTTGTCTCAGGAACAGAAAAATTCTAAAAAAAAAAAAAAACTATTTATATTCTGGATGTTTTGCTAATCCCATGGACACTGAGCGAACACATTTCTCTTTTCTACACACATTCAGTATATATTTTTGACCAGATGCCCACCCCACACCTGGATACAAAACAGTGTCAGAGCGTTACCATGGTTACAGCGCTCCTTGCAGCTCAGCACAAGGCCAGTAGGACACCTGGGGGGAAGGGAGGAGCAGGTTGTCTAGTACTGTGTGTGTGTGTGTGTGTGTGTGTGTGTGTGTGTGTGTGTGTGTGTGTGTGTGCGTGCGTGCGTGTGTGTGTGTGTGTGCGTGTGTGTTGGAGCTGTGTCCACAAGAAAAAGAGGAATGTGGGAAGAGAAAGTCAGACTGTTTACGGGCAGGCAGAGAAATTGAAACGCCTAAACCAACCACACTGGGCTACAAACCAGTGTGCTCTTTGTGCAGGTTCCAAGCCTGGATAAATAGAGCAGGTTGTGTCAGGAAGCGTACAACCTATGTCCAATTAAAATGCAAATGTAAATTAAAAGCACCAAATTTAACTGTAAAACTATCTTGCAATGAAGTAATTTGTGTGAAATCAACTTATATTCATTACAAATAAACAAATGTTTACTAGTAGAGTTGCATGAATATTTCAGATCTCTTGCATCATGTATTTCTCTAAAGGGTTTTGTTTTATTACTTTGAAATAAACAGTGTATACCTGACAACACATTTCTTTTACACAATGACTGGAGAAAACTTGAAGATGGTCAAAGTACACATTAAATCACTGACACAGGAATCCCATGTTTTTCCAGTCGCTTGTGTAACTATAAAAAAAGACTGGAAACTCCTTTTTAGACCAATAGTGGTCTAAAAAGGAGTTTTAGAGGAAGAACTGCAGCAGAAAGTACTTACAGTTACTTCTAACACTGTTACCTCTTATAATACTAACACTACTATTGTTACTACAACAAGTACATGGACACAAAGACACGTACTCTTCTTAGTCCCAAAAGGTTTGACTGTCATAGCTTTTGACACTGTGCTTTCAGAGACAGAGACAAGTAAGGAATGAAACTGATATCAAACCAGGATATAATCAAAATGTGAATCACTGCACACGTGGTTTGTTGTGGCAATCCCGGAAAGCCAGAAGCCAAAAGGAAAAAAGATGTTAAGCATTTACTTGAATTCACCATGAGCCTTATGGAAACAGCAGTTTGGTTATTTCTCCCTCATGTAAACACAAAGTGAGAACTCTTGCTGTGAGGGTGTAATAGAACTGTGAGTGAGTGAGAAGCCTGTTCTGTGTGTTTTACCCTCCGCTGTTGTTTACCCCGGCAGCAGCCCTTATCATCATCAAAGCCTGTAAGTGACACTCTCCTCCCTCCTCCCTCCTCTTCCTCCTCTTCCTCCTCTTCCTCCTGCTTCCCCCGTCACCATGGTGAATGATGATGCCTTATTCTGGGCTGGAGTACAACCTTTATGATCACACACATCTGTTGTTCCTGTTGTCTCGGCCGTCATAGTGCATCAGCGGCGCTTTGTCTGTCATTATGTTTGGATTGTTTGGAGAAGTTGTTTTCTGAGAAAAAGGTGAACGCGTGGTAAAGCTGGGCAGGTACTTTAGAAAATGTCATAAGTGCAATATGAACTGTGGAGTTACAAAGAAGAAAAGTGTAGACAAAATATCATTTGTGATGAACCTTTTCTTAACAAAGAGCCTTTTGTGAGAAATTTTTGAGCATAGCTTGAGATTTTATAAAGCTGCAGTGGAGCACATTGTAGAAAACAACTACAATGTACTGGTAGGTGTGGTTTCCAGAATATTACTGTAAAAATGAAATGTAGATTACTGTAAATACATTTATACCACATGATATACCATTTAATGCCTCAAAAATAACTAATCTAATTTAGATAAATTTTGTTTTTAGAAGACATTTCAACCATGCTGACATAGCTCATGGTGTCTGACCAAACAAAGAATGCATTGTTTTTTACAGTATGAACAAAACTACTGTTATTTACACTTAGGTGTTTATATGATCACTGTCATTTTTTTACTGTAAAACTTTGGCATCCAGCATTTTCACATAAATTAGTATTTTACCCTACATTTTATAAATTTATTTTAGTGTAGTACCTTCCCTAAAAAGCAAACAGCCCATTATGTTTGAATATTGGCAAGATCGGGTAGCAACATAAACATTGCAGATTTCAGTTTTTATTGATGCTCTTTAAGGTCTTTGTGAGCAGCTAATGGTAGCCTTCTGGGGACATACTTGTCTAACCAGCAAATCCAGAGAAAATAGGCCAGATATAAACTTGGCTTACAAAATTGAATAATTTATGATGAGAAGAAACATGCTTCTCCTTCAGGAGTGCTCAGTTTGTCCAGCAAGATAAGCAATGGAAAATAATAAAACTTCTAAAAATAGTAAAGAAAAAATGAAGGCATTCATTAACCTGACTCGTTCTCCTATTTGCAGGCCGATAGGTTTGCCAGGGCCCAGGGCAAAAAGGCTTCCTATGGTCCCATTATAATAGAAAATGTAAAAAGAGGAACCATTTCTGGGCCCCTCTGACCCTGAGGCCCCGGACAACAGACCCCTTCTTGGGGACATTCTTTTATGTTGGAACAGTGATTACAAGAACCAACCTTGTATGTTCCTTTTAAAGGTTGGTGGAGCCAAGTCCTTCTGTTCACAGACAGGTGACTGGGGACCAGAAAGTCCCCTAGTGTGGGAGCTCACTTGAAGCTCATTCTTGGAGGGACAGGAAGCACTTCTTTAAGGAGAGGGCCACTGTGTATAAGATTCCAATTATTCTGTATGATTTTCTTTATGTGATTTGCAAGGGAACTGTACCTTGTAAGAAAATAAGCCCACTCTTGTTTTGTGGGATTTCTGTTCTTTTTTTGAAGAAGTTCTGATCTGGGAGTGGACTGTGCTTTTGTATAGGCATCAGTGAGGATGTCTGGTTAATAGCCCTTTGAATGAAGTGCTCACACATGCTTTTGGCCTGCTGTTCAAATTCTTGATCAGTATTACAAATACTTCTGAGGCGTTGAAACTGGCCATAAGGAATGTTAGTTTTGAGCCAATTAGGCTCTGCCTTTAACACGGTGTTTCTGTCAGTAGCATTACGATAGACTATAGTATGTAAATAGCCTCAGTAATAGTTAAATGAAGAAAGTTGACTGATGTTTGAGAGTAGTCTAGGCTGAGTTTTACATTTATATTATTGTTGTTTAAATACTCATGAAAATGTAACATTTCATTAAGTGAACCAGTCCAAAACAACAAAATGTCATCAATAGACCCCCCCCACCACCACCACCATCATTTTATTTTGGCACTAAAAGTGTTGTTGTAAACAAAGTCCTCCTCTCACAAACCGAAGAAAAGGTTGGCATAATTAGGAGCAAAGCATGCACCCATAGCAGTCCCCCAAACCTGATTTAACAATTCATCCTGAAACAAAAAAAAAATTATTTTGTATATATTATTTTGTTTTATCCTGCAAGCTCAATGATGAACTCAGAAAGAGTCTGGGGGTCTGTGTCTTAGAAAATGGTGCAGAGCTTTCAGTCCATCTTTCTGGTTTGTTTTGGTGTAGAAAGACTCTAAAGCCACTAGGAGACAATCCTCTGGAAGTCTCAGATGAGGGTTAGTATTCAGGACAGGTGTCATGTCCTGGATGTACGATGGTAGTTGTTGCACTCGAGGTTTGATATGAAAATCTATAAACTGGGAGGCCAGCTCTGTCAGACCACTATTACCAGAGATGATGGAGGAAATTCAAGGGACTTGTGGATCTTAGGTAGCATGTAAAAAGTTGGTATTCTTGGATGTTCACAGATTTAAAAAATCATGATATATCACATCAAATACTGTATCAAGTAATATAACAAATGCTAAAGTTTGTTGTAAACATGCCTGTATATTTGCATGGTTTGTGAAATTTTCCACACGATATAATATCTTGTGAGCACAGTGGCACCAGCAAGATTCATGCGCTGTTACGTCTGTGGAGAGTTAATGAGGACCAAAAAACTACATTTTGGATTTTCTCTGTCCCTCAGCCCTGTGACCTTGACCTCTTCTGTCCTGCTCTGTGTCTTGTCTGTTTATTATCTACAAAATCACCACAAAACTACAGTATCTGGTGGATGCGGAAAAGAAGAAGTTAGTCTGAAATCTGCTTTCATTCATTAGTGAATCAACGTTAACTAGGAAGAGTTGCATGAATATTTTAGATTTCTTGCATCATGGATTTCTTAAAAGGGCTACATTTTACCAGTTCAAGCGTCAAACTCTATATGGCTGGCTGTGCATAGTTTATTTAATGACAAAGTGGAAATTCAGAGATGGTCAAAGTACATTTAATCATTCACTTTATTATGCATTGCTCTTCAAGTTGCTAAAAAGTTTGTGTAACCAAGGAGTGTACAGTTGGATTTGATTGTTTTTGCAGATAGTGTGAGGAGGTGTTTTAGCTTAACCAAGAAAAAGAAAAAAACAGCAAAAAAAGAAAACAAAGAACAGGCGGCTTGTTCAGGAGAGTGGAGAAAAGAACAGTCTCTGGTAATTTAGTCCATTCAGCCGAGGAGATGCACTTCAATGAATGCCTGATTGCAGGAGAAGGGATACTAAACACCACACAAAGCACTGGAGAGAGATTGATCCGGTTTGTGCATGTGGGTGTTCAGCCAACAGGTAGCACGCTGCGTTTAAAAACAAAAAGTGAGCTGATGCAACTTCTTCTCTTATGAGTTTAAAGTGTTACTGTCATTCACCCTCTGACCGTGCTGGTCGGCCCTGTGTTCCTCCCTCCCGCTCTTCATTTGATGCACTCCAGATAAAAGAGCGCACTCCATGTACAGCTCAGAAGAAGTAAATACAAAGCACCCTCTCCCCCGCTGGTCATATTGATCTGGCAGATGAAGCTCGCCTCTCGGTCTTCGACTTCAACAAACAATCTGCAAATCATTCCCAGACCACACTTCGGGATTCCCACCCACACCACAGCAACCTGGGCCTCCGAAGCCATATTCCATATCACGCTTTGTCTTTTACTTGGTGGAATACTTCTGCTGCTGAGGTGGTGATGGGGCGGAGGAGAGTGAGATGTATTACACTTTACTCAAACAAATATTGGTTTATGTAGTGTAAAGCAAGCCATTTTTCACTCCTGTTATTACCAGCACATACAGCTGTTTGGATAAAAGGCCGGCACATTAGAACGCCTGTATGTGAGCGCCCCATATTGATCTATTATTAAACGTTGTACCAGTCAGAATACCAAGCAGCTGTGGGTCTAAATGTCTCCACAGCAACTCAATGCGTTTCATAAATTTTGTGAAATCAAGTGTCATTTTTATGTAAAGTTCACTCTGTGATCGGCCTCATTCTGCCATGTCACATTTTACACTGCTTTTAGCCTCACATGTTCACTTGTTTGATTGAATTTATATGGGGATTTTAAAGTTGGAAATGAAAAGTTGGAAACCATGAATACGCTACAAGAAGCAGAAATTTTTAGTTCAATATTATTTTGCAGAACATCACCCGCACTTTGTCCAATTCTCAAATGCCTCAAATGTTAGCAGATCAGTCCCTGGCCCGTGAATGAACATATATGGGGAAAATACACAGCGGGCACATTCTGCAAAATAATCCAATTAGTATGGAATGCTGAAAATAAATGAAATATTTAATACACACATCCATCTACCAGATGCACCCTAGGGATTGAAACAGACATGTCTTTAGAAGGGAGGAACAAAAATTCTAACAAGTATTTATGTGGGCATTGACTCACTTTTGGAGCCAGCCTCTAGTCGCCATTCATGAAACTTTTATGGTGCATTATGTTTCAGCCTTTAATTGTTCACTGGGATTTCAGTTTTATAAGCAGTTATCTCCAAGTCAATTAGAAACTGACTGAGTAGTAAATGTAACTGAACTATTTTCTTTGCATGTACAACTGATTGCAGCGGTGGCTGATGGCTGGTGTTATCATGTTACAGTGTAAAAGATTCATTTTGTGATGCAAAGCCTGCTGTTCTCTTTTATCTCAGTTTGCATTCAGTCTTTAACACTTTGACCTTCACTTACTTCCTCATTCCAACACTTATGGGACCTGCTATTTTCTGTATTCCATCTATATATTCATACACTAAGTATATTTAGTTTCGTTGTTTATTCTCTACTACAAGTACAGCAGAGGACAGAGGTTGTAGAGCACAGACAAAGATAAACAGCCGAGTGGAGGGATTTCCCAGGATTCTCTGTGTTGACACAACTGGAGGTGTGCTAGTGTTTGTGAGGGATTTCCTCGATTGCAAACATCATTTTCCTCCCGCACTCCCTTTCATGTTTTGTCTTCTATTTTCATGACTCCTCAGAGGTGAGAGTTAAACCGCATGTTTGAAAGCGATAACCCTTCAACAGCGGGATAGGAAAGGTTTTGAAAAATCCCTGCCCAGTTTGGTGCCTCTTTCACCTTGCACGTAGCTCTTTGTGCCAAGCCACATTTACACTGCTTTTGTGCTCAAATGCTCACTTTTTTATTTAAAGCGGAATAACTCGATTTTATTAATGCTGTCCCAGGTGTGGTTATAATGAAATCTGTTACCTGTAGCATTTCCAATGCCACCACTCACCAATAACAACCATACAGCTACTTTTCTGTTTTTATTTTAGAAACATGTAAAATTCTCTTAATTTGCCAACTTATATCATCAAACTGAAATTTGGGGCTTACTCTAAACTTTTTACACTGACTTCAGTGTTTAGCAATTATTTCCACATCACGTCTTGCATGGTCAATATTTTTCCAAACTCTGTACCAGACCAAAGAAGCAGAGAGGTGGTCTCAGTCCGCTTACAAAGGGACTCCACTTTGGTTCACTTATGGTCTGAATATGAACCAGCTCAACCTGGAGCAACGAGAGACACAGTCCTTCCTCAGTATTTAGGCAGAAGCTAAAGGCCTGGTCCCACTGCACTGTTTAACAATTCCATCTGAAAAACGAAGGCGTACACTGTAAGAAACTGCTGTTAAAAAATGCCAAAAACATGATAGTAGCCTACTGTTAATCATTTAAAACAGTAACATGCTGTTAATAGCAATGCATTCTGGGAAAAAAAAGTTTGAGCTGTTGGGAATTTTCCCAAAATACTGTATAATACTGTAAACTGTGTTGCATTCTGGGAATGAATTTTGACTCCTGCAGTAGACAGTTAAAATGAGAGTACTACTGTGCTGCAGCCACTGAGCACTGAAATAACCAGCAGCAAAGTAAGTAAGTAATATTTATTTTCTGTTCAAATTAATTATATCCACTGTAAATTATTTGATGACTTCTTTCCAAAGCCCTAATCAGGTGATTTGCTGGGTTAAGACCAGAAAGGCCACTTCAGGAGAGATTATCTTGAAGAAGACGAAGGGTTGTGCAGAAAAGAGCGACCAGAGTCAGCCTCCCTGAAGTCCAGAAAAATAGGGTTATTTTGAACTACTGTGTAAAAATGCAAAGACATCTAAAAATGTTATCAATGTGAATTTTGCAATACATTTAAATTAAAGCCAAAGGTGACTTATATTTTTTATGGTTTAAGGGAATATATTCAGCTCTATTTATGTTCCACACCACTAGCAAATTGAAACAGTACACTTTGACTAAAAGTAAGTTCACTTTCCTAGCATTGTCTTACATTAGAGATAAAGATAAGTTATTTTTTGTCTCCACATCAGAGCAGTACATCTGTAGACATTACAGTAAAATACTGATATTAGATCAGGACAGTATGACTGTATAAATAACAGTAGCTACTGGGTTTAAAATACAGTACCACTGTATAATTCACAGTAAATTACTGTTATTACAGTAATTTACTGTTATATGTTAAAACAGTACCAGTGCTGTAAATTAACAGTAAAATGCTGGCAACCCTGCTGCCAGTATTTTACTGTTAATTTACTGAGAAATTTCTTACAGTGTACGTTTATTGGACATTTCTAGTTGTTTTTCAGCTAGTTTTCAGCTTTTAGATCTTGACAGATGGTGCTGGCCATTTCAAACTTTGAACATTTTCAAATTTTTTAACAGCCAGCTTCTGACTGGTATCAGCTTCTGATACCAGTTTTTAGGCTTTTATGGTTGTTGGGCAGGCGGACAGCTCGTCCGTCTCCAGCCACGGAACGCACCATACGTCTATGGAACAGTGGGTGACATTCCTGATGATGTTCCTGATGAGGTGGCCCTCTGCAGGCACAACTTGACACAGAGCATCGTTGTCACTTTAGCAGCCAGCTTGCACCACACTTTGCCATTGAAAAATAAGATTATTGGCTGTCTTTTAGGAATCTTTTGAAATACAGTAGACAATATTATAATGGTATGGACATACATATAAATAAATACATAAATATAAAAACAAGTGGTCATAATTATAATTAGGTTATTAGTCAAGTCGAATTTCAAGCTGCTAATACTAGTTTTTAGGCATTATGCACTTGAACCTACCTAAACAGACTAAATGTAATTGGAAGCTTAACCCTTATGTACTCTTGGGGATGTTTTCAGCCACTAGGGGTCATTTTTCACTTCTTTTGGCCTTAACTTCCACTGTATTTAAGAAAATGTTATGATTTTTGGTGACAAACTTTAATTTGACATACAATTTGGAAATATGATTTTAAACATTTCTATAGGACGGTAATACACTGGGCAAATTTACTACCCTCATGTACAGTGGCCCAGAGAGCTCAACGAATTCCAAAAACGGAAACACACTTTACAAAAAGAAACTGCCGCACGGCATTACAACATTTACCTGCACTGGAACCATGGATGTATTATTAGACCTGGATTGGGCACCGCCCCCTCTGCCTTGATGCCAAATTTCCTAGCGGCCACTCCATGGAACTGCAGTGCGGCCCAGAAAGCATTTTTCCCATAGAGCGCAATGTAAAAAGAAACGCCTGGTGCTCGGCTGACAGGGCATCTACAGCTGAGAAAATGGTCGGATTTTGTAGTGATTATTATCTATTTTCACACCATGGACTTTTTCCCTCTTCAAAAAGTTTAATTTGGCTAAAAAATAACTTTTTATGGTTTGTGACGTCACCGCTCTAAGCCCGCCATCGTGCCCATTGGTCAGAGCCGATCATGTGGTACGTGGCGCTACACTGCACTTGCTCGAGGGCCGCAGTGCGCCTGCTCTATGGGCCGCACAACGCGGAAGTAACGTGGAAGTAAAAAAAAATTTGGCATCATGCGCCATTAGCACAGTCATTGAAAACATCACTTCAACATCAACTTCATTATCCAGTTCTATAATACATCCATGACTGGAACATGTAGCACCGGAAGCTCTGCAGCCGGAAGCTGCTCATTTTCATGGCGCGTGTTTTGTTTTGGAGGACGGCATAATGACTCGAGCCAGCTCAGTGAATGAATAACCCATATCGACATATTTAAAAGTAAGTGCAAAGCTCAAAATGAGCAGATTCCGGCTGCAGAGTTTCTGGTGCTACATGTTCCGGTGCAGGTAAATGTTGTTGTCATGCCCTTGTGGCAGTTTCTTTTTATAAAGTGTGTTTCCGTTTTTGTAATTCGTTGAGCTCTCTGGGCCACCGTACTTATGTACTCTTTATTTATTTATTTATTTATTTTTACTTATTTTGCTTGAATCTGTTAATCCATCTCAGTTCTGTGCAAAACTACTAAATTTGAAAAAAAAAAAAAAAAAAAAAATCCAAGATTGTATATTTTTTATTTACCAGGTAAATATGCAGTCACTGATATGGAAATATCACACTCAAAATGGCCTATTTTCCATATAAAACGTGACTGTGAGCTGGATCTGTTTTTACCTTTTATCATGGTCTTGGACATGTCAAACATTAGGAACAATCCTGACTATGATGAATTTTTAGTTTTTTTGTAGCACCAGATTAAAAAATTTCTCCCTTATGTACTCTTAGTGGCTGTTTTTGCCCCATTGGCTTCCATTATAACTAAATTTTTTTTAACTGCATTGCCTTTACACTATAAAATAATGATTTTTTGATTGTTGATGGTTTCTCCTGTTGAGGAGAGGTAAAATTTGTGAATTTTACAGTTCATGCCCAAGTTGCACCAACAACCCTTCACACAGATATGGGCACAGAAGGCCTAAGTTTTCCAATGCTTTTCTATGGTATGGGATTCTATTTTCTTTTATTATTTTAAGGGTACACAAGGGTTAAGTTTGCTGATGTGGCAAGGGATGTTGTTAAACTTTTATTTCCCCTCCTTTACTGTGGATCTGCGATGATGGCTTGTATAGTACTGGAGCCAGAAGTTTTGTGTGACAGTTGAATAAAAGGTCGCCGACACGTGACAGAATGTGACACAGTGTTTACGAAACCGCAGCAGCAGGGGAGGGACCTACAAACATCTTCACAGTTATTGTATACCAGCTCAAAGAAGATACTGCACACATACTGTGGACTGTGGTGGAGGCCAAGGCCAGAGCAGGACACATGGGAGGATACTACAGAGCTGTTCTGAAAAGCAAATCCATCCTTTTGTACACATGTTCCTCAGTACTCATGGACACATGTTCATTAGTGCCTATGTTCAGCAAACAACATTAAGGAGAAGTTCAGAATTGTGGTGAAACAGGTTTAAAGGGAAAACTAAAGTGAGTCTAACTTGGGTTAATAAATAAATAACTATATGTGCGCCTTAATTCCTTCCCCATAAATAGGACACAGGCAGACAGAATACTCATGGGACAAATTACCACAAATATCCCAGAAAGGAGCTTAAAAGGGGTGTAAGCTTAAGTATAACTGGAAGCTCGAGTTATTTCTGACAAAGTGGTCTTCTCTGATATGCCACTCTCTGCCTTTGTTGGCGAGCACGGCCCACAGGATTAACCAAGTATGAGAAATGTGTTTGTAAAAGTGCTCAGAGAAGAATGCTAAATCAAGGTGGGAGTCAATAAAAATGTAATTATATGTCACTTTATTAGAAGCAGCTGGCACAAGATGAAAAGGGAAGGAGACGGCTGAGAGGCACACACACTGAAGCTCTTTAATTCTCAGCAGGGCTTTGTCAACACCAACTTTTTAGGAGTTTTAGACTTGACGGAGTTCTGGAACAAAAAGCACTTTTTAATATTAATTTGATGGAATGAAAAGTGGGTAAGATGAAGAGGTTAGAATCACAATTTGTCAAAGCAGCAGTGAAAGGACGGACAGAGCAGCAGGAGAAGTCCATTATGAACCAACCTTGCATGGAACTTAAGCATTTTCACTCTCGCCATGAGGTGTGTACAGTGTGTAGGTTTTAATCTGAACATATGAAAAAGAGACCAGCGGGAGTGACCTGGACTGCCATTTTTATGAGCAGACTCAACATGATGCCAGAACACTGCTGCATGAGCTGACTGGAAGAGTGGTCGACACGGGCCGCACAGATATTTTTGACTGGACCAAGGAAAAATGGCTGCCAAACCTACCTCAATTTATAAAACTGAAGGGAAGTGACAACAGGTCAAAGTTCTTCAGCTACAGTCAAATAAAACGCTCATGAGACTGACAGATTGAAACTAAGCCCCAAAAATGTTTCTTACCCCTTGTGCTGCAATTTTAAAAAGTTACATTCCAGTTATGTGACAAAGTGTCCCAGTTACAAAACATAAAAAATAAATACATTCATATTTTTTGTACTTTTTTTGGCATAAATCTTTTGCATAAATCAACTTAAGTCCTGAATATAAACACCAAATATTTAATTATTTTGAGAATTTGAACCCTTTTTATGCCTGCTGATCTAATAGCATCTTATTTTTTTTTGTAAAAAATAAACACAAAAATATTTATATTTTTAATATTCTCACAGCAAACTGGATGTTTTTATGAGGGTTTATTACAGCCTTGGGTCTGTCAAAGATTACCAACAACATTTATTTTTGGGATCATTTTTTCCAGTGTTATGTAGAATCTAAATACCAACTCCCATTAAAACAGGTTGTAACTTTTTGTTACTACAAAAAAATCCCAAATCCATCTAAATCAGTGCTCTAATCAGGCCCGTCAACATGGTGGGTCTCAGGGTCAGAGCGGCCCAGAATTGGTCCCACTTTTTATATTTTCTATTATAATAGGCCCCACGTAAAGCTCTCTTGCCCCGGGCCCCGGCAAACCTGTCAACGGGCCTGGCTCTAATAAAATCCTTAAAAAATCCACTTTACATGTAAAAAAAAAAAAAAAAAGTAGAAAAAAGTATGAATGTACACATTATTTATGATGTTTTGTTGACGAGGACACTTAACTTGTCACTTAACAGGAGCAACCTAACAAATTTAGAGTGTAAAAATAAAGTAATATTAGATTTGTGTTTAGAATATCAACATTAGCGATAAAACACACACCTGAGCCAAATTTCATAGAAAAAAGTTTGAACCACTGCAAAGTTATAAAAAAAAATAACACTTTTGTCCTCATTGGGGCACAAGGGTTAAAAATAATTGTATGGTGAGAAATATAAGGAGCAACATCTGAATCCAGTTGGAGAGACAATCAACCAATCAGAATTCAGAGGGTAGAACACACATATAGTATTACATAAATATACTGTAGATACCTGGTCTGATTGGTTTCATACTTCATCGAGCTAACAAAGTTGGACCAGTCTAAAGAAACTAGATGCAGTAGGGCAAGTTGCATTTTGCCTCCAGAAAAAAAAAAATGGAATACTTGAAATACAGCAGAGAGTTGAGGATCTTTGTGGACAGAGCAGTGTGTGTGTCTTCTGGAGGCTCCAACACACAGACTGGTCCCAGGAGTTAATGGGGTCAGCTCAGCTAATCAAGATGGAGCGAGAGAGGCTGCCAAAAAATACCACAGCGCTAATCCACTCAGTCTTCATTGTCTTCTGTCCCTCGGACTTTTTCATCTCTTTATCTGTCTCCAGGCTTTCTTCAAACTTCCTGAGTATTTGTTTTGACTCAGAAATGTGCAGTAATGTTGTGATTTCTTGGTTACAGGAGTTTAAAGTCAAAAGACTGGAAGTGCTTGTGTCAATTCGATCAATGGGACAAGTGCAGAAGTGATTAGAACAGAATTCATGTGATCTTGTTAGTTTGAGCTCAAAGTGGATTTGATGCTGGTCGAGATGGTAAAGCTTAAACTCCTGCTGCAGCTGGAGGCGACACATTCACATGGGTCAATTACTGCACCACCAATCCAATTCATTCTTCAGGGCTGAGAGAACAAAGACATCAGCAGCATGTGGTTATGTCTGCAGAAGTCTGTGTTTTAAAAATGAAAAGTTCTTAAAGGAAAAATAAAAAATATATTTTTCATTATTTAATGGTGGTCAGCAGTATTTTTCTTACTTTTATGACCTTGTGACCATTCATATCTATGTTTGTGGGGGGCCAACATATTCTCATGAAAGGGACATAGGTTTTACAGTTTTGTGGGCACCATTTATTTTTTTCTGTAAATCCCACGCTTAATGTTTTGGAAATATGTCAACAAGGCCCACTGCCAGTAAGGGCCAAAAAAGGTCATACCTTAATCCGGTGAAGATGATAAGACTTTGAAGGTCTAGGTCACACACGGTGGGATCCCTCGACTCTCATTTCCATGCTTCATGAAGGTATGAACTGTACCATTTCTCAAAGTATTGTGTAAGAAAGCTGTGTAAAAGTGTCTAGAGCTTATAAAAATAGGAGTAAATGACTAAAGTAAAATCATATAAATACTAATAAAACATTAGACATATAGTGATCTCAATTTTCCTGTTTTGGCTGCTGGATTATTAGTGTGAATGGCACAAGGATTAGAGTTTGTAGTAAAAGGTCAAAGGAATTATTGTGGCATTTAGTTAACTAAATGAGGCAGGCATTTTGATTAGAGATGTCACAACAAATTGACAAAGACCTTGATGCTATGAGGAGTGGTTATGTTGCATTTAAAATTGAAAGGACTAAAATATTTGTCAGATTCAGCCTCATTCGTCTTCATTAAAGTGACTTTGATGGGACTTTTCTATAGGTTCATTGTTGGAGCTAAACAAAACTGGCTGCTCCATGGGGCCAGAGTCAGCTCCACTCTAATACTCTCTGACAAACAACATAAATTAGATTTTTTTTTCAACTTGCCCTCCAACTATATATTTTTTTTACACAAAATGTATTTTCTATCTGCAATTATTAGCATAAACAGAGGCACACGCCATCAATGTGTTTTTGATGGCAGCAGACACAGAGGCCTCAGAGGAGTGGAAGAAAAAAATCTGAATGTGATCAGATACTTTGAAATGATAGGAAAACAAACTCAGAGTGCAGCTGAGGCCAAAACACATGGAGGATGTTTAGGTCAGAGGACTGCAATTATATCCAAACAAAGTGCTGTAATTATGATGCAAATGTATAAAGTGAATTTATTACAGGCTAGAACTAAGTTAAGTTTGTTTTAATGTCATCAAGGTGACATATTTGCAATTCTATAAAAAAAAAAAAAAAAAAGTAACAATAGCTGCGTTCCCCCTGTGTTGTGTGCAGAATACAAGTGTCTGCTGTTTAAACAGTGACATAAAGTGAGTGCAACACATGTTGAGTTTCTGAGATTTGTAAATCATTGCAGTCATTTCTTATTTACATTTTACACAGCATACGTGTGTTCCCATTATGAAGAACCCAGTAAAAATGGTTAGCAGTGTTGAGAAGTATAAACTGACAGGGTTAGCTCCTCTCATGAGTAAATTAAGCTGTGGGTTATCTCCACAGCCTCAGTGAGAGCTGAAGAGACTTCAGCAACCCTGTTTGGTAAATTTAGTTGTTTGTCATGTTGTTTGTATGTTCTGTATACTATGGCAGTTGAAAGATTACAAAAATATTTGTAATAATACAATATAATATAATTTTACAACGGGGCAATTATCATGGAGACCTCACTGGATGTTGAAATTGTCTTAAATGAACATCTACTGTACATAAACATACTGTATACAGATATTTCAGGTTTCAAGCATGGCAACTGCAAGGCCTTATTGTATCTATTTATGTCAATATATTGGCAATGAACGTTTAAACATACACTGAATTTGAACATGAATTTACCATAACTTGCAAAAAAGATACAGCAAATATGTGCACACTTTTTTTTCGCAGTACTCTCACCCACTGACAGAGGGCTTCTATCAAACCATTCACTCATGTCTTTTATTTGAATAGAGTTTATTTCATATTGATTGTGGTACACACTCAAATCAGTATTTCGGAAGTGTAAATTAAGCATGCGAACAGGCCAACACACTTGTACAAATGTTCTCGTCATCGTCATTATCTCAGTGTGAAGCTTTAGGGGCGCCGTAGCTTTAGCACATGCCTGTACACAGTGAGGGGCAGCTGTGGGGCTAATTTGTTTAGAGGGAATTAATTAGATACTATTAGGGAGAAAACAATGGAGTGCAGGCAGGAGAGGCAAACCTGTCACGCGACAATAGGCTACTGCACAATTACTACCACACACACACGTACTACACAAGTACTGATGCAATCCATTGAGTAGCGTGTACTGTGCGATTCAAACTAACAGATGTGTGCGCATTAAAGGTATCCGGCGCTCCTTTAGCTAGGAGGCAGACAGCTGTTGTTGACGTGTTCACCAACCAAACCCAATTACAGAGCACAGGCTGATATCTTTTTCAGCTCTGTTCACACTGCACACAAAAGTGGGCTGATTATTTTTCATATCATTTTTTATTAGTTTTATTTGGATTACTTTGTTGTTATTATTGTTAATGTTGTATGAAACTGCAGTCCTGGCAAAAGGGGAAGAGCCTACGCAACACTGGTGTGACAGTAAGACAAGGTACAAGTGGGAATTTTATAAGCTATGAACTATATAATATGGATAAAGATGTGTCCAGAAAATAATGACAATGATAGTTTGATAAAAACAACGCTATTTTGGGTTTATTTAATATGCAGGCTCTAAGTTGTGCACACTCACAAGGTAGATCTTTTTTTTTTCCTGGACATAGCTTACATATTATCTTTTTCCTTTTCGGGTTAGTTCTCAAACAATAACTGTTAATTTAGCCTAGTCCCAGTCATTGCATCTTAGATTTCCTGGTGCCGTAAAAAATGTGCATTGATTTAACTACCTCTGAATGCAACTGGATAGACATACAGCCATCCAGAATTCAGTGGGCAAAACCAACACACACGTAAAACAAAAGCATAGATACAGTTATATTTGGTCAGGTAGGATTAAGGTGAACTCTGGGTTGAACAGGAGAGGTTGTGGCTGGAGACAGTGAATGGATCTGGCTAACAAAAAAAAAAAAAAAAAAAAAAAAAAAAATCCCATATGGAAGGGCCTTAAGTCTATGTGTTTGGCTTGTTCACTGACAAAACTCCCAAACCACATCCACTTTTGAGCACAGTGTCAACACAGCCTTAGTTTCTTCTGATCTCCTTCAAATCTGCCTCTAAACCTCCTCACACATCTGTCCGTCTGTCACAGCCACTTTTTGAGCACAGCCAGTGCCGTGTTGAAGGTGAAGTGAGACTGGTGTGTCCCCCTGTGGGCCAGCAGCAGGGACCCCGCCTCAGGGCCGTGTCCCGCAGCCAGCAGGGCGGCGGCGGCACCCTCCACGTCCCAGCCACCCTCCTGCTGGTGGGACAGCATGTGGGAGCTGAGTAGGGGGTAGAGAGGGGAGGAGACGCAGCCCACCAGCAGCCCGGCGTCCAGAAGAAGAGAGAGCAGCTCCGGGTCGCACAGAGAGGCACTCTCCTAGAAGAAAACAAAGACACGAAGGATAGTGAGATTCTCTTTGATCCAATGAAAAATACTGTCACAAAGAAGACAGCGGGACATCAAAAGTAATGTCCAGAGATCTACTTGGTAACATTGCTTGGAGTAGAGACACATGACAGTTTGTTCCCTTCAGTTTTTAACCAATTTGAACACATGCAAACATCAGATAATGGTATACACTGATCATCCTCACATTATGACCGTGTGTCTAAAATGCAGCCCCATGTTCAACTGTGATAAACTGTGTATGACACCTGACACTTTTCTATCAGAACCAGCAATCATACTGCTTATGCAATCCTATATTACCCTGATAGCTTGTGTATTTTGTAAAATGCACCAGTTCTGAGGCAGTTTATTATGCTTTTTTTATGCTTGGTTAATGACTATTCAGTTAGATTTAATCAGCTTATTAAAACTTAATTTGACAGGGATCAGACTAATGCTTAGTCACTAATATAATTAGACTGTCCAGGCTACCAATTTACAAAAATTAACAAATATAGCATCTACATTTTATGTGCATGAAATCAATATTTGGTTGTAATTCTTAACATTGCCTGTTTAAGAAAGAATAAGAAGAAGAAGGCAGAAAATTGTGAGGCAATGACTCAAATTAGTCAATGTTGGAGGTTATGGCTGGAATTAAGATATATGTTGGCATGGTAAGCATAGCAAAAACAACTGGCCATTTTTTTATAGATAGCAATGAGACCAAAGCATATGGGACAAACTGAATTCATACATCTAGAATAGAGGTCTATGTGAGCCAGAATCCATTATCCTGTGAACAGTTGAAATTGTAAATATTTAGTTTAAATTGGAAATATTCTGTTCCTACATCCAGCAGCAGAGCTGAGAGAGGGCTGCAGCAGAACTATTTCCACTGTGTGTGTGACAACAGTGTTACACGCTTCAGGAACCATGATGAGGTCCCAGAGCAAGGTCACATCGAGAGCTGACCCTGAGCTCCACCGGCTGTCCCAGGGCATCTCTGACACACACAATTAAACACACACACCATTTTATTCTGCAAAAGTCTACAGTTTTAGAAGGAGGAACAGTCAAAACAATTCAGATCATGTCTTTGTCTCTAGTGCTGTGGGCACCATGAGCTGGACTACTGTAGAAAACATCAGGTCTTAAGTCATGTCCAAGTTACATTTAAGAAAGTTGAAATATTGAGTATAAAGGATAAACATTAAAAAATATCAAATATCAGATTCAAGAACTGCCTCCTATTGAGTAACTCAAGATTTAAATTTACATTTCTGTCAGTGATACCTCTACATGCTATTGTTACTGTCAGATTATCTTATTAATTTATATACAGTATATTAAATATCTTCTCTAGGCTTTATACTCTTTCCAGTGTCAGACCAACAGCAGTGTATTCTACATCACTAGTGGTAATAGCCACTAGTTAATAAAATTATATCTTAGATTCAGAATCTGACAGAGAGTGATTCATGTTTCAGTTTGTCCATACAAGTAGAGAAAAAGGTTTAGTTCGGTTAGAACCAAATGTGTATTTATTTATTTTTACAACAGTAATATTTACTATTCTATTATATATGTACTATTGGTATTTTTTTCAAATTACAATGCTTCCCTATAACAGAATTTTATAAGAAGAATGTATTTTATTTGAGCTAGTTATTTCTTTTCGGGCTACTAAAATCTGAAGAGAGCTGGTTTGCAGGGCTATCATTTTAAAAATTTCCCTTAAAGGAGCCCTGAAGGAAAATGCAAAGAAAGAGAAAGGGACCCAATAGCCACAGCTTTGGGATTAGACTGAGTAATGACCTACACAAGTATAAAAACTTTGGTAGGTTATTGCTCTGTCTAGCACTCATGCACCAGTACTGTACAAATAACTAATGGCCAATGCTTGACATTAAAATGGTACCAAGCTCCCCAGCAACTCCTGACATTGTCAAAAAGGTGATTATGCGAGACACCATTTTTCTAGCCAAGCCAGCCTTATCAAAGTGAAGTGGGTCTGGAACCTCTTCCATTGTGTTCTACTAAGATCTTTTCACCCTATTATAAATGTATAAAAAATGAGGTGGGCTTTATGTGATTCTTTTTTTCTCTGATTGGTTGTTTTTTATAGTTTTATTTTCATGTTCCTGAAGTTGTTCTGCATATATTGAACTGCTGGACTGAACCTGCTTTCTGATTAATTAGTTGAATTGCAATTAATCTGCATCTACTTTAATTAACTGGAATCAACTAGCACCTTTTGAATATTCTTTGTTAGAAAAACAGGTGTGATGGTCTGAGTCTGCTACCATTTCAATAATAAAATTGAATGAGTTCCCTTTCCACAGACAATATGTACAGTATGTGGGTGGTGGATGGAAACACTTTGAGGAAGACCACACACACCAACTAACTTTGTTTTTCCTTGTTTTTAAACCACCAATTTCCAGCAAACAACAGTTCAAAGATGAGACATTCATGTGTTACATTTGGACTCCATACTATGCACACAATTATATAAAATCAAACTTTTAACATTGAAATGTTGTACAAATGTGAACAATTTATTGAACAATAAATGAAAAAAATGAAATGAGAAATTTCTCATTGCTTGTGAGTGTCCTCAACAGAGAGGATGTTGTTGTAGATGTTTCTAAACCATCTGGACACATGACAGAAGATACAGCCCTCATTAGAGCTGGGAGCTCTGAGATTTGAACTCCAACATCAACCATAGTCACAGGAGCAGCTGCAGGGAGCTCTACAGAGGTCTGTGCTTCTGTAGCAGGCACAGGACTTGGTGCCTGAGGTTCAGCAGAGTCAGGCAGGGCTTAGGTCACAACCTCCAGCAGGTCAATGTCTTCAGGCAGGTCTTCAGCTTCAGCGACTTCATCACCGAGTTCTTCCTCAGGCAGTTCTTCAGTGGTTTCTTCACTGAGTTCTTCATTGAGTTCCTCAGTGGGTTCCTCAGTCAGAGTCAGAGGCAGTGGAGAAGCAGACTCCAGGTCTGTGCTCGGCACTGGATCCACTTTTTCTGTGGTTCAAAGAGTTGACAGATCTCGTCTGCTGTGCCGCTGGTGATAGATCTGAGCAGATCTATGGAGAAGCAGCTCAGTCTTGTCTCCAGTCTGTCTCCAGGAAACATAAGACATGTAGGACGGTCTGCACCACTTGGTCCTGAACAGAGCGGGGGAAGTGGACATTGCTGGAGCATGGATGGGAGGGTTTTAGAAACCCTGTCCAGGACTGACTGAGTCAGTCCAACAGCAGGAGCACTCAGCTGTGGGGACAGCATGCTCAAGGGGGACGGGGGCAGCCACAGGCCATTGATGACCTTAGGCACCACTTCCATCACCACGTCCCTCAGCTGAAGCAGTTTAGGGGCGTCCTGGTTCAGCGCAGACAAGGTACTGGCAAAAGTGTGGCACTGCGATCTGAGGAACATAAGGACAACATGCACATTTTAATTAAAGATGTTTTCATCATTACTATTGGTCCAAAAATATAAAACAAGTATGAAGTAATCCTTACATTGGTCTTATAAGACTGCAGGTGCCAACAGGTCTCCGAGGCTCCAAGACATTGCAGTATTTGAACAAATATATACTAACTGCAATCTTCTACAGGCTAAAGATGAACTATAACTCTAACTACTACTACTACTACTAAATAGTATAGAAATTATGTAATTATTAAAGTGTAGTGTAGTTACTTTTAATCCATTTTATTTTACATTGCTTAACTTGAACTGACATTTAAACATACATAGCACTTTTTTTCATTAAAAACTGTTTCCAGTGCTAATTTAACTGTTACTGTTAATGTTACTCCTGCCTAAATCCTTTTTTAAAACATAATTTTAATTAAATTTACTCTTCACAAAAGAGCCCAGTCAACATGTAAAGAAAGAACGACTTACCCTAATCGATTTGTAGTGGCCTCGAGTTTCTTTGAGAACATCCATGATACTCGCTACTTGATTTATGTGAAAAAACACTATAACCAAAGCAGCTAAAAGACAGTGAAAGCACAAGTTTGACGAGAGACAGGAAAAGCAAACCAACACGACTGAATTTAACTCACAAAATGAGCAGAAGTTGTTCTAAAAGTAAACTCTAGAAGTCTGGGCAAACATTCTGAACATCACGATTACTGTTGTTATACAAGGGCTCATATGCTTAATATTAGTAGTAGCCTACTTTAGAGATAGAAACATTAAAGAGCTTTATTTTTATTTACATTTTGTATTTGCATGTGTAATTACTGAGAACATACTTGTTACTATGACAAGGAAACTTTTAGTTTTGTTAGGGTAAAATGTGTATTTTTGGCAATTGTTATATTTATTTATTTATCTTTAATATGTATATGGATGTAGGCCATAATCCTACTGATATTTCCTTTGAAAATTACAATGTTATCCTATAATACAGTTTTGTACAATAAAAACAATGTATTTTATTTTGGGCTTGTTAATTTAATTTCAGCCATTTTTAGGCTGCTCAAATCTGAAGAGTGCTTGTCTAAAGGGCTCCAAGGCATTTTCAAATTTTGTGAGCCCTTTACAATTGAGACAAAATAACAAAGATGGTTCATGTAGAGTGCAACAAATCTTCAAATCTAATAGACGAAGATTATATTGTGAACTATAATACCGTCTTCCTGCTTACATTGTGGGAGAGCAGTTAATCCCCAACGGACCATTGCTTTTGTTGTTGTTGTGAGTCAGCCGTGTCTCTTTTGACACCTTCTCACCTGTTTGCTGTCTTTATTATTAAGGCCAGCCAACTTTACACACGCATTCACACACAGCTATAGACAACAGCAAATCCCTGTCAGGGTATTTCTGGCACTGAGGCAGATCTATTATGAATGTGCAGCTCATGTCTGCTCATCTGTGGCAGAGGAGGGGAATAGATTTCACTGCCTCCTCTCAAAAGAACCCATCTGGGCGTGTTCCACTTTTCTTTTTGAAGGACAACACTTCTTTAAAACATAAACATAAAAATGAGTACCTTGCAACTGTCATTGACTTTGTCCTTTGGGGAAAAATAGCTGCTAGATTCTCACCTGAACTGAACATCGTCATCTCGTCTGGCGTTCACACTTGCTTGACTACATTTTGACGGAGTTGACATATAACGGCTATAGAGAATACTATGTCGTGCATGACTAATGATTTAATTTGCCTTCTTTCCCATTGAGAGACAGCTCCAGATGAATCATGACAGCCAGTGGGAGGATGAGAGGAGACGCACGGAGGAAATGTACAAAATTTAGGGTGACAGAGGTGGGACAAGCAGGTCACCTGGGTATAATAAGAATTAAGTGAATACAGACAGGCGGCGGGCCAGGAGAAGGAGAGTGGGATAAGGCAGACGTGCACCGAAAGCATCAGATAACATACATTTTTAAGAGCGCCAACTGTTTCTGAGGGCTGAATGCAAAAGTAGAACTGAGAGGAGAGGCACTTGACAACAACACAGCTCTTCACGTTGGAACTCCTGGCTGTGAGGCATCAACGCAGGCCCTTGGCAAATGTTCTCTGGTGGGTTTTGAATAAGCGGTGAACAATGGCCTATTCTGAAAAGGTGTGAACACAAAATGAACAACCATAGCTGCCTAGTCCTGTGGTTAAACTGTGTACCTAAGACAGAAAGGCGTATGTCTACTCATAATCTAGCCAGTGATAGATGGTGTTGCATATTGATGGTGCTGCAGAGCTATTCTTTATCTTTCATAAATAAAACTGAAAACTGAAAATCCATAGCAAATCCAAAGAGTTTACTATAGTAGGGTTTTTTGTGGATGTTCTGAAATCTTGTTGATGCATCATCACATTGTTACATGTATAAAATGTTGCTAAAAATTTCAAAGGTTTGCCAGCATGATATCACTGAACTGTGAGATTTAGATTTTCTAGTCAATACTTCTATCCAGGATTTTTCACCAATATTCTAGTTGCATAGCTGTGTAATAAACTCACTGAATCACAACTCAGGGTATAAGAGAATAAAAATGTTATATAGGCATACTCAAATAATTACACTTAGATAATTTGACCAATCAGATGAGCCTTCTATCATAGGTTGTGTATAAAGCTAGACAGCGATCAGGTCTAGCAAAGGTACTTTGACTTAAATCTGCAGTGCCTTAAATATGAAAAAAGGATACTGACAAACCACACCTCACAGTCACGTAATTTGTCAGACCCCTGGTGTAACTTTTTAGGTATGTCGACTAAAATGTAATTTTATGGAGGCAATGCACAGCTTTTGGTGAATGTATTGTGTAAAATTGCTGTATGGTAGGGAATGATTGAGCTTAATACATTCTTAGATAAATATATAACATATGGTTTTATGATGTAAAAGTGCCTGTGAGCAACTACGGTAGTTGTGAAGGGACATCTTATGATCAGAGTTCACAAGTTTTGTTCATTACGGTATAACCCTTAATGCAAAGTCGTGTGTTAGAAAAGTACAGAACTGCATTGCTGAAGGACTGCTGAGGTCTAAGTCACCTTTGCTTATTAGTGGTAATAAAAGCGATATGTATGTGTATCTACATTTATTTGATATTGACATAAAACACTAGCTTTTATAAGGAAAATAAAACTAATAAGACTAAACATTGCTGGAAATATAATAATATCACCTAATTAACAAACATAAATTAAACAGCCATTTTTAATTACACTTGAAATATTACTACATAGTACTTTTTACGGCTACTCTTCTTCAAATGTTTAAAAATGCTATTTGCAGAAGTTAGCATCATTAAAAAGCAGTACAAATAAATCTGCCTTGATGTGACCCGAAGGCATGCTTTGAACTGAAAGCTCCTTGTGCAGAGTTTGTCTGTAATGAGCGCTCTCTTACCTACAGCACACTCCTCACACTGAGAACTTATTTATGTAACTCAGACTGAAATGTGTCAGAGTGTGGAGCAGTAGGGAGGGCAAAAGCAGGTGGCAGCGCTCTTCAAATCTCACCGCTCTGGGCCACTGGCAAGTCAGGTTTAGGCTGCAATACATAAATGAGCCCATCCACAAGGAAGAAATGTAAACGCCAAGCCATGGTTTCAACTTAATGTAACAAGGACAAAAATGCAGACACTTTTGCTTGTAAATAGTCGGCCATACTGTTCTCTTCACAACACACAAGTGCACTCTCACTACTCATACCTCCCAGGCTTATCACTATATGACATGTCAAGAAAGACGGCACATTTAAGCGTCCGATTGACAGGCGAACTGAAAATAGATATGAAGGAATAGTGCAGAGGTAGAGGTGTGGAGGAGAATGTTGATATCAGAGCTCACAGGATAACTTTATGCCCTTTCTACAGTACAGTCAAATTTAAGGCTCTTCTCTCGGACAAATCAGAGGAAGTGGGTTAAAAAAGTTATTCAAATGACTGCTTTGTATGCCAAAATCCACATTGCACGTTAGATTTCTCTGTATTTTCTACCACCAAAGCAAAAAGTTGCAGGTTTTAACCATCAGTAAAGGATGTGACTGTGCATTGTTTAAAATTGTGAGGTTTGAGGGCTCCTGAACTAGAAGGGTATTATGCAGTATCTTCAATCGCAAAACAGTCAAATGCTTTGGTAGACATCTGCACTTTCTAAAAGCTTCTACATTCTCATGCTCTATCATAAAAC
Source organism: Bostrychus sinensis (assembly GCA_020698575.1). Classification (NCBI taxonomy): domain Eukaryota; kingdom Metazoa; phylum Chordata; class Actinopteri; order Gobiiformes; family Eleotridae; genus Bostrychus; species Bostrychus sinensis. The sequence continues at coordinate 14,829,078 of CM036257.1, read as the reverse complement.
TTGTATGAACACAATGTCACAGTATAAGTGCTTTTTTTTTTTACTGTAACAGATAGAAACTTACACCTTGAATCTGGTAGTCAACCTACGTACATATCCACAAATAAGCTGTTTACAATAGTTGATTTATCATTGTGTTATTTGGAGACTGTCAGACCTAGCAGCCCTAACAAATCCACACCTTCTCCTATCCATCACTTTTACCACCGCTCCATCCCTGTCTCGTTGCCTTTCCTTTCTGCTGTTCCTGCTCCTGGCCTTAACAAACAACTCAGCACAAATACAATCTGATTGAAGAGGGAATACATCCATCATGCCCTCCCTTTCTCTCTCAAAGGTCAAAAACCTAGAGAACATGAAAGCCTGTCCATGTATTTTTACACTCCAGTTTGTGTGTGTGTTTGTGTGTGTGGCATGTCAAGTTAAAAGCCCCTCCAAATCTTCTCTAAAGGCTCAAACAACACCTCGCCTGTCTCTTAGCCCGGCAAATACAAGCGTCGTCTTCTGTGCTGTACACTGTGAGAACAAACAGTCATCGTGACAAGAGAAGCCCACATCAAACCCCCTCCAGCGTTTGTTATTACCTCCTCAGTGCTTCTCGTCTCGGCCTGTGGAAGACTGTCAAGGTTGTCCCTCTCCTGCTTGTTGTCAGTGGGATGCTAAACGATTCCTGATTGGTCTGGTCAAGTTTTCACACCCTTGGTTGCGATTCCGGCTTAATTTCCTGTGTTTTTGCCGCCCCGCATGCATTCCCTCAATTCAACCCGACGGAGAGCTTAATTGGAATTACCGTACACGTACAAAACCTAATACATAATGCATACACAAGCTTTCTTTTATCATTTAAATCACAAAGCATCTCCGACAACACGCAACTACTGTATATCCTTCCTCCATTCCATCCCACCATCTGAGCTGTCCCTAGACTTCTAACATGACTCCCAACAGTCCTTGCTTACAGGCCTACATGATTGGAAGTGACAGAAGAAGAGGCTGTGAAGACAAATAATAAATAAAAAATAAAGTAGGAAGTGACACACACACATGCATGCACACACACACACACACACACAAGCAAACACATTTAAACACAGAGTGAATCCAGGATCAACACAGTGACTCTTGAACAAACACAACATTTGCAGGTCCAATAGGTGCAGACTCAAGAGTCTGTAAAACAAGCATATCATCACCTCAATCACCTGGTTTGCACTGTGCTGAGATACAATTTAAAGTTTTTCTATAAGCTTCTCTAATAAGCTTTGCATTCAAGAAGTGTAGGTGTGCAAATTACCTATCACAGTTACTGAAAACTGGAAACACATATCCCCAGATGATTTCTGGTGAAAAACAGAAATAAGGTGAGAGCGTGCCACATCTCATTTTAGTTATCACAAAGTAAAAAATGTCCATGTGACTGCCACATAAAAGATGGCGTTGGCAGCATGCTTGGCTGATGCTGGCACAATCATACTTAACACATACAGTAGTAATTATAACTTGATAAAATAAAAATTAATTATCTATTTATCAGGTCACTTCCACTACTAAATACTTCAAGAATACAACTTAACTTTTTAACATCATTAATGTGATATAAGAGCTTGCTTGCAAAATATTTATTTAAGTATCTAAAACAAAGTGGCATTTAAACATAACAACCCTGTGATTAAGCTAGGTTCCATCCTAACAGCATTAACTTTAGGAAACTAACACTGGCTTTAGCAGAAGCTAACTACGCTTGACATGATCATGTTAAAATGTTTTAACAGTGAGTTGCGCACATTGTGGTTATACTTAGGTTTAAATTTATGAATATTCAGTAGCATTTCAAGTAGACCTGCTTAGTGGGTGATTACTAAAAATAGGCAAATGTTAATTTTATCCACAATTAGCCAAATTGGATTAGTATTATGAGTGTATTATTAAACCAGAATCCAGAATAAGTCATGACCACTGTTCCAATGCAAGGTGCTTATTGGCACATTTGCAAAAAAAAATGTTTGGCTTTTGGTCTGCATTAAATGGTCTTTAGAACGCGCAAACTTTCACATTCAATTTGATCAGTTTTGAGAAATGATGACAGAGTTATTCATTCATTCATGTTCTTAGGCTTATTCCCATTAGAGGTCGCAGGTATACCCCTACCCCAGTATCTTTGGGTCTTAGGCAGGGTACACAGGACACAGAGACGAACACAGACAGACAACCATTCACTCTCACATTCATTCACTAGAGGCAATTTAGAGTCCTAACACATGCATGTCTTTGGACAGTTGGAGAAAACCCACGGTACCAGCACTCTACCTCTGTGCCTCTCCGCATTGGGTTATTATATAGTTTTATTGTTAGTTTGTTTTTCAGGACTTTTGAGAAAACCAGGTTGTAGGTGCACTTCAGCTGTATACCATCTTATAAATTTAAGTTTATAAGTTTAGAAGTTTCCCATACATATACAAATATTCAGAATTAGGAGCATGCTTCCACCATAGCTGCAAACACAGTGTCTCTTGTTTCCATCCTCTGTCATGGTACATATTGCACTACAATACTGCAGTACAGACACATTCGCTGTTCCTGAACATACATCACACAGCAAGCTAAACAAATTACTTTTCCTCATTTGCTTCTCGTGTTGAGAGTTTCCTCTCTAACACAGTTTTAATTAAAAACTAATCTTTGGGAATTAATCCTTTCTAAATTCTAATCTCAAGGGCATCTCTTTCACGAAAAAATAAAATATGTTGTGCATGTGCGGTAATCTTTGACATCAGTGTAGTGTATTAGGGCAGTGTCTACAGATAAGGCCTGTCACTCACTCACTGTGGTGTGCCAATTCTGTTTACTTAATGAGGAGCATGTTTAATTTACAGTACTAAATTGTAAAAGTCAACCTCAGGCTGCACAGTGTAAAAACCTTCATATCCTTAATTAATTTGGCCCAGATTTTAAATAGCAGCTTCTGTAAAAGTAATTAGCAACAATGTTTAATTTCCTTTCTCATTGACCGCAGAAATTTAGAGCATGTTACTGTTCTGTTTTTTTTTTTTTTCTCCTCCTGCTGGTTCTGTATTGAATTTACCCATGACACTGAACAATGAGTGGCTAGACGACAAGCCACATCAATAAAATTACCAAAAGAACATAAAAGCATTACATTCAAGGGCTGAACGAATTGGTCCCGAAATCAAATCTTATCTTATTGTGTTATTGGTGATTCACAATTTCTATTTCTGTCTACATGGGGATGAGTGTGTTCTTCAAGGATCAGAAAAGCAAGGTTTTGACAGAGCTGGAAGGAATCCATCAAATCAATTTGATATGTAAATCCCAGGCCTACATTAAAAGCACAAGATTAAGTATGCATTTCCATCATCTGAATTTGATAGAACTGGGTTATGTGATCACTCATATTTGCTGGCTGTTTTGACAGATGATGGAAATGGAAGATGTCAAACTTTTCCTTACACTTTCTCTAATGCTGAAAAGTGGTTCTCTAACTATATTAAAGAACTATAGTCACAGATAATGCATTGGGTTTCTATTTAAAGCACTTATGGTCTATTATCACGCTTTTCTAGATCATAATTTGCAAAGTGCTCCAAAATTGCATACTGTATTTTCTGGACTTTACGTCGCTCCTGAGTATATGTCACACTAGCCAAAAAATGCATAATGAAGAAGAAAAAAACAGTATATAAGTCGCACTAGACTTTAAGTCGCATTTTTTGGGGGAAATCTATTTTACAAAATCCGACACCAAGAACAGACATTTCATCTTGAAAGGCAAGTTATAGTAATAATAGAATAGAGAACAACAGGCTAAATGAGTGTGCGGTTTGCTAACGTAACACATTGATGGTTATTCAGCTACATGAAGCATAAACAACGAAATGAATAAGTGTCTCGCATGTTAACGTAATATATTAACAGTTATTCACATAACTATAGCATAAAGAACATAATATAACAAGTTCACCAAACTCACAATCTCACTCCTAATCGCTAAATCCTTTAAATTCTTCATCCTCGGTGTCGCTTCTGAACAACTCCGCCAACTCCAGAGGTAGATGAAGCGCTGCTTCCTCCTCTGCGTGGCTGTCGTCAGACTCAGCATCAGTTCCATTTCCAATTATTCTGCTCTTTCTCAGTTGTCTTTATAGCCTAAGTTGTTAGCAGTAATGTTTACATTTTAAATTGTCAGTGGTACAGGTGCAGCAGATGCTGGTACACAAGCCTAGAGTGCTCTCTAACAAACACGTGAAATATTTTAATACTGTATAAGTCGCACCTGAGTCTACGTCGCACCCCTAGCCAGACTATGAAAAAAAGTGCGACTTATAGTCCGGAAAATACGGTAAATGGAACAATAATTATGTCCGCCAAGGAGGTGATGTTTTTTAGTACATGAAAAAAAAAAGTTTAGTTTAGTTTTTTCTAGTTTAGAAGGTTTACATGCATAGAGTAGTCAGGCAATGCTAATAGTTGTTTTGGGTCATTTAACTGTCCAACCATGTCCTTCACCTGTCCCTCATGTATTCTGATAATTATTTTAATGCATCAGCTCTGACCACAATAATAGCCAGGAGTATAACGTTAGTCTGGTCAGCTAGACCTATTGACTTTTTAGGCAAATGAAGTGGACCAGGAACTTTTCCCACTGTAATTGTTTTCTGCCAAAAACTGTTTATCTGAAATTGGGTAGGCTTTAAGCAATATTTTGTTTCCCTAAATGGTTGTATATTTTTCATATCTGTTTTATTCAGCAATATTAATACTGTTCTTTTTTTTGAATGGTGAAATGGCAATTGCATGTTATTTGGATATATTTGTTTTGCCCTCCGGAAAACAACACAACTAAACTAATTCTTCTGATACAAAGTTGCCAAGCCAGCATAAAGATGATGATACAATATTTCATTAGTCCAAAGAATTTTACTTTCTGCTAACCCATGGTAGCTTGCTACTTTTCCCAATTTAGATTATATATAGTGGTGTGCTGGAATGTGGTATAGCTAACCTGCCAGAGCATAACCTTTTAAATGTATTGACATAAAGTACTGTATACTTTATGTCAATACATTTAAAAGGTTATTACATGAAAATCTGAGTATTTCCATACATTTTATGTCATGGCTGTCTGCTGGCTTTTCAGTAGGAAAAAGGCATAACCTATAGCACATACAGTGTTACATGTCCTGGAGAAATCCTTTAACCTCAACACAGATTTTACCATCTTATAGCCACTTTAAGTCTACCTCTCAAAACTACATTTGCTTAAATTTTTAGATGCCCCACAAACAATCTCGCCGTTTACTGTACCTTGACTTTTGTCGTAAGCCAGGCTGAAGATACATAAAACCACTGAGAGAGAAAAATAAACCTAAATTGTCAACTACTAGGTCAGGACCAAAAAGACGTGAGTTGCAGGGAGGCTGAATACAGTTTCAATGCTTAGCTTATTTGCACCCAAAATATAATTTTAATTACATGAATCAGATTTGAAAGTACATGTGCCATAAAGGTAGTAATTTAAAGTTACACTGTGTAACTTTTCTCCTAAATATGTGGGGCATACTGACTTGTTTTTGTGATTTTTTGAGCGATTATAAGGCCTGAGGCGCGATCTGTTGCTCCGAGCGGGGCTTCTGTACTGAGAAATCACCCTCGCAACTTGGCCGGGAGCGCTCCGCTGTTCAGGAAAAGTCATGTGACAGGAAACGACTTGCTTTACGGCATTCCCCCTTTAGCTCTTATACCTGAGGCGCAGGTATAACCATGAAGCTACTTTTAGCATTGTTATTTTCGCCAGTTCGTCATGGCCGAAGGACACAAGAAGATGAAGACAATGTCGGATGAGGCAAGAAAAAGAAAACGGGAAAGGGACCGCACCAGATCGCAAACAAGAGTCAACATCGGACAGACTTTTGCTCGCTGGCGTCAGATGAGAGACAGAGAAGGCTGCAAATCGGATCACGTTTTTGCTTCTTTACTGTTGGACAGGTAAATTAGCCTCTTTATTTTTTTCTTTAGAACATGCTTTTTCATACAGGTTATTAGTTGTTTTAATGCGACCATTGCGCGATAAGCTAACGCTAGCGCTAACTCTATAGAAGATCCAATCTGCGGCCACACAAGTGGTTACAGAAGTTTATACAGTAAGTATGAATGCACTCTCTAGTCCCATTGTTAGTTTGACGTAACGCACGCTCGCACAGTTTCAGAAGGAGGAAGGGTCCAAGCTAGTGTTTACGTTTTGCGACAGTGCAGTTGCACCTGTGGCCTCTAGAGGTGCAAGACCGGGAATCTTACACAGTGTAACTTTAAGGAAGCCACAATATAATGATCAGGGGTAAAATTCAGTCACACTATCAGACCAGTTAAGAACAAATGTTGCTTGGCGATATTAGCTTTGGGCTTTCAAACTTTTCTAAACATTTCATATGCACAACAATAAACCACCATATCTGCAAACTTGTCAAGTGTGAAAAATACAACTTAGGTAAAGCAACACTTTAAAACACTAAGCTTATATTTTCTGTGGTTTCAAGTGACTCTAAAACCAACTAAAGGGAGTCTGTGACTGAGCACTTGAAAACACAATAATAGCTTAACAAGTACTTGGTACAACACACACAGACAAATCCACAGCACTGCAGCACACTATCAGATGTATTAGATTTGGGACGCTCTCTCTCTGTCCGTCCTGATGTTATCTGCAGATGAGTGCTGTTCTACGCTGCTCTGAACATGGCCCTGCACATTCAACTGCAAGACTCCAACATTTATTCCCAATGCCAGTGACACACTACCTGTCTCATCCCGCTCCCATAACCCCGCTAACTCCTCCTGATTTGTCTTTGTCTGCTCACTATTGCTTTCCCTCCAAACTTTAAATCCCCCTTTTGGTCATGCCTTCTTTCTCTTTAACATTACATTTTCATACATTTGCGGTGTAATTTCTCTTCTACATCTTGTCTCTGTCCAACCCAATTCCATTTTTTTCTCAGGCATCTAAATCACATCTATTTTCTCTGAAAGCTCACTTCTACTAAAATCGTACAGTTTGGATTGGGCCAGCACTGGTGAGTTCCCATTACCAAAAGGCGTTAAAGCAGCCTCATTAAGTGTGGGTAGGACAATTGATAGCTAGTCCAGCAAAGATATAACGCAAGATAAACAAATGGTTGTACTCTTTGTGCCGGTACCCAGCCTGGATAAGAGTAGAGGATTGCGTAAGGAAGGACATCCAGTGTAAAACGTATGCTAAATCATTGCACACGATACAAAGCAGATGGTTTGTGTTAAGGAAATGTTTATAGCTTATTTTATGGCATTTGTTATCATTGCAGCCCAAAGGAGAATTTACCCCTGAACTAGAAGATCACTGGTTTGAGTCCAGGTCTGGGCACTACTATTGTGAAATATGGCCAGTGCCTTGGAGGGCTAGAACTAAACCACTTAACATTGTCCCATACTTAGTACCGTCTTTCTTCAGTAAGGATGAAAGAACCATGTTGCTTAGGTGTACTGATCCAAAGGGCTTTACATTTAATAGGAGCTATGTGTTTCTTAATAGCGTGGCTTTCTCTTATCTGATCCCACAACAAAACCAGGGTCTGCTGGGTTGGAGAGGCCTTCTTTGAGACTATTGCTTATCTGATGGGGAAGCGGTGGAGAGCAGGCCCACACACTTGAGAAAGATTACTCACTTATCTGATGGAGACTTTACACAACTAAAGGACAGTTAGTAGATCAAAGTTAGGGGGCTTTAATGTTGACTTCTAATCTCAAAGTTCATTTCTAACTTTTGTCTCAAGATCTCTATAAGTTTGTCAGGTGTTCAAAACTTCAAAGGACCAATAAAAATTAGAATAACCATTTGTTTTACCTTATCTGTTGACATTAATATGCACCCTTATGCATTTTATGAGTGGCCACTTGAGATCAGATATCACATCTTCACTCTAAATGCAAATAAACTGGCTAATCTGACCCATCTAAAACCCAGTGTGCCAGTCCATTTCATCTTTACTTAAACAAGTGAGGTAAAAAGAGAAATTTAATTAAGTGGGCTGTAAGTTTTGGAAAAAGTTTTAATCTAATTGAATGGTTGGGTCAAGACCCTATCTTTGAGTGGGTCTAGGTATGGGCACATTTCAAATAGAGTGGCCTGATACAAGTGGGGTAACAGCAAACTTTAAGGAGTATTTCCATTTCCAAAAGAAGTATGAAGGTCACAAAGTAGTGGATTCAATTACTTTTAACTTCTTTATGTCAACAGAAGAAGTTAGTGGCTTGGTGGCTCACATGGTAGAGAATATTCCCCATAGTTCTTGAGTTCCAGTCCACCAACTGTTTTTTATCTAATAAAGGTGTGGCCCAAATATAGGCTTACCATAACCAATTATTTGTTGTAACTATCTTCATGTGTGTTGGCTTAGTACGATTATTTTACTGTTTTTGATCTCAGATGTTGTTGGGAGCAGAAAACGTAAATATAAAAAAAAAGTTTCCCGACAACGGCCACAGCCTATGAGAGCAACCAGGAACGCCTCCATGTTTACATCCAACTCACCTCAGGCTTGCACTACAAGTGTTTAGACCGCTACTATAATGTATAATGTTTTACCAACATTACCTTTCTCTTTTTATGATTTTTGTCTCCAAAGCAATGCCAAAAACAATCCGCGACAAGGTAGTAGTCCCCCATGTTTGTTTAGTGTGAGAAGTCATGTTTCTAAATGTGGAGGTGTATGGTGTTGTGGTCTGCCCGAATCATTGAGTGTGAGCATTCAGATCTTAGGATTAGGATCAGTTAAAAGGTCCGAGGTCTCTCACCATATGTAAATCAGTTAATATTTAAGATTTAAATCCTCTAGTGTGCCCCTAGTTTAATGTTCATGATGCAAAAGCTATGATTCAAACGTTTTGGGAGGTAAAATTACCTTTCTTGTGACTGTTTTTAATTCAAGCAATCATTGTTGCAGTTTTAGCTCCAGTAGCCTTAATAAATCAAATAGCATCCACCAAAGTTTTCATTTGCATTTCTCTGTCTTTTTGTAGTACCTGCAAGACACATTAACCTCTGATGCTTATGCATGTACTATCATTCTGCTCCATTTCTTGCTGGTACTAGCAACTTGTCACAGGGCCATATTTACTAAGATGGTTGCTAAATTGCGAGTGCAACTTGAAAAATAGCGTTAGCTATTTGCGGGTGTGTTGCATGTGACTTACTATAAGAAACTGCATAACAAATTGCTGTTGCAAATCTTATATGTAAATAAGAGTTAAGCATGTGTCAGAGCGAGTACAGCGCTTCAACCCAGTGGCTTGTCAGTCAAATTGCAGCAGATGAAGAGATGGATGTGTGAGAGACTTGATGAACAAACACGCTACAGAGATGTTTTAACAGAGACGCGCTGCATCAGGAAAGGAGAAAAGTAAAGAGGAGCATCTTTTGTTATCTATAGAAGCGACAGGCCTACAGTTTGAAGTGGGCCACACTTGCATCAAAACGTGCATGGCTCATTCAGCGCACACTGGGGAGGCAACAAGATTTAACAAGTAGACTAACATCCACTGTAGGGACTTTAAAAGGATGTGGAAAAGACTCGTTGAAGCCCAGTTTTAAAGACAGCTGCGATTCAGTAGAATACAAGAGAAACTGAAAAGAAAGCGTTTGTCTCTTTGTTGCCTCCACCTTCAAATCAACACATTATTGATATATCTTTGTAAATGAGCCCTCTTAAAGTCTTTTATCTTATTTTTAATGCCTCATCTTTGCATAAATAACAGCAGTCTTTCCTCCACAAAACGTTTACACCTGCTCCGCCAACATGCTGAATTTACACGCAGATTTAGCTCTGGTAGTCGTTAAAAATCAAATAGCAACTGCAAAGCAATTTTATTAGCATTTACGCTGCCTTGAATTTTGTAATTCTGGTGAAAATGCCTCATTTTACTTATTTATTAAATCACCAGAGCAAAATCTGCACATTTATTTAGCTCCTATGAGAGACGCTAACCTCAGCTGCGCCTGGGTATGCTTCACTTTTAGCATGTCTTTTTCATTTAGCATGCACGCAAACCTTTGATAAATCTGGCCACAGTGTATACTTTATTAACAGTACAAGGCTATGCCACTTACTGCGCTCATGCTGTTGACCTGGTCCAGGGTCAGCTTCAGAAGCTCCTCGTTCCCGCTCTCTGCCATCAGTTTCAGGGCCGACTGCTGGAGGCTGGGTTGCTGCTGGAGCAACAGTGTGGCTATGCTTCTGATACACTGGCACAATACAGAAAGGACAATAGAAAGATGAGGGGATAGATATGTGGCCGATGAGATAAAGGAAGGAGCATCAGATAAAAGCAAGAGTGGTATGAAAATAGAGAAATGTAATCAGAGGAAAGAAGAACAAAAGAAGTCGGGGCGAAGGTTAGGAGAAGAAACAGTAAAGGTTAATGGATGTGCATATATACTGTGCATACACTGAGCCACATAATACATTTAAAAGGTCTACACAGGCAGAAAACACACAGAGGCATCCTGTAATATATGAATAACACAATGCAATCTGACTCCCCCATGCTCTGCCAGTTTCATTCCACCAGATTCAAATTAAAGCTGTTCAGAGCAGAGTAAAAGGCCTGCTCCTTCCCACCAGCAACCCCCCCCCAAGCCCCCACCCCCCTTCCTCCTCCTCCTCTCCCACACTAATATTAGACAGCCAAGTCGACACTAGCCCATTCACGCTGAATAGCATTAGCGCTGAACTAATATCACAGTCAGCTGCTGCTAGACATACAGAATGTCATTAGGCGAACCAGTGCTCAGTGGGGCATGGATAGCATTAGGTGCCGTCGGATATCAAAGAGCGGATAGGCCTATAGTATGTTCAGCTAACATGTTGCCGTGGGTAACATGTTCAATGGTGTTCTTCTATATTAAAGTACAGACCTCAGGGATCTCAATGCATGCGCCAACAGACCCACATTTTTCACACCAAACATGACAACAGAAAGTATAATATGATAAAGCGCTACATAGCATGAATATAGATCATGAATTACCTGAGCTGGGAGCTTGTGCTTGGTGTTATAGAGAGATCTCACCATGGTAACAACCTGCTGACCCAGGTCTACTGTGCCCTCTGACCCCTGACAGCGGGTCAGCAGGGCGGAGGTCAGTACCACCCAAGGGTTATGGTCCGTTGCCGCTCTGGAGAAATGAGAGGTGACAGAGATGTGGTCAGTTTGTGTTCAGGTAGGTTTAGCTTTCCTCTGCAGTTAACAGGCACAACCAACATAGAAGAAATGCAAGATTTGTTACAAAATATGCAGTATAGGAAAATTGTTTACATTTTTACATTATGAAAACAGCATTGTAAGTTATATTAGCAAATAATTTACAATACATTTAGTTGAAAAGCTGTGGATGCCTAATACCACTTTTTCCATGGAGCGGTTAATAACTGAGCACTTGCCAATACAAAGTACAGATACAAGAGAGGATATTACAGAGATTTCAGGGCAATATTGACATTTCATTTGTTTTATCAAGTGGTTTGTTTTGGAGACAGTTTTGTCTCTTCGAAATATGAAGCTTGAAAATAAATAAAAAGTGGCTTTAAAATATTTGTTTTTTTCTTGACAGCAAAACTAACCTAAACTAGTAAAAATAAATGGCATATAGTTTGACACTGCACAGACAACATACACTAACCTAAAACAAAGATATTTATTGAGAGTTACAGAGTTGTTAAAAATAAGGATACTTTAAAGAATTATAAAACAGTTGTGTATATAAAAAGAGTTAACCCTCAACTCAAAGTGCACTGAGTAAACTCCTCACAGCACATTCTGAGGAGGTATAATGCTGACAAACTTGGAATACTAGTGAAAAGTATGGAAAAAATAAACTTGTAAAAGATGAACCCCATATTATTGAATTTGAACCATTTTAGATTCAGTAAATAAAACTAAATTAAATCCAATAACTTCAAATAACAACAATGGCATTGCCTATTACATTCTGTTAGCCTAAACTGTCACAGAGTGAGCTTTGCGTGATGCTTTGTTTTACTGATTGGTTGGTAGGTTAAATGTATATCCAAATGCACTTAGACATACTTTGTGACACTGCTTGACTCTTGTCTCTTGGGTGAGAGACAAAAACCTCTTCAAACTCCACAAACCATTTTCAGATGATCAAGTTCAGTTTTGATTTCACCTTTGATGCAACCCATAATTTGTTGTATAGAATAGAAAAAGAATTTGAATAACTAGTCAGGCCATGGTTCTGCAAATAAAGAAATAGAAAAGCTAACATAATAACAGATTGACAGATTGGCTGATGTGCTGTCACTTCTAATAAATGCATGGAAAGCAGAGATGTTTGCCCACAAGAGCCCTGCAGTTAATAGCTCACACCTACATAGTTGATTTTCTCGGTGCGTCTGTGAACACCAGGGACGGCTCGGAGCGGTGGCAATGTCAGTTTGTTTGCACACTTCTTTATGAGCCCTTCCAGACCTCTGCTAATGGCTCCACGCTAACTGATCTGCCATTGCCAGCAAATGTCAATGCGAAAAGGCAACAGAAAAATCATCATCTTTACATCTGTGGAGGTCATAGGGTCGTTTGAGTCCACACTTTTTCATGACTCCAGGTGGAAGGGTAAGAGACGGGCATAACAAGGCTTGAGATATTTTTTTCCTAAGATGTGTGTTTGATTCAATTAGCATCATAACCTAGGTTAAAATATGCAGTCCACTAAGTACCCTTGTAGTTATTAATACATCAGTCAAAAGAAGATTGTTCATTATGTGTTAATTATATCATAGCTGAATGATGGATCCTATGGAAGAGATTTATCTGATTAATTAACATTCATTATTATTCACTTTGCATTATCACAGCTGGTATATCGCACAACCTTTTCTCCTGGGGCGGTTTTGGGGCTGGTCCAATGCTTTTGCCTAATTTCAAACTAGAATATTGTCTTTCAATATCAAAGAGGCTCCCAGCTAAATTCTCCAACCTACGGCACACTGTTTATTGTATCCTGGTAACCGGATAAATGTATTTGATCTTGTGAATCTTTCTATGATAATAAACCACAGATAATAATGAACATTTATGTCTTGCTAATTAGCATAAGGTGATAATGACAAAAGAGTCATATTAACCTGTTTTGAAGCACTAAAATACTTATTGCAGAACATTTTGCCATACATGTTAGATCAGTGATTTCTAGCTAGTAGATCGGGAACTAATAGTGCAGGGCGAGTGCATATATAGCTTATTTAAAGTTTTTTATGAACACATTGCCAGTATTTATCCACATTTCATCTAGCTTCTCTTTTCTTTTTTTTCTATTCTTTTTTTGCACTGTTTCGTAAGCAGATATAACCAATTCCTACAATGAACACTTTCTCTGTATTATCAGCAATGTAAATTCAGTATTGACAAGCAGTGTTGGACAATATCCATTTGGAGTGTCCCTCCTGTGATTGGCCAAAGCTTCTGGTAGGGGCTGAACATCATCCCCTCTTCATCTTCTTTCATTTCGGGATGTTCTCTTCTGGGGTGGCTACAGCAAATCATCTGCTTTAGAGAGTGCAGTGATTTTGCTTACTGATCTGGCAAAGGTTTTTATATTGGATGCCCTTATCCTGACACAATCTTCTTTACTTATCCAGGCTTGCGACCAGCAAAGGAGTACACTGATTTGTGACTTGTGGATGGATTATTCTCATGCCTTTGTAATACTTCATAGTAAAACCTAGATGACTTCTTGTGATTAAACTGTTTTTCTCAAATACAAGAAAATGACCTCCCATTTGACCAAACCACCATAGTGCGCCTCTTTGCAAGCTGCTATATTGCAATATAAAATGCTAGTATAAAAGGTAACCCGACCAGCAGTTTGGAAGCTAACCAAACAAGTTTTTTTTTTTTTTTCTTGATTGTATTACTCTAAACTATTGCAGACTTGATATACTCAAACCTACCATTGCAAAAAAGTAAAAAGAGGATATTTTTTGTTGTGTAATCCACCTAACCAGCAGTACACCAGATCCAAAAAGGAGATGAGACAGGAGGTAAAGTGAGGAGACGCCATCTGAGGTGACTGTGTGCTTTTGTTGAGCCCACACGACAGTATAATAGGCAGATGGCAACATGCTGATAAAGCTTGCCTGAAAGAAATGCAATGTTTAAAGCTAAGATTAGCCTGCTTAAGTGCGTCTTAAAGAGGCTCTTGTTATATCACAAGTGTGCCGCATATGAGATTGAAGTGTGTGGGTGAGCTTGGCAAAAGTGAAGGGGAGGATTCACAGAAAAGGTGAAGATGGTGGGGAGAAGACAGGAGGACACCCGGTTTGAGGATCTTGTTCTCAGTAAACCACTTCACCTTTCACACACACGCACGTGCACACACACACAAGGAGATCTGGTGTGTTAATGGCACACTGCTGCTGCTGCTGCTTTCCACTGGATATTAGTGATTTAAAACTCTCTGCCACATCACGTCACTTTTTGTAAATAAATAATGTAATGTAAAGTCAAAATATGTTAATATGGTTGCACTAACTGTCTTTAAAATAACACCTCACAAATCTAGTAGTCAGTTCCACTTCAAAGTTTGGGTTGATGGAATAAACCTGCGCATAAATCAGCTAAATAGCGTGGCTTGCCATATTTCTGTATCTACTTGTCCAGAATGAGATAAATTCCAATGACCTTCAGTACAGTATGTAGTAGTTACTTACCATTAACAAACTCCCAAATGCTCATATAAAGTGGCCATTAGTACTTTAAAATGAGATACTTGCAAACTCTGAAGAATATAAATATGTATATGTTGCAATAAACAAAATATGTTTCCTCAAAAAACAAATTTATAGGCTACATAGGTTCAAAAGGATAAGATCCTTTTTCATCACTAAAGACACTATCATAAATTGGTTGTGCTATAAAATTTCCAGTCTTTTGGGGACTTTAGACGCTGTGTATATTTTGAAGCCCAGTCTACTGAGGGCAACCTCGCTATCACCCATAGTAGTTCACTAAAACTAAGTTTGAGACGCAGAGTTTTTTAATTTATTATTCTTTCAGTGTGCCCTATTCCTCTTTGTGGGCCAGCCACCACTGCTCCTTTCTATGTTGTGTGCCTCTATGAGTGACTGTGTGGGGGCCAAATGTGTCCCAGGGTGCACCATGAGTCACAGCCAGCCCCGGTCCGTGCTCTGAATCATGACTGGGTTTATGCGGACGGACTAAAGGATAAGCTTTTTTAGATGCGACACTCAGAGCAGCCTCCCAAAAAGAGCCTCTTGTGGTCTTAGACAAATCTCCTCCTGACAGACAGTACCCATCAATGATTAAATGCTGAGTCAGGCTGCTTGTTTTGATAAAGCATGTGTCCCAGTCAAGACATTTCAAGGTTATTCCACATTTAGCTTCTCAAATTATGACGACTTGACTAGTATTATATAAAACACACAGTGAACTCAGATCAGAACTCAATTTCAGGCTTTCAAAGTGGCTCATTACACCATAGTTAGTTGAAGCACAGTCCTGTGCAAAAGACTGATTTTAAGAAAGGCCATCAAAAAGAAAGTCATTGTTTATCTGTGGACAAAAATACAAAAAAATTGCATGCAAAAACAAAACAAAGAAAAAAATCTAAACTAAAAGCACATGGAGAATTATAAAGATATAGTGCCGAGAAGTGAAATCAAATTAAAAGATATTAGAGTTCGGGGATTAATGCTTTATCCTTATCTCACAATAGTTAAGAATATATGAAAACTAATAAGTTATTTTAGAGAGAGAGAAGTCAGTATCTTTGGTCCATATGGTACCAAATCTAAAATCCACATCAAAAGCTCATTTTGGCCTTAGCCCATTACTGACCTTTCCTGAAATGTTCATAGGAAAAAATAAATAATATATATTAATAATATATTACAGCACTCAAAATGCAGTACACCTCAATACACCACACTACAACAAATTTGAGGAGCAGAATGTGGCTGGAAATTACTAAGAGTAATATAAATGAGGACAAGTATAAAAAAAGAGAAAAATCCACAATGAGAGGTTAAAAAGTGAGTTATGAAATACTTGTACTGTAGCTGTCCCAGTGGAGATGCGATGACTCCACAGCTGTGCTCTCTAAGTCAGTGGAGCGGCAGTACAATCCGACAGTGAACTTGAAGCAGCTGCAGAGCTAATCCCAGCTCTCCTGCTGCTACATTCAAACGTCTTGAGACAAAAGCACTGACAATACTGCAGTGTACAAATGCACTGGGATACAGCTAAGTTTTGATACTGGAGTGTACTTAGGACTCACAGAGCACACTTACTACTTTTTGAGCTACTCTCTGAGTGGTGAATCCTTTGATTTAGCAAATCATTATGGGGCACCTGATGCATACTACATACAAACTTTAAGCCAGGATTTGAAAAAAAGAATGTGTTTCTCAGTTTGTATGCTCTACACAGTTGTAAAATTGAAAAGTCATGGCTCTTTCACTACGTTCCATGAAGTTTTAGTTTTTTGTTGTCTAGTATATGTACAGTTGCAAAGTTGTCGCAATGAAGGAAATATTTCAGCATAGCTTTGAAATATGTGTTTTAATAGCCACACTTTACAAATTGATGAGAAAAAACTGCTCTCAGTGTGCAAGGTGGCAGAGTGGTTAGCACTGTTGTAGATCCACTTTTTTTCCCCCCATGAATACCATATGCAGATAGGTGCAGGTAGGTGTAGTTGAACAAAATGAGTGAACAGGTGTCAATATTTGTCTTTATGTTTTGCCTTGTGGCTGTTAAGCTTACATCTAACACGTTTTCTTAAATCTAAGTTTACACTTTGTTTTTTCATTGATATTATGACGTTGAGAGTTACAAATGAAACCATCTCGACATAGTGAATTGGAACCTATCTGCCCGGATAATTAAACTGGATGACATAGAATCTTCACAGACACAATGCTATGGCACCAACTGTACAGAAATATTTTAACAATTTATCAATAAGCAGTCCTAGCTTTACACTGGCTTTATGTGAAGTATTTTCTAAACAAACTTCCCTGCTACACTTGTAAAACATGTGCACACAGCTGAGTCACTGTGTGCCGAAATGTGCATATGCCTGGTGAGCTGCTCCGCCTTGAGACAAACACTTTAAATTGCTGATCGAACCTGCCTGAGCGTTGCCTTGCTTTGATTGAGCTGGAAGGATTAACTCCTGATAGCGTAGCACCGCACTGTTCCCCGGAGTGACGCTCACTTTTAATGGAGAACAATGGAGCAGTAGAAGAGCAATCACACCATTAGGCACTTATCGATAATCCAGCCAACTCCGAAGACACCAGCTGCTGCAGGAAGCCCCCCAGCCTCCTGCCTGTTGTAAAGATGCCTTTTCCCAACTTTTCAAAGGCTTTGTGCAACATGTGCCCTGCCGTGATTAGATAGTTCAATCCTAACCTTTGCGAGACAAAAGCACAATGCACCAAAGCTGTCATTAAAATGTAAATGTATCCCTTTTGTTAACGAACGCACCGCTGTGAACAGGAGATAGTTATGATTTTACTCCAGTGTCTTTCTTTGAGACAGCTGTTAATGAAGTGTAAACACAGCAAGAGGAATAAAAAAGTCCCTTCTGTTGCGTAACAAAGGAACAACAGAGTGGAGAAAAAGAACAAAAATAGTGTTGGTCTTACACTTCCTCTTTGATCATGGGAGGCCACGCTTGTAGAAGAAGAATGATCTGCTGGAAGACCTCCCACTTTTGGGCTGATTCCAACAACTCCAAGAAAAGGGCATATCGTTTGTCTTCATTCTCCACATCTTCTATTTGGAACTGCAAAGAATAGAAAATAGAAGGAAGAATAGAAGGCCATTGTTAAGAGTCATGTTTTCATAATTTTTTTGTCAATTATTCATGCATTACAGGTGCTTTGGGTGTGAGATATCCACAGGACACATGCTGCTGATAGGCAATCATTCACACTAACATTCATTTACTATTAGAGTATATTTAGAGTCACCAGTTAACCATGTAGATCTGGGTGGGAGCAAGTAGTACCTTACCTGGTACATTGTGTACCTGGCATGGCCCATGTTTGACTTTCAGCTTCAAGTTTAGTCTTTACTTGACTTTATAATCTTTGACAGATAGAGAATACTCTAAGTTTTAAAATTAAAATGCAAACAAGACGAATCATATCATAGCAAAAGGAACCAAAAAAACTCAAATTTTACTGCTGTTTTCTGTGGATATTTTCTATATCTTATATGTCTTGTATTCTGTTAAGTTTTTGGCAGTAGCTCAATTGGTAGAGACGCTTGCCCACTAACCCAAAGGCTGGCGGTTCAAGCCTCGCCACCGTCATACTGTCGTTGTGTCCTTGGGCAAGACACTTCACCCACCTTGCCTGTATGTATGAATGTGTCAGTGTGACTGTGTTTGGTGGTGGTCGGAGGGGCCGTTGGTGCAGAATGGCAGCCACGCTTCCGTCAGTCTGCCCCAGGGCAACTGTGGCTACAGAACTAGCTCACCACTACCGAGTGTGACTGAGGAATGAATGAATAATGGACCAAATTGTAAGGCACTTCGGGAACCTTGTCAAGCTTGTAAAGCGCAATATAAATCCAATCCATTATTATTATAAGTTTTGCCTTCTTGTCATTCCACAAATAGCTGCTACCAGATGAGAATGAGTCTGATGTTTTAACAGGCAAGTGAAATAGTCAATAAAGCTTTATTGTCAAACGTTTGCAGTTAAAATAGATTGAACACACTGATAAAAAAGTAGGTATTTAAAATAACACCATTTGCAAGTTCCATAGAACCAAACTGAAGTTTGCCTGGAAAATCCAGACTGATATGTCTCTGTGTTATTCTACAGAGACATATCAGTCTGGTCACCACGCTGTCCGCAGTGGTTTATTCAAATCCAAACCGTACCGTGCATTTTGATTGATTTATTTAAGTCACGTGTTCTTCGCGAGCAGCGTCACTCGTACGTGTCTCCTCACCAGCAACAATCAAGATGGTGCAACGAGGAGCGGAGAGTTTGTTTCATTCAGCGGTATGGTACGGTAATGTTGAAATAACTCCTTCGTTCCTCCCTCGTGGTTTCACTACTCCGTTTGTTTACTTTCTCACTTTCTTGTCGCTTTGTTAACGTCACGTCCCCATTTTCTGATTGTCTAACTCCGCTGTCCGTTAACTCGGGTTTGCTCCGCCCTAGAAATTGAATTGATTCTAAGGCGACCAGACTCATCCGCTGGTACAGCGGTGAGTCTGGAATTTCCAGGCAAAAGTGAAGTTGCATTACAGTTCCTATTTCTACAGCTGCCCTCTGTATAGACAAATAATAAGGCTTAGGATATTTATATACATGTCATAATAAATTACCTTTTTATTTCTAAGTTGCCTCACTCATTTCCACTCAGTTTATTCATAGAGTATTATGAGGCAAATGACTGCAAACTGCTACCACTTTCAGCTCCAAAAACTACACATTTTAATCTATTTGTGAACATGTAATTAAACTCTTTGTGCATGAGATACAAGAAGTTGCAGATAAACAATTATAAATGCAGATCTTATTGGCTTAGAAATGGATGTCAGTGATTCGTTGTCATACTGTGCCATTCCAGCAGACACTGAGGGAAAGCTCCCATTGATCCTAGAGGGAGTGTGCTCTCGATTGTGACTGAGATACTTGACATCTACTGATTGCAGAGTGAGTTTGTGGGCAAGATGTTCCCATCCAACAATCCTAGAATGAGGCATGCATTCTCAAGCCTGAACTTTTACACATTAAAGCCAGGAACAAGATGTCGAAAGTGGTAATGATTTCTAAAAAGTTGTTTGGAGGAAATTGTGATGAACAGAAGCGGGTTTAGAAGAGACTGCAGAAGAATGAGGAAGGCCTAATGTGGAAAAAAAATGCGGGGAGACGGAGAAGGCAAAGTAATTAATTTTCTCCTCAAAGGCTGGCTTCGAGTGCGATTTAACAGTTGAGAGAGCAGCTGATTTCTGAAGGGAAAGCTCTCTAACCTGCCAAAGTACAGCTGCAGCAGCAGAGACAGCCCCCGCCCCCATACACACACAACCAAACAAACATCAGTGTCACAAAGTTTTAGCTGCAATGGTGCGTTGAAATTCTCTAAATATCTGCCTAATTTGAGCAATGCAATATTTATTAGGATAAAGGTCCAATGAAATCATTTTTGGGGATGGGGGGAGGGTGGATGGGGGTCAGCATCAGTGACTGCTGAACAAGACACACCAAAACTATCATTTTAAATAAAATGTTTTTAAATTACAATACAATGATGTGTGAGACCAGGATGGCTTTACGAAAAAACACAAACTATACTTCTCTCCATCACCACCTCAGCAGCAGAACCATCTCACCCCACCATCATCCATAACAACAGTTCATCTTTAATTACAGTTCATAATCCATTTCTATGCATGTGTGAATGTTCCTTTTGTGCTCCAGGTTATGTCGAGTTCATTCAGAATAAATTATTAATCTGAAAAATGCATCTTGTCTTGTGAATGTGCAGTAATACATTGTCTTGTGAATGTGCAGCAATACACATTTATTGGACCTTAAATGGCGCTCCGATCGGCTGAATCCCTGATGACAGATCTACATTGTGATTTGCCTTGATGAACCCTTTAATGTATGCATGTTAAATATCGGACCGCTCGGCAAATGCACGTTTAGAAACGTCTTCCATTGACGGAGGGATGCTGCAATAAATGAGTAAAGCTGGAGCTCAGGACCTTCTGGAAATGGAGGTCATGGGAGAAACAGAAATGGAATCTTAACTACTTGTAAAAAGCCTGCGCTGCAATCTAAAGCTCTCAAATCCATCAGTGAATGTAAACTGCAACCCAAAGCCTGTTCATCATTGTTATTGCCTTTACTGTTATGAATGCTGAATACTGAACACTTAGCGGCTACAGAGGCATTTCGAAAAGCTTTGTAAGGAATAAATATGGAACGGGTGGCTGTAGGAGTGTTTACCCAGAATGGGATAGCATTGGGAAAATGTAACACTTAAGGATATTGTCGATTGCATAACAGGAATGCTTGGTTGAGTATCACACAATAACTTATTCTATTTGAAGTCAATGAGGACCTCTAGCCTAGATTAAATTTATTTTTGATTAATGAGATCATAATTAGATTTGATAGTTGATCTTGTTTGCAAGATTTGTTGAACAAAAAAAATAAATAACACGTTTCTGCTCAGATTTTACTAGCTTTAACACACTGACAACAGGGAATAGCATTTGAGTGGCTTGTGTGATGTGACATGCTGAGGCTGATTGTAATTCATCAAATATTTTCCAAAGGTTTTAGTGACATTGTTTAATCATCCAACTGAATATTGTAAAATTATAACCTTTAAATAAATGACAGCTTTAGGATTTTTAGGGTTTACAGGTACACAAAAATTCTAAAGTCTAAAAATATGAAATGGATACAGTGGTGATTCCAGCACAGGCTAAACTGATAAATATGATTATTTTGTTGCGGTGGTTTGGTTCAGTTTGATTTTTTTTAGTCAAATAAAAGTAGAGAAGGTCACAAAGTTGTTGCTGGGAGTGAGCAGTGGTGTTTATTCAATTATATTCAATTACCAGTATGATGATGATTCCACTTAGCTTAGTAATGGTCATATTAGTTATTGCCCGGCATTGTTTATTGTCCACTGCAATGCCTGCACCAGCATGTAGTTTTATCACCACTTGAAAAATGGTGATCCAAGATTCCAGTTATTGTATTTGGGTTTACTCATCTGGTTGACCAAACACATAGATATTTAAAGCAATAATGCCTTCAACATAATTTAGACTTTACTGCAGAAGTTAGTGCTGGGTAGATACACAGTCCAAATGTTTTATAGATGTTTTTTTTTTCTTCTAATGCAGATTCTCTCTAAAGGTGAAAAATGAATGAAAATCTATGCAGACAACCAAAACAATTTTCATTTAATACACACCGTACATGCCAATATTTCTGCACCAAACAACACTGAAGCGTCAAAGCTCACCTCCATTATAACCCAGATTAAATCAGAGCCAATTACTGTGAGGCTGTGAGGCTTTTATTTCTTTAACAAGGAGGGATGGTAATTAATTATGTGCAGATTAAAATGAGCATTTCCTCTGTGCTTCTGTATAAAACTGAGAGAGCACGAGGCCACGAGGGCAGGACAGAGGAGGGAGGGCAGAGAAGCAGAGGAGGTTAAGAGTAACAGCCGCTAGCACCACATTTATCAGACCTGCTGACAAATTCAATCAGACACTGGGCCCTTCAGTCAGTCAGCCCATCTGAATATACACCCTAAAGTGGCCACCTATCAGTCCCCCTCCTGGACTATTTATAGGCCTATCCTGCAATGGTTTCCCGCTCTTTAGTGTAATCTATTAGTTTCTGTTCCAGCCATCCTGCTAAAAACACTTTAAGTCTTCATTACCCTGAGCTGTTCCCATTCGTCGGTCGTTTGTTAAACAGCTAATGGCACCAAGCTTTGGGCAACGGTTTATACACACATGATTTTCCACAGCACACCAGAGAAATCCAGCTACATCTGTGAAATTTTGGACCCTTCTCCAGTCTTTGGAAGTAAGCGCAGATGGTATTTTTTTTGTCATTTACCCCTGTCACGCTGTGGGGTTTTTGCAATCTCATACAATTATTACATGTCGCAGCAGTCTGATGTGTGTCACACTGTGCCATTAGAGATGCTGAGTGCATCGTGGGCTATGATTCAACTCCGGTCAACAACAGGCAGTGTCAGCTTGAGTGCTGTTCATACACTTGGACAAAAAGAGACAATTAAAAAGAGGAGACAAGTTTGTCAGAAGAAAAAAAGAACAAATAGGTTTAAAAAAGTTGTTTACAAAGCCACCTTGCTAATATGAAAGATTATTATAATGATCAAATACTTTGCATGTGTAATTTGCTATTCTCTATCATTGATATTTATATGGTCAGTCTTTGGTGTTATGACACTTTGAAATCAATTAGAAAGAAGAGAGTAAATTCTCATAAAATGTGGTCTTAAACTACACCAAAAAGGATTTAGTGTCTGCATTTTCCTTCATGTGTTACTGTGGATTCACTCAAGCTTCGCCCCACAGTTCATAGACATGCATAGACAGCATATTTCTACTGTCTAGGGTGCATCCCACCCCAGGCCCAAAGCAGCTCCAATCCCCATGTGCAGTCCAGAACGTGAATAAGAGGAAAATTTACAACATACATTTATAAAGCAAAAGCCATACAATGCTTACTTTAAGAAAAACTAGAATCACTAACAAACAACAATGGATCTTAAAATCAAAACATACAACTCTTTATTTTACAAAACAACGTTGAGAGTTTCGGTCTTGTCCTGGACTCATTCTTGCTCTGTCTAGTCGGGGTCTGTGACATACAGTTCCTGAAATTATAAATCCATATTTAAATTACTTTTACACTTGGACTTCAAACCCATTTTGGGGATATTTTTCATTGTATAAAGAAGTCTTTCCCGCAACCTAGATGTTGATCCCTAAAAGTCTCGGTCTTACCTTGCACAGCGAGCTGGATTGTCATGAAATCTGTGAGTTCACAAACTCCATCTTGTCCGGCTCCCACTGATCCATTGCGGCAGCCAATGGTGTGGCAGTACTGCCATGAGTGGGCGCCATTTAGTTTTGCCGACAACTACAAGTGCTTTAAGCGATACTTGTTAACAACATGGCGACGTAGAAAAAGGTAAGGTATGCTGCTCTACATTTCAAAACAGCAAAAATCTTCTAACATCTTTATTGTGTTGTTTGACTGTTGTAGTGGTTTGTTGTTTAGCTACGGAGCTGGTGCTTTATCCAATCACCTCCAAGTATTCAAATGAATGTCCCGCCTCTTCACAAATGTTTTCAACAGGAGTCATTACAGATTGTTATAAAGTTAGTAATGCTTTGCTAATGTTATCACAATCTGGTTTTTGCCAGGTTAGTCATAGCTTTGTCCAACAAGATTGCAGTAGAGGACAACAATTTGTAAGGGGAGCCCTAGGGGTCCCTGAACAATAGGTTAAGGGTTTGTGAAAAATAATTGTATTAATTGATAATCATTTTTTATCATTAATTTTGTTATGGTATATAATTT
Source organism: Bostrychus sinensis (assembly GCA_020698575.1). NCBI lineage: Eukaryota > Metazoa > Chordata > Actinopteri > Gobiiformes > Eleotridae > Bostrychus > Bostrychus sinensis. The sequence goes on along the minus strand of CM036257.1, from coordinate 14,804,875 downwards.
TAAACATTCATTAATGATAATAAGAACCACTACAGCAATAAAATAAACATTCTGAGTTAATTACCCTTGTTTATATTTGTTATTAGGACGTTTAAAACTCCTGATGAGTTTGACGCACCACATAAGTCATGTTGATCAGGAGCAGGGGACTCAATAAGGGGGTTCTGGGGATTTTTACTCTCCTGTAAGAGGTCCCTGGCCCCAAAAAGTTTGAGAACCCCTGCAATAGAAAATACAGAAAATAAAATGTTTGCATGTACAGACCTCACAGCAGCAGGTTAAAAAAAAAAAACAGAGACAAATGCAGTAGATTCATATGCGCCAGATGCACTCGCTGACACTGAGGGGTCAACAAACAGTAGGATACAATATAAAACACTGCACCGCCACTGAGCTCAGAGCATCCACACAAACAGATGGACAGATTGCTGCTAACGGCTGTAATTTGAAGTCACAAACGATTTGGTTTCTCTGCTGGCTGCACACCACACGCTACATGCTTGACCACTGATTCTGGAAAAAGACAAGCTACTAGTGAAATTATTAAAAGCCATACAGAAGAAAAACAGAGCAGGAAGATGTGGATATTAAGAAAACAGACTGGACTCAGGCTGGGCAAAATAAAACAGTAGTTACTAGCCTTTTGTTCAGTGTAAAATGATGGTGTAAAAAATAAGTGATGTGGTTGTGTACAATAAAACACGTGAAACACTATCCAGTTTTTCCCACTGGTCCAGTTTGTTGGTGAATAAATGTGTTTTATGAAATTACATGAGGTGTTATTGCTTTGGAGAGCAACATGAGGTCAATATGAAGAGATGGCCTTATCGCTACAATAACACACATGCTAACCTCACGCCCCACAAAGCTAGTTCGGTTGTTTCATTTTTATCCCTGAAAAACAGCCCCTGTTTCAAGCAAACAAGGCAACAAGAAAACAAAGAGGAGGTTTGCCAAAGCAATTCTGAGCCTGTAATCATTTCTACATCAGATATGCAGATCAGAGCTATTCAATTACAAACTTAATTGAGACAAATTTTTATAACAACAACTGCATTTCACTCCCAGCTAATTGGCACAATGTTTAGGATATGTTACAAAATAAACATGATGTCTTTGCCAAATTTGAGTTTTAAGTTTTGATAAAAAAAACTGTATTCCTAGCCTGATCAACTATTCTTATTTCAAGTTAAATGGGCAAAGTGAATGTAGTGTCGCTTGTTTCTCTGTGGCTGATAATTTGTTACTCAGGTTTAAAAATTGAGCCGCCATCAGTCTCTCTATGTTGAGTTAGCATGGCCATGCCATGGTTCTCTTTGTGTCCTCCAGTGTCCTCCCACAGTGCAAAGACATATATGAACATATCCTTGTGAACTGGTAAATCTAACTTACCCCAAGTGAATAAATGCGGGTCTTCCTTGGTTAAACAAAGTTTGAATAACATTGATATGTGGGGAGCACAGTAGCACCGTGGCTCTAAACGTCAGCCCTGTGATTAAATATGGTGTTGTCTATAGTGTGTACCACCTAAAGCCCATAGCTGCTGGTACTGGCTCCAGTCACCCACAACCCCTAACTGGAATGAGCAGAAAAAAGTAAATTCATAAAACTGGCTTGTTTTTTTTTCTTTTTTTGAGTGCTATAGAACTTCTACTGCCTTGCCTTGCCTTGCCTAATGTTCTTACTGTAAAGCAGCTGGAGACAAGTGATGGTTTTTAGATGAGCGGTAGAAGAGTAATAGTATGGCTGTTCTAATACTGTGTTATTTACTGTGCATTTTACTTTAACTTACTGTCTGAAGACAGGCTTAGAGAAAATAATGACCTCCAGCAATGTCAAGTTTTCATAAGTTTTCAATAGCAGCAGTCACGAGTAGGACAAACAGCAATTACAGGGCGTGATGTACTTTGGCCAAAAAACAGCTTGTGCAGTCAGACAGGGTATCTCCACTCTGATTAAAAACTGCAGTGCAGCCTAACCCCGCTATCAGGATATGATAATGAAACGGGAAAAGAGAGAGGAAGTTAAAGAGAGGGAGGAAAGTAAAAATCCACAAGGGAACTGTCAAGGAGGCTCGTGGGTGAAAACAAAAGTACATCATACACCAATCAGGCATAACATTATGACCACAGACACGTAAGCTGAATAACACAGATTATCTCTTCATCATGGCGCCTGTCAGTGGGTAGAATTTATTGGGCAACAAGTGAACAATTTGTCCTCAAAGAAGTGTTATAAAAAAAATAAAATGGTCAAATGTAAGGATTTGAGTAAGTTTGACATGGGCCAAATTTTGATGGCTACACTATATTTTCAAAAGTATTAGCTTACCTGCCTTTGCACACACATATGAACTAATACATAGGATTTAATATAACGTCATCCCACCCTTTGCATCTATCCACGTTCACGTCCAACTTCAGACACTGATGTTGGACAAGAAGGCCTGGCTCGCAGTCTTCGCTCTAATTGATCTCAGAGGTGTTTTATCAGGTGCAGTTCAGGACTCTGTCAGGCCAATTAAGCCAGTCACCAAACTCGCTCATCCATGTCTTTATGGACTGTGCTTTGTGCACTGGTGCGCAGTCATGCTGGAACAGGAAGTGGCCATCCCCAGACTGTTCCCACAAAGTTGTGAGCATGGATTTGTCCAAAAGCTCTTGGTATACTGCATTCAGAGTTCCTTTCACTGAAACTAAGCGGCCAATCCCAGCTCCTGAAAACAACCCCGTACTATATATATCTATATATCTATATATCTATATATATATATATATATATATATATATATATATATATATATATATCTGTATTTAGTTATTTAGGTTGATGGGCGAATACTTTTGGAAATATTGTGTAGGTGACTGGGTCAGAGCATTTAAAAAACTACAGCTCTTGTGAGGTGTTCCCTGGAAAGAACATTTACCCCATAATTAGTGGTCAGTATCTATTAAAAGTGGTCCGAGGAAGCAACAGTGGTGAACTGGCGACATGTGATGAATGTGGTAAGTAAATGCTTGACTGTGTGGTCAGATGTCTACAGATGATCTACTGTAGCTCAATATGTTGAAGAGGTTAATGCTGCTTTTGATAAAAAGATGTCAGAATACACAGTGATTTGCACTTTGTGGCATATGGGGCTGCATAATAGGCTGGTGGTCATAATGTTATGCCTGATTGGTGTAGGTCCATATGACAGACTTTTTATACAGAAGGGGCCTACACACATACAAGTGGTGCCATCACATCCTCCTGAGAGTTCCCCTTTCACACCATTTCCTCAAGACAGACACCTAAAGAGCGGCACATACACGCAAATCAAAACCAGTCAAAACCAATGCAAATGAAACATGCTTTCAATAAAACTCTAGTGAAATTATTTATTCCATATGTCACCTGCTTTCCTAGAGGAATAAACTCTAGCTGAATAAATATTCTGTCACTTCAAAGCCTGTTTTTTACCATGAGCCACTTTCAGCACGCCGGTGACACTTGAAGGTAACGTGAGAGATAATTTTCAACGTGCACTGAGTGAATGAAAAATGTCCTGCCAGACACAAAATGTGCATAGGTAAACAGAGAGATTTCAACCACTTTGCCAAGCTTTGAGGTTTTTGTGTTATGTACCCAATAAGCATGTTTGTGGAAGAGCTAGCACATACATTTAAGGTTCAGTGGAATTTTGAACTACAGTAATATGTTATTTTTGTTTTATGCTATTTTTTTCTTTTAGTTTTGAGGCCAGGAAAAAGCTATTGTGATAATTTTCTATGGCCGTGGTTCCAAAATTGTGGCTCAAGACCCAAAAAAAGTTGTGAGGAGGTTGGAAATAATTTCAATATTCAGTTTATTTTTATTCCATACAGTACTATGCTAAAGTTTTATTGAGGCATGAAAAAATGCTGTTAACCAATAGTGCCTTAATAACTACTGAAGTTTATTTTTAATATTTCTTATGAAAATTTCAGGTAATGGGACAAGGACAAAAATAATTAATTTGGTGTGGATCCTGTTTAGACACACCAAAGATACTACCTTCACTCACTAAAAGAACAAATAATTAGTGTTTTGTGGCTCAATGAAAACAATATTTACCCCTGAATTAGAAGATTTTCAAGTCTGAGTCCAGGTACTACCGCTTTACTACTGCGTGATAGAACCAGTTCCGCGACAAAGGTCAATGCTCTCTAAGTGCCTCTATTTTATTTATTTATTTATTTTTATTTTGTGTATTTTTGTCCATACACCTTCACCTTTCTCAAAAAAACCTTTCTATGACTGTTGAACAGTACTGGAGAATGGTGGATTGTAGTAAAACTGTGAAAAATAACTCTGCTCTGTAAAAAGTGTGTGAGAAAATAGAAGCTCCACAATCAGACCAGTTGAAAGACAACTTTCTACGGTAAGGACGCTTTTGTGTTTGTGAATGGTCCATGCTGTCCTGTTCATGCTGCTAAAATAAGTGTAGTCTTGTTTTGCATCACTTGAACATAATATTTAATATCGGTCTAATTTGGTCTGTACCCTGAAAAATTGCAAAAATTACACATTTGAAATATCAAAAGAGAAAACTCAAAATGAAAGGCTATGCCAGTCTCTGCAAATTAGGAGGCTGCTCAGAGAAGTTCACCTCATGTGTAGCAAGAACCATCTTTAAAAGAATGTGCCATTTGGAGTTGGATAGTAGATACATGTTTTCATCTATTTCTACATTGGTGAAGCTATACACATTGATAAAGCATTTTATCAAAAATATTCCAAGTTTTACTGCATCATCTTTGCCCTTGCTTTACATACTTAAACAGTATGAGAAGCGTGTTGCAAACTAATGAGAAATGTACTTTATTAGTTTTTATAACATAATGTCATATAGAAAACATTGTTTATTATTGCTTAAATTATACATGAAACATCAGAGCCCACAGCAATGACCCAAAACCTCAAAGCACTCAGAATAAACTCAGACTCATTTACATGAGGTTTAGTGCAAACTGAAAGAGGCACTTCAAACATCACAGCTAGGACTCCAATCACAATCTGGCTGCGGGCTATCAACAACATTGAATACTGCCAACATTCGCAACTGTTGCAAATATATTTACGCATTATTATATTAATGTAAAGTGTGTGATCAATCATTCATAACAGCCTTTGATGCACTTTTGGAGGGTAATATATGCATTCAATTAACTCTTTCTGTAAATGGTAAGCAAAAAGAAACCAATATTGCCAATGTTTTTGCTTGGTCGTGTCTTGTCCATAAATTATCTTCGGTGTTACTCAGAGGGTTTCTAAAATGTAGCTTCAAATTCTATTGAGTCAGTTCCCTGAGAAAATAGTTTGCAGCTTGACAGTAACAAAAGCCTGTTACCTCAAATTTATTGTCTTGTGCAAAGATATTTTTGTAATTTAAAACCTTGAGTATTTCCCAAAGCCATGATGTTTGCGCAGTGAATTCTTTAGATCTGACTGAATCTGAGGTGCATTTAGAAATTACACAAGACAACCTGTAAAATAAAACTATTTTGAATTGAAGTTACATATGATGGATTTTACCCATGTTGTACCAAATAAAACATGTACCACACATACAACTACAAGACCACCACCTGCTTTTTGATGGAAACTGCAGCCCTATTGGTACAGAGCGCAAGGCCTCCGGTATTGATTGTTTCAAAACAACACAGTAATGAAAAAGAACTGGTATGGACCTCTCTGTAATGGAACAGGACATGAAGGAACACCAACAGACACGTATAAACACAAGGGCACAAGGGTATTTTTTGTTCAGTTTTTTAAAGAAGATTACTATTGGGTTAAGATGCAGAGCTTTACTAGAGATAAGAGTTGCTGTTATGGCATGTCAAAAAACAGGCTACACATTTAGGGAATGTTTACACAAGTGTTTTGCCAAATATGCAATCTTTTGAAAATGCTGGAAGAGCAGTTTTTTTTTTAATACAATATATGGCATGACTGTTATGTTTTCCTGACCAGCGTTGCCATGTAAACTTAAGCATGAATTTTCTTTTGTCACTATTTTAAACTAGATAAACTGAGAGAGTACAGGCATCTGCCAAGGCATTGGACCTAGCATATAACAAGAGTAAAGTTATAGTGCCCAGACTTGGACTTCAAACCAGGGATCTTCAAGTTCAGGAATAAATGCTTTATGCATATGAATATATGAATATATGCATATTAAACCACCAAGTTACTTATACCACATGATGGGAAACCAAACTAATGATTTCATTTCCTTACTGACCTCCTGTGCCTGGAGTTAGTATCTTTGGTCTTCATATCAAATTACTACTTTAAAACATACCTGGACCCAGACAGTGTTCTGGATCCACACAAAAAAATAAATAAATAAATAAAATAAAATAAAAATAAAAAATTTGCCCAATAGTGACCTTTCCAAAAAGTTGATCACAATTTGAACCATCTGAAATATCTGGCAACCAGACTAACAAACCCAACAACCCAATGCTACTGAAAACAAAATGAAAGAGTTTAGGATCATGTCATATCATATCCCAAGTGGGGAAATGCTTGTTAAAATCTTTGTATTGGTGCTGTAATTGACACACATTAATGAAAGGAGCTTCCATCACCCCCTTGTTCAGAAATGTATAAGCATCAACCATATCAGCAAACAATTATTTAAAAGCATGATTTAACAAGAAATGTTTGAATATTTAAAGATTGCTGAATTAGACTGCCTACGAATTATTATACTATGTGTTTTTTTTACCTCAGGGTTTTCATGGTTGTCGTTTCATTGACGACTAAATGCTGTGACAGTGAAGCCTGCAAGAGGAAAGAAAATCAAAGCATGACACAACACCCTGGCAACTACTCAATATAACATGACTCTTGAGACTTGACGAGAGTGACGTCAATGACAAATTTGTACGGGAATGTTGGGCAAACACAAGTGATCTTTTGCCACTGTCAACAAATCTGCAGCTAATCTTCTCTGTGACTTGGCAATTATCTCAGTCTTTGACCTGAATGGGAGATGATGAAGAGGAGGAGGAGAACGGGCAGCGGCCATGTTGGAATATGGCACTGGGGTAAAGTGTGTGGAACCTGTGCGACGCGCCTCACCGCCGTGTCTGGCCTTTACTGACTGCACTTCCAACCAGCCTATCAATATTCATTGACCCGCGCCTGCTAATGTCCCCAGCGACTGGTGGGATAAAGTTGCAGAGGTCATACGATTCAGGAGCTAGAGAAGAGGGTAGCAACAGAGTGGTGGATGAAAAAGAGTGAGGGAATGATGAAAGGACATGAGAAGCCAAGCTACTAAAGGGCAAAGCCTGCTGAGGTTAACATGTTTATGATTGAAATATTGTGCATAAAGAGACATGTAAGTGTGCACAAACACTCTCTGGCCATTTTATCGGGTGTGCCTGTTTAGCTGCTCATTAACACAAAGATCTCATCAACCAATTACATGACAGCAATTCACTGGATCTAGTCCTGAGACATGCTGAAGTTCAAACCTAGTATCATTTTGGAGAAGAAAAAGGGAATGTAAGTGACAAGGACTGGTGTAATTAATTCAGAAACTGACGTGATCAGGACCTTCGTACACAACCATCTTTAGGGTTTACAGAGAATGGTCCCACAAAGAGAAAATATCCAATGAACAGCAGCTTTAGGTGATAAGAAGGCAACCGTAACTCAAATAACCATTCATTACAACCAAGGCCTGCAGAAGACCATCTCGGAACACACAAAGACTTTGCAGCAGAAGTTCAGACTTGAGGCCACTTTATTAGGTCCTAGTTGTGCCTCATAAAATGGCCAGTAAATGTACATGTTAATTCTGAAATATAATATGATCAGGACTCCTTGTATTCATTACATATCCTTGTCTACTATTGTAATGTGGGACACAGCACGCCTTTAGAGCATACATAATGGTACATGCCTCGAGAGAGGAAGGAGAGTGAGGAGGAGCAGATCAAAGATGGCACCACTCAGCAGACAAGGCACATGAGTGGAGAGAGAGCGGACCAAGGTGAGGAGAAAGAAGGGTCATACAACCTGACACACGTCGGTGCATACAGTATATTTTAATATTAAATGCAACTGTGCCAGGCTGTCCACATTTCCATAACTATGCATGCATATAGGATACAATTAATATTCAAGATTTCAGGAAGACAAAGGTGAACTTTTTTCATAGAGCTGGAGTGAGCTCCAGTTATATAAATCTAATAAATATTTTAGTAACTCTCCCTTAATTAACTGTTTTTTGTAGTGGTCTTTCAAAATGATGTTAAGTTTAGTTAAGCTATGTCAAATGTTTGTTATTGTATACTGGTATGTTGGCAGTTGCATTTTGTAGCTAATGTGGCTAAATAGACAATGTTTGCAGTAGTTGTCTTGAAATTGACATTGAGTTCAGTTTTAGTTACTTCAAAAGCTATTAAGCTAAAAAGTAAATTCTAAAAAGTAGAAAACTCTAGTCTCTCCTCCCTCCTCTCAGCTGACTCCCTCTCTCAGCCTATCTCATCTTTCTTCATCAATCTCTCAGCCAATCATCGCTCAGCCGTGTAAATTCAAAGCGTTCTGTCTCTCCTATCATTCAGCAGTTTTTCAGATTCGAGCCGAAGCCCTCCTCCACCTCATCACCTTCTCAGCAGCAGAACCATTCTCTCCCCACAGCTTCCTCTTCTCAGCCACCACCTGACCTCTGCCCTAAAATCTACTACCTAATTCTCCTAGATCACTCAATGTCTCTTCCTGCCAGGGGTCTAAGCACCAAACTCTCTCTCTCATAATTAATACTAACTAGTAAATCATTAACATATTATTTATTTGTCTGGTTTTATTTCAGTGTCTCCTGGTTGAAACTGTATAACTTATAGCATGTTAGCAGTAGCATTTTATCTACTCTCTTTCACTCTCTTTAATAACAATATATCAATAAAAATAACATAGTGATCAACATATGCTGAATGCTAACCATTTGTGAGGGTGATTTGGCAAACTTAATGTTATTTTAAATTATTCCAACAACCCATTAGTTGCATCAGTTTCTACAGTCTAGTGCACACAGACATTCAAATACCTATGCTTTTATCACATTACTGCCTTAAATAGAAGTATTAAATAATGGTAATAGGTGGAATTATGCTAAAATAATGGCATTATGCATATCTTTAGATGGAACCACTGAGCAGCATAAACACGCCAGGAGGATAATGGCATATGAGTGCCTGCCTTTATCTTCTCTCTACCCATTCTGTCTTCACTTTCTCATCTGCCTGCCCACTCCCATCTCTGCCACTGTCCTCAGGCTCTCTCCTCCTCATTCATTCCACTCTCCCGCTTGTTTATTTTATTGCTCTGCCTGTGACTTTTTTTTTTTTTTTTTGACTGAATCATCTGCAATCCCACCAAGATGACAAAGCGTTGTACTCAGAGTTAAGAACAGATCATAAATAAAGTTTTCTCTTATGCCTGAGGGCACTGATAAAAGCTACCAAAACAAGGGGAGCTATAGCTATACTGCGGCTATGACGACAATGACCCATGACCTGCAGCATTACAGTGTGGCCATAAGATAGTGCCTCCAACCACTTCACATTTATTATTAATTCACTTGGAAAAGACAGTCTGCGCTTGTTCTGTTTTCAGTTTTAGCTCAGCTCAGAGATAATAATTTTCGATCATACAAAGCAGATGCATGCTTTCAACCAAAAATCATTCTCACCGTCCATCCACTTTCTTCACCCAACTTCTATTAATTCTCACGGTCCCTGGTGTGAATCCACAAAGTTCTGGGTTTACTTTTCAATTTTCAGTCTATCTTGCCAGCTTGTCAATAAGTGTTTAAAAGTAGACCGCTGGGATAGAATTTCAACCAGCTGCAACAAGATGCATCATTCTGTCAAAGCAGAAACACTCCCACTTGTGGCTATGTTTGTATTACTGTCATATTACATTGTGCTTTTTCAAATATTTACTTGCTTTAGAGAGTTGGCTGCATGTTATTCGTATTAAAATTCAGTAAAAGGTAAAAACATTATTTTGACAAGGGAGTTAAAACCAGTAAATGAGATGTTTTCAGTAGAAAAGTGAGTTGATATTGTTGTGGATGTAGTTGTACAAAATTACTGTCAAATAATAGTTCCATTAGCCAACGTTTATGTGCATTAATGAATAAACCATGAGCGTACACTGACAAACTATCCAGGTGAGCAGAACAAAATGACAATTTAGACTTTTGGCATGTAGCCTTTAGCTTAGGACTAATTGCAGTTATAGAAATAATGCCCCTTTTAGCAACTCCATTTACTTAAAAGGGGTTACCATGCAAATCCTCCCCCATGATTGATAGTGCCATAAGTTTTTATGTCAGATGGACATTAAATGTGTAGTCGGTTGGATGCCATTTGCCAAAACCATCTTGTTTATTTACAATTTGTTGTTTTGGAAGTCTAATGCTTAACTCAGGGCACATAAATGAATTAAATCTGTAATCTGCAATGTCGCTACCAGATGCTGTTAAAAACTACACAATGCACTTTCAAATATATATTCAAGGTTTTGGTCTTTTGTTATGATTGTCTATAGGCTTGAATTAAAAACGTAAAATATTACATTGTATAAAATAATCTAAATTTTGTTAGGTCACAAAACAAAGTCAGTCCATAAATGTGGGGAATATTCATAAAAAACATTATTTTAGTTGCCACTGACCATATTTAACAACCAAACAATCATAGTATGACTTTATGCAGTGCGGCAAGGCAGAAAGAGTACATCAGTGCATCCTCACACAAACATCTGAACATAGTGACACGCTCACAAAAGGTCAGACAGGCACATTTTCACATTTGATATGTGCAACTATGTGTTTATATAGAACTATGTAAATCCTATAATTTGCTCTGTAAGTCCAGAATGTGCCACATATTACAAGAATACCAGAAGCAGTGGAAATCTGCAATTTTCTGGTTAATTGATGCGTACAAAATGAGAATTACTACCACAGAAAGAAAATCAAAGGTGGTGTAAGCAAACAGAAGACAAACAAAGCGTGAGAGAAAATATAATACTGTGTCTACTGGTGATGAAAGACTGATTTCTGAGATTATGTTTGGTACAAGAGGGATAGAAACAGCGTAAAGTATGGCATATGAGACCATTTCTCTGCATGTGTGGTTTGTACAAATAAGCAACAGCCCCACTTGGAGAGCACACAACAGTGAACATTGTGTCAAAGTAAATGATCCATGACAATGACAGGAGGGAAATGACTTGTCGCATAAATCACCATTCGTTCGTGATCATTAGGTTGTGACCTTGGACTAGGACTTTGGACACAGCAATATGCTTTGGACACTACACATGCATGTAGGTGACCTTAACTGAAAATAAGGAGGGGTTATTACTAACGTGTAGAATAATGTGTATAAAACAACATGCTTTAAAACAGAGATGTACAGCAATTAATTTATAACACATAGCTATTGACAAGGCTAATTATGGCCAGCAAATTGCACATCTTCAAGCGAGCATTAAATTGCAGTCTTTAAATCAACCTATGGATTTCATGTAGTCTAAACACTAATATGATACAATGGCACCTTGTAATTCATGATGTTAAAAGCTGTGCAGTGAAGATCAAACTAGAAAAACACCTTGCAAATAGGGAGACATTGTGTGTCCATAACTCGTCAGTACTAAATAGTAATGCATTAGAAGAAACGTGGCCAAAAAATAGCTTTTTGTGAAAATTCGCTGTGTGCTGTTTTCAATGGTGTTTAACTGACTCCACTGTTGAAAAAATAGCTTTATATTCATGTAATAAGATAAAAGTCTACTTCCTGTTTCTTCAACTGCCAAGAATGAGTGAAACAATTAACAAACAATACTGCATGAAGACTCATGACATCTATGAACTACAGTGATTTTGTTTCTTTTTTTTTTTAACTGACCTATTCATCATACCTAAATTTTACTTGGTTTCTTTACAGGGAAATGCATGTCCCTAAAGGGCTAGCATATAGGTGCTCACAGGCTGTAGAAAGCCAGAGTCTAAAGAGTTATGAAATTTTACCATGAGATAAGGCTTCCAAAACCTATGCATACACTGCACTTTTAGGTATGAACATACAGTAGACTTTAGGATTTTGTTAATAATTGCCATGGCCTCTTGTATATTTAGCTTAAATCTGTGAATGGCCATTATGAACCATCCTGAATAAAATGTTGTTAGTGACAAAAGGCCAAATGCCAGAGGCACGCACACAGCCCAAACAGGCCCTCTAATCTCGACAGTGGTGACATTTGGATGCCCGGCCGTTATGACTAATCATTCAAAATGAAGTCACAAAATCTATGTGTGGCCTCACCTCGCCACATCCACGTCCTTCCTCCTCCCGCTCCCCACCTTCCTCTTCCTTCACTAGCTAAATGTCAGCATTTCAATTGAGCTCATTAATACATACCCTGTTTTTGTCTGTGTGTCTTTAGAGTTTGCTAAGGCAAGGGAGAGAATGATATACTGCAGTGGTAAATAGTCTGCAGCTTCCCCTTTTTTCAATTCAATTCAATTTCAATACTTTCTCTAAATCTGTCTTTTATACCTCTGATCCATCATTACTTCCAACTATCTCCCTCTTCCTATAATTCTCTTGCCCCGTTTCCTCTTTGATCCATTATCTCAGAGTTTGGGGGAGGCAGTGGCTGTGAATCATCCAGTGGCCTTTTGGCTGACATGGCCCGGCCTGACCTGGTCTGGACACTGCTGGCCCAAACAGTATCTATCATGAAACCCTCTATCCCGTTCTATGACAGCCCTTAAAAATGTGAAGGTCCACCTAAATAGATATAACGTATCAACTGCCACTATGTGTAAAGAAGGCCACAAACTCTGAAGAGGCTAACTAAATGGCAACAAGATGTTTGAGATGCAAAGTTAAGTTAAAAAAGGACATTATATAAATACTAAGTGTATAAGTAAGTATATAAGCCAATTGAAACAGCCAATGTGGTTTTAAAAGTTGTTTTGTTGTGTGTGATGTGTGTTGAAGCAGTGCTGAGGCTGTGTTGAGGCTGTGTTGAGACTGCCGCAGCAATGTAATTTCCTGAAAAGGATTAGAAAAGAATCTACATGTATCTTTTTCTGGCATCCATTATTTTAACATCCATTGGGAGTGCCCCTTACTGAGTGTGCCAGTATAATATAATCATCAATAATAAAGCCAATATGTCTTAATTAATCTGTTTTACCCAAACAAAAATCACACTATTTAAAAAATCTTGCTATTAGAGGAAAAATAACAATATGGGTCAGGTCAGTAGAGCACACTTTTAAATGTTTATCAGTTGGCAAAAAGGGCATAAAAACACTTTGTCTTGAATATTGTGTTGGATATAATACATCCGACATGAAGGATTATAATTCATCATTTGAAGGCTAAGCCGAAAGGCCAGAGTCAGCTGTCATAAAATTAACTGCATAAACTAGAAATAGTATTTTTTGATTTCGAGTGTTTTTGCCTTGAAGTGTCTTTTTATTAGACACATATAATACTCCCCACATTTATCTGATAAGGACACTAGAGCTCATTCCCACATAAAGGTTGCACACTAATTTTTACCTATTAAAAAATATGAGCCATACTTTTCCTGTTATATTGCTGAAAATTTATATTTGCTCTTTAGCCAAAAGGTCAGCATTCATGGTCAGGGGAGCTCACAGGTCCAGGCTACAATGAAGTCAGGAATTTTTGGTCCATAAATTTCCTGTCCTGTTTGATCTTAGTGACAGAAAAGAGTCTTAGTCCAAATGAAACAGATCCACATCACAACGAGTTATACACAATGTTCCTTGTGCTACCTCATCACAGACTGTTAAATAGAACTTTTAGTAGTAAACAATACACCAGCCAACATAATTAAGTAGAAGAATAATGTGTTTATGTAAACTGTGTGTGCGAAGACAAGTTTTTGCAGCCCTTTAAGTGTCATATACTGTAAGTAAAAAGTAATTACTGCAGCTTTTGTTGTTGTTTGGTTGTCTATTCTTTTTATGACGTTGCTTGTACATTGGTCCAAGGGAGTAATTCTGCAACAACATTTTATTCTCAATCAATAAACTGTATCTCACAGGCTAAATGGTGAGTACAAGTAAGTGGATATATGAATAAATCAAACAAAACATCAAGTCTGTTGGTGCAGAAAAATTGCACAAAGTGATATGTATATAGCAAATACAGCTACCATTACTGCTTTAAATGAATGTTTATAGAGCAACAAAAGCCTAAGTTATTGTTTAGATGAGTTTTATGTGAGTTTTACAAGTACCTGTCTATCAATGGCATAGTGTATTGTAGATTTTAAGAGGAGGAAGCTAGGGATAAGTACAAAGAGTAAGTGACACATGAAGATGTGCAGACAGGACAATGAGACATGAATTGTATTTTTTTGCTCAAAGCATATGACTCATACCTAATTATTCGGCTACATTATGTTTTGGTGATGTCACTGACAGCAGTTTCATACCTGATTAAGCATAAATGTCTTTTTAAATTGACAGAAAGGTTGTGTGTATGGTTGTGTTAGCACATATAGCTGTTTTGCTGTTGCCTTTGATCGCAGATGGTGCTGCTAATCAGACGCCTTTGTCGGAGCAGCGAGCAGACAGCGGAGGAAAAAGGAGATGAGAGGAAATTTGGAGTTTAACATACAGCTGGTATCTGATTCACTGTAAACTCCGGCTCAGCACAGTGGTTGTCATGGAAATCGCAGCAGGAAGTAGGTTTACAGTTGTAATTTGTGTGTTTGGGAGGAGGGCTAAGCCTGTAGTGAGAGATAGAAGTAGTGTGTAGTTTGTGGGATGCACAGGGGAGCTGAACTGATTAGTCAGAGGAGCAAAAGGACAGGCAGAAACAATAGCAACAGCAGGTCACACATAAACCAAACACCAATTCTGCTTTGCTTCTCTCTGTCCAGCTGTGAAATGATATGATGAGGTCACAGAGGGTCATTACTGAGTGCGCGACATGGCTTTAGGGCACTAAGGCAAGGCCATCACAACCAGCTCTGCCAAAGGCTCAGAGGAGCACAGCCAACAATGAAGCTACTGTCTTATTAGGAGCCAGAATTTTGTAAATAAAATTATGAACTTTGTGTGGTAAAGTACAGAAATGGCAAACCAGCACAACTAGGGTCAATTTAGAGTCACCAATTCACCTTTGCATATCTTTGGATAGCAGGAGGAAACTAGGGCAACCAGAGAGAACCCACAGTAATAGGGGGAGGATTTTATAAAATATGCAAAAAAATAAGCAGACATCAACTCCTCATAGGAGTATAGGAATTACCAGTTACACCTTTGGTTTACAAGAATTTCCCTCAGTAGAAATTCCTCATTTGTCTGATTGGTTAAATGTTTTTCAAATAGCACTGGTGGTCCAGAAGAAGTTAAATCTGTACTATATTGAGTGCAAGGCATAGTTTTATGGCACTAAGACAGCACAATCAAAACCAGCTCTGCTTAAGGTTTAGAGGAACACAACTAACAATGAAGCTACTGTCCAATTAGTGGGAGCCAGAATTTAATAAACAAAACCATGAACTTTGTTAAAGTACAGATGTGACAAACCAGTCCCAACGCAACATTAAACGAGACATTATGTAACTACAAGTCACTTTTTTGATTTGAAGACCTTTCTGTTGCCTCAGGGAGACAAAAGCAAGCGTTATCAAAAATGAGAGCCGGACTTCTTTTACCAGATTAATTAACTGATCCCACGGATGTGCACTCCCTTAAGAGCGCACGTGTATGTCTCTGAGTGTGCTTCATCAGAGCCTGCCAAATGTCGGGAGAGCACCCAATTAGTTAAAGAGTCCGGGCCCACACACCTGTCTACCTGCGCTGACAATAGCCCGTGGCGCTGTGCATACATTTACACATTAATTACCTAGCCCGAGCCATTAATTAGTCAGTCAAGAAACTTAATGACTAGCCACTCAATGGAGGGTTACACCTGGGAAGAAGAGTGTGCTGGCACAGGTGCACAGGCAACACACATGTGGAAGTACACATTGGCACAAATGAATGGGGGGAAAATGGGTTACTTAGAAATATACAGAGGACATACTAAAACAACTGCATTTTTGTCCCTGTTGGCCTGGAAAAGAATGGGGTGGAAAGAAGCACCCAACCAAAATTACTCAAAATCAGTCTCATCACAAAAGGCATTGTACTGTGCTGAATTAAAATAGTTATTGCACAGAGAATAGAGGAGTCTACTGCAATTCAATCAAAGGACTTATTTGAGGCCTCAGGAAACACTACAATGGCCTTACCTCATCTTTTAACTGATTTAAAGTTCATTATGGTAGATCATCACTTACAATCCAAAGAAGTGCAAGTGACATTGCACTAACATTACAGGAGAAGATTGGCGAACATTTAATCAGACTGAAGTAAAAAAAGCTAAAAGATTTACAGACACAGATGGCAGTGTACTTATCCAACAGCTGTTTTACATTTGCAGGTATGATTTTTTTATTTTATTTATATGCCTTTTTGACCCTTAATAAAAGAATACAGTATATGCAATCATGTCCCTTTGGCACTGAATTTCTCCCAAAAGGTCACTTGTGCCCATTAGATTTGCACCCTTTCATAGAATCGCTATTAATTTGCTTACCCCCTTCCCTATAACTATTTTATTTCTTGTCTGTTGGCAACTGTGTTTTTTCAGTTTCTGTTTAAAGGTATTAAACAGGTTGGTCAACTGTTTCTCTATGGCAGTAGTAAAGAAATTATTGGAAACGCTTTATTTTAGTCACAAAGTTTTTAAAGAATGTAAAATGGCCAATGCAGTTCTAGAGGTGACAAACACTTTAAAAAAGATTAATATAAGCATAATAGGCTCTTTGAAATACCATCCACTTTACAGCTACATAGGTCTTATAAGTTTAGCTTTGTTTTTCAATCCTTTATTCTTTTAAGTATGTCCTCGTTCAAACAAAACACATTCACTATATATTTGCAAACATTTACAACCCTAATTATGGAAATGTTGGAAAAAAAAAAAAATTTAATTTGATTGAAATGAAAACTGAAAGACTTTTAAATCACGAGAGACATTTTTTTTTCACAATAGAACATAGATAAGATAACAAATGTTTACTCTGACAAATTTTACACTATTATGCGAAAAATTAGCTCATTTCAAATTTGATGCCTGCTAGAGGTCCCAAAATAGTTGGGACAGGGACATGTTTGGCGTGGTATCTCCTCTTCTTTTTAAAACAGTTTGCAGATAGCTGGGCATCGAGGTTATGAGTTTTTGGAGTTTTAGGGTTGGAATTTGGTCTCAACCCTGATATGGGTTTCCAGCAGCAGAAGCCAAATGTTCTCTATAGGTGACAGATTTGGACCGCAGGCAAGTGAATTTAGCACCTGGACTCTTCAACTATAAAGTTATGCTGTTGTAACAGCTGCAGTATGTGGCTTTGCATTGTCCTGTTGAAATACACAAGGCCTTTCCTGAAAAAGACTTGAAGTCTGAAAGGGAGTATATGCTGCTCTAAAACCTTTATAAACTTTTCAGAATTCATAGTTCCTGCCAAAACATGCAAGCTGCCCATACCGTATGTACTTATGCCCCACATATCATCAGAGATGCTGGCTTTTGAACTGAAAGCTGTGAACACACTAGAAGGATACTGCGTCTGGTGATTTCCAAAAGGAATGTCAAATTTGGACTGGTCTGACCATAGAACACTGTCCCACTTTGAAACAGTCCATTTTAAATGAGCCTTGACCCACAGGACACGAAGACACTTCTGGACCATGTCCACATATGGCTTCTTTTTGCATGAGAGAGCTTTAGATGGCATCTGCAGATGGCTCGGCGGATTGTATTTACCCAGAGTGGTTTCTGGAAGTATTCCTGGGCCCATTTAGTAATGTCATTGACACAATTATGTTGATGAGTGATGCAGTGTAGTCTGAGGGCCCAAAGACCATGGGCATGCAGTAAAGGTCTTGGGCCTTGTCCCTTACACACAGAGGGCCATATTTACTAAGACAAGTGCAAAATGGCAAGTGCAGCTTAAAAAATAGCGTCTGGTATTTGTGGGCGTTTTGCATGTGTTATACGAAGAGAAACTGCGCAAGTAACTGCTGCCGCAAATCTGATATGTAAATGAGAATTTTGCGTGAGCATAAAACGCACTGACAGCAAGAGCAACGCTGTTTGCCAGCTCTGACTGCATCTTTCCTACAGAGATGCAACACAAAACACAATCTGAGAGTCCAACAAATAACAGGACTGACTGTAGTAGAGCTGTAGTCCTTTTCACTGTCTGTCAGAGCCAGTAACCTTTCAAACAATTATATAAAATGTATCAAGTAGCCTATATGGCGTGCTGATGGTGATCGAATAAAAATAACAATTAAAAAACATTTTTGATGTCCTCCGCTCGATCAAATCCACACAGCCTTGAGCCTCTGTAGGGGCAGCTGTCAGTCAAGCGCCGCAGCGAGCACTGGGAGGCAAAGAGATAAACACAGTGAGTAGACTTTGCGCAGCGTTTAAAGACTGTTCTGTCACCGTAAGGATTTCAAAGAATGTTAAACAGACTGAAAGCCCAGAGACAGCAGCTGTAAAAGGCTGAAGTTCAGGGAAATACGAGCGAGAATCAAGGAAAAAGTGCCGCAGGTAAAGTCTGTTTCTTTGTTTCCTTCGACTTCAAATCAACACATTACTGTTGTATCTTTGTAAATGAGCCCTGTTAAAGCATTAGAACGTATTTTCAACGCCTCATCTGTGCACTAAAAGCTGCACTCTTACCTCCGCAAACCTTTTGCACCTGCTTCTCCAATGTACTAAATTTTCACGCAGATTTAGCTCCCGTACTCGTGATAAATCAAACAGCGACTGTAAACCGACTTCATTTGCATTTTCCACGCCTTGAATTTTGCGCGTTTTGGCAAGAACGCCTTGTTTTACATATTCATTGAATCACAGGAGTAAAATCTGCGCCAAGCTGAATTTGCTCCTGTGAGAGACGCAAATCTCAGCTGCGCCTGGTTTTGCTCCATTTTTAGCACGTCTTTTTCATTTAGCTGTGCACGCAAACCCTTGATAAATCTGGCCCAGAGTGTTCTCCAGTTTCTCTGAATCTTTTGATGATATTCTGCACTGTAGATGAAAAGATTTGCAAAGCCTTTGCAATTTGATGTTGAGGAAAATTGTTTTCCACAGTCTTTTATTGCACTCTTTCACAGACTGCCTCTCTAAGACTTCCCTTTTATAGCTAATCAAGTTACAGACCTGAACTCAATTAACTTAGTTGCTAGATGTTCTCCCAGCTTTTTTTTTAAAGTTTCTTGCTTTTTCAGCCATTTGTTGCCCCTGTCCCAACTATTTTGAGATCTGTATCAGGCATCAAATTTGAAATGAGCTCATTTTGTGCATAAAAGTGTAAAATTTCTCAGTGTAAACATTTGTTGTTATCTATGTTCTATTCTGAATAAAATACTGGCTCATGTAATATGAAAGTCTTTTAGTTTTGATTTCATTCAAATTTTAAAAAAACGTCCCAACATTTCCTGAATCTGGTTATAAGAGTGGGGCTCAAGGTTAACAGACACCAATGCTAAAAGCAAAAAAAAAGTATGCACCATGAAAAACAAGGTCATAGGTTTAGCATTACATTTTAGTTGGATTTATTACACACATTTTCTATAAATATATAGCATAATGACTTTTCACTAAAATTAATGCAGTTATCTTTAGGGTCGCTCTTAACTTCTTTTCAACAGCTTGATATAGTTTCCATTGCTCTTATCTTATCCATCAGTTTGTAGCACCATTTAAAAATTTATAGCCTGCCTTTCTGATGTTATGACCTTGCAGAAGAGAACCGAAAATACAGAGATTTGCAGCATGCTTCAGCTCCTGCTTTTCTACTCCTTGACATGAGTTGTTTTGGAGAGTGCTTTAAATGACTTATTAAGGGCTGACGTGCCGTGTGTGTAAAGAGTTAAGTGTTTGTACCTCTCTGTCTTTGAGCACAGCCTGGGTTCTATACAGCAGTAGTAGCCGGACATCGCTGTCTTTCAGGCTGAAATTGTTCTCCAGGATCTGCAAGACGTCAATTCGGGGACGCACTGGTATAGAGGAATCTCCACAAAACGGACGCAGCCAGGCCAGGAGGTCATCTGAGGTGACGTCACTGTCACTGAGAGAAAGCATAGGGATTAATGTAGTCAATGATGCAAAGAAGATTGTTTAAAAAAAGAACTAGACTGGGATGGTAATATCTAACTCACTAAACATGTTCTTTGTACTTGGCATTTTATCATTCTTACACACTGGACAATGGTCAATCACAGGGCTAACCTACATAGACAGACAACCATTCTCTCACACATTTATTTCACTAGGGCAGAGTCACAAATACATGTCTTTGAAAAGTGGGAAAAGGTTGTGGCACCCAGAGAAAATCCAAATGTTGGCCTAGGAGGGCTCTCTCTGCACCACATATCAGTCATACAAAATGAAATGCTGGTGCTGCAGTAGATAAAAACCCAAATGCAAAGTATGGAAAATTTACAGCAAGGTTAGGCTGCCATACCTATTTAATTCAAGAGGTAAAACAGGCCAAGAATTTTCCTTGGTAGAAATCTTATTGAACTAATTAAATTATTTTCTAAAGGGGAACAGACTTTATGCAGTGCCTCGTTTGTCTAATTGGTTGTATTGCTTCTGTAGCATTTGTGGTCCAGAGGAAATTTAATCTGTGCTCATCAGTTATATCCCTTGGAAATTTATTTCAAAATCAGAAAGAACAGATAGAAACAAAGTTGGATATCAGGCCAGGCTAGTGGTTACAAATTATTATAAGTTTTTAATATCTAATAATTACTAAGATAATATAAATAACATTTGTAAATAAAGTTCATCCTGTGCATGATTCTTACTTAGCCCAACAAGAAAAATCAATCCCAAGTTTACTCTGGGTGGCCCAAAATGGTCCACTGTTCTAGTCAAGTGGTTCTCAAATTGTGGTATCAGTAGCACTGGTGGTACATGAGCTGTGTAGTGGCATGTAGACCACTGCTTAGTCCTGGTTAAGACACAATGAAGTCCTAGATTAGTCCTAGTTTGGATTTAGTCCTGGTCTAGTCCTGGGTTACTCCTGGTTTGAATCTGCTTTATGCCCAGTGTAGTCCCTATTTATTTTGGTGCTTAATGCAATAACACTTTATCCTCCCCTCTTGTTTTATCCTCTGAGGTGTTAAGTTTATAGTCACAGTAAGCCACCTGCATACAACTGATTTTGTAATAACTGTCAACATGAAAAAGCCACCATTCAGAATGACAGACAAGTGAACCAACTAGCAAAGAGACATTTTATTGGCATTTGATACTCGGCATGTGTTCATTTCAGAAAGGAGCGGATGAGACTGAGAAGCTTGTGACATTTACATCTGACTGATAACATAATACTCATTCACATTCTGTCTGTGTGCCTGAGACTGGAACACCCACTTACCTTTACGCTTAATGAAGACACTTAGGTTTAGAGCAGTGATTAATGTCACCTAGAAGAGGTTAGCACAAGTCAAGCGACAGCGACTGTGATTTGAAGTAAGCTACCTACCCACTCTGTACAGTTTTGTGCACAGCAGTCACCATGGCCTCCAGGACTCTCAGAGGTTGCGGGTAATTTGCCAGGGCGTCCGAGTCTCCGCTGCAAAACACAAAAACACATCATAAACCATCACATTACATAATGCGCTAATTAAGATAAGATTTTCAAATTAGCACGATGTCGAGGGACAGCAGCTGAGAGTGGAAAATAATCAAAGGCGTTTTTTTACTCAGGGACAGTGCTAGTTGAAAATGTGTGTGGCTGTAATTAAAATGTTTTAGGAAGGTTTTGCAAAAATCCTGAAATGATTATAGGCCTGCAGTCATGAAGGAACAAAAAGGCATAAAACACTATGTAAAAGTCTTAGCCTTTCTTAAAAACCTGCCTATGAACAAAGCAAGGCCTTCCTTAAAAAACACCTAGATCTAAACTCTGATCTGAAGCCACACCAAAAGTAATCATTTTGTCCTTGGCCCATTACTATCCTTTCCTGAAATGTCCACCAAAAATAAAAATCTGTGTTTATTAAAGT
The DNA here is from genome assembly GCA_020698575.1 of Bostrychus sinensis. Lineage (NCBI taxonomy): Eukaryota > Metazoa > Chordata > Actinopteri > Gobiiformes > Eleotridae > Bostrychus > Bostrychus sinensis. The sequence continues at coordinate 14,782,689 of CM036257.1, read as the reverse complement.
TCTTGAGTTAATAGCATTTTTAACACCTACAACTTTATATATGTGTTCTACAAAGATAGTGATACATTTCAGAAATTAAATTAGAGTATGGAAAGTTGGTTCTCTTTTGCTGTGAGCCTACGCTAGTGGGATCTTTCTGCAGTGTCATTAGCACAGTTGTGGATTTTGCTGCAGTGTGTTGTGTGTGTGCTCTATATGTTGCAAGAGGAAGGTCATTTTTCACTAAGACAGAAATAGGGGAAAATGGGAGATTTCCCCTGACTCAACTCGGCACTAGGCTTGCACACAAACACAGCAAAAAACATACAGTAGTAGTACATAAAACCAAGCTAAATATACAAATCATCATGAAAAGATTACGTTGCATTTTCTGTAGCACTTCCCCTTTTAGCACAACTTGCAGAGCACAAGCCGGTTATGACAGATACATAAGATGGCCATTAGTCTGAGGCTGAGCTAGTAATGCTGCGTGAGGTTTTGCAAAAGCCCCCCCAAAAAAGAAAAAAACAAGGCTGCCTCATACATACCTGCCAAACACAATGCTACGCTAATGCCCTGCGGCTACACACACAGCACATACTTTAATGCATGAAGGCTTATTCATTTGCCAGAACAGTGAGTGACATGTTCGAGGAATAGAAAACCTCCAGTGAATACATAAGCTTCAGTGTGCACCCACTAAATGTAGAGTGAGATCTAAAGGGGGACAGCTGTATCATGCTGCATTAATTATAAGGAGATAATGATTCAGGGAAAGGAGGGGGCATGCAAATAACGTATGTACAGAAAAGAAAGAAGAGTATGTGTATGTGGTCATGTTTTTATTACTAGAGTTGGTTGTAAACACTTGCTTAAGGAGCTTAGGCCTCCACAAGGGGATAAATTGAGGTACCATAACATAAATGATTCAGTTCAAAAGTTGAGATGTTGTTAAAGATTTAAGTGTAGATTTTATCACAAAAACAGTAGACGTTCCTGTTCATTTTGACAAGGAAATCTAAACCAGCAAAAAAGATGGTTTAGGACAACAGAAATGATTGTGGCAGATAGGGTTGTATGAACTGACTTTTGAATAATAACAAAATCAATCTGATAATCAGTTGACTTTCCAATATAAGATTTGCAGTTATAGGTATTTAAACCTAATGACAATGTAACATGTCCAGCTAAACAAACAACAGTGACTATTAGATTGCATGTAGCCTTTAGCTTATGTACAGTAGAACTAATAGGTTTGATAAATATAGAAAAACAGAACTATCAGACCAGTTGCTTATTTTCTCTGCCCAGACACTAACATTACGCCATTAGTCATCTGTTTATGCACAATTTGGGTCACTAATGCTAAATAATTCATTAAAATATATTGCACTGTGCTATATTACAGTGCCTAAACATGTGTGCAGCCAATGCTGTTTACAAACACCATCTGTAGAGTGTAAAGAAATAACTATTGCAATGCTTACCACTGTGTTTTATTATAGGAGAGCCAACAAAAAGGTATAAGAGAGCCAGAGGGCCTATCAGTATCTTGCTATTGGTGTGACACTCAATTTTGTTGAGAAACTGTACTTCTCTGTACCATGCACTGTAAATCAGAGTTCTGAAGCGTAGTGCTTGGTTGGTTGTTGAGGCACATACATTCAGGCTCAATATAGTCATGTGGTAGAAGAATTATGTAAAAACTATACAAGATAAGGTAAGTTCAGCTAGGTAGGATAATTAGGTTAGTCTGATATGAAATGAATGCACCTCAATCTTGTGTCCCCTGAGCCCACTGAAGCCCATTGTGTGCATGTGTGTGTGCATATAAAAGCAGGTGCCATCTATTTGCACCATGCCCCATTGAGCAACCATAAAAAGTAGGAAATGAGGCAGGGATATAATCAAGGCAATTGGCACTCGTTTATCACACCAATCGGATAGCGCGATTATATCTGGCCCCTGTCTGTAAAGCCTTGCTCACTGGCCCATCATCATGAGGTTCCTCATGCAAAAAGGACAAAAACACTTATCTGTCACCTGCTCGTTTGTGAAATGGCAGCGTCCTTTAGCTTAATTATCAAAACATTTCCAACGGCCGGTTTCACAAAGGCAGATGTTGAGTTAAGATACACTTCACAGTCCAGCTTACAAACACTCATAGCAATTCATAGCAGTCATTTCAAGGTAAATCTGAAGGTTATTTTAGTAGACAAAACTCAGTGAATAAAGGAGGCAGTGGTTCAGCAGTAGCACAGCAGGTAGATTCAGTCGCCCCCTAACTGAAAAGTTGGCGGTTTGATTCCCACTGTGGTGTGTGTTAGTAGTGGTAGTCACCTGTTCTTTTTTTATCTATTCTTGAGCTGACACAGGGCAACCTAAACACTATACGTATCTCTTACAAAACCAAGACAAAAACCTGGCATTGAAAAGTCGGCTTAAAAGTTTAACAAACCAGGAAACACATAACAGATGGAATGAAAACTTAATCTGGCATTACCACATTCAAGAACATTAAAGTTCTAAGTTTAGCCCCTGCACCACACGGAAGTTGGCAAAAGTTCAAAGTCAAAGCGAAATCTGAATCAGTGGAAATAAGGTTCGTAGAACAACATTCCAACCATCTTCCAGTTTGACTCCTCCCGCTGTCAGTCTCTACTTGAAGAGAAACACACAGCATTCACTCCCACTGCTGCAATCAGAGCTGAAGAACTTTTGCTAAAAGTCTCACCACCATGGCTCAGGGAGGAGTCCAGCCAGAGTCTATATCCTGTTCCATCTGTTTGGACATTATGATGGATCCTGTGACCACTCCTTGTGGACACAGCTACTGCATGAGATGTATTCAAGCCCACTGGGATCAGCAAAGCTTCCACTACAGCTGTCCTCAGTGCAGACAGAGCTTCAGGCCCAGGCCTGTCCTGGTCAAAAACACAGTGTTAGCAGATCTTGTGGACCAGCTTCAGAAGACTGGGCTCACAGTGACTCCTGCTGACCAATGGTTTGTTGGACATAGAGATGTTTCCTGTGACTCCTGTGCTGAGACCAAGCTGAAAGCAGTCAAGTCCTGTCTGCAGTGTCTCGCTTCATACTGTGAGAACCACATCCAGCCTCATTATCGATCCCCTGCATTTAGAACCCATCAGCTGGTGGAGCCGTCACATCATCTCCAGGATTACATCTGCTCTGTCCACAACAAGCTAATGGAGCTGTTCTGCCGCTCGGACCAGCAGTTCATCTGCTCCCTGTGCTCTGTGGACCAACACAAGGGCCACCAGACTGTGTCAGCTGCAGCAGAGAGGGCCCAGAAGCAGCGGGAGCTGGAGGCCCGGAGGGACCAGCTATTCCAGACTATGCAGGACAAAGAGACTTACCTGCAGAGGCTTACACTAGAGGCCAAGGCCCTCAGAGGCTCTGCACAGGAAGCAGTGCAGCACAGTCGGGAAAGCTTCACTTGGCTGGTCCTTCTCCTGGAAAGAAGAAGGTCTGAAGTAGAGCAGCAAATCTTGTCCCAGCTGGAAACAGAAGAGGCTCGATTCCGAGAGCTTCAGGACAAACTGCAGCAGGACATCGCTGAGCTAAAGTCCACCCTCAATGACATGGACTCACTGTCCCTAACAGAGGATAACAGCGACTTCCTTCACAGATATCTATTACTGCCCATAGACAGAGAGGCTTCAGACCAGCCACAGAGCCATACAAGTCCTCGGCCCTCCTTTAAGCAGATCCCGGCGACTGTGTCAAAATTGCTTTATCAACTACAGATCATTCTGACAGACGGCCTGGACAACGTCTCACAGGCTCTGAGCCAAGTACAGGATTTATTGCTGCAACCTGAACCCCGCTCTAGAGAGGAGTTCCTCCAATATCACACTGAAATGACTCTGGATCCAAACACAGCACACTCAGAACTAGTACTGTCTGAAGATACCAGGAGAGTGACATTTGTGTTGGAGAACCAGTGTTACCCTGATCATCCTGACAGATTCAGTCACTGGGAGCAGGTCCTGAGCAGAGAGAGTCTGACAGGCCGCTGTTACTTTGAGGTGGAGTGGAGTGGTTCAGTTGTTTATATAGCACTGGCCTACAAGACAATTCAGAGAAAATCACATTCTAAGGAAAGTGCATTTGGATTAAATGATAAATCTTGGGCCTTAGACTGTGACAAAATGGCTTATAAGTTTTTTCATAATGATATGTGCTCTCGGGTTCTAGGTCCAGCAGGGTCCAGTATCGGGCTTTTCCTGGACCATGGCGCAGGAGTTCTGTCATTTTACAGTGTTAGGAATCAAACTATGACCCTCCTCCACAGAGTCCAGACCACATTCACTCAGCCCCTGTTTGCTGGACTTCGAGTTGAGTTTGAAACCACAGCAGCATTTTGTAACATCCGCTGAACACTGAGCTCATCTGGAAAAGTCAGTTGGTTTACTTGCAAAAATAAAAGGGTGGTCTGTTTTTAGCAAATAAGGTGGTTCTATGAGATTCTCTAACTTGTACTGTCAGGAGAATGCAACTGTTTCATACATTTGTATATATTTTTGTTGTGTGATTGATTTTCTCATTTTTATCCTGTGGGATCTTACTAATAATTTGTGCCCATACACAGTATTGGGCATTTCCTAACATATGTTGTGATAGTTTAGTTTTTAATTGTTTTAAAGTCCAATGTGTGTAAAGATTGTTCTTTGATTTTAAAACACTAATATAATTACTGTAAAACTGCATATTGAACACACATGCTTTATGTGAATTAATAAAAACTCACAAAATTGATGTATTGATGGTTTAATTATATAATAGAAATGTTAAAACAGTTGTTGTGGTTACTTTGTCTCTGTATCATTCTTCTGTTACAAGTGAAAGTTGACTAAAATAGCTTGAATGAGATTCTGATAATTATAAATAAGGCTTGAGCAACCAAAGAATAAAAAATAATTTACTTTTTGAATAATACATTGTTTAAAAGGGACTATATTAGGCTTTTATCTTTCTAGTTATGTTTTTAAACCAATCCTTCATCGCAACCAACCGCACTGCACATTTTACAACCTTGAAAAATATTATGTGACTAAAAGAAACCATACTGTTTCTAATAATTACTTTACTACTGCTATAAAGAACTAGGTGAAGAGACCAGCAAAGAGCAGCAGAGTGCAGGGTGTTAGAGAAACAGAATCAGAGAAAAAAATCTTTTTGACCCACTTGCCTGAACTATGTATAATGTCATTTTACTACAAAATGAAATTAGCTGTGAGTAATCAGTGGGAAAAGAGTTGTACATCTTTTTTTTTTTTGATAACTGAATGAGAGCAGAATGTAGAGGGCTTATCGACTGGTCAGGGCTTCCTGGAGTGGGGTTTGTTGGAGAGGCGCATGTTTGTTTGTTTTGACGAGGGAACACAATTATAACATGGTAGAAAGCTCAAAAAAGTTGATTTTGCATAATTCGGACCTTTCAAGGATTATTTTAGTATGAACTGCAAGAATTTTTTAAACCAGCCAATTGGTAAAGACCAGAGTAAAAAACCTGGTGTGAAACCAGGGAATCACTGATCAGTGTAAATTTGGACTTTTTCCTTGACCCTAAACTGTATGTGGCACTGTGAATCATCTCTCTATCCATTCTATATGTGAGGAGCAGAGACACCAATAAAGTGCTGTTCACTCAACTCCCACAGGCCGCTACAGTAGATTCAATTCAACACTTGAGGCATTTGCTTTGACAGTGTTTTCCCCCTACTGACACAGCGAGCCCAAAGTGGACCAGGGTATTTTCAGACATCAAAAAGACATCAGTCGACCAGGGATGTTCCTGTGTGTCAATATTTAGACATATAAATCATTATGCATACAGATATACCTGCCTCCGCTAATCAAACTGTTTTAAGAAACCTATTTTAACACTAGATGATAATGTTTTTTGACAGAGTGTGGAATGATATCTATGGAAAAGATTAAAATAGCCAAAGAGGTATTTGCTCATTTGCTAACCTGACAACATGATTCTCCTACTGCTTTTGTTTGTGTTTATCAATGTGGGTGTCGTCTGTGATAGCGTGTGGTGAGCGGGCCCACACCTGTGTAATTTTCCCCAACAGTGTCTTATTATTAAGCCTTTTTGTGAAATACTCTTCACAGGGAGTCCACAACAGTGCGACGCAGTATATGATTAATACCCCAGTCAAAAGCTGTCACATCAACAACTGGCAGCTGAAACTGGGATTGAATTTCAAACAAAAGCTTTAGGTTATAACTAAAAACACTACACAAACATTATATTATTTTATTATTTGTACAAAAAAAATCCACAGACCTCTAGGGAGCAATAAAGCTAGAATTTGTGGCATCAGACAGAAAATCAATACACAAAAATTAAAACTTAAATGTTGTTATAGCTTGCCAAAAATTTTAAGCCATCACAGTGAATACAGTGAATAACAGTTATACACTCACCGGCCACTTTATTAGGTACACCTTGCTAGTACCGGGTTGGACCCCCTTTTGCCTTCAGAACTGCCTTAATCCTTCGTGGCATTGATTCAACAAGGTACTGTAAACATTCCTCAGAGAGTTTTGTCCATATTGACATGACAGCATCATGCAGTTGCTGCAGATTTGTCGGCTCCACATCCATGATGCGAATCTCCCGTTTCCCCACATCCCAAAGGTGCTCTATTGGATTGAGATCTGGTGACTGTGGAGGCCATTTGAGTACAGTGAACTCATTTTCATGTTCAAGAAACCAGTCTGAGATGATTCGAGCTTTATGACATGGTGCGTTATCCTGCTGGAAGTAGCCATCAGAAGATGGGTACACTGTGGTCATAAAGGGATGGACATGGTCAGCAACAATACTCGGGTAGGCTGTGGCATTGCAACGATGCTCAATTGGTACTAAGGGGCCCAAAGTATGCCAAGAAAATATCCCCCACACCATTACACCACCACCACCAGCCTGAACTGTTGATACAAGGCAGGATGGTTCCATGCTTTCATGTTGTTGACGCCAAATTCTGACCCTACCATCCGAATGTCGCAGCAGAAATCGAGCCTCATCAGACCAGGGAACTTTTTTCCAATCTTTAATCGTCCAATTTTGGTGAGCCTGCGCGAATTGTAGCCTCAGTTTACTGTTCTTAGCTGACAGGAGTGGCAACCGGTGTGGTCTTCTGCTGCTGTAGCCCATCTTCCTCAAGGTTTGGCGTGTTGTGTGTTCAGAGATGCTCTTCTGCAGACCTTGGTTGTAACAAGTGGTTATTTGAGTAACTGTTGTCTTTCTATCAGCTCGAACCAGTCTGGCCATTCTCCTCTGACCTCTGGCAACTCTCTCAACAAAGCATTTTTGCCCACAGAACTGCCGCTCACTGGATATTTTCTCTTTTTCAGAAAATTCTCTGTAAACCCTAGAGATGGTTGTGCGTGGAAATCCCAGTAGATCAGCAGTTTCTGAAATACTCAGACCAGCCCATCTGGCACCAACAACCATGCCATGTTCAAAGTCACTTAAATCACCTTTCTCCCCCATTCTGGTGCTCGGTTTGAACTGCAGCAGATCGTCTTGACCATGTCTACAGCCTAAATGCATTGAGTTGCTGCCATGAGATTGGCTGATTAGAAATTTGCATTAACGAGCAGTTGGACAGGTGTGCCTAATAAAGTGGCCGGTGAGTGTAGATCACATGTCAAGAGGTATGAAAACTAACTGATCCACTAACTAGTTCAGCCAGTTGCTAATGTTCTCTACCCCTCCATTAAATTTACACGTGTGGACTATTTGCAATCCTGTTTATGCAAAATTAAATTTTTTGGTGTGCTAATGTATCTTTTAAAAATGTACAGTGGTGTGCTTAACTCATCTCTATAGGGTATACAGAAAGGTATTACTGTGCTTCACTGAAGGAATATCAACTGTACACAGGGCATATTAGATTTGTTAGATCATGTAAGTGAGGTTATACTCTCTACTTTTGACTGGTTAATTAACATAATTTTCTAAAACTGTTAAAACTAGATTGTATTACGTAATAATTGATAAAGTATGCTAAAAAGTTAAAGCCAAAGTAGTGTGTATTATAAAGATCTATGTCAAATGTGTAAGAAGCAGAGAGCCATGTACAATCCATATTTGAGGGACTATAGATCAGGCAACCATACAACCGTATGAAAATATAACATCAGTATTTCCTTTGAGACAATTTCAGAATAAAGACCAATCACTCACCCAGAAAGGAGCTTCGAAAACAGGTGGTAAAAGTATCAACTGTGTTTTACATTGGCTTTGCTTACAAAAATGGAAATGTACCACTTAAAGTAGCCAGGCCAGTCTATTTAAGAAACAACGCTAAGCAAAAGAATTAGTTTGCATTATTTTGCAAGACCCATATGAGTTATAGCTAATTTACAACTTTTTTTTTTTTTCTCCAGCAATGTATCTAGCAAGATCTTAAGTCAATTCCTTGTATCAGGCTTTCCCCTCCAACAAAAACATATATTATAAAAAGTAGATCTACTACACATTTTGTGGAGAAAATCTTATTATGCAGAGTTCTTCAAAACAAAATCTCTTGGGTTAAAATCCAAGAAAATAATCTTCCATAACAGCAGGGAATAAGACAACAGTGTCTATTTATCATTCTACTTTAGCATCCCACTCAAGCTTTAATATAAATACTATTTTTTGTGTGTTTTTCTCCTGTGTAAGCTCTGGAGAAAAGAAATACCTGAGAGCAGCCACCACTCTCTCCACTGCATCATGGAGCACTGTTTTGACTGACAGATCCAAGGGCCCCACTGCCACCCTGAGGACTTCTCCAATCTGCTCCAGAGGGTGCCCGTCCATCACCATGGTGACCGCCAGCTCGTGAACCTTGCACCTCTCGGATCGGGACAGATCGTAAAGCCGACTGTACCCCTGCAGCTTTTCCTGGAATAAAGACAAAGAAAGAAACAAAGAAAGATGGAACTCAGTCGGCTGACATGTTCAACCTGCCACAGCAACAAGACAGACAAAGGATTTTAGCAAGTCATGACAAATAAAAAAGTCTCTTTGAGGGGAAAGAAGCAGGAAATGAAGAAAAGTGAGGAGACAAGTGTGGTGTGAGAAGTTTACTAAGTGGAATTTGTGTTGGAGAGCTGTGTTCTCTACAGGTATTAACCCAGAGGGCAGTACCAGCCCGCACTGCCTCACCCTCTGGACAGCCTTGGTCTAATTTTACTCCTCTGATGAAAAAGAAGCACAACCTGGAAAGAAGTTGTGTCTCAGCATGGCAGAATGTCTTTTTAGTTTGACCACAGGCCTGTTAGAGAAGCTAATCTTGCTTAAAAAGAAGCAGTAGACAAAATTAGTAGACAAACACGCTGTCAATAACACAGATAAATCATTTCCCATAGAAAGTATTGTGACAAAGTAAAAAATAGGCATTTTGCTTGATGTGTATTTAATTGCATACTGTCAACGGAATGATCTGTGACAAACTATATGTCACCTAGGTTTTATTATCATATGGGGTTTATTGATTATTGTCAGAACTTGACAAGTTGTGTTGAGTTAATTTCCAGGAGCAGTGCAGTGGCAAGGCCTGCTCGATTATTGAAAAAACAATAATCTCAATTTATTTATTCATAATTGAAATCGCAACAATTATTCATTCTTTTTCACATCATGCACTGAGCCGTGCAGCCTCCGCAGTTGCTCCTGATGAACTGCGGCGGCTCAGGCGCTGGTCTCGTTTGGATCTCACGGTGACCGTCGCACTTGTGGCATCAGAGCAAGTCGGGAACAAGTCGGACACAAATGTAACCGGCGTGCACTGCGCACATTGACATTGATCGAAACTGCGCAAATCTGGCTCATCTTGAACGCGCCTGATGGATGGAAACGGAAATGTGTTGTCTTCTACGCTCGCGCGGTGCATTTCTGCCCCGCTGGAAGACCCATGGTGTGTTGCTGCCTCTGTCAGTGTCGTCGTAATATTTTTGTTGTGATCAAATTAATCGATGCGTCAATTGAAATTAACGCGATTAAATCAATTTATTGATTTCATTATTGATAATTTTCCCAGCCCTAATATATATATAGTCTTAATTCCTTAATTTATCCTTGTTTTTCTTGTGTCCAGGTTAAGTTCTAATTTTGTCCCAGTTCTGACTGGTAAATGCAGAGATTTGTCTGCCTTCCTAAACTGAATAACCCATAATAAAACTAAAACCATGTCAAAATGTATGTCCAAATATCACCAATATTCAACATAGTTATGACATATCTAATGCTTTTCTAACATTTTACAGCCCTAATTTCTACCAAGTGAAAGTTTCTACCAAGAGGCCAGTTTTGTGTGACGGCTATGGTTAGTTAGTCAACTATTATTGGTTTTGGCATTTGCCTTTTACACATTTGACCATCTAGCCCAGATATCATTGAATTCAGGCTGTATGGACAGTAAGTCTCTAACATTTGAGTACCATCGCTTTGCTTTGTGAGGATAATCCTGTTCTTTTGGCCTGCAGCAGAGTAAGATATTGTCTGGAGTCAACTTTATGATGGTACATCTTATCCCTCTGATGTGAAAAGATCTTGGGTATCTCTGGGTCTTACTCTGGAGACGGCAAACTCAATACTGTGGTGATGCGACTATGCTTAAGACCGAGGTGGGCTATCAACAGCAGCCTGCTATTGGCATTTTCTGTATACCATAAGTCAAATTTACAGGGAATTTATGGGAAGATTCAGGCCTTGCTTGGGGCTTACTATTTCTAAATAGCAGAGAAATAGTGCAGTTACCTTAGAGAGCTCCTGTACTTCTATGGCCACAAGACTACGTGACAGGGCCCAGACATAAAAGCGTAGTAGGTATAAAGTTTTAGTTGTTAAGAGCGTTTATATAAAAACTTTAAGCATGATGATTTGACTGTAAATTCATTACACCTCTATGGCTAAAATGTGCAGTCTGTAATTTACTGTCCTCATGGCAGGTCAAGGCCCCTGCGGTAGATTCCTGCACAATCTACACAGTAATTCCCAGCAGCTGCTCACGTACACTTGATAAATGACTCGAGTATTGCCAAACAGAGCCTACAGCGCTCCTTCTATCTATCTTTTTCTGCCTACCTGCCCTTTCCTTGTTCTTATATCCTTTTTATCCATCTCCATGGATACAATTGCATGATTGGAGAGAAGTTGGATTGCAAAAGTTTGTGCACCAATAACTGTAGCGTATAGGAGTGGCTCTCAAGCTGTGGCACAGGTACCTCACCTACACATGAGCTTCTTCTGTTGATACTCAGGAGACTGGTGATTCTGGGAGTCCTGATGTTATTTAATTTAGAGACAGTTTTATTCCTGTATTAGTCCCGCTCTGGTGGGGCTTAATTTTAATGTGAAGGCCACTGCTTAGTTCTGGTTCGGTCCCGGTGTAGTCTTGAATATAATCTTTGTCTAAGTCCTCATGTAGTCATGGTTTTGTTCTGATTCTGGCCAACTCATAGTCCTGGCTTTAGTTCTGGCATAGTCCTTATTTAAAAGCAGATATACCAGCTTTTACATAATGGGGTTTTAAAAACAAGGTTTAAAATGTGCTGTTAACTTGTTCAGTATGGGGCAGGAGCAACTAGTTTTCATGGGTAATGTATGGTCACCGTAGCAACCCCAGCTCGCTGAATCATAACATCCACTCAGTCTCTGGCCACAAACACAGAGCCAGAGGGAGGTGACAGGGTGGTAAGTCAGTGTGACTTTGCTTAATGAGATACAGGATGGTGCACAAACTGTATATGCGGTCATACAGCACAGCACAGATTTACATTAATATAACCTTGACCAGTCACACTGAGGCCAGGAAGAGCTTAGTCGAGCAGAACCATCTCACAAAAAGACAACACAAACATGCACTTAAATCTACACTGGCTGAGACAAAACACCCTCACACTGCCTTTTAAATATGACCTAGGGCTGGATGATTTGACAATTTTTGTTTGTTAGACAACAATTTACAATTAGATTGTGTTTTCTTTCTGCCTGACCTAAAAGGCAGTTTAAATGTTTATAATATGTATATCTAATGTAGCTATTAGCTAGCTATTAATGCTAAATGCTTCCACTAATCAATCAAAAAGCTTCATGTATAACGTCTCCACAGATCTTATTTAAGCTGCTCTGATGTAGGAGTAGCATTAGCCCCAAGAAGAAAAAAATAAATAAAAAAATAGCGTTTACTATTGTTTGTGGATGTGTTGCATGTAATACACTAGGAAAAACTGTGCAAGTAATTTCTGTTGCAAATCTGATATGCAAATGAGAATTTTGCGTGAGCATAGGACACACCAAGAATGGGAGCAATGCTGCTCAGCCAGCCCTGCTGCATCTTTCCTTACAGTGATGCAACACAAAGGTCAATATGAGACAATATGATAACAAGACTGACTGTACTAGACTGAAAATGTTTACTGTCTTTGAGCGATAATCATTTAATTGCATTATACTTTCTTCTATTAACATTGGGTAGTCTGTCCTGTCTCATGCGATTCTGGCACTGACCAGAGTCACGTGACTTATTTCCCCTCTGTGTGAGACAGTGGAGAGACACAGAGGAAAGTCCTATTCACTGTCTGTCAGAGCCAGTAACCCTTTGCACAATTATATAAATGTATCAAGTAGTAGCCTATATACCGTGCTGATGGTGATCAAATAAATATAACATTTAAAAAATATTTTCGATGTCCTCCGCTCGATCCAGAGTCAAATCCACGCAGCACAGCCTTCAGCCACAGTTCAATCAAGCACCGCAACGAGCATTGGGAGGCAATGGGATAAATACACGTGACACTGTCCTCATGTAGGCCTAGCCTGTACACAGTATTTAAAGACTATTCTGTCACCATAAGGATTTAAAAATATGTGGAACAATCTGAAAGCCCAAAGACAGGAGCTGCAACAGGCTGCACTTCAGGGAAATATGAGCGAGAATCAAGGAAAAAGTGTTGCAGGTACAGTCCGTCTCTTTGTTGCTGCCTCTGCCTTCAACACTTTGTTGTATCTTTGTAAATGAGCCTTTTTAAAGCATTATAACTTATTTTCAACACCCCATCTGTGCACTAAAACCGGCACTCTTTCCTCCGCAAAACTTTTTCATGTGCTCCCCCAATGTGCTAAATTTACATGCACTTTTTGCTCCTGTAATTGTGAAATAAAATAGCGACCGTAAAGCGATTTCATTTGCATTTTCCACACATTGAATTTTGTGCATTCTGGCGAGAACACCTCATTTTACATATTCATCAAGTCACAGGAGCAAAACCTGAACCGCACTAATTCAGCACCTGTGAGAGAGGCTAAACTCCGCTGCGCCTGGGTTTGCTCCACTTTTAGCATGTTTTTTTCATTTAGCGTGTACACAAACCTTTGATAAATCTACCCCTTAATCTGCTAAAGTTAATTTTACAATAAGTAAAATTACACGTTCAAAACTAAAAACAAATGAATTCATTAATTCAATTTATTAGCCAGCCCTAGTATGATTCCATGAAAAAATTAAAGATACTGTAGGTCTGGCTTTGTTTAGCTTACATTTACTACTGGGGACTTAAAATATAATTTGCATTTCTGAGGGATTCATTCATTCATTTTCTTCTGCTTATTCCCGTCAGGGGTCGCGGGTGACTGGAGCCTATCCCAGTAACTTTGGGCCGTAGGTGGAGTAGACCCTGGACAGGGACCAGCCAGTCGCAGATAATTTTTTTTTTTTTTTTAGATAACTAGGGATATCTAAAAAAAATAAAATAAAAATCAGAGGCTAAACATTGAGCCAATGACAGCACAGTAGCTATGTCATTTTATCAGTAATGTCCTTTTTTCAATTTCAATTTCTGTTCTCAGATCAAAAGAAGCTGTGAAAACACACTAATCCATGCTGAAATCTGCCTTTAAAGAAAAGGTTACGGCTGGTACTGGTGAGCAGATGGGCAGTACCTGTTGGCTGTCCCTCAGTGACATTATGATGGGCTGGCTCAGAGTGTCCAGGTGGGCCTGTGACTGCTGCAGGTGAGTTAGAGCCTCATCAAAAGTTATTCCCACAGGGTCTTTCTCCTCCTGCTCCGTCCCTCCTCCACCTCCTCCTTTTTTCCGACTCTTCTCAGCCAACTGCCGTAGTGTTTTGGTAGCTCGCTTTATGACCTCTGACCTTGCCAGGGTGCTTAGCTGAGGAAGAACACAAAACATAAAAACATAAACATAAAACAAGTTAGCTAAATAAAGATGATCAGAGAAACATTGATTTATCTTCTTCAACTTGTTCCTGTTAGAAGCTGCATATGGCTAGAGCCTATTGCAGCAGCAATGGGCCTTTAGTGGGGTACACCATGAACAATGGCCAATAATTTTAGGGCTGATACAGAGAAATAAACTGACAACAATTCACAACCATTCACAATTTTGAATCACCACTCCTAATATATGCATGTCTCTGAAGTACACTGAGTGAACCCACAGTAACATAGGGAGAACATGCAGAGCAGGAGCACTAACCACTTTGCCAATATGCATCTCTGGTCAAAGGCACATTTGAACCAATATACAATTGGATTATATGTGAAAGTGAACAGGAGGATCATAGCTGGCAGCTCTGTATAAGTGGTTCTTTTTAGTGGCAGCAGGTTGACCATTCATATGGAGAAGCCCTTCCCTGTAAGAGGTTTCATTCTCTGACAAGGAAGCACTGAGAAGCTCTAAGACGACACTTAAAAACCAATGATATCACCCACAGCTACCTAACCCACATACAATACTTCTGCATTGGCTGGATAACTTGAGCGGCACTGACAGCAGTTTTCCCCGCCAGAAAAGGGTGATCACTCAAATGGAATAGCTTGGCAAACTGTTGCAATTTGTCTAAGAGCTGCAGTAGGGGGCCTGCATGTATGCCTTTGTGCATGTTATGAAGTTCTACACAAGAGTGATCATTAGGTATTCTTTGTGTCGAAGCAGACACAGTATCTAATCTCAGTCAATATCGCTCAAAGTCATAGGTTAAGGACTGGGTGAGAGTTCATAAAGGAGATTAAGCTTCCATCTAAAATCAATAGTTCAGAGGAACAGAAATGCCAGCACCCCGTTTCCCATCAACACGATGCAACTAAATAACTCTCAGTTATCCCTCTGAGCTGCTACAGCCGTGTGGGAATGGGATCAATCCATCTTGCTCATGTGTTAAAGGTCAGATAAGCTCCTAACAGCTAAAAGGGTTAAGGATAAGGAAATAGTGACCAGACGTTTCTGTGGTAATTTACATGTAATAAAGGACACAGTAGGAAACAACGCCTGCTGGGAATTAGGGTTTAATTGGCTCTGAAGAAGAAAAGGATCAATTAGCTCTCAGAAAGTTATTGGTGAAAATGTTTGAAAAAGGATGGTCTAGGGAGAAAGGGTGGCAGCGTGCCAGTGGAAAAAAAATCCACAGTTGGTAACTATTGATAAGGGGCACACTGAGGCACTTAAAGTCCTCGGCAGGACAATTTTTCAGAGTGATGTAATTATGTGGCTGACATTTCGTGTGCAATTTTATAATTTCTTTTATAAATCATGACTGGTCTGCGCTTTGGGGCAACCCGAGTCTGGAACTGAATAATATATTTTAAATTAGGAAAAGGGCTTATAACTTTTTTCCAAAATATTGAGTTGGAGGAGTTAGACATGACTGGTCAGGGGATGAAACTATTCAACTTGATGCAGCGATCCTGCCTTTTACACAATATGAATTTTTTGGTAGTAGCCTGAAGCCAACCACCTTCTGTGCTGAACTCACTATCTGTCAAGTTTGGGGTAGTTCTTGTTCAGTGTAGTAATAAATAGAGCTACTGTAATTCTTGTGTGTTACAGTTTGGTCCGGAAATATTTGGACAGTGGCACAATTTTTACAATTTTGGCCCTGTACGCTATCACAATGGATTTAAAATGATTCCATCCCAATAATATGTATTTCTTCTAAATACTTACATGTTCAACAGCATCTGGGGAAAAGGTGATATTGTCCAAAAAGTCCACAGCATCACTCGGGACCAGCCTGTCAAAGTATTTAGTGCATGTATCATAGGCGTGGAGGTAGTCTTGGTCATTCTGGGGGGGTCTCTTCAGCAGCTGGGGGTCTCCTTTCCAGAACAGCTTCTTCAGCCAGACCACATGGACAGCACTGGGAGAGAGGGTTGCTCCTCCCCCGCCAGGCATAGGCAGACGGTTGCCCAGTTTGGAGATGGACAGGATGTTTTGACTGGTGAGGACTGGTTCCAGGGTCAGCAGTGGGTTCAAGGATTCGTCTGTGAGTTTACGGTAGTCCAGACCTAGAACATAGTTTCCAAAGACAGGTCAGTTGGTGAATCTAAATTGCCCATAGTTAATGAAGTTGAGAGTGAATGGCTGTTTGTCAATGTCTGCCTAAGAGTTGGCCCTGCAACTAACTGGCCATTGTCCAGGCCAGGATGTACCCCACTCCAGGCCCACAGCTGCTGTAATAGGCTTCAGCCCTATTTGTGACCCCTAATAGGACTAAGTGAAAAAAATTAAACAAATGATGTTATTAACTACTGGTTAAACCTTTACACAAAATAATAACCTGATTTTACATGAATTTGTGTATTATTGATCTGGTATTAGTTTTACAGTGGGCGCCTTTCATGACACAACCCTTTCCGTTTATCCAGGCTTGGGCCAGGCACGCACACACAGGCACTTCAAATCTTGGATATACACTTTTTTGCCAGGAATTTTAATGACTTTTCCATGACTTTTCAAAAACTTTTGACAAAATTTCCAAGACCTGGAAATGATCCATGTTTAAATAGTATTTAAAATGTCTAATATGGTACATTAGAAACATACTTTTGCTGCAATTTAATTTGTTAAATTTGGAAATTAGTCAGTTGTTGAAGTAGTCAGTTAAAGAAAAAAAAAGATATTGGGGCTTCTTCCCCCAGAAATATACTATTCCTAATTTTACTGACTTACAGCCTAAAAAATTGTGATTAAAAGATACTTATGCTATATTAGGTATAATGGAATCATCTATGCTGTTTTAAAGCATTACCAAAACCAAAAGAACCAAAGACCAGTAAAAAAATTATTTAGTTCAAATATTCTGACAAAAAAATAGATATTGGTCACTTTTTCCTGCAGCGACAACAAGAAGAGGCCAAGAAGCAAGTGTTTCTACTGAACACTTATATTTACTATATTCTAGCTGGGGCAGGTTTAACTAAAAGTGGCTGAATGTTACTCAGACTGTTTAAATTTCCAAAACTTTTCCAACACGTTACACCAAAATATAAAATTCGAAAACTTTTCTGGGACCTGGAAATTTTATTTTAAAATTCCATGACTTTTCCAGGTTTTCCATGAACCCTCAATTGTACATCTGATACATATAAATGCAGCTGGTAGAGTTAGAGTACAGTTTAGATATGTCCACGAGTATCCTGTCTCCTGCTCCCTCAGACAGACACATTACCGTGGCAACATCACACTCTGTCTGGGACTTAAATATTTAACGCAGCCCGGCCTTTAGGGAGGGCTCTATGGTCGCTGTGGCTGGGAAACCCACACGCGCACACACGCCAAAAATGAGGGCGAGGGAATACACGAGGCTTTCAGACAGACCCAGGCGGATATTTTGAACCGCAGATAACAGTGTCACGCACTCACACATGTACCCTCTGCCCCGCCACACCCACTTTATTGTCTGCTTCTACAAACCTCATTCCCCTCGAGAGAAGCTACTCAGACTGTGACAAATGATACTGAAGACACGCCACATGACGCTATGTCTCAATACCCACAAATAGGACTGTGCAATATTAGAAAAACATGTGATATGCAATAACTGTTTAATTTCACATTAACTATAGGAAAGGGGATATCTGAATACCTTAATAAGGTTAAGGGTTTATTACCATACACATAGTAAAAGTTCAGTTCATTAGTGGGTTCAATTCCTGGCTTGGACTTGTTTATTCTACGTGATTCCCTGTCTCTCTCCCCCAGTTTTATGTCACTATACTGGCTCTGAAAAGAAATAAAAATCAAATAATTAAAATTCATTCATTTTAATTTATGAACTTACAAACTAGAAACTAAACCAGGTCTAAATTTAGGACTAAATAATAACTGAATCATGATGAATTTTTATGTGGTCATTACATAATTGTGTAGAATAATTCACTTAATAAAGGATTATTTAAATATTTGTTAAGGATTAGTAAGCATCTAAATAAGTATTAAAAAAGCATTACTTCAACATTAATACACATTTTTTAGTTATTAACATCGTTATTTGTATCGTTATTTCTGTCTTGAGTCATAAGCTCATGTAAATGCAAAAATGTGATAAAATAAGATAACGTGATAAAATAATAAAATAAAATCTATTAAAATCTATATTATGTATTATTTAATTACATACTTATAAATGCATTAATACTGATTAACAGAGACAAGTTATTCTAAAGTATTACTCATCATTTGATTTTTAAGGTTTAGACACCAATTCTGACAGTGTATATTTCTGTCAGATGTAAGAAGGACTAGCGAGATTGTTTTTGCTAATACTGCAAAAAATAAATTTGTAATATATTGTGCAGCCCTAGACACAGATATGTTTAGACCTTAAGTTTAGTATTAGGAGTGTCCAGGAGTGCAAGTGATGGTGAAAAGCCAACAGCCTGTGTGACTATGACATCAGCAGTGTGAATGTGTCCCAACAGTGAATGCATATGTGAGAGGCACTAGAGGCTAGTGGATAAAACTCATCCAATGAATAATGCAGGAAGGATTTTATAGGCATTTTGTGCCCAAAAATAAAATTTAAAATCAACTACAGTACAAATACACTTTAACCAGCATCTTTTTGCCAGTGAAGCTGGAGTTTTGAAACTTTAGCAAATGGTGAAAAATTGGCAATACATGGAAATTGGATGAACAGGTTGTTATTCGAAAGGCAAACCAAACCCACACCAAACCAGAAAGAGTAAGCAAAAAAAAAAAAAAAAAAGTATAATTTCTTTTCACTGCTTTCACATTGAATCCTTGAATGTTGCTAACCGAATTATCGAGAAATTCTGCTTGCACATTTCCCTAGCCTGGCCTGCCAGACCAACTCTTTTCCTATTCTATACAAAGAAGATAGTCTTGGTATCTCTTCAGTGACATGTTGTTTCTGTGGAAAAACAATGACAGGCAGAGTAACCAATCAGAGAAACAAAGGGCGGGGCATAGCAGCAGTGCACCGCTGACCCAAACAAACATGGATTCTTGCAGTTTTTTCATAAAACACCAGAATACAGCAAAATATAAGCAGCTCTGTACTTGTGGAGAATGTAAAAAAAATTTCTTAAGCATTCGTTACATCGGATGTCAACGAGACTTTACTGTTGTTAAAATGGCAACAAGATGGAAAAAAAAATAAAAATCAGCGGAAGCAACAGGTACCGAAGGAAAGCTCTAAACGGCATTAAACAGGTCAGAGAAGTTATCAAGTTAAAGTTACACTGTGTAACTTTTCTCCTAAATATGTGGGGCGTACTGACTTGTTTTAGTGATTTTTTGAGCGATTATAAGGCCTGAGGCACGATCTGTTGCTCCGAGCGGGGCTTCCGTACTGAGAAACCGCCCTCGCAACTTGGCCGGGAGCGCTCCGCTGTTGAGGAAGAGTCACGTGACAGGGAACGACTTGAGGCGCAGGTATAACCAGGAAGCTACTTTTAGCGTTGTTATATTCACCAGTTCGTCAGGGCCGAAGGACACAAGAAGATGAAGACAATGTTAGACGAGGCAAGAAAAAGAAAATGTGAAGGGGACTGCACCAGATCGCAGACAAGAGTCAACATCGGACAGACTTTTGCTCGCTGGCGTCAGATGAGAGACAGAGAATGCTGCAAGTCGGATCACGTTTTTGCATCTTTATTGTTGGGCAGATAAATTAGCCTCTTTATTTTTTCTTTAGAATGTGCTTTTTCATACAGTTATTAGTTGTTTTTACTGTGACCATTGCGCGATATTTGTTGATAAGCTAACGCTAGCGCTAACTCTATAGAAGATCCAATCCAAACTTCCAAAGGTAGCAGCAGGTCAACTAAAGTTGAAACAATGATGGAAATAGACGCACGCTCGCACAGTTTCAGAAGGAGGAGGGGCCCTAGTGTTTACGTTTTGCGACAGTGCAGTGGCACCTGTGGCCTCTAGAGGCGCAAGACCGGGAATCTTACACAGTGTAACTTTAACTTGGTAGGCAGCACTACCTGCCAGCTCTTCCGGTTTCGTAAGACTAGGGCTGACAGTTTTTGGTCAATCAGTCGATTAATCGGTCGGTGAGGTCCTAGTCGACTAAAATTTCATTGGTTGATTAGTTGCATCCACTCTTTGCAACAAAAAAGCAAGTCTAATTTACTGCTTTATAACTTTTATTTTCCATTTTATTTAATATAACATAGATGATTTTTAGATAATATATTTTACAACCATCCTTTGTAAATACTGTATCACCTAATTCATGTAAAGTCACTTTTTTGTTTTTTGTCATGTGTTTTTTGTATACTGGGCATAACTTCAGTTGACTAACAATTTTGTTAGTCAACTACAGCCCTACATAAGACATGATGCAGGTAAACAGTTGTGATTGGCCATTTCCAAATTGAACCGGAGAAATGCTCCAACCTGAGAGGGGAACCAGTCTGTCCTGCTTGCAAAAAGCAAGTAGGAGAGTCTGGCTTGCCAGGCTGACTTTTCCCACCACCATTTTATAGATTTGACATGACCACATTACTCTTTTATAGCATCTTATTGTATAGTATGGTATAGTATAGTTTTCTGGCCTTTTTTATGTCTTGAGAACATGGTCTAACCCTGGTGACTACAAGCAAAAATACACAGTTTTAAGTCAGACTGTTCACTTTTAGTTTTAGCATCCCAACATAAAATGTAGCCTGGCCAGCCATCTGAATTTCAATTTTCTATCTATTTTTTACATTTTTACATCTATCTTTATAAAGAATAAGTCTGGTCTCTGTACTACTTACTGATGCAATAAATAGATTACTCAGAGAAACAAAAAATTGCATATTGGTCTGATTGTGGCAATTTCACCCCTTGATGCAGAAAATGGTTAATTAACACTTTGGTTAATTAGTTGTTATCAACCCATAATATATCCAGTCACGGGGAGCCACAAGACTGTCCTGTCTGTGTGCCAATTCTAAGCCCAGATAAATGGAGAGGGTTGCACTGGGCAGGGCATACAACGTAAAACATGCTAAATTAATATGAAAATCATTGCATGCTAGGAGGCAGAAGACTTGCTGTGGTGGCTCCAGAAGGGAAAAGGCAAAAATAAAGAAGAATTGATAGAAGCCAATAATAAACTTTGATGATTAGAGTTAGAGCTGCTAAAATGACCTAAAAAGTAAACTGTCAAACAAACAGAGTATGCTTTTAGCTCTCATTAGCAGTACATTTAGTCAGTCACCCAAAAAACTTGCAGCACAGTGCAGTTTAACTTTGTGTGTAAATCTGCAGCATGTGTCATCAGTAAAAGCTGTGCTGTTATGGGGAGCAGAAGGAGCAAGTGAGGCGTGAAAACACAGATGACACCCGTTGACCTTTAGTCCCCGAGATCTGACACCACCTCAGAAATCACACTGAAAAGCGTTGACTACTCGAGGGCCAACGCCATGAACCACTGACATGCCGCAACCTGGACATCAAACCCTTAAGGAGGGAGCATCTGGCTGAGAAAAATAGAAGAGAACAGCAGCAAGTATGACCCTGGTGCTGTTTAAGAAAATCTGCAGTGTCACGTAGATTCACACCTTGTATAATAGCAAAGAAAATGAAAAATTCTCTTTTGTATTTAAATTTATTTCATTATCACATTTGCAAAAATGCTACTGGTGTTTTATCTTTAAACTGTGTTTAATTTTATTTTTCAAATTTTTTTTTTTATCTGTTTTTAAGAAAAGCTATTATAGGCTGCACCGAATGATAAATCTGAGTCATGGCTTGTAGAATAGAATTACATTAAAATTTTGAATGGTTTGGATGAGAAGCTGTTAGTAAATGCATTGTTTAGCAAAGCCATTTTAGTTATTTTGTCGTGCTGTAATGGGAGATGTAACATATGTGGATGTTAAAGGTACGTTTACTGTTTACCAATAAGTGCCAGTTTGTTTACCAATTAGTGCATTATTAAACCTAAAAATGTCCTTGCTTTTCTGTTGCTGACAATGGGAATGGCAATTCTTACAATCTTTAGTCTGTAAGCAGCTCTGGTAGCCCAGCAAAGAGAAATTTTGTAAACAAAACAGGTTCATAAATGGCCTAATCCATCATATACAGTTTAAAGAAAAAGTATAGGGACCCCTTGGAAATACTAGGATTTCTGCATGATTTGGTCATAAAATGTGATCTGATCTTCATCTAAGTCACAGCAATAGACAAACACTGTCTGTTTAAACTAATGCTGCAAAAAAATGACATTTTTTCTTGTTTTTATTGAGCATTTATGTAAACAATCACAGTACAGGGTGGAAAAAGTATTGGAACCCCTAGGCTAGTGACCTCTTCAAGAGCTAATTGGAGTTAGGTGTCAGCCAACCTGGGGTCCAATCAGTGTGAAAAGATTGGGTGTGTGAGTTAAAGTGGCCCTGACCAATAAAAAACGCCACCCAGTTTTGAGTTTGCCACTCTGAAGAAGCCTTACTTGATGTGAACCATGCCTCGCACAAAAGAGCTCTCAGAAGACCTATGTGTAAGAATTGTTGACTTGCATAAAGCTGGAAAGGGTTACAAAAGTATCTCTAAGAGCATTGGTGTTCATAAGTCCATGGTACGAGTGACTGTCTATAAATGGAGAAGGTTCAATACTGTGACCACACTGCCTAGGAGTGGTTGTCCTGTAAAGGTGACTGCAAGAGGACAGCATAGAATGCTCAGTGAGGTGAAGAAGAATCCTAGAGTGTCAGCTAAAGATTTACAGAAATCTCTGGCACAAGCTGACATCTTTGTTCACAAATTTACAATAGGTAAATCATTGAACAAGAATGGACATCATGGGACGACACTACAGAGGAAGCCACAAATATGTTGCTGCACGTTTAATTTTTGCAAAGGAGCTCTTGATGTTCCACAGCACTACTGGCAAAATATTCTGTAGACAGATAAAACTAAAGTTGAGTTGTTTGGAAGGAACACACAACACTATGTGTGGAGAAAAAAAGGCACAGCACACCAACATCAAAACCTCATCCCCACTGTGAAGTATGGTGGAGGGAGCATCATGGTTTGGGGCTGCTTGAATGCCTCAGGGCCTGGACAACTTGCTATCATCAACAGTAAAATTAATTCCCAAGTTTATACAAATATTTTGCAGGAAACTTTAAGTCCAACTGTCTGCCAACTGAAGCTCAACAGAGGATGGGGGATGCAAGAGGACACTGACCCAAAACATAGAAGCAAATCAACAACAGAATGGCTTCAACAGAAGAAAATACTCCTTCTGGAGTGGCCCAGTCAGAGTCTTGGCCTCATTCCAATTGAGATGCTGTGGTATGACCTCAAAAGAGTGATTCAAACCAGACATCCCAAGAATATTGCTGAACTTAAACAGTTTTGTAAAGAGGAATGGTCCAAAATTCCTCCTGAGCGTTGTGCAGATCTGATCGTCACTACAGAAAACGTTTGGTTGAGATTATCGCTGCCAAAGGAGGATCAACCAGTTATTAAATCTAAAGGTTCCAATACTTTTTCTACCTTGTACTATTAATGTTTACATAAATACTCAATAAAAACATGAAAAAAATGTCATTTTTTTGCAGCATTAGTTTAAGCAGTCTGTGTTTGTCTGTTGTTGTGACTTAGATTAAGATCAGATCACATTTTCTGACCAAATCGTGCAAAAATCCTAGTATTTCCAAGGGGTGCCAAAACTTTTCTTTCAACTGTAAGCCACTGTGAACAACAATAAAACACAAATGTACTTCTGTGTGCTCAGTTTGTTTCCAGCCTGTTGATTTGACTTTGATTTCTAGGGGGCACCGACCGAACTGTTTCTGAATGGTTAAGTGTTCCAGACCCACTTCACTTTTCTTTAGAATGGGTCTAACTGTCCAGACTACAGACAACAAATCTCATAATCACAAAGTGATGAAAAACAACACCAAAAATCTGGAAGGCTATTTTCTTTTTGGTAAATGCAGAAATACTCTCTCTGTCATTCCCTTTAACCCACTGGGAGATTTTCAGATCTAGTTATTAAAAAGGACAGCGTTTTCCTCACCGCTGGCCACGGCTCGCAGCTTCTTGAGCAGTTTGATGTGGGAGTCGGGCTTGATGGCCGTGGAGACGTAGGGTTGGCAGCCGGTGGCGTCGAGCAGGGTGTAGTAGTACAGCAGGCGGCCCATATCAGTGCCCTCCACGCTGGGCAGGACGTACTTGTTCATGTGGCTGTGGAAGGCCTGGGGGTCGCTCTTCAGAGTGTCAAACAGACCCAGGGACTCGCTCCGGGACTCAATGTCCTTCGTGGAGAGACTGAGAAGAGAAGAAATTAGATTATATAGCTGTATTTGAGAGATTTAAAGCTTTCTATACTTGTCTATTATGTGGTTGCTAGTGCATTCAACCGATTTCAACCACTCAAACTTTAAAACTTCTGTGAAAGATGTGCCGTTACTTTAATACTTTTACTGATTATAATCAGTATATAATACAATAATACTTTTTTTATTCTGTAGATAATTGCTTTTTGTGCATTTTTTCCCTCTGCCTTTTGTGCTTCTTCTGCTTTTTGAAGTAATAAATGGTAAAAATTCACCCCAAACAAAAAAGTCCTACATATTTAAGCTATTTATGTATTTACTTCATACTGTTATCATACTGTTTTCTAATTGCACTTTTTTGGTACCTTCTCGACATTATAGTGAGTTGTTATGATTACTAGTGCCTTAGACCGGTGCACCGTTGTTTTGCCATTGTCACAGAACTCAACTTAGATATTTGAGGCTTTTTCTCTTCCACTACTTACTCACATAAACTATAAAACACACACACAAAGTTGGTTTGGGAAGGTAATTAAAATTTAACAGAAACAGAAATAGGCACGAAAAAGAAAACAAAGAATCAGATGAGGGTGGAAAAGAACTAAGATGTTTTAGTTGTGGAAATGGTGTCAAAATGAGCAATCTGCAGGCTTATCAACAAAGATACATCCCTCCAGAAAGAAAAACAACTTAAACTTGGTTTTAAATGAAACCTAATTTTGGTTGAAGAGTCTGAATTTGACTCTCATCGTTGCCAGCAGGAACAAGTGCACAAAATAGGGTGTAGAGAAGCCACTCCAAATACAACAGACAAAGCAGTACACATGATACAGTGGATAAAACATAAAATTATATACTGGTGGCATTCCTTCAAAGACAAGCACACTGTTTTTCCCAACTATTTATTTGTTTCTATTTTAATAAATCCATTAGATACTTATTGGAACAAAAATGACTGTCCATATTGTTCCATATGATTGTGATTGAAAATATCTAATATACAAATTTTGGCACACTCAATATTGTGAATGTTGTGTGATTACTATGTGATCCAAATCCATAATAGGAAACAAATAAGAAAAAAATTGCTTGACTGATGTTCATGTGCTTAAAGATAGATTACAAAATTATATTCTTATAGTCTGGTTAAAAGAGAGCTTAAAGAGTTATGTTACTGTTAGCATATGTTGATTTACATGAATGGCATAAATGCTGTGAATAGATAATACAGTATATATATAAATATTTGAATAAGCTCTAGCAAGATTCTCTACTCTGCAATAGCCAAAATTTCTCCACCTTTTGACTGTTCCCTTCACGTGTTGACACAGCAAACCATCTCCCTCCAGCTAACCCTAACCACTGCATGCTCTTTTCTCACACCGACTTACTTAATGTCTAAGCCACCGACTTGGCAACCCTAATCTTAGTATCTATCTACCCATATATTTATCATCTCTCCCCTGTACATGTCCAAACCATCTGGCCTCTCTGATGATATCTCCAAAATATCTAACATGAGCTGTCAATCTGATGTTCGCTTTTTTAATCCTATCCTTCCTTGTGGCTCTAACAAGAACCTCAATACCTTAAAGTCTGCTAGCTCCACCTCTGCCTTTTTAGCAAAGTACCACAAGTTTCTGTTTGTCACTAAGAAGCTCTGAGCAATCTGTGTCATTCTGCAGAAGTGTTTATGGTCTAGGGTGGGACTACTTCAATTTCCTTGAGAACAGCTTACATGGAATATAAGCTCACTATAGTAAATGGCACTAATCATCTTCACGACAGAGGCTCTAATAGATTCAGCCTAACAGTGAGTTGGCGGAATGGCTGCACTAGTGATTTTTCACACTAAATCAGCCTGAGGCCTCTGTCAGACTCTGATGCCTTACTTCTCAAATTGAATTAAGCAAAGAACAATAGCGTTTGAAGAACTTTGGCGGTTGCTCACACAATGTTGGACACATTTGCAGCCAGTCTGAATTCTGTTACTGTGGTTCTTCAAAGCCAGCATGTCACCGCTCTTGTATGTTTCTCTCTCTCCCTTTCCTATGACAAAAGGTGGCACTGTGCAGCTTCACACTTTTCCCCAGTGAGTCTTTTGTCCCTCTGATAGTCCTATTGCACGCCTGCTTTGGTGGCATTTCTCCTGTTGTGTTTTTCTGGCTGCTACATCACAAGATACAAGTACAACTCCTCTCCTCTCTTCATTTGCATCATCTTCAGTGGGAATTTTCTGTTTTGTCCAAATTAAAATATTCATCTTTAATTGGTGTGGTAATCAGACGGACCGGATTAAACGCTGGGGAATGTTAGATGATTATTCAGCACATCATCACAGTTAGAACTAATGCAAGATGAATTTCTTTTCCCATCATTGCTGCTAATTTGTTTACAAATTGCAGTTCAGCAGGGGGTAGAGAAAGTGTAACTTGGGCTTAAAAAGACTGGACTTTACTCCATTTTAAAAGAAATTGAGAGGCATGTAATTAAAATTTTCAGCATCTACACTGTAACAAACTGGTTCCGGTAAAAAGATTTTCCTCTTTAAACATAAAAGTAAATCAAGTGGTGACATAGCAGTTTAAATATCTATGATTAATCTCACAGTGTCTTCCTGATAAAAATTTGAAAAGCATGCCATTTTTCAAGCCCCAAAACAACTGTAAAACTAAGCTCTTAAATTTATCTGGTCATCTATCAGATTTACAAACAACTAAATCTAGCTTGACTCATCATAATGCTATTTCTAAAATGGAGTACTGTTCCTTGTTCACTAATCTGTTACAGTATACTGCTACTGAAGAATGTTTTATAAGATTCTCTGCTTGGTTGTATTGGTCAATTGGTCCTGAATCAATTTTGCATATACTATGTATTGGTAAAAGCCCCAAAATTCATATTAATATTCATTCAGCTGTGGTTTATTTGTTCCGCCATGTGGTAATCCAACTTTAATTGTCTTTTTTGTTTGTGTATGCTGAATCCAAAAAGAATAAGGGTGGCTGGTTAGGCTAAAAAAAACAGCGAAACAACTACAATGTTTGACAAGGATGCAACATGTCAACATATTAAGTTATTGTACTAATTAGGGCTATAAAACAATAATAAGCTTCGAGGATGGGTTTAATAATTACATAAGACATGCTGTAGGAAGCAAGAAGTAGTTTCTGGAAGTGTGCCGTGTGAAATGACAAAAAACAGGTCCAATCAATAAAATCACAAAACTCCAAATGACCATTTCAATCCAACATGAATAAAATCTAGTATAACCAAATATTGCACCTTATGAAACATCACAAGTCTAATTAAAACAAAGAGTTATCCACTTTTTTTCCCAAGAAACTTAGATCTGTGGAGCACATTATCACCAGCTTCAACAGTTGAAAAGAGCACAGCAAATGAAGAGCTAATGGTGCGACTGCTTTGTTTGAAGTGTCAGACTTGATCAGCCATGTCGCCTTCTTCCGCCATTTATAGCCACTGTGTTACTTTAGAGGGAAATGCACTCTTTGTGTTAGTGAAACGGTCGCTGAACAAAGGATCAGCAGTTCCGGTTCGACTCACATCACCACAACAATGTAATGTTAACATGTCAACAATGTCATGCTGCATGGTGCTGCCTCAACCCACTTCAGAAGACCAGGAAACCGTAATCAAACACAACAACAGACAAACTACACAAAATACTAAACGCTGCCACAAAAAAACAAGGATTATTAGTTTGCAACCTCAAACAAAGCACTCAGTACTTAATTTTACAGGCAAGGAATGTGAATGTAACTTAGTTTTAAAGTCCATGTCAATGACTTACTTCATTTGGAAGAAGGTAGTGATTAGGTCTGTTCCAAAATAGAGTAATTCATACACTATATTTCCAAAAGTATTAGCTCACCCACCCAAATAACTGAATTCAGGTGTTCCAATCACTTCATGGTCATGGTCATGGTCACAGGTGTATAAAATCAAGCACCTAGGCATGCAGCTTTGTGGAAAACTTTGTTGAAAAGTTTGGGGATGACCACTTCCTGTTCCAACATGACTGCGCATCAGTGCACAAAGCACAGTCCATAAAGAAATGGATGAGTAAGTTTGTTGTGGAAGAACTTGACTGGCTTGCACGACGTCATGACCTCAATCCGATAGAACACCTTTGGGATGAATTAGAGCGAAGACTGCAAGCCAGGCCTTCTCATACAACTTCAATGTCCAACCTCACAAATGCTTGTGGAAGAATGGTCAAAAATTACCACAAACACTCCTAAATCTTGGGGAAAGCTTTCCCAGAGTTGAAGCTGTTATAGATGCAAAGGGCAAGGCAATATAGTGTACAATATACATGATGCAATTTGTTGTCTGTATATTGTAACGTGTTTACAGCTTTCTAAGATTAAAGGTGAACAAAGTGGCATTGAATAAAACACAAATAAATGAGAAAACATGCAGACCAGTATTTATAGTTCTTCCTTTTTTTTACATAGATATATTTGTTGGTTATTGTGATTAATCATGTCAAAATGTTTGTGTTAGTTTTACGAAGCTTATAATGTGCTTGTGTGCTTTCTAAAGGTACTATTTTTAAGTAAGGGATGTATGCTTTCTGCTTGTAAAACTGGGCTACTGCACATATTAATGAATTAATGCATGACAACTTTGATAGCTTCATTGTCTCCAAATTTTTCATTCATGTTCTCCTACTTATTCAAGTTAGAGGTAGCTGGAGCCATGGAGCCTATTCAAGCAAAATATAGACACAATGCATGTATTTAGATTGTGTGAGGAAGCCAGAGTACCTGCAAAGAACCCACCTTAAAACTGGCAGGACATGCAGACTCCAACCAGAATTATTGTGTGTCGTCTGGTGCTACATTTAGTGTTACAAACAAGTTAGGTTTACCAATAGCTTCCTTGCTCTTTTTAAGCCTGAATGCTATTAAATCACTAACCCTAGACACTAGCCTGAGTCTAACTTGGCTACATAACATTTCAATTTTCTTTAGTTAATGTAAACTTGGACATAAACAGGAGATCCAGTTAGATGGCTCAATTGAGCTAATGAATATAGTCCCACTTAGCTCTGCATGTAAACATAATGACTGTCCCAGCATGCTACACACATGCAGTGAGTTAATTTGGTGAAAATATTTGACGTGATTAAATGTAGCATGTCTTCCTTTCACAGCACGATGTAAACAACAGTACAGTTTTAATTAGGTGACTGCTTATATGCCAAATTAGAGAGGTAAAAATTAAGTCATTTATCACTTTATACAACTTTTTTTAGATGAGAAAGAGGTTTTAGATGGAGCAACCTATTAAGAAATATGAAAATGGGAAACATTGACAGATGGCAGAACTTTTCTGCGACGGAGGTGACAGCAGTTCACATAGCACTCTCTGAGAAAAAAATCTATAATTTGCATGTCACAAGTTCCCTGAGAGGTGAAAGTGTCAGGGAGAGAAGTATGATTAGTCTTTTTAAGAAAGCAGGAAATAACATGTGTCTAATGAAAATGGTCCTACATGATCTGGAGAAAATGTAATCAGCAGGTATATGTTAGTGCTATTAGTTAACAACCACGATTTCAATTTCATTTTAATGTGACTGGAGCTGTTATTTTGCAGATGAGGTCACCAGATGCGAGCTCCTATAAAATTCAAAGGCATCTCGTGTCTCTATGGATTCCTCATTAGGCCCAAAGCAAAACTCAGAGAGGATGAGTCAGAGAGAAAGGTGTCAGAAAGAGTAAAAACTTAACTACAGATATAGCCAGTCTAGTTAGGAACTGCAGTGAAGAGATATTGTTTAAAATGTCACTTCTGTTGTTTGTTTGGGTCTGTTTTTATCAAGTGAACCCCGCGTGGTTGACTGCGTACCCCAGGGATAACATTTTTGCCTTCAGCAACATACCTGATAATTTGAGAGTGAGAGCTAAAGAGCTGACAATGAGTGAGCGGAAATGTCTACTGAATACATTCTGGCGACATGGTGTGATGGGATGGATTGAAGAAAAATACATTGTTCAGTTCAGCTAGCTGGGCTTGTTAGCTCAATGAAACCCTCTAACTAGATTTCTAATTTTGTACAAATTTACACACTCAAGGAACTTGTAATAAGTTGAACTATAGAATCCTGAATCCTCCGCAGCATTTCTAAGGTTTGGTATTTGATTGCACTCGTTCCTTCTTTGTTGGAAATAAAAAATGTAGACACATATGCAAGCAAACAGCCTCCAAAAAGACATCCTTATGCTTTGTACATTTTACTGTATGACCTGAGAGACCAAGACAACAAACAAACAGGTCAGTCAGCAGCAGACTGATTCAAAATTTACTGTATGCTTTTGCTGGTTTAAAAAATACAACTACAATTGATCTTTAAGTTTTCTTATTTGTTTACGTATGTTAGTTTGTGCCACTGTCTAGCTCTGAACCATGCTCTTAGTGCAACCAATCAGATTTAGAGTTACTTTGATGTCAAATGTCAAATTAATTTAAGTTTGCATGCACTATAAAACGTATGTATAATTGCACTATAACAATATTTTTGAAAGAGAAGAGAATATGGAAGAAATTTCAAAATAGTCTTAACTGACTTTCTAGAAAATTAATAAATTACATTTTAAGTTTCAAGTGATTTAAACAAATTTAAACACAGCATGTTTCAATTGACAGCAAAAAATATTAAAAATGTAAATTTAGGAAGTCGTAGAGTGTATAGGGAAATCATGCAAGCTCATTGATAAACAACCTCCTTTATCCTTTTGGATGACTTCTTTTAAATGCTGTATGAGCTGACTTTAAAATGCCAATACTAGAGAGTAGGAAACATGCCCCTGAAGGCTTCCATATCAATCCACAAAGGCTCTTAGAGAAAACAGCTGACAACAGGGGTGGTTACAGGTTAGTGATTTGCATTGATTCGTCCAAAGCATTTATTTTGTGTTAATAAGACTCTGTTATTGATGACACTCTGGCTTGATTATCCATCTGCTGTTCACATACAGAATACTGTATGTATTTACAACCCCAATCCTAGAAAGGTTGTATGTATGCACATAAAAAATAGAAAAAAAAAAATCTGAAAATCGCATAGAACCATATTTTTTAATCACACTAAAAAATACATATTTCAGGTGTTGAAAATTACATTTTTCCATGTCATGAATAGTAATAGCTCATGTTGAATTTAAACAGAAACACAGCTCATAAAGTTGATACAAGGGCAGCAAAAAAGAAAATTTGCAGCTCATTCTTATGATCTTAACATACTAAAATGCAAAGCGCTGATTTCTTTTCCAATCTTTTGTTACCATATCACATACAACTTTCTCGAGATGTGTTGCTGCCATAAAATCAAAATATGCTAATATTTTTCATAAAATGGTAAGCTGTCTCATTTCTAATACTAATAGTTGTTAGTTCTATTGTGAATAAAATGTTTTTATTTACATTTTACACAGTGTCCTAACTTTTTGGCAATTGGGGTTGTATTACCAAAACTAAACAGGTATGTTTAAGTATGTTGGAGGAAGACAACAGATTTCTGCCTATATACATTGTCCCTTTAAATCAGGCTGATAAAATGTATGGTGCTACGTATAAATCCATTTGTATGCATCACTTCCTTAACATTTTTCACCTCTTCACCCTATTTATATCAGCCCCTGCCTCCATCCATCCGTTAAATCGATACGCACTTTGCAGATTCTTCCCGTCAAGATTACAGTATGAATATTCTTCGCACATTTATCATGGTGCAGAGATTTGGGCAGAAACGCAACACACATGGAAGCGGCTATGGTGGGGTCTGAATGGAATATAGGTTGTAATTTATGGTTAAGTGAGGTCCATAAAGCATTTCCTTATATCAGAATATGACAGAGGGATATTTATCAGAGGTAGGCGCATGCAAACACTCACACACACGCTTGTCTCTACTCTGCTGAAAAGGCATTCTATTAAAACAAGTAAAAGGTGCAGAGCTAGTCAGATTCCCGGCTATGAAGTCAGAGAGCAAATAAATTATGAAAATAGGCTCTGGCATGTTCACACCCCTCTAAAACGCACAAATACACACATTACAACTAGTCTACAAGGTTTTATATTAACTGTAGAACTTACATTTTAAGGTACAACAGATTAATAATGTTTGATGATAAGTTTAACTAATAAAAGAATAAATGTAGATAAAAGTATAGAAACATTATAGATTAAATATATTTTTTGGCACGTTTTCTTTTGATGAACAGAGTAGACAGTGAATCATCTGCCACCATATAGCCCTATTCTTTGCCATCTACCAACTAACTTCATGTCCTCTTTGACTACATGCATAGCTCCCTTCTTTGGTCTTCCTATAGGCCTCCTGCCTGGCAGCTCTAACCTCAGGATCTTTTTACTGATATATATGCACTATCCCTCCTCTGTACAAAACCATCTCAGTTTGGCCTCACTGATTTTATCTCCGGATTGTCTAAAGGCTGGCACACATTGCAAATAATCGGCTGTCTGGCACGGTCTGACAGTTTATTGCAGATGGCGATGTGAGTCTGTTTGATGTTTTCTACACCATCAGACATAGTAGGAGACAGTTGGACGTAGTTTTGGCTGATGTGTGGCATCATGCGTCGGCATCTAAAGTAGAGGTCTGATTGGCTGTGTAAACCATTCACAATGTCATAGAGCTCACGATTAAACATTAAATATAACAAACTTTTTGTCCTAACAACTATTCATTATGTTTCCTACATCTGTGACATGTACTGCAGTTAGCTTACCTCAGCTTGTAGCTATGTGCAGATGAAAATATAATAGCTTCCCTCTTAATCAAACTGTAATAAGTGTTTAATGTAGCATGTATGAATATTTTTGATTGATAAATACTTGAAACACTTGAGGTTTATTTACAGAAGCCCATCATCCACAGAGTTTAGTGACCAGCACCGCCTGCTGTTGTAAATAGTTAGAGCTGCTTAGTAGTGAGTCGCTTCGGTGTGTCTGTAGCCACTTTTTGAGCTGACCGGGGGCGCGTGAGGATGTGCCCCTCCAATGTACTCATTACCAATACCAGATATCCCTGTCACTGCCAAAGACAACCTCAACATCTTCAACTCTGCTACCTCCAGCTCTGCCTCCTGTCTTTTCCTCAGTACAACTGTGTCCAGACCATACAACATTGCTGGTCTTTCATTCCTCAGACTTGAAGACATGACAAAAGCAGTTTGAAATGTGTCTTGGTAACAGTCGACTTTGAACAAACATAATGCAATAAAAAGGAAGTTGCAGCATGTGATAGTGTTTGTGTGTTTGTATGTCTGTGTGCGTGTCTAGCACATGTACCCGCTATCGGTGAAGAGGAACTCAAGGTGAGTCATGTAGACCTCCCACAGAGGAATACTGTAGCGCTTCGCCAGAGAGACAGCAATTTTGTACACGCCATCATCCAGAGTCCTGAAAATACAGGCACATAAGAGGAGAGGGAAAACATAACGATCAGGTTGCATTTCATAAAGCAGGCAGCTCACTCCCACACACTTTAAACTATCCTTTTCAAATGCAATATCCCCCATAGAAGATAATGTGCTTCTACAGTTACTACCAGCTGCTAAACTGCCATTGTCTATCAAAAGTAATATTCAATACTCTGTGAGTCCGAGGATGGTCTCTTTCTTGTAGTCTGTCTCGGAGCTGAAGCGGGGGACGTCCACTCCGCGGCCGAGCCCCTGTAACACCTGGGCCTGGGTGAAGTCCATTAGACGCTCATTATACATGTGCAACTGCTCAATCAATTTCTGTAGCTCTTCTGGCCAGCCCGAATATGCAGAGACGTGCTGTGTGACCAATCGGATGATCTCCTTAGGATCGGCCTGTGAAAAGAAGAATAAGTGTTACTTAAATGTTACAGCATGCAGCATTACAGGGATAAAAGAAAGCCAAACCTTGTGAAAATACTACACTCATTTTATGCAGGAATTTTTAACCACATGTCCCAATTTTTTTGCGCAATTAATTTTTTTAATATACAATCTTTTGTGGGAATTTTCTGAATTGTATTATTTTTATTATTATTATATACCTCCTTTTGGTAATGTTTTTGCCAGCACTAATTGGTTTGTTAGCAAGATAACTCCAAAAGTAATGGTTGGATGTTTTATATAATTTTCAGTTAGGAATGGGCAAAGGAAAGAAAAAGTGTTAGTTTTTGGTGTGGCTCCAGAACACTGTCTGGGTCCAGGAATTCTCTAGCGTTTTGAGATAAGGCCAAAGATACTAACTCCAGCTTCAAAGGATCAGTAAAGAAAGAAATGACAAGTTTATTGACTAGTTTTATTTTAAAAGGTTTGTAGCTGGATGAATTAGTTACCTCCGAACCAGAAGATCAGGTTCATTACATATTTACTATTGCGAGACAGGGCCAAGGCATTGATGAATGTCTCTCCGACAACATTTCAGAGCTCGGACAATGTTGTCAGACACAAAGTTAGAAAAAAGTTAAATATCTACTATCTTTTAGGGGTCTATTTGAAATTTAGAGTTACGTTTTTGAACAGTGACCTACAGTTTTCTAGCAGCCATCAGTTTGCTGCTTGACCAAAACCACCAAAATCTTAAACTTTACAGGGCTTCTATAGTGACAATCTAACAAGGCCATTTGCAAAAGTGGCTGCAATTTTCAAAAATATAAGGTAGCTAGTCTGGCCTGGATTCAGCTCATGAAAAGAATATTGTCACATCAGGCGATTCAGAGTGTGTGCGCCAAGAAAATGTAGGTGTTCTGTCTGACAGCAGTTTGGCCTATGGGGAATAAGACAGTGGAGATACATCAGTGATTGAAAGGAAGGTGAAGGCTGCTCCTCTCTCATTACATCCGCCTAATTAAATGAGCCCCTAAATTTGTTTTTTTGGCATCTTGTATGTTGTCGCCCGGCAGGATGATATACTTTATTTGTTGCTCTTATTTGCATATGGTAATTATGGCTGCCGGAAAGCTTGAGATATGTGCACCACTGTCTGTCTCTGCAAGGCTTTTTTTTTAATCCCAGAATGCTATGCGTCTTTAGATGTGGCCTTAACATTAGCAGACTCACAGTTCAAAAGTGGGGCAAGGGGAGAGGGTAAGCCACAAAGGTAGAACTTAGGTATTCAGTACAATGCTCAAGTTTTAGTGAGGTGATAATGCAATCATGGCCAATAATGTGTACCTGCCAAAAACATAATCATTTTGGCAATTTCAAATGTAATAAAGTCAATAATGTAATAACTGACCAAGAATATAATAATTTTTTTGAGCCAATAACGCAATAACATTTCATTTGCGTTATTGGCTGGTTATTACATTATTATAATTATTCATATATTATAATTATTATTATCCATAGCCTTTGTTCTTAAAAAACTGTGTTTTGCAAAGTACTGTATTTGGGAGGGAGGGGAGCAGCACTGCAATCAGGGGATGGGATTCAGGAACGGTTTGTCACATAGAGCTAAGAATGACACGAAAGAGGAAGCGCAAAGGTAGGAGAAGAAAGTCTGCCAGAACGGTGATGGACAGGCCGATGTTTGAAGAACTTTATTGAAATAAGGCTTTTATGATGAAATGCTGTTTGCACACTCACTCTGTCATTCATCTCCAGTACTTTGTCCTTTTGACTATTTGAATTTTACCAATGTCCTCTTTCAAAGTTTTTATCCCTTTTTCTGCCCTACTAAGTGTATTAAAAAGCCCTCCTTTTTTAATTAACTTTCTTTGCCAATCCCAATTGTCTTCAAATTGCAATCCCAATTTTCTTCAATTAAAAACATCACACAACGGTAATTCTTCTGATTATTTGCTAAGTTACAACTCCATAAAGAGCTACTTAATCAAATGGAACTAGATCAGGCTGTATGGAAAGTTTATGAATACATCTTTGACAGTTGGAAGACAGCCAGCTCTTTTTAGTGCTTCTTAAATTTTTTCTCCACCTCCACACACTTTTTTTCTGGCATGCTGTTTATGAGGTAGCATTGTACAAATAAAGCCTTTTCAACCACACGCGCACTTTCATTTTCAGTCAAAATTCCGATGCCATTATATTTGAGTAGCAAGTCTAAGCCCATAAAATGCTTTTGGCCATTCCCCAAGCTGCATGGTTCAATACAATGTAATAACTCTTGGAGTAAGCCAATTTACTTTTGTGATTAGCCCAACTCTGGTTTTATCTTTTTTTTTACAATGTTTTCCATAGAAGCAAACTCTACAAGTTTTTATAGATTCATTGGATTTCTTTGTGGTAGAACCGATGTAAAATAAACTGTCTCTGGACCAATGTCATTTTAAAAATCATACAGGTCAACAGTACAGAAGAACAGTATTGCATAGAGCTTAGATGAAGACTGTAGTTGGTCCGATGGGGTTCGTACTTGAGGAAATTGAGTGAATCAAATATATACCAGACCCTTTTCTACAAAGTAAAGGCAATGTGACACATTTTCAAAAAGCCAACAAAAATATAGAATCTGTTATGATATTAATGATACTGTAATAATGAGTGTATTTTATATACATAATATGTAAACATGAAGATGGATCATCAGGATACTATTGTTATAAAAGTTATAAAGGTTTATATATATTTATTCAGGTCATTTTGAATATTAGAAGTGGAAGTCCATGTACATGTAAGTGACATGCAGTATTAGCTAGTTACAAATCACACATTTGGGTAATTCCATATAGGGGCAGAGTGGTTACCCTTTAAGTAATGTAATAAGTCAAAAGGAAGATTATAAGTTCTATCTGTGGGCCAGCCACCAACAGCCTCTCTGAGGGGAGCATGCCATGCATGCCATCTCTGTGTTTTTATGGATTCTCTCTGTGTAGTTTTTCCTTTTTTGGCCCTGCGCCTAGGTGTCCAATGTGTGTACCCCACTTCAGGTCACATAGTTGCAAAGATAGGCTATAGCCACCAGCGACCCCTAACAGAAATAAGTGTAAGAAAGTGAAAAAAATCAAATAAAGCACAACCCCAGGTAACAGACAAACCAACAAATAGTTAGTGATGTATTTGTTCGTATTAAAAAAAAAAAAAAAAAACACTATAGTAATACAGGTTAAAGGTTTAATAAAATGCTAGGCTTATTTATAATCATTATCAACCTAACACATCTTTTTGTCTCTTATTATGTTGCTGGAATCACACAGAGGTTACACTGAAACAGACACGGCTTCCCTTTCGAGTGTAAGACAGTAATGATCATAATGAGTTGTATTTATGTCATGCCTTAACACTCAGGTATACAGTGAGCAGCCTCATTAGCGCTAATTCTGCAAATGGCAAATACAGTATGCACTCATAATTAGACCGGTGTGCGGGAAGGGAAGATAGAGCGACTGGATATTTTAATGGATTAATGGCTCATAAACAGCACCGGCTGCACTGTGGGTCACTCTGTTAAGGGAAGTGATGACAAGCAAAATGGCTGCCAACAGTTCAGCTCATCAAAGGTTTGGCGACGGGAAATCTCAAAACCAACCAAATCAACTGCGGCAGTGCATTTGGAGTGCATATTTGTCTAATGGGGCCACCTTTTCTGCAGCTATTCAGGCTCCACACAGCTCCCATGGGTAAAATATAGACTACTAATGATTGTGGTACAAGGGTGCAATTCGTACAAGTGCACATTTTGTACAAAGTGGAAAGTGAAGTCGCAGGGCCACAAGAGCTTTTTTTTTCCTCCTGTGATGGGGAAGTCATTCAGTTTAACTCATTATTTCAGTCAATTCACTGATGTGGAGCGTGCTGAGTGGTGCAAGCGTTTACAAGGTCAGTACAGGCAGCTCAATCTTTGACCTGCAAAAAACATTTAGTATGGGCTATGTCAATAAATGTCTTTAACTTCAAATCATTTTAATGGTTTTGTCACTGTACTGTGTTTAGGTTCCTGTGCTTGCAAAAAGTTGAACTCAAAAAACAACATCCTTCTTCAGTTGTGGAATGAAGTACTTGTCTCTGTACTCGGTTAAAATAATATTGTAAAAAAAAAATTCACAATAATTCTCTTGTTCAAATTTAAGATTTACATAGATTTTTAGTCTAACGTGGCATCTACCAGTATCTGATAGGGCAGGGTTCTATTTAAGATGCATATTAAAAGCACTGCCACTGTTGAATTTAGCTATAACAATCTGCTATGTTTAGACTCCATACAATGTTTTTGGCCAAATACATTGCAAAATGTAATGCTTGGCAAATGCAATACCTTCGCGTATAGCCGTTTGAAGGGAAATACTAAGTTTTTGAAGCTATTACCTATCTATAACTATTATTACCTAGCAGGTGCAGATTGGAGTTAAGTATATAAGTATATAATTATCTCCATAGTTAGTTGGTTAGTTGGTTAGTTTGGTCTGTTAGTCAGTTGGCAAGATAAAAAGTAATGGATTTAGATTAGAGAGGCCAAGAAAGATCCATTTTTGGTGTGGATCCAGAGCAGCCTCTGCATCCAGGAACGCAAATGATTGTGTACAACTGCAAGACAGGGATATGCCAAAAGATTCAAATTACAGCCAAAAAGGATCAGCAAAAGTCAATGAAGAATAGAATTTTTTTGAGGATTGTTATTGTGAGGATTGTGAGATACGTATAAGGACTTGTGGTTAAATGGATACAGCATTTACTCCTGAATTAGATCCCAGTTCGAGTTCAGGTCAGGGCATTATGTTTTTACCGTAGCAAGATAGGAAGAGAATGGCTCTACGCTCTCCGGTTGTTTATAGTTTAATACTTTAGTAACAATACTTTTTCATTTCAGCATGCAACACATGACTTTGGTCTTACATTCGCACAACTATGACAATACAATAGTGACAGCAAACTATTTCTTAAATCTAATTCAGTATCAGATTAATGCCACCCTGAAATTTCTGCCAAAATAATGTCCTTAATTGAGTAAACTGGACCAAATGTGAAAAGCTAAACATAATAAAACTTTTTGTGTGTGCAATTGTGTATATGTGAAATCCATGTGTGGATACAGCAAGAGTGTAAAATCAATAGCGAGAGAAAACTGCAGAAGATAAATGGATGCGTGCAAAATCTCCATCTTTGCTCTGTGCTCCCCCAGTGGCTGCTCATTCAAACTTAATTATCCAAAGGCACACAAAATCAAGGCAAAAGTCACACATTACAACAGCGACAAGG
Organism: Bostrychus sinensis; assembly: GCA_020698575.1. Lineage (NCBI taxonomy): Eukaryota > Metazoa > Chordata > Actinopteri > Gobiiformes > Eleotridae > Bostrychus > Bostrychus sinensis. The sequence goes on along the minus strand of CM036257.1, from coordinate 14,742,955 downwards.
CCAGGTAAACAGACGTGAGCATAAATACAGGCTATTTTGTGATATTGTGTAAACACGAGAGCAACAATTACGCTAAAGAGCGCCTCTGTTTTGCAAACGAGCAGTTGAGCTGGTATAATGAAAACTTCCAGAGCAGGCAAGTGAAAATGGGCTCATTATGCCCAGGGGAATAATGGGGAGTCAGCCTCTGTGTCATTGAGCCTGCTGCTGTTTCGTCATGCCTCACAGCTGTAATCGGATGAGAATGTAACAAGTAAAGTCCGTCCAAGTCAGAAGGTATGGTGAAGGCCTTTGAGGATAATAACAAAGGATATAGCATATATGAAAAAGGTGAAATGAAGAACCTGCATGGTAATGGTGCTTATGTAGAATAATGGCCAATATGTGAGACGTTAGTACTAAGTAATACCTTGGGCTATCTTACCTACCTTCCATGTACTTTTTCCTTAACATAATTAAAACTACAACCCTAAACAAAAATAGGAAATGAATGTGAATGTCAATACAAACACAATGCACTTTTTTGAACATTTCAGCAAAACAATCAACCTAAGATAGTTTGAACATTTGAAGAAAAATCATGGTACATTTTAAATTTAATGTCAGCAACACATCTCAAAAAAGATGGTATAGGACAACAAAAGTCTGAGAAAACACAAATAAAAATAAAAAAAGCAGCAGTTTGCAACTAATATTGGATAAACTGTAGAAATTTACATTAGCCAGTGGCCTCGACAAGTCCTAAATTGTGCAAGGTTTCTATGTACTACTATTGATGTTACTACCACTATTCTTTTTATAGTCTGTATCTTTGTACACCCAGGCTGTACTACATTCTTTATAAATGCATGTTAAATACTTAATACTTTGCCGGTGCACACCATTGACCACAGAACTGATCCTTGAACTTAGATCGTTCTCCAGACTGCAGCCTTACTCCTAATGCCAAGACAATTAGACAAACTGGAATGAATAGTTTATATGTCTTTGGCAGTTCCTTTAAGTAAGAAGAGGTTTATAGATAGTAAGTGATAATAGATGATTTCACTAAAATAAAGGACTAAACTTGTCCTGAATGTTCTCTTTGCATACAGCTCTAGCAGCAAAATTTCTCTATCTATAACAGGAAAAAGGCCGTTGATTGAAGCTTTAAAAACACATCAAACACCTCAAGTAAGCTCCACCGAGAGTTTTGCTCCTATTTGCAACTGAATGACTTCAGTGGCTTGAGTGTTTGGTGTCTTATTGCTCAGCTCTAAAATTATGTGATAGTGACAAGAGAATTGAAAAAAAACGTGAGAGTTATTGAGACGCAGTGTTACTGCTCTTCAAGTGGCGAGTGGGAAACACTTGCAGACAGCTTGACACGCCATAAAATATACACACACCAAAATACCCCACCCGCTGTTACGCCGAGAGAAAGATCTAACACTTCAGCGTGTTAGCCCGCCAACATAAACACGCACAAAAACAATACAGCAACAAACAAACGTAGCCAATCATATGCTGTCAAAAAACATCTGAAGAAAACGCATCTCGCCCCAACTCACTTTGGAATGCAAATGGATACACACATGAAGCCTGTCGTACTATCTGAAATTAAATATCAGACACTCTACAATGTGCGTGCTTAAAGATAAGGGAGAGTGAATGTGCAAAAAAAAGCATAAGAGACATGTATACAGTATGCACCGTCAAGATAGTATTGTGTACATTACCCGGGATTTAACAAGCGCTAGACAGGCCTATGAGGAAAAGAGGCTCTGTAGGAAGAGTGGGAAATGATATAGAGGACAGCAACATAATACACCAGATCATAAAATGTGTTTAATACATGGACAAACTCTGTGGTATTAACCTGTTTGTATATTTTTTCTTTGTTTGGATTCTGTGACATGAAAATAAAGCTTTAGGATCAAGCTAGCAATGCATATTCTTAGGTGCTAGCTACATGCTGAACTAAGCTAGTATAGTAGCAAACAACTGACATGCAAAATAGCTCATCACAAATGCTAACGTCTGCTAAATTAAACACTAACTCATTGTTCCCAACCTGGGGTTTGTGACCCCCCTAAAGGGGCTGCCAAAGATCTCAGAGGGTGTGCAGAGCTTTGTTTCTTCTGAGGCTGTGAGTTTATCAACATTATATTTTATGCATATTACATTTTTAATTCCACTTACCCAACTGGAAAATTAAGGTAATAGAAACAAAAACCTACAACTGCTTTTTGTTTTTGTAACTATGGTTTATAACTAATCACTTTATTCTTCTGATACATTTGTGTGGGCAGGGGTTGAGGTCTTGGACACAAGCAGGAGAGTCAGGTTGTAGTTGGAAATAGCAGGGTATGTTCAAGACTAAACTAAAAACTTTGTTGAAAGTAGCTCACTATTTAGTACATAACATGCCAAATAACTGAGTTTGTTTCAAAATATAGCAGATGCCACTAGTAGGTTCATCATGGCCAAGCTATTTGTTGACCCTTGAAACAGGTGACACAGCCTGGTCCAGCTATATCATAACAACATATGGCAAGACAGTAGCTCTGAAAGTTTTCCAAAAACATGTTCAATACTAGTGTGTTAGCCAGCAATCTCAGTTATGGTGAAAAGTGCCTGTAAATGTACAAAAGGGTATGAACATTTCTGCATAATGTGCCAGCCATGAAACTTGATAAAGATTAAAGCATAAAGGACAAATGGGATAGCCTGTTATGCCAATAGCAAGAATCAATAAATGTAAGTAAGAACATCAGTGGGCATAAGAGGAAAACATTGACTTCTAAAAGGACAGAACAATCGTTAACACTGGAAGTCTATGTAGTAATGACTAGAAAGGTTTTGTTTCATTTGTACTCCACTTTCAGGGTAAAAGTTGTCTCCACTTGATCAATAAAAACTAAGTGAAGGCAAGACTTGGTACACAAGATAACAAGCATTCAATCTGGACACAGGAAAGAGGGGACATAAAACAAAGAAAAAATTATAGATGAAAAAAGTGAGGGAATTAGGTAAAAATGAAAGTGCCAGAGAGTAGCAGAGGAGGAGACACTGGATATATTTTAAGTTAATGGACTTGAACTTCACTTGAGGCAGGAGGTTGTGGAGTGATTACTACCATTAGAATGCAGTGAGAATCTGTGTGGAGTATAACTTGTTGTGTGAATGAGTGTAAAAGCCATCGTACTTGTGTGTGCGTGTTTTTGCGCACGCGGGCCTGACCTTGAATGTCATCTGGGACACTCTTATCCACTTCTTCGGCTGGCCTCTTTGCTTCAGTCTTTCTTTTTATTTTCAACATTTTACCTCCCCTTGTCCACCTGGGCTAAAACCCCTGAGAGCTTGCGGTCCACTCAAGGAAAAGGTCAGAGCCATCTTTTCTCTATTCTGCACCAATCAGCCTCTTTCCGCCACTGCTTTACTCCCACCACCAATGTTTTTCTCTTTGTTTTGCCCTATTCTCTGCAGAAAGGGTGTCACATATTATATTTTAACATCTTCACATATAAAGACAGCCAATTATGCTAAAAATCTTACAACAATAATTACAACATTAGGGAGAAAAATCATTTACATAATGTTTATTGTTCAAAGAGCAAAGACACATTGTTTCTCTGTAATTAAAGCAAGTAATTGGATAATAATTTTGATTTGTGAATGGATAATTATAGTAATTTCATCCTTGTGTTATAGTTTCCCAGTTTTGTTCCATTATGATGACTGATTGTGTCCTTATCGTTCCTTTTTATATCACACTGAAGGCTTTTGTGCTTCCACTTTGCTAGGAACAATGCTTTTTTTGCAGAAAACCAGTGGCCATTCAAAGGAAAGATGACAATGTCTCTATTTCACAATAATGCATACTTTCTGAATGTCTCTTTCTGTATAGTTAGTATAGTCGGTAAATTATGCTCTAAATAGTATAGAAAACACTATTCTTGTCAAGATTTCAAGGTTCGTAATAACCATAAGAAAAGCCTCCTAAGAATGAAAACTAATAATGATGATCCATAATTTTACTAATCTTACTATCCTAATGTATCCTTATTTTTGGACCTTTAGCACTGTGTGGATGCAGGAGCTTTATAAAGGATTTTTTATCATCATTTCTGTCCCATACTGATTGCTAACCTCTGGGCTTTGTGGCCTTATGGATAAGGCATTTTCCTCTGAACTAAGACCCCAGTTCGCGCAATATCATAGTGGAGTCTGCATTTGCCAAGTGCTTCTACAGTTTTCAATAAATCAGTAATGAACACACATTACTCCTGTTCTATTCACATTTTCTTTAAACTTTGCGACCAAAAGGAGCCATGGTTCAGCACGCCTGTTTGATCTTGTCAAAAGCAATCCACCCACCTAATTTGGTGTTCTCTATTCCTGCAGGAGCCCTGTAGAAGATTTAAACCATGGCTGACAGAGCATTTAACGGCAGTATTGCCTAGACAAAATACATTGTGTCTCAAGAGCAACAAACTTGTTTTGTGCCTTTTCAAGAACTTTTAGTTTAGAAGTTTACACCTCCCCTGAAGCACTTAGGTGTGCGTCCATAAAATGGTTAGTGAATTATGAAGAAATATAAACAATCGCAGGCTGAAAAATAAATCCCTCTTAAATATACAGTTGGATTTGTAATATAGAAGAAAAATCAATATGGCATTTCTCAGCTTTTTTAATACCATCTAGCAAAGAGACAAAATCCTTCGAGTTGTTTTTTCACTACATCTATTGTCTCCATTCCACTTTATGCGCACTTGAGGCTTTTGGCGTCCAAACTAGCCTGGCTGCTAACTCTTATTTTTCTATGTAACCTAAGTTTGACCCCTCCCAAACTGAATTTAATTTCCTCAAGGGGAAAGCATTCTAATTAAAAACAATCGGAAAGCAATATATAAAAAAAAGGAGCAGAATTAGCATACAGTAGTTACATACTTAAAGTGCTGCTAGATCAATTAATCAACTTAACATAAATAGTTATTATTTTGTTATTTCGTTTTCTACAAAAAAAAAAAAAAAAAGCTTGAATGGGAAAGGTTACAGACCCACTTCATTTCACTCAAGTAAACGGTTCTGGCTGGCTAGGACATTCAAAATTAACCCCAATTTAGGGAGCGTTTTTTACCATACACAACTTAATTTGCTACATAACAGTTAAATGACATGTGCCTACTGTTTCTCCACTGACCTGATAAAGAGTGTGGTTCTTGTCCTTGAAGCATGGTGCAAGTCGGGAGTAGATCTGCAGGGAGTAGTAGTATGCAGCCAGCTGTAGCGACAAGGCCGACTGACTCTGCTTCTCAAAACACTTGTTGGCATCCAGCACCTAAAAAAGTACAACGGATTTAACTACTCATTCAATCCTACATTGGACTGCTGACCAGGAAGTTAACACCAGTCTAATAAAACAACAGTTGTTAACAGAGTTAACAAGCTCAGCCGGACCAATGTAGCAGTTTATAAGGCTCTCATATGGGATCTCATTACTTCCACACAAACACAATTTTCACCTTTACATGGATGTGCTTAAATGTGGTTATTTTTTGTATGTGTAAACTCCTGAAACATCAGAGGTCAGAGAAGTACTCCAAATCTGTACTTAAGTAAAAGTACTGCTATTTCTGCACTGTACTGCTTGAAAATATTACTACACAAATAAAAGAAAAAGTATTTAACAAATTAGTTACATGGGCAAAATTAAAGTATTGACTGTAAAGTTAAGGTAAAAAAACACTGTTGCTACTAGTAGTAAAACTGCTGCTACTATTACTACTACAACTATTATGGCTACTACCACTGATCCTACTACTAATATTGCTCCAATTATTTCTGCAACAGTGACTACAACTACTGCTACCACAATAACTATTACTACAGTGGGGCAAAAAAAGTATTTAGTCAGTCACCAATTGTGCAAGTTCTCCCACTTAAAAAGATGAGAGAGGCCTGTAATTTTCACTATAGGTATACCTCAACTATGAGAGACAAAATGAGAAAAAAAAAATCCAGAAAATCACTGTCTGATTTTTAAAGAATTTATTCCCAAATTATGGTGGAAAATAAGTATTTGGTCACCTACAAACAAGCACGATTTCCATCTCTCACAGACCTGGAACTTCTTCTGTAAGAGGCTCCTCTGTCCTCCACTCGTTACCTGTATTAATGGCACCTGTTTGAACTCAGTTATCTATATAAAAGACACCTGTCCACAACCTCAAACAGTCCCACTCCAAACTCCACTATGGCCAAGACCAAAGAGCTGTCAAAGGACACCAGAAACAAAATTGTAGACCTGCACCAGGCTGGGAAGACTGAATCTGCAATAGGAAAGCAGCTTGGTGTGAAGAAATCAACTGTGGGAGCAATTATTAGGAAATGGAAGACATACAAGACCACTGATAATCTCCCTCGATCTGGGGCTCCCTGCAAGATCTCACCCCATGGGGTCAAAATGATCACAAGAACAGTGAGCAAAAATCCCAGAACCACACGGGGGGGACCTAGTGAATGACCTGCAGAGAGCTGGGACCAAAGTAACAAAGGCTACCATCAGTAACACACTACGCCGCCAGGGACTCAAATCCTGCAGTGCCAGACGTGTCCCCCTGCTAAAGCCAGTACATGTGCAGGCCCGTCTGAAGTTTGCTAGAGAGCATTTAGATGATCCAGAAGAGGATTGGGAGAATGTCATATGGTCAGATGAAATCAAAATAGAACTTTTTGGTAAAAACTCTACTCGTCGTGTTTGGAGGAGAAAGAATGCTGAGCTGCATCCAAAGAACACCATACCTACTGTAAAGCATGGGGGTGGGAACATCATGCTTTGGGGCATGCAGGGGTTTTTCAGCAAAGGGACCAGGACGACTGATCCGTGTAAAGGAAAGAATGAATGGGGCCATGTATCGTCAGATTTGGAGTGAAAACCTCCTTCCATCAGCAAGGGCATTGAAGATGAAACGTGGCTGGGCCTTTCAGCATGACAATGATACCAAACACACTGCCCGGGTAATGATCGAGTGGCTTCGTAAGAAGCATTTCAAGGTCCTGGAGTGGCCTAGCCAGTCTCCAGATCTCAACCCCATAGAAAATCTTTGGAGGGAGTTGAAAGTCCAGTGTTGCCCAGCGACAGCCCCAAAACATCACTGCTCTAGAGGAGATCTGCATGGAGGAATGGGCCAAAATACCAGCAACAGTTTGTGAAAACCTTGTGAAGACTTACAGAAAACGTTTGACCTCTGTCATTGCCAACAAAGGGTATATAACAAAGTATTGAGATGAACTTTTGTTATTGACCAAATACTTATTTTCCACCATAATTTGCAAATACATTTTTAAAAAATCAGACAATGTGATTTTCTGGATTTTTTTTTTCTCATTTTGTCTCTCATAGTTGAGGTATACCTATGATGAAAATTACAGGCCTCTCTCATCTTTTTAAGTGGGAGAACTTGCACAATTGGTGGCTGACTAAATACTTTTTTTGCCCCACTGTACTAATACTAAAGTAACATTATAATAATCTACTAAATGTATGTTTTGGAAAATGTACTCAGAAAAAATTTAGGTATAGTAAACGTATGTTACTTTCCACCAAATATAACTAATGGCAACACATTCTTAGGAAAAACTGAGCTTGTATAATGACACTTTCAAATGGACTACAGTCTAGTCTGTCAATGTGTGGCATCTGTTGATAAACCACTTGTTCTGAAAGGCAGTGATATTTTTTTTCAAAATGCCTCTTTGATTTGACACAGTAATGAGAAACTGTCTACCACAATAGCTCATCTAGAAAGGTAAGGTGCCAACAGAGATGATGCATTTCCTGGGCTATTTCATACAATCATACTCACCATTGTTGCTAACAAGTGAGAGTCTAAATATGTCTCCAAAAAGAATCTGGGAATGTTTTCAATAAGGACATTTATGCATACTTATAAGGACTCCAGTTATAAGAACAATGAAGTTGGCAATACGTACAGGTACATGCATTGTCAATGCATTGTCCCCGAAACACAAGTAAAACCAAACTTTAAGCATGTGTGTGTGGGTACCTGAGGCAAGGCCAGTAAGTAGGACAGAGCCAGCATCATGTCCCTGGGAAACGCATCGTTGGCCAGCTGCAGCAGAACTGGAGAGGATGACAGGATGGAGAGAAGAAAAGACTTTAAGTAAGGCACAAAGGATTAACAACAACACTTCCTCTTTTTGGATGAGTCTCACCCCACGTTTGTTGAATACAGATGGTGTTAGAACATACAATACCCCTCTATGGGGTAGACAAAAGAAGGTTTGAAAAACAGCAGATGACAATCAAGGTAGTGACACTGTCAAGCAGCCTCATTATAATTCCCTCCTGGGATTGTCCGTCTTCTCAGTTGGCCATTATGAGCATATGCCTTTGAGTGTTTATGCATTAAATGTCAGCAACGATCGTACGTGTGTGTATGATGACTCGCACGCACAGTTTTTATTATTCAGAATACATGGCTACTTCTAATAAATGCTCTTCTCACAGGTCCAGATGCTATTTAAGTGCACTTGGACGTCAAAGCCGCTGAATACAAAATTAGTCTCTAGATATTGCTGCAGCCAAGAAAGACAAGTCTGGCTACCAACTCTAATCCTTAGTAAATGGGTCTGCATGCCGTCTAAAATCTAGATGTAGTGTCCATGTCAGCAGGTGCTCTCAACCAAGAAACTTCATTGGACACAGAGGCATTTTGAGTCTGCTCCCATGTGATTTGCCATGCTTTGGAGGGGGTGTATCTAATAAAGTGGCCAGAGATGGTACCATAGACTGTACAGTATATTAGATATACTGGACATAACAAAACGTATAGCTAATTTAGATGTCGTTAGCATGACTATGAATATACTTTGAGACATCTCGATATTATTGTGCCTCTAATGCTGTTAGGATTTAGAGACTAAATTAGTGATTAAATGCTCTAGGCCAAACTGCTGACTTCCCTTTCAACTCCCGGGCACATGTGTATTTTTACTGATGTTATACTTCCGAGATGAACAACGACTGCCGTAAACACACAGTTAATCAGTCCGTACTTGCTCAGCCCGTGTGAGGAAACAGTAGGGGAGAGCATATAGAAGCGGCAGCAGACAGAATCACTTTGTAGTCTCCAACCCAGGGAGAACGAAAGCCTGTGCAGGTGATGAGAGCCTGAGACAAAACGAAACAGACAGTGGAAAGTGGAGCGTGTGCACTGTAGAGATGAGGTGGAAGGTGGAGTGCAGTGTAGGACAAAACACTCTGGGATTATGTGTGTCAGCATATGGATAAATACATGACAATGGGGCAAACGTATGCAAGCTGAAGATACTGTATAAGCATGGGAAAAGGTCATAACCACTTGTACTTATGTTAGCTAGCTAGTAATGCTAAATTCAAAAACTACTAGACATACAAAGTGCAAGTGGAATACACAGAACATTTTAATGTTTGAAACATTAGAAACAACATGGCTGCTACTACACTGGTATTGCATGTTAAGCAGACCAGAAAACATTTTAACAATGAATTTGCATAGCCACCAAATATTGCAAATTATGAATTAGCATGGCTTTGCTAACTGGCAACCAACAGACTACACAGATACAATGTCAGAGCTTGTTTAGGGAACATTAGTATAAAAGTTAGCCAGTTTATTTAAATGAGTATTTAGTGCTACATAAGCATTTTTATGTTATGCTGGACAAGTAGGTGCATAAAATGTACCAAACCACAAGAAGTCAACTATGGCAAAGTGACTAGCAAAACTCTGTGCTTTTATTTGGAAGCAAATTTATACAACCGTATCCAAAAGACTTTTTGTCATCTATCAAATTCTTATTTAATGTTTTGGTCGCTTAGAAAAAAGAACAGGAAATTCTCCTGCTCTTGGGAATGAACTGAACATGCAGCTGCTTTGATGCTAATCAGTCTATCTTTGGTCAAGTGTGCATTAGAAACTACAGAGAGCCTTCTCTGTGGTGTTTTAACATCATCTTTAAAATGTTCTAAATGAAATTGACAGCTGTATGTAGTGGAAACCAAATAGTTTTTTTCAAGTGTTTTATTTTTTTGTGAAAAATTTTCAAGCAAAGACAAGGCCTCTTTGGACAGGTGACCAAGCAACTAAGACAGTCCCTATTAAAGGCCTATTAATTATCAATATGTCTGCTATAATGACTTACTTTAGTGACTTTCTCTTCTACTGGGAAACTATAACACAAGGATTCTACTTTCTACTGCTATTTTTTTTTTTTTACAATATGGAATGGACTTCATAGCCCCACCCTCCCTGTCACTGATGCTACAATCACTCCACTGTCTATGGAGATGCACTAGTTGAAGAAGCTATAAAAGCTCTCTTAAGCAGTGCCTACCTTTTTTTTTTACTGTGCTCCTTTCCCTATACCCCCCGGGTTTCAATGAGCTACACCTCCGAATGAGCTGATTATACGGCTCTCTAAAGCTACCGATACCATCAGGACAGGAATTACCAGAGGGGTAAACACACACAGAATAGATAACCCCCGACTTAAAAGCGCGCCGTATTTCTGCTTGAAAACAGTGGAGAGTGATAAAGAGAGGAGTGGGACTGTTGTCCACACATACAAACACAATCTCGGTCCTGTGTCAGCTAAATTGGGCACATAGTTAGCAGGATGGTGAGGACAGTGACTTATTGCTATTTCACCCGAGTAGCCAAGGTGAAAAACAACTTATTATGGTCTGGTTACCATGTGGCCAATGCTAATGTCGGGTATTTGTGGATTTTCAGGCCCTTACTGAGGTCAATGAGTCACTTTCCACCTGTGTCATCATTAATTACCTTTTGCCTTATCTAGCCAGGTAAAAAATCAATATATTTATTTTCTTAAAAGCCATGTCCAGTGTGTTTTTGAGGAGAGGCAGGCACGTCGTCACGCCAATATGGGACTCATTAATCGAAGGTTGTTATCAGACAAAACACTATCCGAATCCAGTTTTCTCTTTCTCAACACGTTGCAGCATTTCTGAAGGGAAGGTGACTTTGAAGAGAGGCGATATACATTTGAATGACAAAGGCGCATTGAGGGAGCTATAGCTTTCACTTGATTATAACCCTAATTTCAAAAAAGGCATGAACTGTGCAAAAAAAAAACATTTGTAAACACAATCCAGAAACACCGCCATCTTCTCTGGGTCAACTGGGTTTGTATGTTTCACATTTTAAACTAGATTTTGGGCTGAGATGACGGCATTGTTTCTGAATCATGTTTGCCTATAGCGTTAACTTCTGCAAATTTTGTGTACAGACAAGGTCTCCTGGATGTGTTCCTGATTCCAAACAGAGATTACCAGTACAGAATAATTTCTGTTTTAATGCAGTGTCACTTGAGGGCACAATGATTATGAGCATCTAATACTATATAAAATAAAAGAGACATTGCCTTTCTATTGCCTTTCATCTTTTATGCCCTGTCATGTTACTAGTTAACCTAATTAGTTCCTAAAAATGCCTGTTCTTTTTAAGGTAAAACTTGCTTTTCCACCCCTTTGTAGCCTTGCACCAATTTTTCAGATGTGCTACTGAGTTTACAGAAAATTTCGTTTCAAGCTGGTCCAATTGTGGGAGCCAACTTTTGTGAGATGTGTTGCCATTTTAAATAAAATAGTCAAATGGGTAATTTTCCACATGTGATATGTTGTTTATGTTCTTTTGTGAATAAAATGTGTTTTTATGGCATATTTTTATTTTCATTTTATAGTGTCTCAAAACAGCATTGTTAATGTGTTTGTTTGTAATTTGTTTGAGTGTGTGACAGCATTGGTAGTCTATAGTGTGTGCCTCAAACACACCAACAACCATGCAGTGACACACAAACACGTCCAGTTTATTTTTGTAGTGGCATTGATTTTGGTGAGCAGTTGTGATCCATCACGCAGCGCAGCCATGATGTTTTGACTTTACGTTATCTCTCTAGTATCGCAGCAGTGACGTGTCATTATTTACTGTTGCCATGGGATGCATGACTTTACATTAATTAATCAATACGAGGCTATTCTCCATGTTCTCCGTATCCCCCGGTTCACCACATATGGCAAGGCCTGGTTGAGATGAATGAGGAAGGCAGAGGGCAGAAACAGAGTGCTGATAGAAACTGGCACCAAGTACTAGTGTTACAAAGATCAAGCACTGAAGTTTTAACTAACTTAAAAGTTTAATTGAAGATTTGCTGTATACTTTATGACAGTAGAAACTCACTCAGATATTGTTTTGGTTGCAATGTAATGAGACTTACCGACCCACCATTTGTGAGCGTCAGCTAACCTATATATTGCACATTCCTTTTCACCCTCAAGTTGCCCATGTCCCATTATATTTAAAGTACATTTTATATTATGTCTAAATATTTTTTGAAAATTTAATTTAATCTGGTTTATGCATTCCTGTAGCTTTGAAAAGCTCACCTTCTGTGGCAGGGAACAGCGTCTGCCCCTCAGTCTTTGCTTCAGCAAGTTTTCCAGTCCTTAACAAAACTTCAGCAAAGTTCTCCTGCAGCACGTCTTTGTAAGATGAATAGACATCTTGACTCTACAAGAAAAATAAAGACAGAACGATATGGGCCAAACAGTAAATGATATCATACTAAAGAAATTCCCAAACAACAGATCAAGAAATGACACAGACATGAGATTATGTTGTACTGCCCGGAGCTGTAGAAAAACGCTCAACGTGTCCTGTCCATCTTAGTCCTTAACTATCCATCTTCATCACATTTGTCTCTCAATCAGACCCTCTTTCCTCTCATCCAAACTGTTAAGGTACAAACCAATGCCAATGATCAGCTGGTTGGTAGATGGATGGACGCGCCAGGCCATTATTGGTAGATGGATGATTGAGAATGGATGAATGCTTGAGAGGAAGCCGAGAGGGGGATTTTGAGAGGCCTATTAAAATGTCATGAGAAAAGATGTATCGTCTTCTCTGTTTCCCCTTGCGTCCACTCTTTTAGCTATCCACATGATTTGTGTCTGGGAGGAAAAAGCCCAGTTGCAGCCTGGGGCGAGCGCTTTGTAGGCATAAAGGTCAAACAGCTCTTTTTCTTTTGTTTCTTCTCTGACTGTTAAGGGCTGAATTCCTTTCCTTAAGATTTCATGACATCCATAACACTAGCAGTCATATAATATATAATCTCTGTGTGTTATATGTTCATGTAATAAATGTTCAACGTTATCACATCCGTAAAGAAGAAGCATGTGATTCAGTCTTTTGCATTGGCAGTGCGTTTTCTATTAACCAGAGTAGTAGCTGTGATAAAAGTAAACACTAAGACTCAACCTGCTGTACTTTACAAAGAATCTACTAACTGCATTGTGAAAAAATTGGACTTGAATTTGAATTAAATAAAAACTAAAAGACTTTCAAATCACATGAGCCAATATTTTATTCACAATAGAACAAAGATAACATAACAAATGTTTACACTGAAAAAGTGTAGACGTTTATGCACAAAATGAGCTTATTTCAAATTTGATGCCTGCTGCAGGTCTCAAAATAGTTGGGACAGGGGCATGTTTACCATGGTGTAGCACTCCTTCTTCTTTTCAAAACAGTTTAAAGATATCTGAGCATTGAGATTATGAGTTTCTGGAGTTTTGGTGTTGGAATTTAGTCCCATTTCTTGCCTGATAAAGCTTTCCAGCTTAAAAGCAGCTAGGTTTTGGGTTTTAGCGCATATGTTGCTCTAAAACCTTTATAAACCTTTCAGCATTCATGGTTTCTTCTAAAACATGTAAGCTGCCCATCCTGTATGCACATATGCACACCCATATCATCAGAGAGGCTTTTGAACTGAATGGTGATAACACGCTGGAAGGTCTCCTCCTCTGTAGCTCAGAGGACACGACATCCGTGATTTCCAAACAGAATGTCAAATTTGGACTCGTCTGACCATAGAACACGGTCCCACTTTGAAACAGTCCATTTTAAATGAGCCTTGGCCCAGGACATGACAGCTCTTCTGGACCATGTTCGCACATGGCTTCCGTTTTGCATGATAGAGCTTTAGTTGGCACTGCAAATTGTGTTTACCGACAGTGGTTTCTGGAAGTATTCCTGGGCCCATCATAGACACAATCATGTCCATGAGTTGTGCAGTTGTTGTTTTAGGGCCCAAACACCATGGGTATTCAACAAAGGTCTTCAGCCTTTTATCTTACCCAAAGAGATTTCTCCAGTTTCTCTGAATCTTTTGACAATGTTATGTACTGTAGATGATTAGATTTGCAAAGCCTTTGCAATTTGATGTTGAGGAACATTGTTTTTAAAGTTTTCCACAATCCTTTTATGCACTCTTTCACAGACTGGAGAGCCTCTGCCCATCTTTACTTCTAGATGTTCTCCCAGCTCAGTCTTTTTAGAATTGTTTACTTTTTTAGCCATTTGTTGCCCTGTGCCAATTATTTTGAGACCTGTAGCAGGCATCAAATTTGAAATGAGCTAATTTTGTGCATAAAAGTGTAAAACGTAACAGTGTTACATTTGTTAGGTTATCTATGTTCTATAAAATATTGGCTCGTCTGATTCGAACATTTTTCAGTGTTCATTTTATTCAAATTAAAAAAATGTCCCAACATTTCCAGAATTCAGGTTGTATAAAGCTGGTGTTGAAGTTGGTGAAACTACTTCTGATCCATTTGGATTTGGTTCTCTTGAGGCCACAGCAAATTATCTGCCTGCATTTAACCCTACCCTCTGCTCAACTTCATCTTCGTCTTCTTTTACAACATCCATCAATCTCCTCTTTAGTTTACTGGTAGCTCTAACCTCAGTATCCTTCTACCAATATATTCATTAGCCCTCCACTGTACAAACCATCTCAGTCTTGCCTGACTCTATCTCAAAAGTATCTAACATGAGCAGTCCCCCTGGTGTACTCATTTTTGATCCATCCTTACCACTCGTTCCTGTCTAACCTCATCTGTCAGCCTGTCCATCACCATAGCAAACAAGAAGGGGCTCAGAGCCAATGCTTGATGCCCTCCCGCCTCCACCTTGAACTCCTCTGTCAAACCTACAGCATAACTCACCACTGTCTTACAGCTCTCATACATGTTCAGCACCATTTAATTTATATCTATGCCACTTCAGACTTCCTCATACAATACTACAGCTGCTCTCTCCTCTCTCTCCACCCTGAATAACCTACTACTTACCTATTTTTAATTTTTAACTCAACAGTTAAAAATTTTCAGTTTAACTATAGATACAATTAACACAAATGTTATTAAAAATCTATTACTTAATACAAGTCTAATACAGCGCTCTTCTGTTATAGTATTTCCAAATTGCTTTTAGCCTTTAAACTACTTAGTCAAAAGTCAAAATTCATTCTGGCTCAACAGTTTTTTAGTCATGGAAGGTAAGCATAATTAAATGCCTAAAGTCATGAACCTACTCAGGCAATTTTCACTGTAATTTGAAAAGGTGTCCTTGGGTAACTCGCAAAAATAAGGACCACAGGATAGTAAAAAGGAAGAGGAAATAATGAGGCCTGATACGCAGCCACTTACCGGGTCGACATAGGGATCATCAATGAGATCTTGATAAAAGGGGCTACAGCTTTGACGCAGCAGGTTGGAGTTCTCGCACGCCCCTTCCCGACTAGTGGCTCCTGCACTGTGACCCTGAGGAGCCATCAAAACATCATTAAACTTTCACAACAGGCCCACAGCCCTGTCATCTCTCTCCGTCTGTCTCCACATCCCCACACTTTCTCCAAACTTCAGCACCACCAGGCCTTCAAACTGCAATCTCGACCAAGACCCGAGACGCCATCAATCTCCACCTCGGCGACCAGGCAGCCGCCGGGCAACCGCAAAGTGCTAAAATATTCAGCACGAGTGGTGATTAATTATGCAAGAGATGGGCTCTTGATTGGTTGTTTTTAGATGAAGACTATAAAAGCCAGGAGTGTGGTGGAGATATAAGAGTATTTGTAGACGTGCTCAGATGTATAGATAGCTATGGAGCTGTAAGCAAACATAAAATGACTTCTGTAAATGCCAGTGGCTTAATTGTCCTTTAAACAACCCAATATAGCTAATGGCCTCATAATCTCAGCATCATAAATGAACATGGCTATACAACTAATTAACCCTATAGGGTAGATTTAGCTCTCTGACATTTATATATGTAATAACAGTGATTATGTTTCTTTGTGTGACTTTTCCAGCGTATGAAGTCTGAGGACACCCCTGGGGAGTACCTTGTCAAAGGTGGCCAATAGTCCTTAAGAGTGGTATTAGCAATAGTATTTTTCTTTGTCAATGCTAATAAGGCAAATAAGTCAAAAATTTTATGAGGGGCTTGTCCAGGATATATATGTAATAACTGTTTTGGCATGAGCAACATAGACTACCAGCATAAACCTTGATGGGATAGGATGATTGGTAGACATTGTCAGTTATACAGTTATACAGAATACAATGTTACAACATTCTTAAAAAGAGGTATTTAGACATAGATATTCAAAATAAAGTTCAAACTACATACTTTTCATTTTAATTTAGAAATATGAGGAAGAGTCAGTGTAGATAGATGGGTCAAAACCTATTTAATCTAATTATATTAAAATTTACAGTTCATTCAAATCAGGCTTTTTCAAGGTCAATATCAAGCCTGTCCTCATACATTTTGCAGTCACAATTACTTTTACATGTATGCAAAGCCATACTGAATAGTTAATTTAAAATCCATCTAATGCAGTATACCTATCAAGTGATGTTTTTTTTTTCTATACTTTTTACAAAATCCAAGCACTTTATTTTTTTCATCTAAAATTCAATTTAAATTGAAGCATTTTTCTGAATTTCACAAACTGTAAAACTCTGATTTATGAGCTGTTTCTCTGTATGGGTTTTGTAATCTCACTGTATCCATGTGATGTCAATGTCTTTGGTAAACCGCAAAAGCCACTAATAAAATTGACATAGAGACCTGAGTGTTGCTCTTACTTGCAGAGGCCTTAGGAAGTTAATAGATTCCTTCAACCAGCGATGATCACTGACTGCATTGAGCACTGCTTTGGTGGTCAGCCCAGTAGTGGTCAGTACTTCCACGGTCTTGGCTGTCGTTCTGTGCAGTAAATCACCTGCTTTCCCCACAGGAGAACCCATGGCAGGAGCATTGACCTGGACCAAACGGGCAAGATCAGGAAGAACAAATAAAAAAACATAGAAATGTTATTTTACTGCTGCAGATGTACAGTATTGTGCTCATGTTTTAGTGAGGTGTGAAAGATACTGTTAACTAAAAGTCCTTTATCAATAAATCACAATTATAAGGCCAAGGACAAAATCATTAATTTTGCTGTAGTTCCAGATCACTTTAGATCCAGGAGTGTTTAAAAGGATTGAGTATCATATAGAGATATGGACCAAATATATTAACTTTACTCACCAAAAGAACAAATTATTAAGTTTAGTAGATTCCCTTTACCTTTGTGAGATATTAAGACTTTTGTGGCTCAATGGAAAGAGCATTTACTCCTGAACTAGAAGATCTTTAAGTTTGAGTTCAGGGCTCAGACCTGCTACCTTGGCAGCTATGCTCTCCAAGGGCTTCGAGTTTTGATTTTTATTCTCTTTTTTATTTTATGTATTTCTGTCCATCAATGCACTTTTTTATTCAAAGCCTTCCTTGAAAGCGTACCTCCCTAGGACTATTGCACAGTACTGAAGAATGATAGAAATCCACTCATTTTTATTCCATCTATAAAAGGCTACCCCAGATTTTTGCAAATAAATGCTGCATCCAAGATTTTTTTGATCACTACATCTGTATTGTTACACCAAAGGGCAGCTGTGTGGCAGAGGACTCTCCAGTTTGAACATGGACACAGTTGTGTTATGGTTTTAATTAGGTACTTGAGAGGGAGCACTTTAATAAAAGCAAGGTTCTCTGTTGTTGCTGCTGCTGCTCTGTTTGTTGTGCACTGCATAAGAGAATTACAATATGCACTATTCAGAAGGCACAGAGTCTTCTGAGCTCTGTAGAAAAGCGTCTTCATTTTATTCAAAGTTGTCACTCAGGAAAAGGACTTGAGCAGTTTTTTTTAACCTAATCTTACATGTTTTGCTCTATTAACTTATGGACTATTTGACACAACAATTACAATGGGATTAAATGCAGAAGGTTTACCAATACCATTATTAAATACACAAAAAATATTTTGCAAGTCTTGGTTTATTTGTTTGTTAGCAAGATATCTCATATTAAAGTTATAGTCAGTTTTAGATAAAAGGTTTAGGAAAGTTATCCAGAACATCATCTGGATTTAGTTACTATAGAGGATTCTTTACTATTGCCAACTAGTTTTTTTCCATATTGCCACAAAGATACTTATTCCAGCCACAAGTATCTATTGAGTTCATGAATTCCTCTCCCTAAAATTAATATGGATGTTTAAAAGCTCTATGTTTTAGTTGTTTCCATGGTGATTGGAAACTGAATCTACATTTCTATCTCGTTCATGGGGCCAGTGGGTTAGCGTCAAGTCGTTTAGTGCCTTTCATTAATATTTGATCTGACAGGGGACCGAGGGTCAAGCAATGAAACGAACCCAAACTCACACAAGCGCTTAAGATGTTTGTGCTCATGAATAGATAAACACATGTCCGGTTGAGCATCCAGAGACTGTGTTCATGAACGCAGACCTGTGTATTCGTCAATACAACAATAAAATGACAGGAGACAGCTTCCAATGAGT
Organism: Bostrychus sinensis; assembly: GCA_020698575.1. Lineage (NCBI taxonomy): Eukaryota > Metazoa > Chordata > Actinopteri > Gobiiformes > Eleotridae > Bostrychus > Bostrychus sinensis. The sequence goes on along the minus strand of CM036257.1, from coordinate 14,724,199 downwards.
GCCCATCTATCCATACAAACAAAGGGATGCGATGCAAAGTCATCAAACATTAACACGCACTCAAGGCATCATAAAACTGGCAGTGCTGTACAGGAAGAAGAACCATAAATAACCCAAAGGAGCTGAGCAACCTTAACACTAGATTTACAGCTCATTAAATATGGAGCGATTGGAAAACGCACACAAAAGTCAACAAAAGAACCACCAAGGACCCACCCACATAGGAATAGTAAGGAAAAAAAAAAAAAATTTATTGTCACACAAACCTTGGTAGAGTCCATCTCGTCGCCTGGTGGTCTATTCTCAGTAATAACAGGCTCCATTTGATAGTTAACTGCCTGGTATAGCACCTGCAAAACAAAAGGTAAAAACAGAAACATTTGTAAAAGACATTCAATTTGTTGGGTTATTTTTAACCTGTCAAATAATATCAGAAAAACTAGTAAAAGCTGTTTCAAAACGCCAAATGGGGGAAGATTGCTGCACTTTATGAAAACATAATTTTGTACTTGTACAAAATGGCTGTTATTGTGTTTGTAGAGTAGGCCTTTTGCTCGTGTGGTGACAGCGTGAAATTGAACATAAAAGTTAAGTCAGATTGGCATTACACAACATTTACACAGCTTCTTCCTAAACTATTTTTTTCATGTTTTTTTTTTTATAAACATTGCCTTATTATGTTAGTATTTATTCTAGTATTTATTCTGATGTACTACTTCAAAGAAATTTCCCCATCCCATACATGCCCCCGTCTTTCAACTTCAATGTACTGTTTGAATGAATCTAGCTGCACATTATATACAGTTACGTATTATCAGTAATGTAACCAATATATGCAAAAAATATATATTTTTTTGCCACAACACTTTCTGTATGAACATAATTGGCTTAAATTGCCATTGGCTGAAGGGAGTCATTTTTATTTCAATTCAACTTTGGAGGCCGTATTGATACATAGTTACCATAGGTATCTGTAGTATATTATATACTGTATAGTATATTGTAAAATCAATAGTACTATTTCAGGACCTTGGAGAGCTCTCTGACAATATTGTGATATTGTGCATCTCCATAATGACATAAATGCTAAAATAGTTAACATTTCAATAAGTATTTTTATATGTTTTTCATCTACCTAAACCACTCTGGGTATTTTCAGTGAGTGAGACTCAGTCTGACACAGAACAGAACTTGCTCCTGCTGTGTGCTGCATATGGATGGCACTTTGATAAATTACCAAAACTAATTCCCTTAACATTATGAGCAGTAGAAGTGAAATGTTCAAAGAGATGTTTTGTTGTGCCCCAATTGGGGTTTAATATACACCCACTAGCCATTTTCTTATTTAAACCTGTTCAATTGCTTATTAACATATTAAAACAGTAATGATGGCAGCAATTCAATGCATTAAGGCATAATGATCATCAAAGTGGACCAGCTGGTCCAAGTAACTATTTTATTTGCCGATCTACTGTAATTTTCCACTAGATCATCCATGTTTGTCCCATGTGTAAGCAAGCTGTAACTGATAAAGTGTATATACATAGTATAGGAAGACTTCAGAGTGCCCTCCTAAATTTCCTACCTGGGTTTGCAGATCACTAGAGGCAGCCAAGAGGCCATGAATATTATCGGGGGGACAGTGTGTGAGGGAAAAGGCTAACAGCTCTTGTCGGGCTTGTAGGTCTCCATAACCCTCACATTGTCCGAGCAGGCTGCACACATCCCAAGCTGGGCTGTAACCTGCAACAACCACAGATGGAACAGTCAGAGACACAACCTGGGTGCCACAAACACTTATAAACGACTTGGCAGCGAAAAAGATAAGGGTATAATCCTGCAAGATGACAAGAGAATAAAGTCTAACCTTCAAAACCTAGATATATTAATAAATGTTTGTGAAAGCCTGCTTCCCCTTGAAGAAAATATCAGCCTAAAGAATCGTAATAACCACTCCACATTGTTCAAGCTTCATCACAGTCAGAGGAGAGAGCTGCACAGACTTCATTGTTACAAACAGATTCAATTATTCCCACTGGTTGGCAGACAGCCAATGTGTAATCAGATAAGCACCAATGTTCGGACACCTTTTGTTTCTACGCTTAGTCTGCTCTATTACTCAGTAGTGCATGTAGGAATCGGCAAGGTACCCAGCACTTTAATTTTTAAATGGGGTCAGGCAAAATAGTATTAGCTCAATGATCATATAAAAGGCCCTCCAGGAGAAATCTGGGGGAATAGATGTACTAGTCAGAAAAAGGAGAGCTTGTTTCTTTAAAATCATCATTTTTCTTTGACAAAAATGTTAAAAAGCCCAAAGCAACCATAAGAAAACCATCAACCAAAGGCATAAGATAACCATTACGACACAGAATAAAAGCACAAATTGGGGAAGCACATTTCTATGGAGTTGCCTGAAGCTAATTCTGAATAACAAAGAAAGAATACACACAAAAAATATAAGAAAGCTTCGTTTGCACATTTTTACAGTATTACCAGATATTGTAATATTTTAAATGTTGTAAATGTTAATTAAAAATCACTTAAATAACTATTTTGAGTAAATTGCTACAATCTCTCTAATCCACTTTTGATACAATAAATAGTTTCCAATATTAAAGGTTTTTCAACTGCATTTATATCATTATAGGGCTGGGTAAACAATCACAGGGCTAACCCTTAAGAGAAATTTCACATACTGTCACATTATGGGCAATTTAAGACACCACACCTCACCTAAATATAGCATATTTTGTTCTCACATTAAAAACGTGAACTCATATGAACTATTTTTATAAGGCATGAAAGGAAAAATATGATATACACTAACTACATTGGAAATTACATTACCAGGAAAAAAGACTTTGGATATTTATTGGATTAAATAAAGACATATAGGGTTTTACACCAACCTACACCTACACTGATCAAAATGCTTTGATTAACTATTGTTTTCAGGTCTACTTTTGCCACAATGTAAATGCCTTATTGTCAAGTGTTATTGTTATCATTTCTAAAGGAGATATAGACATTTTAAAGGACAAACTTCACTCTGTGGAATGTGTTCTGGCTGCAAAACAATGAGAAAAACTGAACTTCAGTTTATATCCACATATCAGATCACATATCTTAAATATTTAACTTTTTTTTAAAACATGACCATTAACTTTTTGCACTGAAAGGGTTTGATTAACAATTATAGAACAGATATATAATGTATATATAATACAGATATAAAAAAAAAAACATTTAAATATAATGTAACCTTATGAAATATTTTTTTTACAGTTGCATTTGGTATTTTGTATGGTCATTGCACCTGCAGACATCAGATCCCGGCAGTGGATGTACGAAGCCTTGAAGTCCAGACTCTGAAGAGCCTGCTCTGCCAGAAGATTTAAGACTTGACCTTTCCTCGTGGCCTCATCATCCCCTGGACAAACACAGGGAGACAAGCTCATTTAGTAAAGCAAGCATTAGTTAGACAAGATTTTAATATCAAAATCACACAGGCGAATTGGTTTTAACATTCATGTGGCAGCTCAGGACAAACTTTTGATGTGGGTAAACAAAGTGGCGGATGATCAAACGTGGCAGGGCAAAACATGGGAACAAACGTGTACATTGAACATCAAAGACACACTGAGATGAAAAAATGCCATGGATCATATTGTGTGTTTGTGTACTATTTTTACAGTATAAGGGAATGGCATCTCGGTCAAATGTTTTCTGGGTGAATGTGTGTCTTCAAACGCTATGGAACCTCAATACAGATGTGTTTTGCTTCTCAAAAGCTTTGAAGAAAATACTGTTATCAACACTTTTGGAGCCGGCATTTTGGAAATTCAGCTGGCAACATTAGCTGCCCTTGATGGACCAATCAAAGAGAAGATGAAAAACAATAAGGAAGTAGTCATTAAGAAATGGCTCTTTAGTAAATGACAAAATAATCACAGTATTGTATCACTAACTTAATTCTCATTTGGTGAAAATTGATTGATTGAAAACAAATCTTTTAGTCAACTGAGACAGAAACCAAAGCCTTAGGTGCCGGTGACATTAAAAAATCAACACAGAGTCCCGGAGCAGTGTGCCCTTCAAAAGCGCCCCCCACACACACACATTTATTTATTTAAAAATGTGTTTATGCCTTCTCTCATCTCCCACTGTCTATTCTTTCTGAAGACACACAGAGCGAGTTGCCTACTGGCTAGATGTGTGCTGCAGAGAAGGAGAGATGCCACAGGGGCAATTAGCAGATTTCCTTACACTAGTGACAGGTTTCTGAGAAAAGGCAAGGTATGATTTAGGAGAGAGAGGAGAAGGGATGGTGGTAGTCAAATGGAAATGCCACATACAAGTTGTAGTGCAATAACGCCTGCTAACCAGTCAGAGTAAAATGACTTAAAAACACTAGAGTTAGGGCTGGGCAATAAATCGATTTTTTCAATTAATTCGAAAATGTAGGGCAACAACAGAATCAGAATCAGCTGCAGGAGCCCCAAAAAACAGCCTAATAACACAGCAATATCTTGGCCTGTTCAAATACAGGTATTTTTTAATTAGATTAATTACCACCTCACATATGTTTAAAATCAGATTTTGTTAGTTTTTACAGTTCAAGCTAATATTTTTAAGAAGAATTATAGACAACAAAAAAATTGTCTATAATTTTTTTTTTTTACTTTTAGCGCAACTTTTAAGAAAATCCCCCGTAAAATCACAGGGCCTTCTCTTCTATTTGACTTGTCGGATTGCACTTCAACCTCAAGAGGAAATCAAAGCAATAAAGCTAAACTTGTTTTGGACAATTTCTCTGTTGTCTTCAGTTTGATTTTAAGCAAGTAGGGGAAAAAATCATTTTTAAACCGTAAATCAAATTTTTTGTGAAAAAAAAAACAGATTTTTTTTTTAGGCTAAATCGCCCAGCTCTAACTAGAGTTATGTCTTTGAGATTGGCTAAGCTCAAACAACATAAATTCCTTTACCTTCATCTTCAAATGAAGGTGACGGAATTTATGTTGAATGAGTTTATAGCAGATAAACTATAAATGAGTTTATAGTTTATCTGCTATAGACTAATTGATTATCTATGAAGTTTTTTGGGGGCTCTGTCCTGCAGCTCACTAAGCAGCCAGACCTAGGCTGGTTCTCTGTTTTTCAAAAACGGAACACAGGGGACGGTCCATTTGACTTATTAGTAGTACTTATTATTACTTAGTATAGCATCTGTCTTGTGTGTCGCTGCTCCAACCAGAGTCTCTAAACTAATACCTATAGTTGAAACAGTTCTATTATATACATTAAAAACCTTGCCTTTCTTAGAAAATATAGCCACAATTATCAGTATTTCGGAATCAATCCAGCTTGTTGTTCAGATGTACTACCCGTTATGTATAGGTGACACTAAAAGGTGACTTATAGTCTATACAAAAAAAACAACTTCTCATCTATCAAGAATATCACAGTATCAAAAGAGAAACTTGACAACTCTTTAGAGTAGTGAGAAGAATTACATTTGCCTGCTGCTTCACAGGCAGTGTATGTGTGTGTTTTAGTATAGATTTTTACTTGTAGCTTTAGCAGCACTCGTGAAGATAAATTTCCCTCCTGAGTAAGAGGCGTCACTTGATAATCTGTGGTTCAGTTCTGTGGCTTATGTGGGCGGCCTCTTCTCACTTCATCTCAAGGGCTTTGTCGCAAAACTGCCATCGAACGAGAATCAGCCTCATCTGATGTTAATCTCAAAGACATTTTCCAAGAGCAACTAAATGTTGGTCAATTGTGTCAGGACAAGAGCGTGTTTAGCAGTGTGTGAATACCTGCCACTCGGAGAAGAGCAGCCAGATTGAGGAGAGTACCAGACTGCTTGTAAGCCTTAGCGCAATGGGCGATGCACTCCTTTATGAGAGACAGACGATCGGACCGCAGACGCACTGTGAAGAAAGCAGGTCACACGTCAGACATGTTAGTCTATTATTTAGTAAAAATAAGCTATAAATAATGAAGACAGATTTGGTATATTGACTGTGTTCACTTATAGTGAACTTAGACAATCCACACACAAGACCAGAATGGTATGAATACAGTTTTAACATCATAAGCAAAAAGAAGAGCGCTGCAGCATACCTAGTTTTGTTGTCTTTTGCCTCCTAGCAAACTGAGGTCAAAGTGCGAAAACACGTTAAAATGATTAATAATAAAGCCTATTTGATGGCTTAAGGTATCTTAAGTTGTCCACAGATTATAAGGTGATTAAACATTTTTTTCTTAAAACCAAGTAAAAAATTAACATTTAGGTTACATGCATCTGTGCATTATCCCCAAACTCAAAAAACACAAATTTATTCATCATCTTCTACTTATTGCTTTTAGGAGGTTGCAAGTGGCTGAAGCGTGTCCTTAGGGCCAACACTTATAGCAAGCAGTGACTTTCACATTCATTCACAAGTCAGCTATTAAGCATCTTACAATTAGCATCAGGGTGTGGCTGTGTAGAGCACATCAAGCAACATATATTTTATGATATATATTTTATGATGGGTTCACAATGTTCCTCGTGCTGCAACAGCAGAAGTATGCCAGTACGCCTGTCTGGCACCGATGCATTGGTCTTGGCAGTGATGCCTTTTGACTGGCACAAGCTTGTCTGTACATCCCAGATTCCCAACAGAGAAAATCAAATAGGATTGTTTAATTTATGAAGACTACATGCATTAATAATAAGCTAATGTCATTTCAGCCTGGTCGACTTTACTTTGAGTGTTGGCTCTTGCTTGATATATTATGTGCTGTCTTACACTTTGAGTTTGTCAGAATGAAACAAGACACTGCCAAAAAATAAAAATGTAGAATCCGTCTTTGTTTTAAATGCCATAAACATGCACACGTCCGAGACAACAACTTCAGCATAGTTGCTTCCATTTATAATTTATTGTGAAAAACTAACCTTAAGCAATATATTTTCTCCAACAAAAACATCTTTAACACCAGCTCTCTACTTTTTACACCACCAAAGTTTTTAAAATCCAAACAAACTCTACAAATTCATTTCCATATTTTTCTTAACCAAAAGAGAAATGGCAGGTTTAGCGCCTCTACAGCCCCCTGCACTTTCCGAACAGTTCCTTTGAGGATCTTTACTGCTTGGCATCACTTTGGGCGAGGCCTGAAGGGAATTCTGGGAAGGGTGGTGCGTGTGAAGTATTGCCTAAGGCTCTGTGGAGTGTAGACAACCTGAGATGGATTACCTTTCACTTCATACCCATGCCTGTTTATCTGTTGGCGTACGTGGCTATGGTACAGGCCTTTTATTTGTGAAAAAGCAAAATAATGTGGACTTTTTTCACTCTGGGTACAGTATGTGTGTCCTTGAGTAATGTTACAAAGGTACTAAAGGCAATAACAGAGCCCAGGAACCAATCTGGCCCTGAGCACTTAAAATAAGCATTAGACTCCGTGTACTCTTATAAAACCAATACAATAGAGAAAGATGAAAGCATCTGAACATGAACATGTTTTGGTTTAATTCATAACATTGTTTCACCATTTAGAAAACACAGGGTAACTTAAGGTATGTCTTATTAGCAGAGTTAAACACTACAACATTATAATGTGATTGTCTTCCCAAGCTTGTTTTTTTTAATTTATCATAAAGTTTATACAGGCAAAGTGGGTGAAGCGTCTTGCCCAAGCAAGCTACTGGAGCAACTGCCGCTCCAAACAGTCCTAAACTCGCCTATTCACAGTTGGTTTGAGAGACAATAATGAAAGCTGCAGAGGAAATAATGTGCCCGGAGGACAAAATGGAAAAAAAACAAAAAAAAAACAACAACAACATGGTGTATGGCTCAGCTCATTTTGACAAGGGCAAAAGGGGGAGCAGAACAGGTCTTTGGGGGCTATAAACACCTTGGGTTAAAGGTGATTTGATAAGAGGCCAAGCTGGTTTATTCTGGCTTCACAATTTCCTCAAACAGAAACAAATCACATCGAACTGCAGCAGTAGTGCACTAATATAGAGCCAGGAAAACAACCCATAGTGCATACTGATTGGTCTGGCTTATAAAACAGAAGTATAAAAGCATTCAGTGAGTGAGAAGTAATACACATACTTCAGTTGTAATTAGGCCATCAGGCAGATGTTGTTTGCTTAGCACTTCATTCATAAATAACCATACATTTGTATACAGTATAGTGAAGCAGGCCTGTCACTTGGAGGAATGGAGAATTGATGGCAGCTTGAGTGCTTAATGAAATTAAATCTTTCTTTCAAATGACTCTTATTGCTAATGACAAATTAACAACTGTTTACGTTAAATGAGTACTGTTGTGACTAAATGAGAAAATACCCTTTGTTAAATATAGACCTGGAAGTGTGGAGTTGTAATTGTACCTTGAAGAGGCAGAATGTTGACACCAAAGTCCTGAAGCTGGCTGAGGGCACTGATGAGGTCCTGCTCCTCTTGGACAGCCGGGGGACAGTCTGTGATCAGCTGGAGACAAGCCCTATGGCAAGACGAACAACAGTAAGGTAAAAGCCACATAAAGTAGTTAGTTAAAAACTTTGGCCTTTTTAGTGATATCTGATGGTGATAAAGCTGGTTGCAATTTCAAATCTTATACTCCTCCTTTAAATGTGAACAGTCATGGCACTCTGCAGTCATGCTGTTCTTGCTAAAAACAAATAGTGGAAGTAGATTCAATGGTAATTTAGCATAAAACAATGAAACTAAATCAAACCAGCTTATGAGATTACTAAACCTTCTCCAAGAATGTCAAATAACAATATTGTGCTTCTTCTGTCGGACTGCTTTGCTCTCTTTGGGCAATGGACTGCTTCAGCTGCAATGTATAGCATGTGTATGTATGCATGTGTACGTATGCATGTGTATGTATGTATGTATGTGTAGCTTAAATGGCATGTTTTTTACATTTGCAAAGAAAGCCTTTTGGATGTGATAATAATACACTATACATGAATAAAAATGTACTTATTGAATTATATTCTAATTAGTCTTTTTTGTGAGAAAGTAGAAGATGAACTGAATCCGATCTAGTGCTACAGAAGCTCCTGACTGCCTCTGCTGGTACAAAGTGATAGAACAGGTCAATTGCAATGACACCTGTAGCATTTTTCTAGTATTTTTTTTCAACTAAGTCAATTTTGTCTGTTCCCTTTGCTTCCACGGGGTCACCACAGCAAATCATTTGCATGGGTCCTTTTAGACCAGATGCCCCTTCTGATGCAAGCATTTTACAGGATTGGGATCTCCTACATGCAAGTTGATGCCACTAGTATTTCATTAACAGGGTGCCTACCAGCAGTTTTATATTGCCTTTTAAATTTGCTTTAGGGGATTGTACAAGATAATGTTTTGTTGAGATAATGCTAGCAATTTTTAGAGGTTGTATATTCATAGAAAACTGACACCGATTTTCTTATTTAAATGATTTTCCAATAGGAAAATTATACTACACATTTCATTTTGCACATTCAAGTTTTATAATGCATACTTAAGTTACTCAAAACAGCCACTCAGGCTTAATCAAATACAGTAAATGCTAGCAAGTAGTTTGATTGCATGTCACTGCCAAGTAGGATGGTTGAATTAATTATTTTGGTGAGGATTTGCAAAGAAACATCTACTTACATTACAAGAAAATATGTATTAAGCTAAGTTTTGTGAAGTTTCTTCAATGTATTTCCAGATATGGAAATATAGATTTATTTACAAAGTCTAGACTTATTTGATGGATCCGCAACAGGGCAAAATCCACAGTCTTTACTCTTAATAGGATTATGTCTGTGCAAGTGTCTGCCTGCTTAAAATGCAACTCACATTTGATTGGGTTTTTTCTTCATGCAATTAGACAGCGAGGCAGAAATTGGGGATAAAGAAGTGAAATTATTAATTTACAAATAGCATAAATCTTGTAAATAACAACAGCTTAGAGGGGATTTCTGACGTCTGGTTATTTAGTTAAAGGGAAAGAGGTGTTTTGAGTTTCTTTTGAATCTCTTTGTGTGAGTGGCAATAAAAGCACGAGTGGCAGAAGCCTGTGTAATCTAAGTAACTTAAACCCCTGAAAAAGAAGTGTTGTTTTAAAAAAAAGGGACATGCTGGGTAACACACTTCTCATGCAGTTTTTCACTCTTTTTTACATGAATAGAGTCGCTGTGTTCTTGCCAGGAAAGAGAGCTTTGTCCTGGTAAAATGAGAGCATAGGAGAATGCTGCAGAGAGGAGAATGAGAGACAGAAGGAGGTAATGTTGATTATATACTTAAGCCATGAAGTGCAGGCCTGTATGTGCAATGAAAAACAAAACTGAAAAATAGTTTGAACAATCACAGTGGGTTGTCTACAAGGGCAATTGGATGAGACCTCAAATCATTGTTGTGATTAAAAGGACATTTCTCATCAATTCAGTTAGTGCGGATTTTTTAATTAAGACTGCTCAGTGAAATGAAGACAAATGATCACAAAATAACATGGCCATTAAAAGCCGTGCACCCTAAACTGCACTATACAGATGTATTCAATCACTGTCCTTTTCCTACTACTACTACTCACTTAGAATTTCCCACTGCTTTTAAACCATGTGAACAGCTACAAAGACATGTTGTTCTGTACACCCAGTGGAAATAGGTATGAATGATTGATCTAATAAAAATAATAACTGAGTTTATAAATGTATGCAAGTGTGTCTCAACATGACAACATTCTTCAGCAGTGATTAGTTTGTCTGGTCTTGTAGCGACAGAAACAAAAAGTGCACCCAGGACAATCGGCAGTCGCAGGGCAGGCATTTATTCACTATAGACAATTGAGATGCACAAATTCCCTAGACATGCATGTATTTCTTTGACTTTTTAAAAGGGTTCAGTGGTTCACACCAAGCTTTAGTTGTTTTATTATGGAAGTGCAACGAGTGTAAAATTTGTCTTTGTTGAGATCAGTTGTAGGGGATCCCCATGTTATTATAAGGGTCTCTTTTGTCATTGTGTACACTCCTGCGTGATACCAGTGACCCTCCCATCCATTCACGCTGCCATCACGTGCTGTTTGTCCTAATATGTGTGTAGCCCTTTGCACATTATGTGTGTCTGTGGGACAGTTATTTTCATCTAGAGGACACCACCACCCGGTTAATGTGGACTATAAATTTCACAGCAAAAGGCACGCGTCCAGACCGACTTTCTGTCTCCCATGGCTGAACTCACACTCAACAAACATTCACGCCAAAAGACACCACAGTAGGGGTGTTTCAATGGATGATATTGTCCCAGGCTGTGGAGGGGGGTGTCTGTATTAGTTACTATAAATGAATGACGACCCAATTACAGTCCCATTTCCCCACTAGGAACAGACGGAGAGGTTAGACACCCACTGGCACCCCTCCGAGATCTGAAATAGCAACACGGATCAGTACATATAAAACATGCCTTATGTTATGTTCCATGGGAGATGAAACACAAACAGGTATTATTATTATTAGGAGTGTTCATGATGAATTGGTTAATTGATTAATCGGCATTCTGGTCATAATCAATTGAAAGAAATACTAACAATTAATCATTATGCTGTACAGTAGTGTAAAGATGTAGTACCATTGGAGAGTTAAAGAAAATGAATCAAATGTGCATCACTAATTATTATGCCTTTAGCTCAGTCATGCAAGTGTCAAAACATATATATATACTCCTACATGGTTATAGTTAGAAGTAAAATATAAAACAGTAGCACACAAGATAAAACAGTTTAAACAAGTGAACAGTAAAGTGAAAAAATAGCATTGAACCTTGCAGACACTGTTAAAGATATAGTGCCCAGAACTGGATACAAACCAGGGTCCTAGTTCAAAGCTAAATGCTTGATTCCACATATACAGTATCCCACAATGGTAAACCCGCGCAATGGGGAACCCGCTCAAAATAACCAACCAACAGACTAACACCGGCAAAAACATAACCTGACAATATACAATTTCTTAACTTTTAAAAGGTAGAATAGTTTTTCATAAAATGGGCAGATACTCCCAACACAACTGAAATACATAACAAAGAGATGAACCCCAATGAGTCCGAGAACCAAGATCCCGCAATAATACTGTATATATTTTATTTTGAGTTCATTGCCAGGGTGTTGGTGGCTTATTTGATTTTTTCCCTCTGTCAAAACTTTTGTGAGTATTTTGAGAGATCTCTTTTATTCCCACCTGGCTAGGTTCATGCAGGGGTCAGTCAGTGTTGTGGATGAGTTGAAGTATTCTTGGGCTGCAGCCAACACCAGTTCGACACTGTTGTCGTAGGCCACCTTCATGGCGTAGCCTTTACCCCGGAAAGACAAGCTTACTGGAACATCCTGGTTTGCCTACAGCCGCAGATCAAACACAACAGATCAATGGGAGCGCAAGATTCATTATGAAGGGTTTAGAGTCCTTGACAGAGCCGGGTGGATATACACTCTGAAGAAGAGTCCTATTTAATATACCTTAGAGCAGTGCATAAGTTGGCCTGCCAGGCGAACGTTCTCCACCCGGCTGGAGCACAACAGGGACTCCACGAACACCTGAAGCAACACACCCAAGACATTAATAAACAGGAAATTGTAACTCAGTAAAAAGTTTGAACTAACTTTTATGAGCTACATTAAAAAGGTTAGGGTTACACTAGTAGTATTAACATCACAGTTTTTTTACTAAAATTAAAAGTATCTAGTAGTGTTTGGTAAAACTCATTTCTTTTAGCTAGTTTAATCTATTTCTTCCTACCCTTTTGGCTGTTTCCTTCAGGGGTCACAACAACAAGTTGTCTGCTTTTATTTTACACTATCGTCTGCATCCTTTTCTCCCACACCGACTCACTATGTCCATAAATCTCCTCTTTGGTCTTCCCTTAGGCCTCCTACCCGGCCGCTCTAAACTCAGCATCTTTTTACCAATACATTCATTCTCTCTCCTCTATACAAGTCAAAACTTCCTCATCTGATCTCTAGAAAATCTGTGTCTTGTGACATTTTTAATACAAACTGCTCCTATTTAGTTTTCTGTTTTGGAATTCCTTCCTCTTGTGAAGAAATTTTTAGCTCCTTAGCAGTTTTCAAGAAAACAACAATACATCAAAGTTTATGAGAAATTACAAAATATCTATAATGCTTTTGCTTCTTTATGGATATTGTTCTCTATAGTTAAGTGGAAGCATAGCGAGCATTAAGTCTTTTATATGCACTTTCTTAACACTAGTCAATTCAATTTTTATAGCTTTTGAATCATTTTGACCTGTCACGTTACGTAAGTCTAGTGATCTTATTTGACTGGTAAAATGATTTGTACTTTGCTTATATATGCTAATAATGAAATGATATTACATGACTAGGATCACCTGACTCTACTAGTGTTTATTGGAAGCACCTGTTGTCCAAGATTCTCCCCAAGATATGGTAGTTGAAACGAACAGCCTGCCTCGAGTATTTTTCATCAAGACTGCCTCAAAATATGCTCCACTGTGTGTGTTTTTGGGCCAGGAATGGGTCTTTTTTCCAATGAAGTCTTTTATTTTCTTTTAGTAAAGTGAGATTATGGCCAAGGTCTTATTTGTTGTGTTGTGAAATACCTGATGGCAAGACTCTGGTTTGAGACAGGTGTAAACGTTTTGCTGCATGTCAAGTAGGTCTTGCAATAGCCCTTTCCATACTGTCTCACTCACTGGAGGTTTTCTGAAAAACACAAACCTAATTTGTTAGCTCAATTAAGATTTTAATTAGTAGTTATGTTGTTTATATTTGTTTACATACTTGCGTCCAGTGTGGCGACACAATTTGACCATTAGCTGATGTGCTTCATCTTCACTGTTCTGGCTATTTCTCACAAATGAGATAGGCTTCTGCAGGCCATGCTTTTCCAGGACCTCCACAACACTATTATACATAAGGGAGGCACAATATGAACAATCACAAACATCATTCCTCATCTGCAAATAATTTTTCATTCATCATCTATCTCCTTTTCCCCTTAAGGGATGTGGATGGCTAAATCCTATCCCAGCATCTATGGACCTTAGGTGGGGTTCAACCTGGACAACAGCCAATTAGAGGCAGAAGGGCCCAGTCATTTCCAGATGGTAAAGAATGACCTGACAAATGGCACAAGTCAGTCCCTCTTTTGTAAGTATATTTGTGTGTAGGTGCATGTAAATGAGGGCTGTCTTGTATGACTGAGTGAATAGAGGTCTGTGTATGCTCTGGTGTGGGATTAGCATGGCAACCCCAGTCTCAACAGGGTCGTGCTGCTACAGATGTTCACTCTCTGCTGCAACTCATTACCATAGTAAACAGGTGCCTGGGTGCTGAGTGTGTGCAGGAGACAGAGACAGACAGCAAGCCCCCATATCAACAAGAGCTATTTGTCTGTGTGTAAATGCATGAGTGGGAGTGTCTCCGTGTTTTCCTCACATGTTAATGTGGCAATGGCAGCAGGGAAACAGCACCTACTCTGAGAAAAGGCACTTTGCATTTGAGTAATCTGACTTGGGGGGACAACACTTCACCACACAGCACTGTCTATGTTTGCAAGTTTTTACTTTGATTACTGTGAACTAAATGTGAAGCTAGATCATAAGAACTGTGACAACTTTGTGGCCTTGTTTAGTGTTGTTTCCTCATTTTAGTACAAATGGAATGGTATTTTGATCATTTTGTACCATTTTTGTGTTCTTTTAAGGACTCTTAGCATAGTGTAATTTTTTTCTGTCATTTCCTGATGCTTGACTTGCATGCATGCATATTCCTACCACAAACCAAAATTTTTGGTCTATAAAATTTTGGCCACCCAAATAAAATCTTTAGCAACCCATTTTTCGGTCCCAACGTGGTGTTTGGAAACCACATAAGAACTTGTGTTTGATTTAATTTTAAAAATGTGGTAAAAAGTAGTTCAAAGTTTCAGAAAATATTTTTTGTCATTGCATGTACAAACAAATAAATTAGCTAAACACATTTTTACTGTAATTTCCTATTACTACATTTATTTCACAATTTTTCTGTAGCCTTCTTTCATAGCAAATTGAAGTGGGTATGGATCCCCTCCAGTTTGCACTAACATCAATCTCCTAGGATATTGCTATTTACTGTACATACATTCAAAAAGTTAAAAATAGCTTAATCTGGCCCATGAAAATCCAATTTGAATTGACAGGGATCAGGGACTGATTCTTTCTACAGAAAAAGAATTAGGATGTCTGGGCAGCCTTCTTTATCTGCCTTTGACCCTATCCCATTTTCTTTCCTCGTAAAACAGCAGATACACACTATATGACTTCACCTGCCACTGTAATACACTGCTGGAGGCCATTTGGCTATCAAGGGACACCCATGGGTCTTACAATATTGAGTTAACGCTAGTGTGTTTCAACAGCACATCAATGTCTCTTCCTTTGCTAGATGTTTTCCATCAGGACACTAATGGAGGAGGGAAGTAATAAGCGTTGCCACAAACTCTTTGCAGCAGTGCAGCACTAATCACCAAACTGAAGGGAGCTTCTGAGCAATTTAACAAGACAACAGCTACAGCAGAGACATATGGATGAAGAATGAGGAAGAGTCAGTCTTCAATGGGGCTGCAAGAATAATTAAAGCTACAAGACTGAGTTACAATCATCTTGCTATTGCATTTTCTAATATACATTTGGTTCATTGATGTCTTAATATTGTATGGAGCTCCCAAGCACAGCATAGGAATTAAGTAATAAGAGGTGACAAGTAAATAGGCAGTACCTGAGATGTTTCTCGAGCTTGTCCACCTGATCGTGGAGGGATGGGGTTTTCTCAGTCTCTGGCCTAAAAAAATAAAAATACAATTGTGTTTAAAAAAAGTAACATTCTTGCAAGCACTGAAGCCATTCACAATAGCATTGCACCCACTGACAACTTTACATTGTTCCTAATTGAGAATGGGAGTGTCAAGGTCTCTAAATGTCAGCTTGGATAGGGTCAAGAAGAGCAGTACAAGATGACACGCAGGTTTTCATAAAAGTATAGAACTGTAAGGTTGTCTATTATCATATTATATTATGTTCAATGCTATACTTAGGAGCTGTAGAATTTGGACTATGTGAGACTGAATGGATCATCTTCCTGCCTCAACCCACTACATGTATCCAGGCTTGGGACTAACACAAGGTGCACAATAACTTGTAACTGGGATTTGAACACTTTCCCCTCTATATGAAGTGCACATGCTCAACAGTCATTAAAAAAGTTTTTGTTGGCTTCGGTAAAGACTAGTTAGTTGTTTAACCATAGTTAGTAGCATATTTATCAAAACATAGGGATAATACCTTAAATTAATTCATTTTTTAATTAATCTGGAAATCAACTGCATATTTTGTACCTTAAACACACTGTAGGAGTAGGAAATCTCAGAGTAGCTAACTTAGTAGATAACTTTATATCTGTCAAATGATGAAACATGCCACATGGAACAAAAAGACATGTTGTAGCATGATGTGTTTTTGACAAGTTATTCTGACAACCTGACTGACATGTGGATGTTGCAAGGCATTGTTCAGCCCAGCACCTACATGTGTGCTCATACCCGTATTGTGGACACAGTACCATTGTGTATATTCGAGTACTGTGAGCCTGCACTGATTTCCCACTAAAAATAAAACACTGTGACTCTGTGCCTTCAGGCAAAGGATTCTGGGTTGCACTGGTGTGTCCCCCACCAGAGAACTGACCCTGATGAAACAGCTTTCTGTGTGTGTATGTCAATGTGTGTATGAGAAAGTCTTTTTACACAGAGCCTGCCTCTCAATCAATTCTTCTGCACCCCTCTTTTTATGCACTGAATGTCTTCTTCCCCACCTCGTTTTAATACCAATTTCTCCCTCATTCTCTTCCTCCACAGCCTAATCCCCTGCCCATTTTTGTATTCCCCGCTCTCTAACGGTGGATGCACACTACATTATTCTGAGCAGATTTGGACCTAATTAAGCAGTCATGGAAAAAAATTAGGTTGAAACTACAGAGTCATGATTTCTCTTCGAGCTCTGAAAAATGTAATACTCTTGGCTTTGGGGTGGTAACTTTGGAGCTTAGTAAGTCAGAGAAATCACTCCTGGGAGGAAAGTGAAAGTTGAAGGCAGTGCATACACAGCAGAGCCCTGCGGAACAGCTAATCCAAATGGCAAAGAAGAGGAAGACAGCCTGGTAATGTGAGAAGTCTGGTGAAATAGAGAAAGGCAGTGATTTGGAAAGAAACATTATATTCGGTTCATGAAGATAGCTTAAATCCATTATAACCAATTGGTAATAACATAGTGCTGAAACATGAAGTGATATTGACACATTTTAGTTTAAAAAACGAGCTGTTCTCATTCTTATTGTTGTGCATAGCAGGAGATATTTTTTTTTTTATTTGAAGGCTGTCAAATTTTACTTCCCAGCTGTCTCAATCAATATATGTAAAAATACTTCCTGGTATTTTAAGAAATGTTGAGCTTACATTTCCATAGCAACAGGGTTAGTGGATAAAAAGTGTCTGTGAGACCAGTTCAAAGGGGTCAAGAAATGTTGATTTGGATATAATAAATGTTTTAATTTGCAACAGAGCAATCAAGCAAGTGTAAATTTGTTAAGGTATATATTATTATGTATATGTATGCATTTTATCAAAGCAAATCTGTTTATTTATTTTTATATCATTATACTTCTACAAATGTTATAAATGGTACAAACATCCTCACCAGGGACTATAGGGACAGGACTTTTGCCATGTGAAATAAGTTATGTTTAGAAGAATTTGTGGCAGAAGGAAGAAAGTAGGGAAGACTGGATGGTATGGCTTATAAGCCTTATAGCTTCTTGGAATTACAGTTAATCATAAAGTAGAGGGAGCAGCAGAAGATAGGTGACCATGCAAAGGGAAGGGCTAAACCGGGCAAGTAACGTAACAGGAAAGGAGAGAAAATGCACTATATATTTTGTATTAATTTGGATTTATTATATTTAATTTAATTTTCAGGAATAACTACTGTCTTTGTACTGTACTACTCTTTGTTCTTTAAATTGCCCTCGGGAATAAATAAAGTTGTTTGAAGTGAATTGAATGTCTTGTTCATTACCTCTTGTTCTAACATCTATAACAGCCTATATACATGTTTTTTCTATTCTACAGCTTCCACTGTCCACAAATGCTTCATTCAAGTTTTTTCAAAAGTCAAGCCTACTTTCACTGGACTCACTCATTAGATTGTGTTGTGCCACACAGCACAGGAAATCAAGTATGTATGAATGGCATGTGAGCAAAATGTTATAAAACTATGTTTTGGTAATAATATTTCCAATTATTGCAAATATATTAAGGTAAATGGAGCATCATTACAGGCAATTCATGACATGCTGTATGTGACATATCTGATGCAATACATCTGCATTTGTGCAAATTAGCATTGTGTATTAATTTTGTCCAAAGGATTAGAGGCTCATTTTTACTATGTGTTGAATATAAACAGCAACAGAGGGACAAAAATAAATATATTGGTTGAAAAAATGTGATTTAAAAACTACTTAACCCACTCATTTCCAATTATGCATAGATAAACAACCAGACACTGTTAGAATAATATATATTGTTATTGACTAAGGGCCATATTTACTAAGACGGGTGCTAAACTGCGAGTGCACTGAGAAAATATGCGGCCGCTAATAATGGGCGTGTTGCGCGTGAATTACTAAGACAAACTGCGTGGCCGGTGACAGGTGCGAACTATTTAAATGGAATCATTGCGTGTATTGTTTTGCGTCATGGAAGGTGCGGAAGTGAAACACAAACGGAAGCAAAATTTTAACTAAGAAGAGCTGAAATTGCTGGGGAATAATGTTTTCATCCGTCATGGCAAATAGATCTGCACGCGTGGCAAACACTCTAACCCTACGTATTTGTTCATTTCTTCTCCTTTGTCTCACACGAATCAAAGCAGCCATATCTGTGCAAAAGATTAGCACGTCCTTCTCCAACGTGCTAAATTTATACGCTATTTTCGCACGCAAATTCATGGTGAGCCTTGATAAATAATATTGTGGGCGGTAAATGAATGAATTTGCATTTTCTCCGCCTTCCATTTTGCGCACTCTGGGAAGAACGCCTCAGTTTACATATTCATTAGGTCATAGGTGCAAAATCTGCATTGCATTCGCTCTGCTCCTGTAAGACACGCAAATCTCAACTGCGTCTGGGTTTGCTCCAATTTTAGCGCATATTATTCAGTTAGCGTGCACGCAAGCCTTTGATAAATCTGGCCCTAAATGTAGTAGTAATAGTATTGACTAAAAATATACATATACAAATAATATAACTTGTCTAATCACAAATAATGTAAAGAGAATTGCTTTTAATTGGCAACTAATAATATAATTCTCTGATAAGTAAGGGGGGTGGATGGCAGAGGTGGTGGATGGGAGGATGGATTTGACTGAAACAGGTTTAAAATCAAGACAAAAGTTGGTGAGAAAAGATATTTGAACAGTTTGGTATTGTGTGTGGTTTCCAACCCATAGCCTCGCTGTGGCAGACACTCCAGAACGTCATAGCACAGGCTGAGCTGGTCATCTCTTTCACAGCTGTAGATGCACTCTAGCGCCACCTCCATCAGCTGGTCCGGGTCTCCTATGATCTTCTGTTGGCACTGAAGAGGAGAGAGCACAGAGGTCACAACAATGCATTTTGGTCTCCAGGCGTGGCTCGCTCTGTCATTTGCTGGAACATGCACACTGTCTGAAGTACTGCATCACTTGTCTGCCCTTTGACATGGTATATGTTTTGTAATAGCCAGCAGCCTTGTCCTTGGCTGTGCCCCTATGAGGTCATAAACAAAACATTTATGGCACATGGGGCAATGCAATCGGCCCTGGCATAGAAAAAATGTCCTGACGTATTGCAGTTTCATCTGGCTGTTCCGTCCATTTGAGAGCAGTGAGGTGTGAGTTCAAATACGTACGTCGGGTTTGGAGTGTTGGAAGATGATAAGGGGCAGCGTAAGGTCGTGCTGGGACAACCCAACCAGATATTCCCTGAGCAGAGACTTTGAGGTCCCCTCCGTCTGTCCCTCGCAGCGGTGAAGGAACGGCACCATCCACTGGAACGAATCCTTCACATAGCGCTCAGGACTTGACTGGTGGAAAAAAAAAAAAAAGATTATGATGAACAACTTCAGAGCAGCAAATTATAATTATACTCATTTCTAATCCAGTCTTAAAGATTTCTGAAGTTTTGATTACATTTGTAGATATGAATGTATTCAATTTGTCAAGAGCATACCAATTGTAGTTTCAATACGTGTACAATGCAGCACAACAATGTCAAAAGGGCTTGATAAATAATAGCAAATCTATACAAACATAAACTTTCTTACAGTATCTGTACACTTTCTTACAATCAAACAATTCAAACAATTAAAACTTCAGGGGCTCAACAAAGATCACTATCTTTTGTTATACCATTCTGTCAGAATACTTTAAGTAGTCTTTACTTTGAATCACACCATATAATTAAACCTCACAGAACTATAATAGCAGCACAAGGTGGGCTGTACTGTGATTTGCGCAATTGTGCAACAAGTTCACCCAGGGCCTCGGCACTATTGAGTTAGGGTGTGCGCATAAGTAAACATGCGGTTTAAAGAATCTTAATGCAAATTTTTCCACCCACACACTAACATTTTACTTTGCCGTAATGTGTCTATGATTATGAAAAGGATTGGAGGCAGGCATAGAGAAGACTTCCTCCTGAAGAGTTTGGTAAACATTCACAAACACACAGACATACACAGACAGCACCCAAAGGGAGTACCAGTCAAACAGCATGTGTTAGTGCAGTCAACAATATTTGCTGGCTGCGTGCCTGTATGGCAGAGTGTACTGGCTGTGGTCCTCACAGGCTTAAGCTGGCAGTTATTAGCTACAATTTAGAGGACAGCTCATATTATGTTCTCCAAAGGGACTTGTAACTATAGTACCTGCTACAGACCACCTTTCAGAGCACTATGGAGCTTATTCTGGTTCAGGCTGAACAGAAATGTGGTGCTGTCAATTGTCAGGGTTTTCAAAAATTAAATAAGAGTGATCTACCATGACCTACTGATTACTACTAAATGTGTTTATCCTGCTGTTTCTTCTGTGATGTTTAAATGAACAGAAAATGAATAAGCAAAATGTGGAAATTTGCAATTAGAATGCTTAGAAGCAGAGAGCAAAGATTTTATTTTAAATTAACAATTAATATGAAGAATTCTCAACTTGGAATACCCTGAAAAATATATACATTTTACTAAGGTTAACTGCCCAGGGACAATGAAAGCCCTTGAAGTAATTTATGCTTTTTTGTTAAAAGTCATAGTAGAAACATTCCAAGTTCCAAGAAATGAGATGTGAATTTCAGAGTGTTAGAATATTTTGAGTGCATGGTCTGAGAAAACTAGAATTTTGATCTCAGAAAATTTAGCTTTCGCACTTGCATGAATGTAGTCAGACACTAGTGTTAAGATAATCTGACGTGTAAAGACCAATAACTACTGATCTCACACACCTGTCTAACCATGTCTGAAGGGAAATGGGAGCATGTCATCCTGTTTAGGGATTTAATCATATTTGAATCATACTTCAAAAAAAGCATGTGTGATAATTACTGTTCAGGCTTGCTGTGGCTGAGAGGCTCAAGAGTTTATTTCATTTCAGTAATGTAATCATGACACCTACGTTCTTCATGAGCAGGCGGAGCTTGTCAATGTTGCTGAGCTGCTGCAGGTCTTTAAGTGTCAGACTTAATTCACACGATGTCTCATACACCAGCGTTTCCATGGTGACCAAGTCATCACAGAGGCTCTCTAACCCCGGGATCTCCCGCTCCCTTCCCAGGCGCACCAGAGACAGAGCACAGTCCACCTGATGGATTGAGAAGTGGATGAAATGCAGTGAAAATACTTCCAAGTTACTTCCAAGTGTTAAAGAGCATGGTATTACTGAACCGTTTTACCTTTACATCAAAATAATATCAAGATTTTCCAACAAGTGAGCGTTTCCTAAATTGTTTTAATATAATTATTATCAATGCATAATTCTGTAACAAGAAACCAAAAAAAAAAACATTAGGAAATTTGAGGGTTATTGGGGATAGTTAGGGGTCTTTTTTAGAAGTTATACATCAACAAATAAGATTTTCATGGTCCATTTATGTACTACTATTTTCAATAGTTACATTCAAAGTGAAGCGCTTACACTGTATATATATTCTGTGCACACGGAGGGAAATACTGTACAACTTTTCTTTCAATTGTGATGATGGTTTACAGTTAAACACAAAATTAGAATATTACGTAATATTACATAATCATCATAATTATCACAATTAAAATAAATACATGCTGAAAATGTTTCACACTGTGTGCATACTGAATCTATATAAATGTACTACTAAAACATTTTTGACATTTCCACAATATTTTAATTTGTTGATGTGGTCCTGTATATACTGCTAGTATATATATACTGTATTTCAACCAAGTAAATGTAACTCATTAATGAAACAAATTTCTAATCATTAATCATTGAAACATAAAACATGGGAGATTTGGGCTCCCGCCATCTCTGATCAATAGAATTCCATCCAAAAGAGCAAGCACTCAATATCTGACCACCTACGTAAATGCTGGCAGCATGCTACGCCAATCGATGCCCCGCCACCTGTGGATGCCAGCCAATCAATAGCAGAAGCTGCAGCTCCCTATAGTGATGATTGCTTTCTCCTCACCTTTTAGACAAGGGGAAAGCCCAGTGGCAGAGCGGTTAGTGTAGCGCTTGCCTTGTGCACATAGAGACACATTGACCCAGGTTGAAACCTTGTCATTCTCTGCTTACTTAACACATTTTCCACTGAATAAATAATTGTGTGCTCTCATTTGTAAAGTCTATGTGCAAACAAAAGAAAAGAAAAATCCTGATTCACCTTGAGTCAGAGAGTGAGCAATTAGATACAAGAGAGCAGAGTCTATTGATTTAAGTAAGTACTCCCGCTAAAACACAGTAGTAAACGTCTTAGGCAGTTGTTTTTTTTTTTTCTAAGCTATGAACAAAGAAATGTGCATCAATGTACAAAAATAATCAAAATTACATAAAAAACTAGAAGCACTCAGTCAAAGTAGAAGTGCTACTGCTTGGCAGGCCTGTGGCACTTTATATATCTCACAACAAAAAAATTATCTATAAAAACAAATTATTAGTTCTTTTAGTGAAGTTAGTAGTCTTTGGCCGTGTCTCAAAATGGTACAAAATTCCTGAAAACACTCCTGAATTTAAACAGTGATCAGAATCCACGCCAAAATTAATCAATTTGTCCTTGGCCTATTATTGACTTTTCCTGAAATGTTCATAAATTGTGTATTCATTAAAGCACTCTTACTTAACAGCATTGTTTTACACCTCACTAAAACCTTTGCACAGTTGAGCATCAACAGTCTGTATGCATAAATCTCACATTTTGTAATTACCATTTATCTCTATTTTCTCCCTGCATCATTGACTCATTCTCTGACCTCTCAATCTCACAAGGATTTAATCTCCTATCAAAATGTCATCTTCTTTTTATCTCACATTCCATTATTTCTTTTGTTTTTCAATTTTTCTCCTAATTCTTCATGCTCTTTGCTTCTCTGCTCACTCTTGCACAACTTTGAATGGTATTACTATTTACTGTGCTTGGCCTCAGTTTGAACTCCCTGTCTGGCCCTTTTGCCTTTGCCATTACCCAGTTTTTCTCGCCTTCCTCTCTGCTCCCAAAACCACCCACTCATTTTGTACCATTCTGCTGCTGACACTGTATCACTAAACACTTGTTCAAAATAGCTTTCATTTCACCCCTTCCTGAACTTTTGCTCTCCAACAGCTTGCCTTATTGACGAGATTCCTTTTATTTTTATATTATAATAAACTAACTAAAAATAAATAAATCAAAGCTACAGTAGTGTGCATTTTTTTCAGTGAGGTGAGAAAAATGCTTTTAGCAAAAAGTGCCTTAATAATAACTAAAAGATTGTTTTTTATAGTTTTGTTATGAACATTTCAGGAAAGGTCAGTAAAGGGGCAAGGACAAAATGATTCATTTTGGTGTTGGTAGATTCTTTACCATTGTGAAATATTGGGGTTTTGTGGCTCAATAAAAAGAGCATTTACCCCTGAACTAGAAGATCGTGAATTTGAGTCTGGGCATTATATTCTATATATAAAAATGTAATATATTTTTACCATTGTAAGCTAAGACTAGTGCCTTTGCAGAGGTCTACGCTCTCTGAGAGCTGTTTGATTGCCCTTTTTTGTGGGGGGATTTTGTGTATTTTGTACATTGATACAACTTTTATTATTTATAGCCTTATTAAAAACCTAAAACTTTGCACAGTACTGTATCTCTCGAGCTTCCCATTCTCTGCCTAACTTCCTGCCCCAGTGCGACCGCTCCGGCATGCTCCTCATTCCTCACATGTGGCTCCTTTTAATCAAACTCAATTTCCCTCTATTAAGTCGCTCTCCCAAGCACAAACACAGCCAGATGAGGGAGAGGGAAATAAATTAGACCAAATTCACAAAGAACCAAATTTTATTCTGCTTTGTTTTTGAGTTAAAAAAGCAGAACATATGTGTATGAGATGCTCCCATGAGGTATGTGTAGTAACAAGCTTGAGATGAGAAGAGTCCTAATTAAAATGCTGTCTGTGCAATTCTCAGAGATTAACATAGACTTTGCCGCGCACTATAGCTGATGAAAGATTCCCAGGTTGTCTTCAAAAATGAGCAATAGACCCTAAACCACTTTCCCTTCGTCCTCTTGAAATGGAGAAATGAATCGGAAAAGATACAAGTGCACCTCTGTTAGACGTTTTCCGCAAAGACAAAAAGAAAGCTGTGACAACCTTGATCCATCACTGCGAAAAGCCACTCTAAACGTTTGGATGGAGTGGGTGGAGAGAGTGGGCAGTGTTACATCCCATTACTCCACTAAACAAGTGCCATCAACTCCTATTTTTCAGTTACAGCGACAGAACGCGGGCGACAGAAGCGGTGGTTACTCTTCATTACAAGTCCATATGGTAAATATGATAATGACTGCTGCAGATAGGATCAAAGTGACCTTGACTGATGGAAACTGGCACCATCTCCTATGCCGTACCAACCCGGTTTGTCACTTGTTTATGCTCCAATCATCTAAAAAGAAGCGCAAAGGCAATTATTTTCTGACCAGACAGACTGACAGCTAATTCTTCCCAGCATCTGTCTCCTAATAAAAAATTGAAAACTTAATTGAGACATTAATTCTGATTGTCATGTTTTTTATGACTTACCTTGGACAAACAAAGTGATAAAAGTGAAATATGTTAAAGAAGTTGCATAAGTTTCTGTAACGAGAGTTGAGTTTTGATGTCGGCATACAAAGAAAGACCAACAAAAAGTACGTACCTGTCTCGAGTTAGAGTCGATATCCTTGGCTCTGGTCTGGTACCAGTCAGTTAGCAGCTGGATGGACGGTGTGGCCGTGCGGAACCTTAGCAGCTTGCTGGACTCCTCGTACAGGAAGTTGTCATCGTCGAACGTGTGTTGGTCCAAGACAGCCCTGGGGTGAAACATCAAATGAGAAAAAAAGGTTGTTTTAAGTAAAAGGGTTGACAGGATTTGAGGTAAAAGTTAATAAAGATTGGAAGCTTAAAGTAGTTCTGTGTCCTGTACGTTGGTTGTGCTCCCTGAATTCTCACTAGTTGAATGGCTATTGAATTACAATCAGGAGTACTATAAAACTTTCATTATTTTTGCCCTCTAGAATCTCAAACACACAGGGACCAGAAAAAAAACTCTTTATATAGAAAATAAATTTAATCAGGATACTTTACCGGCATTGCAATATAACAGAATAGGATACAACTTAACATACACCATTGGGAAATTTGTTTTTTGTGACCAGAATGCCTTTCACTAAATATCTATTAGTCTGGGTTACTTACAGGTCACTATTACTTGTTTTGTTACTCAACATTGAATAAAAAGATTCTAACTGTGGCAAAATGTAGCTTTACACAGCAGCTACTCAGAACATTCCTTTACCAAACCTTTCACATTGACACCATGTTAAAAGAACTAAGTACCAAATAACTACTGAAAAGTCTAATCATAAATCCCATTTATACAGTACTAGCAGTGGCACTCTTCCAATCCAAACAAAGTGGAAAACATAACCTCAAGTGTCCCACAGTAGCCACTTCTGGCAGTAAAATAAATTTGCTAAATGAAACTGTAAATGAAACTGAATTTCCAAGAGATGTGGGCAAATTGCAAAACTTGGCATCAAAACAAGATTTGGTATTACATTGTTGCTATGCTTCTGTGAGCCAGGTTTTTTTCCAAACAATGTCTACAGCATAAAAGTGGTTCTACGCACCATTTTGGCTAATACTTCACTACATGTGTCATCTAGTTAATGGCAAAATAAATTCTGGTTTGTCCTGTCTATTGGATCTTGCATTATTTTTTTCACTGTGTAACCGAATGTGTTATTACCTGCACTCGTTGGCTTCACACCAATCCATCTCTCTGTGTCTCTGCTCATCCCATGGGATCAGAGCCAGCTCACCTTTGTCATCCACACTGAAAAGAAGACATTTAATTATTATTAAGTTTGTTTGTTTTTTCTCAGTGCTTAATTAACAAACTATAAATCCACCTATTTAAATGGACTGTTTTAGGGTAAATATTTTTTGAATATATCTATATAATCTCATTGTGAAAGAATGCTTTTTTTTTTCTTTGATAAAAAATTTTTTAACCTCTGTAAATATCAATATAAATATTGTCCTCTTGTCTGTCTTTTATGGTAAATCTGAGCCTCTATTGCTCTGGTGCTCAAAGCCTGCTCCTGTGCAGCCATGATCAGTGCCTCTGTGCTGTCCTTCAGTCCAGCCCTTTCGAGCCACTGGTAGGATTTCTCGATATCAGCCACTTAAGTTATATGTCGGTGCTATATCCCATGTAGGGGCTTTTCCTCCCATGATGGTTCCTTCAGCACCTCGTCCTCTGTTTTCCACTGCCTGAGACTTTCACTGAGCACTTCTTCTGTTGTGGCCATCTTCTTGATGTATTCAAGAAACTTGGATGTTTCATCCTGGATAGTGGTATCTGACTCTCACTAGTCCTCTGCCTCCTTCATTGTGCTTAGTGTATAGTCTCAGGCTACTGGAGTTGGGGTGGAACCCTCCATGCATGGTCAGGAGCTTCAGTGTTTTCACATCTGTGGCCAGCTTATTATTCCCGCAGGGTATCTGATGACTGGCTGGACATAGCTGTTAATTGCCCGGACTTTGTTCTTGCCATTTTCTTGTGGCCTGTTCAAGGTTGCCATTTGCTTGTAGGATTCCAAGTTACTTGTATCTGACCTCAATGTCTGCTATTCTGCCATCTGGGAGTGAGACCCCTACTGTATGGACTACCTTCTCTGTCTTTGTTACCATCCGCCCACACTTCTCAAGTCCGAATGACATTGCGATGTCATTGCTGTAGATCCTCATTAAGGTCCATAAGTTTTTGGACACTGACTCAGGTTTTGTTATTTAAGCTGTAAACCAAAAGATATTGGATGAAGGGTTCAGGAATTACAGCTCTTTAAAATGTAGGAGCCTCGTTTTTTAGGGGCTCAAAAGTAATGGGACAGATGAACATTACCATGAATAAAATGTTCATTTTTAATACTTTGGCGAAAATCCTTTTCAGGCGTCTGGAACTCATGGACATTACCAAACTCTAGGTTACCTAATTTATGATGCTTTGCCAGGCGTTTCCTGCAGCTGTCTTTAGTTGTTACTTGTTTGAGGGTCTTTCTGCCTTATGTTTTGTCTTAAGTGCAGCTTGATCGGACAGAGACTTAGCCATTGCAGAATATTCTCCTTCTTTGCCTTAAAAAACTCCTAGGTTGCTTTTGCAGTATGTTTTGTGTCATTGTCCATGTGTGCTGTGGAGCACCGTCCAATCAACTCCGTGGCTTTTGTTTGATTGCATCATGCATCGCACTGCTCCACCATGTTTTACAGAAGATGTGGTGTGCTATGGATCATGAGCAGTTCCAAGTGTTCTCCAGACTTTTCTCTGCCCATCATTCTGGTACAGGTTGGTCTGAGTCTCATATGTCCAGAGAATGCTGTTCCAGACCTGGGCTGGCTTCTTCAGGTGTTTTTGGCCAAGTCTAATTTGGCCTTTCTGTTGTTGAGGCTGATGAATGGTCTGCACCATGTGGTGAACTGTCTGTATTTTCTCACATGAAGTCTTCTTGTCATGGTGGACCTAGACACTGATAGAACTATTTCATGGGGCATATTCTACACTAAGGTAGATGTTGTGATGGGGTTTTTCACCATTTTTTTGATGCAGCCTAAGGATGGTCTAGTTCACTTCCATTGAGATACTGTATGTTGTGGTTTCACAGAAACAATTTTCAAATGCAAATGTAACACCTGGAATCAAGTCCAGTCCTTTTCCCAGCTCAGTTTATGATGGATTAATGAGGGAAATAACCCACGCAGCTCAAGAAATAGCTTCTGAAGTAACTGTCCAAATACTTTTGAGCCAGCTACACATTAAAAAGCTGTGATTCCTAACCCTTTCGTCTGATTTGGATGTGAATACTCTCAAATTACAGCTGAGTGTCTGCACTTTAAGCACCTGTTAATTACATAACTGTATTTTGAATATGTTTTGGTTAACAGCTTAAATAACAAAACTTGTGTCAGTGTCCAAATACTTATGAACCTAACTGTATATAGTCTGTATATTGTCATCTAGGCAGTCGCTCAGTTGGTAGAGACACTCACCCACTAACCTGAAGGTTGGCGGTTAGGGGTGTAATGATACAGTAACTATATCGGTGTATCAATTTGTTTTTTCTACAATACAATTATATACACATTACCTTGTGTAAAATAGTATCGTTTTCTAGTAAATGTGTATCAATATACGTGGAATATCGATCGGTAATATCAATATTACAAATTTGCATGTTAAAATAAAATCAGATACAGCTTTTTGTGTTTTTAATGAACTAAAATGTTATATTCAACTTTTCCTTGCTCTCTGTCTGCTGGACATAATCAACCCTGGCCACGTTGCTACATTTAAGAGTAAACTTTTATGATTTGCAAAAAGTTGCTGTATCAATTATCGATATGAAGATGTTGAATCGCATCGAATCATATCATTCCAAATTAGCCAATATTGTTCTTGAATCATATCAAAAAAATTATAATTGATGGGTATTGTATCGTTGCAAAAATGTATCGTTACACCTCAATTGGTGGTTCAAGCCCCGCCACAGACATTGTTGTTGTGTCCTTGGGCAAGACACTTCACCCACCTGGCCTGTATGAATGTGGTAGCTCACCACCAGCAAGTGTGATTAAGAAGTGAATGAATAATGAACCAAATTGAAAAGCACTTTGAGGAGCTTGTAAAGCGCAATATAAATCCATTCCATTATTATTATTAGGCTTTACTACTATCAAGCTCCCATTAGCTGGTCCACACCACTTGTCATCAGCGAATTCTGTTGCTCACAGATTAAGTATTAAATAAAAATAAAAAAGTAATTTAGTTAACTGTGCATCTCTAACACAAAAACAAAAAACATAACTAGAGTAAGGGTAAGCAAATAGAAACATGGACAGAAGCTTCCTGTATTTAAATATTTTCTCAATTTCTTGAGTTCTTAGCATCCACTTTTTAACTTGTTTTCTGCTGCAAATGGCAAACAAACTCAACCCAAGTATGTATAAAACAGTAAAGATATTTTTACTTGCCTTATAACACCTTCCCACTCACCTACTGTATAATGGCGTCTTATAAATCAGCGCATAGCCATAAACCACAGCCCAACTTGGAGCCGAGCAAGCAACATATGTGAAGTGGAACCAGCAGATTGTAATAAGAAAAAGGTGTAAAACAAAAGCACAATAAATAAGTCAAAGAGCTGGGCGTGAATCTGTCTGGCTTGCTAATAGAAAAAAATGGGCTTTTATTTTACAAGTTGTAACTAGCTAGGCTAGCTTTCTGGTCTCCTTGAGTATGGCAGATATTGAGGATGATAAATAGGAAACACAGAAGAAGAATTAGTATAACCTCGTATGTCAGAGCTGTTGAGACAACCAACACACAAATAGACAGGACCAAAAGAAAATGTTTCATATTTTATTTTGAAGATTAATGCAGTTCCTACTTTTATCTATTTGTTTGTAGACAGCAAAATATGAACTAGGGTTGTAAAAACTCAAGGAGATAGCAGTGGCTACAAATCATCTATATATTTTGGTGCAGTTAAAGGCTGAGCGCACACACTAAGATAGGATGCTGAGGTTTTTTTTACGCCACTATAAATTGTACCCAATCACAAAATACATAACAACTGTCCAAGTTGTTGACATGATTTATGTTGTTGTGTAAAACCAAAGGGGATTTTTACTAACACTCCAGCCCTAGTCCATCCATTAAGAGAGGATTTTAAAGGTGCAGTGACAAGGATTGAGGAGTCCAGTTTATTTAGGATATGACAAATATGTAGCTGTTTTGCAAGCATTTCCGGAGTTTCAAGATGCACACTTGCACAAAGGAGACATTGTTTAGTTGTACAATGTTTCATTTAAGAAATTTAAAATCATTGCTTTCTGGACACATCTCATACATTGTAAAATTATCAAACATTCACAAATTACAATATTTGTATTGTCAAACAGCAACTTGTTTAGCAATGACTTTATAGACTTACATGCCCAAGATATTTATTCACTTCCCCAAAATGTTTAAAATTAACTGTTGTGCAGCTAGATAAAAGGGCCCAATACAAATATGGTTTGCTTTGTTGGTCGCTTAGATCCAGACATTTTTTTATGATTCTGTATTATTGAGAAGTAGGACTAAAGATACTAACTTCAGCCACAAGAGGTTAGTAAATGTACAAATGATAAGCTTTAGCTGAATTTGTTACCATTGTGAGAAGGCTTTGTGACGCAATGCAAAGAGCATTTGCTATGTTAATGAGTGGAGGAACCTTATACTTCTTTACAGTGGCAAGAAAAAGTATGTAGCATTTTTCCTTTATTGTTTCCTTACAACCTGGAATTTAAATGGATCATTGAGAGGTTTATGTCAGTCACTTTACATCATATGACTACAACAAAAATTTATTGTGAAGCAAATTAGAAATATGACAGAAAAACAGAAAACTTGAGTATGGTATGTACCCCCTTTTTAAAGAGGTCCCTTAATGAGACCCAGTGTTACTCATGCTCAGAAGTCACAGAAATAGTTAGTTAAGGTTGGCCTGACTGCAATTCAACTGTCCATCTAAAACTCACAAACCGGGCAAGGAGTGCATTCATCAGAGAGACAACAATAAGGTGACCCTGAAAGAGCTGCAGAGCTCCACAGCAGACTGTTGTATCTGTCCACAGGACCACTCTGAACCATACACTCCACAGAGCTGGGCTGTGTGGAAGAGTGGCCATTGCTTGAAAAAAACAATAACAAAACATGTTCTGTGTTTGCCAAAAGGCACGTGGAAGACTCCCCAAACATGAGAAGGTCCTCCATCCAGATACAATTAAAATGAGCCATCAATGAAAGATGGCTATGTGTAGCACAAACCTAGCACCTGACTGTGCCCCCTCTCTAAAGTGAAGCCTGGTGATGGCAGTGTCCTGCTGTGGGGATATTTGTCATTGGTAGGGACTGGGAAACTGCTCAGAACTGAAGGAACGAAGGATGGAGCTAAACACAGGACAATTTTTGAAGAAAACGACTCAAACTGTGCTGTACAATGCATCCAACCTGAAGGAGCTTGAGCTGTTTTTAGATGAAGAATGAGCACAAATCCCAGTGATTTTATGAACCAAGCTCATGAACACTTATCCTAGAAAAGTTAGAGCTGAAAGACCTTAAGAAGGTGGTTCTACAGGGTACTAACTTGAAGGGGTACATACTTTTGTATGCTAAAATTTTCTCTTTTTCTGTCATATTTCTAATTTGCTTCACAATAATTTTTTTTTTTTTGCATTTTCATAGTTGTCGTCATGTTATGTCAAGTAACTGACATAAACCTCTCAATGATCCATTTAAATTCCAGGTTTTAAGGCAACAATAAAGGAAAAATGCTAAGGGGGTACATACTTTTGCTTGCCACTGTATGTGTTCTAAATCCAAGCTCTGTCAAAGAGCATTTAAATATTTCAGGTCATGTATGCAACAAAGTAAAAAGTCAATGTATCTTTATAATCCCAACGTGTGAGAAAGCAAATATTGATGGACTAGGATTAAAAAGTCTGTTTGTTCCACAAATCTACTCAGACCAAAGTTGCAATGCACACTTAACTGTCACATTAGTTGTACGTCCACTGGCCTAATCCTTTTAAACTTTCAATAACTGCATTCTTCCATGCATCTGTAAGTCGCCTTGAAGAAAGTACTGATCAATATTACAAGGGAAACTTTTATTTGTGCATTTAAGCCAGATTTTGGTGTAGTTTCTAACAGATGGTGGTGCAGTGTTGGAGGGAGCTGTGTCGGAGCACTGGTATGAGCTGGGGAAAATAGGAAAGTGCCCCACAGCAGCAGCTCTGTGATGGATGCTCACTGCAGCGCCGCAGTCGCCTGACCTCCATACAAACTCAAGACACGGCTAATAAAAGGCAGCGCTGATGGAATGTGTGAGGGGATAGGTGGGCGCACTCATAATTATTTCTACACACTATTTATGCTCATGACTTCAGGGGTCTAGTACTGTATGTTCATGTGATTTTTTTGTACATGTGACAGCAGATTTGAATACATAAAAGAGAAATGAAAGAGAACAGAGCAGCATAAAATACGACAGAAAAGGGTTGGCTGCCTAAAACCAGTCTTTCCGTGAAGTTAAGAACAAATGCTTCTTCTTCACTTAAGTTTTTCCCTTTTGGGGTCACCACAGCAAATCGACCTTACAAGCAGTGATTCACACATTAATTTGGCATAGGTTTTAAGCAAGAAGCCCTGACGCAACCCTTGATAATTTTTTTTTTTTTTTTTTTTTTACTGTCACTGGTTACACAGAACCATCTCAAAGGGCTTACTCAGAAAACATTGGCAAATGTCAAATACTGTACTAAGATAAATATGATCAATGATTCCATATGATCTTTGACTGACCTGACGGGAGACAAAAGTTGCTTTGTTGTCAAATAAAACACAGAACTGCAACAACATTGGTATGGACTAACTAACTTTTCCACTGGTGGCACTGAACTATTTATTTGGCCACATCAACATGTTGTTGTGAGAAAATACCAAGACACTACAGCAGCAGTACTCACCACCTTTACTCTTCTTCAAACTTCACTCAAAGTCATTACAACCCCTTTACAGGGCAGTATGTTCTCAGAGTCAGGCCTGTTCTGTCACACTTCACATTGCCCTTTTCCTGGTTTCCCCAAAAGCTGTGACATTTTGAGACCACAGAGTTCCACACTTCCCCAATCATTTTCAAGGCATTCAAGAAAGCTGTCTAAATGGTATTTCTATAAAGGTAGGTAGACATATTCTTCCAAGAGTAACTGATTTCTTTGCATATGTTTGTTTTTTTGACCACCTTGACACATTAATGCAACGCCTAATTCCTTGAAGTTGCTGGTTGTCCTCATGGTTTGGATAATTTACTTCCTTCAGATTCTAATAACACACGCCAGGGCATTTTATCTAAAAATCATCCTTTAGCTTACTCTACAAGTTGAGTTTATGGACTTGAAGTTCATTCATTCATTTATTCCTTGCTTATTCCTGTTAGGGGTTGTGAGTGACTGGAGCGCATCCCAGTCTTTGACAATAACCAGTTTGTCACAGGAACATACACTCCAAGTGTCCTGACACATACACTTTGGATAGTAGGAGAAAGCCAAAGAAAACCCACAGTAACAAGAAGACTATAGACAGCTAGCCCAAGGATCAAACCCACAACCTCCTAGCTGGCAGGAGCATTAACCACTCTGCCAATCCATGAAAGTTTTTTACTATAAAATCAATGTCACCACCTACTTGCAAAAACAACAATCAATATACAGTGACTATTGTTTGGGCAACACAAACAAAAATAAAACACTTGCACAAAAGAACAAAACTATATTAAAGGGCCCCAATGTTCTCATCTACGAATCAATACTTCCAGCAACTTTTACCCACCAACTCTAACTAAAGAAGGTGGACCTCAAACAAAGATGTGTGAATCATCAGTGTTTAAGTTTTTGTTTAGTTTGTTCTGGTAGGTCTAATGTAACTATGCCAATGCTTATGTTAAACGCATGTCAGACTTACGTGGCTTCAGGCAGCAGGATGATGTACTCGTGTGGAGACGTAGTTTCAGGGAAGTTACAGAGGATAGCAAGGCGATGCTGGAGAAGGTCTGCTCCATGGTACGTGAAGAGAATATCCAGAGCCTGCACATTGCTCTCCTGTGGGAGGACAAGTCAATGCTGTACTAAGTACTAAGAATAATCTCAACTTTTATTCAATTGATACTAAAGTTAAAACTGCATATATTCTGCAATATATGCAAGTTTAATGGGCTTGTTTTCAGAGACGAAAACCTGCTCAAAACCTGTACTCAAGTAAAAGTACTGTTCGTTAAAGGACTGTTGCTTCAAAATAATATTAGTGAAGTAGAATTAGTACTTAACAAAATTATTACATGACAAAAAGTTCAGTGTTGATGGTTGATTGAATGGCGATTGACTCTTTTTGCAATTTAATAGTAAGATCTACTACTACT
The DNA here is from genome assembly GCA_020698575.1 of Bostrychus sinensis. NCBI lineage: Eukaryota > Metazoa > Chordata > Actinopteri > Gobiiformes > Eleotridae > Bostrychus > Bostrychus sinensis. The sequence continues at coordinate 14,689,335 of CM036257.1, read as the reverse complement.
ACTGTCTCAAAACCTGTGAACTTCTGATTGCACATGCACTACGCAATTTGCAACAGAAAAATATACTCGAGCAATTTTTTTAACCAAATTTATTTAAGTAAAAGTATGCTTTAGAAGAGTATATTTACAAGCTCTAATTGTTTTACACATTCTTCATTCATACAATTCCCCCCAAAAAATTGTCTTAAAGTAAAATATATGGTCAAGGTAAAGACAGCACCGCCTTGCATCTAGAAAAAAGTTTTTGCTGTTTTGCAAATCAAACTTTTTTTACCCATTTTTGTCATGCTGAGTTCAAATATGCCACTGAAAATTCCCTATCACGTACTGTTTGCCCACAGAATAAGAATGAAGTTTTTAATAATTGTGGTAAATTACAGAGTTATACATACAGTAATAGCAGTCATCACTATGATATCTTGGCTCCCTCCATGCCATTGGAATGCCAAAACGTAAGCTTTTTCTATTTCTTTTGGTCCACTGTCTGAGGTTCTCAACACAAGTGTGCCTAGCATTCATATAAGGGCTAATCAGAGGAAAAGTGATAAATGTTGCCCGCCTATTGTACACTGCTCAAAAAAATAAAGGGAACACTTAAACAACACAATGTAACTCCAAGTCAGTCACAGTTCTGTGAAATCAAACTGTGTCCACTTAGGAAGCAACACAGCAACAGCAATTGATTGACATCAATTTCACCTGCTGTTGTGCAAGGTGGAAATTATAGGCGATTAGCAAGACACTCCCAATAAAGGAGTGGTTCTGCAGGTGGTGACCACAGACCACTTCTCAGTTCCTATGCTTTCTGGCTAATATTTTGGTCACTTTTGAATGCTGGCGGTGCTTTCACTCTAGTGGTAGCATGAGACGGAGTCTACAACCCAAACAAGTGGCTCACCCAGGATGGTACATCAATGCGAGCTTTGGCGTGGTTTGCTGTGTCTGTCAGCGTAGTGTCCAGAGCATGGAGGCGCTACCAGGAGACAGGCCAGTACATCAGGAGACAGTGGAGGAGGCCGTAGGAGGGGAACAACCCAGCAGCAGGACCGCTACCTACTCCTTTGTGCAAGGAGGAACAGGAGGAGCACTGCCAGAGCCCTGCAAAATGTCCTCCAGCAGGCCACAAATGTGCATGTGTCTGCTCAAACGGTCAGAAACTCCATGATGGTGGTATGAGGCCCGACGTCCACAGGTGGGGGTTGTGCTTACAGCCCAACACCGTGCAGGACAGTTTGGAATTTGCCAGAGAACACCAAGATTGGCAAATTCACCACTGGCGCCCTGTGCTCTTCACAGATGAAAGCAGGTTCACACTGAGCACATGTGACAGACGTGACAGAGTCTGGAGACGCCGTGGAGAATGTTTTGCTGCCTGCAACATCCTCCAGCATGACCGGTTTGGCAGTAGGGTCAGTAATGGTGTGGGGTGTCATTTCTTTGGGGGGGCGCACAGCCATGGGCTCACCAGAGGTAGCCTGACTGCCATTAGGTACCGAGATGCGATCCTCAGACCCCTTGTGAGACCATATGCTGGTGAGGTTGGTTCCTCCTAATGCAAGACAATGCTAGACCTCATGTGGCTGGAGTGTGTCAGCAGTTCCTGCAAGACCAAGGCATTGATGCTATGGACTGGCCCGCCCGTTCCCCAGACCTGAACCCAATTGAGCACATCTGGGACATCATGTCTCCAGTCAGTTAGTCCAGGTCTGGGAGGAGATCCCTCAGGAGACCATCCGCAACCTCATCAGGAGCATGCCCAGGGGTTGTAGGGAGGTCATACAGGCACGAGGAGGCCACACACACACTACTGAGCCTCATTTTGACTTGTTTTAAGGACATTACATCAAAGTTGGATCAGCCTGTAGTGTGTTTTTCCACTTTAATTTTGAGTGTGACTCCAAATCCAGACCTCCATGGGTTAACAAATTTGATTTCCATTGATAATTTTTGTGTGATTTTGTTGTCAGCACTTTCAACTATGTAAAAAACAAAGTATTTTATAAGAATATTTCATTCAGTCAGATCTAGAATGTGTTATTTTAGCATTTCCTTTATTTTTTTGAGCAGTGTACATTGAGATAGGATTTCCTGTGTTGGTGGGAGTGCATCTGGCAATACCTCTAACGTTTATGGTCCATCAAGAAAGCTCTACACTGGACATGCAACTTTGTGAAAAGTTGTGATGTTCTAGAGCAAAACTAACAGCATATCTGGACAAGGGTGGGACGATAAACGCGATAAAAACCGTGAAGATTAATTGATTGTGGCAATTTTTAATTATCGTGATTATCCTCATACGAGTGAGCTGTGCCCTCTGCTATTTGCTATGTTTACATGCAAAGCAATTTCCAAGAAGGCTCAAATCTTGTCTTCAGTCCAGTTTCTCCAGAACCTGTTAAAATACTTGATCTACGATCTATGAACTGAGGCGTACAGTGGACTGTGAGGCGTTCAAGCCGTCTGAGGATTTAACAGTAGCTCTAAATGTTTGTAGCGCTACATGCTAATAAACGCGGCTAATTTACAAGGTAATCATAAGTTTACCATTAAATATAAACAGTGCACTTTGACTTTATGAAATGAAACTCAACAAAGTTAGAAAATGCATTCCTCTCTTGGTAAAAGCGTCTCACACAGCCCCATAAATGTATAAAGGCTATGGCTAACATGCTTTCACTGTTGTTCTGACAGTAGTACTACTGAGTGCTGTTTGAACGCCACTCCTACCTTCATTGAAGTACTCCGTACAGCTGCAGTAGTTTAACAAGTCACAGCGTTATCCAGGTCTCTACAGCTGTTGATTATATGTATTCTACATTTTCGCCACAAGGGGAAGCCATATGTTTGCAATCATTTATTCTAAAATCGTAAACTTGAGTCTGCTGTGTCACTGAAACGTAATTCCAGCATGTTTTAGCTAAATTTTCAGACTACAAGAATAATTTTATAATTATTGGGATAATATTGTTAATCACAATTATTTTGGCCAAGATAATCGTGACATAAAATTCTATTACTGTCCCATGCCTAATCTGGACTCAGCAACTGAAAAATTAGTAAGAAACAACTATCAGATCCTATGTGCAGTTTTCAGATTTACCTGGGCATAGTCTCTTGCTGACAAAATAATATTCTGACTTCGGAACTTCTTGAAGAACTCCGCGTCATATTTCTGCTCGGCAGCATGAGGCCCGCCAAGAATCTCCTAAAAAGGGAACAAGAAAGAGTTGAGTTCATAAAAGGAAAATTGTAAGGTACAAAGTAATCCTTTCTAAGAAACCCTGCGACTGTTCAGAAAGTCAAACTAAAAGATGTGAGAAAAGATGGGAGCATTAGCTGTGACTGCAAATGAATATAGTGAGGTAAAGTCAACAGAGGTGCTATTTAACTTTCTAGGATGCAGTGTGTGCAAAGGCATGAGTCTGAATGCTGTCTCGGCCTTTCGCCTTAGAGGGATTTATGTGTGTAGTGAAAAAACGTTAACAAATTCTTCTTCCCAAAGTGTGTGTCTGTGCATCTTTATGTGTTTGGGTAGACTCAGAGTGCTGGACTGTGTGTCTCTGATAGATGGGCTTTGAATGGCCCATATGCAGACATTGCCAGGCCCAAGTCGGGATGATAAAAACCTTAATATCATATTCATAGACAGCTGGAGAAAATGGATTGGGGCGAGAGGAATCTTGACGAGAGCCGCAGTTACCATGACAATGTCCGAATAAAGAGAGAAACGTCATTCTGTCTGAGTTGAATATCTAGAAGGTTTTAAAAAATCTCATCTTTCCACTCAGGCGAGGGGGAAAAGTAAGGTCCTCTGCCTGTCAGTGATTTATTATGAATGGATGTTAACATGGGGGAATCTGAAATGCAATGGTAAAGTTGCACTTCGAGCGTGAATCAATCAATTCTGCACTGGTCCTTATATAACACGCCCCATTAGCAAGTGCTCATCTATCTCTCAAGTGGCTCATGACCAAACTATTACTTTCTTCATTTATATACCCCGTTCTCTTTAATAAATCCTATCATTGTTCAATATTTTATAAGAGATCAGTGGTGTTAAGAGAGTATCAATAGAAAGAAAGTGGAAAATGTCTTTGGGAGCTTTGGGATGATTAAATATTAAAGGAGAGTGAATTAGGCGGCAAATGGAATAAACAACAACAACTTAATGGCATTTAAATTACATTCTCTGTTATAAAGGCTCACACAAGTCAGACTGAGCTTCATGGGATTTCATAAAGATGCATTATATCAGTTAATACACCAAAAACATGGGCTCTTTTTTTATTAAGTATTAAAGATGCAATGTAAAACTTTTTTGGTACGTGTAGTGTTTTTTAAACAACAAATAAACCTCTACAGTTGTTGTTTTCTATTAGGATTGATTTGTGTACTGAGACAGGAAATTGGTGTAGCAATAAACAGAGTTACTTTATTTAGTAGACTCCTTTTCTGTGTAGTTCTATGTCATGGTATTCCTGAGATACAATAATCGGGCATAACATTATGACCACTGGGAGCTGTGAATAACATAGATTACAGTTTCTCTTCAACATGGCACCTGTAGGATATATAAGGCAGTAAGAGGAGTTTTTGTCTACAAAGCTGATGTGTTAAAAGCAGGAAAAATGGGCAAGCAAAAGGATTTGAGTGAGTTTGACAAGGGCCAAATTGTGATGGCTAGACGACTGGGTCAGAGCATCTGACTGCAGTGGTCAGTATCTATCAAATATGGTCCAAGGAAGGAACAGTGAAAAGTGGGCATAATGGTATGTCTGATTGGTGTAGTTAACCTTTGTTTGAGAAATGTAATGCAGGGTTAGGCGTATATCACTGTAATAAACAATTGTTACTGTTTTTTCCCAATTTTTCTGAATCAGTTCTCCACATTTTAGGGACTTGCTTTTTACTTATTTAGGCCTGGGCTTAATGCAATGTGAACAGCAACAGTGTAGGCACTACTGTTACTAAAACCTAATGGGCCTAAATAGTGCAGTCTGTTGACAAGAGAAAGGGAATCCTCACTCAAATGAAAATTAGCATAAAGGGAAACACAAAACAAGTGATTATAAAGCAACTATACTTGTAGCTTGTATGACAATGTATACATTACATTTATATTGACAATGGCGTACATATTTTGGTTTGTTTTTTCTGTTTGCTTATTTCTCTGTTTGTTTGTCATCTGTAGTAAGTGATTGTAAGTACCTCATATGTTGCGAGCCGGTCCAGGTAGCAGAGTAGTTTCAGCCTGCTCCGGCACAGCTCTTTCTGCTCCAAGGTCAGCCTAATACAGAGAAAAGAATCATGTGACCAATTCTGAAAGCAAAATTGGACTTTTGTCAATACACAGCATGAATACATAGTCTAGCTCTAAATTACCTGCAAACTGACTTCACACAGACGCCCACCGGGACCTACAGTATATAACAATAGCTGGGCCTGGTGACAACAATACACATAGCCGCCTCCTAATCATTTTCTATGGGCCACAAATCTACTCCTTATGACCACATGGACCCTTCAGGTGTTATGTATGGGACGCTGGCTGTCAGTGAGCTGACTGACCGCCCGCTGAGAATCCAAACCATTTTCAAAGTCATTTAATCATAGTCGTAAATAAACTGCAATACAGAGGTACTACCAACAATTCATTTCCTCAAGGTTTTCTATGTGGTTCTTGCTCAGTTTATAATGTCAAATTGAACCTATATTTGCCTTTCTAGAGCTGGCCAACACGAATAAAACAAAACCACATCTACATGATAAATAAACACTTAAGTGAGTTCAAATTTAATACATAAAGTAGAATCAAATGTTAGTATGGTGGAATGTAATTAGATAATTTTACTCAAATACTTTAAAAATATACTTCAGAATTTGTAAAACATACTTTTTAGTTACTTTTACTCAGGTCAGCAGGAGCTTGACTGTAGTAGCCACAGTAGCAGTAGCAGCTAAAGTATTAGTAGGAGTGTAAGACAATATTGATATAGCAATATTGTATGTATTATTAATATCAAAAAAACCCTTGATTTTTAGCAAATTATTTCTTTGCATATATTCATGTCAGCAGCTAATTGTAACATAACACTTCCTGCCTTTACACAGCTCTTATTAGTAGCAGTAGTAGTAACAGCAGCAATAACAGCAGCGTCAGTCGTAGTAGCAGTAGTTACCAAAAAAAAAAACTTTTAAGTTTTTACTTTTACTCAAGTAATGCCTTTACTTCTACTTCCTTGGGTTATTTTATTTTGAAATAGCAGAGTTTGAATATTTGTTTCTACCTTTGATTGTAAGACAATTTTAAAACCTTAATTTTAGCAATTTATATTTTAAATCATGTAAGACCTGTAGGAACCCTGTCCAAGAAGGGAAAGCGTGTTTTTGCAGAATCTGTGGAAAAATTTTTCAACACATATTTTTAAGAATGTCAGATTTCTGCACAGGTTGTCTATTTGTACTGAGTACCCAGAGCTACCCCCAAACACGTCCAGGATCAACCGCAGTGTGGCAACAAGGGAGATGACCCCTTGACTGCTGTCTTAATCCCTAATCCCTCATTACAGAGTGCACTATCAGGCCTTATCAGGGTTCCTCTACACAGACTAACCAGAGATTAACACTGGCTCAACATACTCACAGGCACATCAAAGAGCGCTGGCTTAGCCCTTGTGCTGGTGGTAATTATTGCTTTGCTCTGCCTCTTCAGAGCCAAGTAAGAGAAATGGGGCTGGAAGAAGAAGGGGGATAGAGGGGGGAGAGAGAGGAGATAAGAAGAGATGCTACGCGAGCGCTTTCTATTCACCCGACGTCCACTTGGGGTTTGTGTGATGGCTAAATTGTGAAATTTTAATATAAACAAAATGGTTGGCAAAAATATCCAAAAAGAAAAACAGAAGTTGGTCTCAAGACACTTTAAAGTATTGAAACCATTTGTGTTCCCTGATGGATTAAAAATTTTGAATGGCATAAATTATGTACCTTTTTCTGAATATTCAATCTGAGTGGGATTCTCAGTGGACCTCCACTGCTGAAAAATATAGCTACGGTTGGCCAGTTCTTTTTTAATTGCACTGAAACCTCTCAGTATTGTATGTTGTTGGTATCTGCCCCTGAATTCTTAATGGTTGCACTAAAAATACAATTCTTTGTATAAAATAAAAAGAATACACATTACAAGTGTGAAAAGCTGTGTTGACCGAGCAGGATCCTAACCATAACCCAAACAGTGAGATTTATATGTTGAATATATGATGAGCTGATCACATTATGTGTAAAAGCTGTTATTTTATTTTTTATGCATTTTATCAGAAAACTTTGTGTTTATATCTTGCACCTGTAGGTGGGCCACCAACAGCTGAGATAATAACTAAATCATTGACAGCGATAATAACTTTTTCAGCACAGACTATGCAGGTCCTGCCATGTGATCAAAGGTGTCACAATGCATGTCATTTCTTTATTTTATTCTGTCAGATGAATCAAACATAACTCAATAAACAAATCCAAACTTCAGCACCGTTTCATCATGCCATCTTCAAAAATAGTAATAAAACATTTTTCGAAAGACTGGAGTTTCATTTAAGTCCTTGTTGGTTAATGGTGGTCAAAATAGTCTAATATGTTGCTTGACCCAGTTACCCCAAATAATTGACCAGACAATAGCATTTTAACTTAGAAACCTAGATGTTATATGGCTTTTGTAGCAACAAAAGTATCCCACAAAGCTAATATGGTAACTGTTTTTTTCAGAAATATCAATTTAGTCTATCAATCAAGATAGTAATATATAGTTTGACAGCAGCTTGATAAAACAGCTACCTTCAAGTGAAAGGTGGCCCAATGTTCAATTCAGGTCCATGTCTCTGACTATTAAATTGCAAATCCTGTGGCTGAATTCCACTGAGGGACAGCATAAATAGTGTGCACTCTTACACATACAAATGGCCTACATGGACAAACAGCACAGAGAGCAAATAAGGTCTGTGCTTTTGTAAAGGTTTATACAATGAAGCGTGACCTGAGGGGAATAGTTTGGTTGAGAAAAGCAAGTAGGGTGGACAAAATCACAGTTTCACCTTGGCATTGTGAATGGCGAGTGGTTATAGATTACCACACATACTGTTGACTATAAAAAAACTACAGCTGTTTATATGCTTTGAGCATTATGTATGAGGAAAATATGACAACAACCTACGCATTCCAAAACAGCCAACATCACACTTCAATCTAAAATAGGACACATTTAAAAATAATGCATGTATATTGAAGTGTGTAAACAGAATTGCAGTGTGCCAAAAAAGATTATCACACGGGATATTTGAACCATGTAAACAGAACTAGCATCACCTCATACTTCATGCATAAAAGAAACATACATAAACACTACAGGTAGAAGGTAACTAGATACCTTTACCCTAATAAGTTATCAAAGTACATTTTTTGAAGAATATATATTTTCAAAGTGCATGTTTTTATTGTATTTAGAATTATTTTTTGGCCTCAGTGGGACAGTGGGATTGAAAAGTAGTAGTAGTAATAGTGGTAATTCTAGTGGTAGTCACAGAAGAGGCACAAGGAATAGTACTAGTAGTAGTAATAGAGGTGGTGGTAATAGTAGTAAAAGTTATAGTACATATGTAGTATATGTAACTTATGACTAAGGTATGAATCTGATCAGCTCTTTTAGGGCAGGGTGTCCAAACTATGGCCCAGGGGCCAAATGCGGCCCGCAGACAATTTTTTATTGGCCCTCGGACTTCATTCACAATTGGCCCAAATTGCTCACAGGTAGCACTGTTCAAGGTTTGAAACACAGGTAAAAAACTTCATTTGTGTGAGATGTAGCTGGCATTAAGAAAGAAAAAATGGAAATTAGTGGTTGGTGGCGCCAAGAAAAAGTGACATCTTTTGTGGTGATGCAAAATATGACGCCTCGACTGAGTGGCCCTCCTGCACATATATTTTTCAGCATGTGGCCCTCAGGGAAAAAAGTTTGGACACCCCTGTTTTAGGGGATGGCGCACTTTCATCCTCATATCTTTTCATAAATTCAGAGTATGCACTGCAGTGTTGTCCATCTTGTTTTTGTATGCGGAAAACCCATAGCAGCATTTCTAATGGCCCTTGGCATTTTTAGAATTATACTTTATTATGCACACACGGATGTATGAGGAGCAGCTTAAAGATAAAACTGTCTGCTAGCAGCCAAAAGTAAAAGTGTTAAAACTCAGCAAGACAAACAACACTGAACCGCTTCGTGACAAGTAAAATAGCAATAACCACAGCTTGGAGATAGTGCTTCGTGTGACATAGTGTTTTATGTGCCACTACACACTGCCTATAGGGGAAAAAGCTGGTAGACACAAAAAGGAATTACAGGGAAAAATGTTGCACAAGTACATTAACATGAATAAATACTATTGTTTTTTTTAACTGCTCCTTCAAGCTGAGAAAGCGCAGAATGCATTTGATTGTATAGAAAAGGCAATTCACTCAACAACAGAGGTGGAAAAAGTATGCAAAACAGGTACCGTACTCTTGTAAAAATATTGTTACTTCAAAATAACGTTAAGTAAAAGTACTCAACAAAAATATGACTAGTACTACTACTACTACTTTCCTTTCAGCTGTTTCTTTCTGGGATTGCCACAGCAAATCATCTTCCATCTAGCATGTAGTGATTTGCATACTGGATTACACCAGATGCCCTTCCTGATACAACCCTATCCATTTATCCAGGGTAAATAAATCACTTGTTGCTTTCCACCTCTGACAACATTTAGCAGTCAATTTGAAGTGATTTGGATGAAGGGTAGCAGACAGCGTGCTATGATTGCGAGGAATCACAAATGTCTCAACCTTGAACCATGTAAAAGGACAAAAGATATGATGAAGACAATTGGTAGTAAAATACAGCTCTTATCTACACACAGTGACAGAAGAGCTGTGATCGATACCAAGACCGTTTCTGTAATGGCGATGCAGTTAAAAAGAAATTAAGAGAATTATTATCTGTCGCAAGGCTCGTCCGCGAAGCCTCAAGGCGACACAGTTAGATCCATCAGAGAGGGGCTTCGGTGCACCCACGCGTTTGCTAACACACGTTTTGGAGCCACGTGTACTGTACAGTGGCCAATTCTGAGACAGAGACGAATGGGAATATATTAAAAGGAGGTAATTCACTGATAATTTAATGTAATGGCTTTGGTAAGGTTGGTAAATGGTTGCTTTTTTCACATCTTTTTAATTATCCTTGATCTTGGCTTTATCTGTTACAGGCAGCAAATGTGCAATAAGGCTAAACAAGCACATTTAGAACCAAAATAATATAAGTCTAAGGAATAAAACACTTAAGACAAGATACTATGGCTGACACTACAGAGGTGGGCCATTTGACTTCATCCAAGCATTACACCTTTGCTCAATTACTAAATTCTGGATATATCATTGTTTTTAAGTTAACAATAATTAATCAAGGCTTCCTCTTTTCTTTCTGCTGTTCCCTTTCAGGGATCACCACAGTGAATCATCGGCCTCCGTTTAGCTCTATCCTTTACTTCCTCTAGACCTCACACCTGGTAGCTCTAACCTCAGCATCTTTTTACCAATATATTCACTGACTCCTCTGCGCATGTACAAACCATCTCAGTCTGGCCTTATCTCCAAAACATCAAATGTGACCTGTCCCTCTAATGTACTTATCCCTAATCCTATCCATCTTTGTCACTCCCAAAGAGAACCTCAACATCTTAAAATATGCTAGTTTTAGTTCCGAGTCTGGTCTCAACACTGCCTTGTCCAACTTTCAAACAACTACAAGTATGAAGAGCTAAGATGTAAATTAAGCCAAAAACAGAAAGTGCAGTGCCACAAAAACGTTGCATGACAACTGTTCAAATTAGCTCAAACCAATATCCTGAGCTCCTATTTTTAATTTTTTAAAGACAAACTGTGACTTGGACACAAAACTGTCAGATGATAGAATATCTGCACAAAAAACATATTTAAAAAAATATGAGGCACAGCAGGCAAATGTACTACAAGAAATATTCTTGACAGGACATATTGTTAAAATGCAGCCTATAGAGATTTACCATACAATCCCATGGTCATTTAAATTTATTCAGAGTAGCTCAAATTGTCCGTGCACATGTGCTGGAGTAGGAGTGCATGTATGAGAGGTGATTAGTGATCACTAAAGGGTTTTTCATTAGTCTCTCCCTGGGCACTCGACAACAAAGGCATAAATTACCTTCAGCAGATTACCCACTAATCTGTACCAATGTGCTCTCTCCTTCCTCTCCCTTGTGCTCATTAATGTCTCTGCCTTTATGATCCCCTCCAAGGGGCTGCGACCTAATCAAACAATCAGTGTGAAATCTGGCAGCCCTTTGCTTCCATTTCCTTCCTGTCTATAAGTTAAATACCTTCATTGCAATTTCTGCAACAGTAGCAGCTTGGTCCATCATTACAGTTCTCAGCGGGGAAATAAGAACTATATTTAGGCTCTCCAAAGAGTAAGTAACAATGTGCAGAGAAGGCAAATCAAATGGGTAAGCATGAGGATACCCTCAGTGAGATTTTTCCACCTACTTTACAACTGCTACCAGAAGTCGGAAGAAAGAGTTCCAGTTGCATTTAATAAAATTAATGTTTTATGCATGCAGCGCTATTTTATAGAAGAGAAGAAGCACAGGTAAAGAAACTGCCAATTTAACCGGGGTCATGGAGCTGAAGGATGGTCTTTGTAAGCACTTTTGCTTAGACAGGCTTTCTTTTCTCTTTGTTCACAGTTTTGGCAGTAATTTTGCCTGTTTTGACCTCAGCTGTCCATTTTATAAGCAGTCAAAAAGTGTGACTGTGTTACCTGCTGAAGTCAACCCTCGCCAGCAGTTCTTGCCTCTTCTTGTTCTCTCTTTCTTTTTTAATCTGCATCTCCTCATCGTCAGACAAAATGTCGTCGTAAGTGAGGTCATCGATGTCAACATCACCCGGCATTATAAACCTGGAACATAAAACACAATTTAATTTCAATTTTTTTTTGAGACATGGAAATAGCCATACTTTGTGTAAATGTGAGTAAAATCTAGATTTTTTTTCCAATATGTTTTTATTGCACTGGTTCTGATAAAGCACTTTTATTACATGAACCAACGCATATTTCAAGTAATGGACTGGATTGTATGGATCAAGTTGGACTGGATTGTGTGAACTGAGCCTGATCTTCTTGAACTTTAAACCCTTTTGTATAGCCAAAAAGTGTTGCATAATGAAACAGAAACAGAAAGTGAAAATGTATAATATGTAAAATTAATACATTTATGGGGGAGCAATAATGTATGTAGAGCCATAGTATTAAATCACCATTGGGAAGCACTATAAGCGTTTTAACTATAGCCATAGTTGTGACCAGCTGGATCTCTGTGTTTTTCTCTTACTCTCACCTGCCCTCGTCTTCCCTATTCCCGATGGCCACCAGAGCCTCTAGGTCAGTCCCTTTGAGGCCATACATGAGCAGCTCCTTCGCAGCGTCCACATTCTCCGGGACTCTCTCCACACACTCGTGCAGGACCCAAGAGCGCTTTCGGATTTTACTCTGGGGGGACCGAGAGTGGGATTGAGGTTAGTCAAAATGATGAGGATAAAATAAGATAGAGCATTAGGAGGAGGAGAGTGTGAAAATTCCCTACAAATTGGTAAAAATGATGCGTGAAATAAGAGTAAGGGGGTTTGCAACACCCACTCGGCTGTACTATATTTCGCTAGCTTTGTGCTGATAAACACCTTTACTCTAATAGCATTTTTCTATCTATATCTATACCCAATGCCATTATTATATTCTTTTCATTTCCTGACATACATTTCTCAATTTTGGCTCAATCTCTTACCAGATAATCTTGAATGGAGGCAATGCTCACGGTACTCTTCCTCCACTGTCTCTGGTAGACAAGGTCAGAGTCCAGATTGTACGCATGGGCCAGAGATAGAGCCTCCCCATATTCTTCATTGTCTATCTGTGGGTAAATAAATGTATATGTTAGAAATTACCACTATATGTGATTTATATAGTGAAAGCTGAAGCACATATTACTGAATTTGAATGATTTGCTTTAGGGGATTACATATAATTTTGATGTTTTTATCATTCAATTTATCAGAGGAACTATGGCTTCTCTCTACTTGCTCCCATAAGCCAAAGACATGAATTATGAGAAAAAAATTGTCAATCTACAGTAAATTTCCCTTATGAAAAGTAGTGTGAATGACTGTACTACACTTCAACAAGGATAGGCCCCAGCTCAGAATGACTTTGAACGTACAGGTACTAGATCAGGGGTCAGCAACCCTGTGCCTGCGGGCCAAATAATGTTATGATCAACTTATTTGCTAGTATCCATGTTTAATAATTGCTATTACTAGATAGCAGCTATCAGTGAGTGAGGCCGCTGTAAGACCCTCTTGGCAAGCATACAGTTCTCTGTCATGGTTTCATAGTTTTAGTTGCTTCCAACAAATAAATAGCAAGCATTCTATCATGTGACCTCCTTCTGTCATAGTTACCTTTACTTCGGTAGGGCGTGGTGTGGTTGGGGTGAGGATTTTTATTTATTTATTTTTTATTTTTAAAGTATTTATTTATTGAGCTATATATTTTGTATACATAATTGAACATGTTAATATATGCTCATTTAAAGCTGCCAAGCAACCATGACAGAGAACTGTATGTCCATTCATGTGGCCCAGCATGATGGTTCAAAAATTATTTGGCCTCACTGCAATCATACTTGCTGACCCCTGCACTAGATGAAGAAGCAAAATTGATTCTTAAACACTCAATAACAGTGTAGATAACATATATTCCCAATCATTATCCAACCATGTTTGTAAAGCAAATACAATTCACAGTAGCAAAAAGGTAGATTAACATACCAAGCCAGATTAGAATACATTTTCTCTACAATTATGAGATACAACAGAATAGACAGTAAATTATTTGTTTGTGCTTGTTGTTATGTGAAGAAACAACCAATCCATTTAAGCCTATTGCTTAAAAGAATTTAGGTAAAAATATTTCTAGTGTTTGGAAATGGACACAGTCAATAAAAAACAGAAATGAAAACACCTTGGCAACCACAAAACAAATTGGAAGTCCTTGGCAGAATCAAGATAACTAAAAAACACAAATCCTGTGGACAAGTGGAAGGTGCAATCTTTGTAAAACAAGATGGATATGGGATAAACCTTGAATGCAAAGATGATGAAGAAGTCAGTGTCACCCTTTGTGCTATGCTTCATGCGTCTCTGTATATGAGGATCCATGTCTCCGTGTAGGAGTATAAAGCAGCACATTTAGCCAGACTGTTGTTCCTTGAGGCTGATGAGAACCCCACACAGTTAAAGCTCACGTAGGAGGACATCAAAAACAACTTCTTTTTCTCACCGGATTTGCCTAATAAAACCTGGTAGCAGGCTGGGTCATGCCCCCCCAAAACAACAAAACAGAAACAAATAAGGGGGCTTACTAGAGAAAATAACATGTCATTTGGAGATTCAAGGTACAGGTAAATTTCAACCAGGATTAACTATAAAAGTAGCAAACATTGTGTAATGAAAGATCAAAGTAAAATAATTTAAATATTAGAATTTTGGGTCTGTAAAATGAGTCACAATAAAATGATCAGGGACACAATTGGGTCCCAAGGTCAGATAACTTGAAATTTCTATAAAATTAAATTATTCAAGCATGGTCACCCAAATGTCAAATACACAATATTTTGAAAATGTATTAAAAATGGCATTATGATTATGATTTAGAAGAGGAAATCCGGCTACAGAGTCACAATCCAGCATACTGTGCTGGCCCCAAGCAGTGATAATGGAGGTGGAGGTGACCCCGAACGGGAAAAGACAAAAGGAAAGAAAAAGATTTACAAAAAAAGAAAAAAAAAAAAGTACAATACTCGGCAACATAGATACATGTTGCCGAGTATTCTTTTATATTCATAGTGGAGTTTGAAATCCCATATCACAGCACACAGAAAACAGAGGCAGTCCCACTCTTTTTCTGTCTACATATATTACATGTAAAGAGAAAAAACAAGAGGAGAGAAAAGCAGTTGGGAAAGTGCCATGGCCACCAAGTGCTACAAAAAGATAATAGTGATGTATGACTTGGTAACTCTCCACTCTTGGGAAGTGATGGTGATGACTAATGGTGTCTAATGATGATGACAATGATGAAGAAGTCTGTAGATGATGGGCCATAAAAATGACTGATGAACCATGCTCAAACTTGGGACCATGGAGCAGTGATAGCACTTCCACTGTGCTTTATGACAGAGCATGTTGTTGTCTTTGCTGCAATTTGTAAGCGAGCAAGCAGCAACAGCCATATTTCTAATGCAGCAATTAGCATTTCAGAGAAACTCCTGGGACTGAGAAATAGCCTTAAAGCAGACTGAACATCTTGCTTGGTTTTCATTTTTGACACCACAGCATTTCTGGAGTCGAGCCAACAAAACAATAGCACTTCACTGAGCTGGCACAGGATTTATTTAGTCAGAAAAAACATTCTGCAAATCAGACTGTAATTCAGTCAGTGACCAAGTGGTTTCATATGACGTCCAACTCCAAACGGCTGCTAAATTAAGTAGCAAAAGAAATGAGGGCTTTATGCTAAATGTGATATACATCATTGAGGACAATTGAATAATGCTCCTTCACATTGACACTGGCAGTGAAGTAAGCAGATTTAAATTAACTTCAAAGTGAATAAGGGCTTACAATGTTGAACTTCTAATTAGCAATAGAGTACAGAGAAAGAGGAAATAGACCATATTGAAAATATATAATCACACATCAGCACGCAAATTATTTTTATTGTTGAGCCAAATAAGTGTTCATTTCAAACATGAAGGCATCCCATAATGAATATTTCTTCTAAGTCAAGTGTGAAGTTTGGTTTCTCTGCAGTATTGGCCTTGGTTTCTTTTGTGTGAAATGTTAAACAAGAATGTTAGGACTTAACTAGGTTTTAAGCACTTGTACTGGAGATGGTTAACAGTGTGCCTTAGCCTCCTACCTTCCTCTGATACAGTTCCTCTGGTGTGGTTGACCTCAGGCTAACCAGACGGTAGTTCTTCATTACAGTGCGGGGGCGCTTGCGTGGCGGTGCGAAGCGCTCCATCTCCGTCACATAATACAGTCCCTGTTTAATGTAGCCAAAGTAGCGAGCCTTGGCTGAGGACTCATCATCTGAGTCAGAGTCTCCTCCATCGTCACCGTCCTCATCTTCACTGGACCCACCACTCAGGTTGCTCTCCAGGCGCCCACGCTTCTGTGCCAGCTTCACTTCACACTACACAGGACATGAGGACAGAGAAGAGACAGGAAGACAGCATGAGGATTAAAAGACCTTAACGTAGGTTTGGGTAATTACAGAGGGAAATACACATGAGATTTGAATTATACTGCAAGCATGTGGCTTTGATCATAAACCACAGCTGACAACATTACATTATATACATAAAATCCATCTGTCCCTTTGGCCACATCACTAGGCACCATCTTTGCCCAGAATTAAATTCTAATGCCGAGATTGAACCTGGTTGCCAGAGGGAAGTGATGAGTACAAGGCGCTGAACAGAATACTAAACTCTGCTCTGCTTCAGCTGGTAAACACAGTTTATTTAACACACTCCTGCCGCATCAGCAGCCTGTCCCAACACTAACAAAACCAAGGTCATCCTGCAAAATGGAAAATCTTCAAAGTTTCCTGCTCTTGTCTTGCTCTCTAGTTCTGAGATTGGCTCAGTTGAGAAAAATTGTTTGGCCATTTTTCAACTGAGAGCTGCAGAGCCAAGTCCTCATATTTTGTGTTGACGCCTCTTTAGGTGTGAGCTTGCAGCAGACAAATGTTGGTCCCTCCAGCAAAGCACTGCACCAAGACAGAGGTTATGAAACATTTAGCACCGGTGAAACATAACATTCAGCACCTTCATCAATGAGGCAGCTTCCATAACGCTTGTCTAACATCACTCACAGGAAACATACAAAGATACAATCAAAGTCCTAATATTCAAGTCCAACACAATGTTATTGCACATAAAAGCTCTGCACTGACACCCACCCCCCTCTCTTTGTTGAAGCTGATGAAACCTTTCCTAAAAGTTGGCAGCTGGCTGCTTAAGAATACTCTTTTCTCTTTGCAATCAGATAACATAAAAATAAAGAAAAATGAAGGCTGGAATAAAAGCGGAGGATGATGCGATATCAGAGTTTCTCACTGGGGAAACAGCAATGGGAGCAGATATTTCATCATCACAGGCTTTTGTTGAACATTATCATACACACACATATGCTTTTCACAACCACAGAATAAGCACTGAGTAAAGAAAACCATGAATGCACTGCTAGTAAAAGTCTTCAGTCAGCTGGCAATAAAAAGAAACATACAAACTTTGGCCTAATCAAGCTCAATTGACTGAATGATTAAAAAACTGCTTTGTATATGATGTCATGAATGTTTGAATGGCTCCTGCTTTCTTGATTTGAATGTGGCAGCTATGATCCGTTGTTTTGACCTTCTCCATATTTGGTCATGAGATGTTAGTTGACATGTGTCTACTGTCTCCCACTGTCTCCCACTGTCTCCCACTGTCTCCCACTGTCTCCCACTGTCTCCCACTGTCTCCCACTGTCTCCCACTGTCTCCCACTGTCTCCCACTGTCTCCTAAGCAAGAAATGTGTACCATTACTAGCTAAGCTTTGTCCATCGTTGACCAGTCCAGGACCAGTTACTTCTTCTGTATCCTATATAAAACTATTGGGAAACTACACTCTTTGTTCAGACATGCAGATGTTTGGACCTCTGTCATCTCTGTCTGCTATGTCTGTTCCATTAAAGCAACCTTACTGACAACAATCGCACTATGGCCTCGGTTTTCCCTGCTTCCCTGTTTTTCTTGATATCAGTATACAAAACCTTATTTCCCTTTCTTAAAAAATCTAAAATGACAAGTACCAGTGCACCAGAAAACTAAACCTCAGAAAGTTAAACAATAGTGCGTCAGGTTTGGAACAATAGCACATAATCTAGGGCAAGACATGCTTCCAAAGATGTCCCATATGATTTGCTGTCTTCGTAGCTAACAGTGCATAGACCTGTTTTTTTATTTTTACCTCAAGACTAAGAAATCCCCCATCGTATGCAGTGGTAAGCCTGGGTGACGGTTCAAACCACTCGCAGGACTTTCCTAAGAGGTTGCGCAGGGTCCTAACTGAAGACACAGTGACAGAACCAGAGCAGCGGGCCAGGATCAAGACATTATCGCTCCACCAGCTCACGTCCACCAGTGGGAAGTACTGCTCCTTATCTAGAATACAAACAGACAAGTGATCAAACAGCAGCAAAAGTAGCAGAATATGACATTTTAATTCAAATATGTCATGGCCATCTTGTTTACTTTACACCATTTGGTCTAATTTGTCTGTCGCTTTGGAATGCTTGCCGACTGCTTGTCCCACTCTAACACATGCTTACACATGAGGACATATGAATTTATCACTTGCCATGCTCAAGATAACACTCACACAGATTATTTTATACACAACTTGTCACAGCTGCCATCAGTAGTGGCCTAAAACTGTCAAAAAGGGACAGTAGATCTGCAAACAGGCAACTCCACAGACACATAAAGGAAATGCATAAGTGCGGACACAGTGGAAGGAGGCGAAATGTTTTTAGTATATGCTTGTACATCCAAATAACTGTATAATTCAGTGTGCCAGACATGTCAGAGATTGTCAAATTGTATCCACTGTGCACCGCTGTGTCAGCAACAAAGTCGACTCTCTTTAGCCCTTCAGGCCAAACTACCTTTTATTTTCTTCCTTCTTTCCAGCGACGTCTTCCACTCTGGGTTGATCTCCTCAAATCCTGGCTGCGGGGACGATTGAAGGATGGAGGGATCAAATAAAAAAAAGAAAAAGAGATTCAAGGGAAGAAATTAATCTGCTAACCCTGTTTATACAACACACAAAGTCACAGCTTTGCCAGCGCTGAAGTAGAACACACACCCACAATGCTGCATAAACATTCTGCAAATGTAAGTCCTTCCTAAGCCACAGCGTTTACTGTCTACACTGGGCCAAAGAGAGACTACATTAATACAGTCAGTCAAGCTTCTAATGTACAAACCCAGGACGAACAGCTACTGCATTGCACCCAAGTTCTCTCAGCAAATGCAAAATAAACCATGCATAAAGGTAGAGACAAATAGCTTGAAGGTGTACCTGTTGATCCTGGCTCCACGTGGCCCTCTGCCGGAGAGAGGGGACGTCCCAGAGAGACAGACAACCCGAGAAGTGAATGACCGCCAGCAAGGCACCATCAGGGCTCAGGCTCATGCGGAAAACACCGTCCTAGACAAAAACAGGCAAACTATCAATGTTCTGCTTTTACAAAGATGAATTTGAATGCAACATAGATGAGAGTGGTTTTACCTTTTCGTCCCCTTGTCTGGAGAACAATCTGAAACTTGGGATCCGGAAGAAACCTCTTTTTGGATTCTGTCAAACAAAAAAGAACATAGTGGTTTATGCTCAAATTAATAATTTTCAAAACTTGAAGCATTTGTGATCACACATCTCTGTCAAAACATTGGCCTTATCTTACAATGGTAACATTGCAGTGGCCAGACCTGGTCTCCAACCAGGGATAGTTCAAGGGTAATATGACTTAACTGAGTCACAAAGCACTTATATCTGCCCTATCTCTCAAACATACAGAATTTAGTAAAAACAATAAATAAATAAAAATAATAATAATTTTTTCCTTGGCCCATTACTTACCATTCCTGTCTTAGTCATAAAAATCTAATTAGTACTTTGTGTTAAGTGCTAACACAATAACCCAACAAACAAACTAACAAAACAAAAAGTAAACGCACAAATTTCTTGGCAGAGGAAAGCGACAAAAGGAACAAATAAGTGTATATTCAATAGCCATTTCTGTGAGTAACTTTGTTGTGGTGTCCCAGTGTTTGATTCCATTGTATGTATTTATTAGCTGCACAACTTCTTCTTTTCCTTTCGGCTGTTACCTTTTCTCACTGCTTTTGTGAAATGCAATATTAGGGTGAAAAACTGACAGAAAATTTGCCAAACCTAAAACAATAAAGTATGTGCTTACAGTATTGACATCATCCTCATAGCTGGTTACTTGTTTGTAATGTGGCGATCCAGACAGTGCCCTCCAGGCCGTGATCCCGTAGCAAGAGGCTTTAGAATGTGCTCTCATCCCCGGACTCACAGCCACCCACTAGCAGCAACCTGAAACACAAAAAATCATTATTATTATGGTGGGATTTGAATTATAAAGGCCGCAAATGAAGGAAGTGATTGTGAGGTCATCTCCCAGTCTGGGTTCACATGAGGCTAATAGAGAGCATTTCTTTTGCAGAAGTACCACTTAGAGAAGTAGTGGATTAAAATGTTACTTATCAGTTGGAGAAGTATGACTAGAATTAATGGCAAAGCCCTGTTAAGACACAAACAATACCACAGTGTGACCGCAGTGGCCCGTGGGTCTGTTTTTGCAGTGAAACAGAACTAAACTGCAACCATGATCAGGAGCTCAGGGGAGGTGTGAATGAGGGGGAGCTTTCTGGCTCAACACTGACCCCTGCTGAACAGATGTTGCATATTTAGGAAAATGCACAGTCAGACTTTACATTACAGAAGATTGTGGTTTGTCAACAGTTTTGATATGCTATTCATTTATTCATTCATCCTACCTACAGCTTACACCTTAAGATGGTTAGAGCCAATCCCAGCTACTTTGGGCTTGAGGTGGGGTATACCCTGGACAGTGGCCAATTAATAGCAAGGCAAATACATGGAAACATACAGTATACTGATTGACAACCATTCACTCTCAAATTCATTCATTAATACCATTTCCACCAAAACAGGTCTTAGATAGTGTGAAATATCCATAATGTCTTTCTACATAAACCCATAGTGGAGTTTGTGTACTTTCACTTACTCTGATTGTTTGGCATACAGTATATTGTTTTTTTTTTCAATAGGCCGAGTTGGTTCCAATGAAAATAACATAGCATGCAAACTCCCTTCCCTTAACACCTAAAAAAGTTCAAAATACCATATTTTTCGCACTATAAGGCGCATCGGATGATAAGGTGCACCTTCAATGAATGGCCTATTTTAAAACTGTTTTCATATATAGGGCGCACAGCATTATAAGGCGCATAGAATAGAAGGCTGAGGTTGCGTTATGCATCCACTAGATGGAGCTGCGCTAAAGGGAATGTCAATAAAACAGTCAGATAAGTCAGTCAGTCAAACTTTATTAATAGAATACAAACCAGTGTTCTTACAACTCTGTTCACTCAAAACAAGTTAGTGCATTCACGGTACCGGTACGCACAGTAGTACCGGTAGCTCTTATTTGCGCCGCCCTCTTTGAAAACAATGTATTTCCAACTCCATTTGTCACAGTTCAAAGCTACATGAACAACATTCGAGCGCTCAGTTTTCTGTCGCCTCAATGTCGCAATTCTTCTACTAGATGGATCAAAGGCTGCGCCTCCTTGTTCTTTTGCGGCAGGATACATAAACACGCCTATGGCACACATGAACAGCTGGGACTGGAAGTCCCCTTTACCGTTTTTACCGCTGTCACTTCGGCAACACCGCCTGAATACAGTAGCCATAATTAACCAACATTGATCCATATACAAGGCGCATCGGATTATAAGGTGCACGGCCGGTTTTTGAGAAAATTAAAGGCTTTTAGGTGCGCCTTATAGTGTGGAAAATACGGTACTTACATAAAAAAGTGAGCCTTTATAAATGTACTCATCTGCTACTGCTTTTTTGTTAGGGATTACAGAGGGCTGGTACCTGTCCCAGCTACTTTGGCGACTGAGTCGTGAAACATCCTGTATAATGGCTAGTTAATTGCAGGGCTGACACCTACAGATTTGACAGTGAGTCAAAATGGGATGCAGACTCCACACAGAAAGATGTGTTAATGTAAATTCATAATTACAGCATAATTGCTCTGTCTATTAATAATGACAATAAAATGATCACAACATCTAACTGCACATCTGGAAACACTGCTAACTAAGTGCCACCCCATCTGTGCACTGAATAATTGTGATAAACACTTGCAGCCTGATCGAAACAATATCACTTCAGCATGTGCTAATGTGTCAAACTTATGCTTTATATTCAATCCTATATGCCAGGTCTCAGTTTTCTTACCCATATTCCATTCTCTCTGTTGCTGACCCACTTTTCACACAGGGATCATTAAAGTTTCATCTCATCCATCAGTTTGGCAAACACTTGACAGAAGCTGCCAAAAGCCATTAAGCTGCCAAACGAGAGCACCACGGGCCAGAGCTAGGTTTGTTTAGTGTGTCAGAGGAGAAGAGTGAAAACAGGGGGGGTCACAGGTGCAAGTTTAAACATAACCAACCAAACTTTTAAGAAATTACAGTGTGTATTACAGTGTGTGGGCCAAGGACACCTCAAGCAACAATAGGGAAATCAGCAGGTTTGCATTAAAGTGATTTATTCCTGCCCCTTGGCCTCGCTCCATAAGGGAACATCTTATGCCCGTTCAGCAATGTCTATATAAGCATTTTCAGGAGTTCCTTTGTTAGTGTCATTTCTGCAAACAATTGCTAAAAATGATCAATATTACATACAATAAATTTACAAACATACTGACATTTTGCTTGGGTATTGGCCCTTACTGTCAAATGATGAAAGGTCTTGAAAAAATCATTTATAATACAGCAATAATACAGTGGTTACCACTTCTGTTCAACAATCTGTCACTGGGCATGTGTGCATGGGACATCTGGTTCCCCTCTCAGAGCAAATCGTTTCTCCGGTTCGATTTGGACCTGGCCTATCACAGCCTTTATCTGCAGTGCATCTTACAAAAGCTAACTAAGGTAGCCTAGCTACCGAGCTAATTTCTGACCTGATTACCAGTGTTTAGTACTTTTCTGCTGAAATCTTGTTATTGTCCAGTCCTCTGTGGGATTTTTTTCTTCATCTTGTTGCCATTTTAACAACAGTTAAGTCCCATTGACATCTGATGTAACAAACGCATAAAAAAAAATAAATTTCCACAAGTCTTTGTACAGCTGCCTTCTGCTGCTGTCCCCGTTCAGAAATAAGTAGAGAGCTGCTCATATTATGCCATATTCTGGTGTTTTATGAAAAAAAAAAAGTCAAGAATCCTTCTTTGGGTCAGTGGTGCACTGCTTACGTCCCTCCCTTCATTGCTCTGATTGGTTACTCCGCCTGGAATTGTTCCGCCACAGAAACAACATGTTACCCAAGAGGTACCAGACTAACTTCTTTGTATAGAATGGGAAAAGAATTTGCCTGGTAGGCCAGGCTACCAATAGCACTTATTAAATACATTTTCTTTTAGTCAGATAATGTTTTTAGTGCAACGCTGTGTGTGTAGTGAGTGCAACACTGCTCTTGAGGCGACAAGACTGATTTAAAAATATCACTAGAAGCATAATATAGCCCTTTTAAATGAAAAATCAAAATATTGTGGAAGGGAAAGTTTAATTATTGTCGTTCTTACCGGTGTCCAGGGTGGTAAATAGCTGAGGTGATGCCGTGGGAGTAGTGGGCGGAGAAACTGAAGCTGTGGTTCTCTTGAAAGTGCTGATTGGTTCCAACACTGTGCAAAAAGAAAAGGGTAACTACATGACAGAGGCAGCATCAACAAAATCAAAACATGAACGCTCATGTACAAAAAGGTAACAATGCAACATAACCATTTTGGGAAAGGTAATGACATGGCAATTTAAATCAAACTGTAATTAAATGTGGCATGGTAAAATATGCAATCTAATTTAGGTGGACAGTGTAAATTGGAACTAGAGGAGATGTCATGTAATTGGTGTAGAGATATTTCACTGAAGGAATGTTTTCTTGCTGTGTCAAATGTTCAGATAGGATACTGTGAGAGTGAGAGACAAAACTTACAGTCAAGGTTCAGCTATAATACGGAAATCCAATCAAAGTGTTTGGGAGACAATATTAAATCCAATTATTCATATAGTCATTTGAAAATAGAAATTAAAAAAACACATTTTGGGGAACTCTACTTCATCTGACTCTCATTTTTTAATTACTTACACATACAGTATATTCACACTGATTGCTTGTGTAACCATGTATGTGCCTGTAATTTTAATGCGCTTCGTTCCTTTCTCTGCAGTCCCCATCTTATCAGGATTCTTCACACATGCACAATCTCATCCTGTGTCTTGGGGTGTCAAGGAAGTAAGGCTTGATGTGACTGTGGCAATCGCACAGGATCAAATCTGTGCAATAATGCCACGTTTTTAAATAACGTTAAATTACAAATGGGAAACGTAGGGACCCATGGGTAAAACACACAAACAATTACTCTGTCAGGCGAGTGGAAACACAAGTATTAATTAAATAAAACAAAAGTGCATTTAAATAAAAACTTTTCAGAGGGATTTTCAATAAGATTTATATACAGACAGGCATGCAGTGTGAACAGTAACAGTATGGTGTAGGCACTGGTAACATATCTTATCTCATAGATTTGAGCTAGTCACTACCGTGGAAAAGCCACTTTATAAGGCAATGTATTTTAGACAGATGTGAAGGTGACATGGTCTATTACTTTTAGACTTCAAAGATACTTTATCTAAAGACATTCTTTAATCATCTAATAGCCTTTTATGATAGGACTGATATAGGATCAGTTGATGCCACAAAATACTTTATACTTTGAATTTTGTTATTGTTGTCCAGTGACTGTCAAACCTCTTTCATAGATGAATTGAGTTTTGGTTGTTTATGAAATGGCAATATTTGTTAAAACCTTTCCCATATATTTTAACTAGATATACAACAGTGAATCTTACCTCACAAGATAGCTCTTTAGTCCACCTCCGTACGTAATAACCAGTAGTTCAGCTGACCACTGCGCGCTGGCCGTGTACTCCAAGAAAATTAGGCCTGCCACAGCGCAGCTCAAATCTCCAGGAAAACTCACCACCTGAGAAAGAAATAAGAATCAAGATTGATGGTAGAATGATTGATGTAGATGCTAAGAAGACCTAGGAAAATGTGTATTATAATCTATCAGTTTTTGATTTGTACAAGGGCAAACAACAGGGATACATCACACTGAAAGAGAAAAAAACAATGGTTGAGGAAGGCATGGGATAAAAGATAAGAGACTGCTAGAGACATGAAATGATAGGAGTGGATTTAAGTGCTGTTTTAAAGCACACTTTTTACTTTTTCTGTCAAATCTAGTGTTTTATCATCACTACCAGGAATAGCTGCGAGTTGGCGGCATGTGCACTTAGTGGTGACAAACAAGAAAATGAGTACAGCAGAGCAGTGCATGCAAGTGTACTGTAGACGCTGTACAAAGTGGCATAGTGCACTAAAGGAATGAAGATCACAGGCAGCGAGAAGACAAGAAAAGCATGGCAGGGGAGTGGGATGACAAGGCAGATAAAGGAGAGATAGGAGAGATGATGGACGGGGTTAGAAGGATGATCATAAGTGGCTCACAAAGGGCATAGCGTCGGAGGGAGCTGGTGGTGGAGGGATTTGACCTAAAGTGCCATATTGAGGAGGAAGGTCTAAAGAGGATGAGATCAGCAAGTGAAAATTTAAAAAGGGGATGATGAGAATGAAAGGGAAAAAAGAATGGGTGACATGTGCAAACAGAGTTGAGGGAGAGGAGATGAAATAAGGGTAGGCTTAGAAAGTGTCTGACAGGGCGTCTTCAAAAGGTGACAGGCAGCTCAAAGTGGCCAGTAGATGTGAGTAACAATGGTGTCATCTCCAGAGTCCACAAGATTGATGTGTGAACTATCTAAACTGGGTTAAAGAAATTTGTAAAGTTGCAAAAGTATGAAAACTCATAATGTTTCTGACAGAAACCACAGAATCCTTTATACAATGATTTCATTTAATTCATCTGGGAATTAAACAGCCTGCTATAAATTCTTAATAAAAACGTATTAATTCATCTTTTTTTCCCCTTTTACGCACTATGGGCCTTAACCACACCCTGGACACCCTGGTACACCCTGGACAATAGCCAGTTAGTCGCATGACCACATGCATGTCTTTGGATGGTACTTGGATAGGACCCACAGTAACAAAGGCACACGCTGACTTT
Source organism: Bostrychus sinensis (assembly GCA_020698575.1). Lineage (NCBI taxonomy): Eukaryota > Metazoa > Chordata > Actinopteri > Gobiiformes > Eleotridae > Bostrychus > Bostrychus sinensis. The sequence goes on along the minus strand of CM036257.1, from coordinate 14,663,086 downwards.
ACAGAGTTATAAACCTCAAATTACATAGTACTAATGTGTTGCATGGATTATGCAAGCACACTTTTAGAGAAGAGCACCTTTTAGGGTTAGTACAAAAGAATAATTATCATTTTAGAATTTTGAATCTTGAAAAGTGTAACAGCTATACAGTAACTGTATTCCAGTAAAAGAAAACCTTTTAAAAACACTGATGAAAAATATTGGTTAGCCAAACAAATAAAATCAGGATTTTATTTATTTTGTGTCTACAAACCATATAAGTTAAGACAGACACTCTGCTAACTGCAACCTCAAACAGATATTTGGGAAATTACAAGTGAATTAAAATGTGTAAGATGTTATAGCTTTTATGGTAATGCATATTTGGATGCATATTTTAATGCAGAATAAGGTGTAAGAGAGTGTAGTTACCGGTGGAATGACAAACAGTTCACTGCCTATGAGGTCAAAGAGGCGCACAGTGCCAGTGCTGTCAGCGTAGGCCAGCAGGGTGCAGTCATAGCTCCAGGCCACACGGCGCCACTGTGGGTTTGGGTCCTTAGGCACTGTTACACACACACAAACAAGACTTGAAAGCCCTGTAAAAACAGATGACTGAGACTTAAAGAATAGCTAGAGAGCCAGAGATTTGTCATTAGACCATACGGTGGTAGTTTCTGCAATATACACTATCATTTTATAGGGCAATGCTTCATTACTCAACAATGTTTTTTGTGTTGACAATACATTTTATTAAAAAAAATTCAACTTGAAAAAAGGCAACTTGTTTGTATATTACAGTTGCAGTACTCACTGTTCTTACTATTAAAATAAAATATATTTAATGTAGTGGTGTACTAGTATACGGATGAGGTTTTCCAATATACTTGATATGTATTGTATGGCCATGTTAACACACAGCCCAATAAGGCCAAATGAGAAAACTCTTTGGGGATCATCTCTGTAGTGCTGGTGATGAATAGTGATGGGAAAAGAAAAGGAGAACTAATGCTATACATCAACACAGTGTCTAAGGACCTCTTCCAATTCATCTACAAAGTATAGCTGCTATAATGCATCTCAATAATTGTCTTTCAAAGATGTGCACATATGGATCAACTCACAGGGAGCATGGAAAGGTGGAGAGAGTAAAAGAGACAGATAGAAAAAGAGGAAGAGAACGTAGATCATAAATCCAGCTTTTATTGAAGTATAGGCTACTGTTTTAGCTACATGCTGGCTCAGCAGTGCTGCGAGTGTAACCATATCGCTGTGATAAAGCACACAGCTGCCTGCTGGCACTTTCTCATGGATTCACTGACATACTTCTTTCACATACAAGAGCGCACTTTGCTGTGGTTCCCCCTGTTCATAAATCACTACATGATAAATGATGTAAGTCTTGTCTTGTGTGCAACATATTCACTAAGTGTTGGAACAAAGAAACAAGCCAAACTAAATATTTAAGTCACTTCTGCATTTGCTACACAGCAGGAAACATAATATGCCACCACGGGCGCTGTGTCTACTAAGCAATAAAGTTATGAAAAGGAAGTTATGTTTTTGTTGATATCACATAACAGTGTTTATTGGCGTTTATTGTATTGGATTTCTTGGCTGCCAAACGCTGCCGCAACCCCTGGTGGGCAATACGGTGCACGAAACGGAGGCGTCGGATATTGTATGACTGGAATTTTAAATGAAGAACAAAGCGATGAAGTGGGAGGCGAGTCAGACAAAGAGGAGGAACAGGGGGAAAGGGAGAATGCGGAACGATGAATCCAGGCACCCGCTGAGAGAAATAATAGCTCCCGAAATTTTAAAAGCCTTAAGTATCAGAGTGCACCTCAGGAAGTGGGAGATTTAACACACCTTTGAGAGCATGAGCTGTGGAAAATCACAAAGAACGTGCAACCTTTTGACTGCCATAGGTGCTTTTTTATGATGCCGTATTAGTGCCACATTTAAAAAAATAAAATAAAAATCTCGATATTACAGGAATAAAGTCAGAATACTTGTAGATTAAGCTCTCAACATTTCAATGAATTGTCAGCTTTCATGTTTCAGTTGAAGTGAGCAATTGAAAATTAACAGTAGTGGTTCTCAATAGTATTTGAAGAGCAATTTTACAGTGAAAGAGTCAGACCGATGCTTCATAAGATAGCATTAGCAGGTAAAGTATAACAAGGCATAAATTTACAAAGCCATATTTCAACTTGATCCTGAATCATTGCCATCTTCTCTGGGTCAACTGGGTTTGTATTTTTAATATTTTTATTCATCTGACCAACAGTTTTTTTATTTTGCCTCAGTCTATTTAAAATAAGCTTTTGTCCAGAGAAGACGGCAGTGTTTCTGGATCATGTTCATATATGGCTTCTTCTTTGCATGACACAGTATTAACTTGCATTTGGGCAAACTGACTTCTGTTAGTGTTTCTGATCCATGCAGTGATTTCCAGTACTGAATCATGCCTGTTTTTGATTCAGTGGCATTTGAGGGCCTTAAACTCACAAGCATCCAATACTTGCAAGACTAATAGACAACAATAGAGACTGCCTATATTTTGGTGCATTCTGGGCTTTCTTAGACAGGACAGTGGGGCATTGACAGTAAATTATGGAGAAAAGCAGGGAGAGACATATCAGCATGTACAGTCCAGACTTGCTCTGTATTTGGGCTGCATGCATTACCAACTAAGCTATACCGTGGCGCAGAGACTGCTTTTCTGGCATGGTCATTTAATACCCAGTCATGTAACTATGTCTCAAATTTACCTGTTTAGTTTCAAATTGCTTACCCTGCTGGTTTTTATTTGTACCATTTGCAATCTTTTGTCGCTTTTGTCCCAACCATTCTATGAGGTGTTGCACCCAGTTTCAAGTCCTATTCAATTATGAATAAATTCAGTTTTTTAACATTTTAGCGCCCCAACTTTTTTTCTAATATTGTTTGTACTTGTAAAACTGCATATGTATGCCTCCTTTATTGTGGCCCTGATGTAATGTTGTAGCTTTTCACATAGAATGCATATTTGGTACTCTCTATTTCTATATTGAATCTTTTATTCTGCTCCTTTTCACACTGCACCCCTTCTCTCTGATGCCCATTATGTATAGCATCCTGTATGTTGTTTTGTGGCTGAGAGGGCTCCATTTCCACATAGATGGCTTTCAAGAGGAGCTAGAAAATTGGCTGCTAGTGTTTGTTTTTATCCTAGCATTGAAGGAGGTACATGTTTGGGAGAATTATAGCTGACTGCCCAATGAGAACCTTCTATCTAAAGGCTCAGGGATGCATTTATCGCAGTTCAACACTTATGAATTATGTACGGAGGAGGAAGCGTCGGCCGAGGAAAGGAAAGAGCATAAAAGACAGGTGCGGATGCAAAGAACACTTTCACACACACATTAGCTCAAGTAAAAAAGCAGCAATGTGCACATCCATCTACACACAAGCAAATGCCATTAGAGGCAAGATCACAGCGAAATCCATTAGGACAAATCTCTGTGAAATGAAATGAAGTAAAAGTAAAATGAAAAGTAGAGATGAAATGGAATGAAAAGGGAAGAGGGAGGCTGGGGTTTACAGGCCTGGGGGCTACTGTTATCCACACTGAGCCATTAGAACAACAGCCCACAATGATGGCCATAGCCAGAGCAGAACAAATATACAGTAGTACGCAGCCAAAAGGCGTGGAGAATGTGAGAAGAATGGGAAAAGTCACTACTGAAACACCTGGTGAAATAGTACAGTGTCTGTCCTCAGTTTTTATTTTATTTTGTATGTATGTTGTTACACACTACCTACAGTACTAACAAATATTAGATTGCAGCAGGTCTGGCGGTATGAGGGTGGTATGTGTGAGTCTCTCCCATGACTCAGTTGATTCATTTTAATTTCCACATGCTATACATTCATTGTCTTCTTGTTCTTTATTCCCATTAGGGGTCGAGGGCACTGGAGCCCATCCCAGTAACTATGGGCCTTAGACAAGGCACACCCTTGACAGTGGCCAGTTATCTGCAGGGGTGATGCAGAGACACACACAGACAGACAACCATCCACTCACGAGTGGCAATTTAGAGTCACCAATTCACTTGATACATGCATATTTACATGCAGGAGGAAACAGGAATAACCACGGAGAGAGAACCCACTGTAACATGGGGAAGACATGCAGACAGACGGATCAATCTCACAACCTCCTTGCTGGGAGGCAAGAACACTAACAAATCTGCCATGAGCCCCTCTGCTGCATGTTGTTGTTTTTATAAACCGACATGAGGAGAAGTATATGCTGTCTTACACCTGGAATACTGTTCTAAAGAAGCTGTCCCCTGCTGCTCCACTTAGGAAGAAAATTCAGTTTAAACCAGCTGACAAGACCTCACTGTAACACAACGTGACCCTTCTGAGAAAGATTACAGCAGCAGTCAAAACATGTAACAAGTCTAGCCCAGAAACACATCAACAGTATGCACTGGTTCAGAGCGGGAATCAAACTGCCAACCCTCCAGTTAATAGGTGACCCGCTTAACCTCCTGTGTCACTCCACTGCTAGATATTTATATTACACAGCAGCTCATATTGCAGACTTTCCTTTGCACATTATTGTTATGTATATATCTTATATTTCTACATGCCATCTTTTTTATACTTAACATGTCACTGTTGACCACAATGGTTTGTTGGTTGGTTTATTTTTTACTTTCTTAATCGTAATATTTCAGAAAGCAATTGGTCGGATTTGAATGAAATTTTCAGAAACTGTCCATAGCACTGAAAATAGAAGATCCCTGGTTCAAGTCCAGGTCTAATCACTATATCTTTATTATGTCTTAGCAGAAGTTTTCACTCTCCATGTGCTTCTAGTTTTTTCATTTTATACTTTTTCATTAATGTGAATATCAAAGTCAGACAAAAAAAAAAGTTTTCTTGCCATGCATATTACTTTAAAATGCTTTGAACCATCATATTATGTTATGTTGATTCAAACCAATATAATCAGGTTTGGTTTAAACAAAATGTGTTTAAACAAAACAATTAAAAGTACATCCCATTCAGCCAATCAAGGTGAATTACTTCTATCAAGAGCAACAGGACTGTTGGTTTAATTAGAGAGACTATGGGGAGGAGGGCAATTATCTGTAGTGCTGCATTCACACATTCCTGTTAGCTTCTATGAGCAATGATTGCCAGTTATATAAGGGTTATGCAAAATATCAGCACATACATATTAAATTGATTTCTAAATAGAGAATATTACATCCTCACACAACAACATACAACAAACCCTTTAAGCAGGCCATATAAATGTTAAGCTAAACACTGCCTTTGGAGCCATGACGTTACTAGCCAAATATCTGCTCTCACAATCAAGGCATGCTAGCTGTTTGTAAAAAAAAAGTGACTCTTATACTAACAAGTCACTGGCATCTAATATTTACATTTTTACTGTTCTCACTTTACTGTTCTTCACTTTTTTTATAGTTTTCACAAACTTGTATTATTTTTATGTATAAAAAGATTTTTCAAACAGTCATAATGAAGGCAGTAGAAGTAGTTGATCAAAGTTTAAAGTGATATTGAAGTTGTAGAGGTCAAGTGGTTCTACATAAGCTTTAAAGGTTTTTGCATGTTGCCACAAAAGAAAGGCCAAATATTGCGTTGGATCGCTTTATTGGCACACCTAGCCAATCCAAATTTCCACATTTTCCCAAGTCAGGCACAGGCACAAATGACATGATAAGAAACAATACACCTTCACACCTGAGCTACTTTTCTGATGATTTAAATAGGAAAAGTTACACACACATATTACAAAGTAGCACCATTCACTGACTTGGAGAAAAACTACATTTTGTCTCCTAAAGAAGTCATAATAATTTTGATTACCTGGTTCACAGTTAAAAATCAGAAAATTACTATAGTAAGACTATTGTCATTGAATGGTCTAAAACCAACTTATCAGGCTTCATGTGGTCATCCAAAACTCCTCAGATTTTAGATGTTCAAACCAACAGAAACAACTGAAATTAAACTATGGTGACAGATAAAAGGGGAGAGGTTACTTACCCTGGCACTTGCCAATGACAGAGCCAAAGTCATCCCTCACAGACCTGCCAAGGACACAAACAGTGAGTGATGGTGAATAACAACAAGCCTTATTGGACCCAGTATAGAGAAGGCTGTTACAACCACTGACAGTGTGCCAAAGTGGCTCAATGCATCAGGCAGCCTTGGTAGTAGGTTGTGTTTAGACAGACATTTAACAGATCTCGGTGGAAAAGGCCTTGAGCTGTCTGAACACCCACTCACTCTGGCTAATACTATGAAGGCAGGCTGTAAAGCTCTCTACTGTTAAACAACCTGCTGTGAAAAGAACAACAGGATCCCTCAATATTAATGTTAGGCAAAAGCAGAGTCAATTCTACCACAATCCTAGATATAGATTGGAAAGGCCGACACTGCCATTAAGTGGTCTTGTGTGTTTATGAAAAAGAATTTCAATTATATAAAGGGTAAAACTGAAATATGTTTTCTGAAATGAGGCCACATGTAGTTAACCTCTGGAGAGCAGAGTCATAATTGTATATCTAGTTAATTTCTATTGATTTTTTTTCCAATTTGCTCAGTTTAAAGCATCATACTGTGGTGATGTGCACATGCTGAGCGACTATATTTGTTCAGAGTTAAGGCAAATGGAATTTCTTACTGAAAGTAATTGCCTCCACAACATGTTCATTTTTACAAGGACAAAAGTTGCTGATTTTATCTGTCCAATAATATGGGGACTACCATACTGCGTTAGTCGACAAGTACGTGCTATGGTTATTGCACACGGAGAGTGGCTCTTACACAAGGTTAGAGTTCAACTAATTACCTTATCTCCACACACTGGTCCTGAACCACTGCCAACAGCTTGCCATTACTGTAGAAAAACAGAAATAGGTTATAAATGAAAAAAGAAATGGTGACAGATATTGACATTGAAGGGATGGAAGAGAGAACAAGATGACAGACAATGATTAATTGCTTCAAAGAATTCTATGGGAATGAAAGAAGGGAAACGGATTTGAGATTGGATATGAAATGGATAGATCAAAACCACTTGAGCAGACAGAATATACTGACCTTGCTAGAACCAGCTGCCAGTTGATCTGTTTGTTGGACAATCGGACAAGACCAGGAGGTAGAAAAGAGCTGGTGGGGCTAGGGGTTACACAAACAAATGCAAAGTGTTACATAGAAATATTTGCTCATTATATACAGTTGCAATCAGAAATGTTCAGCCCCCTCAAATCAAAAGACATTATAACGATGTCAATAAAAGATAATGAGAATGACAACCAAAAAATATTTATTGTTACATATCTACATTATTTTGACATTCAAATGAAAAGTTTGACTCTTTTAGCTAATACTTTTTAACAAACATTTTTATTAATTGTCAACAAGCTTCAGTTCTTACACCTCTCAACTGGAATCTTTGCCTATTCTTCATGTGCAAAAGCCTATAGCTCAGTAATTATGGTTGGCCTTTGTGCTGCAACTGCCTTCTTTAAATCCCACCAAAGATTTTTTTATCAGATTTAAATGTGGTGAAAGAGAAAGCCACTCCCAGAAGATCCAGGATCTTCTTGTCTTCTTGAAAAATCTTTAACTGATAAATCCTTTAAATCTTTGGAGAATTGAATATTTCTGATTGCAACCGTATATTGTGTGGGCATACTTTTTTCAGCTATTCATTTCAAGCATGTATAAAGCCCACCTACTAACCTCAGATACCCTTCTGATTATATGACATCTAACCTATACCTATAAGACTATGTTAACTAGCAGAAAAGATGTTATATTTTTTACAAGGCCAGCAAACCACTTGCTGAGAAGATAAGATGGCCTCTGCTCTGAAGTATTACACAGAATACTGAAGGTCACTTCCAACATGCATTATAAGAAATGAGACTACATCAAAGCAGTGAAACTAAACTAAAATTCATACTACTGTATATAGATCCTGTGGCCTAATGGGACTATTTTTAAAAACGTTTTTTGCAGTTTTACTACCAGGGAAAATGTTATTTTGTTTTTTCTTTATAATGCAGAAGTCATAATAAATGTCATAACCACAGTAAAATGAAATGGCAGTTGTGCAGTTAGGTTTTTTAATTTAATATCTTAATCTAGAACTTTAGAAAGAACTACAGCTCACGACCATTGTTGAGTGTATGAATACAAAACAATAAATAGTTGTAACAACTGTTTATTGTTTTAGATTCTGTATCGTGCATAGTGAGATGATATATTCTGTATCATGCATAGTGAAATGTAGGTAGGTAGGTAAATAGATATTTAACATACAATATTAAAACAACTAGAGTTAAAACTTGCAGTGAAATAGATATTATCATTAACAACTATATGTTGATGATGAGATGACATTTCAATGTAACTTAAAACAATACTAAACATACCTGTACCACAAATAGTGTAGAATTAACCTGAATGGTCCTGTAAAATAAAATTAAATTGCAAATAAATTAGTAAATACATATCACTATTATTTTAGACCTAAGTGAGAAGTATATTATTTATTCAGTGTATAGATGTATGTTTTCAATATGTCAAATAAATACTACAAGCAGAATTGTATATTAATATGGTTGATTGATTGATTAAGTAAGTAAGCCCAATTGGAAACAAAATTTCTGACTTATTCACGTTTCATGAAAACCACAGAAACATAAATTAGTGTTCAGGTATTAAACAAATATGATGTGACGGTGCCCCCTTTTGGTATTTTTGAGTCATGGGTTGAAGAATTTAAAACGTACCTGTCACTGCTTTTGCTATAACAGAAGAGCTGTACTCTCTGTTGCCTCGTTGCTGCAAATGAGAAGAAATCTTATATTTGCACAGACTTCATTTGCTCAGATATCAGTCGTCGTGCACAATTGTTCTTAATCATTTCTACTGTTAAACTTAGAGCCACACGGGAGGCTAGTCCTACAATAAACAAGTGCATGAGTCGGAATTACTGTAAAATACAATACAAAAAATACAAATACTAAAGTTTAGCTACCAAACTGTAGAGTGGCGCTACGTGGCTCTGGGCGCTCGACCCCGAGAAACTGATAATAGATAACTTTCGGCAACCATATTTTCTAATACTTTTTTAACATTAGCTTGAAGCAAACAGCTAAATATTAACTACAACAACCGATAAACATACCTGTGTGTCCGTTTCTGGTGGCCATTCTGTAATAACCAGTAAATCGTATAAAATGTTTTCCTCTTCGCTTTCAATTAAACTATCTTCAGCCATATTTACTTGAGCCAGCTGTCAAAAGTCTACGGCAAGGAACAGGGGACAAAACAAATACGTAAACACAATCATTAATGTACAGAGAAATTCGTTTTAAAAATCTCTAAAGTAGTATAAAAACATTAACTTTTCTGTTTATGTTCCAAGTGCTATTATTAGTATGTAAAGCTTTCTTTTATCTTCAAGGGTAAAAACAATCCGGAACCAATATTTTTGGCGTGTACAGCTGTCCAGTAAATCTGCTACACCGAGCCGCAATTTGTGCACACGTTACATCCGGTTGAGTTGCTCTTGTGTCAGGAAAAATGACTGCGTTTTCGGGTAAGATTTTTATATGTTTTGCAATCTTAGCTCTTTGTTTTTAATGATATACTATGAACAATGGAGATTTAAATGATACGGTAGCGTAATAAGCCACTTTAACTTATTCTGTGTTCAATAGAAATGGGAGTTATGCCTGAAATTGCGCAGGCCGTGGAGGAGATGGACTGGCTGTAAGTGATAATCCAAAACTATAAACCTGTTAATTAATCGCAGAAATTAAAGCTTAAATAATTAAAAAAAAAAGATCTTACATGAGAAAATATGCGCTTATAAATATGCCGGGCTATGTACCAAATCACTGCATTTCTGTCTATGCTTAACTGATTTGTTTATTCCATAGACTGCCAACTGACATCCAGGCAGAATCTATCCCCCTTATTCTTGGAGGAGGGGATGTACTGATGGTAGGTTTGAATAATTTCATGCTCAAAAGACACATTATAAGTCTAACTTTTTTATATTTTTTAGGCAGCAGAAACTGGCAGCGGTAAAACAGGGGTAAGTTCACAGAGTATTTTAGGGTATTTAGAGTATTCTTTAGGTCATTAAATTATTGTAATGCTGGATGTAATAAATCTATTTTATTATTCCCCAGGCCTTCAGTATCCCAGTAATTCAGATTGTGTACGAGACCCTGAAGGATCAGCAGGAAGGAAAGAAAGGCAGAGCCTCCATCAAGACTGGAGGAGCCAGTAAGATAATTTTTTGACTTTTAGTTATTATATAATTAAACTTAAATTATTTGTCAGATATCATTCCATAGTTTAAATTAAATGTAAATGCTTTGAAAAATAAGCCACTGGCGATATTTATGTGCAAGCATTGTATTTTTAGTCTTCAACAATTGGCAGATGAATCCCTATGACCGTAGCCCAGCATTTGGTAAGTAGGAGGTTCATGTTATTGCTAGCTTTTCTAACTCACTACCAGTTTTGTGTATTATTTGTTAAAACATTTTTTGTCCTTTTTTTTTTTCAGCTATTGGACCAGATGGACTTTGTTGCCAGAGTAGGGAGTTCAAAGAATGGCACGGCTGTCGCTCTACCAAGGGTGTCACTAAAGGTCTGTTCCTTAGATAAGTAAAGATTGTAAGTAAGCAAAACCACTTACCGTCTTAAATATTATTAACATCTCTTTTTAATGTCTCTAGGAAAATACTACTATGAGGTGACCTGCCATGACCAAGGACTGTGTCGTGTGGGTTGGTCCACTAGTCAGGCAGCCCTGGATTTGGGTGTGTTCCTTTACCTTTCATGTCTGCACTTTATATAACATAAACCACAGTGATTGGTTCTTCTGGCACACACACAATAAATCACAAACAGATAAACAGAAGAACCCTAATCCTAACTTTTTGTTTCTAGGAACTGACAAGTATGGTTTTGGATTTGGTGGCACTGGAAAGAAATCTCACAATAAGCAATTTGATAGCTATGGAGAGGTAATGAAAGTTCATAGTTTAATATATTAAATCTGGAAATGTCTGTATTAATGTCTATTTATCATTCAGGAATTCACCATGCATGACACTATTGGATGCTACCTGGATCTAGAAAAGAACCAGATTTCTTTTTCCAAAAATGGTGCAGTCTTCCTTAATGTTCTTATTTGCTAAGAAATATTAGATTTGCCAGTTAATGTTAATTTTATAAACATCTATATATATATTTTTTTTCTTCAATTAATACAGGCAATGACCTCGGCTCAGCATTTGACATTCCTCAACATCTGAATAATCAGGCCTTTTATGCCTCCTGTGTGCTCAAGGTACCAATACATTGCAGGTAATGAGATTGAGTTTTACCTAAATGTAACACAGTTTTTAATTCCAATCAGAATGCAGAGCTCAAGTTTAACTTTGGAGGAGAGGACTTTAAAAATACACCTAAGAGTGGGTTTGTTGCCTTGAGCCAAGCCCCAGACAGTCATGCAGTCAAATCTTCTCAAACAGGTTTGTTACTGGACAGAGACAGAAAAGATGAGTGCAATTCATCAGCTGTTTAACTGGGTGAACAAACTGTATAAACATATTTTTTACTGTGTCTTTATAGGAAGTGCCAAAGTGAGCCAGGTGAAGCCGTCCTCCAATGCTCCCAAAGCCCTAATAATTGAGCCATCTAAGGAATTAGCTGAGCAAACCCTCAACAATGTTAAACAATGTAAGAAATATGTGGACAACCCCAAACTCAGGTAACTTTCTATTTTGTGCTAAGTTTCAGTCCATCAGAATGTGGTGTTGCTTTGGAATAATACTAATAAAATCATCTTTCTTTGCAGAGAATTACTAGTAATCGGTGGTGTGGCTGCTAAGGAACAGCTGGCTGCGCTGGAACAGGGGGTATGTAACAGATAAGCACTAATTTGAAATAAAATGAAAGTACTTGGGTCAACTCACACACACTAACATTTATTAATCTTTTAGGTTGATATAGTTGTGGGAACACCAGGCCGACTGGACGACCTCATATCTACTGGGAAACTATCCTTGTCACAAGTTAGATTTCTGGTTCTGGATGAATGTGTACGTAAAGTTAATTTTGCTTTACATCAAATTAAAGCCTTTCTTTCAAGGCTGGATTTACAGATATTTTTTATTGTATTTTTACATATCAAATATTACATTTAAATATTACTTTTGATTTCAGGATGGCCTCCTATCTGCAGGCTATACAGACTTCATTAACAGGCTTCACAATCAAATCCCTCAGGTCACCTCTGATGGCAAGAGGCTGCAGGTAAAGCCTAGCATTATTTTTATGAGCTGCTGTTACACTATAACATCCAAACCTTTTGTTGTCAGGTGATTGTGTGCTCAGCCACTCTGCACTCATTTGATGTGAAGAAGCTGTCCGAGCGCATTATGCACTTCCCAACTTGGGTCGATCTCAAAGGAGAGGATTCTGTGCCCGAGACTGTCCACCATGTTGTGGTTCCAGTCAATCCCAAAACTGACCGCCTGTGGGAGCGTCTCGGGAAAAATCACATCCAGGTAAGCCACTAATACAACACCTTTTTGTAAGGATTCACATAGTAATATCATTGATTAATTATTTGTGTTGCGGCAGACTGATGAAGTACATGCCAAAGATAACACCAGGCCAGGGGCCAACTCTGCAGGTACAATGATGATGATTTTTTTTTTTTTCTTTTATTGGTGTTAATAAAAAATTTTGGAACAAATACATTTGTGAAGTAGATTAGATAGGATACTTTATTGATCCTGAAGGAAATTGACATTTGTAGGCTTATGTAGGGCAGTGAGGCAAATGCACACAGCATCTATACATCAAGTTAACATGTTGTCAATAAATTACAATGACACCCCATAACAGTAAGTTTCATCTAGGCTGAAATAATAACCCTAAATTGTGCTTTTATAGAAATGTGGTCAGAAGCCATCAAAGTCCTAAAGGGAGAGTACGCAGTGAGAGCCATTAAAGAGCACAAGATGGATCAGGCCATCATCTTCTGTCGCACCAAGATCGACTGTGACAATATGGAACAATATTTCATTCAGCAGGGAGGAGGTACGATATACAGTATTCTGTAATTGTAAGCAAATTAAGTTACACAAACACTAAAGCCCATTCAAATATTTGTTTGTTCTTTAGGTCCAGATAGTAGAAACCACCAGTTTTCTTGTGTTTGTCTACATGGTGACCGTAAGCCCAATGAGCGAAAAAATAACTTGGATCGCTTTAAGGTTAACAAACTTGACAATAATATTGTAGTAAAATCGTTTACCCTTTATTAATGTCTGTCTTGATTGTTCAGAGGAAAGAAGTGAGACTGTTGATTTGTACAGACGTTGCAGCTAGAGGAATCGACATACATGGAGTTCCTTATGGTAACTGAGCTACATATCTGTATGTTCAGCTCCAAGTTCTGTAATAATTTATCTATTTTTCACTTTTCTAGTGATTAATGTGACTCTACCCGATGAGAAACAGAACTATGTTCATCGTATTGGCCGTGTTGGAAGAGCAGAGAGGTACGAGTATGATGATATTACAAATTTTTTGAAAGCAATGTGAAAGTTGTCCCTCTTTTATAATTTATTTGATCAACTTTCAGAATGGGACTTGCTATTTCCTTGGTTGCAATGGAAAAAGAAAAGGCAAGTTACAATTGTGCTCTAAATTGTGAGTTTTATATTAAATGTTATTTATTCTAAGCATACATGTCCACGTGTATAGGTGTGGTACCATGTGTGTCCGAACAGAGGCAGAGGATGCTACAACACTAGGCTAAAGGAGGATGGAGGCTGCACCATCTGGTACAATGAGAAAGAGGTAAGCTAAGATTTTAATAAGGTTAAGCAAAATGACACCTGCTGTAGCATTGTTAGAGATTTGTTAGGCGCTTATTTTTTTCTCTCTCATTCACACCCTAGTCCCCTAAAAATATGATTTTGCCTCATAGCTGTTTGTATGGAAAGTTTACTTTTTATTGAAATACAACAGTCATGTAGTTAAAAAGTCTCTGTCTTTTAAAATATCTCCTCAGCTACTGTCCGAGGTCGAGGAGCATCTAAAATGCACCATCACTCAGTGTGAGCCAGACATCAAAGTACCTGTCGATGAGTTTGATGGAAAGGTTACCTATGGTCAACGCAGGGGATTAGGAGGTATGTCCCATTCATTCATATTGAGGAGTATATGAGAGAATATGAAATCCATCGTAATATTTGTTGTGGAAATTTAAACTTAATTCTGGTTGTGTTGTTGTGTAGGAGGTACTTACAAGGGTCATGTGGATGTCCTTGCCCCAACTGTTCAGGAGTTGGCAAATCTTGAAAGAGAGGCCCAAACTTCCTTCCTTCACCTGGGATACCTGCCCAATCAGCTATTCAGAGCTTTCTAAACTTACAGCAACAACCAATAAGTAAGCATCTGTAGACTGATACAGATTACTTATGGAATTTATGTTATGTTGCTGCAACATGCATTAGGATACATTTCAAATTTGCATAACAAAGTTAAATAGCAGCAAAATGCAACAAATGACAAACTCAACATTGTTTTAGGATTGCAACTAAATCTGAAAATTGCTTGTTGGTAAGCATTTGGACAGCCCTGCATGGTTTTTGAAGTTAACACTACTAGTGTCAAAGTGTACTTGTCTCCAGGGTCAAACAAAACATAATTTGTTTTATTTTGTGTCATGTTTTTCTGAGAGGAAGAACTATTTAAGTTTACAAATCGTATTAACTTAAAGTCAGAATTGAATGTTTTGGTGAATTAAGTTCAGAAATAAAGTCTGGCTCATTATGGTTTCTGTTTGTTTGTTTTTGTTTTTTGTACAGTTTGGTCTTTTGGTTTATAAAATACAAATTAATTATGGAAGATTTTTAATTTCTGGTTAGCACCTTTCCCAGTAATGTACATTGGCTTGTTGTAATACTGCTCAAGGGCTTTGGGTGGTGCTCTCTACCATTGATTTTACAGTTATTTCTTTGGGACCTACCACACATCACAAACAAGTCCTTGTGACGGGTGCCACAGGGTTAGGGACTCACGAAAAAGAAAAATTACTGAAACCATAGAATCACTGTAGTGCACGCCCTCCCTATTTTTAGCACAGCTTAATGAAAGCAATCAAGTAAGGTATAGATAATAATAAAATAGAAACGCTTAGGACAAATTCCCGGCAAATTCTAAAAAAAAAAAAATGCTGGGATTAAATTATTAAATCATACACACACACGCTTGATAAGTTACCGCTAATCCTGCATGCATGGACAATAATTAAAACGGAAAGATAGGTTTACGTTTATCTTATTGTGAATGACCGTAGCGGAAGCGCTGCTTGTAGTTGAGTGTAGTTTGACCACGGCGGAGCAGCGGAGAGACGCCCAGTGTCAGCCCTTGAGCCCCGGCCGCGGTGTCAGATCCTCCCCCGGAGCTGCTCGGCTTCAGCTGGATGTGGATGTAGCTGCACACCGCTTTGGACCGCAACAGGTAAAACCCCAACACGCTTTTTACGCCTTCACGATAACAATGGAAAATGATTAGAGAAATTATTATACCTTTGAGCTTCTGCTTTAAAAGGTACATTCTTATCATTTGAATCGCCAAAAGGAAAAATACTGCAGTGTAAAAGCCTGTGTCTGGTTGTAGTAGTAGTAGTAGTATGGACTCCAATAAATTATCCATTAGGCGCCCTTTTTCAAAACAAATTCTTAACCATGCCTATTGTCAGCGTTTGAGGGAATTAAACGTTAGTGCAAACAGTACTGCATTGTAAACGATAGGTCATTTAAATAACAGAATGAAAGTACATTTTTTGGGCATTGGTTTGCTGATGTCCTTAGCCAATATTATTACAAACGTAGCTACAGGCTGTTGCATTGATATGAGCTATCTTCAATAGAGGCTGGTCTATGCTATGAAAATCTTATGTCACAAGGTGTTTGCAATTTGGGACACTAGGGAGGTTTGATTAAATGGAATATGTTACGTCAATTGAGGAAATATGGAACTAGTATTATTTGACATTTTATGGCAAATTATTGTAAAATCCAGACTGACTTAGGATGACTTTTGGTTTTCCTACTGACCTTATATGAGCATTTCTTCTGAAAATCAGTAATCACATGTGCCTTTGTTTATTTTGGGTCTTGCATGAGTTTGCAGAGCTGCTTTATTCACTGCAGCATAGACTAATTATAGAAATGGCTTCTCTATATCTCTGTCTCTTCTCTTAGTGTGTATGCCAGTGTTCTGCTGCTCTCAGGGAAAAACAAAAAGAGATACCTTTGCTGAAATGGCAAAGTCCACCTGAGAAATTACTGACAGCTGCTCCTATCCCAGAAGAGAGATGTTTAACCTGCCAAGAAAACAAACACTTGCATAACATTAAAACAAATACAATGGTTTGCAGTTGCTTTTAAAGTAGACAGGCCTTTTTTTATGTGATAGCCACAGGATCAAGAATGATTTAGTTAGGTCAAGCTGGCGTTATTCCTAGAAACAGGAATGAGTATCTTGTGCCAACTGCGTAGCTAAGGATCTCCAGGTAGCAGTCACAGTGTTTTAGGAGAGGCTTGGGTAAATCATTGCATAGGCTGACCCACAAATGTAGAAAATGACTATAAAAATGATCCTTCCTGTTGGCAGTGTCCCCGTTTTTTTCCCCCCCTGCAGAAGATCCATGCACGTCCATGCCCTTGTGAATAGGAAGAAGAAAAGCACTCACACACTATGTTCTTTCATCCCGAGGTGCAGCTATGGCTTCCTGGGCTGCATCTGCTACAACAGGGTCGTTCTCTCTGAGAGGAGGGGAAATGTGCAGACACAGGCACGAGCATTGATATCCACATCCAAGCCGTCCACACAGGTGTCAGTCAGCGTGCAGGCCAGTCAAAGCTCCTTTCATTCAAACTCACTGCCCAGACACTATCGCTACACCAAAATCCAAATACATCATCTTAAGTCAAACTAATAGAAATGTGGTTATTTTATTTGGGCCTAGTTGTGACAAGTGACCTTTAGTTGTTGCTCAGACAAATTATTCACTGTGAAGAAGCAATCTGAAACAGTCGTCTTGTCCAGACACTATTGTTTGATGCAAATATGTACAGTCTATACCAGTGATTCTCAACTGTTGGGTTGGGACCTAAAAGTGGGTCACAGGAATGTTGAAGAGAAGTCTGTGGAAATAAATAGCTTACATGTTTTGATATTACGTGAGACTTTGATTAGGTTAGGATGAGGTTATGGTTAAGTTGTGGACACAATTAAAACATAAAAATATGGCATCCAACAAAATTATACCAGCCATAGGTTTGATCCCTGATCCGGTTGTGCTGAATGTGGGCGTGAATGGTTGTCAGTCTGTGTATGTCTCTGTGTCAGCCCTGCGACTAAATGGTCACTGTCCAGGGTGGGCTCCTCCTAAGGCCCATAGTTGCTGGGACAGGACCTCTATCTGGGAGAAGATGAATGAAAGAATAAGAACACATTCACCCATATTAGCTCCAAAACCAAGCCAATTAGACAAAGACAGAGTAAGGAAAGCCCTAATTATGGTTTTAAAGAAGTACTTAAGACTCTCCATGCATTCCCAAGACATTAAGTAAATTGAATGAACATTTGCTTTGAGTGAGAGAGTTGTTGTGCACTAGAGTAGAGTTTGTTGTTATCCCGGATGTGTCTTGTTTGGATAGAGCAGCCCTTCTAATACAGCCAGGAGCAGATGCATATCTTGTATGTGAAACCTCACACTCCTCAGGGTCCTACAGTGTTTGTGTACGAGGGCGGAGGAGAGCGTGCTGTATGCCCTTCTGCTTAGTGTTTGCACAAGGGAGTGGAAACTGTTCACCTAAACTACATATACACAATGGTACACGTGGATGGGTCACATGAATGGTTAGATAAAAGTTTTGGACATCAAGGGTTTAAAATGGAGTGTTGAATGTTATTGCAGGTATGAACTGGCAAAAGAGAAGTGATTGCAAGGTCATCCACTGTTAAAGTTGTTATTTTTTTATACTTTATACTGTATTCATTTTTGTTTTTGTTCATTGCTATACAATACTCTAAGGCATCCTGTGTTCCCCTTTTCTGTTTAGAGAGAAAGTATAGTGTCCTCCACACCTGTTTCTTTTTGTATAGAGTACATTTTCTACCCACTCATTTGTATTTTAAAGGGCAGGGTTTGCGTTACCATGACTTAATGTCAGATGTTGCTGGATTGTCATACTACACTCTGATTTTATGTACAAGTTGGCCAATATGTAACTTGAGTAACCTGACAGTATCATAGGTTCAGTAATTATGAATTATGAAGTTTGATGGTCATCTTCAAAGTATCAATGTTTTGGATTTACTAATAAACATACATGCTTGTCCATTCTTTTCATGACAGATGCCACAAATCAGGTTAAAAAACTAGTGTGAAATTTTGTCGTACACTGTTTTCACAATTTAAAAGGCGCACTGGATAAAGAAGGAAGGCTGAATGGTAAATTACTCTCCACAAGTACAGTTTTTGGCTGGCTATAACTTGGAAAATAAAAAAATGAAGGTCACGCTATGGAGGCTGACAATTCAATGCAGTAGAGAACAATACCTGAAAATTTCATTCTACTGGCACAAATAATTCAAAAGTTATGGCAGGTGGAAGTTTGCTGTATTGCCAACTATTGAATATGTCACACTGCATTTTGCAAAATTATGGTTATTGTAGGACAACCTTTTTTTATAGTATATTGTCACTATAGTGTCAATCATACTACCTTATACATTCTACCTTGTCATAGCATTCATTATATTATTAGTTTGGAAAGATAAACTGACTGGCGTACAACCTCAAGGCAGTAATTCTAGCTTGTTTGTTCAGTTGCAGCTCCCTTCAAATACAGTATAGCCACTCTGTCTATTTTCCAAGTAGATTTATGGTCTTTGAGGATAGACGCCTTTCTGTTTGTGTGTTCGTCTTCAGGCATCTGATTGCGCCCATATCTCACAGTATTACGCTATATTCAGTTGCATGGCATATTCTGTAGGGTACGCTTCATTGCTCTTAAGTAATTGGCACTGTCGGCATGTGCAGAGAAATGATTTATACCACAACAAGCTCGGCCTCCTCCCAGGGAATCCAGACAACAAAAAACCAACAGCAGTGATGGAGCAGCCCTGTAATAAGAGTTGAAGAGCTGGACACGATGAAGGGAAGTGTGTGGGAGTCATGTAAGAGCCAATGCATGTTCCAATACGAGCTGAATAAAAAATAAGGAGGTTAGAATGAAGAAAGAAAGAGCAGAGAGTGAAGTGAAGGGAAAAGAGTGTGAAAGAATGATTTCAGAAAAGCCGGGAGGAGATTGGTTTGACCTGACGGGAATCGCTTGTTGGTTGCTAGATTGATGGGGCAAGGGCAAATAGAAGTAGTAGGGCTCAAGGAAGCGGTCTAATAAGAGAGATGGGAAAAATAATGGAGGGAGAAATGGAGATTTAGAAAATGGACTTATGGTTTTAATCCCAGTTTTGTCCTTGGTTTAGTGTTGGGTTAATGCAGGCTTTGCATTCTGGATCCCTTCACTCCCCTCCATTCCTGTCCTGTCAATCAAATAAGCTTAAAAAGTTATAAATGCCATCATTTTTATAAATACAGAAATTGTGTGTTCAGTAAGAAAAAAAAGTGTGCTCCAGCAGTGCTCAGTTTGTATGCTCTGAAAACACTTTATTCTGAAGTCTCTCTTATCCTGGCTTGGGACTGACACAGATATACAGGCTAGTGACTGCTTGTGGCTAGAATAAAAGAAAGACTTTTTAAGTGATGCTCAAGAACTCACTTGAGCATTTCTGCAGTAAATTTTACATCACATCAGGCCCATTTTCCAATTTAGTTATAATACCTCCTACTGCTTATTTGTCTTGCTGTGCCTCTTGGGACTATGCCAGGAATCTCACAGTGGAGTCTCACCGGGTGTTGTGTGCCATTCTGACTGCACACTGAAAGCATCTATAAATCTTTATTTGTGTGTGGTGTTTCTACACAAGTGCCTGTCCTTGTACATAAAATTGGCTCAGAAATATGACAGAGAATATTTATAGCAGAGTAGAATTTTAATAGTATAAAATGTCATGCTCTCTGGAGTTCCTAAATCCTGCAAGTTCTTGCCCTTTTTATGCATGCATGTCTGGTCTCTCAACTTTCTTCTTCAGACTCTTGTACTTGTCTGACCTCTTCAAATATTGCTTTACAAGTACTTTTCTCATTGATGTGTGAATTTTCATTCCCTCTTTTCTCCATACATACATCATTTGGCTTTTGTGGCACTATATGATAAATAATATACAGTCCAATTTGTTTTGTCAAGATCCACATCAGAAAAATCAGTATGGCGCTAAAATCTGTGTATGGTAAGGTTCATATATATTTGGGAGCCATATATGCAGTTGGTATTCAAAAGCAGTAGCAAGTCTGTGTATTGGCAAGAGCCTGGCAATGCAATATGTATCATAATAAAAGTGGTGGTTGGGGAGGCTGTAGGCACAGAATGGCAGCCACGTTTCATCAGTCTGACTCTGCCCCAGGGCAGCTGTGGCTTCAGAAGTAGTTTACCACCATGGACTGTGACTGAGAAGTGAATGAATATGGTGCTATATAAATCAGAGTCATTAATATTAAATGTGAGTGTAACAATACAGTATATATTGATATATCACCTTGCTGTAACAAGGATGATATGCTGTTGAAATACATTTTATTTTATAATCAGAACAGTGAAAGTGCTTGAAGAATTTTTTTCATAAAATATATTGTCAGTTGGAAGTTTAAATGCAATGCAAAAATTAAGCCACTGAATGCTGGCTTAGAAATGATTTATTTAAAAAAAAGTACATCCATTTTTTTCATTTGTGTACATTATATCCCAATAAAATATTTTCCAGAAAAATATATTTTTATATCCTTAAAAAGTACTCAATTTTAGGTATTCATACTTTACTCATCCCTGTCCTAGTCTCTTGTTTTAGTCTTTCAGGTAATCATGGTTTATTCCTGGTTCAGTTTTAGTTGAAAAAGTATCTGTGGATATTATTATTATTATTATAGCTTTACATAACAAGGATTAAGCAGTGTGTTGTCGGTTGTGGACAATGACAAATGTTGCCTTTTCTTTGTTTTTTGGCAATGCCCTATTCACCATTTTAGCAATGCCACTACTGCATCTCTCTTTTTCTTTGTTATATTCTCCTTCACTGCTAACTATTTTACTGCGCCTCCCTCATATTGTTAACTGGACCGTGCATTTATTTATTTATTTCCCAGTATCTCTGTGCACACTTGATCCCTATTCTGTTTCCTTTCTCTCATTCACACATGCACACTCAGTTCTCTCGCTCCAGCTTTTGCTCATCTGTCTCTCCCTCTCATGTTTTTTTTGCAGATGTCTAAAAGCTAGCCGGCTAAAGAAGAGGACTTCCCTCTCTTCTCGTGCTCCTCACCTGCAGCCATGAATGGTAAGGCCACCGATTAATCTCGCTGTCAATACAAATGTCTCTCTATCTCATCTATTTTTGTGATGTGTGTGCACTTTGGGATTAGAAGGCAAGGCTGCAAAATCCTCTTGAACTGAATAGAAAGGACTGGGCAGAAAGGAGAAAAACAGGAAGAGAGTGTCACAGCTGACCAATGAGAAGATTTATGGTTAAGAATAGGCATTTTTCTTTGTATGCAGCCTAATAATTCACATAAGGTTGTAATATCAAATTTGTGCTAAATCTAGAGTGTATGCAGTGCACTGATAAGGCATAACATTATGACCACTCTCAGGTGAAGTGAAGAAAACAGATTATTTCTTTAGCATGGCATCTATTAGTGGATGGGATATATTAGGCAACAGGTGAGCATTTTGTCCGCAAAGATGATGCAAGCAAGTTTGACGAGATTGTGATGGGTAGACAATTGGGTCAGAGCATCTCCAAAACTGCAGCTTCTGTGGGCTGTTCCCAGTCTGCAGTGGTCAGTAACAAAATCAAGGAATCAAGGAAGAGCGGTGATCCATCAACAGGTGATGCATGTGGGTAGTGAAGGCTCAAAGTGCTAATGTTAATGCAGGTTCTGATTGAAAGGTGTCAGAATACACAGTGCTTTGCTGATTGTTGCATATGGGGCTGCATATCAGGCAGGTGGTCATAACATAACATTATGACCTCCAATAATTGGCACATGGTCATAAGGTTATGCCTAATTAGTATACAGTATGTGTCAAACCATTATAAAATATCGCTTCATGCAGAAGATAGAGTACAATAAGTGCCTATAATTAAATGCAAATGACATGCAACCATTTTCTTCTGTGAATAAGCTTTTCTATAGGAGACACATCTGTTTATCTGCTTTGTCCTTGATACCATTGCACAAGAATGTCAGTGTTGTTTCCAAGCTTTGATCATTAAACAACAGTTCAGCTCCTGTTGGACATGCCTCAAAGAAAGTGTTTGTGTTTTGGTTCAGGAGGCTGGATGCACATTGTCAACATGACTAATTTTGCAGTTGGACAAGCTAAATCCCACCCAGAGGCTTAGACACGTAACATTTCAGAGAAACTGCATCTGTAGCAATGTGAATCACCCTAATAACATATTGGGAGGAGAGCCTTTTTCTGTATGCATAGTCATTACACAGTACAGCTACAATAAAGCGAGAGGAAGATCTGTGCAACAGTGCTGGAGCAGATGTGTGTTAAAAATGCAGCAGTGTTCAGAGATGATTATTGCACACAGAGGTACCTAAAACATCTCCCCAGGTGACGCATGTGATGTGTAAATTTTTACGAAGCAGATGATGTAGTCTGGACTAGCCCAAATTGTGCAGACTGTCTGGAGATGTAACAGTCTTTACAGGACTACACAAGTATTTTGTGTGGTGAGATTGTGCTTTTTAATGTCTCAGAAACAACATCGTCAAATGATTCTTGTACACTTGCTGTGTTAAAGCATGTCTGTGTATTCTTTTCTGATAACGAACATAGGTAGCGCAGCTAATAGGGCTAATTGCAAGTACAAGCAGATAATTAATGGTGCTATATTATCTAAAACTGACTTTTATGAGCTTTCTACCATGTTAAAATGTTGTTCCCTCATCAAAAACATACCTGAAATTGTGTTTTGTTTCATTCATGCATGTTTGAGTATTCCTTTATTCGTTTACATTGAATTTGTGAGAGGCCAAAACGGCTTGTTTCACTGGTGTCTGCCTTTTCTACCTGACCACGCCTCTCCCCCCTCGCGGCCCTATCCCGAACTGCCGTGGACAACACTCCATTTTGCACTGGAGCGTATTGTTGGGACATGCTAAAGAAGAGTGACAGCAGTGGCACAGCAGGGAGGGAGGGCTCTTAAAGTGACAGGGACCTAATCTGAGTGTTTCTGACCAACAAAACATAAGATGCTGATCTAGATGTGTCTTAAATTAATTTAAAAGACACACAAAAAAGCATAATATTAGCCCCTTTAAGTGGTGCCTTTAATTTAAGTGTACACAGTTTTAAATACATTTTTTTTTATTATGGGGGTTATTCTGAGAGAAAAACAAAACTATAACCGTAGACTTCTTTAAATTATAGTAAGTCCAAATAGATAAAGCAGCCCAACAGAACTGTCACAGTTTAAAGTGCAAGATTTAGTGATTATTATTCTGGTTTGGTCCAGGTGTAAAGAGTGAAGCATTTACTTGTTACATATTAGTCAGCTGACTGTATCAAAACACATTTTCCACTGCCATGGTAGAACACTGGAATTGGCCCACTTCTTTGAACATTTAGGCCTTGCTCCCACACCACTGTGTAAACTGCGGTGAGGCGGTGAGTATACCATGTAGCCATCCATATTAGCTTCACGTCCCAGTGGTGCTGTGCTAAATATTGCCTCCCTTTTCTTACTTACAATAACTTCTAAATGAGGCCTGTCAATGCAGAGACAATGTGGAGAATACTCACCTCTTTGTGTGAGATTAATTACTTTGTGGTTTTCATGGCGACATTTTGCTGACAATGCTTTAAGTAGGTCAGGGACTATCGGAGCTGCTAACACTGGCTCTGTGAAGGAAAATACCTGAGCAGGTGTATGGAGATTCAGCAACTTATGACTAACAGAATTGAGAATTAGAAATAAAAATTACTTTAGTGGTTTTTGTTCTATTCTTTGTTTAGAGGGCATTTAAATGTAATATATTTACACTGCAGTATTAAGCTAAATACCTGGGACAGTCCCAGTTTTAGGTTCCGTGCCCCATGTCCCGACACATATCTGTAAAAACACTAATATATCCCAGTTTTCAACAAACCATGTCCCAGTTGTCCCCATTTTAACCAATAGAGAAGCACACGAAATCTAAAACCATTAACTTTTGTCACTAGATTCACTTATAATGTCATTATTTGTATACATTTCCATTGTAATTAAAACTGAAGCCCCGGTGTCATTTTTTGAATGAAAAATATGGGCGAAACAGTTATTAAAACAATATTTACAGTGAGTAGGCACATTTGGACAGATGTGTTTTGAGGCGAGTTTTCAGAAGATGGCTGCCGGATGTGGATGTAATGAGTAATATTTGTTTTAGCTGCCTGTGGTGAATCAGTATGTTGTTCAATTCAGACTCATTAGACAATTGTTTGGGTTAAGCTTGAGGAGGAAGTTCCATCCAGGGCTGGCTGGCATTTCCTGACACTGATGTTTAAATTACAGCCTGGATGGATTGGTATGTGGACATACACCCATTATACTCCAGTAGCCAGTGAAATGTCGCATTATTCATGGCATGCAACAATTTTTGGGTGTATAGCGTAATTGGAAACTTGTCTTTCTTTGCTGAAGTAAAATAAAAAAGTAAGACTCCACCAACTTATTCCCAAGTGTGGAAAAAAATATAAATTTCTGTATTTTGGCTTTGACCTAAATTTGTACATTTTTGGAGGGTGTCCCCAAAGGTAAATGTCAGGATCTCCTCATCAACAACAGCCAAGAACATACTTTGACAAGGCTACTAAAATTACTTTTTGTGTACCAAAATGAAAAAAAAAAAGTAACAAACTACCTTCACCTGTCACAGAGACAGAAGAGATATACTGGGCATTTAAGCCAACTTAGTTATGATGGGCATCATTAATTGTTTTTGTTTTTTTTTTAACAACAGGTTATTGTGTAACTACAGGAAAAATTATCTATGTAACCACACATCTTTGTGGGCGTCCTTCATGCATGGAATCTGAGACAATGGCTTGATATGATGTCTTTATTGCAATGCTTCTGGAGCATCTCACAACATCCCAGTATTGTTGAGCTGCTGAAGTGACACAGATAAGCTAAGAGCTTGTTGAGATAATCTGAACTCTGAGAACATGTTGACAATGGTGAGCTATGTCACCAAGGCACACTTTAATTACTAATTTGTATTCATCTGTATGCGGCAGGTTGCTTCTCTATTTCTCCATTCGAGTTTCATTATCTGCCTCTGTCTTTGTCTTTATCTGTAATTCAATTATAACCATATGGTGAGTCCCATCTGTCCATAATGTCCATGCAGCCAATTTCCTCTCCAAACAGCTTTAGAGATGTAAAGTTATGACAGAGGAAATTGAGACACTGGGCCTGGTTTGATTAATGTAATGCATTCCCTTTATGACAGATTGAAGCAGCTCTGATAGAT
Source organism: Bostrychus sinensis (assembly GCA_020698575.1). Lineage (NCBI taxonomy): Eukaryota > Metazoa > Chordata > Actinopteri > Gobiiformes > Eleotridae > Bostrychus > Bostrychus sinensis. Next base: position 14,637,297 of record CM036257.1, on the reverse strand, counting down.
TTTTTTTTAATTTTTTTTTATATTTTTTTTATCTCGAGCAAAGTACGAATTGAGTTTCACACCCCTCATGAAGCTTGAGTTAATATTTTATTCATGGCCAACCTTGGATTTACCTTAAATATGCTGGGAGTGGAGCAGAGCGAAAGAAGCTGACTGGACACTTTATACATTAATCATTATCTCGAGTCAGTTAAGGCTGCAGTCTCATTTGGGATGGAAATTATACAAACTTTTGAGTTAGGGAGCTAAAACAATGTTTATTAGATTTAGTATTATCAAATCTACTACAGGGACTTGGAACAGCTGAATATTTGGCTTTGTGCGGTGGGTAGAACATTGGTCTTTCATATTAATTTATGCATGCTCCCAGTTAAAGACAATTAACGCTATTATAGATTAAGGAGAAAGTTGTCATCTAGCTTTCTAGCTTTTTGCAATCCCATGTGTGTGTTTTTTAATATACCTATTGTTATTGCGCTTTATATTTTACTTTAATGTAGGTTTTGCTGCTTTAGCAAAGGCAGATCTCAGTGTAGTCTTTGATTAGGAAGCACAAATCTGTGTATTCTTGATCCTACATGTCATTATTAGGCATTTTGTATAACTCAGCATAACATATTTATTGTATGTACCACAAAGCCGTTAACTGGGGTAGCGTAAAAAGATAGAGAGTAGCCAAATGTCTAGCTACACCGCTAACATAATTTTTTCTATACCTGTTGCTAATTTTCTTTGGCCTTGTCCAGGTGGGGCCAGTGTGTGGGCCATCACTCCAGAAGAACGAGGAAAACATGACAAACAGTTCGACAGCCTCGTCCCTGTCCTTGGCTATGTCTCAGGTAAGAATTGCTATGACAGATTATTTTGTATTCACCGGTGGAGTCTCTCAAAAAAGACTGAAGTAAAAATAAGACAGACGTCCGCTCTGTGAATTCTGATGTGATTTTTTTTTATTCCACAGGAGAACAGGCCAGGAAGTTCTTTCTCCAGTCTGGTCTACCGCCCTCGGTTCTTGCTGAAATATGGTAAGAATGAACCCACTTCTGAGTAAGCATTAATATTCCTAAAACTGGAACAAGGGGGTCAGCAAGTTTAGCCTTTGTGTTAGGTCTGGATTACTTTGGTCCACAGCCCAGCACTTCCTGTTGAGAGTTCACTTCCTTTATAGACTGCCCCACCTAGTAAATTGTGTTTAGGGGAAGGGGGTGATAATGTGCCTCTGTACTCTTATGTGAAGTCTTATGTGAGTCTTGGAGCTAAACTTACATGGCCAAAAATATTCCCTGCTTTGAATATAGGAACCTAGCTGACATGGACAGCGACGGGAAGATGGATAGATTGGAGTTCTCTATTGCAATGAAGCTTATTAAACTTAAGCTTCAAGGGAGAAATCTACCAACATCTCTCCCTATCATTATGAAGCAGACTCCTGTATCCAATTCAGGGGCTAACATTCCGACCTCTGCACGTTTTGGTAAGTACTTTCAATTTTCACTAACATAAGCTTCAATTGTGTGTTTGTCTTTTACCCACAATTAACTTGTCAGTCGTCCTCCTTGTCTTGAAATTTGTGTTTTCCTACAGGAATGGGTTCTATGCCAAACCTGTCTATAGGTTTGCCATCCATGCCGCCCATGTCAACAATGCCCATACTAACTCCCATCCCGGCTAACCCTTCCATGCCTATTATTCAACCCTTGTTACCAACGCCAATGACTCTGCCCCTTATCACCTCCATGGGAAACCCCGGACTTCCTAATGGCAACCTCCTCACCCCACCAGCTCTTCCAAACACGGCAGGTCGGTTCTGCAAAGGAACCATAATAATCAGATAATAAATACTGAAAGGGCTCACTAATTGTGTCATATTTAATTAAACGTGATAATAATAAATAAAAGAATTTGTGTCTGAAATGCACGAAAGTAGCATCTAACCGCTGCATAGTCATTTTTCAGTGGCCGTTTCTAAACCAGTTATGTAAAATAAAACAAAATATAACTTTCAGAAATGCTAAATTAATCCACACATATATATATATATATATACATATACATATATACATACACACACACACACACACATATATATATATATATATACACATACACACTCCTGTGTTGGTGAGGCCTGGGGCACTCGAAGGAGAGTTATTAGGAGTTATTATTAATATATTATTAGCATATATATATGTTTTTATATATTTTGCCCTTAGCCACAATTTGCTAATTGTAAGTGCACACTTCATATAGTTTGAATTGAGTGACAAATGCAATATAGTATTTAAAAAAATATATATGCATGTCTCTGTAGCAGTTGCTTTTACTGCAATTTTATATATAAGAGCTAAAAATTACATTTAAATCTGGCTTGTCTGTGTTTGCATTGCGTTTGTATCATACCTTATATTCCTGTTTAATCTTAGTGTTCTCTCAGACTTAGCCTCTTCACCTGTCTTTTGGCTGTCACATCAGAAACTCACTTTATTTGTCTCCTTGGCTGTGAAATGAACCGCTCAGTCCAAAAAGTAGTTTATTTGGTTCTCATTATTTTTATTACCTTCTATAATATGATATAGCTCCAAGAATAGGTATCTCTCCCTACTGCAGACCGCCACAATCACTTTGTATTGAGTCTAATGTCAATAACCTTATTGCTTAAGAATTATGTGCAGCGACTGTAAAGTGTAAAGAGATAAGATTTGATTACACAAGTTGCACATTCAAGGGCAGTTGTTAGCTGCAGTATTACTACAGTCTGTGTGACTGTTTATCGATAGAACTGTTTGTTCTTAGAATCACTGTGTTGACACATTATATGCCATGCTTTACTCCCCTATTTTTAAGGGCTGCCTATGTCTGGTTTTTCCTCCCCTATGGCCTTCTCTCCCACTGGAGGCATGTCTAAGGCCAATTCTCTACTGGACCTTGGATCCAGCAGGTAAAAGCCAATGTTTTTCTGTGAATACAACATGTTAAACCAGTTTTATCATATTTTACTATTTCATAAAGTGATTTTTAATAAACTATGCCCCGATGTGTTTTATTTAAAGAACTTTAGGCATCCAGTACACTGTGCAGCCTGATTGAAATCATCTTAGTAGAGTCAGGTTTCCCTGAAGGTGTTTAGAATGAAGAGAAATGTTATAAAAGATTTGTAGTGCTTGATAAAAGCTTTAAGGTGCAGCATTTTTATATTTAATTGAAAAATAACCACCTAATAGAAATTTATTCCACACCAATAAACCTCTGTAACATCACTTTCCTTCTTTGTTTACTTGGCAGATATTTTGGGTATGTCGCTCTCTACAAAAAATACTGTTTACTACTAAAGTTTTTGGATTTGCCTGTGAAAAAAGGTGTATGACCCTGAGAACTTAAGTTGTACAGTTAACTTCAAACATTATTCCATGTTTTTAGCATTGTCTGTTTATGAATTGTTTTGGTGGAAACCCTAGTATCTAATGTGCGTGGTGTTTCTCATGGTGTTTTTGTGCAGTTTGAGAAAAGGATAGCAGCAGTGTCAGATTTCTTAGTTTTGTGTGGCACAGACCTTCATACAAAAGGACCTGACCTTAGGTTTAGTTGCACAGGAACGTATCAATACTGGAAGTAAATTACCATGAAGTATAATCCTTAAACAGGTTAATATAATAACATCCTAGATTACTCAAACCTCCCAGTTTCATTGTTTTGGACACTTTGTTCTGCTCATCATGACACATATTTGTTTCAATATGAGAGGATTCTATGGTGGCTTTTGTGGGACCCTGAACAGAGAACATACACACAAATTCAAGCCCTTGGGCACAGGAGGATCCCAAACTGTATCTCCTATTGTCTGACTGGGACTGTCGCATGTTAGCACCAGGCAATGAGCATAATAATATTCGCTTAGAGACATTCTTCATAGTTAAATCAGAATTGATGATTAGCAGAGCTCGCAAGTGTTGTCGTTTTTTACAGAGTCATTGTCTATAAGCTAGCACACTGCCAGAGCTAATTAAGAGCCAAGGAACAACACTAGGGAGTCTCGAAGCAATTAGTGGTACTTGAAAATGAGAACTAAAGAAAATGCTGAGCACTTCAGTTATACAAGTGCAAGTCAGAGTAACTGTTTTGTTTCCATAGTTCAAATTCTTCGTCCACTACATCGTTAGCCAGTAACTCTCCGAAGACGGGCTCGAGTGACTGGGCTGTCCCACAGGCTTCAAGACTCAAGTACCGGCAACAGTTCAATACACTGGACAAACTCATGAGTGGCTACTTGTCAGGTGGGTAGAGCACACACTTAGTAATGGCTAAACAAACACGTAGTTCCCTGGACCGCCTGGCTGTTCTCGAGTGCTCTCCTTGACATTTGACTGAGCGTACTCGCCGGTCACTTTCTTTCCATCACATGCCCTCACTTGCTCTTGTCATTGGTTTGTGCCCACTCACAGCAATTGACAGACAGAAAGGCAAACAAAGTGAGAATTCATTTAAGATGTGTTGCAAGAATACCATTTCTCTTCTAGGCCCTCAAGTTAGAAATGCACTAATGGCATCCAACCTGACACAGACTCAGCTCGCTACCATCTGGTGAGTACAAGGTGTGTGTATGATACTGTCTGTAAACACAAAAAAACAAATGCTTGAAACAGCCACCTAGAGATAACAGATCTAAGGTACTACTACTAATTACGTGAAACCCACAAAGCATATTCCTGCAGTCTGTCAGGTATAGCGGGGGGGGTAATAAAGTAATAAATAACTAAATCCTATTACCTCCTAAGCAGGGTATAAAACACATTGAAATAGATTTAACTGAATCAGTGATATCTGTTTAGGATGTCATGTTTATGATGAGTACCCGCCAATACCTTATAAAAATGATATATGTGTGAGTGAAGTACTTGTATAGTATGAGGAGATCAGAGAATTTATTAGGATTAGTGCCTTACACTGGTATCCGTTTTCTGGACAACCCTACTATAAATGTTGCTACAAACTCAATGAATGAAAATGAGTTATCATTGTTATTACAGGACCCTGGCTGATGTGGACAAAGACGGTCAGCTTAGAGCAGATGAGTTCATTCTGGCCATGCATCTGGTGGAAATGGCTAAAACAGGACGTCCTCTACCTCTCACACTGCCCCAGGACCTCATACCACCTTCTCTCAGGTACCACATGCAAATCTACTGTAGTTTTATTTGTAAATAAAGAACACATAAACAGCTGCTTCCTTTTGTTTCAGAGGAGGAACGAAGCCTATTGAGCTTGTTAATGGGACAGGACCCTACACGACTCCCTGCTTACTAGACATCGAGAACGAGCCTGTGCAAAAGACCAAGAACAGCAGCGGTATGTTTTGCAAATTTCCTTTTTGTTGTAAATCATTGTAAGCCATGCGTTGTCTTACATAAATGCCTCTGAATGTATTTCTCCTTAGTATCTTTTGAAGACAAACTGAAGGAGAACTTTGCGCGAGGGAGTGCAGAGCTAGAGAAACGCAGACTGGCTCTGGAGGAACAGCAGAGGAAGGAGAGGGAGCGCAGGGAGCGTGAGGAAAGAGAGGCCCAGGAACGAAGGGAGCGAGAGGCCCGAGAGCTGGAGAACAGACGGAGGATGGAGGAGGAGAGGAGGCTGGAGCGGCAGAGGGAGATTGAGAGACAAAGAGAGGAGGAGCGGCTCAGAGAACTAGAGAGAAAAGAGGTCTGCTTTTTCACAGCATTGACCAGCATAACAAGACAGCACAGCACAGTGTTGAGACATGATTAAATTACTATTAAATTACTATCACAGGTGCTTAAGGCCCAATGGAAAAATGTGATATCCTGCAGAATATAATAAATACATCTTTTAACTCAAAGTTTGACTGTGTGTCCTCATCTTTTAGGTAGCAAAGCAGGAGCTGGAGCGCCAGAGGAGGGAGGAGTGGGAGCGTGGGAAAAAAGAGGAACTGACCAGAAGACGAGAAGGAGAACAGGATGAGATCTCCAGACTCAGGGCCAGAAAGAAAAGTCTCGAGTTAGAGCTAGAAGCTGTGGTAAGATAATATTATAATATGACAGGATTATGTATGCACAAGACAATATAGTCATATGATTATCTGGTCTCCCAGGGCAACAAGCACAAACAAATCTCAGATCGTCTCCGAGACGCCCAGAGCAAGAGGCGGATTCAGAAAGCTGAGGTGGACCTCATCAATCAGAAAAGAGATGCACGTATTGCTGAGATCAACACTCTGCAACTACAGTTTGAGGTTAAACTATGTTGCTTTATTAAATTGTTTTCATTGATTTAAATTATGCAGATACAAATTCCCCAAATGGATAAATATATATATATTTTTTTTTTATTATACTATATTATTACATTATATATTTTTTATTTTTATACTCTTTATAGCAGGTCCCTGGTAAAGTTCAGCTGCACTGCTGTTTTTGCTCAGAAAATTAGACAAAATGGTCTAAAGTTATTGGTATACTTGTTTTAAGTATTCTTATTGGTCAAAAAGTGCTATTGTTCCCTTCTAACTTTTTATTCACTTTACTCTTTGTATTTGTCTTAGGAGTGGCAGAGAAGACTGTCCCAGCTGGTCCCAGAACAGCAGAGGCTCACGGAGAAGCTCAGGACCATGAACCTCAACAAAGTCTCTGGTGTGTAATAAAATGCGCACACAGACCACATACATATACAACAAATAGCAGTAAGGGACAAACCTAGCCTATCTTGGCTGATTGACCTTTGACCTTTTGCCTTGTAGCAGGGGCATTGTCCTCTCTGACTGACACTGTGACAGAGAAGGGTGTGAACTGCCGCCGGCTGAAGGACCAACTCAATGCTCTGGAGAGGGAGACCACTGAGAAACTGGCAGAGATGGAGCAGTATAACAAAGAGCTGAAGGTCAGTGAACATCACACACCAGTTCAATACGGCTGCTCAAAAGGTTGAAAAATGTATGAACACTGTACCTAGAAGAAAGCCGGAAAATCAGTCACAGCTCAATAGGCTTGAATATTAGGGCTACAAGACCATTCCTGACCATTTAAATAATCTATAAAGAAAAGTTCCAAATAGTTTGAAACTTTTCACAAATGTCCAATTTAGCCACATAGGGAAAGTTGGAGTTGTGTGAACATTTGTTTCTAGAAACTACTGAAAACTCTACAATGCTGTGAAATCCTGTTTTGCTGGTCACAGTAGATCTAGAGTTTCACCCACGAGGTGAGAGAAAAACCTTGTTATCTAAGCGTTATTGCGCCAGTAAAGAATTGGATGCACACACACTCCCGGGCAGAAACCATGCTAACTCAATACCTGTCAGGAATGATGTCATGGCCTTTTCACAATCTCTTTTTAATCTTGTACTAATGCTGCTGCACTGTACCAAACTCTTTAATCTTTTGCTTTGTTGACTTGTTCTATTCTAGCATTTAACTCTTTTTTTCTTCTTGTCTTTTCTATGCATCTTTGGATCTCTCTCTTTTTCTATTTTTGCATTGCTTTTACCTCTTGTGTTTACAACTTTCCCCTGTCATCTTTCTCTACTCTCGATCCATCTTCTCTCTTTCATGGTGGCTCTAATAGCTTGGGGATATGGATGACTGTGTTTTGCGGTGCCTTCTGTCCCTGCTGGCCTGCCTGAGCCAGCTCTTCCTCCTTATCAAGGTTATCCCACTTCCTGTGCTTCTGTCTCCCACCATGTAATCTCTCGTATCACTCATTGCTTTTATCCACGCTTTCATCCCTAGATGAGGAAACTCATCTGTCCCTCTCCATGTTTTGATGATTTGATCTTAGTATTTTGACTCATTATTAATTAAGTTCTGCCCTTTCTGTCACAATTTCAATTGTTCCAGTCTGGGTTTTTGTGTAAACAGAACAGGCCCTAGGGGTAAGACAGAGAAAATGCTTAATCTGCACAATTTTTGTATAAGAGGGAATAAAATGTAAAAACTCAGCAAGTTGCATGTGTATTTTTGATTGCAGTGCTTGTTCTGTGATGTACTGTGCCCTGCAATATAATTATTCACATATTCACAGTGTACAATATTGCATTTAAATCATGGTGAATCTGGTGAAGTTGATGCATTGGGTATTTTATCTTGTGCTTATGTAACATACTGTGTTCCTGCATCAGGAGCTGAGGGAGAAGCAGGTGAGGCAGCAGGCCGTCCTGGACGACCTGTACAGAGTCAAAGAGGAGAAGAACAGGGAGCTGCAGCGGCGGCGGGAGGAGGAGAGAGAGAGGAGGAGGAGGGAGGAAGAGGAGGCCGCCCGGTAAGTGGGAGGGAAAAGCTCATTTACATTTCCCTTTGGGTGACTTTGATCAAGTCTGCTGAAGGCGTATTCACTGCAAGATAAAGTGTTTCTAGATGTGTGTTTAGTTTCCCTGCTGCATGCTTGCATATTTATGACATGAATTTATAATTAGAAAAATAACTTTTTGAGGGATCGCAAAAATGCCATAATTAAAAATGGATTGCTGTAGCTTGACATCACAGCACTGTGGCAACCTCTATTATTGCATTTGAATAAGCCATGGCAGTAGTGACTACTGATGTCATGTTGAAAAATAATGACGTGTTTTCTAGGTTGATATACATATTTCACTTACAGAATTAAAGTTGCAGTCTGTAAAATATTATTTTGGGGACATCCCCATGAGGATAATTTGTTAATTTAGCTTAGGTTAAGTACTAATCAGTGGGTAATGAATAATTTGACTCACTTAACTCACTAAACAAAAATAGACAAATTCACATGCCAGGATGAACAACTGTAGAATACTTTCAAGTACTAAATAAAAACAGGCTTAGCTTTATGTCTGTGTAATTTACCAAGTAATCATGAAAAAAATGGATTGTTCTTTAAATAGGGAGATGAGATCTTTCTAACACAACTTGCCCTTTTTATAGACTGGCTAAGCTGGAGCAGGAGCGACGAGAGCAAGAGCGACGAGAGCAGGAGCGACGAGAGGAGGAAAGACGAGAACAGGAGCGGCTGGAACAGGAGCGGCTGGAACAGGAGCGTTTGGAACAGGAGCGTTTGGAACAGGAGCGTTTGGAACAGGAGCGTTTGGAACAGGAGCGGCGGCAGAAGGAGGAAGAGGAAGCTCGTCAGAGGAGGCTGCTGGAGGAACAGAGGGCCCGACAGAGAGAGGAGGAGGAGAGGGAGGCGCAGGCTCGACTTCGAGCAGCTCAAGAGAAAGCACAGGAGGAGGAGAGACAGAGGAGAGAGGAGGAGCAGAGGAAGCGGAGAGAGGAAGAGGAGCAAAAAAGGAGAGATGAGGAGCAACAGAGGAGAAAGGAGGAGCAGAGGAAGCAGAGGGAGGAGGAGGAGCAAAAGAAGAAAGAACAAGAACGACTAGAGAAAGCATCTGTGGTGTTTCAGCAACCGCTCAAACTGATCACCTACAGAGCTCTGTACTCATTTGTGGCCCGTAACGCAGATGAGCTGAGTATAGATGCAGACTGTCTTATAGAGGTATGGAGCAGAAACATTTCATGTAAAATACATTATCAAGTATGACAAATATCAAGGTATAGATCAGGATTAGACAAAGCATGGGGGTGGTATGTAAAATAAACCAATTTAAGTCATTTGTAAATTATTTGCAAACTGTATTCCACCAAAACAAGTAGGCTAGCACATTATTTGATATCAATAATAAGCATTGCAATTGCAATGCCTGTTGTTAATGTGGAATTGTTAGCCATTTACAGTGTGCTATAGCCTTTACAACAACTAAAAATAATTAGGACATCACTTTATGTTTATTGTTCACATAAACAAGCCTTAAAGTGTGTGACATCCCAGGCATAGGTTGCATCATTGTTCAATATATGAATCAAAGAATGTATTTGTAATTACTGAACTGTTGTTCATGACCCAGGTGGATGAGCAGACGGTCAGAGAGCCCGGCTGGTTGTGTGGGAGTTACCGTGGAAACCGGGGCTGGTTCCCTCAGAGTTACGCAGAAAAATGTGGCCCCCCAACAGCCTCCACGGAGACGGGACCCTGCTCACCACGACAACCCTCCTGTTTACCACAACCACTTAACACTGGGTAATTTACACCGGGGGGGCAGCGGCTTTCAGTTTATAATTATACAGTTGAAAGGCACTTTGACACTGATATTTGAGTTTTCCTGCAGTTCTAACAGCTAAATAGATACATGCGGCAAATTTATGGTTTCTTATCCAATAATTTGTTACTAATTTACAGAATACCAGAAATTGAGATAGTAGGTGACAACAGTGTATCCACGCCAACAGATGCTTCACAGGTAAGAAAACATTAATCATCAAATTGTATTATCCCACTATTTTAGCCTGCTCTTTATCATAAAACTATGACCAAGAACTACATTTTTTTGATATTTTAGAGAATGCACCCACATTTGCAGTTGGTAACACTGAACTTGCAAAGTCATACAGATAGAGATACTTATGAACATTTCCGATGTTTAAAAAAAGGGAAATATATATAGTTTTAAAAAATCTACTCAGCTTTAAAATGTCATCATAGTGCTCTGTATCTGGGCTATGGGCTGGCTTTGACAGTCAGGGAACTAGGTCTGGCTGGAGTACACTCACCGCTGCTGACACACACACTAACATAACACACAGCTCTGTATTTATAGACTCTGTACTGGGACTTCCTCTCTTTTTCTGTGGGACATTTTAATGTGTACTGATCTCTTTCCCCAGGTGCATCACATAAGTGTCAGTTGGTCTGGTCTTTTATAAGTTAGGACATATGTATTTTAAGTTACAGTTGTATTATAATATTTTTATATAACAAATTCTGTTTATTATGTTATTTCTCAGAACCCAGCCCCAATCTTGGCCCGTGCTGTCTCGTCATGGTCACCTACATCAGACATGGACCTAAACTTTGCAAGTGGTGATGTCATAACAGCGCTGCTCAGTTTCTCACAGGGTGACATCATCAGCGTGCTGCAGCAGAGGGATGACTGGTGGTTGGGACAGCTCAATGGGATGCAAGGATGGTTCCCCAAGAGCTATGTCACTTTGGAGGCAGCCGGAAACTCGGAGTAGGAAGTTAAATATAGACACTTGTTAGGTATCATTAGACTATAAGTTAATAGTGTCTCTTGTCTTTGTTCTAGTGTGGATGCTTATGACTCTGTGGACTCTGATTTAGAGGGTAAGTCAGTTTGTATTGAATTGTTCTAGTGATGTCTTTACTCTCTCAAGTCTGGAGTGAATTTAAAGTGAGGCTCTTTATTATCTGTTCCTTACCAGAATATGTGGCCCTGTACACATATGAAAGCCCAGAGGTTGGGGACTTGACTTTTGTTGAGGGCGATGTTGTCATGGTGACTGAGAGAGAAGGAGAGTGGTGGCGAGGATGCATCGGGGACCAGACGGGTGTTTTCCCTTCTAACTATGTCCGACCTGTTGAACCAGAGGCAAGTGCTTGTTTTATACTTTCATTAATCATGGAATAAATCCATTAAGATGTATTTATTTTATTTATTGTCTAGGCTACTAAATCTGGGGTTCCAACCAAAAAGCCAGGTGAAAATCCTACATAAATACCATAACAAAATACATATTACCAATAATTCCTTGATATTTAACCAGTTTTATCTTGAATACAAGCCTGGGTGTATCTATTTTGTCAACAGAGATTGCTCAGGCAGTGACTTCCACTGTTGCCCCAACGATGCACCAGCTATGTTTGTCTCCAGGGCAACTGATCGTTGTCCTGGCTAAGAACTCCACCGGCTGGTGGCTCGGGGAACTGCAGGTCAGTCAACAACACTAATTAACTGTGTGATCAGTCAAGAGCCATTTAAGGTCACACAGTAGGTAATAATAGGGATGATAATAAAGAGTAAAGTAAGGGTTCAAAACGTCATGCTTTTGCAGCAAAGATTATTTTTTTTAATTGGTTAAAAAAAATAAAACACAAACTAAATATGTACCTGAAAATGTATTCTCTAGAGACAGAGATTTCAAAGATGGATGTGCTTTGGAATATTAATAAGTAAAAACTGCAGCAAAACATAAAGTTGCTTTTGACTTGATGCATCATTGCAGTAGTTCCTAACCTATACACAGTTCATTTTTTGTAGAATTCAGAACTGCATCATCATGATTTATTCACTTGTGTTTAGGCTCGGGGGAAGAAGCGACAGAGAGGCTGGTTTCAATCCTCTCAAGTCAAGCTCTTGGGTCCCTCCAGCAGCAAGTCTTCCCCCTCCCCTCTTCCAGGTATTGGGCTGTGTTCTGTGCTACTGATGTCATATATCAAATCTGAAATTCATAATTTGGTATTGTTAACCCCAAATGAGCACACATACTAATCAACATGTTTCCCCAGTGTGTCAAGTTATCGCTATGTACGACTATACTGCATCCAACCCAGACGAACTGAGCTTTTCCAAGGGTCAGCTGATCAATGTCTTGGACAAAACCAACCCTGACTGGTGGAAAGGAGAAGCCAATGGGGTCATAGGTTTGCTGCCCACAAATTACATCAAGATGACCACAGAATCAGACCCCAGCCAACAATGTAAGTAAATCTGTATTTTTTCTTTACTGGTATAAGCTCACAACCTGACAGAGAAATTATCATTTTAGAGAAATATGTTTAACAGTATAAAACATGAAGTATTTTGTACTCAATACTTTGTGTGATTGGCTCACTCCAGGTTTACTAGATTCCATGTCAGAGCATGGAGAGACTGATGGTAAGGTATCAACCACTATGTGATCACTGGTGATCATCTGCAGGATTTTAAAGGCTCAGCATGTTTATATGTTGTAAATAGTTCTTGCCAAAACACCTCAAATGCTACAAAAGGATATAAATTTTTAAATCAATGACTGGGCCATTAAAATCTCTGTAATGGGTTATAACACCAAGAGTCTATGTTTGTTTAATCAAATTGTGGCTATTAAATCATCTAACCAAATGTGAAAATCTATCATTAAACAGTTTTAACCAATCATTTATTTTTACTATGAAAGTGTTTGTGTCCAGTTCACCTTATCCTCTGTGTACACTAATTGACACAGTACAAAAATGCACTACACTGTTAATGGCAATCAGTTGTATACACACTACTCACTATATATTGATCTCACTGTTAAAAGGATCCATCTTTTAAATTAAAATGTTGGAATTAGTATTCATGGCTTGTGTCATCCTGTAGAGATGTTTTAACATTCCTAATGCTAGTGAACATGTTAGTCAGTTAATTAGACAACTTACGAGTACTGACAGAAATTCCAATTAAGAACACGATTAGATGGACTTATAAAACGCAAGTGTAAGTGCTTCAGCTGATGTGATAAGTAATAACACTTCAGTCATAGAAATACATTATTAATGCACCTTCATGTAAGCATTAATATTAAATCTATATTAATATATGATGTCTTTCTCCTTCATCTCACTCACCTCCCCCTCCCAACCCTCCGCTTCATCTGTTTTCTGTTTCCTCTGTAGGACTGTAACGCTGGCTTCCCTTTCTCCCTCAGCCTCTTACTCCTCCTCTTCCTCACCCCTTCTGTCTGAGCCTAAAGCCCTGTTGTGACAGGATGCCCCAGCTACTAGAGAGGACAGCTCACTCTGCACTCCTCTTACCTCACCCGTTTAGGACTATGGTGTTTGTTATCCTTCCCTTTTCTCTGTCTGTCTTTTCTTAAACTTATTTTTTACTGTTTTGCCCTTACTCTTACTTATCTCTGTTTCCTTGATGCTAACTAACAAATTAACCAAGATTTAAATGGACAAACCTTTGTCAGTTTTATACAAAAGCCCATACAAATAGAAGGTGAAGTTTAATGGAGCCTTTATCATGATTTTAACTTTTAAAATGTTTATTGTTTGTACAGGAAAGTTTAGTTGTGTCTGTAAGTCTCTCCTTTTGATCCAATAGCCCTCAGTGGCTGAACTATCCCTTTTTGGGTTTCCAGTGGCATTAATGAATAATGCTATACTATACTGTAATACCACATTTAAAAAAGAGGACACCCAAAAGAAGAAAATTCTACACTGCTAAGAGAAACTCCCTTTAGTCAACTGAAATTAACCCAAAAGAGGCATTTGCTTCAAAATGGCTACTTCGAGATGTTATACTGTGACTTGCTGGATTGCTGAGAACCTTTACAGACTTGAACATATGCAGTAGTTACTGGGGGCCTGATGGTTGTCCCAGCAGCAGTAGCTTACCAGTACTGATATTTTGCTACATCCCCTGTTAGTTCCATTATGTATGTGAAGAAAAAAAAACTAGCAAAGAAAAATGCATGAAAGGGGATTTTTAAATAGAATTGTTATTCAGTAATCTGTAAAAAGAGAGAAAAACATTTTAAGTGGAGTCATTTAGTTTTCTAAATTAAACCCCTTATTCAACCCAATAGTTTTTTACAGTCATCAACTGCACTAACATTTTAAAATGGACCAATGAAGATTCACAATCACTTCAAAAGCTTAAAAATACCTTTACTGCTGCTTGCTGATTCATTGCTTGAATTTGCTTTTTATAACCCACTTCTTCTTATGCACTTTTATTTGTTAATGCTTCCAAGTGAAAAAGGTTGAGACTCATCTTGTACTGAACTGTGATATCACCAGCAAAATCTGCTTTTAGCAGCTGCAGACTAGCGGTAGACTAGGACACAATAACACCACACTTCTGACATTTACCAGCCATGATCGCCACGTTTTAACCTCAAAGACTTGATCTGCTAACTTCACTGACAGTTGGCCTCTGGGTCTTCCACACCTTTTTTCACTAACCTTTACGCATCTCACCTATGCAATCATTCGGAGTCAGCTCTCCACCCAAAAGGTGCTTTGTTTTTCTTTGTGTCCTTGACAGCAGTGTTGCTATTGTTAGCATTGTTCCTTAACTTCATGTATTGCATCTACAACGTGCCTCACACACTTGTCTGTGCATTAACTGTAAATACATGCATAGAAGTGACAATAAAAATAAATTTTAAAATGCTCATTTGTGTAGCGTGTAGTGTTTTTGACTCAATGCCAGTGACTTGACAGGAAGCTTGTGTTTGCTTTGTGTGTGCTTGTGTGCATGTTTTTGTGCGTGTGTTTGCATGTGGGCTGTAGGGTGTGCAGACCTGATGACCCTGGACACAATGACCCCTCAGGAGAGGAAGAGGCAGGGGTACATCCATGAGCTCATCCAGACAGAGGAGACCTATGTGGAGGACCTCGAGCTGGTGCTAGATGTAAATGCACTCAGTACAAGCATATTCATAAAGGATGTGCCCTTTTTGAGAAAGCTCTGTATATTAAAAAAATTAATGTGTATTTTTCATGTGTAAGGTGTTTTACAAGCCCATGACAGAGTCGGGCCGTCTGACAGAAGCTGAGATGGGGGTAATCTTTGTGAACTGGCGGGAACTGATCATGTGCAACACCAAACTCCTTAAGTCAGTATCACACACAAAACAGAAATAAACAGGCACACGTCAATAAATCAGAATATTGTATGAGCATTTATTTTTATTGTGATTATGGTGTACGCGTGTAGAATCTCATAAAATTAGAATATTGTATAATTTTACATAATCATCATAGTAATCACAATGTCTGTTCTGGATTTGCATATTGTTTTGGCAAAGGCTTTACACCCTCACTGATATAGAAAAAAAAAAAAAAAAAAATATATATATATATATATATATATATATATATATATATATATATATATATATATATATATATATATATATATATATATATATATATATATATATATATATATATATATATACTTTGCCAGTTTGTAGCTTTCTAGTTGTAAAATCCATCTTCCCTTTCTCCCAGGGCTCTACGTGTCCGTAAAAAGACGGGAGGGGAGAACATGCCAGTACAGTTGATAGGTGATCTGTTAGCCTCAGAGCTTGCACACATGCAGCCATACATCCGCTTCTGCTCCTGCCAGCTCAATGCTGCCGCTCTGCTACAGAGCAAAACTTACAACCAGCCAGACTTTAAAGACTTTCTCAAGGTACTGAGAGGATTGTGATACATTTCTGAAATAATTTATTAACTCTTCTCTCCTGTTTGTATTTTCCTGAGCAGAAGATTGCCACTAACTACCGCTGTAAAGGAATGCCACTATCCAGCTTCCTCCTTAAGCCCATGCAGAGGATCACACGGTACCCACTGCTCATAAAGAATGTAGGTAGAACAAGACACAGACCACACCGTTTTGCAGAAATGTCAATACAAATCCTGTGTATGACATAAGAAAGTTCTGCGGTTCTGTACCATATTTGCTTTTAATATAAACACATATTGTAATAGTTTCTTTTTGATGCTCAGATCCTGGAACATACCCCAGAGTCTCATGCAGACCGGGGTCCACTGAGGGACGCCCTGGACCGAGCTGAGGAGCTGTGTTTACAGGTCAATGAAGGGGTCCGGGAGAAGGAGAACTCAGACCGACTAGAGTGGATACAGGGCCATGTCCAGTGTGAGGGACCTATAGAGGTAACACACTCCCAGTCCCAGACCACATTAGGCATCTTCTTTTCTTTTGGCTTATTCCTTTCTTGGGGGTCACCTCTATAAATCATAGATCTCCAGGAGTGAAGTAGTTTGCACTGATATGGCATAGGTTTTATACTGAATGCTGGACCTCTTTATTAATCCTGGCTTGGGCCTAGCACAAAGAGTATGCTGGCTTGTGACCCCCTGTGGCTGGATTTTATTAATTGTAGGCATTCTTTTTCTTAATTTGTTAAGTTAAATGCTATGTGTTAAGTTCTTCATGCCAAAGAAAGCAACATTTCTCTCAACACCATCTTCTGTACTTTACATTTTCTCAATTGTCCACTTTTGTCTTTCTGTCAGCATTTGGTCTTTAACTCCCTGACCAACTGCCTGGGGCCCCGTAAGCTGCTTCACAGTGGTCGACTGTACAAAACTAAAAGCAGCAGAGAGCTGTGGGCTTTTCTCTTCAGTGACTTCCTCCTACTTACACACAGCGCCAAGCCGTTCTCATCTTCAGGATCAGACAAGCTGTTCAGCCCTAAAACCAACATCCAGCTAAAGATGTACAAAACGGTAAGGATGGGGCTAGACTTGACTTCTTCTGGGTGCATTTAAAAATACTTAATCAGTTTTCTCTCAATTTCAGCCTTTGTTTCTGAATGAGGTTTTGGTGAAAATGCCTCCTGACCCATCAAGCGATGAGCCATTGTTTCACGTCTCCCACATTGATCGTGTCTATACACTTAAGACTGAGACGCTAAATGAGAGGTGAGCTTCTTTACTAAAACCTCAATAGCAATAATAAGTTTATATTGTATACTTATTTTGCCATTTTGTAGGACGGCATGGGTCCAAAAAATCAAAGCAGCCTCTGAGAATTTTATTGAGACAGAGAAGAAAAAGAGAGAGAAAGCTTACCAAGGTAAAGTTCTAGCAATGCACTTTTTTTTTTTCCTTACATTATTACATTATAGTTAAAGCTATGCAACATATCTGCTTCTAGCTCGTTCTCTTAAATCCAGTGGTATTGGACGACTGTTGGTGACTGTCACTGAAGCTCAAGAACTCAAGGCCTGTAAACCCAATGGTAAGGTCCAATTTATACATTTCTTGTCTTAATATAAATACAATATACTATACTATGCATCATTAAAAAACATGGAAAAGTGAATTATTTCCGTAGTTCAAATTGAAAAAAGAAACATTTTAACATTTTACTTTTTTTTTTTTAGGTAAGAGTAATCCATACTGTGAGCTGACCATGGGGGCCCAGTGCTACACCTCTCGTCCAGTGAGTGACACACTGAACCCAAAATGGAACTTTAACTGCCAATTCTTTATTAAAGACGTGTATCAGGATGTTCTATGTATCACTGTGTTTGAGAAAGACCAGTTCTCCCCAGACGGTTAGACAATTATTTTTATATAAAATTATTCTGTACAGGTGCTCAGAAAAAAAATTCTTAAGCAGTTTTTTGTGCTACAGATTTTCTGGGTCGTACTGAAGTTCCTGTGGCTACTATAAAGAAAGAGATGGAGAGCAAAGGGGCTGCTAACCGTCGTCTTCTGCTGCATGAGGTCTCCACTGGAGAAGTGTGGGTCAAACTGGACCTGCAGCTTTATGAGCCAACTAAATGAGCAGAGCACACATGTACTTTCAGGCAGTTTTGATTTTTATTATTTTATTCATATACCCTATTTTTTGATGCTAAATGAAAAACTTAGATTGGAATACAATAATCTAAGGAGATATCCTCAGAAAGTATGACACTGCCAAATCAAATATCAGATATGCCAATATGACTGCCCAGGTCAAATTCATCACTTTTAATAACGTGAATGTGCCTCAACATAGACACTAATTTTGAGGAACTGCATTTTTCTATATTTGGATACAGTACTGCCTAATTACATGATGACAAATAAACTTTTTCCAGTGTGTTTAATATATATATATGCAAAATTCATATGCATCGTTACATGTAAAATTTCAGGTTTGTGAAACACTGTTTCAGATGCACACTACTGCACATTGTAAAAGCAATGTTTATTTCTGTGGAATGCCATTAAAGCTGAGAAATGGCTCCAGCATGTTTCCCTTTCTACACTTTATACACTACTGCTTGTATGAAGTGTGAACTGGCAGTTGGTGAGGTAGATCTCAGATATGAGTAGTTACTGTCTCAGTTTTCTGTATATTTTATTACAGCTCCAGTCTTCCACTGGAGAACCAACAGTCGCTCTGATGACATCTTCTGTCTTTAGTGTCAATGTAGCATGGGATCTTATCCAACCTGGAGGAGACAATGTCATTCTGTTTTACAGCCCGAGCCCATCACACAATTGACTGAAGCAATGAAATGGATGGCAATTTGGATACCTGCTAAGTGCCCTTCTCTCAGTACTGTTCCCTGTTGGTGTTTTTGTAGGAGTTGAGACAGGAAAACTGGATGGTGTCTGCTCTTGTGTGCTGGCTTGTGACATTACAGAGCTGCGAGAAACCAGGGAGGACTGGAAATTATGAGGTAGCTTATCTTCGAGTCTGCTGCTATTTTTAGAATCTATAGTAGAAGGAAGAAGTGATTAAAATCAGATATGGTGGAAGTATACCTGGATTTTTTCCCAAAATACCTGCTTCAAAGGAATTTGTCATCCAAGTTTCTTTATGTATGTCCTTCATTTCTGCCATCTGAAGAAACATTGTCCCATTGTTAATATTGGCATTGTGGAACAGAATTACAATAATGTAACGTAACAATAGTAGTACTTTGGGGGTGAGATGTATATAGTTCTAAAAGCAAGCCGGGCCATTAGACATAGTTTAAACTTCACTTTTCTCCTTATGGACAATGGTTCTTCGATGGCCTGACTGTAGAACCCAGTTTCACTCCTGATCATTTTATTGTGGCCAACCTTATTACACAGAACCATTTATTTTCATGAGTTATTGTACTAGCTTTGTGGCACATGTATTTTAAAATCTGTTTCAACACTGCGTGTAATTAAAGTACTTGAAATTACTGTATTCAGTCTGCCTACAACCCACCTTTGGGAACCACAGCAAGAGGATGTCCTCCGTGTACTGCTGTAGAGTACAGATTTTACAGTACTGCGTAATTTTATCTAATCTTATCTAAATGTACTCTTTTGCAATTTTAGAGGAGAGTAGTGCTGATACTTGTTGTCAAAATGCACATTTTAAACACTTAACTTGTTTAAAATAGTTACCTTAAGATAATGGGACTTTTTTAGATGCCGGAAAAGGGGATCGTACTCCTTCTGATTGTAGGTGTCTAGAAACACATAACCCTAAAAAATAATGTGGAATAAGAAAAAGAGCCTCAAAAGAGTTCATTTGGCATCTGAAGAAAGAGTAATGTAAGCATATTTGTTACCTTGCTGTTGCAGTGCTGAAGGAAGTGACTGTATAAGCTCTGGCGTCTCTTGATATCTGTAGCTCCACAGCTGGACACGCGCTCATTCAGTTGTTTTTGAAGAGGCAACCACAGGCGCTCTGTCCAGTGTTTGTGAAGCAGCTCCCTTCTCCTCTGCTCTGCGATGTCATGCTGGTTTAAAAAACTCTCCAACTCCTTTACAAATGCATAAAAACAAATGTTAAATGTACAGATAAAAAAAGTGTGTGTCAACATCAATTAGGTCTCACCCACCTTCACACAATCATTTTCTGAATTCAGCAAATGTTGAATTCTGTCTCTCGTCTGCTGGTTTTCAGTCTCCATTTTTGCCTGAAATATTGGTCTCGTGAGCTTATTATATCTTTATCAAAAATATTTAGTCATATGCAGTACCTGGATCCGCCTGACGGAGGGGCAAGAGCGTCTTTCTTGACTGAGAGTCTGTGAGGACCTTGTACAGTTATGGGCCTCATTTGACCCTGTTCTCTGATTTCTCCTGGAGTTGCTTGACTTCACACTTAGCTGAGAAGGACTTTTTACACTCGCTATATCATCTTGTGAATCTACAATATAATTCTGAAAAGAAAATAATATTAACAGTGTCTTAAATTTGCTCTATGTTTAATGCATCTTGCTCAGAAATATTCAACTTACCCAGTCAAAGTATATTATTTAAGTATTTTTTCTCTAAAATCTGCTCAAGTTAAAGTATATTTTAGACTTATGTGAGTACCTAGTTACTTCCCACCTCTGCTCCCACACCTCACATCTTTTCTTACCACTGCACTATCCAATATGTAGTGGCATTAAACAGAAATACATGCACCAGGGCTCCCATTGTACTGTAAGGTTGTATAAATCCTAGCTTGCTCCAGACACAATTGTACTGCTGAACTTAAGGCAACAAAAGAACATAACAACAGGCAGTGACAGATCACATTCTCACATAGAAACCTGAGACTCTCCCCTTCATTAAGCAAATAGATGAGGATTTATTTTTTATTTTTTATTTTTTTTTTTTACACTCAGCAGCTTTGATTACAGATAAGACGGGAACAATTTTCCTGCATCTGGGTCATTGTGTTATTATATTACGCAGCATCACATTGGTTATCATGCATTCCACCTGATCCGCTCCAGTGACTAATGAATGAGTCTGTCAATAACCTGAAACCTCTCTGTCTCACTGTATCCATAGGCTGAGATGTGAGGACAAAAGAGAAAGATAACTGTCCCACATAAGTATTGTACATCCTGCCAAACTGTCAGGTCAGTCACAGCCACACAAAACTACATAACGACTCATGAATTATTAGCTGGCAAGATTTCACAGATTCACACTAAAGTAATCATCTGGAAAACAATATAAGTGTGGAAATAGAATTGTGTGCCATTGAACTACACCTAATATAAGTACGGTTTAATTCTGTGAAATGACAACTTGACACATACTGTAGTATTAATATTATTTAAAAAAAAAAGGTTAGCTACCGTAGGCCTACCTCAGAAATAAACAGAGTCCTGTGGATAGGTGTGTGAAAGGTTATGACGCCCCTGGCACTGTTTCTCTTCTTGGGAGACATGGCTAATTTAGAGAGAAAACATTTGGCATTTGCAGAACGTTATGAATACTCTGGTACTGCTATAGGATAGTTGCTTACCTTTGTTGAAGAAAGCAGAGTAAAAGCAGAGTAAAAAACATTCAGGAAACAAAGGAAAAGTTAAAACACAGTATTAGACGTACTCAAGTGCAAAACCCAGCTTGCTGTGAGAGTTAAGCGGTGATAGTAAGCTGTTGGAGGCTGCAGCAGGTGCAGCCTACAGACAGCAGGGGTTGCGTTGCCATGACGCCGCCAACACGCGAGACGACTCAAGACTTTTACGCAGACATAACATACGTCGTTTTTATAATGTATAAATATGATATATTAAAATGTAATTTTTGATTATTATTATTGAAAAGGGTAGGTCATGTGATTGTTGTACTAAAAAATCTTTCATAGCTGCTAAGAGAAGCTATATTAGGTTAATAGTAGGATGAAATCTGGTCTTAAAGCGCTTGTTGACACCTCAGTTGCACTTTCAATTCGTTGAGCAGTGTCCACACCTGCCGGGAGAGACAGTTAATTAACAGCCTATTAGCGGCGTTAAGGCAGGGCATGGTCAGATCGCTCAGCTTTTCACAACCTTCTTTCTTTCCGCCGCTGAGCCCAGGACAATAGGGAGACTACATGGATTGGTGGACTTCACTAGCAGCCTGTATTGCCCTTCTCTGGATTTTTTGCTTCATAGACGGTAAGAAAGAAATGCTGTTTGCTACGGGAGCTTTCAAGACTCATTGTGGCACAGTTATGCAGTGAAGTGTTAGGATTTCAACTGAGAACAGTAACATCATAAAGGAGATAGCCTGCATTATATTATAACTACACGTTATTTCTTTAACATTTAGTATGACTGGATTTGGCATGATTTTGGACAGAATGGGATTGATTAAATTTAGCAGCAAATTTTAGCCTTACTTTACACACGATTCAAAGTGACAAAAATTAAACGCTCATGTTTGAAAAAGTCTACCACCGGCCTAAAGCGGGGTAACTGGCATAAACAACAAATAGTTACTTGAATTAGTAATTATTTAAAATATTTAATTAAATTGCCTAAATAAACTCAACTAAAATATAATTTTAGTTTGTGGATAAGGTAAGCCCAGGGTGACGCGTAATTACGCACGGATTTGTGTAGTCAGGTGATAGGAGACTCCCCCATGGCAGGAGTAGTTGTAATCTGTCTGTTTGTAATGATTGGTGACATTAGGCACGGCTTTAAACCGCGCCACAGCTGACAGGTTACCTTCTTATCTCCAGGCAACGCGGTGCTTGAGCTGCGGTTGCTCTTCCATGCTCTGACCAAAGCCGCTTGTCACCTGTACCTGGCCTTGCTCCCGCTGCGCAGAGCGGCCACCCACTTCGCCGACTGTGCAAGATACCTGATCAACCATGCCCAGCAGAACCAGTCCCATTCCGGATACCTGCAGCAGGGCACACCGCTGGCCAAGAAAGGAACGCTCCACTTCCTGGAGGGGATGTGTGTGGTGTGTGAGACAGCGCCCAACCTGATGAGCGCAGCGCTCAGTCTGGGCTCCGCCTTTTGCCACATGATGCAGGGGGGCTTCTACGTCCTGGCAGCCACGCTGCGTACCATTCAGCTTAACCTGTTCTCCCAAATGAACGGTGAGAAGGATAGATGGGACAAAGAGCGCACAAGAGCCAAAGAAAGCGAGAAAAAGCTCAACTCTAAAGTGTTGGAATACATCTCAGTGTTTTGTCAGGATCCTGTCAGTGCTTTGCGTATCAAAGTTGACGTGCCACCTGTTTACAGATAATGTTTGTCACTTTGTCCACTACAAGCTCTTTAACTGGCACTAAGCGGCCTTTTGTCACTGGCGATGGGTCAGAGATTACAGTGAATGTTTTCAGGTGCTGAATATAAGTGTTAACTCACTAAAGCAGAAACACAATATAAGCAAATATCTGATCATGTAAAAGTCTATGGATAAAAGGTGCAATTTGTTATTATACATTTATTGAAATATCAAATAAATGCCTAAACCTAATCTTGAATAATACATCATAGGGCATGTTTAATTAAATTCACAATACATGAATGTATAATCAAATGTCATTATTCCTTTAGCTCAAGTTAAAACCTGCTAAAACAAAGAACAGTGGCTACAGCTCAATACGTACACAAACTATACTTCTTCAGCTAGTATTTAATGAGAAGTAATGCATCAGTGGCAGTAGCAAATCAGGTGGATGTACAGTACTGCTATATTGTTTTGGGCCTCTCTTTGCACTGCCTGACAGATTTGTGTACAATGAAACAAAAAGGGGATGTGACGGGAAAGAGACTAGTCGAAGTCATCCAGGTTAAGTCTGGTTATTGGCACCAAGGATACTGTCTAAGTAGATATGCAGCAGTCCAACAAGAGTGGAAAGGGAACGAGGAGGAATAAACGGGGTCATGTTGGGGTAAGTAGCACTGTAGTCTGATAATGAACATGGACTTGTTCCAGTGGAGACTAGAGCTTTGCATTAAATGTCTTGTGGCACTTCTGTGGAGGGATTTTCCCAGCTGCAGAGAAAGAAAAAGAAAAGTAGCATTCTGTGTTGTCAAAATAAATCATAATAAATCAAAATAAAAATATTTGAAGTCAGAGGTCATTCTTAGCTATGAATATGACTTACAAAACATGTTTTGAATTTTTCTGACAGCTGCTTTGTTCACTTTGTATGCTTTGTCATTCGACCTACAATAAAAACATGACAAACTATTTTAGCATCCAAATGTCTGAACATTAAAATTACAAAATAGCTTTGTTGAAGACATCTTTACTCACCCCTCTAATTTTGTCACAGCTCCTAGAGTTCGCAATGCAGACAAAACATTTTTTTGTGCGTCCGATGACAGGGCTTCATATGTGTGAAGTTCACCTACACATGACAGAAATGGACAACTAGAGATTAATAGTTTAGACAGCTTAGGAGAGATCAGAGGAAATTTCTGTCATGCTCAGTTTTACCTGAGAGGATGAGCTTCATGACAAAGCTCCGCACAGCAGGCTGCAACTGCTTTTCTGAGATCGTATTGGCCTCCTGGTTAACAAGGTAATCTAACATCACCTGCATATGGTAAATACAACATTGTGATTTTCTAGTCTGTAAAGTAAAAAATAACTCCAATTGTCTGTAAGGATCACTCAATGTACCCGATACGTCTCAATAAAGGGTTGAAAAAGAGCGCAAAGGAAGGACAGCACCTCCTGCCCAGCCTCTGTCACTGTCAGTTCTTCTGGACCGATATGAACAGCTCCACATTCCTTCATTAATAAACATGCTTCCTCAAAATCCTAAAAAAAAAAAAACAATATTACTGCCAGGACCTGACTAGAAAAGACTTTTAACATTATTTATGAAGAGGTAGTTACTAAAATGGTGCATGTCAATAAATTAGAATATCATGGAAAAATGTTATTTCCGTAATTTAAAAAGTTACACCTTAATTCAGTACACACAGAGTGAAATGTTTATTTTTTTCATTTGATGATTATGATAATCCAGCCACAAGAAGTCAAAAGGCAGTGTTCTTTTTGTGCCAGACCCAAGCCCAGATAAATGAAGAGGGTTGCCTCAGGAAGTCCATCAGGCATAACCCTAATGCTTTGATAAATGGTAATGATTATGATGATTACTTAATTTAAGTTTATGAGATACTGAATTTTGTAACCATAAAATAAGTTAATCCTAGAAATATTTCACTCTGTATGCACTGAATCTATATATTTCAAGTTGTTAAAAAGGTGATAGAAGTTACTTGAGATGAATTTCCAGGAATGAATATAAATTCATTGGATAATATGTCCTGTAGGAAGCAAAAGAACAGGAAGAGCTCATCTGTGAGAAAAAGGAATTTAGAAAGTTAAAAGTGTAACATGGCAAACACTTTTATTGCTATATTTTCAAAGACTCTCACCTCTCTGTGAGGTCTTGGTTACATGTATAGCAGTTGCGAGCAAAGCTGGCCGAAGGAAAACATGCAGTGACTGATTTCTATATGACGCTATCATAAGCACTGTCGCTGCTGTCCTAGTTACTTCCTCCTCTGCACTGATTGGATGTCTTCTCACAGGCACTTCCTCCTGAACCAGACAGACCCACTCCCCCTTTTGAACAACTATGGAACAGTGAAGAGCCACCATAGATGACAGCACATCTTTGTCTGACAATTGTTCTGAAATAAAGAAAAAACAATATTGTGAGTAAATTATAAATGCAGTAGTAAATTTTACTTCACATGCTCTGAAACGTAAGTCAGTCTGTTAGGGCACTCTCGGGTTACTGAGAGTATTTAAGTTTAAGTTACTTAAAGTTAAATAATCCACTGAACATCTCTTAAGTGAATCTGATGCTCATGCTAAATCACATTCACCTAATCTGTCTGATCTTTCTCACACTCTGTCAGGGAAGCCTTTAGTGTCTTGAGGTGGAGTCTAGACAGAATCAACTCTACACACCCTCCTGGAACCTCCACTCTTCCACCACCCAGCTCATGGTTCACCCGTTCCAGATTGCAGACTCTGGAAGACAGAGTCCTTTGTGTCCAAGCCTCAATACTCTGAACTACTTCTCCACACATACAATCAGCTGAAACCAACTAGCCCAGTTTGACTAGCCTTCTGCCCCACGCACTAACTATTCTGGAGTTCTTTATCCCTGCTTGTGCGTGTCTTGTTATGTGTGTTATATTGATAAGAGGGTGTCATGAAAGGCGCTAAATAAATGGAAGCTATTGTTACAATTATTCAGTGTAACCACTACTTAAACCAATGCATAGCATTATGATCACCTTATTGGCTATGTTATGAACACCTGTTTAACAGCATTTAAGAGCATTCACAATAAAGTGCACTACACTGTTAATTGTGAAACTTTTTTTTTATCAGAACAAGCATGAACGTTTTCAGCAATCTGAAATCAGTAGCTCATCTCTTGGATCACACGGGCCAGCCTTCTTTCCCACCATGCATCACCTGTGGTCAGTTTACCAGCGTTGTTCTTTAGACCACTGCAGACCGTACAACCCCACAAGAGCTGCTGAGTTTCAGGGACAATGCATATTGATTAACATTTTTGTAAATATGCAAAAATAAATAAATAACAAAAGGCTATTTTTCATCTGCAGTCCCTCGACAGGTGGTGTTATAAGTCACCCTAAAAAGTAAAAACTATTTACTGTTTCTAACACATCACCTTTGAACACAAAATGTTCACTTGCTGCCTAATACTGTATATCCCACCCACTGACAGGTGCCATGATGGAGAGATAAACTGTAATATTCACTTCGCCTGTCAGTGGTCATAATGTTATGCCTCATCAGTGTACAGCATAACACTATATACAAATGCCACCTACTGGTTGCTAAATGAATGAAGTTAACTTCAAACAAAAGAGCACTGAAAAGAAAGTCCTCTCATGTGCTTCAGCTTAAAGCCGTTATTGTGAACTAAATTTGGTAAGAATAAGTTAAATATTTCTACCTGGCCAGTGAAGGCGAGCTCCAAAGCGCACTGCCAACTTCCTCAGCCAAAGAGTTTTTTCTGTGAGCTCACTCCACATCATGCCCTTCTCTGATAAAGCTGATGTAGGAAGCTGAAGCAACAGGCAGGCCATTAGAGACCAGGGGCTTATGAATGAGCCCTCCTCCTGATGTCTAACTACAAGGTGGGCTAACCAATTCACGCAGGCCCGGACGTCTGCACTTGGCTCCTGGGGCAAGTTTCTGTAATCACAATAACATATTGATGAAGAAAGTTAGTGTTAATGCATTATGTTCTTTATTGATAATGCATTAACTCACCTTGGTATGAGATTGTATTGGCAGCGGTTAATCTTGCCCTGACACAGTTCTCTCACTGACAACGGACGACTAAAGTTCACATGCATGCTGCCATAATCTTCTTGCAGCACTTTGCTGGACTTTAAAAGTCCCTGTAGAAAATGATTTAAACAAAGTGTGTGTATATTTCCGATTACTGGCAACCTTTTACTTCCTTTCTAGTAGTTGTTATGGAGATAACTGTAACTTATAAAAACATTAATAAGCTAATGATTTCTTACACCATTGCTAACTTTTGCATATTTCTTTACATGTGACAAAGTACTGTATGTAAATAAAATATACCGTGGTAGTTTCTTTAGGCTTGGGAATGCCCAGTAACTCATGAGCAAGCAGTGATTCCTCCACTACTCGGTCATAGTTGATACTTATAGGCACCAAAGTGACATCAAATACTTCCCCTTTAAAATAAGGCTCTAGTACCATGTGCATCATACCTATGCAGACACAAAGAAATATACAAATATTTAATATTGCATTTTAAATACTAAACAAACAAAATGTTTGACATTTTTCCATGGCGTTTAATATAAAAAAATACAGCTCCAAACACGGCTTACCTAGTTTAGGTGGTAGAGATTTTAACGTGCGACTTCTTAAGCCCTCTACAAAAAACTCAATCGGAGCAAATCCTGTCTGAGTACAGTATACACAGAAAAATACTACTTTAGTATCATGCAAAAATTTGTAATACTACAACAAAGTTTATTATGATACTGGTATGTGTGTGTGTGTTTTCTTACCCTGACAATGGTTTTGACATACTCAGAGAGAACTGCCCAGTATAATTTGTCAGAACCAATCGAACGTCGGATGAAGAAGGCCCCAGAGCGACGCATTATCATTCCCACAAGCTTCATCCCTGCAAGAGCTTTACAGCAAAGATAAAATAATCAAACTACTGAAAGAAATTGACATATTGATTAATGCATGTTGATTTCTTCTTAGACACTTGCGAAGTCCTGCTGCAATGACAGGCACAGGGATGTCATATGTGAAAAGGATGTAGGAAATGACTAGGAAGTCCACATAGCTCCTGTGAGTGGGCATCAGAATGACTGGGCTCTCCTGGACGGCCTGTTGGAGCTGTGAGGACATCATAATAATTAACTTGTATGAAAATTACATTTGTAAGAAATTAACATCATGAGTCCAGACCATGTTGAGTCCTTCCACATTGACATAGATGTTGGTGAAGAGACTCTTGAGCACTTTACTGAGTATGTAGCCCATCAACCTGATAAAACCCAGCTGCAGGTTTTGAGACATCTCCTCCAAAAGCACACGGGCATCCTCTTTAACCTCTTCCACTGATAAACTGGCCTCTATGGCTATCTGTATAGACATTCAGGAAACTGTCATATGAACACAATGCTCTAGGATAAACATTAAATGACCACAGTACCTCCTTGAACATATATTGCAGATACTGGGACTCCAGCGCTGCTTTGCTGAGATCAGACGCAGAGCAGGGTGCCATTTCTTTGTAAGGCTGGGGGTTAAAGGTCTTCAGGGCATAGCTAAGGTCACTGGAGCGCCTCCTCTCCTCCAAAATGTCCACAACCTCCTCATTGGCAGCACTTGTATACTAGAGGAAAACATAAAGTTATTGTCTATTCTCCTGGTGAGAGTGAGGGCATAATAATGTAAAATGTAATGTTACATTGACAAATAAAGACAGTAACAGACTGAAATTGGTATATGTGGAAGAAGTACTCAAAATTCATAGTAAAAGTACTGTTACTTCAAATAATATTACCAGGGCTTGACATTAACACCAGCCAACCAGCCAAATGTGGGTAGATTTCCATTTTGACTGGTAACATATTGATTTCCACTAGCCACTCTTGCTGGTTGGATTTTATCTGTATTTTCTACAACAAATTTCAGCCTGAATTTCTGAATTTCTTATCATAAAGGCTACTACACAATAAACACATCAACATTTCAACCAACTAAACTGTGGCCAGTGAAAGCCTTAACTGTAACCCTTACTCAAGTAGAATAGTAGTTGGTAGTAACAGGAAAATACTAGGAGTGGTAGTAACATTAAGTACTTTCTACTTAACTAAACTTCACATTTGATACTTTTTTACATTTACTCAAGTAGAAATTAATTACTGTTAATACCAGTCCTACTATTTTTTTCCTATTACTACCAGCTACCATTATGATGCTGCTACTACTACACTTACTACAACTAGTGCTAGAAAAAGTAAAATTTTCTTTAAAAATGGCATTAAGTAAATGACTTGAAGGCCAATATCTTATTACTTTCTAACTCTGACTGAGTAATGTGAGAATTACTAATGGGATTAAAATGCACATACAATATTATGTTTACTGTCTATAGTGTCCATAGAATTTTCTGTTTGTCTCACTAAAGCTGTTAAGTTTAAGTAGGTCAAAGTTTCTGAAGTTTAAATACAGTTTCACTGAACTGTATTTAATTCTGATTTAATTCTGTGGAAATGAACTGCAGTGTTTCCTCAGAGCTTTTGTGCACTTTGTTGCACATTTGGTTCTACGCTACTTTTGACGCTGCAGTGAAACCGCATCAAAAGCACAGAAGTAACTGCACCGTTTTTCTTTATGTAGCCTCGTTAACAGGACACTTACCGTGCTCGACATTGTTTCTCGGAGCAACGCAAACCTCGCAGGTGCTTTCCTTTTTTTTATCCTGTGTAAAACTTTCGTCCTCCACTGCCCACGTACAGCTCAGACCTCCGGGGACAAAGCCCAATGGAGTGGCGGAGTTTGGAAGCTCCTCCCGCTGAGTGTCCTCTAGTAACCCCAGCCTCATTTAGCCTTCTCATTTAACCCCCAAATCATTTTCAAACACCGTTATCGGGCATCAGCTAACATCAGTTAACTTAATTTTTTTTTCCTTAAATTATTATAGACCCTTCCAGGAATGACGTGTTTAAAAGTGTTGTGCACGCAGCCTGGTACCGATATTAACGTTCTATCCCATTCATTTCTATGAAGAAGCAAAATAAAAAAAATATATATTAATTTAGACGTTTTGGGGCTGCAGGAACGAAAGGTTGTTGTTTATATATTTCTTAACAATTACTCTGAATCAGTATAACCCAGATCTGAGTTAGTACCATTTGCTAAAGTTAACTCATGATTCATGAAAGTAGGGTTTGTGGTGATTGATGAATTAAATCTGAACATGCATTGTCAAACTATTGTTGCCCGCCACATTTCTGTTACTATTTGTCCAGCGTAACATTGAAATTAAGAAATATAAATTACGTAGCCTTTAGCTTGTATGCTAATTATAGACGCTAATTGCAACCTTACATTAAACGGCTAAACGTTGACACACTCGCTAATGTTAATAAACCAGGCTCTGATATTACTGACATGTGGCAGAGTGGTTGTCAGTTGCCAAACCTGTCTTGATCACTCCTAATTTGTAATGTTTTGTGGCTAGAAATGGTCTTTTCTAACTTCCGGTACCAGCCTTTGGAACCCAGACGTTCTGTTTACAAACACAAGAAGGCTCTATTTAAAACATGCAAAAATGATAATGATAGAATTAAAATATTATTAAAACGTAAAAAAAAATTCACATTTTTTTTCAATGAATATATGTAAGTGTAACTTTTTGCAAGCAAAATATGCATTTTCACAATAATACATATTAATTATAAAAAATGTAACTAAAATCATTTTATATTTTTTTCTAAAAAATAACTGAATGTGAAAGAGTGTTGTGACTCTAGTACAGCCATTTCCAAATAGCGGCCCCGGACCAAATTCTGGACCCCACGAGGCTTTGATCCGGACTCCAGAGTATTTTCCCAAATGCACATAAGCCTAAAACATCGCTTGATATCACTTAATTTCCATTTTGAACAGGCGTGCATAAGACCGCTGTATGTGCCAGCTCGAGGGTCCTTTAATCTAACAGCAACAGTAGTACTTTCAGATTGGCTCAGATGAGTTATAAACTTCTTTTTTTTTTTAACTGACTCCGAGGTCGATTTATATACTGTATATATTCGGACCCTAATTGTGTGAAGGAATATTTTGTGGACCTCGAGCAATTTTATTTGGAGACTCTAATGTAGTTAATCAGAAAAACAAAACAAAAAATAGCACCAATGCATTTTATTGAAGTCAAAAATGGGCTGATAAAATTAAAAGGCAATCACAGATTATAAGCTTTGGGCATTGTAACTCTTTCATAGAAAGAATAGTAATTATTAAATCTAATAAACACATTTGTCACACATACACTGTAGGCTTTCTCATACCAACAATGATAGGACACTCTGGTAGACATCTACATGAAATATTCTCAAAGAAGGTACTTTTTCTATGTGATATAATACATGAAAAATTAGCACTATAAAATAGACAGCGGGACATGACAAGACAACAAATTAAAGGCGAGCCCATACAAATGACTCACACACATGTTCATATAGAAAAATATAGTCTGCAAGAATACATATTTTCATAAATCAATAATTGTCATATCATTGTGCTTCTTTATGTATTTCACTTTCACTTTATAATGTACCTTTTGCAACATTTAAAAACTAAGCTTAATCCACGAAGTGCACTGCTAAAGCTAATATTGAAACAAACAACTTGCTCCTACTTTATATGCTATAGTCAAATAAGAGTATATTTTTGCGTTTCCATGCTTAAGTTTAAATGTAACGGTCCGGCTAACAATAATTAACAAAATATATTTTGTAGTTTGTGTTTAAGTAACTTTCAGTCTCAAAAACATGAGTTTAGCATACTGTAACTGTTTGAATTCATAGCTTACAAAAGTACATAACTAAATCAATAGTAATGCTCACACTAAGATCAATATTTACCAAGCTGCCTAAATAAATTATTCCTTATAAATTAGAGTCTTTTCTTATATACATACAGATACATCTAGTCAAAAAGCCATGGTGGCAGTTATAAAAGTGCGCTTACATCCATCTTGTGCGTCAAGATTTTTCACAGTGTTTTTGCCTCTCTCCATTTGCTACACACATATTTGCTACATCTCATGCACACTCAGAGCCGGCCTTAACCTTTCTGAGGCCCTAAGCAAATTTCAGCTCAAGAACCCTACTGTCAGCTGTGTTTGTCTGTCTGTCGGTGATAAACAAACTGATGCCCTTTACAAGTAGCGACTCTGGACAATGTCAGGATGCGTGCCTGCTTCTCCTGATATTATCCCCACACTTAGTCAATCTAACGTAAAACTTAACTAAACAGAAAAAAGTGAAGCACAAATAAGTTGTGGAGCACATGATGATTTTCGTGCAGTACATCGACAGATGCATGGCACGCGCATCATCAGCTGGCTGCCGGACCATCTACTGCTGCATACAAACAGCTGATCGCTCCGGACATAGCACTAGGGCCCCCAAGGATCACCTCCAGGTGTGAAAAGTGGGAGGGGTTGCATACAACCAACAAGGCCCTCCTGAAGATTTCAGCAGAGGGTCCGGGTATAGGTGTGTGTTTGTAAAGGGCATGAGATATACATGCTAGCTTTTATTTAAGCGAAAGCATATACCTTTGAATTAATAATTGACTATTTTTATCCAAACTGTCACCCTGCCTGGACTTAAACATGTTTTATTTAGTGAACTTTTTTGATGACATCAGTGTAGACTTTATTTAAGAATATTTAACCCACCTTTATAGAACTAAACCTTTTCCCAAATTAGGCTACCAGTATTTTACAGATTTACTGTAATGTATTGTTTTAGACCTCAAATAAGCTAAAAATACCATTGTCTACTGTTGCCTATTTAAACATTCTGTGACCTCCTTTAGGGCCCTGACCAACCATTTGAGAACCACTGTGTCAAACTAACTTACACTTGTACTTAGCAGATTCATGTTGTAACAGGACCACTTAAATAAAATTTGAGAGTGACTGGTTTCTAACAGTACGTCAACACTCACACGAGTTACACTTAGTAACTATTACACACATCTCACACAGCCCCCTCTGTGTGACTTTGTTCCTTTTTATTGAGGAAACTACTGTCCAGATCTCTGTGTCCTCTGCCATATGCAGTGTGGCGTTAGATTAAATCACCTTGTGCTCAAGGTAGCTCCAAAATCTCTCCTCTATTTAGCGAACAGCAGAGCAATCGAGACTCGAGAAAGATGAGAGGTGAGAGGGAGACAAAAGCAAAGAACGCAGCGGCAGTGCCATTTTTCTGAAACATGCGCAATAGAAGAGTTAAAACAGAGTCTCCCTCATAGCGGAAAGGTGAGGAGAACACGCAGGGGGCACGCGGAACCGCTGGGGAGGGACAAGTGAGGCTGTGCTCCGGTAGGGTGCCAATAGCACAATGGGCTCTCTGCTGCGAGCATTTACAAAAGAATCACCAATCGGGGTGGTATGTGGAGAGAGATTAGACAGGTCTGCCGTAACGACACACTGATGGACAGACAGAAACGTGACCACTGCTTTGGCCGAGAGGAGGGCAGGGCCCTGCTACCGCGGTAGGGCCCTACGCAAGTTGCGTAATTTGTGTATAAGAAGATCCAGCTCTGTGCACACTGCTTTTTAGGCCTCTGTTAGTCAGCTGCTGGGGTCTGCTGAAGTGAGATTCCCCGATGGTCCACCGGGGGCAGATTCTCCCTCCAGAAGGTGAAATGGCTGAAGGTGTCTGAGCAAGGAAAATCTGAGGAAGAAGATCGTGCCTTCAGAGGAAAGATGTGGTCCACCACCTCCCCAAGACGTACGTAACTAAAGAGAGAAGATAAGTCATTATACTGGAAATACAAAATTACTTTTATCTTGGTCAACTTTCATGCAGAACTTACGACGAGATGTTGGTCTTGGCATGTTCTTGCACTAGTTCACCTTTTGGGTTGACAGTAAAAATTCGGTTCAGTTGGACACCAACTTCTTTATAGGAATAAACATCCTGAAAAAATAAAATACGGGAATTGGTGATAAAGTCTAAAATAAGAGGAACTAGAACGCCACAGGCTTACAATGTATAAATATAGATCTTTGTAAATTGCACTATTTATTCATCTTCTTTGATTTGTTCCTGTTGCAGGTAGCTGAAGCCTATTCCAGCTATGGGCATATGGGGCACACCTCAATCAATGGCCAGTTAGTCCCAAGGCTGACACAGAGCCATACACAACAGAGTCGGCCAGCCTAAAGATCAAACCCACAACCTCCTTGCTGAGAGGCAGAGGCACTGACTATTCTGCCACCCCTTGATAGAGCTACAAGGAATTATTTGTAACTTGCGTGTATTTACCGTTGGTCTGTTTCCAAATGCTGCATAGAAAGGTTGTGTGTTCGGGTGGAAGAGGTTCTTGATGTCATTGAGACACTCCACTTTGAACTTCTCTGGCTTCTTCTCAATCACCTCCCTTTAAAAGAGAAAAACAATAAAATATGGTCACGCATTTGTGCGTCATGTAGCACAATGGCTTAATATTGATAATAAAGCTCTATTTTAGAGACAAGACCTGTGTAGAGCTGAGAAGAGACTACTGGGGCTCAGAAGGACGGGACCCATAGGGAGCATGGTACCTCTCTCATTGACCCAGTTTAGATAACCTCTCGTCATGTCCGCCATGCCAATAGCTCGAGCTGAGCAGTACAGGAACTTGTAGCCATTTCTGAAAAAAAAGTGATAAAAATTTTACTTATACATACTTTAAAGATTTTAATGGCTTTTCTAATAACTTTTCCATCTGACAGTTTGATGCTTACTGGCTGACTTTGTGATAGAGGTGTGCAATGCCTTGATGTGTCCAGTCTTTTCCCAGTGTAGGCAAAATATGACCCAATGTGTCAGATCTAAAGCCAAATATACAGCAGATGCGTTATTTAACCCATGTCAAGGCACAGCTTACAGAGAATATACTGCTATTTAATAAACTGTCTAAATATTAGAAGGCATACCTGGTTATGGTTCCATCTATATCAGAGATTATGATCTTGTCGTCCCAGTTCCAGAGGTAGATAGTGCCCTGACAGCGACATGTCCCCTGGTACTGAGTGGTCACACTGAAGACAACATCATTGGGTCCGTCCAACAACTGGAGGGACATCTGTGTGGGGAAAAGATATTTCAATTATTATTAGCAACATTACTCATAGTTATGACCTAAATGTTCTAGAATGACCTACCAGCTGCTCTGAAGTGAGTCGGAGTGTCTTCTTATAGGACACGCCTCCAGGTGCATGTCCAGCCTCTGATTGGATGGAGGTCTTTACTCTTCGTTCATCATCACTAGAGGATGAGTCTTCTTTGAGTCTGGAGGTAGAAAAATATTCAAATAAGCCCAAAAACAATAAAACTAATGTACAAACTGGTTCCACAGTATTACACATTTTTAAACCCTTTAATCTCTTTTATGTTTAATTTCATACAGATAGAGAATGCAGACTTGTATGTATCTTTGTACAGTATGTATGTATAATAAGTAGAATAAAGTTTCTTTATGTTTATTGTTGCCTGTTTTTTTAAATACATTTAAGATAGTTTGTTTGTTCTTGTACAGTAAATATAAATGCTTATCTTATCTCATTAATAGCTAACATACCTGTTTGTCATTGAACCAGACTGATCAACAGAGCCAGAGGCACCAGGCTCCTACAAAAAGAGAAGTGTGTTTATAGTTAATTTTGTAATACACAAAACTACTGCTGGCCTCTTAAAATTGAATATAAGAAGTTGTAATTACAGATTTTGTGCTGCTGTTTCTGCCCCTCCAGGGTAACCACCATCTTCCTCCTTTCTTGGGCATTTTTTCTTTCATGATGTTCTCCATTGTAGCCTGTAGGTGGCCACACAGGTAACCCAAACAACCACAACAAAACACCAGAAAACACACTTAAAAACTGAACCCAAACCAGACCATAAATCAAGTCATACAGTTACATAAATAAACATAATGTCGGTAATGGGTAATGAAAAATAACACTTGATGAGTATTTGATGAAAGTGTAACATGATAAGAAAATATGAGGAAGTTAAACACAGGAATTTTTGTTATAACATACAGAGCTGTAGCTAAGTATGCCATTTAAACAACAGAAGAAGAACTGTATGGCTGTATGCATATAACTCATACAAGAGTACTAATAAAGAAAAGTGATAACATAAAAGGGACCAGAACAGAGACAAGTGTACAAAAGGTAGATATTTATCATAAAATATCAGTTTTCATTGAAAGTGCATCATTTATCACAGTGACTTTATAGAGAAGGTGCAGTATAGGTTTAAGCCAGAAGGGGGTATCATTTCCATGTAATAGAACCTGCCTAGACTTAGATATTCTCTGTGCTGTGTGTGGATTGTGTGCCATGTATGTATCGATTTCTCACCTTTGGCAGAGGTTTCTGGAAGGCTTGCATAGCCAGCATAAGTGGAGCCGCAGTGCTCCAATTATAGTACCTATGACCAAAAAAAAGCCAAAAGTAGCAAAAACCAGAAACACTTACTAACATGGATTCTCTTTGCACAATAAAGCATTAATTAAAGGTTTGTTGGTGTATGTCTTACTTGGAGCCAATTTTCACGACTAAATTGGGGTCATCAATGAGGGATGGGTTCTGTGCAAACTGCTGGTAGGAGATGATCTTTTCGTGAAACTGCTCTGTATGTGGAAAAAATGGATTTTCAATTTAGAAAAACAGTTAATGCTGATTTTAGTTATCTTGGTTAGTATTAACAAACGCTCACCATTAGTTATTTCCCTGTTTTCAGTGAGTCCCCCGCAAAGAGAGATTGCCATAGACGGCAGGTCAGCTATGTGGTCGCAGGAGGTGTCCACACCACTGTCCCCACCAGAGGACTGTGGGGACAAACTGGTGCTGTGCAGGCCAGACTCAGCCATGCTCCTCACTCCTGCTCCACCATCGCTAAAGAGAGGATCAAACAGGACAAAATAAAAATAAAAAACGTTTATGCAAATATGTATAGTAGTAACAGTTAAAGTAATTGTAGTAATAATAGTGATAAAAGTAGTTATAGTAGTCATTGTAGTGGTAGTATTTTCTACTTACACACTCCCTCAAAAAAACTACATATACTTGAGTAATATTATTTTGCAGAATCAGTACTTTTACTTGAGTAGTGAGTTTGGAGTACCTTTTAGGAAAATACAGAGCTGCGACTTCAGGCTCCAGCTCTGTGATATCATCAAGGTAAATACCATCAGAACCAAGATGACGGCTTCTCTTTTCAGCTAAAACACAAATTCAAATACTCAGCACATCCTGCCTTTTTAAGCTTGACTGAAAACACAATGAAATGTAAAATCATACTATACCCTTTTTCTTAGATGGAGAATCAGTTTTGCCTTGTACACGAAGCACTGTCTCATCGAGCTCCATCATCATTCCAGCTGCATTACTGGCACCGCTGGGCGAACCTTCCTGTGCCTCTTCACTTCCACTCATCGTCTCCATTGGCACTGACTGTATCTCCATCCCCACCATGATACCCGGCTCCCCAGTGTGGGCTGTCTCCTCTGGCATTATCACTGTGAGCGCTGGCATTTCAGAGCAGGGGTCACATTGTTCTGAATTGGGCTCGTGGCTTATTACTCGGAAGTGAGTGTTCTCCGACACAGGGATGGACACAGGGCTGACTGGTGAGGGGTCAGGTTTCACAGACAGGAAGGACGGCTGGGGAGGCATAAAAAAATAATCAGTATAAATGTATGCACCAATACTTCCTTATAGTCCCACTCTGTTTATTATTCATCTTTATCCACTGTTTCCTGCAACTAAGGTCCTAACACCCTCAACAATCTAATCACCAGACTGACACAGAGACATACACGAGTGCTTTATGTGTTTTATGTGTTATTGTGGCTACAAGTAAGATTAGATTAGATTGAACTTTAATAATCTCACACAGTGGAGAAATTCACTTGTTCAGGCAACTCTTAATACAGAATAAAGTGGAGAAAGCAAGAAAAATAAAGTGAGCATACAAACAAAAAGGTGCAATATAAATTATTTCAAAGAAAAAGCAAAAATATGTAACATTATAAATATAAAATTAACAGTGCAAAGTGACCACACAGGCTATATACATATGTACATGGTGATGGTGGAATATGATGAATATGATGATATTGACAGTAGGAGGGTATTGCACAGTACAGAGAAATATAAATAAATATTATACAGTAGTATGATTATACAGAAAAGTTTAAGGAGACTTTAGTTACCGTTGCAGCTTGTGGCAGCTCTCCCCATGCCCAGTGCATTTCTGGATTTTGATTGTCTGCGCCCGATTGCTTAGTCATTAGTTCGGAGTCGCTCTTGGAAGAAGTGGGACGTGAACTGTCAGGGCTGAGAAAAACAAGTTTAAATCTATGATCATTTTTGTTTGCCTGTAGATCTTTCTTTGTGTTTATAGATAAGCGCCACACCTCTGGAGAGGGCTCCATTCTCCATCTGAACGAGGGTAGATGCCATTTTGTTTAAAAGAACCACTTGTTGAACCTACTGTGGCCTCCTCCTTTGAGATTTCCCGGGACAAACACCTAAAACAAACACAAACACTTTTACTTCTAACCTGACGTTACAAAATGAGTTTCCTAACCCACATGGCTCATGTCTCAAGGTGCAGTGACCAAGGTTGTTTACAGAAGCAGCGGCAGTGGGAATAGCCATCCTTCGCTAGAAGCAGAGGTGGAAAAAAAACATGACTTTACTCTATATTTTGCTTCACATGAAAATTTACTTTTTACTTTCATAAAGACGTGGAATATTTCTCAAATCTTTCTTAAATAAAGTGAAAGTCAAATTATTCTAAAAAATCTCACTATTCAAAGCTTACAATTTTGCCCATACTTTGTGCAGCATTTCCTGTTATAGCCAGTCAGTAAATGTAATACAGGCTATAAGCTTATGGTAGTGCAATGGTTTTCTTTCACGAGACTGGAGTACAGTGGAGAGAGACCAAGACGATACATGTAGTAGCATAGAGGTAATTACTGTATGAAAATAAACCTGTCACAGCCTAATTTACAAGCTTCATTCACGACAAATGCAGTGCTTCTGCAGCTGCAAGCCAACATACTGAGCATAATCCAGGATCATATTCAGCTCCACATACCAGCTGCTTGTTTGTAAACAGGTGTAAATATGGCTGACATTTTTAAACACTAAAAATCAATGACATTTTGTTTCGTCATGGGGAGTGGATGTTTTCCATGAGTTAATTATTATCATATGCGTCACAGTTGAAGGCCTCTGTCTATAGACACTGACAAACTCCAGATAAACTTCCAGTGATGTATGGCACTGTTTTGTTCTCTTTCTTTTTTTTTTAAGCACGTGTATCTCGCTGCTGGCCTCACATGTGCATGACAAAGAGTTATGGACCCTATTATCTACAACCCCAATTCAAAAAAGGTTCAGACACTGTAAAATGGAAATTAAAACAGAATGCAGTGTAAACCATTGATCTTGACCAATTGGGTTTTCACAATGTCTCAGCTTTTTTTTAAATGAATGTTATACAGCCATTCTGTTCACTCTCACCTGCTGCTTTCTATCTCTCCTTCGTCCGAGCTGATATCGATTGTAAACATGTCTTCACCCCCAGAGTACTCGCCACTCTCTTCTCTCCTCATGCTGTCGGTCCGGGTCTTCCTCCTCCTCTTCCTTCTCTTCTTCATTAGCACACTGCCGCCCTCACCATTGCTCGCTGTGGCGCCTAAAGTCTGCACGGGAGGCCCAGAGTTCTTCCCCAACAGGGAGGAACTCATCAGAACCGGTCCATCTGCCAAAATGGGAGAGGTGGCAAGATAGGAGGGGACTACTTCCTGTATTGAAAAGAAACAACAACAACAGAGAAAAAAAATATTTAGTTTTGTTCTTATTTTACATCAAAAAATCTGAAAATGGTGCACATGAATTTAAAAGCTAGAGCAGCAGCCGCAGTAGTAGTAATTATCGTAGTAGAAATAATAACAGTAGTATTAATAGTAGTTTTTTGTAGTGCTTAATACTGCTTAATAAGTACTTTCAACTTAAGGGGGCATTGTGTTCAATACTTAAAACTTAGATGAACTTTGCATTTAATACTTTTACTGAAGGACCAATTTTGTTGAGTCATCACTTCTCTATTCTAGTACACTTTTGCTGCCGACTAGAATCTGAAAAATGTGCATGTCCTTTTAGAGTCTATGGAATCCTAGTATAGATTTAAAGTAGGTCAAACATTTTGGATTCATGCCAACTGAAATCTGACTCTGTTGTTCTGTTGTTTGCACACTTTGAGTCTGAGGCGAGCAGGCAAAAGTGTCCAGCCACTGCCAAAAAAACTTCCACAAATCGCCAGTGGAAAACTAAACAGCCGACCCAGAAGAGGCTCTATTCCTGGCTTCTGTGAAAGGAAGCAGCTCCTTCTAGGAAAAGAGGGGTCTAACGCGAGCATGAATGCGTGTGTGTGTGTGCGTTGGTATGTTTGCAAGACATATGGGGCGATCTGGAGGGAAAATCTGGGCTACAGGCATATGATTTGTGGACTGACAGGACAGAGTCACGTTTTTGGATGTCTGGGCCAAGAAGTTCAGAAAGACAAATCCCTCCTCTTTTGTTCCCTACTTTCCCAGAGAGAGAAGAGAGGAATCTGAAACCTCTCTAGGGAGAATAAATCACCCCTTTCCCCTTTTCTGTTGTGGTCGGACTACCACCTCAGCAGCAGCAGCTCTCAAACCCCTATGACAACAAAAATAATTGACTGTAAAACCTGGAAATAGACACGGATTCCAAGAAGTTCTAGTGACTTTTAAATGATTTTAAAGGGCTTTTTAGAGGCATTTTTAAAATGTTGTATTACATTTTCTGCAGTAATACTAATGCAAATAAATTCAATAAACTCGACCCTTTTTTCACTATGGCTCTTTAAGTTAAGTGCGAAGTAGGTGCTGCATTCACAAGACACTCACAGATGAACAGAAGAATGCTGTTCCCACAAAAACAAATGAAAAAATTTCAGACTGCAATGCCAACTCTGTACACAGCCTGACCTTGTTTATACTACTACTACAAGAGAGGTGAGGAAATAGCTTATATCAAGCCTCTCTCATAAACAGGGGTGTGGCTAAGTTTT
The DNA here is from genome assembly GCA_020698575.1 of Bostrychus sinensis. Classification (NCBI taxonomy): domain Eukaryota; kingdom Metazoa; phylum Chordata; class Actinopteri; order Gobiiformes; family Eleotridae; genus Bostrychus; species Bostrychus sinensis. The sequence goes on along the minus strand of CM036257.1, from coordinate 14,595,838 downwards.
AGGGACATGCCTAGAGGGACGTCAATAATGTTTTCATTCGAGTTCTGTTTAAATTTGAACTTGTGTGTGTTCCCTGTAAAAACCGTCACAAGCTGTCCTGATCCAGCTTGTTGTTATTATGTCCTGTTGATAGGAGGGAAGTAACTAGATACTGAGTATTTTCAAGTTTTAGAAAATTTTTGAGGAAAAAAATACTTTTAGTCTAATATTTTTACTTTGCTTTTTATTAATTTCAATGAGATACCCTCCACTATTATGTGAGGAATGAGTTAAAGTGTTTTTGCCCCATGTAATGATAGTAGTAATAGTAGTAGGAGCAGGAATAGTGCTAGCAGTAGTAATAGTAGTAGTTTTAGTAGGAGTAACAGTAGTAACAAATGTTAATCTTATCAGTAGTGGAGATAATTGTAGTACTTTTGCTATGCCTTTGCAATACTTTCAAAACATATTTTCTGCTTGATTGAACAGTACAACTAGAACTGTTATTATTTACTTCTACTTGAGTAGATTTTGAGTACTTCTTCTAACTTTGCCCTGTTGCACATGTGGCTATAGACTCAAAGTATTTTTTGCTCATGTACCTGATTGTCTTCCATTTCCTGCACAAAAAATGCCTCTCCGTTGTCGCCCAACTTCATATGCAGATCCACCGATTCTCCGTTGATCTCTATGTCCACCTGCAGAAGATAAATACATTACAATCAAGCTCTAGAAACAGTACAATAAAAAATACAAAAATGTCAACTCTGTTCCACCTACCACTTTTTCTCGAGACCGAAGGACACCCATTTTCCCAAATCGAACGTGGAAAGGTGAGCACTGCAGAGTCCCATCGGGCTGTCTCACCACAATAACGTCGATGCATCCGGAAAGAGTGGCAGGATTGAGGCCTCTGTACAGCTCTTTGACCTGAACAAACACCTGCCCAGCCAGCTGACCGACGTAGTTCATTGTCTGACGGGTCTGTTAAAACAAATTGGACCTAGAGAATTAATCCAACACCATACCAAACAACCATATTAGAAATCCACCAAAAAGTTAAGACACTGGGGCCAGAAGTGTTTCTGGATAGTTGTAACTTGCACATTATTTGCATTACCAGCCTTTTGTTGTCCTGTCCCAACTTATTTGAGACATGTTTCTGCCATAAAAATGAGCTATCGGAGGTTGTACAATTCTGTGGAATAGGGAGGAGTAAGTATTTTTGCAGCAAGATAGAACAGACTCCTTTTTAGGTGAATCTAGAGCAGACTATGTCCTACATACTACAGACATGAACCTATTGCTGTTTGACCTTCCAGCCCCATGCTCCTTTTACAGATAACATACTATAGGAGGATTTTCCATTGAGCTAGACCCCAGGCAGAGTAAAGGGGTCAAAAGGTTGTTAAAAACAGACCAGTCAGTACTTTAAGGAAAGGTGATGTCACAGCCTTTAGAGGTGTTTACTGGAGTAAACTAAAGCATGCAGAGAGTGGTTTCAGAAAGGGGAACAAACCATGCAGAGCACAGTTACATAAGACATCCCATGCAATGCTTACTAACTACTATTTAACTAACTACTATTTAATATGTTATAGAGTAACAGAATATGTCAGCGATCAAAATATGTTTGATATTTAAGCCAGTACACTATACAGTACACTACAGTGCACACTATAAGTGAAATAAGAAACTAATTTGTAGTAACAGGAAGTCACAACATGAATGGCAAAAAGCAAACTTCATCTTTCTGGGCCATTTTGTTTTAATAACATTTGCATAAGAGATATTAACCTTTGCCCAAAGAATGTCTTTGTTATATCATTTTGCAAAAACAATATTTGCTCTTATTCAATTACTTGCAGCAGTTGGTATAAATAGGGGAAGGGGAGTCTGACTTTGCCTCATTTTTCTCTGGGCCACATAAATGTTTGCAGCACCGAGGAGAGCTAGAATAGTGTCCCATAGGTCCCCCTTTATCACTGAACATAAATAACCACAAAAAAGAGCTCTCTTATTACAACCAGAAGCTTCATTCTCATAGCTGACAAACAGGAGCCAAAAAGCCTAAACACTTTCCTTGTATGATCTTTGCAGCAGTGAACTTTTTTCCATCCAGTTATTGAGATGCAAAGCTGCAGACTCAGACAGTCAGACAGAAATGATTTGGTGTGAAACACTGCAGAGTAGCCTGAGCTAAAAATAGACTTTCCTATGTCACAGATCAAAAAGAGGCAGTGTCTGTCAGCAATGCAGTAGGGGGCTGAAGATGCACAGATACTGTATCCCTATAGCTGAATTTAAGGCATTTTTTGTTGTGTATTTTGTGTGTTATCTAGAGTCACAGGTTAAAGTTATGAAGATAAAAAGTAGGCTGGAATCTGGTTTGACTACTCATGGTGCTGTAGTGCTGAAAACTAGTACTAAAACATGTCATATACATATTACACACACTTCGTTCATCAAAATAAAGAAATAACAGCTATGTCTGTAGCAAAGGTATTCTGATTAATCTTTTACCAGATTTAATTATTTAAAAGTGTATACACATGACAGCACATGTGCCAAGAAGCAGCAACCAATCAGCAACAACATCCTCAACCCCACGATGACAAGGAAAATTGAAAAAAGCATTTAGAAAGAACACGTCTGAGTACGGAAGACAGAGAAGGGTGCAGTGCAATAGATTTCCATGATGACAGAAGCCCATGAAGCCCACTCACTCTGCTCCCATCATCAGGTCAAAAGAAAATATGAATCAGCGCCTACCTTTACGAGTTGTATACGTTGACAGACAAGATGTATGCGATCGCTCTATAGCCAATGACAGCACTTGACATTATAAAAGAACCACGTCCTGCTGTGGAGGTCCGTGTGTCCCCCGCTGTCATTGAGACGCAGCATTTAAAAGTGTGAGGAACTATTTAAACATGCGATGCTCAGATCATCCTCTAGGCTCTCTTTATCTCAGTCTGAGTGGTTCTCCAGGAAATCAACGAATGACTTCAACTGCAGCAAAGACCCGCCTCCTGGCCAATCAGCGACGAGCACTGGCGGCGTTACGCACGGTCAAAGATGCCACAGTGGCAAAAAAAAAAAAAAAAAAAAAAAAAGTAGAGTAGTTTAATGGATTTGAAAGGATGCAGCTATTTTTGGGGTTAAAATGTCTGGAGTGTTCATAATATGCTATACAAAATACTTTGTTTTGGAAAGAGTTACCAGTTTATTCCCCCGAGCAGGTAATTTGATGCGTAAAAAATTAAATAAGCCAACAATAAAAGGGAGAATTTCAAGAGCTAAAGTCACAAGACAGTATACATTTGTCACGCTACTATGTCTCAGAGTTCACCGTGAGAGAATACACGGAGCAGCTGACGGCGGGAAACACATGGACGTCAGCATTTGAAGTCACCAGTGAGCGACTTACAGTGAGGTGATCTTTCAGACCAATCACAGCGCCGCTCGGGACACATGCGATGTCTGCAGTGTAGCCCGAGACCCTGAAGTGAAACCGTTTGCATAGTGATTCAGTGCCTTTGCTGTTCATGTCCCAAGAGGAGGAAGTGGTTACTAACCTGACTTTAGTAAATAGCCTATGCATTTATGTGCAATAATAACAATGACAACAACAAGTAAGGTTAATGTGCAGTCTGAAAAAAGAACTGTGGCTAATTAGCCTATTTTTCCAACATAATCACGTGTAGCTTCTCAGTCCAGAAGCACTAGTGGTTTTGGGTATGTCTATGAAGCACTAATTGGTTTTCCAGACTGAGAGGCAGCTCTATGGAACACACACACACACACACAGGAAGAATGCATGTCGTTGTTAAAGATTTTCCATCCCAGTCAGCTGTTTCAGAGGGCATTATTGCACATTATTATCTCTAGTGTGCTTTGTAAACTTTATGTTGCAGAGTCAGATCATCTGCAGACTAGCATCATGTCATCAGTGAAATTGGGCAAGAAAAAATGCTAATGTAATATTCAGCAGAAGTTACTAAATATAGAGTGTGTATAAATGTTAATCTTGCAGATAGATTGAGTTCCACATGAATTTGTGACAGGTGCAGTTTTGTGGTGTTCTGTGCTGTTCAAACCACACGTGGTTATCCACTTTTTAGTGTGAAAATATCATCTTATCTCAGTTAAGTGTGCTTTCTCAGACTACACCATGAACCATGTTCTTGACAAACTGATACCTCAGCTACATGTTTGTATGGAATAGAAATTCAATCATTAGTCATGAAGTTTATTAATCTTGTTACTTTCACGACTGTAGTGTTCTGCACACATTGTACATGCAGAATATTGCCATGTATCCAAATAAACACTGTACTGAGTACTATATATTGAACATTTTGCATTATCCATGCCACTGTTAACTTTGGTAGTTAAAGGTGGTATGAGCAGTATATGTTTTTTATATTCTATATAAATTATCCACATGTGTTCCAAGATTTAAGGTAAGCATGTTTAAATCAAATATTAGTTTTACTGCTAATAATGGTACAGCTGATTTATTCACAATAAAAATGCATTTATTATCCATTGCACTGGTGGCCAACACATGTACCGTTTGTAAATAACAATCACATACTTTTAATTGTCTATAGTACATTTCTATCTGTAAATTATGTTCACTCTATTGCCTTTAAGTGACCTGTTAATACAGTAGATAGTGTATATTCTGCACTAGTCTGTGCTGCGTATTGCACTTCTGCATAGATGCTAAACTGCCTTTTATTGCTTTGTACATGTGTAATGACAATATAGTTGAGTTTAATCTGAATGTGATCTAATCTCTGTACGCCATAAACCTCTTACCTGCCTCAGAGCAAACACGCACACTTTACAGTGGCATTTATAATATTCAAAAACATTACAGAGATATTATCCCCCATATGTTACTCTGGAGCATATTAAGAAAGTGGTAAGAGGAGACAGTGCTAATCCTTCGGTGCCAAGTACTGGTCACTCTGTCCTCAAATGAGTGTTTAAGCCAGTATCACTTGATGTCCAGAGGATATGTGAGCCCCCAGCTGACCTCTGACATGTGCTAAAAGTATTTGTTTTGCAGAGCTGAGCTGAACACAGCTAACATCCTCTGGATCAAAACAACACTTGATGAGACAAGTACCAAACAAAACATCACTGATCACAGAATGACATGTTCTGTGATAACCCTGAACGTATCAGGTTTTAGCAACAGACAAAACCACTATTCTTGGTCAACTGTGTATTTTTTGCACAAATTGTTGGGCTTTATTAGTTTACTCAGCAAGGAACTTAAAGCTGCTTTTATTGCATAGTTCCAGAGCTGTATAAAAACCTCTGATTGGAGCAGAATTTTCAAGTTTAAGAGTCACAACAAGATTTGAAAATCCAGAGATTAAATATGAAATGCCAATGTTCTGAATTACTTAAATTAAAATGAAACATTTCAAAACAGATCATTACATTTGATTTGTATCTCTTAATAGTTAAGATATTATGTTTATGTATTGAAATTATTATTGACTGCCTTTATCTTATAACTAGTCAGCTAATCCCGTCCCCAGGGCTTTCTGTATGTTAGTCAGCTTACATTCATTCTGTCGCCGGAGAACGTCTTACGGGGGACCACTGAAATGTACACCCCTGCTCTCACTGTCCCAGCTCTCTAAGCATACCCACCCACTTATATATGTTACATTTCAGTTTGTTGGAGGACACTCATGGTTCTCCTACACAGTGCTCTGTAGTCCCATGCTTATGACATGAGTCTCTACAACATGCATATGCGTATATATTTCTACACATGCTGTGAAATAGTTATATATTTTTATTGTTACATATACTATTTTTTAAAGTACATGCAGACAAATGACTTTACCCAGCTCCATGTGGTCTCAGAGAAATAGTGCTCAGCAGCCTCAGATAACTCTTCATCCTCTTCTGCTGAAGAATCCATAATGTAATCAGACCTAGATACTTTCTTTTCTAATTCTCACTCTTTTTAAAAGGGTGTGAGTGTGGTCTGATCTTGAACTTGTGTCTTCACTCTTAGAGCATGACAAGTGTCTGACTGCTGTTCACAAGTGGACAGTATCTTACTAAATTTACCTGGGCCCCTGCTTAGAAATTTGAGCCAGTCCTGGTCATCATCATATACCCTGTGACTGCTTAGGCATTCGAGAAAGGACACTTGTCACAAGTGTTTTTCACAGTATTAGTGTACTTTACCATAGACTTCTCAATTAAACCATAAATTAATAAAGTTTGCCTTGCTAATGCATGTCATGTGTTTTACAAGTGTATGCCCCATTAGTTAACACATGTACTGAGACACCTGTCACTGTTTCTCTACCTTGTTACATCACTGATATTCTGAGAAAGCCGGGGCACCTGTTGTCCTGGAAGAGAGCCAAGTCTCCTGACTCTTTCAGTGACCACTTATAATTAATATTACTGTCTCAGATGGATTTGAACCTGTGACCTGTGGTTTGCCTTTACAGATTACAGAGAGCAAACGTGTAGCCTACACTGCCCTCTAAAGTCCAAATGCCAACCTGCAACAATATTAATTATCATTTCTGTGCTAAAGCTGTTTTTAATTTGTGTACATATTTTACATATAGATTTTTTAGAGGATGGTGCTGCAAAGTTAAAAGCCTTTTTTCCAAAGTCAGTGCGAACTTTTGGAACAGTCAATAAAAACAAGTCCTGTGAGCGCAGGTGACACATCAGACCTCTCCTGAATGTAAGTGTTCAAATAGGAAGGAAGGAGTCCCAGCATTGCCTTGTAAATAAAAAGATGCCAATGAATCCAACGGCGAATGGAAAGGGAGAACCAACCAACCCCAGAATAGAGCAAACAGTGATGAGTAAGAAATTTCAAATTTGTGATGAATCTCAGGGCTCCGTGAAACACAGTGTCCAAGGAACGAAGACACTGAGCAGTTGAATGCATATACAAAATGTTACCATAGTCCAAGACAGATAGGAATGTTGCATTTACAAGCTGTTTTTTTTTTTTTTTTTCAAATGACAGAAGATTTGATTCGGAAGAAAAAAACTAGTTTCAGTTTCAATTTTTTTACAAGTTCTTGGACATGTAATGTAAAGGTAAGTGAACGGTCAATAATAATGCCTAAATATTTATATTGTGACACTTCTTCGATTTCTGTACCAGAGACTGTACAAATGTTTGGGAGATTAACTACAGCGTTTTTCCATGAGTGAAAGTCATCAATTTGTTTTTGTTTTTTTAGAATTCAACCAATTTTGAAGTGTCCAAATTATGTTGCAAGGTGTTAAATGCAGTCTGTAAGTTTGTGATAGCTTTATGCAATGTAGGCCAGGAACAATAAATCACAGTGTCATCAGCATAGTGATGATAGTTAGCATTTTTGATGTTATTGCAGAGGTTGTTTGTGTAGATGAAACATATTGGCTAGCTACAAACACTGAGGCAGTCAGTGAATGAACAAGAGTTTAAAGGCACAAGTTTATCTGAGTATAAGGTAAAATAATATAATGGAAGGAAAGAAAAAAATTAAATAAATGTTTTACCTTACATGGTACTACTGACCTCTACTTCAGATAACTTTTGTGTTTATTTTTCTTTCTTTCTGTTATTTAGATGTTTACATAAAACTTTGTGAAGTATTTCTTATTTGTTTAAAAATTCCTGTTCAATGACATAGACAGTAACTAACTTTGGAAGATGCAAATTCTCTAAATCCATGTTTTGGACAAGGTGATTGACTGATAAATCGCTTTGCTTCATTCATTCATCCATCTTGTTCCGCTTATTGGCCACAGGTAGTGGAACTGGTACCTATCCCATCCTATCCTATCCTATCATCCTTAAACTAAGATTATATCTTTAACCATCCACTGCTGTAAAAAGATATTTACTTTAAAAATAATCTGAGATTATTAAAGAATACAGAGCAGGTACCTTACAAGTCATTGCTTATGAGTGTCTAAACACTGTCTTAAAGATAAAAAGGTGAGTATTTCACTGCGGTCAAGCCAGCCGGCGTTTGTTTTTCCGTGGTCAAGTGAGCTGCTCTTAAATTTTGAGTGCGCTACTATAGCATTCTTTACGGCAGTTGTGCCGCTGCCGGGGGAAGCGACACACACGAGAGTAACCACAGCGAGAGTTTAGAAGCCATTCACACACCCTTTTCCCTAATTTAACAAAATATCCATTTATTATGAAATTCATATTTTGTATGAATTATTACCTAACTAAATCTGGCGAGTGTATAAGGTGGAATTTTATCGCATCTATTTCTCTATAAGCCTAAGAAATGACTGACTGTGTTATGTACTTCTACCACCATTACCTCTGGTACTACTTTCACACCGTGAAATACTTTTTTCATGAAGTTAGTAATGACTAAAATTAAACTCATTATGTACTGTATCATACTGTATTTGAGATTGAATATCTATTTTTTTTAAATCAAAAAAGTACACAATGAAACCTGCTTATACCTATTAAGTACATCCAGGACTACTACCACCGAGAGTATGAAGTAACTGTAAGGTTACATTGCGTACTTTTTTAAAATAAGTTTTTTATTCAACTTCAAAATTGCCATATTTTGTCTATTTGTATGCATTACTCTGTACTTTGAAGTACAATTACACAAACAGTACACAGTAAAGTTACTTCATGCTCTCAGTGGTAGTAGTACTGCATGTACATAATATGTATAAACAGGTTTCATTGTGTACTTTTTTGAAATAAGATTTTTATTCAACTTCAAAATTAGCATATTTTGTCTATTTGTATGCATTACTAGGTACTATGAAGTAAAATTACACAAAGTACACAGTAAAAGTACTTCATGCTCTTAGTGGTAGTAGTACTGGATGTACTTAACAGGTTTAAGCAGGTTTCATTGTGTACTTTTTTTTTTTTTATATTCAATCTCAAATACAGTATGATACAGTACATAATGACTTTAATTTTAGTCATTACTAACCTCATGAAAAAAGTATTTCATGGTGTGAAAGTAGTACCAGAGGTAATGGTGGTAGAAGTACATAACACAGTCAGTCATTTCTTAGGCTTATAGAGAAATAGATGCGCTATAATTCCACCTTATACACTCGCCAGATTTAGTTAGGTAATAATTCATACAAAATATGAATTTCATAATAAATGGATATTTTGTTAAATTAGGGAAAAGGGTGAGTAAATGGCTTCTAAACTCTCGCTGTGGTTACTCTCGTGTGTGTCGCTTCCCCCGGCAGCGGCACAACTGCCGTAAAGAATGCTATAGTAGCGCACTCAAAATTTAAGAGCAGCTCACTTGACCACGGAAAAACAAACGCCGGCTGGCTTGACCGCAGTGAAATACTCACCTTTTTATCTTTAAGACAGTGTTTAGACACTCATAAGCAATGACTTGTAAGCAACCTGCTCTGTATTCTTTAATAATCTCAGATTTTTTTAATGAGCCCGGTTTTTCTAATGTAACTGTAGGTTAATTATAGCCATTTAGAATATAATAGCCGGGTAAATACATGTTGAGGAAAAGTATGTTACTTTCCACCTCAACTAATAAATCCTTTCTGTGTTTAGGTGTATCATGCGTAAACTGGTTTGATATGCTTAATATACCTACTTATTACCATATTTTTAAATATTATCAATAAAGTGCTTAAAAATATGTAATAGCGGTGAAAATATGAATAAATCTGTTTGACCTACAGTGGTAGTATAGAAATAGTACTGATATTTCCTGCAGTATTTGAAAGCACCTTACCTCTTGGTGCTTTCACGGTGTCCTCTTCTGCTCGCATATAGATCCAGCTTTTGTGTCAGGATGGTGTCTATGTTGTGTCAGTGTTTGTCCGTTGTTTCTGGCTGAGCCTATCTGGCAATTTGCGGCTTTAATGTTCCGTGCAGCTAATCTAAAAACCATCGGCAAAGCGGGAACAGGCTGGTAGGTGCCGCTCTGTGAAACCACCCAGACGTAACATATTGTTCACGTCCACTCAAATCTCGTGAAACAGCCGGCTACTGAGCTAAAGCTATCCTGCTAACGGGATATGCAATGCTAAACTGAACATCTGAGGTTTGTTTTAGGAAGACAGACAGTCAAGTTAAAATATTCAGTCAGACGTTTATAGCATAGTATTAACTCAAGCGTGGTGTGTTTTTATGCTAGTTACGTACTTTTATCGTAAGAAAATCACTGTTAGCTAACAGGGTTAGCTGTTCTTTAGCAATGAAAGCGAACAACAGCAGGACACAAAACTGGGTTAGCGTTGTTTAAGAACAGGGATGCTTCTTTTCAAGAAAACCGTCAAACCAAACTACAGTCTCTTGATTTGAACTTTGTGGTTGATAAATCACGGTTACCTGCAAACCATCAGATGGTCAACGGAATTTGGGTTTATTTAAAATCTCAGTGATAGTCACAAAATTAATTAACATTAAATATTTCTACTAATGCCACCTGACACATACTTGTTTGACAAATGTAATACTGACTGATCATGCTGTTATTGTTAGTAAGAGTCAAGGAACAGCTGTGCAGTAAGAAAATAACTGTTGCATTTGGGTGCTTGGGTCACCTCCAATTCAGTTTACAGGCTATTTTCAATAATAAAACAATGGAGCAATTTGGGATGCAAATTACTCAAGTTAGCGTTCACACAAAAGTATGATGCTTTGTAATTATGATGTCATTTTTTTATAGAAACTAACCTACTGTCTCATTGTAATGTATGTGTAGGCACTTTCGCCGAACGATGGACGAGCTTGTCCATGACTTGGTGTCAGCGCTGGAGGAGAGCTCAGAGCAGGCGGCGCGAGGAGGTTTTGGTGATGGGGGAGACCACGCTCTGGCTGTGGGCTGTCTGCTAAAGAGGCAGGCTCGGAAACGCAGAGGTAGAAAACGACGGTCAGACAACCCACACCCGCCGTGGGAGACGAGTCATCTCAGTGAGGGTTCAGAGTCCAGTGTGGAGGAGCACAAGGTCAGAAAGTATTGCACCTCCTGCTTGTGTTGGAATATCCTCAGCTATTATTTGTACTGTGTTAATCCAAAAGGTACAGGCAGATGTCATTCTATGCTAATTTCTGCACTATTCCATAATTTCTACAAAATGTGCCAAACACACAATTAATCTATTTATTTGTTCATAAACTTTCATAATCCATACAAATCTATTATTGTGCTCACATGTAAAAACAGTAAGAACTTAATTAAAAGTTTGTAAAATTCCTGTAAGTGACAAAATATAATTTTTTTGTAGGATTACCGTGCCAGTACAGGAGCAGTGTCTGCCAGCAACAGTCATGCCCGTGACAATAGTGACTCAGATGAACAGCTTGGTCCTAAACGTCGCACTCCACTCACAGCTGAAGCAGGACGTAGTAAAAGACCGCTTTGGCCTGATGACTTGGGAGTCCTGGGCTCAGCAGAGGGAACTCGCAGCCTTCGACGGCGGAGGAAAGTCAAACGCATGGCTGTGGACCCACCAGCTGAATCAGAACCACCTGCCATCCTAGGACCTCCACCTGTCCCCAAAGCCCGCTCCAGTGTGAGGCCACACAAACTGGGTTCTGGTGAGGGCAGGGGTCCAATGGAGCTCTGTGGAGCTGCTGTGGTTGGGCTGGGGGGAGGGAAGAGCAGGGTGAAGAAGAGAAAAGTGGCCACACACAGGTTGGGCCTAGAGGCTGCTGATGAGGGGGTAGTGGTGGAGAGTGAGGACCCCATTTCTTCTCCAACAGAAGGATCCAAGGACAAGATGGAGTTAGAGGAACAGAAGGGTTCGGATGAGGACATGAGTGACAGGTGGTTAGTGGCCTTTTGTTTGTCAACAAGTTACAATATTCCTTTATCATTAAATTACTTTATTTCAGGTAACACAATTTCTTGTGTCATAATAATAGTGATTACAAAGAATAGGGATTTTAAGTAGTACTTAGGTATATAACCATTGTTGTCTCTATTTTTGCAGTGAAACAAGCAGTGTCAGTAACAGCAGTGATGGTGGGCTCTTTACTAATGACGAGGGGAGACAAGGTATTAACCCTTATTTGACAAAAGATGTGTATATATGTATATATATATAGGAAACTGCATACATCATAGTCAGGTTACATTATCTCCTTGTTCACTGTGTTTAAGTTGCACTCTTGCTTTCTTGGAGGTGATGATGAACAGAGTGACTGGTTCTACGAGGGGGAGCCTGGTCCTGGGTCCGTTCCTGGGGGAGCGTGTGGGGTAGCAGGAGTGGTCCCTTGGTGGGAGAGGGAGACTCCTTCTGAGGAGCTGGACCTAGCAGACCCTGTTTTTAACAGTATTCTAACTGGAGCCTTTCCTCTGATGAGCCCTGGAGCGCAAAGAGGTAGGGGAACATCTGAGCAGAATGATGTTGTGTTTTTATACGAATTAAAGGCAGTTTATATGACAGCGTGTTTTGCCTAAAACACAATGATTCTGGTGTAAAAAACAAACTTTTGAAAAGTTGTGGGTTTAGGACAAGAAATCATGGCTATTATACTTTTATTTTTTTATTACTTGCTAACATGTTGTTGCAGTCTAATTTTTGACCAGCAGGAGGCATCAACTTCACACAAAGTAGGCGACACCATTGCTTAATTGTAGAGTTTAATAAATGTTTGGGTGTACTGTAAGTGTTATAAAGATTGAGAGTTGTATCATTTGTTGTGTCTTAAAACCATTTTAGGATCATATAGAAAATTGTCTCCTACTACCTACATAGTAATACTTAAATAGTTTTAAACCAGGGTTGTGCTTTGTCTAACAGGCCTCCATGCCAGAATAAGTCGTCTCCATGGAAACCAACAAGCCTCAGATGTGCAGGGTAGCACAAGCCAGGGCTTCAGTGAGAGACTGAACAGACAAACCCGGGACCCCCACGAGTGAGTGTTTGTGTAATTATGAGTTTGCAGTTATTAAATCGTGTATGTCATTCCTCTAGTTTGGTTACACTATATATACTACATTTCTGAGATGCAAGGTGTGTAATTTATATTTGTTTATATTAGACCATGGTTTGCCCCAGGCTTGAGGAGAGAACATGGTCAAGTGAGTCAACCTTCTCTATTTTAATGTATTTTATGCATGTCATTTGTTTTTGGAAAATACACTTAAGTTTTAGAGATCTAATGTGGTGGTGTTTACTACAGTTGCACTGGGACCCACGCACAGACAGAGGACATCGAAGGAGCTGTTCTGTGAAAACAGCCAGCAGGTGAGAAAGACATGTTTGGGTGTATACGAAATACAGATGAGGAGCACATAGTACAGCATGTCATTCAGATGGGTCACTGGACATCTTCCTTATATGATCGCTCTAAAGCTAACATTCCCATGTTTTAATGTTACTTGTCTGGTTGAGCAGGCAGACCAGTGGACACCTGGGCTCTCTGTGTACAGGGGATGTGAAGCGGAGGAGAAAAGCAGCCCCCCTCAGTTCGACAGGCCCCTCAGGTATTGGATGCACACCTAGTTTTACCGAACACACCATCTGGCACTTAATACCAACTGCCTCCTTTTACTGTATTTTTGGCTCTCATTTTCTCTTGTTCGTTCTTCTGCACAGTATGTTCACCAGCCTCCTGTCCTCCTTACCTTCTGTCTTGAATGCACAAAGACAAAATATGAGACAATACAAGCATTTTAGAACACTACATGTGCACCTCTTCTATATATTATAACCTAATTATTGTTAATACAAGAAGACTTCATGAGATGAGGAATAAATATAATGTAGACAGGGACAACACTAGATGAAGTTTAAGTTTAGTTGAAGTTTAAGGTTTAGTCTATAGGCTCTTTAAGCAACAGCATATACAAATATGTGAATTTTAGTACGTAGATGAGGGTGACTGTTGAATTTGCAATATTACCTCATTACAGGTAATTACCGAACACGCATTTCTGCTAAAAAGATACATAGTCAAACAAATCATCTACCCTATTTTTCGCACTATAAGGCGCATCGGATTATAAGGCGCACCTTCAATGAATGGCCTATTTTAAAACTGTTTTCATATATAGGGCGCACTGCATTATAAGGCGCATAAAATAAAAGCTACTGTAGTGGCTGGGGTTGCGTTATGCATCCACTAGATGGAGCTGCGCTAAAGTGAATGTCAATAAAACAGTCAGATAAGTCAGTCAGTCAAACTTTATTAATAGAATACAAACCAGCGTTCTTACAACTCCGTTCACTCCCAAAACAAGTTAGTGCATTCACAATACGGTACGTACGTACAGGTAGTTCTTATTTGCGCCGCCCTCGTTGAAAATAATGTATTTCCAACTCCATTTGTCACAGTTCAAAGCTACATGAACAGCGTTCGAGCGCTCAGTTTTCTGTCCCCTCAATGTCGCAACTCTTCTACTAGATGGATCAAAGGCTGCGCCTCCTTGTTCTTTTGCAGCAGGATCCATAAACACGCCTATGGCACAGATGAACAGCTGGGACTGGAATTCCCCTTTACTGTTTTTACCGCTGTCACTTCGGCGACGCCCCCTGAATATGGTAGCCATAATTAACCAACATTGATCCATATATAAGGCGCATCGGATTATAAGGCTCACTGTCAGTTTTTGAGAAAATTAAAGGCTTTTAGGTGTGCCTTATAGTGCGGAAAATACGGTATTAGATTTTGGGTTAAAGCATAATCTATAATTCATTACATGTATATTAGCACTACAATACCTTGTTTAGTGTCAGCTCAGTGATTGAAATATGTACATGCGTTGATACCTGATGTGCATGTAAACTTGAAAGCAGAATAAAGTTGGATGAAGATCTACTTACAAAGTGTTTGTTACAAAATTTGCATTTTTGTGTATTACACAGATGAGTTGTTGAAATGCAAAAACAAGAGTAGTGAAAAGTCATGAAACATACAGGCTGTTCTGAATCTAAATCTATTCCTATCTATCAGTTTGCTGCACAGTATTTACTACACAGTATTTTGTATGGTAAGAATGCTGAAAATACTTATATACTTGTATAGTTTGAGTGGAAACAACACAGGGGTTGGCTCTTGCAAAATATTTCTCATACTGAAAACAAACAAGAGACTTACTTAGACAGAAGTGAAGTTTCTCTATTATTTTGCATCTTGATAACATAACTAGTAACCTGTGGTTTCAGGAGTTGTTGGTGAGAATGCGCCGCCCATCCCGGAGTCAAATATGGGCAGCAGGATGCTGCAGAGCATGGGATGGTCCCCTGGGATGGGCCTCGGTCCTGAAGGAAGGGGTATAACTGAGCCCGTCCGAGCCATGCAGAGGCCAAAAGGAACAGGTTTGGGCTTCAACTGAAGAGCTGGGTTCTGGAAGGTTCTACCTGAGGCAGATCAAGATGGGACATCTCAGGAGATACAACAAGAACTGCTCAGGGAGATAAACTATAAAAAGGTCCAGCTGAATCCAGGCCTGAGAGGTGATGAAACTTTCCCACATTGGGGAACCTACAAGCACCACACGAAGACTGAGTGACTGAGATAAAACTAATGACAATGATACTTCATTGTTGGTGTGTTGTACTTGCCCACTGCCTCAGCACTTTGACCTTGAAGCCTGCTCCTCAGGCCAGTGGTCAAGTTGCCAATACACAGAGTAGCATCCAGCATGCACCAGTAAGGACAGTTTGCTTGGTCAAGTTAGGAGTAAAGGGTTTTGTATTGCACAACAAACAGAAACTGAGTGGGCCATACCTCAAGATTATTTTAGGTTATTATTATTGTGTTGATGTTAGAGTACATTGTCTGAATGAAATGTCCATGTTTTATTGTTTTATTTAATGGAAGCATCATCAACAGCATTGACTGTTTTTTATCTTAAAAATTTCAGCTGATAATGCAATACTAACATTTGTACAAACTGCAAGTCTTGTGTTAGACTTGCATACATCTATACTGTGAGGACAGACGAGGCTGACTAGATAGAAGCTACTGAAGTAAAAGAGGTTCACAAAGGCTGTTTCTTTAGATTAGGGTTGAATGCTTAATAAAGGTTTAATACAGAAGTACACATACCTGTGCTGTGCCAACATACTGTACCACTACAGACAGCACAGGAACTTGCTTTATTGAGATCCATACATACCAACACCATGTCCTTTATGTTCTTGTTTTTGAGACTGTACCAAGTTTAGGCGTGCGCTTTTAAATGATCAAAAGTACACAACCAAATACAAATAGAAAATTGTTATACTTGGAATATTTTAGCCACACTGTGCTATCAAGAATGATGTCCTGCGAGAGGAAAAGTATTAAACTCTTTAAGACTCCTTGTGTGTCAATGTGGTGGTTTTGTTTATGGGCACACTTTAATTAGGGATTCTGCAAAATGTTTTATAACATTGGACATTTTTAGTTCACAAATGAGGATCCATTTACCATCATGTCATTTCATGTACATAACAATACATATTTATGCCATAGGGGTTTTCTCCTACTCCATAGCATGAATATAAAGTTAGCTAATTACATCTATTCTCAGTAGGCATTATTAGTAAAGGTTAATATATTTTCAAACTTTAAACCTTATACGCCACATCTTCACAGCAGTGCTTTTAATGTTGCAATAAGAAACAGTAAGACAATGGAACTAATTAAACCATTTCTTGTATTACATTTCATTTTCCCAGTATTTCATCACATATTCCACAGAAATAGGGCCAGAAGTGGATGATGCAAGTGTACTTTTTTATCTGTCTGGCTATCAATTACATACAAACCAGACTTATCCAGACTTTCGAAACAGTTTTGTTATGGGCATAGATGCACAGTACAAACACATTTATTTCATAACTGCCTCTAAATAGTACTCTATCAACACATCGCGCCACATGCTGACTCAACATCGCTGAAATATGACTCTCTCTCCTCTCCCTCCTTCTCTCTTTGGTTCTCTCGTCTTTGCGTGGCTGCAATAGATTCACTCTTCTGTATCTATGGGAATATAGGAGCGCTGTGTGTCCTCTACCCCCCTTTTTTAACCACCTCCCTCTGCATATAAAGCAACGCTGGTTTAGCAGACTGTCCCCTGCCCTCCCGTATCTTAAATATTCTGTTCCCCTAACCCTTGTCTTCCACTCTGTGCCTGACACGCTCTCCCAGCACTCCCCTGTGAGGCAGCGAGGCAGGTAAACTCTGTGTGTGTGTGTGTGTGTTTGTGTTGGGTGTGTGTGCTGCTGCTGCTGCTGCTGCTGCATCGCTGAGCTACAGAGACTGGAGGCGAAGGAGAGCTGGAGCGTTTGTCCTTGAGACTGACTGACTGACTGCAGCTGTAGAGCGGAGGACCGAGCCAAACCAGTGCATGAAACTAACAGTGAGTATTACCACTATAGGCAAAATCTTTTAGACAAACGTACAGAAGAAGTAAATGCTGGCTTTTATAATTACTGCAAATGTTTAGTCTGCTTAGAAACAGTCCAGTGTAGTGTTTGAATGCTTGTGGAGCAGTGTGTGAGTCCAGGTGATATACTTCGGTGTACTCCCAGGTGAACTCATCTCTCAAGCATTTGCACTTGTTTCGATCAGACTTTGAAAGCAGTTTGAAATTTCTAAATCTGCAGCTTTTGTTTTTGTATTCATTCATTATGAGAAAGATGTCAGTAAACATAACATTGCATCTCCAGATACCCCTCCTTCTCTGCTCTTTTCTCACCGCTTCTGTTGGCAGATCGATACTTATGCATCTATAATTGGAAGTCATCATTTAAGGCGACCTGGCAAAGCGAGTCATTATCATGTGTAATCTCGCAGAAAATTACATTTTGACTGGTGTACCTTGCCGTGGCCAAAAATCACTGGACTGTGCGGAGCAGAATAACTGGCTGATCAGAAGGTGGGGTTTGTGCAAGATCCAAGAGCTTTTAGGAAGAAGGCCATGGATCGCTATGTTGCATCCCAATACTGAGTGTGTGAGAATTTTTGCTGAAAATAAAATAAAGAAAGAACAAAATTAGTTTGCAGGTTCAAAAGAGCAAAGTAAGAAAGTAAAAAGTACCATATGTGTGTCAGTGTCAGACTGGTCACCTGTGGAGCCACTGACAGGCTGCATTAGACTCTGTTAGTGAGAAGAGGCTTAGACAGACAGATAAAGAGAAAAAGCCACAAGGTCTACATAAAGCTGTGTGACAGGAGAGCTGTTTTAGTGAGCACGTCTGTTGATTTGTTTAGTGTAGACATGCTGACGGTTTGCCGGAGGGCCTAAATTTGCCACCTGTGGAGATTAAAGTGATATGATGAGATCGACTGTGTGTGTTTAATAGCTCCTGAATCAGCTGCTGACTCCCATGATTCTCTGTGTGTGTTGGACCCGCAGCTCCTCACATAAGCCATGTCTGGGAACAGGTTTGGGTCCAGGCATCTGCTAGTGGGTGAAAGAGGCTAATTATTTCATTACTTCAAGAGTGTATTGAAAGACAGGTCTCAAGTGCATGAACTAAACACTTTACTTGGCAGTTTTTTAGCTTCATTGAGCAAAACACCTTTTCAGCAAATTGTAATTAGTGTCCTCTACAGAGGATCAGAACTACTGCATCTCTTCCCCAGAAGAAATGACAGAGCATTAAAAAAATAAAAAAGTCTGGAGTCTATGGAGCTTAGTGAGTAATTAACAACACTTTCACAATAGTTTTCTGTCTAATCATGTTTCCTTAATTATGAAGTTTTATAACATAAAGCCTCAGGCTTAACACAAAGTTAATTTGCTTCTTAGCAGGTTAATGTGCTATGTGCAGTTTTTGGTGGCATCCGGTGTCGAAATTGGACATTTGAGAGAACTGAAGAATTCCACACCTCACTGTAGACCTGCCAGAAGATTCTGTTGGAGATGGAAAAATCTGTGAACAACTGATAAGAAGCATTTAAAATCTAAATCATTTTTATGTATTTGTGAGTAAAAAAGAAACATGATTGTTCTTATTCCACTGCAGTGCTCAATTTGCTTGGTTTGGAGTTTAGTTTGTCCTCTCTGGACAACTGTAGGAACATAAAGAAAGTATTGATATTTCATTCATCTGAATGGAGCTTCTCTTTCAATCTCTATTTTTAATAGACAAAAGCAAAGGGCTGAAACTGCTAAAACATCCTTATATATACACACATTTACATCAAAATACAACTACAGCTACATTTTATCCAAATTGTCTTGCATAATATTGCATTGTAAAAGATAATTCTAATAATTTAGCAATCACTGATAAAAACAGACCACTGTCGTTGTATTTTTACAGATTTTTGCTCACTGTAGCTTTATTTGACTAAAAATGGGTGACCTATATTGTATTTCACAATAAAAACACAACAGGAGAGCAGTACAGTATAAAAGTACAGACAAGGGACTGATGCACGTAGTATGTAAATTGGATGTAAATGTGGATTAAATGACTGACACTGCTAGGATTTAAAGCTCTGCACCAAAAAGACAAGTCAGCAGAGTCCACATATGTCCACCCACACAGGAAAAAACTAAATGAAGACATTACAGTGAAGAATCACATTTTCTTTTGTGAATTGCAGCTGATGCCAGAAAAACAGAAGTTGCCCATTTAATCCAATACTGCTGGTTTGTAATGTGAAGGGGCGTGTGCCGTGGTAATCCACATTATGTTGTTAGGAGAGGCTTGCTTATATAATAGACCTGTTCGAACTTCCAGATGGGTGCCTGCCAGAAGACAACAGGGCTGAGAGACAGAGTGGAAGAAGAACAATGAAGAACACTGCTCAGTTTATTAGGATTCAGCTGCTTCTTTAAAGAGTTGAATCCAGTTGTAAAGTCTAGACTACAGCTTAGTCTTGGTTTTTATACTGTGTAGTCCTGGTTAGTTTTTGGCTTAATCCCTATTTTACTTTTTGGTTTAGACATGGGTTAGTCCTAATTTAGGCTTATATTATTCTATTAAAATGGTACTTGAAGAGACAAATGTTTTCTAAGTTGGTACAAGTTTGAAAACCACTGAAGTAGAAGATGTTAGTAAGAGTAGTGTCTCCACTAGGGGGCACCCTGAGCAAGTTTGTGTATTGATTGCTGGCTACAGTTCTATTTTCAAATATGCAAAAATGAGCCCAATTTAGCTGTAATGAAATCCTCCTCGCCTGTATGCCTTCCTGTGCATGTTTTCCCAGCAGTGCCTCACTTCCTGCCACAGAGGGACCATAGGATCCCTGAGATAAGTGAAAACCATTTGAAGGCCATTGACCCACTGAGAATAGCAGCAGCAGGTCCCCAGTAGCTCTTAGTGACATTTCTATGGTTACAATGCTTTAAGCTGCTCCCAGAGGCTTTCTAAGGTTTCTGGCATGACACAGATTATGGACGTGTTATTCCTGCCGGTGTGTGTGTGTGTGTGTGTGTGTTTGCTTGTGTGTTTGTGTGCCTGTGTGTGTGTGTGACCTTTGATCCCTTTACAGTGCGGCCCACAGATCAATACAATGAAACTGATCCTCTTGCGGGCGCTCATCTGTCAGTCAATCTGTCAGTGTATGTATCATTTCCCTCCAATCTATCTATTTAAGGGCATCAAAGTGGGAAGCATAAAGAAGGAAATGATTTTCTATTTTTGGTAAAAGTCATTTTTCTTCTTTTCACTCATTCTCTATGGTCTTCACTTTAAACCATTCAAAGTGTTGGAGAGGTTGTGGTGGCCCAGACAATGGTGTTTGCAGACACAGTGTCAATAGTCTTTCCTTCTGTCTCTGTAATTGATGGATGACTGTGAGTCAGGCATAAACTAAGCAGATTACACTCACTAGATTGAAGCGCTGATTCTAATGTGTGTGTGTGTGTATAGCAAGAGGGAGGTTAGCGTAGTCGAATGACTGTCCAGTGTGGGAAGTCGATCTGACAGCTGTCCCCGAGAGGCTTGAGATCTGGTGGCTTGGAGTTTAGGGATGAGGAGAGAAAAATGTGAGCTGATTTTTTGTAGGTGTCTGCTTCTGGCCCGGAGTTTCCTTTTACCTCAGAGGAAACTAGACGCATCTGGGGTCAATAGCTGGCAGCTGGGTGCTCTGTTACAGCCAGCATCCCTCCCAAGGAAGTTTTTGCCTCAGTCACAGCAGTGTAAAATTATTCTTGAGGTTTAGTTGCAATAACTAATTTTACTAATTTTGTATTTCTTGATGATCCCACAAGCCATGTCATGTTATTTAAGCATGCTATGCAGTAGATTTGGCTTTGTATTACCTTGGTTTAAATGTGCGCATACCAAACTTACAAGCTGTGCTCACGCATTATCTAACTAAAACCTACAGAAATGACATTTATGCTAAGTATCTCCCAAGGGTCTCTCAAATTGCTCATCAAAGCCCCAAGAAATCTAGAGAAATTTCAGCACAATATTGAATACATTTCAAAATAGCCGACCCCCTGAAACTGGAGTTAGTATCTTAGTTGAAGTTTTCTGCACAAAGTGAGATAACGTCGCAAGTTATGTTGTTAACAGACAAAATTGTCCTCAATGGTACTCAATAGTACTGCCCCGTCCCGCCCTGTTGCGTCCTAGCACCTAATGATCCCAATGGTACAGAATCCTTTCCAGGATGCAGATGATGTTCTGGATCCAAACCAAAAGCAAATAAGGGAAAATGTATTTTTATTCATTTACTTATTTTTATTTTCTTGAAAACATTATCAAAATTTGACCACTGATGGAGGTAATAAACACTTAAGAATAGCAAACAATATTGTTTTCACTTGTAACTTGCACAGGCTAACTTACCTTATCTAAAGATTCTATCGTAGATACTTAATCGGTTCAAAGAACAAAATGTTTTACAACAGACAAATGTTTTAACCAAGCCCACAACTAAAACATATTTTAAAGACATACTATTAACAGAGTCAATGTGTTTCTACTATCATATTACATTAATATAAATTATCAACAGTTAACTCTTTGTGCTACTCACCTCTAGTCCGTCTCTTGACGCCGTTTCGACTTAACTCTTGTGTGTTTTCTATTGTTGTCGTGCGTCATGTGACTGGTAATGCTGCCAAACAAAACAACCTTTGTTAAATATCAGCCTCAGAGATAAAACAATATCTTTGCTTAGTTTTAATTTAGCTACTTTATAACTATGTGAACCCCCTTCACCTTAGAAAGATCGAATAAGGACTCCATTGACGCTTGCTGCCATTTAAGAAACTGATATGACGCTTTCCTTAATGGTTTATTGAAGATAATTTGTGTTAGTTTATATAATCTTTGGAGATTTAATTTGATAGTGCAGCTTTGAGTCTGGCTTATAGTTGAGATAAATCACAGTCTTTATCTTGCATATACTAACATTCTCTATTCTTACTGGCTTCTTGAGTTTATTGACATGTGTAGTATGTCTTTGTATGTGGTTGTTTTAATGTGGTGTGCCGGTTTGTTGGTCGGCGAGTCGTTTCATGCGGTGTGTAATGAGATAAGAGCCACTTCATGCAGTCTGCCGTCTGGCCTTTATCTGAGCTACAGATTACTGCAGGTGATTTCATTCCTGTGGAGACTGGTGCAGCGAGGGTCAGCTCTGGGCACACAGTGGAGAAGAGAGTAGATGGACAAGCTAGACTGGAATCAACACAGTACTTCTAATCTGTACACTATAGCAATGATTCTCAAACTTTTCACATCAAGTATTCCCTCAGAAACTCTTTTAAACACTTTTAAACCTCATCTTAATGGACTAACATGAGCATTGCTAAATAATGAAAAGACAGGGACTAAACTGGGACTCATCCAGAACCAAACCAAGTCTAAGCCAGAACTAAACCAGTAGAAGTAGTTACTTCAAAATACTCAAGTAAAAGAAAAGTATTATTATTAGTATTTAATTATTATTAGTAATAATTATTAGTAAAAGTTAAAAAGTCCTCAGTGTCAAGTTTACTTAGTTCAAATAATACTACAACTATATTTACTACTATTAATATTTTTGTTGCTGCTACTGCTACTTCTATTAGTACTACTAGTGCTACTACTACTTCTATTACCACTACCAGAGGTTAGGTTCTACTACTAACAATAATAATAATAGCTTTGATAATTAATAAAAATAATGCTAATTACTATTAGAGAATCTTCTTCATCCATTTTTATTATCAAGGACTTATCTGATAGGATCCCACCACTTTATTGTGTTATAAATTCATTTAAATTCCTTTTGTAATTACACAAACTACATCAGATAATAAGCTTTTCATTCATATAGATGATATATTATTGATCCTAACACTACACTCTACTAACTTGAACGCAGATATGTCCCAAAAGGCATTATCCCATATTTAAGTGCAAGATAATTTATCATACATTTAATTGAGAACAGAAAAGTACTGTGTGTCAGATTGAGGATGACTTATTTTGTTTTCACAGATACTAGCAGATTAGGTTGGTTTCTGTGTTTTAAATGGATTAGTTAGTGGTGACAACATGTTGCATAAGACTACTTAGCTTCACTCTCACAGGAGAAGTGACAGGATCAATTTGTTGAGTGACGGGGAGATAGATTGACTAGTGTGGTTGCTACTATTACTCTTTTAATTTAACTAATTTGCTTCACTGACTGAAATATTAAAGTTGGGGTGAGTAGTTTTTGGCCTCTTAAAGCATTGGACATGTGTAGCACCTTTCAGCAACATTAATGTCCCATAAAATTTTGCACAAAAAGTCAGAAACATGAGTGTGCTTCTGCACAGGTAGTGCTCAGTTTGTCTGCTCTGGACAGCTACTTAAACGGTAATAGTTCTATGAAGATTATAAAAGCTAGCTAGTATTAGTTTAACCCTTAAACACATTTTTGTGTGTTTTGCTTTTATTTTTGAGCAAGTTTTATACATTTTTTGAGCTTATGATGCTATTTTTTGTTAAGTAGTTAAGAAGAGTGTTCTAAAAAATTCAGTTTTATTCTATTGTAAACATGTTTTGTGAATCAAAATACTCACGTTAAGGGAGCTAAGCAGAAAAATGTGCCCATTGTATATTGCAAGTATAAAACATGCATTGTCACATTTGTCCACTTTGTCTGAGCTCTCTGGCTTTAAATGTGTGCTCTGAAGTATTTTATCCTGGTGACGACATTTTTTTTTACCTTGTATGGCAAATGGAGTAAATACCAGGTTTTTCCATTAGGGGGCACTTGCACTATATCCTCCCCTCTGTGCTTTGAGGCATCAGGTTTGTGTGAGTGTGTGGGGCTCAGTGGAGCTGTGGAAGTATCTAGGGAAGGTGGAAGACAGTATTTGCGTTTTTGACTAGGTATTTGTAAGGTGGAAACTACAGAAGTATTTATATGATGAAGCATATGCAACAAAGATTTAGAAAAGACTACATTATTCCATCATGACAAAAACTTGGCAATTTAAGGGTTAAAAGATTTAAAATGTCATAAATATTTGATGTGTATGATAAGGACAGATGCTGGTTAAAGATTTTTTTTTAAGTAAGAAAGAACAAACATTTGTTTAAAACATTTAAATAGTTTTATTGTTTTTCACATTTATGTGTTACGGGCCCTTAACGGGAGTATCTCCTGCAATTACAAAAAAAAAGGATGTTAATAAATTTTGCTGATATTATTTCACATACACCAGGCTGCAATAATCAAACTATAAATATCCAATTTGCAATTAGTATATTGATAATCATTAATTTTTCATGTTTTTAGGGCATAAAATGGGGTACCATCATGTCAAAAACCTGGCAATTTAAGGGTTAAAAATAAACTAAAGTCATACATTTTTGATATGTCTGATAAGGACAGATGCTGCTTTAAGGAAATAAAAAATAAAAAGTAAAAAAAGAATCATCATCTTTTTTTATAGCTTGAGCTATTTGTATGAGCACATTTATGTGCGAAGGGTTCTTAATGTAACCTTTTGAAATGTGAATCTAAGGGTTAATGTGATTATGGACAACTGAAAACATACTTTTGATGAATGTGTTCATTTTGTCCAAAAGTATACTACAACTTCTTCTATTCTTTTTTTCTTAATTAGCAGTAACATTGTAAAACTAGAAGCACATAGAAACCATAGACTTGCACCAAGGCATTAGAGTTCCACTGTGTAATCCAGTTAAAAGTTACATTTCCATGGTTGTTGAGTTATGTCGTTAACAGCAAAACTGGCTCAATCTTTCAATGGTAAAGAATCCAGACAGTGAAATTAATAAATTAATACTTGGCTTATAACTGACTATTCCTGCAAAAATTGCATTTTGCTCGACTATTGTTTATAGGCAAAGCTGGCCTATTAACATGACACTCTGCTGCACCAGTTAACCTTTTCCTCCTGCCAAGTACTACTTACTACTACTTACATTTTGCACACACGTGCGTTGTTAGAGAAAAGAACCAAATTAGGCAAGCAGCCATAGCCAATAATGAGATAAAAATGCTCCACTAGCTCAAAGTCACTTAAGGCTTGGTAACAAATGGTTCATTTTTTATGTGACTGAAGCTATTAGATAATCCAGCCAAGTCCCCTTGCTATTCACGTTAATAAATAACTTAAGTGCCCGAATATGGTGCCATTAATTACGAATTCCCCTTGAATACTCCTACCAAAGTTGTCAGAAGAGGACAGCCAACATCCTCTGCTCCCATATCCACCTGCCCCAAGGAGCAGCCAACTCTCATTGGCTTAGAGCGTGGCCAATCAGACGAGAGCTCCCTGTTGAGGGGGAAGGCCATTCAAATGGCGTGTGTGGCTGGGATATTCATGAAGGCCAGACTCTGCTTGGAGACCCTTGTCACACCAGCAGCTACAGTCACAACACTCGGGACTTCAAAGGCGGTAGGCGAGTGTCCAGAGGGGTGCAGTCTACGGAAAGAGGAAAAGAAAGGTGTGAGTGACAGGAAGAGACCAAGAGAAGTGTGTGATACACAGTAGTAGGCAGCAGTACATGGACACAATTTAAAAAGTAACAAGTTAAAGTCACAGCTGTCAGGTTTATTATTAAAATACTGCGAGGATAAAGAGGTGGACAAGAAAGGCGGTTATTTTTCCCTTTACTGGAGTATGGTGACAGAGTTCAAATGGATCTAGTCGACCTCTACCTTCCAGAGTGCTTCACTTACCACTCTGACACTGAGTAAGTACTTCTAATACTATGCAGTAGTATGCTCTTTAAAATCCTGTATCATTCCAAATCTATCCAAGTTAATTGCCTGCTGTGAAAGTCTGTTTGCATTGGTAACAAATGCCATTGCTTAGCCTGTTTGTTTCCAGATAATGATTAGTGGGTTGCCAAATTGGAGATAAGTTTCAGTATGTGTTGCATTGTGTCATTTAATGTTAAATCTCTTGCCATGAAATGACACAAACAAAAGCCAAAGATAAGCTCCATAGTTTATTATGGCAATGCTTTTTTCATTGTAATTATAAGCCATTCAGTACATATTCTTTATTGCCTGTTGTGAAATCACATTGGCTAAAGATTTAAACTGAAGCTAAAACACTTTAACCTATATTTTTAGTAAAGTAAAAAAGTTGTAACCGTATAAAGAGTGGCGGTGGCTGCAGATGATCCAATGTATGGCATGCGATGCTGTATGTGTAGTAAACCAGCAATCGGGATGTCATCTCGCCTTGCTCTGTCCAAAGCCTGACTTAAGACTCTTATGCTGGCAAGTGGAGTTACTTATCCCTGCTCATCTCCAATTGGCTCATTAGTAAAAAAAAAAAAAAAAAAAAAAAAAAAAAAAAAAACTCACTGAACTAAATATGTACTCCTTGGGGTTAGGCTCAGGTCACTGCTGTTGCAAAAAAAAAAGAAAAAAAGAGAGATTTCATTTTCTTTTTTCTATCTTGACTTTATTTTTTCTCAGCCCCCTTCCTTCATCTGTGTGGTCATTGTCCATGTTATGACTGCCTCAACACCCCAGGTTAATGAGCCAAACCTCTTCTTCCTTTTTGTCCCTTCCAGACCCTTTTCACACTCTCTATCTGTCTGCTTCTTGTAACATCCTCCTGCCTCGCCTCCGCCTATTCTCTCTCTTTCTCTCTCTCTCTCTCTCTCCTTTTTCCCTTCTTGTGGTTTCACACTGCATTTTAGCCATTGTTGCCAAGGTGCAATTAGAGTTGTTTTGGATACTGACCCACAAAGGGCTAAGCTATGATAACCTGAATTCCCACTGACGCAGACAAATGCACACTTTTTCCTCCCGACCATTTTTTTAGGTTTTTGTGTGGATTAGTAAACTGTCACAATATATATTTAATCACTTAGCCATTTCATTAAGGAAGCTAAATGCCTGCACCCTCCCTTCTGCAATCCTGATGCATTATAATGGGAGAGCATAAAGTATATCTTAGCTGTCAGTGACTTGACACAGAAATATGGATGTCTGTGATGGATAGCCAATAACGGAACCGGTGAGTCATTTTAAAAGGAAACTCAAATTACATCTCTCTATTGTTTTTATAGTAGCTTAAGTGGATTAGAGGTGCAAGTAATGACAAGAGATAGAAATTAAGATATGTGGAAAGGAGCTTTTAAAGTAGTAAACAAATGGCCAATTATTGGTATTTTAGAGTGCTATGCTAACACTGCCATTTTTTAAGTAAATTCAAGCTTCAATTAAGACAACTATAAATCATTTCTTACTTACTGAAAATAATTGTAGCAAAAGAGGTTAGTTAGTTACCCACAACATCAATGGTTTTGTTTAAAAAAGTTTGACAAGTTAGCATGTGCTTTCTTTCACACACATTTCATAGCAAACTTATGACAAAATGCTTCAATATGACTAAGTACATTTTCAACTAAACATTCAAAATAAATCAGCAAAAGATAAAAAATAAAAAAAATCCTGTATTGTGGATATTTTCTAATGTTATGGTACCGTTTGCCTAATTTCTATGGCCCAGGGAACTTAGGTGCCTGTGCATTTGTGAAAGTGTCTATGTTCCCCCAGTCCATATACACCAGGGAGGATAAATACTGGTCAACATAAGTGCTTGGGCCTTCTGTTAAGTCCTGATGTTCTCTAATCCTAGCCCTAACTCTAACCTTAACCCTAACCTTTATGTTCTGCGGGGAACATAGGTACTGGGGAACATAGGTACTGGGGAACATAGGTACTGGGGAACATAGGTACTGGGGAACATAGGTACCGGGCAACAACACATGATTCCATTATAAAGTAGCTAGGTTCAGTCTGTCCAACTATTAGCAAAACATCAAACTATTTGAAGCATTTGAAGTTAGCTATAGCACAAAATTTTGTCTGGGCAAAATACTGTCTAATTTACCTAGTTAGTGTTGAGCTATTTATGTTTATCACCAATAGTGTTATGTTTATTATTATGTTATTGTCTTATCTAAGTTTTGTATTAGATGAAAAACTCTATTAGTTGCTTATATAAAAATATGTTTAAAAAAGGTTAAAAAGTAAAAAAAAAAAAAAAAAGTAAGTCAGAGTTTAAAAAAAAACAAAAGCATAGTGTGTCTAATTAAATTTTAAATGTCCTTAACACACCTTTGCCTTTCTTACATTCCCAAAATGGCTTCTCAGAAAATGAAACAGCCCTATAGCTGGACACAGAAATGTAATGTACCGTAACGTTGGGTAACACCACATGATATGGCAACAGTGCAGCATTAGCACACCTTTCTTAAAAACACTTTTCTTAAGAAGCTGAGTTGTTGGTTCTGCTAATGTCCGTCTTACTGTTTCTCTAGTCTGGTCCCTGTGGGCTTGTAGAGAGGTCACTAGCCCATGGCAGTGGTTTACTCAGGGGGTGGTTAAAAGGAGCCAAACTCTTTGCTTACCAAATCACTTGTGGATGAGGGAAATCTGATTTGCATGGCAGGAAACAGACAGTCTGACATCAATTCCACTTCAGGAGCATGAGATTAGAGCAGTGTACAGTTTGTTCTTGAGTGTAACAAAGAGAGATGTCAGACTTTTTTTAAATGGGTTTGGCGACACACAGATGAATGGCAGTATGTGTCAGGGTGTTTATGAAGACACTTGCTCTAAAATATGTCTGTAAGTGTCGGGCATGTCCACATCATATGAAACTAGAGAATGTGTCAAAAACTGGGAGCCCGTCTATGAATTTTATTTTTACACGCGCACACAGGCCTGACAACACAGTGTTGCTGTGTGTGGGGAAAGCCAGATCACATGTCTGACAGCCTACTGTGCACATCAACTGGTTTTAGATGTTCTTTTGATGATTTTAATACAACAATAAAATGCCTTGCTATACCTAACACAACTCTACCAATGTGGGTTTATTTCAGGTAACCTCAGTTAGTAACTAAATCTGTAATTATGTAAAACTCAAACAGTAAAGAGACAATAGACAATGACAGAGACAGTAAAAGACACATAAAAACAAGACCATTGGCTATGATAATGAGAGAAATTGCTGGTTAACGTATTTCCCTAAGTTTGCTTAAGGAAGCTCTGTCTTTGAAAACAAAGTAGAGTAATAGGCAGCAGTTTTGCATATGTGGTAAATCACAAACGGCTGGTTTAGATAAGACTGGGATGGATTCCCACAGAGAGCGAGAGCCACAATGATGTGGCTGTACATTCACAGTTCTCAAAAATAAAGATTCCCACACATCTCAGGTTTTTTGTTTATGAATTAAAGTGAAAATCTGATCCTATTGAACAAATTACATTCAAAATGCCAAATAAAATAAATATTAAATGAGTGCCTGTTTTTCTCTAGTCATTTAGGCAGGATGTCAGTGAGGGGCCTGGACCCCGCCTGTCCCACCTCCATAAAGCGTGAGCCGTCCAGCCCCAGCCCAAGTTCTCAGGGCGATGTGAGCCCAGCCCAGCCAAGTCCAGGAAGTTCTTCCTCAGATACCAACTCCAGCTATGGGCCCCTGACCAAGGGCCACCCTCACAACAATGAACTGGACTCTCCACGTCTTTATGGTCACACCGTTGCCAACAATGGGGAGACAAACAGGTCGGTGAAAGGGCTTTGGTCTAATGCATGTTGTCTTGGAAGCTTTTGACTCAGTCCTCTGTATGTGCCCAGGCGGTTTGGGGAAGATGACAACCAAGTGAAGTGTGAGTTCATGCTCGGTACTGTGGCCAAGCGGCTGTGCCTGGTGTGTGGTGACATCGCCTCAGGCTACCACTATGGTGTGGCTTCTTGTGAAGCCTGTAAGGCCTTCTTCAAGAGGACTATCCAAGGTAAAAGACAACACAGTCCTGCGCATGAACTGCGTTTTATACTTAGTAACAGTTTATTGTGCATGGCCGATAACGTCTTCCTGCATCTTATAAACCTGTTTAACAAGCAACATGGTGTGATGAGCATTTGTTTTGGTAAAAACAAGTCCTGATGTGTTATCTTACAGCTTCTGTCTACTGCCTCTTAAACTGCATAAAGGCTTTATAAAAAGAGCTGTTTGGAAACAGTGGTAAGAATTTAAATGTACCGCACATTGTGTATAGTCAACATGTTTAGGCCAAAGCTGAAAGGGATAGCACTGAGCTCTGCCGGCGCATGTGCCAGGTTAGCAACTTGGTCGTCTATGCTGTGTTATGACTGCTTCATGTTGGCCACTGCACACAGGGTTCAAAGGGCAAACAGGATGAGCGGCTGTCAGCTCAAACCGAGAGATCTGATGTCTGGCTCATCAGATACTTCCTGTTTCTAATGGAGGGTGGCAGCTGAGAGCGCCTGCCACTGGCGGGATGCCACCAGACTTAACATGCACATTTGGCTCCTATCATAGTCCCATAACCAGGATGAGCGCTCCCGGTTACAGCAACAGAAACCAAAGCTATGACACCATCAGTGTGTGGTACGCTTTTGTGTTTCACTTTTTCCATAAGTATCTATCATCTCTTTTTCTCTGTTTCAGGTAACATTGAGTACAGCTGCCCAGCATCCAATGAATGTGAAATCACAAAGAGAAGAAGGAAGTCCTGCCAGGCCTGTCGATTCGTCAAATGTTTGGCTGTGGGCATGTTGAGAGAAGGTCAGCCATAAACCAAAATCACTTCTCACACAAACCAAAACAACAAAACATTTAAACCCATTCTTCAAAGTCAAGCCAAACGCCCATCTGTTTCTGTTTGTTGCATTCCTGAAAACAATACATAGATTTTATTTCACTGTATTATTGACACCCTGCATTTAATGCCTTTCATGTCTCACCTAATAGTAGCAATGAAACTTAAAACGTTTGACAGTTAAATCCAACAATGTAGCTACGTGGAGATGATGCCATTTATCTAATCACTCTTTTGTTTTGAAAGCCAAATCACAAAGTTATATTTACCAATGTAATAATATCAAAGAAGTGGACGGTTCCTGCTAATGTGTACATGCATATACAGTGAATTCCAGAGTGGGCATGTAAGTGTGGTCAGGTGCTCGGTCTCCCGGCTGTGTGCCTGTCTGCTGACATATTGTTGTCCAGATTTAGAAGTGACTCAAAAGGGAAAACATTAGGGACCTCCTACTGTATGGGACACTTGTTGCATGCTGCTTATGGCCAACAGATGATGATAAAAGAGGGGAAAGGCAGATAGACTGGTATAGGGACATGTGTGTCTAGCTGTGGGCATGGGGTCTGGGAGTATAGCAGGTAGTTCCAATAAGAGTAAAAGTGAAATGAAGAAGTACTTACAAGTAAAATACTGTTACTTCAAATGAATATTAGTAAAAGTAAATGTAATCAACAAATGTATTACTTGCTATTAAAAAAAAAGTATAAATGTAAACTGTGAAGTACAAATTACTCCTGAAAGTATACTGCGAAATTGACTTATACTACAAACCCACAGTTCTCTGATCGCAGGTTATTTATTTAAACACGATCCATTTCTCACTGATTCATAGATATTAATCATCTTTACAAGAGTTTGCCATTGTATAAACTTTGTCAAAACAGAGTTACGCTCACACCTTTGTTGTTGTGAGCCTGTGCCCTTTTTCTAAATTAGTTGCGTTTAATAGGACAGAGACATTGACAGCATCCCTATTCTCCCCCTTTCTCCAGCTACCCCCCTTTTTGCCAGTTTCCCTCCCCACTCGTAAATTCCTCCAGATGCCTTGTGGGATTCCTGGACCTCCGTGAAATGCGAACTGCCCCTCGTAATTCCAGTCATAAGCGCCCCTCATAACGCGCTTCACCGTGTCTCGTAATGCCCCGCTTTCCCCTGGAGAGAGACAGTAAAAGGTTGAAGACAGAGGAGCAGTGAGGTTTAATGGGCAGAGTTGGAGACGTATTAAATACACAGCTAAAAGACATATAGACCTCAGGCAGGATTTGATTAAGATGTGTTAAGTGTGAAATCCTGCATTTGTGGTCAAATTGTGGTCAAAATACAGTAATAGTAGTAACAGCAATAATATCTAAGGGGAAATTCAGAATAAAAATTAAAAATAGCACATGCCATATTGTTTTGTAGCAAATCAGTCTTTCGATGCTTCACCACATGCCCGCTACACAGTTTTTTGATTTCTCAAGTTGTCTCTCAGCACTTTTTTTCCAGAACACTGCCTAGACAATTACAGTTCAATGTGGATGCTGTTGATAATTTTTAAACTTTTTTTTTTTTACTTTTACTGCAAGCTGTCATGGCTGCTTAACTGTATACTTTGCCTGCTTGCCAATCATATTTTTTTTTTCTCAATTATTCAGTTCATTCAGACTGTTATCAGTCAAGTCATGTTTGATTTGCAAGGGAAGGAACAAATTAACACAGGGTAAATGCAATTGCAAACAGTCCCAAAATATGGAGAATAAACTGCCTATTTGAACAATGTAAAACCAATTCAGGCCAAAGACAGTTTGAAGAGAAGCAGCTTGAATTAGAGAGGTTCCAGACCCACTTTGCAAAAAATTGCATTTGTCTGGCTGTAGATATCACAAAAAACAACAACATTATACTAGAAAGGTTCAACAATGAAAAACAGTTAAAGCTATGGTTATTTAGGCTTCTCAATTTCCAACATATAAACAGTGCTACATTAATCTTTTCTATCCTGATGGCTTTCGCCACATCAAACCCTATGCCTCTAGCAGGCAGTGATTTCCTTAATGATTTGGCCTAGGTTTTTCAACAGATGCACTTCCTGAAGCATGCAACCCTCTCCATTTTCTGGGCTCGGGACCGGCACAAAGTGTACTCTGATCCCTTGTGGCTGGATTAAACAATAACACTGCAATATCATGTTCTTAATTTCTTAGTAGTACCCTGTAGACGCCACTTGCGTTTTAGTCACCTGATCATAGCTTATATTCTGAGTAAAGCCCTGCCAACTTTCCAGATTCCTTTCATTAACTACCAGCAGCGGGAAAGGGAACGTAACCTCCACATTGGCGGTATACAGACGGCTTATGTGTACATTTGTCACAATATCTGAGAAGCGTGGGATTGTTTACAGTAAATACAAGCTGGTAGCAGCAGCAGTGGAGGAGGCGGGGGAGAGTAGACCACAGTAACCTGGATCAATCTGGATCAGCTGACGGATGACTATGCTGCTGATCCCACAGTGTGTGTTTTAGGAACTTGTAAAGCCCCCTCATGAGAAAGATCTGGACCCCCTGGAAGGAGACTGAGTGATGAAAGATGAGAAAATAGATTGAGGCATGACATATCCATCCATTTTGAACTAACAAGGCTGTGTGTCTTGTCTGTTTTGTTATCCAGTGCTGCTATTCCTGGCCTTTTAGTTGTCAGCACATTCCGCTGTGAAGAGTTACACTTAGCCCACTGTGTGTTTATGGCAGATCCACTAGCACACAAATACACCAACATACACTTTTTTCACAAACATATTTGATTTAATACTGCATCTGCCAACAGTTTAGATGATGACGGTACAAAAACTTTGTCTATCGTCCCATCTCCTTCCAAGGACCTAGGTTAATCCACAATTACTATTTGCCCTCTGTGACATCACCAAAGGGTCAGGGGGCATTCAGCTTACCCCGAACAATCTCTGCCTTCTATCTTCTTGAGTGTCATCTTTGAAAAATCTAAAACCTAAACTCAACTTTCTACTTGCATCTATACTACTGTAGGTTGTAATATGAAATGTAAAAAAATACTACACAGCACACTTTTAGCCTTAAATGGTTACTAGTATACACGGCTTTCTAATGTTAGTTTTAAGCTCTTTCCAGGTCAATTTCAGCCTATTGTTGCCATTATGAACCTCAATTGACAAGAGATTCCATAGACCAAAGAGCAATGCTTTTCTAGTTTTAACCAGTAAAAGCTAAGCTGATTTTAGCATTACACCCAGTGCCAGTAAAGAACTAAATCATAGGTAATATCAAGAGACAATTCTACCACTCAATCCCTCTATAGGTGCAATAAACACTACTGTAGTTATTGTTGTAGGTGCTCCACAAATATATGCCAGAGTAAAAATATATAAGGAAGCAGCAGGCTCCATGGTATTGTGTTAGAAAGAGGTGTCAAGTGGGCAAATAATACCCTCCAAGTGCCTCTTTTAGACTCGAGTGCCATTATAGATCTATTGAGCGCCACTATGGCAATTTACACTGCACACACCAGGTAACCCGACACCACTACTGAAGACTTCTGAGTCACAGTCAGAGAGACATGCTTCCTCTGTACAGGCAATAATGATATTCTCCTGAGCAAACTGCCCCCGTGCGCACTCTTAAATCGTCACGGCCGTAGTGAACCGGCTGTTACAAAGCTTGTTAGGATGAGCAGTTGTCATCATCCTCTCCAAAGTTGTTGGGTGTTGTATTACAGGTTGTGTGTCGATGTGCCTGCATAGCTATGGTCTCCTTGGGCTCATCCCCCCATGTGAGCAGAGGGACGGTGATTGAGCAACATTAGCTGTCTTTCTTTAAACTTATGTGATCAATGACAAGGGTGCTTAGTGGCAGAGTACTTAGACTCTCAGAAAGGAGGTTGTGGGTTTGATTTGGCCAGCCCGATCTCTCTAACTGGAGTCTGCCAGCTTCCTTCCACTGTCCAAAGACATTCATGTCAATTGGTAAATCTAAAATTGTATCTAGTGAGTGAATGTGAGTGCATGTCTCTATGTCCTTTAGCTAACTGGCCATTGTCCAGGGTGTTCCCCACCTAGTCCCCATAGTTGGAATAATTCTAATAAGATGATTGAAGCGAAATGAATTTAAAAAATTGTGTGACTTGACTTGTTGCTGTGTTGTTTTTGTAGGTGTTCGACTGGATCGAGTTCGGGGAGGAAGGCAGAAGTACAAGAGAAGGATAGACGCTGAGAACAGCCCCTACCTGCATCCACAGAACGCCTTGCCCCAAAAGAAAACATGTAAGCATACATGCTGACGCTGAACTTAAGTGCATTTAGAACGTGACAGAGAGGCAAGACGGAAATGACTCTGCTACTTCAGAGTTGACAGTTAAACATTTGGATGAAACTGGCATCATGTAGTCCCTCTAAACAACGACAATGAGGGCCCATTTAATGTCACTGACTTCATATGTTAGAAATAAAACTGCATAGGCTTATGTATATATACGTTTGTTCTAATATATACCAAACTACAAAGAACTTATCAAAAGAAAAAGGTGTCCATTGGTCTCAATTGTGTAGTGTTTGTTTTATCAATAATTAATTTGCATATGGATTTCAAATAAGGGGGTGTATGTACAAACTACGAAGCTAATGGTGAGGTTTTCTATTTCCTAGTTGCTGTAGGCAATGTAGCAGAAAACAAAGTTGTCTCTCTACTGCTATTGGCTGAGCCTGAAAGCATCTTCGCCATGCCTGACCCTACAGTACCAGAGAGCGACATCAAGGCACTGACCACACTGTGCGACCTGGCTGACCGAGAACTGGTGGTCAACATCGGCTGGGCCAAACATATCCCAGGTACTTGCTTTGTGTTTGTCGGCCCGTTACCCCTCAGTGCCCCACACATTAACTCACATTAAGTCCATAATCAGATCACAGAAGGGATTGTTGTGGCTAGTGGATGCCAAACGCCTGTTGGTCCTGGCATAGCAACATGTTCTGTCAATCTCCCTGTTCAAGCTCTATACTCAGTGCCCTTACAAACCAGATGACCACTGCCTCCTGGAAGTAAGATCTAATTTCCTGGGCTGTCTTAGGTAGACGTCCAGCAGACACAGGAGGACAAGAAGGAACATTTTTGCTTTTGGATGAGTGAGTGGAAAAAAAGGGAAAGTGCAATGTGACAGCTTAGTGGGATTAAAATCCTGGTATGCAGTTATGTTGACAGTTGTAATTATGGACTCCATAGTCGGACCAAGCAACAGAGATAAGAGTCTGCCTTTAAAAATGTGGCTTTTAAAAACTATTACATCTCTATTTTAAAAAGAGATTGTGCAGATTATAAATTCAATTTAGAACAAATACCTGCCCACAGTAATCAACTTACCATGGTAAAGTTATAGTGCAGAGACCTTGACTCAAACCAGGGATCGACTAGTTCAGGGATAAATGAGCCACAATAGTAAATATCCTCTTAAACTAATCATTTGTTTTTTTTAATGAGCTCTTGTGGCTTATAGACTACAAATCAATCTAAACATACCAATGCAAGCAAAAGAAAAAAAACAAAAAACAAAACATATCGGTGGCAGAGGGGGGAGTGCACTCACTCGCCCCCCAGCAAGGAGATCATGAGTTTGATCCAGACTGGCCAACAAATGAACTCTGATGAATGAATGAAATAAATACTTTTCCAGACTATGTAAGTAAATTGCATTTTTGACAATTCTTTCTAATAATGACAGCAAGCTTTAGCTGTCATTTTGAACATCACCTATTCTTCTAGGAGGTTTCGGGGCTTGAGGTTCTTTAGCTTTGACGTCACAACAACCAAGACCTACCAGAATTTGTAATGTTTTTGTCTCCTAGAATTTTTTAAATTTTCCTTTTCAGTGCCTTTCTTTATCAGCCACGTTTAGCCCAAAACATCACCCGGGAAACACCTGGGTTTTTTTGTTGATGCCTCATCTCGGGAATGCTTACAAAACAAACACACAGCAGCTGTGTAGGTGTGAGTCTTGTATCTTAATTTGTCCCTGCATTTCTTCCGACATGGCACACACCATTTTTTGCATTTGTGTTTCTCATCAGCATTTCTATTGTTATGTTAAAAAAGTGTAGCAGCAGCTTCCTTGTCAGTACTCACCCCAGGGCTTCTGCTGTCCACCTCTTTTCCACAATTGTAGTTAGAGGAAGTCAGACTGATGGGTGTATTTGTGGCCTTTTGCCAGTGGAGCAGCAGGGGTGTGTGGCTGCCATGGATGGAGCAGATTTCCACCGGAGGCTGCAAAACACACAAACACTAGAAGACAAATATACAAGTGCTAAAATTATAACTTTATATTTATATCTGGTGAAATAAGGAACCACCTTTCATAATACAAATATTAAAAATCAGTGCCATGATCTTAAAAATAGTATAGGACATGTACAGAATAGGTAAGGTGTTTTTGTGTGTGATATTATATTCTGTCTGCCCCAGCAGTGTGCAAAACTAGCACACATAGCTAACAAATACAAATAGTTTACAGTATAAAACAGAAATCCAAGTTACAAGATTATATAGACAGATGTTTTATGTAGTTTTGACATTATGGTAATGATTAAAATAGTCCCTTTTAGCTGCTCTCTTTCATTCATCTGATTTATTTAATTGATGTTTAATTTAGCTTTTATCCCAGATGCCCTTCCTATGAGAACTTTACAGTATCCAGGCTTGAACAAGGAGTACATGTCTGGCAGGGGGGCTTTAAACACAACCCTAACAAAGTGTCCAGTGTGAATAATAAATATAGTACACATTTATTATTCTCACACAATTTATTATTTTGACAAATGTTGTGATATTTCTGCTCTGATGAAGTAAAGAGAGAAGCATGACATGTAGAGACAATGCCAAATGGCAGTAAGGGACAATAATGGACATGTGAAAAAAATAAAAACACACAGAGACAAAAACAGACCTTAAAAATGCTGCCCCTCCCAGAAGCGTAATGGCCATGTCACATCAGCTCTGGATGAGTGGCAGGCCACACAGCCCCCTTCGCTGAGAGGACCAGGGTCCTGGGCAAAGAGGCCCCGGCCATCTGAGTTCTTTGCCCAGGGGGAGGTGAGTGTGAGTGGGCTACTGTCTGGGCCGCTCCCCTTCCCTCTGTGTCGGGTCTTATCAGGCAGATTGACAGTGATGGCCGCTGAAGTCTGAGGGGCAGACTGGCAGATGAGCTGGCTAAAGACCAACTGCCCGCTTTGCTAGTGGCCTTTTTGAGTCTACTGCGAGTTGGCGGTCGGACTTACGTGTGAAAGCAACTGTGGCATGAGTGGCTGTGTGTTCCTCTGGTATGATATGATGAACAGTGGCATGAGAATTGTCTAAATGTCAGCTGTTTTTAAATTTTCTGTGTTCTTAATTTATTCAAGGATAAATAGAAAGGTTGTGTCAGAAAGGGCAGCCGGTGTAAAACCTATGCCAAAATAATATGCTAGTCACTGCACACTAGGAGGCAGATGATTTGCTGTGACACACCCAGAAGGGAAAAGTGTTTTTATAATAAAGTATCTTACAGCCTTAGTCCAAATGCTCTCACTCTCATCCAGGTCTCAGTCCCTAATCAATGGTCGAGTGTCACAATACTGATCCCTATCGGCCAATGAAACTGTGCACAGGCAGCGTTTCCAATCAATCGGGGAGTGATGGTGGGGAAATCGGCGCCACTGACAACATCCCTGTGGTGGTTATAAAGAGCAGTGGATCTTGATAACTATCACTGATGGTGTCAAAAATAAAAACAGCCCAACCCCCCGCCCCCTCAGCCCTGTAAAATCATCTGTTTAATTACAGTAAACGTCAGCTAGTGTGTGTGTGAGGGGCTTTATGTAGCGGACGTGAGCAGGTTTAATGTGCTCATGTGGGGTGTAATTGTTAATCAAAGTGGGTGTGTCCCAAGGAGCTTAATTAAATTTACAAGCTATTCACTCCCTCTGTCCTTTGTTATGCCCTTTACTCAAAGTCACAATGCTGTAAGAAAATACAACATCATTTATCATTGATACAGGGGTTAGTTTGTTTTATTGAAAAATCTCAAAAACAAATATCTGTCTTATAACAATATTTAAGTTCCAGTGAGACAGCCTAATTGTATAAATTGATTCATGTTCTATCACTTACCCTGTTTGGGGAGATGAGTGGCTGGAGGCTTTTAGGTACTTAGGGTCACAGTATAGTATGGACATTGGCCACTTAATTGCAGGACTAACACACAGAGACATACTGTTTACTCTTACATCTATTGACTATAAGCAATTTCAATTCACTAACTGACACTGAAGTCCAAAAAATACTATTTAAACTTACAATTATAATTTAGTATTTTTAGCAAAGGGCAAAGTGAAAAGTCAGATTACAACACTACTGTCTTGCACTATCCTTAACGGTGTCTCACATTCAAAGAAGGGCATTCTCAAATGTTCCCCCATATTTACATATTAACATCACACTGGTTACAACTGGTTCAGATGACATGAGCTAGCCTGTCATTATGCATTGTTTTTGGTGGTTCCTTTCTAAAGAGAGGGGTATTTATTTATGCAACATTTCCCTGAAGGCATTGTTACACTGTAGGTACTTAGACATGCCCTTAAAGAAGCTTTGAGCCCTGAACTAGAAAATCCTTGGCTTTAGTTCAGATCTGAGCACTCAGTTTCTACTATTGCAAGACAGGGTCAATTCCTTGGTGGAGTTTTGTGTTCCTTTACTACTTGATAGTTTTGTGTTTAATTTTTTTTTTTTTTTCTATAACGTGATAATGTGTTTTTATGTAACCTCCCACTGTCTCTAAGTACTTCTTGCCTTGTTCGCAGGCTTTCCTTCCTTGTCTCTAGCCGACCAGATGAGTCTACTGCAGAGCGGCTGGATGGAAATTTTGATCTTGCGAGTAGTGTTTCGATCGCTGGCTCTGGAGGACAAGCTGGTATACGCTGAGGACTACGTCATGGACGAGGAACAGTCAAAACTAGCGGGACTGCTCGATCTCAACAATGCCATCCTGCAGTTAGTGAAGAAGTACAAAACCATGGGGATAGAAAAGGAGGAGTTTGTCATTTTGAAAGCCATCTCACTTGCTAATTCAGGTACAGGACTTTTCATAATTTTATTTTCTTCCACTTACCCCTTGTGAGTGGCTGAAGCCTACTCCAGTAACTATTGGCCCAAGCAAATTTTGGACAACTGACACTGACAAGCAACCAGTCACTCACACTATGGCCATTTTTTTTAATTTATCAACTATTCATTCAGCTATACATGCAAGTCTTTGAAGCTGGAAAGAACCCGGCTGGCTGTGGGGTCAAAACTACAGTTTTCTTGTTATGAGACAGGAGCATTAACCAAGATTGAATGGTTGTTGTCAGTCAGCCCTACCATTGCTCAGTACCCCGCCCCAGGCTCATAGTTGTGTGCAAACTCCAGCCACCCTAAAGTGAAAGGCAGTAGAAAATTAATATAACAAATAATAACAAATAATAACTTGTGATACAGTTTTTCATAACGTGAGTTTGAGTCTAACATCTACCTTCCTCTCTCCTGATAGACTCCATGCAGATTGAAGATTCAGAGGCAGTTCAGCGACTCCAGGACGTCCTTCATGGGGCCCTCCAAGACTACGAAGCCACGCATCACCCAGAGGACCCTCGGCGAGCAGGCAAACTGATCATGACGCTCCCCCTCCTCCGGCAGACCGCTTCGCGGGCCGTCCAGCATTTCTGCAGCATCAAACAGGACGGCCGGGTGCCTATGCACAAACTGTTCCTCGAACTGCTGGAGGCCAAAGCCTAACATCAACACACAGTTATTAGATATAACCTAGTGTCCACAATGAACGACTGAAGGACTATGGGAAAATAGGGGTTCACAACATATCTCTGTCAATTTTTGCTTGCACACAAACAAGTCTAAATTTGCGAAAACCAGGAAATACACGAGGCAAGTGACTGGATTGTTTTTAGAGCCCCTCCTATTCCCAGTGTCCCATTTTTTTTTTATTTTTTTTTTTTTTTTAGAATGAAGACTACAAAAAGAGATGTGACACTAAACTCTGAGTGGACCTGCTTTTGGGTCGAAGAGGAATGAAGGACATTGTAAAGCAGAAGAGTCGCCTTCTAGAAATATTAACAATTATATGCCAAAAGTAGAGCTTCTTTTGTCAAAAGACCATCTTATACTTGAAAATCGTGGATTATTTCATCCATCTTGAAGCCTGTTAATGCATCCTAGCGCATTTAGAGAGCCTTTTAATGATTTTATTTTATTTGTCCATTTTGTACAGACAAGATAATGTGTCCTAAGAGGCAAGTTTTGCCAAAGAGTAAAAGACTGTACTATTAAAAAATTATACCAGCAACTGTCCACTATGATATAATGTGGCCTGTGAGACACTCACATCACCCCTGCAATGTTGTGTATTGCAATATCTGTTTCAGAAGCATTATGTAGATGAGTAAAGGGAATAGGTAATGTAATAAGCATATCGTCTAAAACAATAATAACCTCTTTGGTTTTAGCAGAAATGTTCAGGGAAAGAGTACTTAACGTCATGAAATGACTCTGTGACAGCATATTTATTTATAAGTGGCTCTGTTTCTTTTGCTGTTACTTATGTGGCATTAATGAAGCATAGAATAAAGCAATTACAGTAATAATTTTGTAAAAGATTTTTAAATATCATTGTAAAATAATTTTTTACTAGCTTCTCCGCTACAGCACTGATAACTATAGCATATCACAAAATTTGAGTTTAAATTAATTAGAAGTGTACTTAAAATGTTGTAGACTAGAACCATAAATATAAATAACTATGTAAAATGGCTGCCATACTGTATAATATGGTTTAGGAAGGTGCTCAATGTCCTGATAGAGCTGTATGTGTAGGATGAAGTTTGTGCACTACTTTGCCTTTTAGCCATATGGTTTAGGGAAACTGGTGGTGGCCCTTTGTTAATCTATTTGTGTCTTGTGTGAGTTAAATCTGGAAATTGTCTTTTACGCACACATAAAATGAAGGGAAAGAATCTCTATACTCAGAAGTGTGTTCCTCATTTGACTTTTTGGGTACTGTGACGCTACTTGTGTATATATCCTTTGAATGAGACAGCAATATGACATATTAAATGTATGTACTGTACCCTTTGCTGTATATACTGTACGTCATGTCTTATGCCAAGAGAAATGTTCAAAGATGCAAATAAGCTTTGTTTGGATGAGCTGTGCTGTGCTATCATTCTCAGGTGGATTCTTGGGCAATAAAGATGATCCCCGTAATATCTAAGTGTCATCTTTCCGAACACTTCATAACCAATTCATTATGGGCTAGTAAGTGGATGTGCTGTGCTGTGTGAAGATGAACTGTCATTTCCAAGTCAGGCCCATTATGGCACTTTGAGGCCATCAGAGCTCAGTTGGATGGAGATTTATAATTAACAGCCATAATGTAATGAAGTCTAACAGTGGCTCCAGGGACATCTAGTCATCACATGCTGCTGTAGGCTGATGCAGAAGATGGGGCATTTCCACTTTTCAAGTCATCATACAGTTGGCTTCCATGCCTCCTGATTTGACTATTGTTTTTCATCAAAAATCATAGCAAGGTAAAAATATTACAATACAATACAATACAAAAGTTTTAAATGTTGTTAAATGTGCAAGGACCAATCCCCCACTTTTACTAAATTGATACAGAGGGAGGAAAGTGGCTTGCAAAGGTTAAAAGTTAGTGGCAAATATTTGCATGAAAACAATAGCATTTGTGGGTAAAAACTGGCATGTTGGATAACGTCTTTATTACAGTTAATTGAATTAATAATTACAGCAATATTTTGTAAGCTGGAAATCTAGGTAGGCTAATTAGCCTATTTTCCCATTTAGGCCTACATTCATTTTATTATGCGATATTCTTTGAAACGAAGCGCACAGCAGATTGGATTGAATTAATAATACTTATCAAAACACAAACAAATTAGAAGTGGACAGTGAGAACAGTTAAGGATGACTTTTTAAGAAAACCAATAAGTCGATTTCAATTAAATTTGCTGTGCGAGTACAGCTGGGGGAGAGCTACAAAATGCCTTTTAAATTTCTGTTCTACGAGGTTCTATGCCAGAGAAATTAGCAAAATCGATTAAGTGATTTTGGGTGTTTCCAATAAACTGCAGTGTAAGATGTCTAAACTGCTGTAAGATGGTTAGGGGACACTCTGAGCTGCTTCTCAGGACTCCCCAAAGCATCTTAAGGCCAAATCTCACAGATCTGTAGCAGGGCTGCCGCAATGGCTTCTGATGAATTGTGCAGTGAGAAGAGATAAAGAAGTTTTTTGGCGACCTCTAGGCCTACTTGTTTGCCAACTTGTTTGCTCCATTGTCAGCATGCTTTGGTCTTTCAATTTTTAGCAAATTATTAATTTGTGGCTGCGAAGACAAAATTAAATTAAATTTATAATATCTTTGTAGGCCTATTTGTATTTTTACCTAATGCGGTACTTAAAACTTGAGTGTAAACAGCCACTTAGCCAGTAAGCTAAAGCTAGACGGAGTATGCTACTATCTAGCTTTCTTACTTTCGCACACTGTTGCAAAATTAAGTTTTTGCCTATTTGTGCCCAGTTAAACATAAACATACCTGAAGTAGTATTTTGGTTCATTCACGCATGTTTAAATAATCCTGTTTGTAGTTCCCTTCTCAAGAGCTAAAAAAAAAACTTGGGTCTCACTTTCATAGACACGTGATACCAGGCAGGAAGTGCTCCTGTGCATTTCTAATTCATGTCGTCCTCGGAAATTTGGGAAAATGTTTTTTTCAAAGATGAAAAATGCACACAAATGCATGAATTCAGCATCCATGCACTGTCACCGGACTTGTTCTGATCATTTCAGCGCTTAAATTGCAGTCGCTATGAAGCAGTAAGCTCATGTATTAATCTGTTAGCCAGGTATTGCTAATAGCCGTGCTAATTAGCAGTTTTATGCTCTGTCCAAGTTCCAGCAGGGGGCAACAGGCAACTAATCCAGGTGTTCTCTGCAACAGCTCCCCAAAAGAA
This sequence comes from Bostrychus sinensis, assembly GCA_020698575.1. Classification (NCBI taxonomy): domain Eukaryota; kingdom Metazoa; phylum Chordata; class Actinopteri; order Gobiiformes; family Eleotridae; genus Bostrychus; species Bostrychus sinensis. The sequence continues at coordinate 14,551,809 of CM036257.1, read as the reverse complement.
GACATTTTCCATGTATATACATTATTTTAACGTATAAAATATAAAACGTATAAAACATGAAATACTAATGCAAAGGTGTTCAACATTGTTTGAAAAACACTGAAAAAAGCATCATATGAGACCTTTGATTGAATCGTGAAACAACAGACATTTGTTTTGATCCAAACTTACTTTAGGTGTTGGCTACATATGTGCATAATCTATATCATCTATATCCATTGAAATGATAATTTAACCAAAACCAGTAACTTGACAGACATTAGACATTATATGTCTAGATGGCCACTAAAAACGCTAAGTTCTCATTTCTGACACAATGAATGTGAGTAAACTTTTAATGCAAGTTGTTTTTCACCTGCTTCTTTGGTTTAAAGCTCTCCACAGAAGAAAGCAGGACCAGATGCTGCACAGCACTTAACCTGAGCAAAATGAAAACAGTCTTCACCAAGACCCCTGAGGTGCCCCGCAGTGTACCGAGGGATTTGAAACCAACTGGAGTTTTTTCACCACATCAGTTATCGATAAGTGAGTTAGAGATCCTGAGTGATACATCTCTGTGTCTCTCCCTAAATGAGTTAGTATGTGTCTAGTGTAGTGTCACCCAGACACCTCAGTGATGGATGGGGCCCCGTGGAGATGGGCTGTAAAAACGGCTGATTCTGGCACTCAAGGGTGAGATCACTTCCCCAATAAAAAAGCATTGTCCCGAATCATCAAGGCTAGGTATGAATGCTGATTAGGTTATTAGACAAAAGGGAGTCTTCTGTAAAAATAAATCAAATATGTGGGGGTGCTCAAATACTGCAGTGACTCTGAGGACCTTGACCCCAGGATTATCATGTAGACCCTTTTCTCAAAAGAATAAGCAAGTTTTATATTCAAAACCACCCTGAAACAAACAGTGTCTGACTTTCAAGGCTCAATATATGTGAATATCTGCAATGCCTAAGTCTCTAAGCTTATACATATAGTAATATGCATTCAGAGTTTTACTTTTTTAAGTATGTTTTGAAAAATAAGTACCTTCTACTTTTACTTTTTTAGTTCATTAGTTCATGTCATTTTTTTTTTTTACCTTGATTGCAAAGCAGATAGTAGTAGCAGTAGTAGAAGCACTATAGTTGTAACAGTAGTAGTAGTAGTAGAAGTGGTAGTAGTTGTAGAAGCAGGCTTGTAAGTAGTAGTGGCAGTACGTAGGTAGCTACATTTTTTTTTCAAATCTATTTTACTTCTTTTTGTTGAGGTCTTTAACTTCTACTTGAGTGATAATATTCTGAAGTGACAGTACTTTAACACAAGTTCAGATTTGAAGCACCTCCTCCACCTTTGTGTAAGTTTCTAATTTTTAGTGACAATAGAAACAAAAAAGACATTGGTGTAATCCTGCTCCCTCAGGTTCCCCAGTGGCTGTTCCTAAGTCTAAAATTTTTTATTACATCCTGCAGCAGTACCACAGACACACTGACAAAATGTTACTAAATCTGCCACTGCTTTTCTGACCTGTCATTTTTAATCAGACCACAGGGGCAGATGGACAACTGTATACTGTACAGTCAGAGGCTGCCTTAGAATAGCACAAGAGCATGCATTTTGCACATCATATTTTATCAAGCAGAAGATAATGTTTAGTTTGCATGTTTTAGCATGCTAATATACATTTTGTAAATGTATATTTTCAAGCCAATAAGTAGGCTAATTAAATAAAAAAAATGCAAGCAAAATAAAAAGAAAGGAAGGAATATTCAATTCTCAAACATAAGCTACAGAGTTAGCTTTTTTACAGTTAGAAATCTTTGCTGTGAGTGGGCATCATTTAGTGTTGGAAATTAACTACATACATTTACCTGTACATGTTCATAGAACTTTCTACTTGAGTAAACTCTATATTCAGTACTTTTTTTTACTATTACTCAAGTAATGTATTTGTTGAGTACTTTTAATTCTACTTGAGTAATATTTTGAAGTAACTTACTTTCATCTTTTGAGTATTTGTTTCACCTCTGGACCCAACAAACATACAGCTGCAGTCTACCGCCATCTTGTGGTTATGAGGCAAAGTAAAGAGAAGCCAATGTAAAACTACATGTGTAAAGAAAAACATGTTAACAATGTTGTTAATAAATAGGCTACGTATATAGGCTATAAAACATTACAGTGTTTACATCTTGTCTGTGTGATGTGCTTTTATTATGTCAACTGTATTGTCTGTTGTCTATTGATCATAGATATTGTAAAATAGATTTGGTCAGGAATAATAAATAATTTGACTGAATTAAATGTTATCATTAAGGATGTAGCACATCGTAATAAGTTTAAAGAAACATGTTACTCACAAATGAGTAGTAATTATATAATTATTAAAGTAATAATAATGATATTAATATTCATATTGGAAGTTACACATGTTGGTATGTATTTAAAGAAACTTTAATTGTTGTGTTGTTTTTATATTTACAATTATTCAGTCATTAAATACAAGATAATATATGCCTGAAGATGATAGGGCCTCTCAGTGAAACTGAACACCTAGCTGTTACCATGACACTCAGGACAAGCTAAGGCTCATGGGACATTGGATGGTCAGAGAAGCCCACAGTGCAGGTAGTGGAGGAATTGTTTCATTTTGGCTCTCAAGAAAATTAATTTTACCCCAAGGAGAAGTTACAACAACATAGCATTCTGGATATTTGTCAGTAATCCATGTCTACTATCATTGTGTATAGGAAGAGTCTGCACAGTTTCAGGTGTGAAATATTGATGTGGGGACAGGTGTGTTTGCAGAGCAGGTCTGTGGCCTTCTGATCCATGTATCACACTACAAGGGGCTGCACGCACCCCCACCTCAGGCCCAACCACGGACCTCAGCAATGGTGAGTCTGTCTGTCGGGACATTCCTTTGTGCCTCTGTACTTTTCATCATAGTTTCTTCATGTTATTATGTGGAAATCTTCTTCACTCAAACAGGGTTAGATTGATATCCTTCAGAAATGCAGAGTTGTTGAAATAATATGAATGGTTAAGAACAGGGTGATTATGGAATTCAACCTTCTCTGCAGTTTTAGGACTAGTGAGTGCAGGCAATGTATCTTGTTACTGTTGTTATCGCTAGAGTTCTTGTGTGATCAACTTTCTCTCTCACACTGTGATGGCCTTTTTGTATAACAGCAGATAAAATAGAAACAGTTTAGTGGTCAAAAGAATATTTAGCCTGTTCCTTATATATACTACATGCTGTACAGTAATAAGCAGTTTACATTTGTGTACCTGTTGTCCCACAGATGCAGCAGGTGCCACTCCTCCAGGGGGAGGAGGTGAGCGGGCAGAGGGGAGTCAGGCCGAACAGCCGGTCTACAGGGAGCTGTGGTTCATTGTAGTCATAGCAGGTATTGCCCTGTTAGTGCTGGCCATCTTCATAGCCATTGTGCTTCATAAGGTAAGTTCAAAAACACACCTCTAGGTATATTTGCTTCTCCTTTGGTAAAGAAATTTAAATACATTATTTTGTCTTTCAATTATTATTATTATTATTATTATTATTATTATTATTATTATTATTAATTTATTAATTAATTTATTTTTTGCACCAGGCCCTGAATAAGCCCCCCTTCAGCAGAGAGAGACCACCACTGGTGGCTATAACCATGGAGAAGAGAAGCCCCATGGCAGGGTATCCTCCTAGTAACTCTATGTTGGTGAGTAATCTGATGAAAAATGCCATATCTGCCGCTTTAGAGACAGCACAAAGTAAAACATAGACCAGTATGTACACAAATTAAGTGTATAATTTCACTTGTTAATTGTAATTATAAGTTAACATCTAACACAGAACATGTTTGGGGATTGACTAACTGACTAAAGGCTCACAATTTAGCTGTGCAATTTACAGTCAAATAAGTTTTCATATACCCTTTATACATTCTTAAGTGTTCCTTTTTTCCCAGTTCGACACTGTGCCGGACACAACTGGCTTCTCCAACAGTGTTACACTCAAAGGCTTCACCTTAAAGATAGAGGTAGAAGAAACTTCACAGAGAGACACTGGACATACATGCATGAAACTAAAAATATACAGGGAACTGAAAGTACCGTGTTTGTCCACCAGGAGGTGATAGAAGCCAAATGTGAGGAAGACCTTAATCAGAGTGAACTGGGCATTCTCAACGTCAACTCTTTGAGGCGCAGCGTGAGCCAAGTGATGGACGGGAAGTCTCTCACAGGGGACAGCGAAGTGTGGGACCCGAACATTTCAGGCCATGATAGTGGGATGGTGAGAGACCCCAAAAATGTATGCAAAATGCATGCAAAGACTTAGGACTGACCTCTGTCCTTGACTCACAAAAGTTAACCGCCTGTTCTTTTTTCTTGTGCTTATAGTTTATGGATGATGAAGAGTTTGTAGACACCATCAAAGGCTTCAGCACAGTGAGGAAGGAGCACACTATGTTCACAGATACCAACCTGTGACCTGGGCACAGTCTCTGACCCTGACAGGACATGCACCCTAAAGGTGACCTACTGTACAGTAGATCCTACCCACGTTTGTTCAAACCTTAAAAAATGACTGTGGGTGGAAATTGGTAAAATATTGTATCAAAGAAAGATGTATTTGGTGTTTAGAAACAACTTGGACTGGAACTGGACTCTATCAAGAAACCAAAGCTATGGATGAGAACTTACTGTATGTATTGTACTGTATGTTATTTATACTTTTTGTTACTTCCTGTATTTTGTAAGAAATATACACAATTGTAATTTTCCATTAGATTGACAGCTGTGGCATCTGAAGTGGGCATAACATTACATACATTTCCTCAAACTTAAGCTTTAAAATGTTTTAATTCTCTTTGGCGGATGTCTTTAACACGTGCCATTCAACCGTCTGCCTCTTCCTACCTGATTTGATTTCATTGGAGTATCATTTAATACCTACAAAGAAAACCTGGAGTATATGCATGTGAAATGTATTTCTGTTAGTTTTTGATACAGTGGGACCATTTGCTGATACAGAAGAAGATGATAAAGTACAGAGGGTCTTCACATTAATTTATTTGAAATGGGTTGCAATGTGGGCACGAACAATTGTACCATTACAGTCAATAAAAGGTTATAAAACAAACATTTACATAATAAATTAATATACTGCGGTACCACATGATGAGACAGTAAACATAAACCCCCTTCATTGGGGAATGACATTGTATTCAAAACAAAATGTTTGTCGGTTTAATGTACAAAATCAGGCATTTACAATGGAAGCCTCTTCTCCTGACTTGTTATGATAGAAATATAAATCTTTAAATTGTCACGACTTCTTGATATGTTACATGCTAAAAAACCTTTCAATGACATTCAACTGACTGCAACTAAACTATATCTTAAAAAATGTACAGTTAGTGTCATTAACTCTTATTCTTATTTCATTTTAATGCCAGATTAAAATCATTGCAATCACATCTTCCCTTTTTTACTAAGATTTTCTATCATTATTGCAGTATGATTTAGTCCCTTTTTAGTGTAATTTAATGTTGTTTAAAAAACAAACAATGTCTAAAGCTGTAAAGTGCATGCGTTACATGCTAAGCTTTTATCAATGCTCATTGCTGGCAACATTAGATGCAACTGCTACATAAAATAAATACAGCACTATGCTCTTTTGTTTTTTTTTTTTACTAAAATGGATACCTTGATGATCCAAGAGTGCAATTAGCTCCAGCATCTGTAATCTTTACATCTTTTCATTCCTTTTCTGCTCAAGTTACTGTATGAATGACTTCCTCTGAAGGAAATGTTGATGATGTTGTCTATTATTACTGCTACACAACAGAAGCTACTTAAGTCCTTGAGGTCTGTACCAATCCGCTGCTATTACAACGACTACTTAGCAAAGAATAAAAATTAGTTTGAAAAATTCAAATTAAAGACTTTACCCTGATTAGGAGTCTATGCAGCAGGTTGGTGTGTAGCTGCTATGCTAAAACAATGAAAATGCAGTACCTGACACTATAACACTGATGGTGGTACCTGAGATCTACTCTAGACCTGATCTGACCTAGTGTGGAGCACCTGTGGCAGCTGGTGACCTCAAAGTTAGACATGCGTTTCTAAATTACTGCTACATCTTATGTTAAATGAACAATGTTTTGGTGTCCTGTGATGTCATTTAAAGACTCCTAGTCTAGATGTTCAGACATGTTCTACACCAGCTATTGTTCTAATAATAACACATCTAGCAAGATGTACAACCATCACAGATTCCACAACAATGTGAGAAAAACACTAACTAAAAGCTAATACAAAATCCAGAAGTGCGTACAATATCAAGCTGAGAAAAAAGTACAGGCTAATCCACAATATAATGATCTGGAGACTGAATGAGGTTTTACATGTAAAGTGAAAAGGTTAGTAGGTTGGGAAGAATCACTAGGCAGCATTTACAGATGACAATGTGATGTAGTTGTAAAAGTGGCTACTGAAAGAGTCTTTCTACAAACCCCAATCCAAAAATATCCTTTGTTCATTCTGCTAAACTTTCTGTGTAGTTTCCCTTTTCAAAAAAGTACAAACTGTGCAATATCACTTATTTGTATACAAAATATTTCATTTGAACATTCCATTAAAAGCTCAGATCAAACATTAATCTTAAATCAACATGCAAAAATTAAAGGGTTTGCTTTTTGATCCTTAGCAAACTGAGTTTCATTCTCAATGTCATGGCAGAAACACATGCTGTTATCAACAAGAATCCAGTTTGTCTTTATCAGGCACGCCAGACCCAGCTAGGATCAGTGTTTATGGTCAGACATGAACTACCACGATGCAAATGCATTCAATTTGCAAAACAGAGATCTGACTGCCTCTCAGCCAAACAAGCCTTACTAGAAGCACCTAAAATTACCTGGGATTTCAAATCTTTTGTGAAAATATTTTTGAGCTAATACTGATTACTGGCATAATAGAGAAGTCATTGTGCAGACTGTATACAAATTTATAGCAAATCAGGCATTAAAAAAGTTAAAAGGTATCAAATAAAATAAATTTTACAGACTACCGAGTTCAAAATACTGGGGTTTTTAAAAAATGCCACAAGGAAGAAAGTCTGTTTAAAAACAAAGAGGAAGGCTGAGATTTTAAATCTTTTTTTCTGTAGTACCAGAACCATCAGTGATGCTCCCATGAGGCTCTAGAAAGAGGACGCAGTGTATGGCCTTACGTTGGACACAAAACTGTGGAGACAAAAACAGTATTATCAGTGCTGTAGTGTAAGTACAGCAGGTCTGGAAAAAACTAGCTACTGCAGAAAGATAGGTGGAGAAAAGAGGAATTGCTTGCTACAGGTGAAGGGTGGATCAGGAAAAGCTGCTACAAAAAGCTTGTGAGAAAGGACAATGTATACAGGCACATGTCAGTAAGTTAGAATATTGTGGAAAGTGATTCATAATGAATAATAATGAAATTATTTCAATTTGTATTTATTTATTCTTTAATTTCTATTTTATTTTATTGTGATGTTACACATTAAAAATCTTGTATTAAATGAATTTACTTATTCATCACAAATCTAATAAATAAATGCTTGAAATATGAACTACATTTTAAAAACACAGCTTTTACAAAAATAACAGCCCCATAAAGTCACAGGTAAGTGATCCAGCAGAGGCTGCCATATCTTAATGAAAATAACTGCAATACACTGCAGAACAGCCCCAAGGCGTTCTGTAGGAAGACCTCGCTTTACCACTGTGTAACAGAAAGGGACTTTCCCTTAATTCATTGGAACAACAAACATTGCTGCAATAGAAAATATTATTTTCTAATTTATTGATGTGTGCCTGTGTATGCCCAAGTTTCGTCGACACAGTCATGAGAAAGCTACAGATAACAGGGAGTGAGGGAAGGCTGCTGCTTTGAGGAGAGAAGGTGCTTCTATTCAGGAAAAATAGAGGTTTTAGAGACGGGGCTGAAAAGAGAAGGAATCCATGTTAATGTGTCAGTGCCTCACAAACCTCTGTTTCCACTGCTCTTATACCAGAGCTATCAAATGGACAGCACAGACAAGAGACAAGGAAGGGACAGGTCAAAAGTAAAAAAGAACAATTATTTTACAAAGAATAGTGAGTAAAAGTCAAAGTTTTTGGTCGTGAAGGCTTACGCGGAAACCATTTCAGTATCAGTAACAAAAAAAGCTTATTTACCTTTCAAGATGTAGTCTGTTAATAGAGCTGGAACTTTTTCGCTGTCATCTCTCATGGCTTGAAGAACTGGGAAAAAATAACTCCATGTTAGCAATGTTTTTATTAGGAATTAAATTGGCAAGAACAAGTGTCATGCCATATATATCGATATATCACAAAACAGTAGCAAAGACAATTTATTTAAAACTTTTTTTTTTTTAGAAATATTATTTTGGAAAATCTTGTTTGTATACTGAAACACCCCCAAATGAAAATAAAATACATTTTATTAAATAAAGAAGCAGCCTTTTCCAAATAAGTAACAAAATGAAAGCGCTTGGAGAAAAAATATATTGTTGGATGAGATTTAAATCAATACAAACGCAAGTCACTGACAGGAATGTGTGCAAAAAAGTAAAAAAACTATATAGTGGTTCTTGATATTGATGCAGTACTACCCATTGCAGTATTTTTTAAAATCTATATTTTCTAATAGTTTTAGTAATGATTCTATGTCATTTTGAATCTTGCATCTGCCTTAACTTACTTTTTGTAAGAATTTGGAGATCTTCAACAGATGGGGCTTTCTTCTCATAAGGGATTACAGTTGTCAGATACTGAAACATACAGTAGTTTTTTATATGTAAAATCCAAAGTAAGGTGAGAGTTAACTTGCAGATGGTCTTTCAGAAACCATGCAACATAAACACTTAATCAAAATAAAAGTAAAAATTATGGGCAACCAACGAAGAAAAAAAACACAAAATGAAAAATAAAAGAGTGAGAGCAGAAGCAAAAAAGTCGATATTGGCTGCAAACACAACAACAGCTGTGTAGAAATAAAAATAAAAAATAAAAAAAATGTGAAAGAAAAAAAGTGGAAAAAATGTGAATGCAGAGGAAAAGAGAGGGGCACCTGCTTGTCCCCTCCTGTGTTGCCAAAAGTTTGACGAATGCCATTTTGAATTACATTGGAGAGTCCCTCTAAGGTGAGATGCTAAAAGGAGTGAAAAGAGGCAGGAAAAGAGTAGAAACAGATTAAGAGGTTTCTATGTTAAAGGACAGTAAAATAGGAGAGTGGGCCCAAAACCTGTGAAAGCATGCAATCTTAGCTCATGCATTAGTCTATACTGCTCCATGTTCTAGTTAAATATTCATGCCACCTCCATCTGTTGTGGAGTGACTCACCGTGCCAGGGATGTGCGTGCTGGCTATCCTCTGTCCGTTGGGTCCGGTTGTGACTGTACTTCGGATCTTCTTTCTCTTTCGTAGCAGCTCACGGTGCTCCTTTTGTCTATTCTGGACATCAATCAGCAGCGATATGAAGCTGTTCTTTACCTGGATTTAAAAAACAGATGGCTCGCTGAAAATACCGTTGAATATTTTGATAGTGACGTCACATTGCAATTGGCACTTAAGTGATTCCAAGATTTTTTAAGTAGGGTTGTATGTAGTGCTTGTACATAGTTTATATTTTCTGTAACAAGATTATATATCTTCTTGTGTGCGCGGCCAGTGAAGCAATGTATAGCTGTTTGCGAGAGTCCAAAGTATTTCCTGAACCAATCAATATCTAAATATTTAACCATGTATTCCTCTGCCAATCATATAAAAGAGCCACTGAGCAGGTTAATATTGGTGAGGAATAGTACCTAAAACAAAAGCAATTTAATGTTTGTGCATCATTGTCCAAAAACATGTTTCCTCAATCTCTTTACCCCGCATAAAACTGCAAACAAGCTGCTACTTTGCTTTCTCACCTCAAAATACTACAATAAAGAGTATTCCTAAAACATTTGTTAGACCAATGCAATCTTAAAGATTTCTCTATCTTGTTAAAACATGTAACAGAGCAAATGTAACACCAATACTTATATAATAAATATTTGTTTCACTTTGGTTCCTTTTCACTTTCAATGTTTTTATCTATAAGTTTTATGTTTAATGTGTAAATCCCAAATGGCACTTTAAGGTCCACCCTTAAGATCTTTCAAGTACCTCCTTCTCATAGTCCAGCTCGTCTCTAAGGGCCAGGGCCTGGATGAGCTCCTCACTGTAGCGACGGATGGTTGCTTCCACATCCTCCAGGGTTTCAGTCAGCTCTGACACAGACAGCTGTCGCAACCCTGACAATGTGTGCGAAGAGGACAGAAAGACATGAAATGCATTTTTACCAATTTCACAAACTTATGGTCTGGTTGGTTATCATTATGAAACCAGGGGGGACTGGGCCTTCTCTGTGGTCAGCCCCAAACTGTGAAACGCTCTGCCACCACACGTCAGAACGGCCTCCACAGTAGAATGTTTTAAGTCTCATCTTAAGACCCACTTTTATTTTCTGGCTTTTACCTTTTTACCTCCTCTGTTGTCTTTTTATTGTTTTTTACTTATTTTTTGTTATAGTGCATTGCTCTTATTTGGGTTTACTGCTTCTTATTATTTTTATGGGGACTAGTGTAGCTAAAAAGAGTAATATTTATTTGTGTTTTTATAATGTGCAGCACTTTGGAAACTTTGTTTGTCTTTGTTTATGAAATATGCTATATAAATAAAGTGGATTGGATTTATTAACAGTAGCAGTATAACAAGAGCCCCTTGTATTACCCTAAAATACAAAATGTGGTGCAACCAACATTTCAGACATAAATTGAATGGTAGTCCTAATTCAGCCCTGGGTTGGTCCTGGTTCAGTTCTAAATTTAGTTGATTTGTTTAGTATCTGGCATGGATAGGGGTCACTGTCTATACCAGGACTTTTAGGGCCAAATTTGACTGTTGGTAACAGAATGCACAGCTCTAGTATATAGGTAGTACAGTGTATAAAGCAAATGCAAATCAGTTCTTCATAATAACATATAAACCCTGAAATGCTTAATCTGAATATTTCTATGAAATTATTTGTTTCTCATGTCCAGTGCTCTATGACTATTCTACAGAGGATAAATATTCAGATTCAATTTATAACCCTAGCTGCCCTGAGGTCACCAGTCTGCTGCTCAAATATAGAAACATTTTGCATGCAGTGGATTATGTAAAATGTAAGTGCATAGCAAGTCAGTTTTTATAGCACATATCCCATATTACATAACAATGTTAGTCATGTGCAAATATGTGTAGCCGTTTTTCACGTTCTGGACACCGTGGCCTATTATTACACTTCACTGAGTGATTTAGGCAGTTGTGTGTAAAAAAGAACAATGCCATTCACACACATGAACAATAATAAAACAGGGCTGCAGAGTATAAGGAAAAATTGTGATGTGATATAACAATTTTAAATGCTGCCAACAAATGACCTATGGTATCTGAATGACGCAAACATTTATTTCAAATGAAAAAAAATAAACAAACAGATAGTTTTGAACTAGCTTTTGCTTATGAAACCTCAGGCTAAATAAATAACAAACAAAGACTGTACCAGAAATAAACCAGTTCTAAACTAAATTCTAGCCTAATCTTGAGCTTAACTTAGAAATAACCTAGGACTATACTGGGACAAAGAACAAAATTATGACAAATCAACACTAAACAAAGTCCAAGCCAAACCTAAAACTAAATGCAGGAATGAACCAGATCTAAACTAGGGCTTATTATGATCATTGGTTTTATTTAGGCTTGACTGGCAAAGAAAGAATCCCTACCACATAGAGGACCAAATGTAGTTCTTTGCAGAATGGATATTGTGATTGCTAATATTGTGACAGCAATAAATTATAAATATTTTGTTCTTTCTTAAAATGTCATGTTGTGTTTCAAACTTTTGTGTTTAGATAATTGTGTTAAATAAACTGAATGTTGTCATATGAGAATATGCTATATTTTAGGATTTTTTTGCCTACTTGTGTCAGAGCTACTTACGGTCCTCATAGCTGGTGTTTGAGCATGAGCGTTTTAGACCATGTAGGTCCTGTGAAAGCATGGACAGGTCAGAGTGAGATGGACTCTCATCGTCCTCTGGGTCTGGAGAGTCCTGCATCATCTCTTCAATCTCCTCTATCACCTAAACAACAGAGGCAGAGTTAGACTTAAAATGTTCTCCTCTGTGTAAAACAGGAAAAGTGAACAATCTAGAGTGGTATTCAAACTTGTCACTCCATGTGCCACCACAGAAAAGAGTCTTAAGTACAACTTTACCTGACTAAAATCGTCTAAATCAGGACTAAACAAGTCGAAACCTAACACTAAAATAGTGATTAAATCTTTTGCATAACAGTACCAAGACTAAACTGGGCCTAAAGAAGGACTAAGCATGCCATAAACAGCTTTAACAGTTTTAACCCAGGACTCAAGACTAAACCTGAACTAACCCAGTCTGTAATTATCTATTTAAAAGTTTTTATCAAGAGCCTGTGTACCACAGTTTGAGAACCACTAATCTAGAAGACTATAAGTACCTGTTCAGCTGTGAAGAGCGGTTCGTCGTTGATGCATGAGACAATGATGGAGTGCATGTCCATCTGCTCCCTCAGGTCTTCATCATCAGACAAATCTAGAGACTGGTTATCTAGTTTCTGCTCATTTTGGACAAAAGGGTATGACACAGAAACAGGTGATTAGACAGGCTGGCTACAGGGGAACAAACTGTTACTGCCTATTTCTGAGTCATAGCTGGAGAATTTAGCTGTGTGTATTACCTCGGGCTCTATGAGGTTGAGAGTGGGCAGGTGTAGGGAGCGAGTGTGCGATGTCTTCCAGTCCACTGGCATCACATTGCCATAGTTGTCCGTTAGCGCGTTCCACACCCTAAAAACAAGTGAGAAATTGTATCAGTTAAGAACACTTGCATCAATAAAACAGATGTTTTCATAACCTATGTGATATACAAAGCCTGTTTCCTTCCCATTTCTGATGACACAGCATTACATTGTACATCTGTGTCCTGTTCTCTTTCCACTCCTAACCATTTTGTTTTCAGAGCTGTCTCAAAGCACTGACAAAGCAACACATTATTCTTCTGTCACTCTCAACTTGTACAGGGATTGTAAGTCTGACTTAAAACAAAGGCCAGCAAAGGTTTACAAAGCTACAAGCCCTTAGTTTTATGGTAACTAATGAAATAAGGCTGCTGACAAATTCTAGAGAAATTCACCAAACAGCCTGCAGTGTTTACAATGAGACATGCTGAGAAGTGAAAAGATAACGTTTGAGCAGATGGCAGCACAGATTCTGTTAAACGCAAGTTTACAGTTTACAAACTTTGTCACTGTATTGTGACACAATTGCTTGTATGGGGAGTAAATCTTGAGTAATATTGTCAACGTATTTGTGATTCTTTCCTTTAGTCAAAAAACAGTAAGCAGTATACATATATTCAAGATGAATGGTATCTAAAACCCAAATGTTAACACGTGTCGTGGTGTTCTTATTCCTGGCTCTGATCAGCCGAGCCAAGGCTGGATGCTGTGAACCCATGTGTCAGATCGACTCTACATCGTCATCTCTCCCACACACACAGTCAGACAAATGTTTATGTAACTTCTATGTTTCTCCCTGAAGGGGCTCACATGCAGCTTGGGGAGCAGGGGGCATGGGGCTGAGCTAAATATGGCAATGACTGGCAAAGAATATATTCTGTGCTCCAAGCCGTGACACTGTCCTGGGCACGAGCATGGCTGCCAAAAACACAATTTGACTTGGCTTTACAAAATACTTAGCAGATTTAGGACTAAAGCTAGTGAGGAATTTAAAAATAGTATTGTTGATTAATCATCTCTTTAACTTTGCACCAAATTTGCTTAGACTCACTTACATTAAATTCTATATTATGCAAATGTATTTGTAAGGTTTTTCTTTATATTGTCATAAAATTGTCAACATGTTAACATTCCCAAACACAGCCTCCCTTCCTTTTTATCATCTCTGCAGTTTGTCTTTTTGCTGGAGGACTAGTAGTTAAGCGTCTAGGCACGTTTGTTTAAGTGTACTCAGCCAGAAAAGACTTTGACTGTCTGGCTCTGCTCCTTGTGCTTGATCAGGCTGCTGTCTAATTATTTTGTTCTGCTCTTTCACAGTCTGTCTCTTTGAGGCCAGTAATGCTTGTTCCCTTGTTTCACCAGCTTTAAAATATTGCCCTAAACACATAGATCTGGCTTTGCAAGTTTGTATATGACAAACTTGCAACTCCATATAGTCCTAAGCAGTCATAGTGTTGAAATGTATTAGAGGAAGGCAGAGAGCAAGAGGAAGCTGGTTCATGCCCTGTACAGTGGAGTGAGTGTAAATTTTACATTGCTGGATATTGAGAAATGAAACTGTTGCAGCATGAGTACATAATTGTGACATTTATGTTTACATCAGTTAGGACCTATCAAAGTAGATTGTGCAAGTAAAACAATAAAAAGTGCAGTGCTACAGTATTCATGTAGCTATGTGTATGGATTTTATTTGTCAATCTCTGCACTCCAAACACGATTGCAGCATTTTGGTAACGTGGCAAGACCCACCTACTAACTTTTCCTTCAAATATCTACGCCCAAAATATGAGGTATGACGCCAATTCGTCAACTAACATTACTACTACTATACTAAAACACTAAAATACTATAGGCTACACTAAAATCAAAAAAGGCTTAACAATAAAAAACAAAAACTTAGACAACATAACGAAAAATCACATAGCGTATTACAGCATGTAGCCTCAGCAAGAAATTACTAGCTGATGAATTTAAACTTAGCTTGAGATTCTACAGTAACTAGCTAAGATTAAAAAGTTCCCACAGCTAGCTTAGCGTAATGTTAAAAGAATAACACTCACTCGTCGTCTTTGAGGTAGTTGTCCTCCGTTATGGGTTTAATGGGAGCTATGTTTTCGGTGGCTGTGTTGTAATTTCGGAAGCACACAGTCAGCTTCTCGTCGAAGTCATGGACGAGGTCTTCCATTGATTTGAAGCTACATATCTCCCCGGAGAAGCTGTTGTCCAGGTCGGAGAAATCGTCTAGGCCCGAGGACGAGTCCGTCACATTGGAGTTGAGCTGGTCCAGCTGCTCGGCGGAGTCCTGGGACGGTTTAAATTCGTTAAAATCTTGCCAGTCCTCATCGAAGTGGGCTAACGGCGCCGCCATGCCTGCCAAAGGAGCCGGGGCAGCCAGTGTAACCCACTCGATAGTGTTCTGTTTTCGGCTTCCAGACACTGATCGAGACGGGAGAGGAACAGAGGAGCACAGAGGGAGGAGTGGGAGGTGCGTCATGACGTCAGACGCAAAACTCCGCCCACCACAAACCGAGAAAAACAAACCCATGTTACAGACAGGACTGAACAGAAATTACAGCTGTGGGCCTGTGGTGTAGTGATGGGCAGTCCGACTCTTTTCAAAGATTCAGTTCTTTTGGCTCGGCTCTGTTAGAAGAGCGGGTTCTTATGGCTCCCAAATGCTTCATTTAGTATGACTCTGAGCATTGAATTTAAGCCTAACTTTAAACCTAAATTATGAATGTTTTGTGTGTTGGTAAACCATTTCTTTATCAATGTTTTTGTAAAAGTCTTATTTTTATGCAGGTTGCAAGCAAAAAAATACAGTTACAAAATTCTGTACATCTTTGCTGTCTCCAGTATAATCAAAATCGCTGTCTTCGGAACCCAACTTCTTTCACATAATGACATATGATCCTAGTCTGTCCTCACATGTGATTGGCTGCATGGTGTGTCTATCAGAATAAAATTCTGCTTTACTTGTGTGGATTTTTAGCAGAGCTGAGCAGTGGCAGCTGAAGATTCGGCTCTCATCTATGGGAGTCGGCTCTTCCGATTCACTCCAAAGAATCAGCTCTTAGAGCCGGCTCGTTCACGAACGACCCATCACTACTGTGGTAAAAAAAAAAAGGTCTTGCATGTAAAAAAAATGATATTAATGAAAAGACTGAACATTTTAACGGCTTTTTATACGAGTCATTAGAGTGAAGCTGAACACTTTTTTTCACAGTTATGAAAATTGTGCTACAATTAAATTGTAAAATCAAATGAAGTACTAATATTTGTGAATTTTACTAAATTATCTAACATTTTATAAAAAATGTATAGGAAACAAGACAAGTTACTTAAAATAGTGTTATTTTATTGGCAATTTGTGTTATTCCTAATTTTGGCATTGGAGATTTACCAGTTGTGTATAGCCCACTGCATTCAAAATGTACTGGAATATTTCACTGCATTTTGCTTTTTAACAGACATGTTCAGTATGTCCTGGGGGGGTGGGGAAATCGTTGTATTACCATCAAAGAAAGAAATGATATTAACATTTCAGCTCTATGAAATGTCCATGGACCTTTGTTAAAACCCTGAATGATTTATTGAAAATATGCATACATAACACTTCCTACACAACAATACAAAACAGTACAATCACTTGTAATTAACACATCATGAACGCAAACCCACACATGACCCCGACCCTCCCTTGCCCCAGGAACTTAAGAGATGCTACAGTAAGCCCTTAGTATCCCCAAACACCACCACCACCCCTACCCACCACCACGACCTCAGAAAAAATAAGACATTTAAATCAGAAAGACAAAAGAACAGCTTTGACACCAGCTTGCATACAGACATAGCATTTGCCACCAGCAGATGTCTCATGGGCCAAACCAAAGAGCTTGTCTGGGTTTTGAGTATGATTGACCAGTCTTCTGATATGATCATGTACAGCATGGAAGAGGAGTCCATTCAGCTTTTCAAGAGTTGAGATAGATGTTTGCAGAGTGTAACCTACAGAAAAAAAGCACTATATGCCTCAATGCTTTGGCTCTGATAAGTTATGAAAAGTTGCAATTGCCAATCAATAACGGCCCACCGTCAGGTACACAGACATGCAAGAAAGAACATCTTCACATGAAGGAAACTCTTAAAGGCGAGGGGTGGATAGTTCAGACCTGATTGATTGTACGTAACACACTACCTTAAACTCATTACACTCCTTTTGGCATGGGTGTTACTGTGCATATTTATTTGTTACTAATTGTGGTGGATAAAATAAAACTTAATAAAATAAAATATTAAAAAGATAAGAGGGTTTTAAAAGATAAAAAAAATGAAGAGTCCAAATGTCTGGTTATATTTTAATATGATCATACAGGGATAGAGGTAAACCAAAAATGATATAATGTCAACAAAAAATTTAAGTAACAAAAAGTTCAATAAAAACAGACAGAAAAGCACTGTTTTTAACATTTTACTGTATATCAGTCTGTAGCAAATAGTTATTACATACCCTGAAATAGGGAGGAAGAAAGCTTTAAATGGTGCACTGACCACTGAGTAACGTGGCTGGACAGCAAGGGGGTGTTAATGCTGAATTTCTCTAAGCTCCAAGAGCGGCATCCTCCCAGTGCAGGCTGCTATGCCTTACAGGTACAAGGAGTTGTGAAATGTAAAGTCTACAAGAACATTGGCCACTGCTCGGGGCGCATAGAGGGATTGTGAGGGCTCAGCTCCTTTAGCGATCAGGTTTAAGTCTTGCCAATACAAGCTTTCAAGCCATCAGAATGGCTAGAGGAGCAACCATAGGTCTGCTAGGCAATGAACCTTATGGTTGATTTTTGCAGCAGGTGCAAGAGTGAAAGACCACTCAAAGTGCAGAGGGGGTGTCATACATAACAAAGGTTTGTGTTCAATCGTATGAACAGAAAGGCAGTCTGTGTGTACTTTTGAATTCCGACGACACTCCCAAAATGTGGTGGGCTCAGAGCATGGTTCTTGTTATTGGTACCTCTTCTTTCTAGGGCTGTGCTAACTACTCTTTCAATAATTACAATCATCAACTCTTCATATGAAATGACCCTTTGCTAATAACACATCACTCTACAGCTTTTTGAAACATGCCTCACTCAAATTGCTTTTCAGAAATCACCATTTGTTTTACCGACAAATATGATGCAATGCCAGTAACTCAGTGCCATTTGAATGCCATGTGGTAAGGAGGAAAAAATGTATAATGTAAAATTAAAGCCCCAGATTAAAAAAAAGTTTTCCTTTTACAAAATGGCTCTCAAGTATTCTTTGTTCCACAGATAGAGGTCCCTATGGGGCTTTGGATAACTTAGAATTAGTTTAAAATCCTCTTTAATTTTACTATGGGATTAGGAGCATAGGAAAAGGGGTGGGGCAAAAATCTTCTGCTGGTGTGAACTGAACACATACGAAACACACGCCAATTAAACCTGCACCCACAAATGTCAACTCTCACATGACGGGCATGCATAATTGCTCTCATTCACTCACACTCACTCACTCACTCACACACACACACACACACACACACACACACACACACACACACACACACACACACACAGAGGAGGGACAGCAGTCATCCGTGTGCAATGGATGTTGCACACACTTGCACAGTGTCGTGCACTTTCACATCTGAGAGCATGTCTTTTTTTGAGAAAGGTCACTGTATATATTCTGACAATGGATAGCCCACCTTGCCAACAACATCTGACCCTCTCAATGCTGATATGTGAACTGTGAATCTCTCCGTCCTTCTCCTCTTAGGCAGATGTAATGGAGTTGTGCGGTAGCTAGCTCAACAGAGGGACTGGGGGCTGTCAGTTGTAACATTACAGCAATGTCCTTGTTAGAAGTTAAATTAAGGAATAAAAAGTTCCTAATCTTGAGAAACAGAAAGTGGAATCTTCACACTAAAGCTTTCCACGGGCACTACTTGAGCTAAGATTCACCTCTTAAATGAGAATAATGCTATGACTATTATAAAAAAAAATCCCAACATTTAGCATAGCCTTTTTTGTGGTCGTCAGTTGGTCGGTCAGTGTTTTTTATGGAGGATGCCTCCCACAGATCAAACACGAAGATTATAGCAAGAAAGCGGGGAAGAGAAAAACACAAATAGAAGAACTGCTATATCCCCTTTTGCACCATCCTCCCTCAAAAACACCCCGCCCATGTCCATGGAGACATTACACAGGTACGTGCAAGACAAACAGGCAGACAAATGTAGTCCATTAAGAGGAGGGCTGGTCTGCAGTGTCTGTCTGGAGGCATCACAAGGAGTAAATGTGCTCCAAGTTCAAGGTGGATGGGAGTTTTCAAGGGATTTTCATTAAAGATGACACTTGGCTGTGGCCATACGACAAGATGAGGGAAGAATGAGCAAAAAAAGGAGGACTTCCAGTACCACTCGCCAGCGGTGTCAATCGAACGCCACTGTGTGATGACTGGTTTACCAGGCCTCTGGATCAAGATCAGGAGGAGGTTTGGATTAATACCTGAACACATCACCTCTGCTGTTTGATGTAGGGGAATAGTATTCTGACTGTTGTTTCCTCTTGTTTGCTTTAGTTTAATCTTCGCTTGCTTCAGGTTGGTGGTAGATTTTGTTGCTCATGTTTCCTTTTGACTGTGGGATTCTTGAATTTGTTGTTTAAGAGAGATGTCGTCTGCTCCATTAGTGACCATCAACTGTCCATATTACTGCAGTTTTCTGAAGAAGGACAGGTTTAGATAGGACCGATAAGGTTAAAATATTCAGCAAAACAGTCATCATTATAAGATCGTGGTATGGGAATTACCATTGTGTCCGTCTGCCTCTTGTGATTCAAGAAACGGTGCAGGACCCCAGATGCGGACTGTACCGTCATCTGAGGCTGAAGCCATGAGTCCTGGGATTGCCGGGTTCCAGCTCACACAGTTAACGGTACGCGTGTGGCCTGTTAGTTCTGCAATGGGTAGTTCGCCACGTCTGTGCCAAATGTACACTTTGTGGTCTAATAAAAACATAATCAGGGTAAATAACTTGTATGCTACTTGTATGTTACAAATAACTTTTTTTATTTTATAGAGGTTGTTAAATGTACCTTCACTGCCACTGGCAATAAAGTCTTCATTGTGTCCTCCAAAACAGGAGTGGATGGTATAGAAGCCCTGGGTTACACCTTGGTACTTTCTCACCAGCACCCGGTCTTGCAGGTCCCACAGGTGCACTCCCTATAAAGGTTATGGCAAAATACATAATATTAATAACATTTCTATATTATTTTTTTTCAAGCTAATTGTGAATGCGTGCTACAAAAAGAAATAATTAGTTATTAATTGCTCACCTGAGTTGCTACATTTAACAAAGCTAATCTTCCGTTCTTTGAAACAGTAAAAGACATGACAGGATGGTCCTCCTGCACTCTGTAAAGACACATACACAAAAGGTAAATACTGACAATATGAGGCTTTAAAGCTTAACAAATATATATGCCTTGATGCCTCATGTAAAAGCCATTACTTTGTTATATACAATTGTGTCAAAAGATAATTTAGCTTGGACAAAGTTTTCTATCAGAGATTCACACTTTTATATATATATTAAGTAACTAATTACCCTTTCACTGATATTTTATAACCAGTTAACTGGGGGCATATTGTCTGTACGCAGCATTTAGTTCATGACTAACAATTGGCTGTTCATTACTTCCTGAATTTGCTCCAAACTTTTATCCAACTGAAACCAAAAATTAATGACCAGGGGCTTTTATCAGGTGAATTGACTAAAAACCAGTGAAAGTGAAAACAAATGAAAAGAAAATAGATAAAACTTGAGCTTGTGGACTAATATTGGTAATACTATGTAAATGTACACATTGTTTACAATGTTGGTTGTTGAAACAGATGGTACATACATGTTTCTGTCCGTAAGGTCCTCAAAGTTGTACCCTCGGATTCGTTGGTGCGTGTCTGAGGCCAGCACGGTCCTGCCGTCACCCAGACACCACAGGCACTGCACTCTCACACCTTCCCAAGAGTCCAATAAGTTACCATCCAGGTCCTGACAAAATATGAAGTATAAATGGCTGGGCTCCTAAACGATTGATGGGTGGACAGATGATGATATACAATATAGTGTGTTTTTTGTTATTTTAATAGTTATATTTGTTATATAATATATCTTTTAGTATATATTAGTCCAAGTTCAAATTAAATAACATGTTTAGTCTTTTAGAGTTTACATATTTTTTGCGTATGACACTATCCAAACGGCATTAGTTAGTGGTCCATGTAATAACAACAGTGTCCACAAAGTGAATAACAGTGACCACAACAAAACCTTGTCTAATCTTGATTACAATTTGTTTAATTTACCTTTAACACTGTCCTGCTATTGCACTAATATGCAGAGACCAGACATGCATAAACCACCTTACAATGTCAACTCAATATTGTAAAAGATCTACAGTTGAAAGAAAAAGTACTGGCACCCCTTGGAAATACTAGGATTTTTGCATGATTTGGTCATAAAATGTGATCTGATCTTCATCTAAGTCACAACAATAGACAAACACAGTCTACTTAAACTAATGCTGCAAAAAAAAAAATTTTTTTTTCATTTTTTTATTGAGCATTTATGTAAACATTAACAGTACAGGGTAGAAAAAGTATTGGAACCTTTGGATTTAATAACTGGTTGATCCTCCTTTGGCAGCGATCATCTCAACCAAACGTTTTCTGTAGTGAAGATCTGACCTGCCTAGCACTCAGGAGGGATTTTGGACCATTCCGCTTTACAAAACTGTTTAAGTTCAGCAATATTCTTGGGATGTCTGGTGTGAATCGCTCTTTTGAGGTCATACCACAGCATCTCAATTGGATTGAGGCCAAGACTCTGACTGGGCCACTCCAGAAGGCATATTTTCTTCTGTTGAAGCCATTCTGTTGTTGATTTGCTTCTATGTTTTGGGTCAGTGTCCTGTTGCATTACTCATCCTCTGTTGAGCTTCAGTGATGGACAGGTGGTCTTAAGTTTTCCTACAAAATGTTTGGATAAATTTGGGAATTCATTTTACTGTTGATGATAGCAAGTTGTCCAGGCCCTGAGGCAGTCAGGTAGCCCCAAACCATGATGCTCCCTCCACCATACTTCACAGTGGGGATGGGGTTTTGATGTTGGTGTGCTGTACCTTTTTTTCTCCATACATAGCGTTGTGTGTTCCTTCCAAACAATTCAGCTTTGGTTTCATCTGTCCACAGAATATTTTGCCAGTAGTTCTGTGGAAAATCTAGGAGCTCCTTTGCAAACTTTAAACGTGCAGCAATATTTTTTTTTGGACAGCAGTGGCTTCCTCTCTAGTGTTGTGCCATGAAGTCCATTCAATATTTTACCTATTGTAGATTTGTCAACAAAGATGTTAGCTTGTGCCAGAGATTTTTATAAGTCTTGAGTCTTTTCTCTAGGATTCTTCTTCACCTCACTGAGCATTCTATGCTGTGCTATTGCAGTCACCTTTACAGGACAACCACTCCTAGGCAGTGTGGTCACAGTATTGAACCTTCTCCATTTATAGACAGTCGCTCGTACCGTGGACTTATGAACACCAATGCTCTTAGAGATACTTTTGTAACCCTTCCCAGCTTTATTCTTACACGTAGTTCTTCTGAGAGCTCTTTTGTGCGAGGCATGGTTCACATCAATTAATGCTTCTTCAGAACAGCAAACTCAAAACTGGGTGGCGTTTTTTATTGGTCAGGGCCACTTTAACTCACACACCCAATCTTCACACACTGATTGGCTGACACCTAACTCCAATTAGCTCTTGAAGAGGTCACTAGCTTAGGGTTCCAAAACTTTTTCTACCCTGTACTGTGATTGTGTACATAAATGCTCAATAAAAACATGAAAAAATGTTTTGACATAGATGAAGATCAGATCACATTTTATGACCAAATCATGCAGTAATCCTAGTATTTCCAATGGGTGCCAATACTTTTTCTTTCAACTGTAAATAACTTGAAGCTTGTCAGCAACATTTAGCTGTTGTGTTTTGTTTTTATTCCACTTACACATTGATAGAACTGCCCTCTCTGTCCTCCAGTGACAAAACGTTTGCCGTCGGGGTTCCAGGCCACACTGGTCAGGCTGTCTTCATGGGACTGGGACATTTTGGTCCGTAGCTCCCCCGTCTGGTCACCAAACATGTCGACAGAAACAGTAGAAAAACAAAACACCGTGTGAATGGGGGAAGCAAATCAGAGAGAAGAAATGGTGAACTAAACGTGGGGGAGGGGTAGATAAAATGAAAGAAAGGGAAGGGAAGAAGAGGTCATTGAGTACATCCCATCACCAGTACAATCTATCAAGTCTCCAGACAGCTTGTTTAACATAGGATCTGAACGTTTCCAACACTGTGACACTGTGTGACCGACTGAAGTAGTACATATGTAAATAACACACCTGAACATTCCAGAGCCAAAGCTCAGAGCAGTCATCAGGTCCACAGGCGATCAGATAGGTGTCATCTGGACTCCAGGCTAAATAGGACACACCATAAGCATGGCCTTCAAGGGTTCGCAGGAGCTTCAGCTGGTGGCTCTCCTAATTAAACACAATAAAAAATTATGAAAAACTAGCAAACTGACTAGCAATAAGTAATCTGATACAAGGTGAATGGCTCAAGGCTGCTCCCTTAGCACAATTTTGCCCAGTGTGCGTGACAAATTAATTTTCCACAGTGCTTGGGTGAAGAGCTCAAACTAAAAAGAGGCTCATCCAAGACACTTCCAGCTTTCAGGTAAAGGTATGTTTCAGATAGAAGTGGTTTGTAAATACAAAGCATTTTTTGTGAACTTACTGGGTCCACTTGCCAAATAATGACAGTAGTGTCTTTGGAGCCAGTTGCAAGCTTGGTGCCATCATTTGAGAATTTGCAGAACCAAACTTCATTACAGTGCTCTGTAAGAATCTGCTGAGTGTAACAGGGGAACTGCTTCCTGTAAAGAGGAAAATTAAAATTGAAATGACCAGCAAACTGTAGACATTAGATGATACATGATACAGATACATTCATGTGATGGAGCCTAAATTAAATACTTGCTTAAATTGATGTTTTATTTGGATTTTCTATTTTCAATAATAGCTGTGTGGTACCAACCTGCTGCAAACGTGATCTAAAAGGAGGGACACTGAGTCAAGGTTATTGTCCATCTTGGTGTTGTGATAGAGGCAGCGATCTCTCTGAAGCTCTACTGCTTGTCTCAAAAGAGTTTGTAGCCTTCGAGGCGGCAGCATCACAGAGGGTGGAAGGTATGCTGAAATTAAAACAAAAAACATATTAGTGACCAGCGTTGGGAATAACAGCATTAACCTATAACGGCATTGTTTTTTCAGTAACGCCATAATCGAACTAATTACTTTTCCCATGGTTTCAACGCCGTTATAGTTACTGACAATAAAATATGGTGCATTACTTGGCTAAAGAGGAGACAAATGTGGAGCGTTTGTACGCTTAACTTCAATAAAGCATGGCAGCAGTAAGAGCAGTAGGCTGTGTACAGTGACTTGAGCATGGCCCCAGACATGGTTTGTGAGTTTGCCCGGGGAAACCCGCACCGGTGCTCTAGTGGGGTTGTGGGGCCGAGACTGCATGACACTGCTGCACTTTTACTTTCTCTCTGGGGCTCTGCTGTGCGTTGGATAGTTCTATGGCCCCTTGTTATTTAATTATTTTACATGAAGCACCACTCATCATCACACACCTCTAAGGCACTGGTGGCTAGCAGCTCAAACCCAGGGGCGGAGTTATTCATATTTGAATACACAGAGAAGTACAGTCAATGGCCAGAGAATATATTGCTTATATTTTTTTGTACTGTTAAACATGTATTATGTTTTAGTCTATTGTTCTATTAATATAAATATAGTAAGTAACAAAGCATAGTTACTTTGCCTAGTAACTAGTTACTTTTATAATGCAGTAACTGAGTTACTGACTCAAGTTACTTTTTAGGAGAAGTAACTTGAAACTATAACTAATTAATTTTTTGAAGTAAAATGACCAACAGTTAGTGACTGTGGAAAGCTGGTGACTGCTGCAAGAATGACACAAGGTACATCCAGAATCAAAGCTAGGCAATCACAGGACCAGCACTACTTACAGACATACAGTGACAGCCATTCAATCTCACATTCATTGACTACAGGCAAATTAGACCCACCAAAAGACCTTTTCATACACATCTCAACTGTGGGAAAAAGTTAAAATAAAATCTTAATGAAAACAAATAATGTAAAAACAATTAGTTTGTGCACTTCTTACTTTGTAATTTGTCCAGCAGTCGGGATCGTGACGCAGTGCCCTTGCCCTCCCATTCAGCCTTAGCCCTCAAATCTTCAGCATGACTACACATAAGATACCTGCCACAAGACACGCTCTTAGAACTCAAGTAAAACAATATCAATATTAACAATGCACCTTTCCAACATCTGTGGCAATAGCACTTAAATACATTTCTGATAAAACTACTTGATTCCATGTAGCACTACATGATTATGCATAAAATGTGAGTACAAATGCAAAAAAACAAAACACAAAAGGACCAAATTGAGTTTGGTTTTTAACTAAGCTTCTTGCATGTTTGTATCATTGGTGACATCTAAGGTGTAGATTTGTCTAGACACATTACAAAGCAAGGCAATATTAGGCTTGTAACAGTACCCGCTGAGTACGTGGATGCGGTCTGTGTTGTATTTGAGCGGTGTCAGCTCTCCTCTGAGAACCTGAAGAGCCTCAAGGACTTTACCATCTTCAAGATACTCGAGGTATTTCTGCTGTAGCAGCAGAAACTTCATTCGCTAAAGAGAGATAAAGACCACACCAGGCTTGTGAGAAGGATGTATAGAGAAAAGATTGTAGTGAACAAGGAAAAAAAAAACTGTTTACAGGTTAACTCATAAAGATAAGAAAACTGAAACTCAAACACATAGTATCGAATTATCATTTAACATTGATAAGAAGCCATTTCAACCTGTGGCAATCCAGCTGTACATTACATATATTACATACACATATGTTGCATATGTACATTACATACAGTTGCAAGAAAAAGTATGTGAATCTTTTGGATTTACTTGGACTTTTGCATGATATGGTCATAAAATGTGATCTGATCTTCATCTAAGTAACAACATTAGACAAATACAGTCTGCTTAAACTAATGCTGCAAAAAAAAAAAGTTTTCATGTGTTTATTGAATATTTAATTAAACATTCACAGTGCAGGATTGAAAAAGTATGTGAACCTTTGGATTTAATAACAGGTTCACCCTCCTTTGGCAGCAATATCCTCAACAAAACGTTTTCTGTAGTGAAGATCAGACCTGCACAACGCTCAGGAGGAAATTTGGACCATTCCGCTTTTCAAAACTGTTACAAAAAGTTCAGCAATATTCTTGGGATGTGTGGTGTGAATTGCTCAATCTGATTGAGATCAGGACTCTGACTGGGCCTCTCCAGAAGGCGTATTTCTTCTGTTGAAGCCTTTCTGTTGTTGATTTGCTTCTATGTTTTGGGTCATTGTCCTGTCGCATCACCCAAACTCTGTTGGGCTTCAGTTGATGGACAGTTGGTCTTAAGTTTTCCTTTCATTTTCCTGTCAGCGCTATCAATTTGTCCAGGCCCTGAGGCAGCCAAGCAGCCCCAAACCATGATGCTCCCTCCACCATACTCCACAGCTGAGATGAGGTTTTGATGTTGGTGTGCTGTGCCTTTTTTTCTCCACACATAGCGTTGTGTATTCCTTCCAAACAACTCAACTTTGGTTTCATCTGTCCACAGAATATTTTGCCAGTAGTTCTGTGGAACATCCAGGTGCTCTTTTGCAAACTTCAGACATGCAGCAATATTTTTTGGGGACAGTAGTGTCTTCCTCCGTGGTGTGCTCCCACGAAATCTATTCTTGTTTCATGTTTTACCCATTGTAGATTTGTCAACAAATATATTAGCCTGTGCCAGAGATTTCTGTAAATCTTTAGCTGACACTCTAGGATTTTTCTTCACTTCATTGAGCATTCTGCGCTGTGCTCTTGCAGTCATTTTTACAGGACAGCCACTCCTAGGAAGAGTAGCAGCAGTGCTGAACCTTCTCCATTTATAGACAGTCACTCGTACCGTGGACGTATGAACATCAAGGCTCTTAGAGACTTTTGTAACCCTTTCCAGCTTTATGCAAGTCAACAATTCTTACTCGTAGGTCTTCTGAGAGCTCTTTTGTGCGAGGCATGGTTCACATCAAGCAATGCTTCTTCAGAATAGCAAATTCAAAACTGGGGTGTGTTTTTTATTGGGCAGAACCACTT
Source organism: Bostrychus sinensis (assembly GCA_020698575.1). Taxonomy (NCBI): domain Eukaryota; kingdom Metazoa; phylum Chordata; class Actinopteri; order Gobiiformes; family Eleotridae; genus Bostrychus; species Bostrychus sinensis. The sequence goes on along the minus strand of CM036257.1, from coordinate 14,524,571 downwards.
TAACCCACACCTACAATCTTCTCACATTGATTGGACTCCAGGTTGGCTGAGACTAACTCCACTTAGCTCTTGACAAGGTCATTAGCCTAGAGGTTCAAAAACTTTTTCAATCCTGCATTGTGAATGCTTACATAAAAAAATCAATAAAAACATGAAAGCATAAAATTCTTTTTGCAGCATTAGTTTAAGCAGACTGTGTTTGTCTATTGTTGTGACTTAGATGAAGATCAGATTACATTTTACCACCCAATTGCAACTGTGCATGCAACTGCGCATGGGGTATATGTATTACCCCATGTATAAATATTTAATATTTATTTAAATATTATTTGAGGATTTTGCATCTTGCCTCTGCGAAGATATACCACAAACAAGGGATTATGAAAGCAACTCCCTGTTACAACTCCTTCAATGCCTTAAATGCCTTGATCTCAGACACATAAAAAGTGAAACCAACTAGTTATTACCATTTTGTTTAGTGGCCAATGTCCCATTGCACAAACCTTCAGTCAATAAATCTCCAGAATATTTATTGTCTATTGTATCATACAGGCAGTAGGAGATCAGCATAAAAAAACTTCAATCTAGAGCGTTCTAGAATTTGACCTCTCTGTCTGTTTATAATTCAACCCAGTTCATTTCAGGTTTGGGCAAAGCGGAGCTTACCACAATAGCGTTGGGAGAATGCATCAGTGCTCTCAGTTCATTGAGATCATTCTCAGCCTGCATGAAAACAAAGGGGAGTGATGGAGGGGAGAGACGAGAGACACAAATGATTAAGTCAGCAGTTTCTGTGCATGACATGCAGAGTAAAAAACAGAGCACATGAAGTGTCATACCATTACATTACCTTTACTTAAAAGAATTAAGGATAGGAACATAGAAATATGTTGATAACAGCTGATAACAGAAATATGTGTTAAAATCCCATTAAAATATCTAAAAAAAACTTTGAATGAGACCAATAAACAATTAACATAATTTCTATTATTAAATGTGCCCAGAAATGTTTTCTGTAGTAACACATATATAATATATAAAAATAAATAAATATTATTTCTCAAAGATTTACTGCTTGTGTTTACCCAGTTTATAAAATAGTACAGCTTAGAAAGACACTACCCTCTCAGCACAGGCATGTGTGCTATACCTGCACTCAAACACAACATACAGTCTGTTGATTGCAGTTGAATGATGCAACTGCAGCAAAATGTATAAAAAGATCTGTTCACAAAAGTATCACAAAACATACATATAAAAACATGCCAATAGAAGACTAACCTTGTCCCACTCTCCCTCCATGACATGATTGCGGAACTTGGTGGCTGAAGGGTGTTCAAGCCTGCAGCCTGACTCCTGCATCAGCAGGTCCACTGTCTGACTGCAAAGACAAAAGATGAGACGCACACAGAGATAGCAGACAACATTAGCCAGATATATAGACAAGAAAGTTTTTAATAAAGTATTAATTGAATATTAAAAATCATTAAACAAAAACATTTTTATGTGTTCAGTCAGTTTATGCAAACCTAAATAATAAAGCCAAATAGGTCCTTAATATTTAGCAGTATCACTTTTTTTTAAATCACTTTTTATTTCCTGAACAAAATAATATTATTGAAAATTCTGAGCTAAGCTCCCACTGCAGCTACCATCAACCTGTCAAGAATGAACTATTACCATCTGTCCAAACAGCACCACTGTGCTAAACACACTCATTGTCACCATCACACAAGGGTCTGAGAATAAACTACTAAATACTCTTAGGGGATCTAGCTGACACCTCTTGCATTATGACATCATTCTTATGTATCAATGGAGTGGCGCAGCACCTTTGTGTTGTTCATCCAGCTGCACTGTCTCCCTTGCATTTTCCTCAGCTCAAACACAGAGGCCTTATTTCATAGAAGGCAAAATGGTACATACCCCCCAACCCAGTCTCTGTGTAAACACAATGCTGTTAAGCTGTCTTTTATAGTGTCTTATAATGGCAACTACACTTTATCAGTAGGACACCAAAGGATGTCTTGCTTTAAGGCAGTAGCAACGGCCCTCTGGAGAAGAGAGTAGGTTACTTGAAAAGCCCACTGTGCTATAATTAGATTCAAATACAGAATTTCAATCTAAAACAGCTGGGAGAAGATGCATTCCTCAGCCGCCATGAAACCAGCATTCTGCTCACTTCAACCCACAGGAGTGACTGTAATATTAAATTCACTCTTTAAAACATAAACGTTTTTCCTTTATAGTTATGATCATTGCAGCCACAGGAAATGCATTTATATAACAAATATAGTTGATTCAAATGACAGCTGTAGACGTGCATAGATTGCACTCCTGAACTAACCAGGTCGGTTTTCATAACCATGCTTCTTATTATAACACTATGGCTGACATATCCATGTTCCTCCTACATTATTCTGTACAAACAACCGTACATTTCATTGAGGCTGCCAAAAATGAAAAACGAAGAAAAACACAATCAGGGTGAAACCAAAGCTGTCAACCCGTATTTTAGCCTTTCTCCGCATTGTAGCGCAACAGCAATTTTAAAACACATTATTGGAAATGATACTGTAGTAAATTAAGCACTTAAGTCGTAAGTTTATTGTTAGAATAATAATGCTTCTGGACTCTGCTCTTGCTTTCTTTGAATTACTAGGTGATGTAATGCCTTTATTAAGGGCGAAATCTTTTTAAGTAACACATAATACCGCTGGTAGCAGTTAAAAGAAACATTCCGTGTAAAACTACGACCTATACTGTACTGTTAATCGGTGTTTTTCTTTAACGTCAGAGTATATAACTGCTATTTGTTAAATGTTAGGACAAATCGCTACAGCGCAGGCTTGTGCTGTTAGCTCTCAGGCTAAGTGTTATTGTGCAAGATGGACCCCTTCTTTCTACCAAAGCCGAGCTCACAGGCTAAAACTACCCCATCCCCCCATGTTTGTGTCTGTCAAGCATACTAACAGCGTTTTACCAGCTGCTATTTGGCACTTCCCTTCGAAATAACCGTGTTTTGATTGCGATTGCCATGTTTATAGCTAATGTTGGGTACAGTGCTGGGGGTTTCCTCGAGTGACACAGTGAATTAACTTACTTTAGCCCTAATCCGTGGAGATGTTGCCCTATTAATCGAATGACATCTTCCTCCGCCTGCGTTAAGCGTTTCTTCTTTTTAAGTTCTGAATTTGAAGCTGCAGAGCCTGCCAAAGACCCCGAACCGGGTCCAGTTGAAGCCCCGTTGCTGGTACCGACACTATTCCCGTTGTCTGTGCTGGAGAGGAGCCCATTGGAGTGGCCAGCCGAGGAAGATTCCCCGTTTTGTGCGCTGTTGAGGCAAGAAAGATCTGCGGATTCCTGTCCCTGTCCTGCTCCGTTTGCCTGCATACTGCTGCTAAGGTTGTTGACAATACTTCGGTTAAAGTGGATGGCAGAGGTGGCTTGAGAGTGTGTAGCAAGTCCTAAGACAACTCCAGTTAGGCCTGTTACAACTGCTGAAGCCCCGGGCTCTCCTGCTCCCTCCGCCGCCGAGGCTCGGTGCTTCTTCCGCGGGGGCGGTGACGCTCCACCGGTGTCCGAGTCGGAGGAGGAGGAAGCGGAGGCCAGAGTTTCCTCACCGAGAGCGGCCGTGGTTAGCAGCCGACGGAGCTCTGGGTGGGAAATGGACGTCTAGCTTCCAGGTTGAAGGTTTGGTTGTCGGGCTCAGAGCGGACTGTCAGTTATAGCCCGTTTTTGTTGTTGTTTCTCAAAACAGCTGCAGCTCTAATGGAGTCCTGACGCACTGACGTAACCGGAAATTCCTACACTACCAAGCTTCCGGGTAGAGTTATAATCCATAGGCGGCGCATTAAAATTTACTTAGCATAATAATTAACGCACCCCAATAATAAATCATATTAATATAACTTGTCATTATATAAATAGTCTGATAGTGGCATTAGAAATAAATAAACACACAAAAAATAACCCAATACAAAGTCAGCAAAAATACTTCAAAGTGGTTATTTTAACCACAGAGATAAAAAAAATTTAACAAGCAAAACTCATTAACATATTAAAGTAAATACAAAAGAATATCCTGTAACCCCTGTGCTATACCAATTTGCATTCAGGTTGAATAGGAAAACTTTTTTTAAATTAAAGATCAGTTAATAAAAAAATTTTACCTACTTTCATTGTATCATTATAAGGTTTGCCGACTATATAATGTAACTTAAATATCTTCCTTACCTTGCTTTGTGAAGCACAGTAGCTCTTCTTATGTGAGTATACTTATTCTAGACTTTTAATTACCTCTTCATTTAGCCTAGCAGTAAAAGTTTGTGTCCATTGAAAAAGACCAACCCACAACATTCTTAAACAAGTTTAATTATTTATGTAAAACATGTCACATAACCCACAAGCTGTAAACCTATAGAAAAATATGACACACTTCAGTATTTATAACTGTCATTTCAATTATTATTTGCAGTCTACTTTGATGTTATCAGGGCTAAAGGGGTTAAAAACAATTAACAGTAGTGCAATAACCAAAATAATGTGTCCATATTGTATCTATTGTTATGCAGAGGGTGAAATCAAGAAACATCCGCCACTTGGTGAGGAAGAGCAGTAGTCACTGGAGCATTGGTTTGTGCAGGCTTGTCTCTGCCCTTCATGAAGAAAGTGAGTAGTTCGCCTTTTCCTTTGACATATATGGATCCTCTTCGTATAAAACGGAAATCATAATCCTTAAGTATCTTATAGCAGTCCTCCACTACCTGTTGAAGAGCATAGATAAAGCATATGTAAAGAACAGAACAGGAATGTGAAATCATCTATTTGTAGTTATTTTACCTGGATGTTTCCCATGACTCCAGTGGACTCCATTCTGCTCGCTACATTTACTGTGTTCCCCCAGATGTCATAGTGAGGTTTGCGTGCTCCAATCACACCAGCCAGAACACCCCCCTTATTCAGACCTAAAATAGGTAAACATAAATTTGAGCCTATATCACTTATACATCCACTGATACTTTTGTACACAGATAAACCAACCTATTCGGAGCATGAAGTTGTTGAAGGACTGTTTGTTAAGGTTGTTGAGCGTGACTTTCATAGCTAGAGCAAATTCAGCTAGGTCAGCGAGGTGTTGCCAACGCTGAATCAACGAGAGCTCTTCAGACTGTAAAACAGTACCTTTCACTGTTAGTATTTCATTCTTTGGAAAAGTTTGTAATGGGTTATATTCTGCACACCTTGAGATTGTTGTAACCACTGGAGCTAGTGAGTCCTGAAGCTGCCATGTAGGTGCTTCCTATGGTCTTTATCTTAGTTATGCAGAGAAATTCATCCCTGTCTAATAACTAATGTAAAAAGAGGATGACATATACATCACAACCAGTCGAGAACAAAATTATATGTAAACATACATTACAGGTAACTAAGCTTACACTGTCAAAGTCTGAGATAATCTCATTGAGAATCCGAAGGCACTCTAGGCCTCCATTGTTAATGCTCTCTTCCGTGTAGAAGTCTGAAAAATTGGGGATGGAAGCAAACATCACCCCGACCTCCTCATAAGACTGGCTGTACAGCTCCTACACATACAAGAAAGTGTCTTTTAAAATCAAGCACATCACATACTATTTGAAAGAAGTAACATGTAAGTAAAAAAGTAGCCACAAGGTGACACTGTTGTGAGCAGTTAGAGGTATAATATCTGCTATCTTGATTAACTTTTTCTCCCAAGTAAAAGTAAATTTAGTAAATGACATACTTATAAACACTGTATATGTATAAACATTGTCACATGCCTCATCTCTCTTCTTGGAGCCTAAGAAGTGTTTGGCTACATGCTCTGGCAGCATGTTGGTGACCAGTGCTTCATTCCAACGTCTCATTTCAAAAACCTTTTCCTTCTGCTCATGTACACCAATTTTCCACAGGAACAGCTTCCTAGACTGATGCTCCAACTACACAAAAGCAGCAAAGCCAATGCCATTATCACAACAAATCCCTAAAGGACAATTGATTTAGACTGCAGTCAAAATATCCGTTGCAGTTTGTAACACACTGGGATTAACAGAGGACTTACATGACGAGCGAAAAAGTAAAAGCCAATCATCATAACGATTATCATCATAGTCAGGAGGTACTTGGATGGCACTATAGATGTTCTGGGAAGGACATATAAAGGGGTATTAATTAGATTCTATGGCATTACTATGGGGAGTTATGTTAACATACAAAGTTACATTTTCAGACTATTTCTTACCTGTAGGTTTCAAACTGTATGAAATCATAAAGCTCATAAAGGTCGCTCCAGCTGTAGATATTTACAGCTCCTGTAGCTGTGACGACCAGTACCATGAGGCCCAGTTTGATCAGGTGGCTAACCTGCACTAGCATAGCAGTTGCAATAAGTGACATAACTGCCATAAAGCTGTAGTGTTTGGGATTTTTTGCACAGTCTCTGTCTCCCACAGCCTCTAACACAAAACCAGTAGAGCTGTTGAGAAGGCGAAGTGATGGAGGAGCACAGCTGAGCTAAAACATCAAAAGAAATAATATAACTAGGTTAGTGAAAATAGAATGCATTAGTGGCTTGTACTTAATAGGAAAATCTGAGCAATAAGTCACTTAAAAGCAACAACATTTTGTCTGTGAGCGTGATTGGCTTTTGTACATGACAGCAACTGAAATAAATGCTCATGTAGCATCTCATATTCCTGTTAGGGCTAAAAAGCAGTAGCGTGTGTAACAGACTGCTCCAGTGAGACCATGACAAATGAGCCAGCAGGCAGTGAGACAGACAACTAATAGACCCCATTGGGAGCAAGTAGTCAAACTCTTAAAAAGACACTAATAGCTTGATGAGGACAAAGTGGAAACATGCAGATGAAAAATAAGCGGAGTGTTTGGACAATATAATAAGAGACAGACAAAAGCTTTGCCAGTAGAGATTTTGGTGGAATTTTAACTGACACACTTTTTTTTTAACATTTTCATCTCATTGTATTATCATCCAAAGTATAACAAGAATATTATGTTTTTAGCTTCAGATGTTATAAAAAAAAGAGAGACAAAAAAGTAAAGTATGTTTAAAGTAACTAAAGTATGTGAGTATTATGACCACTCTCAAAAACATCTTTAATCAGCTCACACACAAGCTGACATCAAACTTTACCATATCAGCAATCACAGTCATGGTAAGAACAAATATGGCTGCCATGGCCCATGTGTTCCTCGCCCAGCGTGTTCGATCAATCCACAAGGAGAAGGACACCAGTCTCTTTGAAAACATCTGTGGCACACAAACACCACCATTAGCACTGGGCCTTTTAGACAATTTTTTTTATTAATAATAAAATATATGGAATATTTAATAGATGTGAATAAAGGTACTAAGACATTGCTTATAAAAGGGTGCATGTGCTCTTTCCTGTGACCAACACCTAGACCAGTAGTGTTCTCACCCTGGGGAAGACAGCAGCCAGGGAACAGACTGTGAGGATCAGCAGTAAAACCTCTCCGACTACAAAAGTTACATAGTTCACACCCATCCTGAAACAAGAACGCATAGGCAATGGATATAGCACTGTAGTTTTTTATCAGTTCACAAAAAGTTTATAACAATGTATCACAAACTCACACTGGGTCTATAAAAACCTGCATTGCTGTGATGAAGAAGAGCACTATGGCGCAGCAGGAGAAGGCCGCTCCACTTCTCTTTTCTTTCTCTGAAGAGTAACGCTCCTCGAGCTTCCCATCCACGAAACGCAGCGACAGAGGGTTAATCTTGTTATCCTTCATTCTTTTAGGGATGCACAAAACCAAACCAGTTTTATCAAGGGAAAACACACTAAATAATTTATAGAGTTTGTATGTTCTTTCTTACATTTGCTGTGTTTCTCTTTCTAGGAGCTCCTGCTGCAGACGCTTGTTGATCACTTGTTCCTCAACAAATTTAACCCTCTGAGCCTGTTGATGAGTGAAAAGGAACAAAATACTGTCAACACCTAAGGTTATAAGTGCATATCTTTTTGGCAAATAATATAGCACAGTGGTTCTCAAACTGTGGTGCAGGTACAACTGGTGGTACACAGGCTCTTTCTAGTGGATTATACGCATTTTAGTGGAGATAATATTTGAGAATCTCTGATATACAGTACTACACAACACTTTACCTCATGTTTGGTTTCTGGTGTTGCTTGAGGAGATGCTGCTGTCCCATTGGTGGATGTAGTGGCAATCAACTGGTTTGAATTTCTGTTTGACAGTGTGCCTGGTTTCTGGAAGCAAGGAAATACTATTATAGTGTATATGTTGTGAATTAAGCACAATTACAGCAGAGGTATGTGAGAATGAGTTTTAGTACTCACATTTCCATTGAGCACATTTCCCTTCTGGTTTGGCACTATGACCAGGTAAGTGTCAATGCCCTTTTCCATCAGGTACTCGCACCTTTCGCCACCATTGCCTGGCTCTAGCTCAAACTCTCCATGCAAACTGTCTTTAGTGGTCTGGGATATGTGCACTCTCCTGTTCAACACACACATACTAATAAACACAACATATAAAGGATATTTGTAATGCTCAGTAAAAGGGGAGCATAGTTTTCTAACCCAGGAATCCCTCCAGATTCCATCTTATTGGCCACAGTGACGTCAGTGGACCAGACATCAAACTGCCAACGCTTTTGCCCCAGGACCCCTCCCAGCACTGTGCCTGTGTGAACTCCTACACGCATGTCCACGTCGGTTTTAGTCTTCTCTCGCACATACCTAATACAAGAAAATGTCATTATTTTGATGTAGTTTAAGTAAAACACACATTTTCCCTTCTGAGGTCGCCACAGCAAACCCTCTGCCCCCTAGCATGCAGTGATTTGCATATTGATTTGGCATAATAAAATACTTTCACTACTCTACTTTTTTCAGATGCACCTGTATACTGTAACACTTTTCTGCATTACTTACGAGATTGCCTCAACCATCGCCAAGCCCATATTGATAGAGCAGGCAGCATGGTCCTCTCTGAAGTCTGGAAGACCACAGATACAGTAATAACAGTCGCCAAGAATCTTAATCCTTAATTGGTGATGTTGCTGTTAGAAAAAAGTTAACAAGTGAAGTTAGTTAGGTAGATTAAGCAATAAATCTCACAATAATAAAAGAGTTGGACTGCACAATACATTGCAAATGTATCATTATCACAAAAATAGCAAATGCAATATCCAAGAAACTAATAGTATTGCAAATAACTGTGGTCTTATGGTCTTCTATCTGACTGTCATACACTATCAAAATAAGAGTTTGGAGCCTTACATGAAAGTATGTTATGAAAAAAAATCATGTGATCACTATTTAGTCTTAATTCAGTAGGTTTTGATTTAATCCTCGTTTTAACCAGTGAGTCTTGAGCCTTGTATCTCTTCATAAATTAAAATCAAATTGAACTTGTACTGTCTCTGGTCAATAAAGCCTTAGTAATAGTAAGGGTATCCAAATAATGCCATATATTGTTATCCCATCATTTTGTTATTGCATACCGCATGTTTTTCTCATACACTATGGTGCAGCCCTATAACAGACAGTGAAACTTACTGCAGCCAATTTGTCAAAGCGAGCAAACAGTTCATTCAGAAGCTTAACAAGCTCCTGGGCACTACAGGTTGAGGACAGCTGTGTGAAGCCGACAATATCAGCAAACAGGATACTGAAACATACATGTAGAGGGACAAGAGTTAAAATCACTTCAGTTTGTATGACAGCTATATTTCTGAGATCAAAAATGGTAGAAGTGTGGGTCTGACCTGACGTTTTCATGACGATACATGTACATAGTGTTAAACTGCTGTTGCCGCTGCACCTCTTTTTGATCGGCCTGGTTTTTCATGCCCTGCAGCATCTCATCAGCTATGTGTTTAGGCAAGATAGACAGTAATAACTCCTCCTGCACAAGGCACAGAGCAACACAGGTGTCAACAAAGACAATTTTACTGAAAGGCAGGGAAACTGTTGATGTGACTATGTCTGCATATCAAGTAAGAGAGGCAGTAACTGAATTGTGGCAAAAAGATACTGTCAGCTGGTCACGTGTGGTTTGTCTAATTTTCCTCTCGAGCTGGGTATGTCAAGGAAATTGCGACCTTGATTCATGGGTCACAATACAATGCATACGTATAATTCAATACTCAACAGAGCCAGGCCAATAACAAAAAATTTATATTGATATATATACGCTTTTTAGAAAAGAGATATTTTTCTAGGTTCCAATAAGTTACCCACTGCAAAAACATTTTGGGAATACAGTCTTTCCATTTCTGCCTTTACAAATAGACCATAACGATCTTGTTTTTCCCATACTGTATCTGTTAATTACAACAAATGGGAAATGGGGATAAAGAAATATTAAATGTGGTATCATTTTTTAAATCACTTAAAATATAATTGTTTTGTAATAGTCTAACTTCAGTATACTGTAAAGAATAAAATAACACGTAAGGGATTGAGTTTTGGTTGGCCCTACTATATCTGGTAACAGGTCCCTGAGGGTGACACTGCTGAAAACAACAAACACTCCAATCACCCTGTTAGCCTTTAATGACACCAAACACACTTCTAATTAGGTGTTAGTGGGCCATGTAATGATCTTTACAATGTACACATTTAGGTCACCTGCTGAGTACTCTGGTCCTCCAGCGTGAGTTTGACCTCCAGTGACTGACGGGCCTCCAGAAAGGCTGTCCTGTATTTCCTGTCTGCCATGTAGTATGACATCACCCCAACTGTCGCTGCACACAGGTACAGCATCACATCGGCCAGAAGCTAAAAGCAAAAAAAAAAAACAAAAAAAAAAAAACACATTATTTTGTGTTTTTTAACAAAAGACCAAGGAAGTGGTTCTCAAATTGTTGGGCCAAATGTATGCATGGTCACTACACTGTTATAGAGCTAGTTTGTTTGACCATTTCATGTATTTAAAATGGGGAGGCACATTTGGCTAATTTTCTTTAATCAATTAATTGGTAGTCTTAACAAATGATTATCGGTTAACTGTTAACCACCGGCCTGACATTACCTATTATAACATTTTATATAAAAAAAGAGCTCTTTTTTTTTTAAATTTAAAGTCATGAACCATAATAAAAAGGTAGCTAACTAAAGACAAGTTATAGGCTTGTATATTTTAGGAGACAGTTGCTTAGTTTTATGTTTAATTTGTGCTAATTCTCCAACTGTACTGTACCTTTACTCTACTTTATAGAATAACAATTAATTGTTAGTATTTCTTTCAATAGATTATTGCCATATTGCCGACTAATCGATTAACCATAAACACCCCTAATTTAAAAATATTTTACCTTCAAATAATCTGAACATTTACCCAATATGTAACACCCCAGCGACACATTTTGTGTTCTCTGACCCACTAATTGAGAACTTGCCATAATTTATACAAGAATTATTAAGTAGAAGAATGATAATGTGCTGTGCAGTGTTGTCATCCATGTCAACATTTCTGATGCTTTAAATAAATTGTCAACAAATACTTGACAATGTTAAGCCTTTGGTAATAATTGTTGTTTTGTAATAGACACCTAGTAAAGCAACCCTATGTGGAATTGTTTTGTCTCTGAAGCATACCGACAGTCACTATAAAAAATGTTTTACTGAAACAGAGACATATCTGTTCATGTGTGTTGCCAGTTGTTCTTGGAGTCCTGAGTGTGAAGATGCTACTATTATTAAGGGGTGCTAAAGGCCTTTACAGTAAGACAAAAATGTAGGCACTAAGATAAAAATGTAGGCTACATTCAAAGTTTAAAATAAAATACAATTTATTGCATATAAATTCAGTTTTAATGTTTACCTGTCTGACCAGCATAGGCCCCTTAAGGCTCTCGTTGAACCTCTGGGCCACAGTGATTCCCTGCACCAGCACATGGATCCCGCAGGAGAGGGTACTGAGCAGGACCAGGGGCACCAGCTTCAGAGGCAGCGTCAGGAAGGTGGAGAAGGTGAAGAAGGCCTGCCAGCCCACTGAGTTACTGGCGTGGGGAGCTGGCTCGTAGTTTAGCCCCAAGTAACACAGGACGTGCACACTTATCATAAGCCATAGTATGTATGGCACTGCTCCACGTAAGACAGGTGACGCAGGAAGTTTTTGAAAGTAACACAAAAGATAAAGTACTACATCAGCGCCTAAACCCACCACTGCCACCACTACCATTGCCACTTTGTCCTGCGTGTACACAACAGCGCACATAATTATGATGAAGCTGTTGAATAGGGCGGCAAACATAACCAATACAAGCAGACTTTTTTGTCTCTGGCGGCGGAAGTAGCTTTGGTAAAGTCTCTCCAGTGAGTCCGGCGTAAAGGTGAGACGCACTGAGCGCGGGATGCAGCGGCAGCAGGTGGACTCTGACACGGTGACCCCTCGAGTGTGACCCCCCTCCCCAGCAGCGGTGTCACCAGGAATCTGGACTGAATACTCCCCGGAGGACTCCATAGACTGGCCCCGGTGTGCAGTGTGGACCCGGTTCATTGACATTGTGTTTTCAAGTATCCTCCGGGTATTTAGGTAATACTGCTTTACAACACTTTGTAAAGAAGAGAGAAAATCCTCACGTGCATCATCCTCAGAAGGCCATTATCTAACAAAAGGTGCAACACTTAAATCCACGATGTTATTACAAAAAACTACAGAGCCATTTTGTTCCCATAAAGAAGCAAAATAGTGTTTCATCCACAAGGCGCTCCTCTTAGTGTCCAACACCTCCGACTCTCCAAAACTTTTATCCATAAGTGTGATTCCATACCTACTGCCATATATCTCCTAATAACTCTTAACATCTACACTAAGTCTAATCATAATGAATGTCTCTTTTGTCATCTGATGTTATGGCTCTGCTTTCCTCTCCTCCCACTTCTCCCTTCGTCCCCCGCCTCTCCAAGCAGCCTCTGTGACTGTTGCTAAGATGAAACCAAAGTAACTGCCACCTTGCATTCACATCTTGGGAAAAGTGATAAACTGACGCAGTGAAGAGGTGAGAGGAGGGCATCATTAAAGCCACTTATGCAAAATAAATAGGATTTTATTCAGCATAGCTTTGTACAGTAAACAGCAATTAAGAATAGAAAGTAGGCATTAAGTAGCAGGCTATTTACATATAGATCACAGCTAGATCAATGTGTTCTGGTATTTGCTTGAAAAAACTATCCTCACAATATATCTTTGGTCAAAAGGCCAATAAAGATATTATATTTAGAATGAGATATAGCATTTGATGAACCAAATTTTGTTCTGAGGAGAAAGACATGTCTGTTCATGGTTAGTTTCAGGCTTTAAAAAAACAAAAACATAAAATTTAGCAACATATAAAGAGAAGCACTTTAACAACATGAGACTTTCTGATAATGCTTAGAAAATATATCACACAGACAGAGTTTTGTAGAATGTTCAAATATAATTCTTATAGAACAACACATAAATGTATTTGACGAGACATACACTGTCAGTCTTTGTCTTCACTTTTTGCAGTTACTGGTAGTGATCTCCCTATCATACCAGTCAGAGTACTTCCCAAAGCCAGTGTTATAGCCACTAAAACTCCAGCAGTCCCGAGCCTCCCCAGAGCTGCCGTGCCTATCGCTGCAGCTCCCAACGCCCCAGCTCCGATAGGTGCTGCTGCCGCGGTGACGGTTTCCTTGCCAATTTCTGTAATTAGCTCTGGCCCAGTGAGAAGTCCCTGCCGTAGATTCATCTTGGTGTTGAATGGACTTTTTGGCGCGCCTAGGACATATGCCCCCATTGCAACGAGAATGAGTGTTACAAGTTCTGATGTCTCCATAGAAGTAGATTTGAATACTTTTGTGGCTGCAATGACTCCAACAGCAATTGAACTCAGAGTTGTTAAAAATGATTGTCTCGACGAGTACATTTTGTTGGCTGCCACACTTGCAGCCCCGAGTGAGACTGCTGCAGCTGTGGTGACTCCTAATATGCCTCCAGTGCTGCTTCTTGCCCCTAATATAGACATGTTGTTCAAAATGACTCGTAGGACAATTGCTGACATTGCAGATGTCCCGAGGGCTATTTTTCCAGCCATATCGGTCCCCACTCCAACCATGGCCACTGTCCCTAGGCCTGCACCTAGTATCCCTGCCGACAGAAAGGCCACCCAAAGGACAGACTCTAACATAGTTACCACTTCTGCCTCTGAGTTGTTCTCCACATCACCTGCCCCCAACCCGACTCCAAATCCAAGTATTCCCACTACAACTGAATAGAAGAATATTCTCTCCAGTAATTTGCACTCAATTTCACATTTGGGTTTTGGCATTGTTCTTTCAGTCAGTGCTTTTCGGAGAGCGCACAGGAATGAGATGGTCACTCCGATCAACCCCAATCCAAGTATGACACCCATTCTCCCAAAGTAGACGCTAACATAGAGAGTGACAAAGATGATTAGCAGTGCTTGTGTTATCTGATTAATGTTGGAGTAGAAGAAGACTGCCACTACCAAAATTAACTGAGCAGTGATGTACATCCACAGTGGAAGAGAGCCCCCTAATACTCCTGCAACAGCAGCTCCCACCACTAAAGAGACTGCTGTTGCTATCTCAGTAAGCCATGGTACACCAGATCCAAGTCGATTTAGCAGCTTCATCACCATGGCAGCCAGTAGAAACCCACTCCCTAGAGAGATGAGCAGCGAGGTGCACAGAAGGCAAGAGGTCACAACCCCAACTCCAGTGGAACCTGCTCGACCAGCAGCCCGAACAGCGATGGGGAGCAGTGTGGGGTCTTCACTCAGTACTGGCTCAAGGGCAAATGAGGCGGCTTCTGCAAAGGCAAATCCCGCTGCTGTGCCTCTAAGGACAGCCTTCAGCAGATCGGAAAGATCTAGAGAAGGTAAAAGACAAAGGTTTACAATAAAGTTTGATTGTAATATAGGCAACTCATGTACATGTGATTTAAATGTATTGATACATGGTAATTACATGTACTCAGTGGTGGAGAAAGTACTCAACTTCATTACTTGAGTAAAAGTATAGATCCTCCTGGTCAAATATTACTCCAATACAAATAAAAGTTGCTAAGTCAAATTTTTACTTGAGTTAAAGTTACTGCAGTAGGTGCTTTCAAAAATACTTAAGTATCCAAAGTACTTAATAAACATATATTTTTTACAATGTATTTCAAATAAGTGCGGTCAAGAATTTTACAACACGTACAACATGGAAAAACATGACTTAGATGTCCTAATTTAAGACCTAGATGAAAAAAATGTAATACCTGCCATTACGATTTAATACTTTTAAGGCCTTGATTTTGGCATCATCAAATTTAATACATTTTTAATACTTTTAAGAACTTGGGGCTACCCTGATGATTAAAATAGATTTTACACAATTTTAGTGAGGAAATGTGTGGAACATTTTATAAAACTATAATAGATAAGACTATTCTACAGCAAAAACGAGCCATACATGTTATAAATAAGGCTGGGTATTACGATCATAATGAAATATTTTTAAATTGGTTTATTATAGAATTGTGCAAATAATGTTCAAAGCAAAAGCTGAATCACTTCCGGATTGTGTCCAGAGGTTCTTTTTAGTTCCTGAGAACAAATATGAGTTGTATTATGTTATGATTTTACACTGGATAACTGATTTAGACTATTTTTTTGCAGACAGCCTCATGCATGTTATAGCACGTTGCTGTCACTTTAAGGCAGAGTGAAAGTGGTTGAACGGCTCCATTATGAAACTTAAAACCAGGAAGAACATTTTAGCTTCAAATAAAAAAGCAAACATTTTACAGATCATTTAACAAATATAAAATCTATCAAAATTACGTTTACCTGCATAAAAAACTGTAGTACAACTGCGATATAGACATTTATTACCAGTGTCTTTGTGGCATGGTTACAGCATGTTGATCAGGACTTACCCCTCATACAAACAGAATCTGCAATACTGGACAAAGTCAGTAACAGGGCAAGGTGCAAGTCCAGCTTTACTATTAGCCTACAGTATTAGTTATCTTTTGCATTATCTTGTAATGTCCTTACCTATACTTGTGTTCTCCATTGCGCCTTATGGTTGAACATCAACTCCAAGCTCCGCCTTTTCCTGTGTAGTGAGTGAATGAATGAGACACATAGATTATAAACAGGCAATACTTTTAAACATCTAATACATTATTAGAACACACCAGCGAGCTATACTTTTCACATTAAACGTTGTAAAAATATTAACCTGCTAATATTTAAATATGTAATTAACAATACTTACCGTACAAACAGGTTTTAGCCACACAATAAGTCACGAGTCACGGATTACCCCAACCATTAATTAAATTCCAATGACTGATGTGGTGAAATATTTAATTTCCTTTTCAAGTATTCCCGGACAGGAACAGGAAGGCACATAGGAATAAACAAGGTTAAAATGTGGGTGCTACAATAAACCTTCTCAACAGCACTGAAATGTATATTCATTAACTTTACACCGCTCACTAACATTACAAATTCTTTTTTTTAAGCACTTTTACATTCTAATCTACACCAAAATACAAGCTATAACGACAGATTATTAATTCCCTTTATATTGTGCACCTTATGTTGTGTAAGGGGAAAAGTTTTCAACTCCCCTTCCGGCTTGACGGTCAGCTGACAGTGGCGTCGCGTCATATGACTGCCGCTTCTTTATAAATGGTGGCACGGAGGTCCTTTTGTTTATTTCCTTTTCATTGAGAAGGAGAGTCAGTCTGCCGCCGTCTGAAGAAGGGGATTTTGGAAGTGTTCACCTGAGTGAGTGTCACATAATTTAGTGAGTATCGCGTCGCTTTGTGCCTCCTTTCTCCTTTTTTTTTTTTCCTTTTCTCGACTGCCCACAGTACTTCTTCAGTAACTGTTAGATGTAACTTAACAGTCAGATAAATGTTTTTGTAAAGTTCTTTTTACTCATTGGTTGTTTCCACGTTGTAATATCGGATTATGTCTCTGATACAGTGCACACACAGTGCAGTCATATGACAGGTATGTATTTATGAATGTATGTATTTAATGGGAGAAGTCACCAGGCAGGTTGTAAATGTCTTTAAAGCCTGCTCTGCCACCCATGTGTTGTCTTGCTGCCCTTGTTAAGATTGTTGTTCTGGCTATGTTAAAAGGCATGTGAAAAATGCTTGTGTAGTCATGTATTTTTTTCTTCTTCCTTTTTTGATTTAAGTAGTATATTACATTGTGTCAAGCATATTGTTGAACTGCTGGAATTTACGAGTAGGTAGACACATACTGCCATTGTGTCCTTGGGCAAAACACTTCACCCTACTTGCCTGAATGTATGAGTTGGTGGTGGTCCGTCCGTATGCCACTAATCACATTCCTTTTTGAATATTCAAAGGGATGCATCAAGCGGTGATCGTTTTGGCATGGGCCTTGTGTGCATCAGCTCTTGACAATGGTCTGATGTTGACTCCACCTATGGGCTGGTTGGCGTGGGAACGATATCGCTGTGACATTGACTGCGACAATGATCCGAAAAACTGTATTAGGTAAGACAACTTCCTAAACATGAACAAAGATTTACCCACTTGATTGATGAGAATTGCACATTGGCTATATTCTGATCTTTTTGTGTTTTAGTGAGAAACTCTTCATGGACATGGCAGACAGACTCTCGGAGGATGGCTGGAGGGAACTGGGATATAACTACATCAACATAGATGATTGCTGGTCATCAATGGAGAGAGACAAGGATGGGCGACTTCAGGCTGACCCAAAGAGGTACACCGCCATATTGTACAAAACTTACCTGTACAATTTACCAATGTTCTTAATTAGTTATCTATAAGACCACAAGCCATAAAAGCTCAATGTGACAGTCATGAACTCAGACATTATTGTTAGGGACAGGATTACATGCAGAATCAGCAGACAGCAAGAAGGTACATGAACTGCCATAAAGGCCATATGATTTCAGTAGAATGATGTTTATGACAGTTCATTTACACGAGGGCCTCTGAAAATAATAGTTTTCTGTAAGATAAGATCCGATGAACTTTATTGATTCCACAGTGGAGAAATTTACTTGTTCAGGCAGGTCACAAAAACAGTATAAAACGGTAGTATTAGAAACATTATTAATAAGAAAATATGCTATTCGTATTTACCTATCTTTGAGGCTATTTTATAACAGTACAGATTATGGTGATACATGTGTGTAAACTGTCAGTGCAGAGACAAAGCATATAATTATAAATTCTAAATTTGCTGAACAATATTTTGCACAGAAATAATGTTTACTGTAAGTGTTTTTCAACAGAACTGAAACAGGAGCATTTAATTGTATTTTATGTTTAGCCTATTCAAAAAATATGTCAAAAACACTAAAACATTTTCATAGTTTTAAAAATGTATTTATAGCTGTTCTCCCTTTGTGATTGTGAGCTGTACTCAGTTAATTTGTTATTATTCATTTAAGGACAGAATATCAGAATCTTTTTGTACCCACTTGTCCTCAGGTTCCCTGGAGGCATCAAAAAGTTGGCTCAGTATATGCACAACAGAGGCCTCAAGCTGGGGATCTATGGTGACATGGGCACACACACATGTGGTGGATATCCTGGGACCCCACTGGACAAAATCAAACTAGACGCCCAAACCTTTGCTGACTGGGAGGTGGACATGTTTAAATTTGATGGCTGCTGGTCTAATGCTACAGTGCAGGAACAGGGTAAGAAAGGGAACTTTTACTCTAATATTTTTGTTGGTGGTCATTTTCCTGATTAGTTTGCTAAATGGCTGTCTTTTGCATAGGTTATCCTCTCATGTCAAAAGAACTAAATGCAACTGGACGCCCCATTGGCTACTCTTGCAGTTGGCCTGCTTATCAGGGTGGTCTACCTCCCAAGGTCAGAAACTCAACCTTACTTAAAAATACAGCATGTCTCAAATACTAATTAATGATGTAATTGATTTCCAGGTGAACTACACCCAGTTAGGTGAGATCTGCAACCTGTGGCGTAACTATGGTGACATCCAGGACTCATGGGACAGTGTCCTGGCTATTGTTGATTGGTTCTTTACAAACCAGGAAGTTCTAATACCTGCAGCAGGTCCTGGAAGATGGAACGACCCAGATATGGTCTGAAATTTTCTTTAGCATTCATTTGTTGTATGTATTATTGTATGTACTTAAAAGTACAAATATTGAGACATTTTTAGGTAAAAATAAATACTTTGTCCTTCACAGTTAATTATTGGAGACTTTGGCCTCAGCATGGAGCAATCTCGCTCTCAGATGGCATTGTGGGCTGTAATGGCTGCTCCTCTTTTTATGTCCAATGACTTGCGTACCATCAGCAGTGGTGCTCAAAACATCCTACAGAATAAAATGATCATTGGCATCAACCAGGATCCATTGGGCATTCAGGGAAGACGCATTGTCAAGGTGCATTTACCTTTACCTCTTAAAACTCATGTAGATATTATTGAAAATTAACAGTAATCAATTATTTTTACCAGGAAAAGAGTAACATCCAAATCTTCTGGCGTCCTCTCTCAAAAAATGCAAGTGCCTTAGTATTTTTCAGTCGGCGTACAGACATGCCCTATCGCTACAGCACATCACTCAGTGCTCTTAATTACACCACAGGCAGTTACAAGGTTTGTTATAACTGTTGAATGGTTTTATTGCATTGTGCTTCTGTGTATTGATTTATGCTTGTCCCTCAGGTCACTGATGTCTACACATACAAGACCACTGTGCTGAAACACTCCACCAAGTTTGTGGTGTCTGTGAACCCCACTGGTGTCGTCATGTGGTATGTCTCTGCACCTGCAAAACTAAGCACGCGTCTCTTCTACAGAGGTGGTCATGCCCCAGCTTCAGCCTATGAAGAAGAAAGTAATGACATCCCACCTGTTTTTCTCTAACTAACCTTCTCTATGCACTTTTACTTCAACAACTAGATCTTCAGCTAGAAAGTTGTATTAGCATCAAAGGTTGATTTTTAAAACTACATTTTAGGGAAATTGTAATCTCAGGGACATTTGAAACTTGCCACTTCTCCAATTTTATTATTTGTTCATAAGTCTGCACTCAACATTTTATCGCAGTGTTTTGAGCAAAATGAACATGGATGTTGCCATACTGATTTTAATATGTACATTTTATGCAGTAAAGCAGATTGAACACAATTTTATCAAATCATATTTTAGCAAATATAATTCTGGTATGAGTAATGCATGCAGGATGCATTTTGTATATTTTTTTTTATGGAAATTACCCACATGATATGATGTAAACATGTTTAAATCAAATATTAGTTTTACTAATAATAACTCAGCTGTACCATTATTAACAATTAAAAATATATTTTACATAATGGCAAAGTTTTTTTGTTTTTTTTTTGTTTACATTTTTTGTTTTGGTTCTCAAACTGCATTGCTGATTGTCCAATCAGAAAAGAGACCAATGATTTGATTTAGGTTGCAGTACTGTTTTTCAATCAGTACAAGCGCATGCTACATACAGTACCTTTTAATAAAAATGCCATACAAGTAATGAACATCATGCATGAAAAGGGGTTCAAATAATCAGGGACTTATCTCACAACATGCAAAAATAATGTTCAAAGTGCAAGTCTCCTTGTTGCTTGTTTCAACCACAGATACCATTATCACATGTCAGCA
Organism: Bostrychus sinensis; assembly: GCA_020698575.1. NCBI lineage: Eukaryota > Metazoa > Chordata > Actinopteri > Gobiiformes > Eleotridae > Bostrychus > Bostrychus sinensis. The sequence goes on along the minus strand of CM036257.1, from coordinate 14,503,867 downwards.
AAAGCAGGGTCCGAAAATGTGCTTATGCATGTCCTTCATCAGAGCCGTTATTAATTCCTGTTGGGATCCACTAGAGGTCAGTGCTGCTCCTTCTTTGTACCCGTGTGCTTTCAGTGGATACTTGTGCCAAGAAATGCACCTGCTGAAGATCACAAGGTCAGCCGGTGCTTTTTGCTATCTCTCTGTTATGATTCACACCCTTCTGACATCACCTTTTATTTTCACACACGCACAACAATCTACATTTTACACTGTGTTGTCCTTGGGTTGATGCTTCTCATTTGGAATAAAAAGTCATTGTAGTCATTTAGCTGCACATCTTCAGTCCTCCTCCTGGCTCTATTTGCTCTGACCTTGGCCTCAAAACTGTGTGTTTGTCTGCAGATACCAGGCCAGTCATATGCATAGACTTTGAAGAAACGCATACAAGTGACATTGAGACACTAATAACCCTTTGAGGTCATTCCAGGCCAGATCCAAATCTGTGTCTGGACCAGAGTGTGTGAAAGAGGATCTGTGCCCCCCCCCCCCCCCCCCCCCCCCTCCCCTTTCAGTATTCTCGGGTAACATTCAGCCTGCCAAATCTGTCTTTCACTGTCAAGGTTTCAGTCAGTCGTGAACATGTGGAAGAGAAGGAGAAAATGGACAGTTTGGTTTTTCTCAAGGTGGAAATTCAAAAAGGAGATGAGAGAGTATTGGAACGAGGAAGGGAGGGGGTTTGAGATGAGCCGGAGTGTTCCTGCCGATGCTCACGTAGGCTACACAGCTGCAGAGGCGGACTTGCCACTCTCATCTTTGTACCCCCTCCCGAAGACCAGGATCGAAAAGTCCTCATTCAGTTCTGCTCATCTGCTCAGACCCCCCTCCTGCCCACCTCATACACACCCCCTGGTCACCCGGCAAGTCATGCTGTGTGCCTCGCGCCGGTCGATCCCTGAAAATCCACTGGGGGTTTGGCACTTATTCAAACAGAACACTTGATGGATTTGCATATGCATACAGTGAAACTTCATCTGTACAAAAAGGTTATGCTGAGCTTAACAGTCTTCAGATCACAGATTCCCAGTAAAACAGCCAACAGCATAAATTTTGTGCCTCGTCTCCACCCAGACACAAATGTGACTGCTGAATGAGTTCAACAAGGTAAATTATGGAAAGGCTGGAAAAGACTTCTTGCAAAATGAGTTGACAGAATATTTTAATAGGGCACCTGGGTTTATTTGTACATGTTAACTTTTACATATAAGGTTAGGTCCATAAGTATTTGGACACTGACACAAGTTTTGTTATTTTAGCCTTTTCCCAAAATTCTTCAAAATACAATTAAATAATTCATATTTGCTTAAAGTGCAGACTCTCAGCTGTAACGTTGGAGTATTCACGTCCACATCAGACAAAGGGTTTAGGAATTATACCTCTTTAATGTGTAGGTGCCTCTTTTTCAGGGGCTCAAAAGTATTTGGACAGTTGTAACAAAAGCTATATCTTCAGCTGCCTGGGTTATTTCCCTCATGAATCCATCATAAACTGAGCAGGTAAAAGAACTGGACTTGATTCCAGGTGTTACATTTGCATTTGAAAGCTGTTGATGTAAATCCACAGCATGCAGTCTCTTAATGAATGTGAAGACCATTGTTAGGCTGAATTTAAAAAAAGCCTTCACAACATCCATCTTAGTGTAGAACACTCTCCAGGAAATAGTTCTATCAGTGTCTAGGTCCACCATAACAAGAAGACTTCATGAGAAAATACAGAGTGTTCATCACAAGGTGCAGACCATTCATCAGCCTCAACAACAGAAAGGCCACATTAGACTTAGCCAAAAAACACCTGAAGAAGCCAGCCCAGGTCTGGAACAGCATTCTCTGGACAGATGAGACTCAGACCAACCTGTACCAGAACAATGGCAGAGAAAAGTCAGGAGCAGGCTTAGAACAGCTCAGGGTCCACAGCACACCACATCTTCTGTAAAACATGGTGGAGCAGTGTGATGAATGAGCTGCATAACTTCCAATGGCACTGGATCACTGGTGTTTACTGATGATGAGACAGAGACAGAAACAGCCGGATGAATTCTGAAGTGTATAGGGATATAATTTTCTGCTCATACTCAGCTAAAAGCCACAAAGTTGGCTGGATGGTGCTTTACAGCACAGACAGCTGCAGTACAGACCTGGCAAATCATCACAAAGGAGGAAACCCGATGTTTGGTGATGTCCATGGGCTCCAGACTCAGGATTTTTTTTAGCAAAGTAATAGAAATTAACACTCTATTGATAGTAATGTTAATCTGGTCCATTACTTTTGAGCCCCTTAAAAAGAGGCTGTTACAAATTAAAGAGCTGTAATTCCTAAACCCTTCACTCGATTTGGATTTGAATACTCTCAAATTACAGCTGAGAGATTGCACTTTAAGCTCATGTTAATTATATAGCGGTATTTTGAATATGTTTTGGTTAATAGCTAAAAGAGCAAAAGTTGTTTCAGTGTCCAAATATGGACCTAACTGTAGATTCACAGAGGTAGCCTAGATATTAGACAACACAAGACTACTAACACAATAGATTGTAATGTAATCAACCACACATGTCTAGTTCTGCAATAGGAATAGCAAAGCAGAAACTTCTGTGGGCTTACTAAGATCACTCGCACACACCTACTGGCACTGTGCTCCTCAGTCTGTCTGGCAACATTTCTCTGGCTCTGTCTGCATAGTTAATCGCTGAGTCATTAAATCTCCCTCCCTGAGAAACATAAATGTGATGTGTCATGTGGTTCTTTTGGCTGATGAGCTTTCATTAATATAGACAAGACGAGACTAAACATGTTAAGAATTGTGTAGAAGATATATGTGTTTTCAGTGCTAATACATACTGTATATGTTATGTAACTTATATTTACAGTATTTATTGCAAATGTTTTGTCTTAATAGCAGAGTGGATGAACTACTCCAAATCTGTACTCAAGTAAAAGTGCTGTTACTTCAAAATAATATTAGAATAGAGTAGAATATTAGAATAAATAGAAGTAAAAATACTCCAATATTGTTACTGAAGTAAAAAAGTTTTGAGTGTAAGTTAAATAAACAGTACTTACTGCTACTTCCTGTTAGTACTATTACAGCTGCTGCGGGTACTTCTACTACTTTGAGTGCTATTACTGCCACCACTACAACTGTGACTAAAACTACAATTTCTATTACTACTTGTACTACTGCTACTATCGCTAATTTGACTATTACTACTACTAGCATTATTACAACAGCTACTACCCACCTTGCAACCAAGGTACATAAGAACTTTTTATATATTCAGTGTACTTGAGTAAAAGTACAATCCCAATTCCAAAAAAGTTGTGACACTGTGTCAAATGTAAATAATAGCACATTTTTAATTTGACACAACACACCTAAAAATAGTTGGGATAGAGCAACAAAAAGCTGGAAAAAGTTTTTTTTATTATCAATTTCAAGCAAATCTTGCACCCTTCTAGAACAGTGTTGCATGTTTTACAACCTTTAAAAACATTATGTGACAAAAAGAAAACTTTTTTGATGAAGTACCCTAGTGGTGCCATAGAGAAAGAGGTCAAGAAGCCAGCAAAGAGCAGCAGGGTGCAGCAGATTGCCATCTTTAAAAAAAAAAAAAACAACAAACAAAAAACAAAAAAAAAAAAAAAAAGCAGTTCACTTCCTTAAACTTAAATTTCGGACCTTTGAAAATTTTTCTGGTCATTTACTGTGAATTGTGTGTGAAAAGGGCTTATGTCTCAAAATGGCACTCAGATATTCCTGACATTGATTATCTTAAATTAACTTAATTTAAGATTCATGCTGTGTATCTTTTTATGAATGAATGTCTCAAATCATCCAGCAGCGGCTGCTCTTCTCCCAGTTACAGGATCCTGGTCACTGTTTCCACCCGCCGTTGTGTATGAGCCGAGCTGCACGTCAGTGAAGCCAAACACAACTCCAGGTATGTTTTTGATAAGGGAACATTATAACATTGTAGAAAACTCAGAAACATTGATTTTCTTCGTTAAAAATGTTTAATCTGGTTATCTAGAATCTTAACTTTGTAATTTCCAAGTAAATATCTGGAAAATATTAGAAACATATCTCTTATCCAATAACATCTCATTTCCCACTGCACTAGAAATCCCTGTCTCTTGAGGACAGTGCTCAGAAGCCGTTCATTGCCAGCTCACTCCTGCACTGGCAGTGGAGATTTCCAGCAGTGGGTTTTATTTTAGGCAAATGTGGAAAGTCTGCAAGGTATTACTTAACAACAGGCACTTCTCTGTTGCAGATGGGCTCTTTGCTCTCTGCCTTCACCTGTGACGTCTGTCCCCTCCTCTTTTTACCCGCTCATGCATTAGGCAGAGACACCTCCTCCTGCGTCTGATGTGCTCCAAAAGTCCACGCTTTGTGTCTGTCCTATATGTGGTTACATAAAGTGTCCCGCTGACTGACTCTATAGCGTGTGTTGCTGCAGCTGGAGTGAAGATGTGTTACAGTATTAACAACATATGTGACAATGTGTGCACAGACCTATAGTTTCTTTTCATGCATGCAGCCTTACCCAACAGTGTTCATGTATTTGGCCAATAATTTGCCAGTGATTTCCCAGAATACACTTCCAGAATTGCAAATTTTCAGATAAACACTTAGGATTTTATTTCATTTCATTTATGTGTTTATTTGAATCAGACAGTTAAGGGATATGTTTGATGATTTTCCAGCAGTTTGCTTGGAAATTACAAAGTTCATTTTCTAGATAACCAGATGAAACATATTTGAAGGAAAAACGTACAATTCCAATTCCGAAAAATTTGAGCCACTGTGTAAAATGTAAACAAAATACTTTGCCTTTCTAAAAAGCTCCTTTTATAATCTTACTAAAAAGTTGCCAGTTAACATAATTTGTTACTAAAGGCTCCTCCAGCTGTTTTATTTAAAGGGCGTACAATGTGCAAAAAACGTTTTCTACCATGTTATAATGTTGTTCCCTCATCAAAAACATAGCAGGAGTTGTGTTTGGCTTCATTCACACATGTTTAAGTTATCCTCTATTCTCTGGCATGGCCATTCTGGGCTATCAAAATGCTCCCTTGCACCAACCTTCCCCTCTCCCATGAACCGCCACCCACTCCAGGAAGCAGAATCAACAAGGCTTGTGACTGTGGTGTGGAAAAAAACAGCTGGAACTTTACCAGTATTTTCAGTGAACCTATATATAGTCAAAGTCTACTTTATTTCTAATACTGCGCACACTAAGAATTTAAATTGCATTAGCATCAGAGCCATAGTGCATTCAGATAACAATAAGTTAGCACAAAATAGTGCAGTGTAAAAATACAAATAAGGGCATGAAAAATAAGCTAGTATAAAAGAAATCACTTACTAACAATAAATACAATACCATAAGACACAATAGAATAGAGTCAAAGAACCAAACCAGTGCAAAATACAAACAATCAGTTATACAAATATTGTATTACGACGCATATATTGCTGCCCCTAAAAGTTCATCAGAACAATTTCATGGTCCAGTGTGAACAGGCCCAAACTGCGAAATTTCTGGCATTTGTGGGTGAAAGGGGAATATGTCCCAAAATTGCACTTGGATATTCCTGAGATTATCTTAAATTAACTTAATTTATGATTCATGTGCTGTGTATCTTTTTATGAATGAATGTCTCAAATCGTCCACCAGCGGCTGCTCTTCTCCCAATTACAGGATCCTGGTCACTGTTTCCACCCGCCGTTGTGTATGAGCCGAGCTGCACGTTGCCGAGGCATTTGGGTTCGCATGGCAACGGGCCAGCTGTCAGCTGCCTGCTTGCTGGCAGCCTGTGTGGGTCAGAGAGAGAGACTCCAGCCAATGCTCGGCTCTCTCCTTGTCTCTCTGTGTCTCTCTCTGTGTCTCTCTCTGTGTCTCTGCGCAGTCAGACGGACACTTGGATGACACAGAAACTCCGTCATGATCTCAGTCTTTCCCTTTTAGTCTATATCTGTCTAGTTTACACTGCTATTCCTACTGCGGACCAGTTCTTAAAATGGATACTGTGACCTCATGTGGCTCCCACCAAACTGTAACATTAGTTCTGCCTATCATTAATCAAGTAACATTAACACAAAATGAAAACAGGAATCTAAAATGAAAACACTAATCTGATATTACTCTATGAAGTCTTAATTTGGAAATTCCCCTTGTATATCTGTTTAAAGCAGAATATTAAGTCGTCACACCATGATCACTGCCCCTGAGATCAAAAGACAAGGAAGACAAGGAAGTGGAATTTGATCACAATCATATGTGCTTTGTTCACACTAGCTGCAAAACTAACTCAAATACTTTTTTTTGTCAGTATTTATTTATCATATATATTTTGATGTATTTCAGCTGAATTCAGGCCATTATTGCAGATCTGATATAACAGTCATCAGAATGAATTTGACCTCTGTGTACATTTTCCTAAATTCTTTCCTCCATCCTCTTCCCTGGTTCCTATTAGGGGTCATAGATGACTAGAGCCTATCCCAGCAACTATGAGCCTTAGGCAGGGTACACACCGAGACAGTGGACACTTAGTCACAGAGCTAACACAAAAAAACATAATGCATATACAAAAGATTTAACATATAAGTCATCTCCAACATTATTTAAAAAGCTAAAGTAAAACCATGTAATTCAATTTGCTATGCAAACACTGCCTTTGTAACAAACACTCAATCATTCTTTAGTAATTCTTCATTTTACTGTGCAATGAATGAACTTTTGCTGTATTGTACACCATTTCACCATTGACTCTTTTGCCAAGTTGTGTTTTCTCTGTTTTCATTCTTGATCTTTTTTTCAGAACAAAATCCTTCCTTCCCTAACATTGGATGTGGTCCATCTCTGCCAGCACAGCAGCTGCATTTGTCCCAGGGCACTCTCAAGGAAAAAGGAGTGCACTTCTGCCATCCTGTTGTCTGCAGATATCAGATACATAACACAACTACAATCTGCTTGGTAACATAATACCATTGCTGCTGCTGCTGTTGCTGATAATGCATCTATTTTTGGGTGAAGCCCTATAATGAGACACACAGCACAATGCTATAAGGAAGTCAACGGACAAGATTAGCTTGCAAAATAGTCATCACAGGAGGGTGAGGAATAAAAATAGATCAGTGGTCGGTCAACAATGCTGCTCTGTGCTTCGTAACCTTCTCTCAGCAATGCTGTTTTATTATAGCACTGGGATGATTGAGCAGTTTTAGAGGTTGTTATGATTGTCATCTCTTTAAGCATGCACCACTTTCACCTGCCTGTCCATCAGCCTGTCACTTGTGTCTAGCACCAGCAATGACTCAAACAACAGCTGAAAGGTGGAGTGTTGATGTCCCTTGTTAACATATAGGGCTCTTGATATAGCCTGCTGTTATATAGGTAGATTATTACTGTTGTAGGTGTTTCTGTACAATGAATCCTCTGTCCTTGAACTGCCCTTTAGGGTGAGTTACACTTGATGAACCTGGGAAACAGGAAGGCAAGAGCGAGAGATCAGCGGTAGTGTTGTGAATGCAGAACAGTTATTGCCATTCTGCACTTTAAGTTAATGTTTTACATTTCTTTAATACTAGGAATAGGCTACTACTTTTCATTTTATGAATGCTAAGCTCATTAGCTAGCCTGGAGAGCCAGACTAATGGCTTTGTGTCCTCACCTCTCTCCTTGTTGCCACTTAAAGTAGCTACAGACACCGAAGAAACTCAGACCCACGACTGAGCAGTGCGCATGTGCAAGATGTAATAACTATTTTCAACAGCAGGCGGCACTAGTCACTAAACTCCGTGGCTACATAAGACTCTAGTAAACAAAACTCTACAACACAGTTTAACTCAAGTATTTATCAGTGAATAATAATCACACCTGCTAAATTAAACTCATCTGATCACAATAGTGAATAAAAGGGACTAGATTATTGCAAAGGAAGGATTATATTTTTATCTGCACGAGGCTACAAGCTAAGGTAAGCTAACTGCAGCAAATTAGTGTCACAGATGTGGGAAACATAATGAAGTAGTGGTAAAACAGAAAGTTCCTTATATTTTGATGTTAGACGGAAGCTTTTTGACAATTTGTGAACGGGACACACTGCCAATCAGAGCGCGCATTGAGCACGACACCTGACACAATTCCACACGTTCAATCGGCCACTACAGATTTTTGTATTTGTTGACGTGCAGCAGATAAACAGCTGTGCTACGTCAGGTCCAAATCAACTGTTTGGAAACAATTCGTTGAGGCCAAGGAACCAGACTCTCCTGCTTTTAAAAAGAAAGTGGGAGAGTCTGGCTGGCCAGGCTACTCATTAGCATAACGTGTTGTTTTCCTCACAGAACAGTTTTGCTTTGAGTTTGAGCTGAAGCTAAATAGGACACTAGTAGCTAGTTTTGCACCAGGGCACTTTGACTTTTCTTATATGCGTGGTCTCAAAATGGAAAATTGGTCTAGGCTATGAAGCTCAGGAAGTCTGGTATAAAGTTATGACAATATATGAGAATACTGTATTGAAGTGTATAGTTGCCAGGGACAATTAGAATTTGGCAATTTCTCACTCTACCACTTTTAGTACCATATTGATAGCTATAGCATAGCCCCACAGAGAAATCCGCTGTCTGTTAATATCATAAAACAGGTTTTATGGTGAATTAATATTGATATTTGAAATTAATTTAAATTCACTAAACTTTTTTGTTCAAAATGAAACATGACTGTGTTTCTGTACCAGCTGTGGTTAGTTTGTGCACTCTGGGCACCTGCACCAAAATGACTCCTATCACTCACTTTTATAGAGCTTTACAAGTCTGCTTTCTCCATGGATAGACTGTAGTCTGGTCTTTAGAGATGTATACATTTTCACTGAAACTCTTCATCTTGTTTAACTGTATACACACTGCACCTCTAACTTCTTATTTGTCCTTACATGTATATACCAATTAATGTGTCACCAATATGAGAGCAGCAAATTCACAGTAACTCCAACAGGTCTTTGTCTGATAAACACAGAAATCTATAGAAGTTGTGATAAGGGGCATAGCAGTAAATGTGAAAGTGTTAATGTGACCTTATCAAACTCTATACAGTACTGTGTGTACTGTCTTATTGACCCAGTTGAGCTGATCTTGGCTCTTTTAAAGTTGTGACCAGCCCCCCCCCCCCCCCAATCTGTCTCTTTCTCCCACCGTGAAGGTTCTTAAATAAATCCATGTCATTTGGCTGCAAGAGATCAAACAGCACATGTGAGGTTGACCTTCAGCCCAGCACCAGCACCCCCTCGTCCTCACCACCCTGCCCCCCACCCCCCTTCCACCCCGCTGCGTATATCTCTGCAGGCACACAGCGTCTAAACATTAACTCTAGAGACCGGGCACAGTTTAGTCTAATGAGGCTTTATATTGTACTGTATGTGTGTGTGGTCATAGTCTCCTGTTGTATAAGAAAGATACAGTGGCAGAGGTGGAAAATAATGAGATACTTTTACTCGAGTAATGCATATGAGTACAACACTTAGTGTACAGTACATTTTCTAAAACATTTTGACTTTGGAATCTGTAGATGGAATTTGTAAATGAGCCTAATAATAGCAGAAATTGTAGTAGTAATAGTTGTATTAATAATAGTAGTAACTGTAGTAACAGCGGTAGTAACCCAGCCAGAGAGGGTCACAAGCCAGAGTATACTTTGTGCGAGTCCCAAACCTAAATAAATGGAGAGGGTTGCAGCAAGAAGGGCATACACTGCAAATCACTGCATGCTAGAAACAAACCCAAAAGCCAAAATAAGAAAAAAAGAAGTAGTAGCAGCTGTTATAGCATCAGTATCAGTATTAGGGGTATTAATAGTAAAAATAATTTAGAAATATTGTTTTGAAGTAAAAGTACAATTAGATCTGCTCAGCACTTCCTGCACCTCTGGCAGAAAGATGCCTAAAATCCACAGAAGGTCTTAATTCTGTCTGAGCCTTCGATGCTATGTGTGACTCATAACTAAAGTCTAACATGTGAGAACCAACATCACTCTTTTGGGCTAGGCTTTTGTTGCAGAGCAAGGAGGCGCACACCAAATTATTGTGTCTGACTGTTACCATAAACAAAACATTCTTGAATGAGCTGATCTGTGTTATGAAATTACAAAGTCATGACTGATGTGAACTTGATTGAAACATTTCAGTTGGGACAAAGTCAACAAAAGACTGGAAAGTTTTTGGGCAATGGATTGTTCTATTTTTAATACTATCTACATATAATGTTTAGAATGTGCCCTTTTTACTTTACATTTTCCTTTTCCAGTGGCCTGTGGATTGTAATTTATTAGAAAAATGACAAATGCTGAGTGCTGATTGCCCTGTTCACACTGTTCCAAATGAGATATAAATCTTGTTTGGAGAGACGGAAAATATCAGATTCTACCTGTGGGTTTCCCTGTTCGCACTGATCTAGTTTTGGCCACTTTTGAGGCCCATAGACACCATATTCACATTCATTGCACTTTAAAGTGAGAAAAAAAACTACAGAAGAGAGTCACTGTATAAAAACTGTACAAAATAGCCAGAATGGGTGCCTGTAAGGAAACATTTTGTACCTCATACAGTGTTGTAGTAGAGTCACCAGTTTTCAAGTCCAAGTGACTCTCTAGTCCGCAGTGTTTGAGTCAGATTAGTCTTAATCACTGGTCCAAGTTGAGTCTGATTTGAGTCATTGGCTCTCAAAGTGGTAGCTTGAGTCCAAACTTAAATCAATCTGAGTTCAAGCTGAGGTGCAAGTTTGAGTAAAGTCCAAGTCATTTTAGGCAGAGCCCAAGTCAAGTCCAAGTTCAAGTCCAAGTTCAAGTCCAAGCTCAAGTCTGAGTTCAAGTCTGAGCTCTCAAAACTATGACACAAATCCAAGTAGTCATTGATGTCTAAAAGCTTGAGTCGAGTCATGAGTCTCAAAACTTAACCCATGACCTGACTGGAGTCCAATTCCTGGACTTGAGTGCTCCATCTCTGTATACCTCAAAAATAAATCTCTCTCTCTCTCTATCTCTCTCTCTCTCTCTCTTTTTTTTTTTTTTTACAGTGACCCTAATCCTACAATAAACTGTTGTACTTTGGGATATTGTTGGTCCTTTTGTACCAAGAAATGACCACATGTGTGACCTACATGTATCATTAAGGATTAGTAGAATATTAAATATGCTTAAGGTCATCAGTTTGATCTGTTTTACATCCTTCATAATTTTGAACAAAGGACTTTTTTGGGTCATAAGACTGATTTACTGATGATGCACCTGTTCTCCTCCACATCTCTGCCTCCATGGAGCCCACCTGTTCCGCGCTCACCCAGCAGTGCCTGCCACCTGCGGCCCAGGGCTGACCAGCGCGTGGTTCCCAGTCCCAGAGCTGCCATGTGAGCAGCTGTTCTTTCACTCCATTCTGCTCACAGTCAGGGCTTTGTGCAGCCCAAAGAAAAGAGGCGCTTGTCAAAACTGTGACGTGCAAAAAAAAAAAAAAAAAAAAAAAAAAAAGTCCCACCAGCTTTTGTGTGTCACAGTGTCAAGGGTGGGGTGGGGGTAGATTGGGTCAAGTTGTAGCCAGTGATGTGTGAACTTTGTCACGTACAGGGTTGTTAAGGACTCACGGTGCAATGCGCTGTCAATCAGGTGCACACATGAGATTTATAATGCACACTTAAATGAACAACCTGCACAAGTCAAAGCACACTCAAGCGTAAGTATGAGGTCTCAAGGTTAGTGCAACCTCCAGTATCAATCAAGGTCTTTTTTCAGTGTTTGTCTAAAACCTTTCTTGCAAACTATTAATAGATGTCTACCTTGAGTTTTGCCATGATTCCAGGGATAAGTCTCTAACGCTCCTGCCACAGTCCCAGTTGCACAAGTTTTGGCATATTTGAATGAAAACTGAGAAATCAGCCAAGCATGCAGTTGTACACCAGATTTAGGACAAGTGTAAAGAATCCCACTGCAACCAATATCAAATAACAGTAGTATAATAACCTTTCATAGCAGTGAGAGGGATACATATGCTAACAATTTACCTGGTCAAGTAAATACCTACAGTATTTACGAAGCTATCATGAATTGACCCCAAAATGAATTTGCCTGGAGCAAATATTCACAGTTAATATTCACAGATGATCTAAGCGACACAACTGACTGAACCTTTCTGAAAAGACACACAAGATGGCGCTGTCAGAGGAAAATTTGTAGATAACCTTAAGCTTAACCTGACTGAACTGAACCAAAACAATCGTGACTTTGTGTTGAATGCATTATTGATTTCTCTGTAAACATTAACACATTGCCTGTGCCAAACACAAACCCATTTATCTCCCCACTGCCTTTACTTTATCCACTTTCGCATCATGTCAGGTTTTTGGTTGGTTCTTGAGCAGTCACAGCCTTCATAGTCAACACCCCATCAATTCAACTCGTAGTCACTTAGCATTGCACTAGTGTCTGAAAGAAAACCATATACTGTATGGAAATATGTTCAAATGTTTTGTTGGAGCTATAAGAAATCAAAATTATTCAAGTTGAAAGAACATTTAAGCTATATATTCTGAGCCACCACAAAGTTACCTGCTTTTGAAAGTGGCTGGAAAATGTTTAACTGTAGGAGTCTCTATTAAAATGGTTGAGATTTGGATTGCCCTTGAAATCCAAAAGGGAGTCCTTTAGTGTACTGGCTTTCTGATCCGCAAAGCAACAAAACTGCAACTTTTTCATCACGAGATACATAATTTTGCATACCCACATCAGTGAAAGCTGACAATTACAATACACAGTGTCCCATAGCTTCTATTCATGAACATATACCATCAACAACGTCTATGTGAAGGATGCAGTAGCTAACCTGATTTAGCATCTCCAGTGCTCTCCAACAGTTAGCACTAGCACATAGCTATCTGAGCTATCTAGCATTAGCGCCAAAGGTCATGCATGCTATGGCTAGACTAACAATAGGCTGCTGACACATTTTGGTTGATAAGTCTTGTTTGATGTTGATATGAATGTTTGCCTTCTAGGATATCTCACTGAGAACTTCCCTCTTGACATTTATTGTTTTAGATTAAACAATAACTTAAATGATTACCTCCTTTTTAAATTCTTGTTTGTCAACATCACTCATTTGATTGTAGGTTAATTAATATTTTGGCAAGCAGAAGTATGGATGAACTTGACCCCTAAGTTCATTTGTATCTACCCCATGGCCACTAGGGGGTAGTAGGGTATTTCCTGACCTGCATTACAGAAACCTGAACTTAAATAGCAGTTTACCACAGAACCCAAAGTGCAGTCTGTTCCCTGTACTATGTGTAACACTGGCATTTGCAGTTACATCAGCGCACTTCGTTTCCAGGGCCACTCAGTTGAGAGTGTACACACACAATCTCCTCTACCAAACCTTATTGTTATCATTTAGCTTCCCCCTTTGCCACTCTATTGCAAAAGATGTAGTGATCAGAGGTGGAAGGATTTCTTGGAAACTACATTATTTAGTTTCTGAGGGTACATTGGGTCAATTCTGCTTAGTCGATATAGACATAAAAGAAAAAAGGGATTGGGAGAATTAAATGACAACAAAAGCTCATATTAATGATCCTATAACACGTGCTTTTGACCTTGTGACACCAGACAATAACCCAGCAGTAGCCAAAGGGATTTTCCTTATCGCAAAGGAAACTTCTGATAAGGCATAATCACTCATTGTGATGAGTTAAACCACTAAAAAGCCTATTTTGAGGCTTTGAAGTTTTAAATGGGCTACTTTGTTTTGAACCGCCATCAATGAAAAACATATAGAAATTTTGAGACATGAGTATTTGACTTGGATTAATAGCTTATAAAGCTGAGGAATGTGGTATGAATGGCATACTATGGGAGGCTTTATTATGGTCGTGTATGAGAATATGATTGTGAATAAAGAGAAATTATGATTATATGAGATTTTGACTGTTGTATGTCTAAACCAAACATTTTGTTTTCAACACCTACGGAAAATATGACCACAAAAAGTCACAAGACCGCCTTCCTAATTAGCCGGGGTCAAATATTTGGCTTGTCATTACAGCCAGCTGTCTCTCATAAGCCACACACGCACTTGCCTTTGCCACTTAGGCGAACACATGCTCAAAACTGCGGAGAACAATGTCGTCTTGCACAATGTTTAACTGAAACCAAATGACAATTAAAAAACATACAAAACAATTATTTACTGTTGCTTATTATGAGACAAATCTGGAAAAGTAAGACCATGTTTTGACACAGATAAGCAAAGAATAAAAAATATTGCATTATGTAAACCTGTAATTTTTGCAAAGCATTACTTCTATTTTTTTTTTTTTTATTATCAAAGAATTAGTCTGATGAACAAATGGACACAGATTTAACTAACACTGAATGCATTTGGATAGAAAATTGGGAATTCAGCGTCAGTACCAACATGCACAGAACTACTTCAGCACTGATGCAATTTGAAAAACATACAACCAATCAGAGAAAAGAAGCAATGCACAAAGCCCACCCTAGTTTATATAGATATATTGGAAGCCAGGAGTACATTGGCTTGTGACTCCTTGTGGACAAATAGTTTTTTCCCACTGTGATTGGTCAAATACGGCCTTGTGTCTTTGTTAAGTAATTCAAGTTAATGCAGATAAATGACAGAAAATGAGGGTTACAAGCCAAGCCATTACCAAGAATCTGCAAGAATCTACTTTAGACGGCAGCTCTCAGCACTGCAGAATGAAGATAAACACATACCATTTAAATTCCCTGTCATAATCCCACAGTCAACAAAACCTTCCCTGGCAACACTGGCCTGCAAGTTTACATTGGTAAGTCACAATTACCCCAGACCTAATTACTGGGTTACCTCCGTGAGTGCAGTAATGGTACAAGTGTGACTGTGCATATCTGTGTTTCTGCAGAGATGTGCCAGGGTCTGGGGCAGAGAGAGGAGTTAGGGGCACTTCATCAGTAGGTGTGGTTAGGTTTTTGAAACAACTGTATATACAGACAGATTAGCATGCTTACAAGATGGAATATTTTAGATACTATACTATACTACTGCAGTGCGAAGAATTCCAAGTTACCTCTGGCCTCATTTTCCTTGCTCCATAACTGCTTTTTTGCGAGCCTACTCTGAGGCTAAAAGTTGGTCATCACATAATATTAATGTTAAAATACCTTTGACGTTGCAGCACAGTGGCTAAATATTTACTTTTAGTTCTCTATTTTGTCTGTGTGTGCCATCTCTGTATTTCTTATCTTCTTATGTATCTTCTTATGTGGTGTGCTGTTATTATTAATTTATCTACTGTAAGCTAAATCATTCCATAGCTAAAAGGTAAAGTGCTATGTAAGGACAGCTTACATAGCTGCTAACAGTAATGCTAACAATCAAAGTGGAGTGGTACGATAATGCTACGCTACTGCTTTCTCTGCAAGAATACAGTGTAATTATAGCTTACAACATTTTCTATTTTTACCAGTGAGTCAACCTGTTGATCATGGCAAGTTTTAGTTATTTTTATGTGTTAACCTATTTAAAGTAAAGCTTGATACAACACAGGAGCCAGGTAAGCGTACAAAGTAGGCTAAAGCTTCAGGCTAGCTAGATTATGTACAGTTAACTGTTAAATATCATATACTATATATTTACCCTAAAAGAATCATACTGATATTGGAGTTCTCTCTGTGTAAACAAAGGACAAAGCAAAAAGCAGACAATATTTGTTTGTTTGTTTAAGTGGAGAGATGCTAACTGCATTTTAGGCATCCCAGTGTGGAGAAATATGTCTGGAGTTATTTTAAGTACAGTTTCCCTCCTTTCCATTCACCTTGACATTTTACTGCATGTTGCTTCCTCTCCAAGAACGCACGTTCTGTGGCACACACTCAAAGTGCCAAAGCCTTAAACCCTACTGTCTTGGTACCATGCAGAAAATAAAAACATAAAACTTTAAATATGGGCAATACACATCATGTCATCCTGCCTATAGTCACAGGCTGTATGTACCCTCAACCATGCAATACATTGTATTGACAGGATACATACAATCATGTGGTGAAGAGGTTGTGCCAAGAAGCTCTTGGCTCTGTCTTAAAGTGATTTTTGGAAACCTGAGAGGCAGCATTGATATTATCTATGCACACCAGCGTTTGGTAGAAGTACTTGCCAAAACCTCAAGCACTAGCACCTGTCTGACTCAGCTTCTAATAACCGCTAATCTGGTGGCATTTTCTCCCCCAGGAACCACAAGGATAGCTCTAAATAGCTGGCAGTATACTTTCCTCAAGAAAGAGTTGATAAGCTACAAGTCTGACCTCTGTCTGTGGCTGTCCTGGCCTCCTGGAAGCCCTGCAGGTTTGTAACTGTGTGGCTGGTGTCTGTTAAGCTGCCAATTGAGAAGGCATGCCATTCCTGAGAATTGGACCTGGGATCTGGTGACAGCAGCTCTTGCCTTACAGATAACCGATGCTAAAAGGAGATACACTTAGAGCGGCCGAGTGGAGGAGTATAGGAGAGAGTGTTTGGGGAGGAATGGTAGCTATGAAAGAGGCAGGCCGAGGAGAAGTAGTGGTCAAAGGACGAAGCAGGGGTGGTCACGTGTCAGTGAGTTCATGTTTATGCTTACTTCACTAGGAGTAAGGTAAGGGCTGCCCTTTTAGATATCAATATCAAAAGAGTGGGTGGCCTTTTCATGTTTTGATACACATATATTTAGAGGTAGTATTAAGAAAGATTTATATTGTACATAAACATAAAATTATTGCATTTCTCTCTTGGAACTAGGGTAAGTGATATGACTCAATAAAATAAGCAATCAGCAATCTGTGTAGATTTAAATGGACAGAACAATAACATGGGTTTCACAGTTCTTATTATTATTTTTTAGTATTCCATCCGTTTTTGTCCAATCAGAATAGGGAAACTGACTAGCTTGTATATGTTGTTTCAAAAAAGATGAATTGTGGTTTGGGTTACTTTAAAATGCAACTTTTAAAACTGACTGAATGTACTTTAGCATGACAATAATTTAACACCTTTTTACATTTTATTTTTGAAAGATTTTAGTTATTTTAGTCAATAAATAAGATCATTTTATTCAACTTTTTACCCTTAAACTAGTAATCGTAGGATACCACCGTTGACACAACAACACAATTAGCCTAATAAAATGTTCTGTACAAAAAGGTGTGATCCAATCTGCAAGAGTAGACATGTTGCCGACACGCTAGCTGATTTATATTGAAGCTATGTTTTACCTCTGTTTACCTTTTCCCTCGAATTTGCTGATATTTAATTAAAGTCGGGCCTTTTTAGGGGTGTGTAGATATGCTCAGTATGTGTGTACTTATCTGTCTGCCCTTGAGCTTGTCAGACAAGCCATGTCTGCCAACTTTGCTTGTAGTTATACAATGTTTTTTTCTTACTGAGTGTTAAAAAAACAACATTGAGTAAGTTCAACGGCCCTGTCAGTTATTGTGTATTGCTATTAGTTTTACACTTTGTCTCATTGTACTTAACTGGTTATGTCTTGTAACTGTGCTTTGATGTTATCTCCACTTGGCAGAGTAGCGCTCCTGTCTTGAGTCCTCAGGCCGGCCGACTCACAGTCTCTCTGAGGGTTGACCTTGTTACCGTGGGTTCTGTCGAGGAACTTCGGCTTCCTCCCATCGTCCCAGGACAGTGTATAGAGCCTAGGTGAATTGGTGGAATCTAAATTGTCAATAGTAAATTAATGTGTGAGGAAATAGTTACTTGTGTATGTCTCTGTGTCAGCCCTGCTATCTTAGAACCCAAAGTTGCTGGGATAGCCTCCAGTCACCCATGACTCCAAACAGAAAAAAGTGCAATGAATTATTATTTATTGGGGTTGTCTTTGAGACAGCAATAATACTTGTGTCATAGAAACCTTTCTATTATGTAACTGTAAATCAATAACAATATTAATAATACAATGTGAGGTGTGAATATCCAGCCAAGTTTGAACTGGAGTTTGCAGCTTGCTCTTGTTGATGAAGCAAAGAGTCTTTACTGACATGATGTTAGCTTTCCTAAAAGGATTTAGCCAATGCTATCAATCCATGTATGTGGAAATCCTTAAATGTGGCACTGTAAGAAGATTATTCCTAATCCATTTAGGACTTCAGATTATCCTAATGTACAGGCAATATACTGTATGGCAGAGCCATATAATAAGACATAATGCAGCAAGAAAATTATGTTAAATTGAGCTTATAAATGGTCACAAGTTCATGGTCTGGTTGGTAGCCTATATACTCAGTGTTGACACATCAAGGTAGGTAATGTAGATTTTCTCTTTAGACTAGAACATCAGGCGAACATCAGGAAGTCACCGAGTAAAACACTGGGCTACGTTTTATAGGTCTTGGTCTTAGAAATAGTTACCATTTACGAGGAAGTTGTTATTCGAGTTTTTTTTTTTTTTTTCTCAAAGGCCACTATTGTCTCTTGAGCCAAAAAACATTACATTTCCCAAAGAAAAGGGAAATATGTTTCAAAAATAATATTTGTGGCATTTTTATCTTCAACATCAGTTAATTAACCAGAAAAAAAGGAATCCTAAAACATCTGTTGATTTCTTTGATGAACGTGGCCAATATTACCATTACATATTTTCTGAATGTTCAATATTGATCATAATAACATCTTGTCAGACATGTAGGCCTATTTTGGAGATTTTAAACAAACATTACCCAACATGTGATAAAAGAAGTAAAATGAAGGTAACCATAATATTAATGATTGTGAATGTGGTCAGAAAAAGGCAGATTTCCCATAGAACATGCAGGAAATCTCTCAAATTGATCATTTTGTTGCCTCTGGTTCAGTTAAACTCCCTGAAATGTCTCCTGCTCCTGGACACCAAAGCTACATGCTAACAATAATTACTCATGGCTAATAAACTCAAAGCTAAATAGCCCTGAGACCTGTTATAAAACTCCTTGCTTTTCTCCACTGTAGCAAAGACCATAAAGATATCTACTTGTTTGGACTTTACTGTTACTGAAAATGGAAGAAGATACTGTTACGCTGTACATTCACCTCTTGTAATTAATACCAAACAATAGAGTTCTGTAAAATAAAAAATAAATAAAAAATACATACATGGTTAGCAATATTTGGGATGCCTCTAGCTTGCAAGTTAGCATGAGCACAGTGGCAGATTAAAGCTAAATGTAAACAACAAGACTGATTTCTTCACCTTTATCAACCACAGTAAACAGTACAGGAATGTCTTTTGTATTTTTTGCCCTTTTTACTTTTGCCAAGTCTCATGTTTTGCCTTATGAAGTGTTAGTCTGGTGTGTGCAGGGGCATTTATAAGTTAGTTTTCAAATAATAATGTTTATCGTACTGTCTGCGCCTTTCTTTGGAGATACAGACAAACTCCAGCCAAAGCAGTCTTGGACTGATAAATGTATTTAAGAAGTACTTGATGACATATTATTGTAACTCTGTAGCAGTTTTATGAACTTTGGCACAACTTCTTGTACCATTAAAATTTAGGGGTTGTCCAAGGGTTTCTTTTCTAATCAGCTAATTCCTACAAATAATGATCATTACAAGTCAAAGACTCATGCAACAGTAATGAAGTAACTCTAATACCTACAGTATTCTTAAAATGGGCCCAAGTACTGTGCCAAAGAGCAAAGGAAAATAAGCATGTGAAAAGTCGGGGGCAGAGCAGTCTGTTTATGGTCCAAGACAAATGATGATGACAATGAAATCTGGGCAAAGTTTGTTGTGGCCATTGTGTGGAGAAAACAACTTCTCTTTGACCCAGATGTGAGTCACACAGAACCAAATGTAGGCAGCAAGCTGCATCAACTTTGACCAAGTGACTGTAGCACTATTTTTTGCTCCACATTAATGCATACAATGACAGTAATGACTAAGAATTATTGTAAGAATGTCACTTTGAAAATATTTTTTTTTTTTCCTTTTGGCTGCTCCCTTTCATGTTTGCCACAGTGAATCAATTGCACAGTGATTTTGCAATTTTTTACTACAGATGCCCTTCCTATCAACTAGCCACATAGTGTGAATGGAGTAGGCAGTGAATGACTATAATATTATCAGGGCAGCCCCAAAGTCTTAAAAGTATTAAAAAGCTATTCAATTTCATGTGGTCAGAATCAAGGCCTTAAAAGTATTACATCTTATGGGCAGGTATTAAGATTTTGTTCATCTTGGTCTTAAATTTTAAAAAACTTTTTCGGTGTTGTTATTATATAGACCAGTGTTTATATGCCTTGCAAACTTTGACATTTATCAAATTAATCACAAATCCCTGAGTAGTGAGGAGTCACATGTTCAGTCTAAACTAGATGTGTGTCCTTGTCAAAAATAAATAAATAAATAAAAACAGAATATTTTAAAGCAATACCCTATGACTAATGATAGAGAAGTACAGTATTACTTAAGTCAGACTTAGGCATTAAACATGATCATATATGATTTAAAAATGTTTGAAGTCGCCCATTCAAATGTGCCTTTAGTTTTTAAGTTTTCAAAATCTTTTGTTACATGTCTGCTGTATATGGGCTGCATAATGTTGGAAAAATCTGCAGTACACTTATTAAAACACATTTATCAGTGAAATGGATGATTCAGTTTTAGGATGTTTATTAATGCTGAACTGTTATTTTCTCAGTATTAGGCTTTTGAACAAAAACACTTGAGTGTCAGATTAGCACAAATATTTAATTTGTATAAAATTCATACAGATTATTGTTCTTTTGCTATCGATACTGGCATTAAACTTCATTCTAAGTGGCATTAAAGAGTATTAAAAAGGTCTTAAATTTCACAAGACCTGGAGCTACCCTGATTATGCTCTGGGTCGTAGTGGGAATTGAACTACCAACTTTCTGGATAGTGGGTGACTCTTTTAACTTCCTGCGCCACTGTTGCCCCATCACTTTAAAAATACAAGACACATTAATAAGTATAATTGGTTGTAGTGGACATGTAGGTCAAATATGGAGGCTGGGAGTGGTCGATTTACAGTGAGTGTGGGAGAAAGGGTACACTGTTTACATTATGGAGGAGTCTGCACTATAGAACCAGAGGGATATTTATACAGTGCTGATATGTACATTTTTAGATTTAGCACAAAGTCACGCAATGTTACAGATACAGCATACCTTCTTGTTGGGCCTGCATGTAAACTGGTGCTTATCCAAAAAGTGGATACAATTTATATAAAATACTTTTTGTGATGTTTTTTTTATTCACAGAACAAATTAACTTTATAAGAAGATACAGTATACCTAATATGCACATGCAGTGATGAGAAGAGAGTGCACTGTTGGACTATGGGATCATAAAAATCCTTAAGTTTCCTTATGACTGAATTCTTTTTGACAAAATGCCATCATTGATAATCCTCCAATCAACAATTTTATTCAGGGTGAAAGAATAGATCAATGGAAAATGTTTTTCTCAATAACATAACTTGCTTTTGGAGTCAATTTCTTCAGCTGTGCGCCTGAGTGATTTGTGGTTGATGAGGATGGATAGATTTACCAGATTTAAACCCTAAACCCTTGTGGACTGCCAAACAAGGCCAGGCCTGTCTGATACACCAGCAACAAAACATAAATCCGTGTTTTCTGCGCCTGATCTCAAGTAGTTTCCCATGGCACAGCACTTCCTGACTGACAGATTTCACATTCGTGTTATGTGATATATAAGTGTATTTTGGGCTTAGTTTAAAGTAAAGGGAAAGTTAATCTGGCTTTAAGAACAACTGATTTATTGTCCAGCTTCTGTTTTGTATGTGTTTATGTTTCTTTCATCACACTATCATTTCTGAACAAAGTGAAAGTTTAAAAACATATTTATAATTTTAATCAGTAGTCAACAGGCAAGGGTCAAGGCTCAGTGTAAACCACAGTTCCTTGAATGGCCTTTTGGCTATATTCAGTATATAAGCTAAGCTGTATTCTGACAGGCTGTGGTTGTTTTTGAAACTCATATTTTTGTCTGGTAGGTACTATGAGAATTGCCTAACATGTAATGCAATAACCTACATGAAATAAGTATATAGCAATAAGCAAGAATATGGTAAATGTGTTTTTGCAGTTTACCAGCTAACTACTCTGTGCGCTGCTAATGAATATGTACAGAACATTAGCAACATGACCATTTATACTACACTGAATGAGAAGAAACAATAAATGGACAATAAAGTGTTTACTTTGTAGTACAGTACATGAAACATAATATGTCTAATCTTCAATGTCTTTTACTGTCTGTTGCTTTACTGAGACAGAATGACTAGACAAAATGTATACAGAAGTGGCTCCCAATGCCAATTAAAAAGTATTTGAAATATTCAGTTATTATTTTCCCATCATAATTGCGGATATTTTGATCTCAAAGCTTTTAATAACTGACTTTTGGCAGTTGAGTGCTTGCCAACTTTCAAAGCTACCGTTACATGGTTGCTGTCTATGTTTTGCCAGATCCTCCAAAACATGCTCCAGCTCTGCTGTGATTTATAAACTTTAATTACCTGCCTTGAGCGCCACTTTACAGAAGCTAAGCTTCAACACAGGTGACATCACCATCATGGCCTCACATGCCCGTTTGGCACCACAGTCTGCTACTTCTATCATCGGTGCTTCAAACGTTACAGACATTCTTTAGAAAATCATTTAACTAACCACTCTTTTGATTCTGGGTCTGATCATGTCCAGTTATGGTCACTTAAAGGGAAACCACATAACTGCTTGTTTCTTTGCTGTCTTGGCTGCATTTTGACGTAAAGCATAATCGTAAATACTCACAACTCTAGTTGACCCCCGTTTGACACCTCGCTCAGCTTGACTCATGTTTTTTATTACTCAAATATAGAATTTTCCTGCCTTTTAACCACTTTGCCATGATGAAAAAAAGAAATAAAACCATTGCTGGCTTATTGTTATGGCTCATTGGGATGTGCTGCTTTCTTGCAAAACTTCAGATACCTTGCAACATATATGCAATGGTTAAATATTATTTAGCCAAAACTAATTAATTAAAGTAAAAAAAGTACATGGAATCTCTTTAATAATGAAGTTAGGGACCAAAATGAGATCATAATGGCAGTTCACTAACATATGGGTGATACGAGCAAGTCTCACTGTCCACTTCTCATACATTTTGGGTTCATTCTAAGATAAAGACCATGACAATAAAGCAATAATACAAAAGACTGAAACTAAAATCCCAGAGAGCTAATGTGGAAAGCCTATACCACTTCCCCAGCCACACTGAAACCTGCCCAGTGAATGGTAATGCTGAAGTAATGAAAGTAAGCTGCACTGTGTGGGAGGTCAATGGGTGCATTCAGACTGGCAAAACCACAATCACCATGTGCAAAAAAAAAAAAAAAAAAAAGATGACTGTTTTATGCAGAGCTGCTGTTAAATCATTTACTCTAGGCCTGAGTTTTAGAACCGGCTGGAACAGGATGAGAAAAAGTATAAAGTATCACATCTTCATATCAGTTTACCTGTGCCCTGCCCTGCCACTCAGATAAATGGCGTGGTTCTATGGCATACTTTTACTTCTCTACATTTTCAGCATCCCATTTTAATTTTTCCACTAACCCTACAGCTCTATGAGTCACTTTGACTGACCCCCCCCTTCTGCAGATTTGCTTGGGTTCCCTGCCTCATGACTCTTGGCGGGCGGATATTTGTCAGTGTCACAATCAGAAACGGTGTGAATATAGATGTCATCTTTTAGCTGCATACGTGTGACAGAACACATATTACACTCTGCTACACAACGGGCCACACCTAAGGGAGGGGTTTCTGCAGAGTCGTGACTTCTCATCAGCAGCAGCACGTGGTCATTTACCTGCCTGGAAGCACGTCGCCCAGATCAAGGCTTAAACCAACATGGGACAGTTTCTCCTTTTTTTACTACATCCTGCTTCCTTCTTAGGCCAAATCACTGGTTTATGTAACAATCAACTGCAAATCCAATAAATACAGCAACACGGAGGAATGCTGAACACACATCTGGCAAGAAAAATGATACATGTGTTTTGTTTATTTGATGACTAACATTGGCTGTAGTAACAAGATAAGATTGTGGTTAAAATTGCTGGTAAATTTTGAGTCAGTCAGGAGGTCAAAGGTCATCACCAAGGTAGCCTACAGTAAAACTAAAAGCAAAACTACTGTAAATCTTTAGGTTAATAATTTAATGTTATTTGAATATATCACGTCACCATTTGTGCCAAAATGGTAGTTTATGTATGTATTCATCATTCATTATAAAGTGATTTCATTTGTCAGCAGTGTCTGGCAATCATCTTACTGACAGACCTTTTTAAACAACAGACCAATCAGTAGACATGATTACATTAGCAACAAAGAATAAGAAATTGTCCATAATCAGGATGGTTTTGAGCAGCTGACTGACTTCATGAGTACAGAGCATTACCATGACCATGTATATGCTACCTTGGCTAAAGCTAGAAAGCCACTGAATGCTTAGGCCAATGTCTAATTTACTGTTTAACAAGACACCAATGTAACTGGTCTATAATGACAGTTGGTGTAATGTAAACTATTTAACCCAAAGGATGGTCGACTGAGAGTGTAGCTTCATTATCAACTTTTTAAAATTGTCTGTCTAGAATAAAGTTATCCAATCCAATCTTTCTAACAGTGTTTTAATCCAGTAGGCTAACTGATGAATAAACTTAAACATCTAGACGGTAGTCCACAGGTGATAAGGATAAGACCTAAATGGAAGTTAATGTACACACAGTTAACTCTAGCTAAATCTTTCCCTGATAATAATGGAGCATTTATTTGGTCCTCTGGGGCAGTTTACATTACCTTTTCAAATTATGGCTACTTTAAGTGTCACATTAAACTGTCTCTAACCAATTTTCTCTTTGATAAATGACACACTCAGTTTACAATTCTGGGATCAATCTGGGATCAATCAATCAATCAACTGAGAACACCTCTCCAGGTTGAAGGTTTATGATACATTTTTTTTTTTTTTTTTTTGACAAGAATTCATTGTTTAAAATGTCTATATATTTGTGTATTCATTGGTGAAATACAGTCATATGTAAAAGTTTGGGCACCCTAATAAGTACAATTATTTTAATCTATAACTTCATTTTGATATATATAATACCTTATGAATACAGCAATATTACATTAGTGAAATTAGGATTATTGGATTAGCAGAAAATATGCAATATGCATCCCAATAAAATTAGACAGGTGCAAAATTTTGGGTACCCAAACAGAAAAATTAAATCAATATTTAGTTGAGCCTCCTTTTGCAAAAATAACAGCCTCTAGACGACTCCTATAAGCACTGACAAGTGTCTGAATTCTGGATGAAAGTATTTTTGACCATTTCTCCTTACAAACATCTCCAGTTTGTTAGATTTCATGGCTTCCTAGCATGGACAGACCTCTTTAAATAAACCCATAAATCTTCAATGATATTCAAGTCTGGGAACAGCGATGGCCACTCCACAACATTATACTTCTTTCTCAGCATGAATGCCTTTGTGGATTTTGAGCTGTGTTTGGGGCCATTGTCTTGTTGGAATACCCAACCCCGGGGGGCCTTCAACTTTATGACTGATGCTTGAACATTGTCTTCAAGAATCTGTTGAAATTGGGTAGAATCCATCCAACTCTCAACTTTAACAAGGGCCCCAGTACCTGGATTGCCACACAGTCCCACAGCATGATGGAACCTCCACCAAATTTGACAGACAGCAAGTGTTTTTCCTAGAATGCTGTGTTCTTCTGCCGCCATACATAATGCGTCTTGTTATGACCAAATACCTCAATTTTTGTCTCATCAGTCCACACCACATTATTCCTAAATTAATCTGGCTTGTCTAATTGTGCTTTTGCCTGCCTCAAGCGACTCTGTTTGTGGCATGGCATCACCCTCCCATACAGCTGAAAAGTTCTCTGAATTGTTGAACAATGTACAGAAACACCATCTGCAGCAAGAAGATCTTGTAGGTCTTTAAAGGTGATCTGTGTGTTGTCTTTAACCATTTTCATCATTCCTTGTCTATGTCTCTCTGGTAATTTTCTTGGCCTGCCACATCTGGCCTTAACATCAACTTTGCCTGTGTCCTTCCATTTCCTGATTACCACCTTAAATACTGTTTCTCAATCTAACAAGTTTTGTGTTGCAAGGGTTAGGGTTAGTGGCTAATCCTTTTTGAGAAGTTACATGCATTCAAATCAGCAAACTTATAAGGGTGCCCAAACTTTTTTTTATTTCATTTAATTTCCTACACCTAAATACTGGTACACTAAAAATTGTTGTTAGTAAAACACCCTAGAACTCAGATATCATTAGAAAATTAGTGGCATACCTCTGTGATCTTTTTTTGTGAAGACAGAGTCAATTATTATGCAACCTCAGAGGAGTGCCCAAACTTTTACATATGAATGTATATCTTATTTCTATAGGGTGATTTGTGTTTTTATATTGTACTCAGCTGACTTTAGCTAGCATGTTGGTGGTACACAGGCAGCTAGCTAGGTTGCAAGGTCCTGCTAAATCACAGATTATATGGTTTAAGACATTCTTTTGGGTGTTTTACTTGCTGAAAGGGGCCCCACAATTTACAGGGATTACATGGTATGCTTTATATTTAGGTATGCACATAAAGAGCATGAGTGAGTGAGAGCTGAGCTGTAGCACGTCTCCATTAGCGCCATGCAAGAAGCTAATCCAGATGGAAGCAAGGAAGTAATGGGGCTAAGAGGGGCCAAGTTTCAAAACAAACATAACTAAAGAGCTAACAACCTTCAATTAATCTACATTCAGAGGCCCAGGGATCAGCTAATGCTAAAGTGTCACTAAACAAGTCACTAATCTTGCACTTGTGGCTAATACTTTGTCCTTGGTGGGCACAGGTGATCATGATAATCTGGTACAAATCTGGTACAAAGTATAACAGGAAACTAAGCGGTAGCTGGATTAAGATATAATTCACAAGTTTATTAACCCAAGTTTTTATTCTAAATTCAGATTTTTCATGAACAGATACAGGCGTGGTGAAATGGCAGGAAGTATCTTATAGACAAAAATTAGAAATATGTTCTAGGGACTTTGGTTCTTGGCAGTGAGTTCTGTAAAGGGTACTTAAGATCTTGGAAAGATTTGGTGGGGGCTGACCATGCTGTAATTTTGAGGTAGGTTTTCAGAAAATAATTGCTGTTTAGTTATGCACAGGTCATGTATTCCAGGCTTGCTCTAGACAACATCGCTGCATTTTAAGCAGCTCTCACTGACACACCAAATTTCATATTTCAAAATTGGAGTTAGATTTTTATATTAGATAAAAGCAAGCAGCAATTTCCAACTGGTTATTCCAGATATCAGTCTGTAATCCTGTAGCCAAAGTCATGCAAATTTCTTCTGCCAAGAGAAGGTGCAGCAGAGGTGTAGTTAATCTAGTTCCAGATTTAAACTATCTTGATAAATTTGTGCTTACTAACTAACCATCAATAGCTTTGTTATAAAATAAGTGCATGTACTATAGATACAAGTACAATAGTTTTAAAGTAGTGCTAAATTTAAGCTGGAAGTTTGATCTTGCATGCATTCTGTACTGAGGCAATGAGATGTGAGGAAAAAAAATAGCTGAGTCCCTTAAAAAAAAAAAGAGTTGAAAACACAACATCCACAACACAGCAACCTTTTCCTTATTTTATATAAAACAATATACTTTGAAAAATAAATATGTTAACTGTTTACAGACATCAACATATGTTAATAAGAAAGAAGAAAATGAACTATGGAAGAGGGCTTCAAGGTCCTTGGCAGAAAATCTAAGAATTATTATTGAAATTCTAAAATGGTGGTGCATGGTGAGCAGCTAGCAGTAGTTTATTTGTCATTGCAGCTTGCAGGATGAAAATACACAGGTTTGCTGTGTACTTCAATTCTTAAAGACATCTAAACTTGACACACAGGACGTCTACAGTCGCACACTCACACATAGACAGAGATACACAAACGGTCTACACACAGAAGAGTACACCCACAGCCTCAGATAAGGGGCTGAGAAGAGATAGCATCAGTAAAAACATAGAATCTATTTAGGGAATGTTAACAAATTAAATGTTTTTGTTATTTTTCATTTCTTACAAAAGCACAGAAACCTCTATGCTGCAAGTAGCCATCTGACCTTACACATAACACTGTATATATAAATAGACCAAATTAAATATGGGTAAAATGAATACTGAAAAATACTCTATAACATAAATTATCTAGAATGTACTATGCTGTAAAGAAATTGAGTATGTACACAAAAAGTAATCATGGTTTCTGTATAGAGTTCATAACTAACTATATATCAGCTCCCCTCCAAAGCAAAATAATTTAAAACACACTCAAAAGAAATTCTCAGTACATTTTAGAGAGGCACAGTTATTTGAAATGGAATTAAACTACAGTATAGGATGTTTTCAGTGGTTTCCATACCAATCCAACATGCTATTTGATGAAAAGTATCCCTTTAAGAATATGAAGTATATGGCACACCACAGTCTCTTTGATTCCAAAACACTGGAAATCTCTACAGTTCAGTCCTGTGAGGTTCTTCCGAGTAAAGGAATACAAAATCAGGTAGAGGCAGAGTCTTATCAGCGCTCAGAAATGTCCCCATTCAAACAAGGGTATTCTTCAGCCTCCACTCTCGCTTTAGCAGTTAAAATATACTCTAGGCTGTGCCATTATGCGATGAACACACAACCACAAGAGACTCTTATCCAGTGATGTAGTTGCATACATTGAAGTGACAACAAGAGAACACCAGCACTGCAAGGCTGTTAGAACGAAAACCACATGGCGGCTAGTTTCTGTCAAATGATAGGTTTAGTTGTAGCAGCATAAAAAAATCAGTACTTGGTATCATGGTCTATATACACACAGATATACAGAGGGAGGAAACTTCAGTTCAATGTTTTCTTGTTTTGTTCTCTCTCAGTCAGTCCAAAGGGAATGCTTTCCGGACAAAAGAAGAGCTTAGGGATCAAAGTGCTGAAACATCTCTACAGTATTCCTTCATCTTGAATATCTGGTGCCTCCACCTTTCTCATCTTGGCTTGTCACATCTGAATGACAAAAAAACAAGACAGTCAGAAGAACTTAATTATACACATTTATACCGTAGTCTTTGGTTCGCTGACAGGTGTGCAATTATTCCATACTATAGCTACCGTAAATTAGTTGTATAAAAGAAAAAAACAGATGCTAACCAAAACTACTATATGCAATCAAAATGGCAGCCTAAAATTATATGACTAATACATTTTGATTACATGATGAAATATTGTTGGCAATTGACCATGCTATGTGCAGGTTTCTCAACTTGTGTCCAACAAGTTGTGTAAGTAAAACCATAATTCACATCTCCACATTGTATAACCCTAACTGCCTAGCCACAGTATCTGCCTGTGTGCACTGATTTTGGCATATTTGAGTTGCCATTAGATGTCCTTCCGGATGCAACCCTCCCTATTTATGTGAGCTTAGGACCGGCACAAGGGTTGGACTGGCTTGTGACCCCTCGCAGCTGGATTCCCAAAGGTTCTGACAGTTGCTACATCCAAATGAACCAGTTGACCATTATCTTGTATAGCTAAGACTGTGCTGAAACTAGTAACGTCTTGGCTCATGTGAATAAAATGGCGGCAACTAAAACCGGTAAAGGCAATCTTTTTGACGAAGAAAAACTTAAAACTACAGCTTTATTAACTATCTTTGTTTGTGGGCTTTTGGTCAAATGTATTAACTACTATTGACATCTAGCTTGCAAATTTTGGATTTTTAAATGTAACAAAATGGAAGCCAGACCCATTCTCCTTCTTGTGAAATGGGCCTAGAATCCTTCCCATTCTAACCTAGGTGACCAATAATATTTATCTTAAATGGAGCGACCGTTAAGCCTTATTTTCTCTGATTGGTTGCATGTTTTTCCAAATTACCTTGGTAATTAGCAAAATTGCACCTTTATTAAAAGTAATTCCTTCACAACCACAGAAAAGGAACAGTGCCAAATTATGTATTAAAAGGTGTTGATGAGGTTTTTTCATTTCCTGCATTCTGCTTACTCCTGCTTTAATTTGTAATACCAATCAATCAACGTTACAGAGCTGCTATGCACTTTGCAGTATTGTCCTCATTTGAACTCTTAATTTCCACAAAACTTCACAAGATCATACTAGCCCACAAAATAGTTTCTTAATCACTTTTGTAACACTTTCGTGATACTGTGCAATTAAGTCTATCCGCAACAGAACAGAAAACACCTGTCTGCGAGTTCCTCAAATCTGGATACAGCTGGTTTTCTATCATCAATCAAGAACAGTCCAAAACGTACTTGCAGGTCCTCTCGTTGAGCTCTAACTGTCGCTCTTTACAGTATGCATCTGTGTGTTTGCAGGAGCAGCGGCAAGTTGCTGGATCTTGCACGAATAATCTCTTTCTCCTTTCTGAGCAGCGATCGCAGCAAGGCTCACAGACACTAGACAAAAAAAGGGGAGAAAACCGTTTACAAATTGTGATATTACAACTCATAAAGAAAGGTCAACCCTTATCTTATGCTCCTGTTTGCTCTTCCAATAGCTGCAGTAGACAAGTATTGCACACAGGTTTCCACATAGCAGACTGGGACTGAGGAAAAATCACCCACCGCCGCACCCCACTTTTATGATTGGGTCGTCCAAATAATACTTGGTTAGGCACTGTACATGCAGTGAGTAAAAGCTAGTTCATGCAAAACACATATGCGGCAACCACTGCTGGCACACCACACTCTTGCAAAGAAGACTCAAAAGTCTGTTGGAGCTCCAATACAAAACACTTCATTTATTTTAAAGTGTCAGACATTTTGAACCAGACATTGGCAGTAGTTCACATATGAAGGCTCAGTTTCCTTAATACTGTACACATTACATTCAGATAATCGAGTTCACAGTAAGCTCACAGTGAGGTCATTACAGTACTGCAAAGGTTTTAGTGAGGTGTGAACAATGTAGAAATACTGTTAACTAATAGTTCTTTAATAAATACAAGATTTTATTTTAGTGGTAATGGACCAGTAATGAGCTGAGGACAAAATGATACATTATTGTGAGGATCCAGATCCCTGTTCTTCACTGATCCAGGAGTGTTTTAAGGAATTCTGTAACATTTTGAGATACAGGCTGAAAATACTAACTCGCTAAAAGAATAAATGATTAGTTCTGATAGATTCCTTACCTTTCTGAGAGTTGGTTTTGAGGTTTTGGAGCTCAATGGAAAGAGAATTTACTCCTGAACTAGAACTTCCAATTTAAATCTAGGTCAGGGCACTAAATCTTTGCCATTGTGAGATAGGACCAGTGCCTTTGCGGAGGTGTATTGCAGTTTTCCATATTTTTGTCTACTGATACATCTTTATTTGTTCATTCTTTAAAAAAAAAAAACTGCCTAAGACTTTTGCATGGTACTGTATATTCACAATTTTCGAGTAAAATAAGGGTGCTTTTGTAGACAAACCCTACAACACAAAGACACTAATACACTTTGGAAAACATTTACAAATCCTCCTTAAAGAACCAAAGGAAGTAAAAAAGGGACACAGATAGACATCGGACATTATCTTGATGTTACATAAAAGTACCAGCATTCAAGTGGGGACAGTAAAAAACCTGTTTGGAAAGATGAAAAGAAACAAAGAGGAGAAAGGAGACAGGTACGAGACACACGAAAGCGACAGACTCAACAGTGAAGGCAGGAGTAAGATTATGATCCCGGTAGTGATCCCTGGCCAGATATACCCAAACAGTATGGGCTGGTGTGCAAAAAGCCATGCTGGTGGATCTTCTGAAGGAGGTTCGAATTACAGCTAACAGCCAATCACAGCGTGGCATGGTAGGAGCAACTCGAACCTCAACGTTTGACCAACTATAATTCGTATAAGGAGTGATCTATTTACAAAAAAAGGGTAGCTAATATAGTTGTGAGGATGTAGCTAAGGATGTGTGTCTGAAATGTACAAGTGTAACTCCAGCGTTCCTCTCCAATTAGCACGTTTTGCTAAAGCTAAAGCTAGCAAAACAAGTTAGCACACACAAAAAAGCTAGCATAGTTTGTGTGACATGGCGGTTAGCACAACACAGGACATGCTAATTGACAATGGGCAATGGTGAGGTGCGTCAAATTAAAAGGGGCACAATAGCTCCTCCCAAATGAGCTTAATTATGAGAAGCGCAACACTCAGGTGCAGATAGGTGGAGAAGGCGGAGCTGACATACGCATCGTGATTTGTTTTGTCTCTGTTTTTCTTTCGTTTTCTCTTTAGGCCTTTGCCCTTGCCTTGCCGGGTTTTTCTGGAAAAGAGACAAAAAGAGCACAACAACGCAGAGAGATGCCTGAGAGACTGGAAAAAAGGAATGTTTGTCTATAAAAATACTTGATAGGTGATTAGTTACACCTATTGATTGAAAAAGATTAGTAAATTACATCTGATTATTATATTATCTGAATACTGCCACATTATAGTACATCACATCACAGAACTAAAGTGAAAAGGTTTCAAACAGCTGAACTTGATATCGATAAAACAATCAATGCCAAGTGTCCCTTGGGAAAAACTGGGTTAAAAAAATATATTTTTTTCAACAGTACAATGACTGTGCGGTGTGTGAAAGAGATTGATAGTTTGTGGTTTGGCTCTGGACAACACCCAGTTTCCCAAATGAATTGAGGACAATGAACTTGGACTTAACCAAAACTACATTTCTCAACCTATCTGGGTCAGGCAACGCTTTATGGCTGATTCAAGCACAATGAAAATAATGCAGCTTACAAAGCATACACCTGGACATTCACAGGTGCAGTCTGGGCCACAGTGAATAGCTCAAGCTTCGCTCATATCAGAAGTGATGTTGCAGTGTGATTTTGGCTCAAAGGTGGAGGTGAAAAAAAGCATATCAACAAATCACACATGCTCTCTGATAAGCATCAGATAAGCAGTAAAATATATGACAGCTACATGTGTAGGTATTTCCTTTTGTTTGACTAGTTTCACAATCTCAGTGGGATGAGTGTCGGTTTGACCTCCTGCTACTGTGGGGTCAGCGGCCCACTAACATGAAAGAAAAGCAGCATCACAAACAGCAGTTGAATGACCCTGAGACTGTCATTTGTAGAGAAAAGCTACAATCTTGTGCTTGTAAACACTTAAGACTAGGTTAAAGAGTAGGCTTCAGAGGGACCTCTTATCTATATGATAGACGACCTGTAATGGGACTGACAGAGGTAATATTAAGGAGAGAGCACTTTTAATGGCATTTGGCACATTGACTTGTGCTGCATGAAATGGGGAGTCAGTCATAAACACAACAGCTTTTTTTAAAAGTACTATCTGTATACTGTAAGTAGGAACAGTAAGTACACAAAGACACAGAGAACGACATAGACCGGAGGGCATTGACCTCATCAAGTGTCACTCATTCACCTAAATGAAAGAACTGGTATTCCCCGGGCTTACACTTTAAAACTGCCGACTCGACCTGATGTAATTAGCAAAACATGAACTCATTGAAGTGTTATTATTGGCATTATTATGTAGTGTGTTTGAAGGAGAAGTAAGTCTATTTATTTTGATTAAAGGTAGATTAACCATAAATTAAAAAAAGTGTAAGCTGTTCCTCTGTTTTTTAATGGATCTTTCTAATCTCCCATCTCATTTAACCAACTACAATAAGAACTCTACATTTTGCTTTAAAAAAGCTGATAAACTATATATGACAACAGAAATCATATGGATGCTGATAAATTTTCTATGTTAGGTTTCTTTTCAGTGTCTGATATACAAAATATACATGGCTAAAATAGTGAACATGATAAAGAACTTTCTTCTCCTTTAAAAGGAAATTAATAATAGAAACAATAGAAATGGGCAGGTTACTGGTTAATGTCTGAAAGCTGCAGACAAAAGTATTTGAGAGTTTGTATGCAGAAAAAAACAAGAATCAGATCAAGTCTCAACTTTCAATTGTTGCCCTGGACAAAAACTTAACTAAAAGCAAAATAAAAAGAGCTGTACTCACTTTTCTCTTTGTTCTTTCACTTCTTTCTTTACCCTGAAAAGAAAGGCACAAAACAACAGGATATTAGATCACTGTACAGCGTTGTTTTCTGGTAAACAGATATACATCAAATCAAAGAGCCCATGAGGCCCATTACCTACTCAAATGAGCCACATCAATCTGTGTAAATCAATTTACATCATTGCTCTCTATCAGAAACTGTGCTAAAACTGGCTTTTTAGAAGTGAATGAACTGAAAGATGGGAAAAACACAAAGGGGGTGTGGGTCAATGGATACAGAAAATGGCTATAAAATTGTGATGCTGTCGCAATTCATAATCAGGTGATGTGGCGCTTCACAGGGATAAAAGGGTGAAAAAGTATGAGTTCTGGCATACTTCAGACCCAACAACCAGTCAAAAAAATGGTACATGTTCTGCCAGCCTGATATCAAACTCACACAGTATTTGATAATGTTATGTTCATTAATCTACATTATAATGTCTTCATCTTCTCTTTGGACTTTCACCTTCTCGGGTCGACACAGCAGATTGTCTGCCTCCAAGCGATTGATTTGCACACTAATTTGGCATAGATTTAATGCGGGACACCCTTTCTGATGCCACCTTTACCATTTATCTGGGCTTGGGACTGGAACAAAGACTACACTGGCTTGTGACCTCTTGTGTCTGAATTGCTCTATATGTTAGGGTTATGGTTAATAGTAATGAAGAGAGTCAAGCTGTTGTTTAACTAATGTGTGTAGAATTTAATAGTGGAACAGCAGCTTTTAATGTACCCTTTTTTTGACTAATCTTTTTTTTTGATAGCTAATTGCAAATGTCACATGAAGTGTCACACAAGTAAACCAGTTTATTGAATATATATATATGGGTTTAGGCAGGGTCCTCTCTATAATGTTTGTTTGCCTGTAAAGCGTCTACTGGGACATGGGAAGAAGATTTATTGCCCTCTCTGTGTAGGTTACGTCCTGATTCATGTTACACTTTGACATCAGCCGACATATGACCTGACTCTGGGACTGAGGGAACTTGGGGACCCCAGCTTCTACCAGGACACTGTCAGTCCCAATGTTGTTCACTACTTAACAAATAGCACTTGTCAGTTTTTTCAGATTGCAATGCAAACTTCTGGTTGCTGTCCTTGCCAAAGCAATAATAACAAGAAAAAAACATGTTGTAGTTTTTATATGACTCACTTGACAGTAACTAAAGGAAAAGGGTGCTGCGATCAATAACTAATTTCTTGCACCTACTCTTTGATAAATGACCTTTACTTGGCACTGCAGGAGCACAAAGCACTGAGCTGCCATGTTCTCACACAAATGTATCTTAAAGTAAGCAATGTGACGGCATGAAGACAAACTACAGCAGCCTGCACAGCCTGTGTAGAGATATGCTTCAACCTGATCCAGTCCTATCTGCAGATCAGTGAGGCCAAAGAAGTAAAGATAAGATAAGGATCTCCCAGAACTGTGTCTCTTGATGTGTCAAAGGCAAACACATTTAAGTTACATGTGTTCCAGTCCTGATTCACAGTAGCTGTATATTTGAGTGACTTTATGACAGCGGACATGTGTTTGGAGATTTCTTACCTACACTCACACGAGCTGTGTTCTGTAAAGCTCATGAAGATATCATTTTGTTGCCTCTGTGGTTTTATTCTCTTAATCTGTAAAAGAAGACAAACAAGTACAAAAAACAAAAGCAAAACTATTATTAGCACTGACTTTAAAAATAGACCACATTCTGCATTACTGTTTAATTACACCGTGCATTGTTTCATAATAAAGGTTAATTACAATAAAACAATCTCAGGCACATAAGTCCTCTTTTCATTTATGACACACCTCTGTACATCATCTTAGTGTTAAACGTTTTCTTTCCTTTTGGCTTTTCACATCTGAGGATGCCAGTGCATATTGATTTGGCACAGGTTTTAAGCTGGATGCCCTACTTGACGTAACCCTCTCCACTTGGCTTGTCACCCCTTATGGCTTGATTCATTCTTTTAGTGTTTTACAGTTTTCATTAATATAAACATTTTGCAGATATGCACATTACAAAATATACTTATTATATTAAAAATGTTAGTGTGACTATTGTGTTACTATTGTCAACTGTAAAAAGTGGTCCTCTGATTCCAAATGAACAACCTACTTTAGTTTTTCTTTCTTTTCACCTCTGATGAACAGTCTTGATGCTTATTTCAAAGTTATGTGTGTTCAAATCAGGAACTCACATGGTGCCCTGTGCTTACCTCCATTGTTATATTGTAACTGGACGTTGGCATACACTGCAGCATCTCATCGCTGCAGCATCCCGCGCAGCGCGTTAGCACCACACAGGACGGTATGAAGATGTGTTCCACTTCTTCTGGATACTCCTGTATAATCTCCACCAGAAGCTCCCGTGGTTTACACAAACTTTTGTTGTACACCTCCATCAACGGGATCACTACAAGACAAAAACAGGTCTGTTGTTAGAAAATGACAGAGGAGATTTGGATTTGAAGTTAGTGGTTGTCAAACTGTGGTACAAGTCCTACTTGTAGTATGCAAGCTGTGTCTAGTGGTAGTCCTATGTGTAATTTCTAGTCTTACTTGCAGGAACTAAATCTAACAGGAAATATTGTGAGTCATATCAATAATCTTTCATTTAATTTTATTAAGTAATATTACCAACTGTGTAAACAATATAAAATATAAAATATAAAATATATTAAAAAATCGGGCAGGGCTACTACAAGAAAAAGGTACTTGAATGGCAAATATTTTTGAACTTGTACTTTGTGTGAAAAGTTTTAGAAAATGGTCTAATCCATTGTCTTTTTTCTTTATGTGCAATATTTAATTATTTTGATAAAGCACTTACAAGAAACATACATCTTCTGTTTTATTTGTTTGACAGTCCCTAATTTCACTTCCTTTATCCCTCACTTAGCAGTCTAACGACTATTGGGAAACTTTTAAAAGGCCAAAAGTTGATGACACCCCAAACCATCACTCAGCGCATTACTGAGCCTAAAACAACTTATTTTCAAATGCACAAAGCCAAGCCAAACAAACCAGGCCTGAACAATGTCATAGATTCAGCTTCTTATGGTCCAAATTTGATTAGGCAAGCTTACTATTGTGCAAAATGATATTTCATGGCAAGAGGGAGGAATTCCTCTGAGTACAACAAGTCTGGTCGCTGTAACATTTGCCAGATTCAAATGTAGGTCACAGTGTAAATCTGACTGTATTTAAGTTTGGTTTTAAAAGATTTCAGCGTGTTCTGGGTGACACAATCTGGCAAGGGACCACACAGTTGTCCACTAGGAGGCGACCACTTCCTTGTTTGAACAGAGCAGCCTTGGCTAAGTGCCACTGAGCAGCCCAGTGAAGTGTATTGGCGCTGTGAGAGACCTACCGTCATGCGGACCTCTCTCTCCTTCCTTCGGTATATGCGCGCTCTGCAGGGCGAAAAGCAAACTGTTAGCTTTAGCACGCTTACATCAATTCTAATGCTGCTTATAGTGTATGCTAGGCTACATTGTGGCATTTGTGGACCATACCAACATTCAAACTTTTAACACAGGTATTATAGGCCTCAATAAGTCCGTTATCTCTTGCAAAACAGAGTAAAAAGTAGACTGTATCTGTCTTATGTGTGTATGTCATTTATAAGATGTTTTGATGTGGGAAAGCTATCTGTTGTGATTAAGCTATTAGAGGCTTAAAGTGTGTCTTTCCTGCCAATGGCCAATGCAGCCTAATACCGAGAAAAAGGCCAAGAATTTCAGCTGCTTCCCGGGGATAGCTGTCACCGCACACAGCGAGAGGTCCCTGGCCAAGTTTCCAGTGAGTGACTGTCTGCGCGTTACGTTTAACTTTCCCTCACGTACTGACAGACGCGCGCGCCTCACGCTCCGTGCCTGTCGCTACTGGCAACACCTCGCCGGTATTGCGTTATAGACCTGCCACCTGTGTGCTGTCAGACAATTAGCATAATTTTAGGAAAGTGCCAACTGAAATGTTGTTGATTTGTTAGTGTGGGTCCCCTCCCCGTTATGAGTGGTGCACACTTTCATAAAACGCTGTGTAATACATTGGTAGCTAGCCTGATATCTGTCAAGTGAGTGATGATACGAGTGATGAAATCTTCTTATGAGAATTTGGCACCGCCCCTCTGGAAATTCAGCATTGATTGGTTGGCTTAACTATCACGAGACCTACAGATAAGTGAAATTAACTCTAAGTGAGTGGCAGCTGGGTTTGGAGAGGCGTGAGGTTGCAATGAGCAACTTCTACCAAAGTCTTGCTATGCTGCGTAAAATGTGCACATGTGGCGTGCACTGCATTTTTCACCTTTGCTCACAGCCTCCCTGGGCACACGGCACTTGATTAATGATTATATAGCTAACGATTTACTGTGCCCACTGTTAAACAGCCATTACAATTCTCGAGTCATTAGGCTGTAAACTAGTGTATTCTGTCTCTAAAAATAAGTACGAAACGAGCTACTTTTGCCCCTTGAAATAGGTTAAAGCCAACAGTGAGCTTGCATAGTATGTACATGTCCTATTTCAGAATGGAGCCACGATGCCTTTAAAGCGTAATAATATCTCCAAGGTGCTTTAACAGCAGGCCTGCAATCACCCAGCGCTAAACTTCATAAAATAATCGCAGCAAAATCACCCCAAAAGCTACATTTGTCACTAGCAAAATCCCACCGCCCACGTCTGAGTGGGTTAGGTTCAGTGTCTTCTTTGCGTAATGGCTGTTAAATCTTGAAAGACACTAAAAATTTGAGCGTGTTTAAACGCGATCAATGACCTAGCCAGGAGAAGGCAAGGGCGAGCTACATTAATGATCGTGACTAACATTACGCAAATAGAGGTCGCTTTAAGTTTACCCCTTCTTTCTCTCTGGCTCCAGTGACTCACCTTGATGGCTGACAGCGTCAAAAATAATAGTGTCAAACTGTCAATAAAGTTCATGGTGTTGGGAATATATTCCAGGGACAAGCAACGTTTGAAAATCCAAAAGAGCCAATCAGGCGATATGTTTTTGAAGTTTACAACATCAACATGAGCACACCGGCTAAAACTTCTCTAAATATGAAATGTAAATCCCATATTGTGCCCAGACTGGGTACGTGTGATCCTTTTAAGCATTTCTCAGCTGTTGCCAGTGATATTCATCCAGAAACACGAAAATCCATAACGCACGCCTCACATCGCTGCTCAGTGGCTCCTCAAAACCCTGAATCCACATTACAAATATAATCCCATGCTTGTTGCACAGCCGCCTCCAAGTGTCTGTCCATCGGATCTGTCCACTTGCTGCTTTGCTTACTCCGGCGTGCAACTTTAGTCAAACGCGATGCCGTTAACGATAGGCCTATTACACAAAACTTTTAGCCCGTCTTGTGGATTATTCCCTTTGCCCAGTCAGTGGCACGGAGCAGGTCAGCTCTCACTCGGTGTTGTGTGCACATTACGCGTCCACGTCTGTTTCCCTCTCCCTGTAATGTGTGCTAGAGACCTGCGATTGGATCATTGGAGCAGGTAGGTGTGTCTAACGACGCGCTACTCCTGGCAAAGTTTCACCTATTAAAGTTGCATCATGTGATCATGTCATTATGATGCCAGTTGAATTACGTGGATTTTGTCCCGTGATTTAACAAAGAAGATCTTTTTGTGATGTTGTACACTTCAGGAGCATCCTAAATGTATGAAATTGATTATAATGGCTTCAGACATTGTTTTTGAGTTAAGACACTCTTTTGGGCAATATTTTATAAAAAAAACTATTCACTGTTCTGTCACTGTCACATGACTAAAATGGCCAATAATTTGTGTCATATGTCATGTTGTGTCTTTGAAGTGCCCTGTTCCACACCATCTGTACTATTTCCGAGTCTAATAAGGTTCTGCTACTTCCACCCCCTGCAAAGAGCACGTGTGTGTCCGGACACGTAGTCGAGAGTATGAGTGCGTGCGCTTCGCAGCGTCGCCATCTCTGATGCACTCATCTCCCGTTAGTGCGCGCGTCATTACGCACAAAATCGTGACTTCCTCGTTGGGGAGAATGAATGAATGTCAGCAGAGGCACCTGAGCGTTGGTCAGGCAACTGTTCTCCTCAGACAACAAAGCCACCTAGTCGAGCAAGTGGGACACAATGAGTGAAGATGCGCGCGACACTGGTAGATGAAAGACGGGAAAGAGCAAGGGCGTAAGTGTGATTATGACTTTGTTACAACATGACTTCCCTTAAGCGCTCGATTAACACAAACGCAGCAGCAGTACAACAACATCAACAGTTTTTTTATATCAGTGTTTTACACTATACATATTATACTAATATTATAATAGTTCATTGGCAACTATTCAGATTAACAACAACAGCTCTTCTTTTGCTACAGAACATGATGTCCCTCACACCATTAGCATCTTAGATTGACCAATAGTCTACATTTTAAAGTGAGATTTAAATCATTGGACATTGGAAGGGGCAGAAATGCAGCAGTAGTTCCTGCATTGAAAAAATGAATATTGTGATGCATAGTTTGTATTTTCAACATAAAACCTATACCTGATAGAAAAATACAAACAACGCATTATTATTACTAGGGTTTATATACTGATGTGGCCAAGTTCAAATGTGCAACATAACTGGACATCTTTCACAATGATGATGCCCTCTGCTGGACCAAGGGTGTGCCTACTTTACACAGACACAGAAAGTGGAAAAAACTCCTATGTAA
Organism: Bostrychus sinensis; assembly: GCA_020698575.1. NCBI lineage: Eukaryota > Metazoa > Chordata > Actinopteri > Gobiiformes > Eleotridae > Bostrychus > Bostrychus sinensis. The sequence continues at coordinate 14,462,918 of CM036257.1, read as the reverse complement.
TGACATAAGTTTGCAGCTATGTCTGTGTCTTCTCAGGCTTACCTGCTGCCACTCATTCCCGGCCATGATGGAAGGAATGATCATTTGCACTGGGAAGAGTTTCTGTGAAGTAGACAAGCAGAGCATGAGACACCAGGAGAAAGAGCGCTTTTAGGACGAGACAGTTTCTGCTGTAACATGATCATCTCACAGAGGAGTCCCTTTGGCCAGTATTAATTGAAGAATAACACATGGGTTCATTAGTAGTGCGACCAGCCTCCTCTTTCTGCTGACTCAGGGGGCCAGGCGACAGTGGTGTATCCTGGTTTGTGCTGATACATTACATACCACACACAGAGGAGCTTTAATCAAATAAAAGTACAACAAACAGCCTCCCTCTGCATCAACCTGCACTGATTCAACTTTATAAATGCCATGTTACCTGTAAACCAGGTTTCACTGTTAACCAGAGCAATAAAGGCAATGCAGTAGAACTTAATGACACAAAAACCATTTAGCATTTAGCCAGAGAAGAAAAGCTCACTGTCAACCAATAAAACATCACAATTTGTCTGGTTTTGACAAATTTCAACTTAATATTGGAGTTTTAGTCTACAGTCAGAAGATAAAATACAGTATTGCAGAGGTCAAACAGGATGTGACATTGCCATTTTGCCACTGGGGTCCAAATATTTCAAGTGTTTGTATACAGAGACAATAAACACAATTTTGAATGATGTACTGTCCTGATATATAAGATAAATACACTTTTATTGCTACTGAATGAATGGACGAGATAGTATCAATGAATGGCTACACTCCACAAAAGGAGCAGTGTACGTGCATGCAGGAGCATGTAGGGATGAAAGTGACATTGTTTCACTGTATAATGTAACTAAAGCACTCAATTATCAAAAGCCCAATGGCTCAGTGCCACACTCTTTTATCACCTGGCACCAAATTACACATTCCTTCTGCTCCTTCCTCTGTACACTCCCTTTTAGTCTTCGTCAGAGTGAACAGAAATGGGAAAGACTTTTAACTGCAAGGTGCTTGTGACCCTAGACCCCAGTTATCACACTTGACCTAATCTTACATGAGTTAAGTGTGAACTAACCTTCAGTGCTTCGGCTGATAATGAGCTCTGATAACATTCACCATGTAAGTCACACATTTAACACCATGTGACTTACGGTGGTATACTGTATGTGTGCACACATCTCATGAAACATTCATGCTCAGATTAGGGATAAGAGCGGAGGACAGTCTGAGGCAGGTTACAGGCTGCTTAAGATGGCTCTCATTATGTACGTGCAAATCAGCGCTGCACTCAGTTTATTTACACACACAGTTTATTAAAGTAACTTTTCTTGTTTAAAATGATACAGATCACTTTAAAAACACTTCAGAACAACCATATTGGTAATCTTCTTCCACTCTGTGACTCCATGTAATGATAAACTATAATTTTAAAAGAGTGGCAAGAAGTGAAATTACTTGAATTATAATGTGTGCAATATACAGCTAGGAGCACAAAGATGTTTAAAGATCCCTGTCCTGAAAATAAAAAATACTTCTCAAATTTTTACAAGTACACAATGGCAACTTTAATTGAATGCATAAACAGTCAATTCTATGAGAATATGATATTTTTTATACCTCAAAAACCAACATATTTTTTCACCTTTTGCTCTAGACATGTTTGATTTATATTCCTGTAGTATGTACGTTTTGGAGACTTAAGACTAAATATGAGGGTGTGATATTTCACACAAAACCTTAAGCTGTGACATGTACCAAAGATTTACAGGCCAGTTTCACAGTGCAACTTGAGATGTATGCGCTTTATACACTTTATCCCACAATGCATTGTGGGCATTCACACAGTCTTGGCAACACTGGTGGATCCCTGTGGTCATGTGGTTGTGACTGTACTATTGTTTTCTCTTAAAGTACACTGTACTGCATTCTAAGTGCCATATTATAAATCCACATGCATTTTTTTTGACAAAGATTGACTGTTTACTACAGCACAATAATTCCTATCAAGTCAAAGACAAGTAACTCCCTTTATTTAACTATAGTTTGTTCAATGTCCTTCCATCTCAGTAGAAATATCTGTCTCGTTTTGAATTGATGTGGCACAGATGACATGTCTCAGCACTGATAGTAGCAGTATAAATCACAAACCAATCAGCGCTGAAACGACTGACCCAGACCAGCTGGGAGTGCGTGCCGCACTGAGGCTGTGCACGTCCACGCGACCTCCATTAGACTGTCCCTCTTCCGACTTGCTTTTTAATGAAGATGAGGACACAAGTGGACACTTTACAATGAATTAAAAGTAAAAGTTCAAGTTCTTTAACCAAAGCAAGGAAAGAAAAATGGCTTCCCTGCTCCCTTTTGTCCAAGAGTGGGATATTCCACCTACTATTTTCATTTTCTCATCAGTTTATCTCTTTCAGGCACTTCCAGTAAGTTTTTGTCAACCCAGAAGTCAGAGGGTTTACAGAGTTCATGTGCTTATTTGGTCAGCGGAGGAAGAAAAATGAAAGGAAAAATCCAGTGAGAGGAGAATATACTGTACTTTAACCCGACCCAAGGTTAGCCCTGTCAACATTGATCATATTCCTATATGTTGGGACGGACAATGAAAAAACACATGTTGCAGGAACAAGCAGAAAGTGGGAGTCTGCTTCAGACTATGTGGTCATATTCCATGTTTCTCTAATTTACAGGCTGCTTACAAACCTGCAGATAGGCTGACCTGTATAGCCATGCATCATGGAGAGCTGTGAACAGCACAGTGGTCACCCACTTCTCCTCACAGGTTGCCCCAGTGGCATTGGAACGATGGGTCAAATGCAGAGGAGAACAATTTCCCTATAGCATAAAGACATAGTAGTTTTAATGATTAATGTGAGATAACTTGCTTAATATAACCTCCACACACTGACAGACAAGATTCACTCAATTCAGATTTATCAGTTAACTGATACATGCATGTGCTGACCAATCTGCAAGAAATTTTGTACTGGCCCACTTTTGTATTGCTCTTCTATGATGCAGAGTTTATAGTCACTATTGGAAAAAAATATATAGTTTATAGTGGAATGTCAAACAATGCAGACCATAGTGACAAGGAATCTTTGCAACTTAAATAGGCCTTATCTTCATTCATTATCTTCACTCATAGCTTCATCCATCACTTTTGCCAATAACATGCAAACATAAAATATTCTATGATTTTTAGATGTCAAGCCTGGTAATGAATAGTATTTGCGTTTCTCTTTCATCTCTACGAGAGCATCTTCCAGTGTGTTTGGGCCACTTTCTTTGCACACACATTGTCTTATCTGTGTGTGCCTTCCATTGTTGGACCTGCCAGTAACTCCTTATTTTCCAGGTGTTATGTTGGCGACCACACAGGTGTCTTAGCACTTAGCTATCAGAATGCAGCATTTAGCAAACACTTAGCATTAGGCTCAGGTTTAGTGCAGCTGATTCAACACAGGAAATATATTGGCACCACCTGAAAATCCCCGCTCCCACACCTGACTGTGATCTGCTTTCACAAGATCTGCTTTCAGACAGTAAAAAGTACTAATGAAACTATAAACCGTGGGTAAAAAATTAAGGTGTCAATATTTATAATCTATACACTTCACCTATAGATAAAAGTAAGATGTAGTAATAGTAATATTAGCAGTAGAAGTTATAATGGTAATCCAGCCACACAGGGTCACAAGTCAGTATACTCTTTGAGAAAAATGGAGAGGTCTGCGTCAGGAAGGGCATCTGGCATAACACCAATGCTAGCAAATCACTGCACTATAGGAAAAAAACAATTAGTAGTAGTGGAAGTGGAAGTAGCAGTATGCAATTTCTACTTGAGTGATATTTTTAAAGTAACAGTACTT